>CM046001.1:33593413-34955245 GCA_025175895.1 Wurfbainia villosa | reverse complement strand
CTATCATGTATGCTATGTTATGTACGAAGCCCAATGTATCGTATGCTCTGAATGTCACGAGCAGATACCAGTCTGATCTAGGAATGGATCATTGGGTAGTTGTTAAGAAGATCCTTAAGTACTTGAGAAGAACTAAGGATGTGTTCCTAATATATGGAGAAGGGTACATGGTGATACGTGGGTATACGGATGCCAACTACAGACAGACAAGGATGATTCCATGTCTCAGTCTGGGTATGTATTCACCTGGAATGGAGGCGCAATAAGTTGGAAAGGTTCCAAGCTTGACACTATAGCAGATTCTGCCACTAAGACAGAATACGTTGCAGCTTTGGAAGCAGCAAAGGAAGCGGTTTGGATCAAGTAGTTCATCTATGAACTTGATGTGGTCTCATCAATGATCCAAATATGTGCTTCGCCGCTATCATCTTATCAGAGAGATCATCAGTAGGAACGAAATACAAATCGAGAAAATTCCCACTGAAAGGAACTTAGCGGATCCCTTGACTAAGGCATTACCTCAAGATAAGTTTGAGGGTTATGTTCGAGCTTATGGTATTGGATACCGTAGCGATTGGCATTAGGCCAAGTGGGAGTCTGTTAGTAATATATGAGAGATGTCCTAAGGCAATCGCCTTATGTATGAACTATTTATATGATAAATGAAGATTCACTATTTGAGTATACATGTTTTATGTATTTGATTGGATCTTAAACTCATTTACTGAATGTCCACAATACGATTCACAGCATGAGAGAATTTGTGATTGGATCACAACTAGTGAGTATCTCTACATGTGTAATTGTGATGTATCGGAATTATCCCTAGTCGATGAATTGATGGATTTGGACACCATCAATTCTGTCGAGACTAGCACGAGGTATACTCCTTGGTGTATCCAAGCAAATTGATTCTCACCGGGCCGAGACATAGTGATGTCCGAGTTAATCGTGGATGCTAGTTATGGTAACTAGTTCATTGGAGTGACCAGCCGTAAGACTTCATATGGTTCTCTGCATATATAGATATGTCAATGAAGTTCTTACTGTAGCTTAAGTGCGATGTTCCTTTGACTTGGGGTATTCAAGTCATCTTGATCATGGAGACTTATGCTTTGACATCTTAAGCAAACATCTCTAAGGAGATGTGGACCCGGGATGATTGGGTATAAGTCGAAGTGATCGAAGGTGTTTGAATAGCCTATAAAGGATTCACCACTCCTTGCGAGGAGATGTATACCCATGGCCTCTCTTGATTGTTACTAAAGTCTTTGCCAAAGCATTACATGTTTAGAGTAAGGTACTCTTCGATATGTGGAGTAACTAGAATCTGTAGGGACGAGGAAATGATACTTGGGCTAGGTGTGATGTAGTCACCTAGTGGGATCGACACAATAGACCATGTCCTCCAAGTGGGTATAAGATGAGTGAAGGGAATGGGGCACGAATCATTCGAGCCATCAAGGGTTTCGTAAATAGTTACGATCAACCGTTGATCTTTTCGGTTAATTGGGGATCATGATGTACTACTAGGTGCCACTCATGATCGTTCTATAATTAATGGTTAATTATAGACGGCCAACATAAACCGATAACCTATTTGGTCACACGCACAACGAGTGTAATCCAAAGGATTTAAAACGAGCTTGAGAATGGGATTCTCAGACCGAGAGAAACTAGGTTTGGTTGGACCAAACATAAAGCGAGCATGAAATCGTTTCAGTCGCAATGGAAGCGTGGATGGGCTGAGTCTTATGAAGACGTAATGGATGAACCAAAATGGTTTGGTTCTAATCCAATGGAGGAGAATAAACCAAAGGGTTTGGTTTATTTTAAACGAATGAACCAAAAGTTGGTTCGGTTCGTTTTAACTTAAAATAAACCATCATGGTTTGGTTTATTTTAACTTATCTTAATGGAGCGGGTTAACGGGCCTAATGGTTATGATCAAATAACCATTAAGAGAATTAGTTCTCTATAAAAGAGGGCTTAAGGGATAATTAAGCCCTAATCCACAACCCTAAGTTGTCGCCCACCTCTCCTTGGAGAAATTCGGAGCCAACTCTCCTCCTCCTTGCCGCCGCCCACCTTGAGGCTCCAACCGGCATCCAGAAGGTGCTGACCTTACCCCTCGCCGGCGTTGAGCTGCTGCCGGTTGGTACTCCGGTGATCTCCTTTAGGTTTGACATCAAGGTGAGTTTTATCTTCCCTTAGTTGGCCGGCGCCTATCTCCTCCACCAAAGCTGTCCAGTTTTCTGGACAGCTTGTTCTCCTCTCGTCGGAGTGTCATTTGGACGACGGTTAGAGCTCCGACAGCGGCTAACTTACCGGGGATTCGATCTCCGGTAATCCTCTGAGGTGGAGGATGAAGGATTCGTCAATCGGTTGACGAATACCTCTCCGGAGAAGCGAGTCTTGAGGACTTGTCTTAGGATCCGAATTTGGATTCGGATCGTGATCATCTCTCGATCACGTCGTCTTTAACACGAGGCTAGTAACCCGTACGAAGACGAAGCTCGTGGCTTAGCGAAGTCATCCCGAGGATACTCGGCGTGGATACGGATAGAGACGATTCTAGCGAGGATCATTCCGGTTGATGCCGTTCCCGCTACATGTGATACGAAAGGTATAATGTAGTTAAATTTCCTTTTATTGCAAATTTAAATTTACGGTTATGTCTACACTTGTTGTAATATGCATGCGTGTGTTGTGTGTGTTGTAATAAATATAGATTTATTATTTTTATTGCTTCCGCTGTGTTCATGTTTACGAAACGTGATCGAACACACACACACGCCGCGGTGCCGGAAACCCAACAGTAAGTACCTTGGAGGAGTTTTTCTCAACAATGGAGCTCCACGAAGCAAGGAAGAGAGGAAGAAGAAAGAAGAAAAGAAGAAGAAAAAGGGGAACAAGAAAAAGGAAGAAGAAAAGAAGGCAAAGGAAAAGGGGAAGGCCAAAGCATTCAAGGCCAAGACATGGGATGATCCTTCTTCCTCTTCCTCATCCGAGGAAGAAAATGCATTTGTCACCAATCTAGCATTGATGGCATTCGACGACTTGGATTGCTCCTCCACCGAAAATGAAGAATCAAGCTCAAGTGAAGGGGGAGCCTCTACTTCCTCATCCTCCTCATCAGAAGAAGAAGACATGGAAACTATGGTAACGAATGCCTCTCCTAAGAAAATAGTTTCCATAGTTTCTAGCTTAACTAGGGATTTATTTAGAGCTAAGAAGAAGAACAAAAGCATGCTAGATCAAATTAAGGACTTAGAAAATAAGTTAGAAAAAGCATGCTTAAATGAAAATGAAAATATTTCTTCTTGCCATGATGATGCATGCTCACAAGAATATATTGTTGGTGCAGGGGCACTAGATAATCGAACCTGTGTTTTGATTATGGCAAAGACACAAAGTTAAGTCTACATTGTTATCTCACGAGCTAAATCAAGTGTGCAGAAAAGTGTTAAAGCTGGAGCTGAAGGCTAGCGACACCCGGAGGAAGCCGCGGTGGTCGGGCGACACTCGAGTGACTTCGGAGGGAGCCGAAGGAATCGAGTGGAAGGCCGGAAGCGAGAGCTACTATCGAGGTAAGCTCGTGTGAGTGAGAGATTGTAAGGTCGTGTCCTCTTTACGGGGATGACCGTAGGCGGCGATCCGACTAAGACTTCCTGTGGAAGGTCTAGGTCGAGATCGGACGGTTAGAAACCGTCGTATTTATCATTTTTCGAGCTAACCTCTTATTGCAGGGAAGTGGCCGGGCAATCATCCGGAAAATGGAGCGATCGATGCCCATGCCGATCGATGGGAGGCATCAGTCGACTGATGGTGACGATTCAGCTTTTACGCTAGGTCAAAATGGATAACGTTTGATGCGGCCACTTCGCGATAAAATTTGGACAACTTCATGATCCGTTCCGAAAAAAGAGGAGACTAATTCAGAGGCCAAAGTCTATAAAAGGAAGGGAGGATTCCATCTCCAAATCACATCAAGTTTATTCATCAAGTGCTCCTACAACGCCAACGCTCCAACATCGTCATAACGCCGACGCAACGCCAAGTTTCGATCTTCTTCGTCGGCAGCAGAATCAAGTAATATTTTTGATATTGTATTCTTTGTTTTTCTTCATAACAAGGTGAGGTAGGCTTGTTGCCTCATCCTTGTATATTCGGTTTTGTGATCGTTGTCTCCTACCTCCAACGAGGAGGAGACGTTATAGTGCTTTGCCCTCCGTACGCGGTCTAGGACCGATAGGGCCTTGGAGTAGCAACCGCTGGGTTGTGAACCAAGTAAAATAAACGTGTTCATTTATTTTCCACTGTGCTTACTTTGCGTATCGAACGAACGAAAAAGAAAAGATTTACGATCGCTATTCACCCCCCCCTCTAGCGACGCTTCTCGATCCAACATATATGCCATTTAATGTTAGTGATGCATGTATGGATGAAAATAGGGCTCTAAGGGAAAAGGTAGATTACTTGACAAAAGCCCTAGAAAAATTCACTATTGGCTTCAAAACATTGAACATGATCATAGGGAGCCAAAGAGCAAGCTTTAACAAGAAAGGCCTAGGATACAAAGAAAAGAAAAATGAAAAGGCCTACAAGTGCCTAATTGCTAGGGGACAAGATAAGAAGAAAGTAATAGCTAGAAAATGGATTCCTAAGGAGTATCTAGTGAACCCCATAGGCAAGAACTTATTTTGGGTTCCAAAATCCATCCTTAAGGGTTAGAAAACCCCTAGGGTAGTCAACCATATGCAATTGACCTATATCATATTTTGGTTGACTTAGGATGGCGGGACAACATTTTTAAATAGTGTTAGGTGATGATAACGTGCCTATAAATAGTTAATAATGCTTAAATCATGATAATTAATGTAATTTCTATGTATGCTTGCAATCATGATTTATGATTTTGATATTTGGCACATAATCATGAGAAATAGGGTTTAAATCATGCCTTAGGTGATATTTTGCTTATTATCATGATATAATACCTAATGCATGATTACAATTTGATGAATACATGTGTTTCATGATCATAATGTAGAATTCATTCATATATGTCATTATGATCATGTGGATTGTTAGGGTGATACTTAACCTTGATAGAATTGTATGAATGTAATGGTTAAGTATATACAAATACCCTCTAGGATGCATCTCACACTCACCATAGGCTACTTTGATTGAAAACTTAGCATGGGTGAGATGTTAGGATGATACAAATATCCACTAATGCCTATGGCATTTAGATGGTCATTTAAAGTATCAAAATAGCAATAATAGACCAATCATGGGGAAGACTTATATTTAATTCATAGACATATTTCCCAAAGATCATGGTTGGATATTTCATATGTTTTCAAAACAATTTCTTAATCTAAATTCTATGTATTCATGTTTTGAAACAATTGGAACCAAAACTAGGTGTTAAAATGGATACTATCATAATCAAAAAACCTAGTAGTTTTTAAAACTTTTGGATTTTTGGCAAATATCAGAAAATATAATGATTTTTCATGAAAAACTATTTTTCATTGATAGATATACTTACAAGAAATATGTTCTCCAAATTTCATGATTTTTCGAATTTTTTGGAATTTTTAATGCATTTCTGAAATTCGGTCCGAAAATTAGAAAATTCTGAAATTCGTGTGCCAGTCGACTGGTAGTCTGAACCAGTCGACTGATGGCTTGAAAATCATAACAGTAAATGCCGAATTCAGGTTTTAGACTAATTTTTGGTATTTTCCTTCTATTAGACTTGATGCCATGAGTTCATAACTTAGTGTTAATCTTTTTGATGGTGTCAAAGGGGGAGAATATATTATGTTTAAGTTAATTATGATAGGGGGAGAAAATTTACTTTGAGAATTTGTAAAGAGAGTTTCATGGATTAAGGGGGAGTTGCATGTTGTTATATCATGTTTATGTTTACATGCTTTCTTACCTTAGAAATTTTTATCAAATGTTTTTACCTAACTTAAACGGATTGCCACACATCAAAAAGGGGGAGATTGTTAGGGCAATCTCTTGCCATGATTAGGTTTTGATGTGTGTGGCAAAGGGTTTAAGTTAGTTTGTTATGTTGATTTGATATGTGCGTTGAAGTCATGCAGGACTTAGTAATTCGCACATGGAGCCGTGGCGAGTTTCACATCTCATGACTCGGTCCTTGAGTCGGTGAAGGATTGCTTTGTGGAAGCCGTGCGCTTGGAGCATCCGAGGGACCGCCGGACGAGAAGCTTGGAGTGAAGTCGGAGGAAGTAGACTTCGAGGCAAGAGACGCGAAGGAGCATTGCAGAGCCGCGGCGCCGATGTCGCCGAGGACGTGGGCGAACGAAGAGAACTTCGAAGGCGAGGGACTCCGAGAGATGAGAGTGAGCGAATGTAACCCAGGAAGGGGTAGCTCTTAGGTGAAACTTGGCCATTTGGCTAAGTGTCGGATGGGATTTCGACACCCGATCATTGCCATGTCATGGCTGATCGCTCGAGTCGATGGTTCGATCGATCGGTGGGTCACCGAATCAAGTTGATCACCGATCACGGTGCATGGGTAGTCGATCGATGGCTGATCACCGATCGCTAAGGGACGACAATGATCGATGACATCGCATGGGCAGAATGGAGTCGATCTCACGGAGCACTCGACTGATTGACATCAGTCAACTGATGGGTGCCATCAGTCGACTGATGCCAATACCGTTGGATAGAATCCAACGTGGAAAGCGGCCGTTATTAGGTATCTACATAGACCACCGACCGATCGAGGCATCACCGATCCGCTCCTATGTCAACGGGAAGAAACCCTCTTCCTCTATAAAAAGGAAGAGGATGGGGCTTTGGGAGGTTAATGCTTGAACGCCCAACTACTACCAAAGTGCCCTAAACGTTTTTCCACTCTTCTACTTTCTCTAATCTTCATTCCATTGTAGAAGAGTGATCTTGATTGTAAAGGTTACCTCCACCTAGTTTGGTGCAAAGGAGAGACCAATAGTGGATTGGTTTTGGCGGAGTGATTCACCGAGGACGAATCGGGTCGTGGATTAGCAGCGTAGCCGTGAACCACGTTACATCTCGGTGTTTGCATTGTTTGTATTTCTCTTTGTTCAATTTGCTTGTCTTTATTAGTATTCCGCTTGCGCTAATCTTTTGTAGACAAGTAAATTACGACATCCATCGTATGAGGGCTATTCACCCCCCTCTAGCCGGCCAATCGATCCCCAACAATATTGACTTATTTGAGCATGGACATGCATTTTAGCAATCCTACTCTATCAAGGGGCCCATATATATCACTTCCATTATATGGAAGGGATAGATCTCATCTACATCATTCACTTCCCTCTGCATAACTTATTACATACCCAGTGATCGACTTTATAGTCACCCTGTTACGAGTGACGTTTGACGAAGCCAAAGTATACAACTCATTATGTAGGGAACCGTAGTGACTTCAGGTCTAGGGATTATTCATACCAATAGTCACATGAGAATATTTATGATACTCATATAACAATCCATGAAACATTCTCATGATGGATCAATTCAGTACATAGTCTCTAATATGTACCCATGTGTCAACTTGATCTCATATATCCATGACTTGTGAGATTAAGTCATCAATTGACCTACATGCTAGTTTCTATACATTAATATTGTCCTTGCATATTAATACTTGACTAGGAATAGTTAAGAGTAGTATTCTATATGTTAGTAATATATGAGAGATGTCCTAAGACAATCGCCTTATGTATGAACCATTTATATGATAAATAAAGATTCACTATTTGAGTATACATGTTTTATGTATTTGATTGGATCTTAAACTCATTTACTGAATGTCCACGATACGATTCACATCATGAGATAATTTGTGATTGGATCACAACTAGTGAGTATCTCTACATGTGTAATTGTGATGTATCGAAATTATCCCTAGTCGATGAATTGATGGATTTGGACACCATCAATTCTGTCGAGACTAGCATGAGGTATACTCCTTGGTGTATCCAAGGAGCTGATTCTCACTGGCTGGAGACATAGTGATGTCTGGAGTTGATCGTGGATGCTAGTTATGGTAACTAGTTCATTGGAGTGACCAGCCGTAAGACTTCATATGGTTCTCTGCATATATAGATATGTCAATGAAGTTCTTACTGTAGCTTAAGTGCGATGTTCCTTTGACTTGCGGTATTCAAGTCATCTTGATCATGGAGACTTATGCTTTGACATCTTAAGCAAACATCTCTAAGGAGATGTGGACCCGGGATGATTGGGTATAAGTCGAAGTGATTGAAGGTGTTTGAATAGCCTATAAAGGATTCACCACTCCTTGCGAGGAGATGTATACTCATGGCCTCTCGTCGGATTGTTACTAAAGTCTTTGGCCAAAGCATTACATGTTTAGAGTAAGGTACTCTTCGATACATGTGGAGTAACTAGAATCCGTAGGACGAGGAAATGATACTTGGGCTAGGTGTGACGTAGTCAGCCTAGTGAGGACTGACACTATAGACCATGTCCTGAACCAAGTGGGTATAAGATGAGTGAAGGGAATGGGGCACGAATCATTCGAGCTGCTGAAGGGTTTCAGAAATAGTTCTGGATCAACCGTTGATCTTTTCGATTAATTGGGGATCATGATGTACTACTAGGTGCCACTCATGATTGTTCTATAATTAATGGTTAATTATAGACGGCCAACATAAACCGAGAACCTATTTGGTCACACGCACAACGAGCGTAATCTAAAAGATTTAAAACGAGCTTGAGAATGGGATTCTCAAATCGAGAGAAACTAGGTTTGGTTGGACCAAACATAAAGCGAGCATGAAATCGTTTCAGTCGCAATGGAAGTGTGGATGGGCCGTGTCTTATGAAGACATAATGGATGAACCAAAATGGTTTGGTTCTAATCCAATGGAGGAGAATAAACCAAAGGGTTTGGTTTATTTTAAATGAATGAACCAAAAGTTGGTTTGGTTCGTTTTAACTTAAAATAAACCATCATGGTTTGGTTTATTTTAACTTATCTTAATGGAGCGGGTTAACGGGCCTAATGGTTATGATCCAATAACCATTAAGAGAATTAGTTCTCTATAAAAGAGGGCTTAATGGATAATTAAGCCCTAATCCAAAAACCCTAGCCTCAAGAGTTGCCGCCCACCCCTTGAAGGATTCGGCGCCAACCCTAGGCTGCCGCCCCTCTCCTCCTCCAACCGGCGTCCAGACGGAGCCTTCCTTCCCCTTCGCCGGCGTCGAGCTGCTGCCGGTTGGTGCTCCGGTGATCTTCCTTGGGTGTGGCGATAAGGTGAGCACTTGGCTTCCTTGTTTTGGCTGGCGCCTACTCCTCCACCAAGCTGTCCAGTTTTTCTGGACAGCTTCTTCTCCTCTAGTCGGAGCATTGTTTGGATGACGGTTAGAGCTCCGACAGCGGCTAACTTACCGGGGATTCGATCTCCGGTAATCCTCTGAGGTGGAGGACGAAGGATTCGTCAATTGGTTGACGAATACCTCTCCGGAGAAGCGATTTTTGAGAACTCGTATTAGGATCCGAATTTGGATTCGGATCGTGATCATCTCTCGATCACGTCGTCTTCAACACGAGGCTAGTAACCCGTACGAAGACGAAGCTCGTGGCTTAGCGAAGTCATCGCGAGGAACTTGGCGTGGATACGGATAGAGACAATTCTAGCGAGGATCGTTCCGGTTGATGCCGTTCCCGCTACACGTCATACGAAAGGTATAACGTAGTTAAATTTCCTTTTATTGCAAATTTAAATTTACGGTTATGTCTACACTTGTTGTAATATGCATGCGTGTGTTGTGTGTGTTATAATAAATGTAGATTTATTATTTTTATTGCTTCCGCTGTGTTCATGTTTACGAAACGTAATCGAATACACACACGCCGCGGTGCCGGAAACCCAACAGTGGTATCAGAGCCCAGGTTGTGTTTTGACATAATCGTAAAAATCATTTTGTGATAGTCATAATGTATTTCTGGAAATTTTCTAATTTTGGAAATTTAGAAGTATTTATGGAAATTTTTCAATTTTGGAAAGTCTAGAAGTATTTATGGAAATCTTCCACTTTTGGAAAGTTGGAAGTATTTATGGAAATTGATATTTTCCATAAATAAAATATTTGATTAGATTCTAGAAATTTGTTTCCTAATTTAATCATGATTTGATTTGGGAAATCAAATCTTAAAATATTTTATTTCCATAAGTAGTTTTAATGATTTAGGAAATTGGTTTCCTAAATAGATTTTCCTTAATCAAATAATTCCATGAATAAAATATGTGATTAGATTTGGAAATTTGTTTCCTAATTTAATTATGATTTGATTTGGAGAATCAAATCTTAAACATATTTTATTTCCATAAATAGTTATGACATATAAGGAAATATATACATGACATAATTGTATGCCATGTAATTGCATTAGATGCATAACATTATGCCATGCGTGTCGTGACATGTAGATGTATGACATGTATGCCATGCCATGTAGATAATAGTTATTTGCATGCAAAGAGGATGAGACATAAAAACCCTTAAACAATATTAAAGCCTACACCTTCCATTAATATGGTTAGAACCAGAGTTCCGTTTCTTGTTTGGGTTGTTGGACTCTCTCCAAGCCCGGCTCGAACCCGAACATGTTCAAACCATGGAATAGTTTAATACTAATATGGTAAGAGTCAGAGGTCAATCGTTAGCTTTGGTTGTTGGACTCTCTCCAAGCTGGGCTAATTGGTTGAATGCGCTCTAACCATATTAAAACTATTTCCCGATTAATGGGTTGGCTTTAACCTGGAGCATCGGCTTGTTGGACTCTCTCCAAGGTCGATGTAAAGGGAGGTGAAGTTGGGTGCTATGCATATGATGCATACTTGTTAATGTGTTAACAACCCGATGTATGTGTGAACATTCAATTAGTTGATAGCACATTGTGATAGTTGCATATACATGATATGCAATCGGTATAGTTGATACCTACCGTCGTAGTTATGAATGGCTTGTTGGACTCTCTCCAAGGTTGTTCATAACTATGATGGATATCAGCCCATTCGGAGATGGACCTACGATCTCCTGAAGTGATTTTGGGGTTTTTAAAATTCGAAAAATGAATGGGATTTATAAATGTATATTGATGCATTTTAAAATCATTTTCTCATATATGCTCGTTTTGTATTTCTTGGTCAATAAATTGATCATGACGTCTTTGAATTTGCGCACTATTTTGGATTCGAACAAACTGACTGGGCCTAACTTCCTGGACTGGCTTAGAAACCTGAGAATTGTTCTCAAGGCGGAAAAGCTTGCATATGTCCTTGAAGAGCCTCTTCCTGACCGTCCTAAGGACGATGCAACTCCAGACCAAATGTTGGTCTATCAGAAGCATGTGGCAGATTCTGAGCTGGCGAGTTGCATCATGCTAGCGGCGATGGTACCTGAGCTGCAAAAGCAGCATGAGCATATGGATGCTAATACTATGGTCTTCCATCTTCATGAGTTGTTCGATGAGCAAGCGAGATCCGAAAGGTTCGAGGTCTCTAGGCTCCTCTTCACCACAAAGATGCAAGAAGGTTCATCTGTAGTGCAGTTTGTGCTAAAGGTGAACGGGTACATCGAGCGGCTAGCTACCCTCGGTTTTGTGATGGATCATGAGTTAAGTATTGACTTAATTCTGCATTGTTTGCCCAAGAGTTTCTCGCAATTTGTGATGAACTATCGGATGAACAAATTGGAATCCACCATTCCCGAGCTCCTCAATATGCTGAAGACTATGGAGCCTTCTGTGAAGCATGAGGAGAAGGCGGTTCTGTTAGTTGATTCCTCAAAGAAGGGTTCTAAGAGGAAGGCAAAAGAACAGAAGAAAGAAAAGAACAAAAAGGCAAAGAAGGCGGAACCAGCGCAAAAGGGCACTTGCCATCACTGTGGCAAGGAAGGCCACTGGCGAAGAAACTGCAAGATTTATCTTGAGTCCATGAAGAAGAAGAAGGCATCCGATGCCCCATCCTCTTCAGGTATCTTCGTTATTGATTGTCATTCTATTTCCTTAGACACTTGGGTATTGGATACTGGGTGTAGCTCACATATATGTAATGACATACAGGGGATAAGGAATAGAAGAAGACTTGTCAGAGGGGAGTCAAATTTGCGAGTTGGCAATGGAGCAAAGGTTGCTGCGGTCGCCATCGGAACTTATTTGCTGAAGCTCCCTAATGGACTAGTCTTAGAACTGGACAATTGCTATTATGTTCCTTCTCTAATAAAGAACATTGTTTCTATTTCCTGTTTAAATAGAAATGGTTTCCATTTAACATTTAGTAACAATTGTTGTTATATAACTTTAAATGGCGTACTTTATGGAACTGGAACCTTGAGTAATGTCATTTATACGTTGGACGTATCCAGTGACATTTTCAATATCGAAGCGAGCAACACGCGTGCTCGAAAGGATAATCAAATAGACTCCTATATGTGGCATTGTCGTCTTGGCCATATAAGCAAGAACTGCATGTCCGAATTACACCGATGTGGAATTCTGGAATCGTTTGAATTGGATTCATACGATACATGCGAATCATGCTTAAAAGGCAAGATGACTAAGTTACCTTTTACTGGAAAAGGTGAATGAGTGGGAGAGTTACTAGGTCTAATACATACTGATGTATGTGGACCTATGTCAACTCAAGCCTTAGGAGGCTATAGCTACTTCATTACCTTCACCGATGATCACTCACGGTTTGGGTATGTGTTCTTGATGAAACACAAGTCTGAAGCCTTTGAAAGGTTCAAAGAATTCAGAAATGAAGTAGAGAAACAACATGACAAGAGTATTAAAATACTTCGATCGGATCGAGGTGGTGAATACTTAAGTCAAGAGTTTCTTGATTATCTAAGAGACAATGGTATATTGTCTCAATGGACTCCGCCCTATACACCACAACATAATGGTGTATCTGAGAGGCGTAACCATACCTTGTTGGACATGGTCAGGTCAATGATGAATCATGCAACTCTTCCCAAGTCCTTTTGGGGCTATGCACTTCAGACAGCTGTTTACTTGTTAAACAGAATGCCTACCAAGGTAGTCTCAACTACTCCATATGAGATATGGAATAGTAAGAAATCTCATGTATCTTACTTGAAGATATGGGGTTGTCCTGCTTATGTGAAGCAGACTGTATCAGACAAATTGGATGCTAAGTCTGATAAATGTCTATTTATTGGATACCCTAAGGAAACAAGGGGTTACCTAGAAAAGTTTCTCTTGCAAGAAAAGCGATGGGAGTGTCGTCGAGCTTGAGGAGGCTCGAGAGACTCAAATAGACATTGATGAGATACGGTGAAGCCTGACGGTGATGCAACTCATAGTGATGAGCAATCAATTTGGACCTATTGTAACACCACATCTTCGTAGATCACGGTAGAACCGCATAATATTCACGAGAGATATGGATTTCTTGTGAATCGAGCGGCGTGTTACTCATTGATGATGAGGAGCCTACCAGTTATGAAGAAGTGCTGACAAGTTCAGAAAGGGATAAGTGGCTTGGTGCCATGAAGTCGGAAATGGATTCCATGTATGAAAACCAAGTTTGGAACTTGGTTGACCCACCTGAAGGGATAAAGCCTATAGGGTGCAAGTGGGTTTTCAAGAAGAAAACCGACATGGATGGTAATGTGATTACCTATAAGGCTAGATTGGTGGCGAAAGGATATCGTAAAAAACAAGGTGTTGATTATGACAAAACCTATTACTTTGTAGCTATGCTTAAATCCATTCGGATGCTCACTGGCCATAGCGGCTCATTATGATTATGAGATATGGCGGATGGATGTGAAAACAACTTTCCTTAATGGAAACACTGCTCGAGGGCGTGTATATGATACGGACTGAGGTTTCACATCGGTTGATAAAACCAAGGTATGCAAATTGCGGCGGTCCATTTATGGATTGAAGCAAGCATCCGAGAGTGGAATATCCGTTTTGATGAGACAATCAAAAGTTTGATTTCTCACAAAATCGAATGAACCTTGTGTGTACAAGAAGGTTAGTGGGAGTGCGATCGTATTCCTAGTATTGTATGTCGATGACATACTACTTATAGAAGCGATGTTTCAATCTTCTGATCGATTGAAGGTTTGGTTATCAAGACATTCTCCATGAAAGACACAGGAGAAGCAACCTACATCCTCGGGATTAAGATCTATAGAGATAGATCGAAGCAGTTGCTTGGTCTTTCGCGATCTACGTATATAGGCCAAAGTGCTAAAGAGGTTCAGCATGTCAGAATCCAAGAAAGGTTACCTACCCATTAGGCATGGGGTACACCTTTCGAAGTCTATGTGTCCGCGCACAGAAGACGAGAGGATTTGCATGAGTAAGATTCCCTATGCATCCGCAATAGGATCTATCATGTATGCTATGTTATGTACGAGGCCCGATGTATCGTATGCTCTCGAGTGTCACGGCGGATACGATCGATCCAGGAATGGATCATTGGGTGGCTGTTAAGACGATCCTTAAGTACTTAAGAAGAACTAAGGATGTGTTCCTAATATATGGAGAAGGGTACATGGTGATACGTGGGTATACGGATGCCAGCTCCAGACAGACAAGGATGATTCCATGTCTCAGTCTGGGTATGTATTCACCTAGAATGGAGGCGCAATAAGTTGGAAAGGTTCCAAGCTTGACATAGCGGATTCTGCCACTAAGGCAGAATACGTTGCAGCTTTGGAAGCAGCAAAGGAAGCGGTTTGGATCAAGAAGTTCATCTATGAACTTGATGTAGTCTCATCAATGATCCAAACATGTGCTTCGCCGCTATCATCTTATCAGAGAGATCATCAGTTGGAACGAAATACAAATCGAAAAAAAATTCCCACTGAAAGGAACTTAGCGGATCCTTTGACTAAAGCATTACCTCAAAGTAAGTTTGAGGGTCATGTTAGTGCTTATGGTATTGGATACCGTAGCGATTGGCATTAGGCCAAGTGGGAGTCTGTTAGTAATATATGAGAGATGTCCTAAGGCAATCGCCTTATGTATGAACCATTTATATGATAAATAAAGATTCACTATTTGAGTATACATGTTTTATGTATTTGATTGGATCTTAAACTCATTTACTGAATGTCCACGATACGATTCACATCATGAGAGAATTTGTGATTGGATCACAACTAGTGAGTATCTCTACATGTGTAATTGTGATGTATCGAAATTATCCCTAGTCGATGAATTGATGGATTTGGACACCATCAATTCTGTCGAGACTAGCACGAGGTATACTCCTTGGTGTATCCAAGCAGCTGATTCTCACTGGCTGGAGACATAGTGATGTCTGGAGTTGATCGTGGATGCTAGTTATGGTAACTAGTTCATTGGAGTGACCAGTCGTAAGATTTCATATGGTTCTCTGCATATATAGATATGTCAATGAAGTTCTTACTGTAGCTAAAGTGCGATGTTCCTTTGACTTGCGGTATTCAAGTCATCTTGATCATGGAGACTTATGCTTTGACATCTTAGGCAAACATCTCTAAGGAGATGTGGACCCGGGATGATTGGGTATAAGTCGAAGTGATCGAAGGTGTCTGAATAGCCTATAAAGGATTCACCACTCCTTGCGAGGAGATGTATACCCATGGCCTCTCGTCGGATTGTTACTAAAGTCTTTGGCCAAAGCATTACATGTTTAGAGTAAGGTACTCTTCGATACATGTGGAGTAACTAGAATCCGTAGGACGAGGAAATGATACTTGGGCTAGGTGTGACGTAGTCAGCCTAGTGGGGACTGACACTATAGACCATGTCCTGAACCAAGTGGGTTTAAGATGAGTGAAGGGAATGGGGCACGAATCATTCGAGCTGCTGAAGGGTTTCAGAAATAGTTCTGGATCAACCGTTGATCTTTTCGGTTAATTGGGGATCATGATGTACTACTAGGTGCCACTCATGATCGTTCTATAATTAATGGTTAATTATAGACGGCCAACATAAACCGAGAACCTATTTGGTCACACGCACAATGAGCGTAATCCAAAAGATTTAAAATGAGCTTGAGAATGAGATTCTCAGACCGAGAGAAACTAGGTTTGGTTGGACCAAACATAAAGCGAGCATGAAATCGTTTCAGTCGCAATGGAAGTGTGGATGGGCCGTGTCTTATGAAGACATAATGGATGAACCAAAATGGTTTGGTTCTAATCCAATGGAGGAGAATAAACCAAAGGGTTTGGTTTATTTTAAACGAATGAACCAAAAGTTGGTTCGGTTCGTTTTAACTTAAAATAAATCATTATGGTTTGGTTTATTTTAACTTATCTTAATGGAGGCGGGTTAACTTGGGCCTAATGGTTATGATCCAATAACCATTAAGAGAATTAGTTCTCTATAAAGAGGGCTTAATGGATAATTAAGCCCTAATCCAAAACCCTAGCCTCAGAGTTGCCGCCCACCCCTTGAAGGATTGGCGCCAACCCTAGGCGCCCTCTCCTCCTCCAACCGGCGTCGAGCCTTCCTTCCTTCGCGGCGTCAGCTGCTGCGATTGGTGCTCCGGTGATCTTCCTTGGGTGTGGCGATAAGGTGAGCACTTGGCTTCCTTGTTTTGGCGGCGCCTACTCCTCCACCAAGCTGTCCAGTTTTTACGGACAGCTTCTTCTCCTCTAGTCGGGCGTCGTTTGGGCGGCGGTTGAGAGCTCCGACAGTGGCTAAACTACCGGGGATTCGATCTCCGGTAATCCTCTGAGGTGGAGGATGAAGGATTCGTCAATTGGTTGACGAATACCTCTCCGGAGAAGCGAGTTTTGAGAACTCGTATTAGGATCCGAATTTGGATTCGGATCGTGATCATCTCTCGATCACGTCGTCTTCAACACGAGGCTAGTAACCCGTACGAAGACGAAGCTCGTGGCTTAGCGAAGTCATCCCGAGGAACTCGGCGTGGATACGGATAGAGACGATTCTAGCGAGGATCGTTCCGGTTGATGTCGTTCCCGCTACACGTCATACGAAAGGTATAACGTAGTTAAATTTCCTTTTATTGCAAATTTAAATTTACGGTTATGTCTACACTTGTTGTAATATGCATGCGTGTGTTGTGTATGTTGTAATAAATGTAGATTTATTATTTTTATTGCTTCCGCTGTGTTCATGTTTACGAAACGTGATCGAACACACACACGCCGCGATGCCGGAAACCCAACACTATATATATATGTCTACAGACTTTCACTATCAATTCAACAATTGATATGCTGTAAATCTGAATCTACTATTCAAGGGCACTATTATATTATTCATATAACACATAAGAAATAATATAATAAGCAAACCTTGCCTGTTATTGATGAAATATGATACATATGATCCCTATGTTACGATGTATATTAAAGCCTAGATTTTATATGAACATATTCATTTTGAAATAAGTATCACATGATCATTGTTTGCATTTTATATTTATGCATATTATTTGATACTTTACATTGTAGCTAACATGGTGTGTGGTGTCGCATAGAAGATCATATTATCAGTTCCTTGTAGAGTATAAGTAGAGGCTCACAACTAAGATGGTTTTGGACAAACCATTGACATGGTTATAGTGTAATTTGATATTGGTTTATCTTGACCATAGAATTACACTAGTACACTTTATGTGTATTGAGCAGGACCGATTTAGAGGTGATTCAATTTATACTGACTATATAATTGAATCAGACATCAGATATTATGGTATATATGCTCTTAATCCCGATATAATAACGGACACATATACTTAGTATTTATTTCTTTGATTTACCAATGGGCGAGATTTATGTATTAAGTCGATAGGCCTGGTAAGTTGGGAAATAATATTATTTACATGGTGTGTCGTTGATTATAGGAGGAAATCGTGTCCTATACAATAGGATGATGATGTCCCCTTGAGGAGCTCATAAAGTTCGTCATGTAAATCCTGCAGGTGGACTTGGTCCAACATGGTGATAAGGATGAGTGGTACTACTCATGGAGTTAGATATTGATTAATTAAATTGTCAGTAATTTAATTAATTAATGGACATTCGATATCTTAAACACGGGAAGATATTTTGTACAAATAATATGTGGAGCCCATATTTAATTATGGGGGTTGGTGAGGTAGATCAATGATGATCCTCTAGTGGAATGGATCATCATTAATGGATCGGGTTATATGTGGTTTGGATCCATTGGTTGGCCAAGATCCAACTCCTCCTCATGGTCCATATTGTAGCCTATTATAAATACCTCATGAAACCTAGATCTATAAAGGAGGAGGTGGAGAGGCAAGGAAGGGGGTTAGGTTTTTGCTTCTTTTAGGGTCGGCAGCAAGAGAGGATTAGGGTTTCCTTCTCTTCCTTTCTTTTGGCCGTCACTCCTCCCTCTCCTAGGGTCGGCGCCTCCTTTCCTCAAGTTAGGGCCGGTGCCTCCTCTACCTCTCCTTGGGTCGGCGGCAACAAGCAAGGAGGAAGGGGGTTCTCTCTTCCTCAATCTTCTCTCCTCTCTTTAGGGCCGGCAGACACCACTTCTTGGAGTTTTGGTGGTCAGTACAAGAAAGGAGAAGAGGAGAAGGTTTTGTGTTCGGCACAAGAAAGAAGAAGAAGAGAGGGTTTTCTTCCCTTGTTCGGAGTGAGTAAGGAAGGGAAGATACGTGGTCTTGAAGGCTTAAATTCTTGGAAGATCGTCGCCCACACGACGTCCAAGAAGAGGATAAGAATACAATAGAAGATCAAGAGGTAAAACAAGATGTATAATCTTGTTTAATTTTAATTCTTGTTTTTTTTATTTTGCATGTTGTTGATTGACATGGACCTCGATCATAAACACAAAAACCGGCGATCCGTTCATCATCTATTCCGCGGCTAATCGAGGAAAAGAGTTAGGTTGCTTGAACAACAAGTTTGTTCAAGCGACCACTCAAATCGAATAGAACGATGATGAATCGATTTCTTGGGTAATCCATCTCCATCCGATTATTTTTAATTAATAAAATTTTAATTCGGGGACGTGAGATAGGATTGCCATGCACAAGCGACTGAAGCGAAGCGAAACTCCTATCACCCTAATCAATCATCTCATGATTGGCACTAAGGGCTGACACTAACAAACTTCTCGTCCAGGACTTCATTTGTCAAGACTCCTCATCCGGGACTTCACTGCCAAGACTCATCGTCCGGGACTTCACTTGCCAAGCACAGTCTCCTAGACCTGTTGGTACTTCCCTCGCCAACTCCCCATTGGTCTTTCTAACACCAAATGTCCGGTCTCCCTTGATCGACTTGGATATTCCCTTGCCAAGTATCCATACTCAGACTTTTCTTTGCCAAGTCTCTATACTTGGACTTCTCCACACCAAGTGTCCGGTCAACCTTGACCAACTTGGATTTCTTCAATAGTCTTCCTCATATGACCTTGAATGTTCCATACCATCCACTAGTCATGTGGTCAAATCACATTGTAAACCATTGTCGAACATCAAAACCCTACTCGAGTCTGGTCAGTCATGACCTGGGTCGATTGCACCAACAATCTTCCCCTTTTTGATGTTTGACAATACTGTTAAGTTAGGTTATCCCATAAACCCAACTTAACTCTTCTTATGCCAAAGCATAACGAAGTGTTCCCAATTCAGAATTTCAAATTTTTGAAATTTTTGGGGTTTAGTGTATATTTGGGTATCCTAAGTTAAAATCCTACTAACTTAACCCCTTCCATTTCTCCCATTTCTTGACACACATCAAAAAGTCCACCAAGGTTTACCATGTCTCATTTTCAATAAGATTCTTCCTTCTCCCCTTGGTCAAAAATCATCTTAAATGCCTTGATTTTCCTTAGTGATATATCATTAAATGAAAAACAATCTTCCATTTTCCCCCTTGTGATAACTCATCATCCATCATACCTAGATGGATAATCTCCCACTAAAAGCCTACTCCCCCTAGACAATTGTACCAACAATGTCCTTGGAGAGTTTCTAAGCCAATAGGAACCTTAAACAATCAAAAATAAGGATAAAAGTTCAAACTTGAACTTTAAACTCCTTTAACATTTGATTTTTACCCTAATTAACTCTTCAATTCATTTCCAATGAAAATCTCACCCTTTCAATGCTTGTCTAAGCATATTAGAGGTGTAGGAGTAGTTATCTAGCCTAGAGTTATGGTCAGATGGCTTAACCCAACATTGTTAAGCCAAAAATGATGCTAACAATCGACTGAGAATGATCCAGTCGAGTGGTAGTAGCTCTAGTCGAGGCACCGCCTTGATTGGTTTCTGACTTTTCTGAAACTGAGTTTTTAGACAAACTTCAGAAATGCATAAATAATTATAAAAAAATCAAAAAATATTGAAATTTTAATCACACATTACTTATGCCAAACACTATAGGGGAAAAATAGTTTTCTATGAAAATAACTTTTAAATTCAAAGAATGATACAAAGTTCAAAAGCATTAAAACTTTCAATGTTTTAATCCAACTTTGTTCCAATCTTCTTAAGGGTGATTGCCATCAAAAGATAGGTTTCACCAAGGTTTTTTAAAATGATTTTAAAATACTTTTAAAACCTTAATTTCAATCATGGCCTATGGGCTAAGTATACATGACTTGTATACTAGCTTTCCTCATGATTTATACCTATTATTGAGATGAGTTTGAGTTCATCTAGATGCAACATCTATGCACCTTGAAGTTGACTCACTTTATAGCATCTCACATGTATCTAGGTGTATCAATACACATCCAAGTCAAATGTTCTTGTGAGATGTGGGTTTTCATTTTCTTAATCTACGATCTCATACATTTTCCTAGGCAACTCTATTTGATTTTCTTATACATGGGACTGTAAGATCTCGTTGGGATATGAGACATTCATACCCTTGGGGAGGACCTTTTTGATGTAATGTCAAAAAGGGGGAGAAGTTACCAAGTTACCAATTAGAGTTCGTTGGAATTCTCATTGGGATATGAGAATTGCCAATATGGGAGAATTGGTAGACTTGAGATGGTAGTTTTGTCAATCATCAAAAAGGGAGAGATTGTTGGTGCAATCGACCCAGGTTGACTCGAGTTTGATTCGAGCAGTACCTTGATAGTATTTTGATGATAGACAAAACTCATGACATGGGATTGTCATGGAAAAGTCCAACATGGTGTTGACATGGAAAATCCAACCATGGAGCTTGGTGTGGGAAAGTCCAACATGGGGTTGGCATGGAAAATCTAAGCATGGAGCTTGGTGTGGAAAAGTCCAAAGCATTGCGAAGCCGTGCGCTTGGTGCTTGGTGAGAAATGCATTGCGAAGCCATGCGCTTGGTGCATTTGGGAATTCTTGAGGACTTGGTAAGTTCACTAGGCTCGGGGTCTTTGAGTCGGTGAAGGATGACATTGCGAAGCCGTGCGCTTGGTGCATCCGAGGGACCGCCGGATGGGGAGCGAATGGAGTGAGACCAAAGGGAAGCATACTTCGAGGGCATGAGACGCAAAGGATGGCGTTGCGAAGCCGTGCGCTTGGCGCATCCGAGGAACGTAGGCCTAGGGAAGAGAGATTCGGAGGGGAACTCCATGAGGGATGATGTGGACCTGGCCAAGTGGCTAAGACTGAGTGTCGGAGGCTCAAACTTGATGTTTGAGGGTTTACCCGACGGTCGGATGCTCAAACAACTTAGTGTTTGAGGTTTTGCCCGACAGTAGTTGACTGGCATAGGTGTCAGTCGATTGGTCCAAGTCGACTTGTGTTCAACTGGTGTTAGACTGCAAGTTTTGTGCTTGGTAGTCGACTACCATGGGTGGCGATCGGTGATGTCGACAACGATCGCTCTAGAAGGATGGCTGATCGGCCGTGAGAATGTTGCGAGCACAGAATGCTCCGTAGCCGACTGGGCAGTCGACTACTAGGTCACCAGTCGACTCCCATGAACTGGTAGTCGACTGTTAGGAGATCTATTGGAACTTGTCCAATGTGGATCTGGCCGTTGTGAGACAACGGTTACAGGGGTAGTCGACTGGGGCCTTTTGGCAGTCGACTGCTGGGCGCGAAATCAACTTGATGCAGGTTATAAAAGGAGCTCAAGAGGGAGGATTTCGCTAAGACTTTTGTAAATCTATTGGAGGGGAATTGCTGCTGCATTCCAGACCTTCAAGAGCCATCTAAAGCAAGCTACAAGCAAAGGGTTCAAAGTAAGCGTTGTAAAGTGTTCTTTACGTGTATTTCGTATTTGTCTCTGTATTGCTTGTATTTCATATATTACTTGTTGTAATAGCTTGTGAGAGGTTTCTCCACCTCCGACGTGTAGTCGAGAAGGAGTTTAGTTAGTGCCATGCTAATAACTAGAGCTCGGAGAGTTTGCCCGTGGAGTAGGAATCATTCGGTTCCGAACCACGTATATCGTGTGTGTTTGCGTATGCTTATTTCTTGTTAGTATTCATATTTGTATTACTATTCCGCTGTGCTAATGACAATCATAGGAAAGCAACGCAATGAGAACGAACGAATTCCACCATCGAACGAAAGAGGGCTATTCACCCCCCTCTAGACGGCCACATCTACACTTCATCGATCCTACAAGTGGTATCAGAGCCAAGTCGCTTGTCGAGGACTAACCGCCGACATAAGCACTACAAGATGGCCAGCTACAACATCCATCCATCGAAATTCGATGGAGATTTTGCTTGGTGGAAGAAACGGATGGAGGTATATCTCGAAACCGACTTTGATTATATGATTATTGTAGAAAACGGTTTTGAGATGCCTAGGGACAAAGACAAAAAGCCCATTGAGAAGTCAAAGTGGACCCAAGACCAAATCAAGGACTTCAAGATAAATCTCGAGGCAATAAAATTACTTAGTGATTTGTTACCTAACCATATTTGGTCTAGATTGGGTGACTATAGGGATGCAAGGGAACTATGGAATAAGATAATAAAATTCCAAGAAAATTCCCAACCGGCACAAGTAGAGGAGAATGCCGAGGAAGAAGCACCCACAACATTTGAAGATGTTGATGATTTGGTGGAGACCTCCACCTCTAGCATTGAGGGGGGGAGGAGAGGCAATCTTCCATCCCGGAGCAAGAACAAGAAACATCCACATCCGGGAGAAGTGAAGATCAAGAAGAAGAATCCTCCACCTCCCTAGGTAACTCAAGTGTTGTTATTTTAAATAAAAATCACATAATATGCTTTGAGTGTAGGGAGAAAGGGCATTACAAGAGCAAATGCCCAAAATTTGCTAAGAAGAAAACACCGGCATCAAAAGTCAACCCAAAGTCAAAGGATGCCGAAGTCCCCACAACTAGAAGCAAAGATCACATTGTGTGCTTTAGATGCAATCAAAAGGGACACTACTGAAGCCAATGCCCTAGGGGGAGGAAGAAAGGGCAAGAAGGTGTATCTCATGTAGGGGGAGCTCCTAAAGCTAACCCTAAGGTAAATTTAAATAATGCACCTTTAATTCCTAAAGTTAAAAAGCATGCTAAGAATTATTTTAGCTCTCTTGCCATTATTAATGAAAAGCATGCTAAGAGAAATAATAAGGTTTATTGCTTAGGTGCCAAGCATGTTCATATAACTAAGGATAAACCTAGGACTCATAATTCTAGAAATATTTTGCCTACGGAGTCAATTAGGAGAATTGAAGAAAATTTGGGTGTTAATTCCAAGAAATCTAGGCACATGCCTAAGAAGAAGAACATTTCCCAAAAGATAAATGAAAATTCTAAATTGGGAAAATTAGAGTTAGAAAACCAAGCCTTGAGGTCAAGGCTAGAAAAACTTTAGAAAACCCTTAGAAACATAGAAAATTCAATTCTAGGGTCAAATGCCCAAAAGTTAAGACCTAAGGTTCAAAAACGGTCTAAGGGCAAGGAAGGTTTGGGTCACAAACCTAAGCCCAAGAAAACTTATCATAATGTTCCATTTGATTATGGAACTATTTCTAGGTCTAGAAAAACCAAGGCTAATAGGGAAGCTATCCCTAAGTCTAGCCATGGTGTTTGCTTAGTGACTAAGATCTCAAAGAAATCAAATGTAGCCACTAGGAAGGTCAAAGGAGGAGTCACCTCTAGAGTTGACCTAGGAAAGACCCAAAAGACTATAGATTTAAAGCCTAAAAGGGTCATTAGGAAGGTATCTAGGGAAGTTATTCCTAGAGAATACCTTGTTAACTCAAGGAGCTCCAATAGATATTGGGTTCCTAGAAGCGTGATTGCACTAACAGGGACTTCAAATCATGTCATAGTCCTTAAATCAATTTTAATTAATCCTAAATGCATGAATGATGATTATGACATTATAGATAGCATGAATTAACATATAGCCAATAATTATGATGTCTTGGTATATAAATAAAATCTAAACACTAACATGACATAAAAATTAAACCTAAACATTATCATGACATTTTATATGATTAAATGAAATATGATGTCATGACATGACAATGCAAACAAGGCATGACAAGTATAAAATACAAGGGTATATAATATCTAAATATTAAGCTCAAATTGTCATTTCTAGGATTAAGACACATTTGCCATAATAGATCATTCTCCCAAGTGTGCCAAAAATCCAAAATGACACACCATGACCTCTAAACCTAATTGTGCCAATTTGGATCAAATTTTCAACTTCCACACAATTCATTGGCACATCCTAAAATCTTTTAGGACATAATTCAACCTCATTTCTAAGGAATCCCAAAATCTTGAAAATGTCCTAAAGTGCCACCTTTACCAAGGTTAGATTAACTACCTATCCATTCAAGGTTGGCACACCCTAAACCCATCTACCGTGAGGGTATCATGCTCCTAGGAATCCAATACCTATTGGAGCTCCTTGGGTTTACTAGATACTCACTAGGGATAACTTCCCTTAGTACATTTCTAATGACCCTCCTAGGCTTGGAAGTCTTGGTCATTTTGGTCTTGTCAAGTTTAACCCTAGGTATTGCTTCCCTTGTAACCTTGTTAGTGGCTTTCCTAGGTTTCATTGAAACCTTAGCCACTAGACACTTACCATGGTCAACCCTAGGGATGACTTCCCTTGTCATCTTGGTACTCCTAGACCTAGAACTTGTTCCATAACTATATGGAACACTATGGTAGGTAGGCTTATCTACCTTAGACTTAGGCTTGTGACCCAAGCCTTGCTTGTCCTTAGATGCACCTTGCCTCCTAGAACCTACACTTTGACAATTTGACCCCTGAATTGAAATTTTCATCTTATAAAGGGGTTTTTCTTATTTTTCAAACCTTGACCTCAAGGCTTGATTTTCAATTTCTAAGATCTCAAGTTTTGATTTTTCATTGACTCTTGAGATGTTCTTCTTCCTAGGCATATGTCTAGTCCATTTAAGATTGATGCCTAAATTGTTGTTCTCCACCTTCCTATCCTTAAGTAAGGTTGATCTAGCATTGTCCTTAGATAAATTGACATGCTTAGCACCTAAGCAATAAAATCTATTTTTAACATGCTTTTTGTCATGATGGATAGCAATAAAATTATGAGCATGCTTTCTAACATTACATAAAGGAAGAGCATTATTTAAATTTACCTGAGGGTTTGCTTTAGCTTCCCCTATATTTGAACTCTCTCCTTTGCCCTTCCGAGGGTGACTCCCCCTAGAATATTGACTCCGGTAATGTACCTGTTTGTTGTGTTGGAGGTTCGTGGCCCGGCTAGAAGGGGGGTTGAATAGCCCAATTCGTGCTCAATGGACTTTGATCGTTCTTGTGTGCTTGTCTCTATAATTCATTAGTATGCGTAGTGGAAATACAAATACAAACACAAAAGAAATATACAAGCACACACAATACATGTCGATACACATGGTTTGAAACCTTATGGTTTCTACTCCACGGGGTAAGCTCAACGAGCTCGAGTGATGAACACACCACTACTAAAACTTCTTCTCGACAACAAGTCAGAGGTGGAAAAACCTCGTACAAGCAATTACAAAAGTAATACTATGAAATACAAGCGAATACAAGACAATAAACAAAACAAGAAAAGAACACTTTACAACAATGGCTTTAAATACTTTGCTTGTTGCTTGCTTTGGTTTGCTCTTGAAGGTCTGGGATGCAACAACAATTCCCCTCCAAAATCTCCCCAAAAATCACAATGGAAATCCTCCCCAAGCTCCTCCTTTTATTCTTGTCTCGGGCTAATTCCGCGCCTAGCAATCAACTACCATAAGACCCCAGTCGACTGCTCCTGTAGTTGTTGTGAGACAACAACCTAATCCACGTTGGCATCCAGTCAACGGATACACTAGCAGTCGATTGCCAGTTACCATCAATCGACTGCCAGCCTCGTAACCGACTAATCAATCGGCTACCGAGCATTTTGTGCTCGCGTCCTCGATCAGCAGTTGACTGTCATCCATGGAAATCGACTGCTGAAGCTATCAGTCGACTGCCAGGCCATTTCCTGCAGTCGAACACCAGTCAACTTTAACCAGTTGATTGGGACATACCACCAGTCGACTGGTGTCGGGTAAAAACTCAAACACAAGTTGTTTGAGCATCCGACCATCGAGTAAAACCTCAAATAACATGTTTGAGCATCCGACACTTAACCTCAGTCACTTGTCTAAGTTCACATCATCCATGAGGTTTAACCCAAGACACCCTTAGCCTAGACCTAAGCCTTCTAGCCACCTCTACTAGCTTAGTGCCTATCGGATCCCTTCAAGTAGTCCATGACTTGTTCATCCATGCGTGGATCCCTCCAAGTCATCCATACGCTAGCCTCCAGGTGCTTCCTTCGGCTATTGTCATGCTCTCGGTGTCTACACCGCCAAGGTACATATGGACTTACGCTCCCAAGACTACCGCTTGGCCTTACGCCGCCAAACCACCCCTTAGACTTCCCAAATTCCAATTCCCCATAACTTGGACTTTCACCGCCAAGGCTACACACTTAGACTTACGTGTCCAAGGCTACACACTTGGTCTTCCCTTGCCAACTCCATGTTGGACTTCTAATGCAAAACCCCATGCTTGGACTTTCACCGCCAAGGCTACACACTTGGTCTTCCCATGACAATCATATGTCATATGTTTTGTCTAACATCAAAATACTGCTCGAGTCAAACTCGAGTCCGATCAATCGTGACCTGGGACGATTGCACCAACAATCTCTCGCTTTTTGATGTTTGACAAAACCCCAAACACCTTTGAGTTAGGCGACTTAACTCAAGTCTACCAATTATCCCTAATTGGAAATTCTCATCTTTGAGAATTCCAACTAACCCCAATTGGTCATTTCTCTCCCTTTTTGATATATATCAAAAAGGTCCTCCCTAAGAGTGTCAATGTCTCATATCCCAGTGAGATCTTACAATCTCCCTCTTGGTCCAAAAATACATCCATCATCCCAAGATGGATAACCTCCTCCTAAAGGCTTGCTCCCCCTTGACCATTGTACCAATAATGTCCTTGGAGAATCCCTAAGCCAATAGGAACACTATGTTGGAGGATCGTGGCATGGCTAGAAGGGGGATTGAATAGTCCAATTTGTGCTCGACAGACTTTGATCGTTCTTGCGTGCTTGTCTCTACAATTCGTTAGTATGCACAGCGGAAATACGAATACAAATACAAAAGAAATATACAAGCACACATAATATACGACGATATATGTGGTTTGGAACCTTAGGATTCCTACTTCACAGGGTGAGCTCAACGAGCTCGAGTGATGAACACACTACTACTAAAACTCCTTCTCGACAACAAGTCGGCGGTGGAGAAACCTCGTACAAGCAATTACAAGGTAATACAAAGGTACAAGAACAATACAAAGATAATATGAAATACAAGTAAAGAAAACTTTACAATACTTTTCTTTGATCACTTGCTTATTGTTTGCTTTGGTTTTCTCTTGAAGGTCTGAAATGCAACAACAATTGCCCTCCAAAATCTCACCAAATATCACTGTGGAAATCCTCCCCAAGCTCCTCCTGTTATACTTGTCTCGGATTGATTCCACACCTAGCAGTCGACTGCCATAAGTCCCCAATCGACTGCTCCTATAGATGTTGTGAGACAACGACCTAATCCACGTTGACATCCAACCAATGGATACACTGGCAGTCGACTGTCAGTTACCATCAGTTGATTGCCAGCCTCGTAGCCAACTAATCAGTCGTCTCCGGCGTTACGTACTTATGACCAACAACACCGATCATTGCCCCAAGTATCGCTGATTGAGCGTCGATCGACTACCACCAGTCGATTGGGACATATCACCACTCGACTGTTGTCGGGTAAAACCTCAAACATAAGTTGTTTGAGCATTCGACCGTCGGGTAAAACCTCAAACAACATGTTTGAGCATCCGACACACCCTTAGCCTAGACCAAAGCCTTCTAGCCACCTCTAATAGCTTCACGCATATCGGATCCCTCCAAGTCATCCATGACTTGTTCATCCATGCGCGGATCCCTCCAAGTCATCCATAACTTATTCATCTATACGTTAGCCTCCAGGTGCTTCCTTCGGCTATTGTCATGCTCTCGGTGTTTATACTGCTAAGGTAGATATGGACTTATGCTCCCAAAACTCCCCCTTGACCTTATGCCGCCAAATCGCCCCTCGGACTTCCCAAATGCCAAGTCCCCATAACTTGGACTTTCACCACCAAGGCTACACACTTGGACTTACGTGGCCAAGGCTACACACTTGGTCTTCCCTTGCCAACTCCATGTTGGACTTCCAATGCCAAGCCTCATACTTGGACTTTCACCGCCAAGGCTACACACTTGGACTTATGTGGCCAAGGCTACACACTTGGTCTTCCCATGAAAATCACATGTCATATGTTTTATCTAACATCAAAATACTGCTCGAGTCAAACTCGAGTTTGGTCAATCATGACCTGGGTCGATAGCACCAACAATCTCCCCTTTTTGATGTTTGATAAAACCCCAAACACCTTTGAGTTAGGTGACCTAACTCAAGTCTACCAATTATCCCCAATTGACATTTCTCATCTTTAAGAATTCCAACAAACCCCAATAGGTCCTTTCTCCCCCTTTTTGACATACATTAAAAATGTCCTCCCCAAGGTTGTCAATGTCTCACATCCCAATAAGATCTTACAATCTCCCCCTTGGTCCAAAAATACATCCATCATCCCAAGATGGATAACCTCCCCCTAAAGGCTTGCTCCCCCTTAACTATTGCACCAACAATGTCCTTGGAGAGTCCCTAAGCCAATAGGAACACTAAACAATTGAAATTAAGGAAAAAGATTCAACATTGAACTTTCACCTCCTTTAATTCGATACACACCCTAAACAATTCTCCTAATCCATTTTAAATGGATTTCTACCCTTCCAATGCTCTTCAAAGTATATCCTAAGGTTAGGAGTAGTTAGGGAACCTAAAAGTAGTTGAACATGGGCCTAACAAACCTTGTTTACCTGAAATCAGTTATGGCAGTCGACTCTTACAGTCACCAGTTGACTGCCATTGACGTCAGTCGACTACCATACATGGTAGTCGATTGATTTTTGCATTGTGCAAAAATCAGGTTTAGAATTCAAATTTGGAAAATTCATAAGTAAAAATACGTATTTTAAAAAATCTTGAAAATTCATACGTACTTTACTTATAACAAACATTATGGGTGAAAATATTAGAAAAATAAAATATCCATAAACTAGTGATATTGACACAAAGTTCAAAATCATTGAAATTTTCAATGTTTAACCCTACTTTATATCACCTCATTCAATGGTGATTGCTATCAAAAGTTAGACTTCACCAAGGTTTTTCAAAATAGTTTTGAAATGATTTTAAAACCTCAAAATAATTTTCCTAAATATGTCACTTGTATCTAAGTGTATGAAACATATACAAGTCAAGTATTTCTTGTGAGATGTGAGTTTTGTTCATTTAGGGTCTCATGCATATGCTAGGCAACTCTATTTGATTCCCTTATGCATGAGACTTCAAATCATGTCATAGTCTTTAACTCAATTTTATTTAATGCATGAATAATGATTATGACATAAATGATAACATGAATAAGCATGTGCCAATAATCATGATGTCATGACATGTGATATAAACTTAAGCATAACATGACATTTAGCTAACCCTAAGTATTATCATGATATTTTATATGATAAAAATAAATATGATATCATGACATGATAAGGCAAATAAATCATGGCAAGTACAAAATACTAAAGTATGAAATACCTAAGTGTTAAGCCCAAATTTCCATTTCTAGAATTAAATCCATTTTGCCTTAATACCAACTATCCCCCTAATGTGCCAAAAATCCAAAATGTCACACCGTGACTTCTAAGACCTAGTTGTGCCAATTTAATCAATTTTCAACTTCTCAAAGCACATTGGCACATCCTAAAGTGTCAACTCTACCATGGTTAGGTTAACTACCTATCCACTTAGGGTTGATACACCCTAACCCATCTAGCATGAATCGATCACGCTCCTAGGAACCCAATACCTATTGGAGCTCCTTGGGTTAACAAGGTATTCACTAGGGATAACTTCACTAGATACCTTCCTAATGACCTTTTTTGGCTTTGAAGCCTTAGTCATTTGGGTCTTTCTTAGGTTAACTCTAGGGATAACTTCCCTTATAACCTTCTTAGTGGCTACCTTTGATTTTCTTGAATTTTTAGCCACTAGGCACATACCATGGTTAATCTTAGGGATGACTTTGTTGGTGCAATCGAACCAGGTCACGATTGACCGGACTCAAGTTTGGTTCGAGTAGTATTTTGATGTTTGACATTGATGTTTGACAAAATGTATGGGAAAGTCCAAGTCATGGGTACTTGGCAATGGAAAGTCCAAGCATGGGTCTTGTCAAGGGAAAGTCCAAGCTTGAGTCTTGGCAAATGGAAAGTCCAAGGGTTGATATTGGCGGCGTAAAGTCTATGTAACATCCCAAATTTTAGTTACTATATTTTTATTTAAAGAAAAATATATATATATATATATATATATAGAAATAAGAATAAAAAAAAAGAATAAATAGTTCATAGTCGAGGCTTGAACCATGAACCGTTGATTTGGGGGAATAGACTTCCCACCACTAAGTCATAAGATTACCAATGAGTAGGATATAATAGAATATATCTATTGGTAGAAAAAAAAGAAGAGATTTGTTAATTTGACTAATTATTTAAAGGGGTAATTAAATGAAGGAAATCCTAATATATATATATATATATATATAGATTTATTTTTTTTTATATAATCTCTCTCCCTCCTCTCTCCAACGCCGACGCCCACCCTCACCTCATCTCTCTCTCTCTCTCTCTCGCGTGTTTTTCCTCGAGACGCCGAATCAAAAAAAACAAAAGGGACAGGCTTTTTCCACTGAGAAAAACAAGAGAGGAAAAATAAAAAAAGAGAGCCTCTATAATTTCTCCAGAGTGGATTAATTCAAGAGGGGATTTTCAAGAGGGACTTGGTAGAGGATCACGCTAAAGCAAGGAAACACGTAGGAGGTCTTCTCTTTGCGAAGTCTAATGGTATAAATTGGTGAAAAAGCATAGGATGTAAGTATCCCCTCAGCTGCAGTATAAGTGCTTACGAGGTAATGTTGTATGCTTGATTTTGAACGAAAGAATCTAGAACTATGTGTAGAAGGTTCGACTAATAGGATTAGAGAAATTTTTCTTGTTGAAATTCTTCCACGTTATGCATGTTAGATGATGATTTCTATTTATGTTAGCTTAATTTTCCTTATGTCACTACCTTATGCCATGTTAAATTGTACTCATGTCGATTTATGCTATGCTACATGCTTATGTTTTCACCCATGTTAGGCATGACTCACGTATATGAAATGTCTAAGAAATGTTTCCCTAAGAGTGGGGACAAGAACACTCTTTAGGAAAAAGAACATGTATGTTATTTTACTTTATGCATGACTGTATGCACCTAACAAGGTCCACGGGATGGGCTCCAAGGTTTCCCCTAGGTCGACGAACATAGTACGGACCTAGTAACCTAGTAGGTTCGGGATTAGCTACCTCGGATCTATTTAGGATGCACGCGAATGATGTATGTGGTACAATGCCAGACCCAATATGTTGAGATTATGTTTAAGTATATAAACTATATATTTTCAAAGAGCATCCTGCATATACCATTTTATGTTCATCGAATTATCATGTTTAGAGACAATGTACTGTTGCGATGAAAATGCTAAGTTTATGTTCTTTTCCTAAATTGATCATGTCTCTACTTTAAATAAATGTTGTGCTCATATGTTGTTTAAATGAACATGTCATTACTTTATGTTTAATTCATGATGTATGTTTTTGTGAGTAGGAAAGGACCTTACTAAGCCTATGTGCTTACAGTTTACTTTTCTTGTACTACAGAAAAGAGCAAGGAATGGATAAATTAAAGGGAGCAGCAGGAGGGGCAAAGATGTGTGTGGCAATGGCATGGTGGACGAGATCATTTTTCATATACGGACTTATGCATGATTTTCAGTTTATGTGTAAACTGTTAGGAGACGTTAATGCTTTCTATGTGGTTACTCATGTTTATTTTTATGAACCTTGAAATGGTTAATACATGTTTAGTTAAATAAATTGCTAAGACCTTTTGTCATGATTAAATTGTTAGGTTGATTGGGTTAATGTAATTAGAGTTAAAAGTTGTAAAGTTTTTAAATGCTTCCGCTGTTATATGCATGAATGTATGATCGCGTAGCGCCGCTGCCCGTTTATAGGATGTGTGTTAGGAGGACGGGAAGGGCGAGCGTTACAGGTGGTATCAGAGCCCAGTTCTGCCTTTCCACTACACACACATCAAGCTTCCATCCTGCCGCTCCAAGTAAGACATTCTATGCCTACTCTATTTATTTCATGTATGATATATATACGCTAAGAAATGTTTTTAGTTGGGTATGCATGAATATAAGTAAGGATGATAAACTTATGTTGGCAAGAGTCAAGGCCAGCTAGGAGGTCAGAAAGCTCAGGATAACTGGAAAGGAAACCACAGTGGCAAGAGGAAACAATGGAATGACTCTAAAGGTGGTCCAGCGAACAAACAAGCCAAGATTCCCCAATGTACTACATGTGGGAAACCACATACCGGGGTGTGCTACAAGGGCACGAATAGATGCTACCGCTGTGGACTAGAAGGACACAGAGTCAAGGACTGCCCTACCTAGGTTCATGCACCTCCTCAGCAGTATGCCCAGTACAGGGGTGCTCCTTCATAGCTACACCAAGTGCAACACACTCGTTTGTCTCTACGCCTTTCACAAAGAAGATTGACATACCCTCGCAAGTTTTGGATTGTGAGTTCTTAACGACCCTGCCCTCGGGAGAAGTGATGCCTTCTACTCATATGCTACGAGCCGCACCCATCAGAATTGCAGACAGAGAACTCTACTGTGATCTGATAGTGCTCGGCATGCAGGATTATGATGTCATATTGGGCATGGATTTCTTAAGCAAGTACGGTGCTTCGATCGAGTGCCGTAAGAGAAAAGTGGTCTTTCATCCTGAGGCAGAACCTATGTTTGAATTCATTGGAGAGCCAAGGAACAGAACCTATAAATTCTTATCATCTCTAAAGGCACGCAAGATGTTAGACAAGGGATGCACTGGGTTCTAGCACATGTGGTTGATATAAGTCAAGCCGAGGACCAGAAGCTAGAAGATGTCAGAGTGGTATGCCACTACCCAGAGGTATTTCCTGATGAACTACCAGGGTTAGCCCCTGATAGGGAAATTGAATTTGAGATCGAATTAATTCCTGGTACTCACCCGATCTCTAAAGCACCTTACCGGATGGCGCCGACCGAATTGAAGGAACTTCAGGGATAGCTACAGGAGTTACTCGACAAGGGTTTTATTCGCCCTAGTCACTCTCCATGGGGAGCTCCGGTACTGTTCGTAATGAAGAAGAATGGGACTATGTGCCTGTGCATAGACTACCGAGCGCTAAATAATGTGACGATCAAGAATAGGTACCCTTTACCATGGATTGACGATCTGTTCGACCAGTTAAAAGGTGCCACCATCTTTTCAAAGATTGACCTCAGATCTGGCTATCATCAAGTGAAAGTGAAACCAGATGATATACCGAAGACAGCTTTCCGAACAAGATACGGACATTATGAGTTCGTAGTCATGCCTTTCGGAGTGACGAATGCTCCTGCTATGTTCATGGACCTGATGAATCGGGTATTCTCGGTGTTTCTTGACAAGTTCATGATCGTCTTCATTGATGATATCCTCGTCTATTCGAGAAATCAAGAAGAGCATGCCGAACACCTGAAGATGGTATTACAGATTCTTCGAGAAAAGCAACTATATGCCAAGTTCTCCAAATGTGAATTCTGGCTCGATCAAGTATCTTTTCTAGGTCATATTATATCCAAAGACGGAGTTATGGTAGACCCAAGAAAGATTGAAGCTATGAGTAACTGGAACAGGCCAAAGAATGCTAGTGAAGTGAGGAGTTTTCTCGGATTAGCGGGCTATTACCGAAAATTCATAGAAGACTTCGCCAGAATAGCAACACCTATGACAATTCTCACCCGGAAAAACAAGAAGTATGTATAGACGGAGGAATGTGAGAAGAGTTTCTTGGAGCTGAAAAGGAGACTTACAAGTGCTCCAATCCTTACTCTCCCAGAGAACGACAAGAGCTTCGACATGTACAACGATGCCTCCGGATTGGGACTCGGAGTTTTACTTATGCAGAGGGGTAAAGTTATTGCCTATGCCTCTAGGCAACTCAAGGAACATGAAAAGAACTATCCCACTCACGATTTAGAGCTAGCAACTGTGGTCTTCGCTCTCAAGGTATGGAGGCACTATCTGTATGGAGCACAGTGCAAGATTTATACGGATCACCGGAGTCTGCGGTATTTCTTCACTCAGAAGGACCTCAATATGAGACAACGCAGATGGCTGGAGCTCGTGAAGGACTATGACTGTGAGATCTTTTACCATCCTGGCAAGGCAAACAAAGTGGCTGATGCACTCAGCAAGAAGTCCAGTGCCACCCTGATGTCCTTATCGGTATTGTCTCGATCGCTGGAGAAGGAAATTATGCGCTATGGAATCGAGGTTATTTTCGGGCAGCTTTCGACCATGGAAATAATACAAGCGCTATTCGATGACATATTAGCAAAACAAAGTGATGATCCAAGTCTCCAGAGGATCAAGCAAGAGATCCTAGAAGGAAAAGGCGAGGGTTTCCATATCGCCAATAGCGTAGTATTATACCTTAGGGATCGGTTATGTATCCCTAATGATCCGGAACTACGCAAAAAGATATTAGAGGAGGCTCACAGAACCCCCTATTCTATGCATTCGGGATCCACCAAAATGTATCAAGACCTGAAAGAGAAGTTCTGGTGGTCCGGTATGAAGAGGGACGTAGCTCAGCACGTCAGTACCTGCCTGACCTGCTAGCAAGTTAAAGCAGAACACCAAAGGCCTGGAGGAGTTCTGCAACCGATCCAAATTCCAGAGTGGAAATGGGAAGACATCTCTATGGATTTCATTTCAGGTCTTCCCAAGACTACGAACGGATATGACACTATATGGGTTATCATTGACAGATTGACAAAGTCAGCTCCTTTCCTAGCAATCAAGATGACATATTCGATTGAGCAACTGACTCAATTATATGCTAAGGAAATCATCAGACTGCATGGTATTCCCAAGACCATCATTTCAGATAGGGATGGTCGCTTCACTTCACAGTTTTGGGGATGCGTTCATAAGGCACTTGGCACAAAGCTGCATTTTAGTACCGCCTTTCATCCTCAGATAGATGGGCAAACAGAAAGGGTGAACCAAGTACTGGAAGACATGTTACGAGCTTGTGCCTTGGATTTCAAAGGGAGTTGGTGTCGCTACTTATGTTTAGCGGAATTTGCTTACAATAATAACTACCAAGCTACCATCGGAATGACACCTTATGAAGCATTATATGGGAGGAGATGTAGGTCTCCGATCTGTTGGTATGAAGGTGGTGAGAAGAAAGAGATGGGACTTCAGACGGATTTCATCGACGACACCACCCGAGCGATACAGAATATCCGCCAAAGAATAGAGACTGCTCAGAGTCGGCAGAAGAACTATCCAGATCAGCGATGTAGACCTTTGGAATTCAATGTCGGAGATTTGGTATTTCTCCGGGTAGCTCCTATGAAAGGAATAATGAGATTCGGGAAGAAAGGAAAGCTAAGTACGCGATACGTAGGACCGTACAAGATCTTGAAAAGAGTTGGCAAGGTAGCTTACGAGCTAGGACTACCTCAGGAGATGTCTTCTATTCACAACGTGTTCCATGTCTCGATGCTTAAGAAGTGCATTTCTAGTACCGACCAAGTGGTCGAGCCACAGACAGTGCAAATTCAAGAGGACCTGAGCTATGAAAGTCGACCTATCCGGATACTAGACTGAGAAGTCAAAAGACTAAGGAATAAAGAAGTACCCTTAGTGAAGGTCCTATGGCAAAGTCAACGATATGAAGAAGCCACCTGGGAACGTGAGGATGACATGAAGCAAAAGTACCCCGAGTTGTTCTAAGTTTTGAGGACGAAATTTTTATAAGGTATAAGGGATTGTAACATCCCAAATTTTAGTTACTATATTTTTATTTAAAGGAAATATATACATACATACATACATATATATATATATATATATATATATATATATATATATATATATATATATATATATATATATATATATATATATATATATATATATATATATATATATATATATATATATATATATATATATATATATATATATATATATATATATATATATATAAAAGAATAAAAAAAAATGAATAAATAGTTCGTAGTCGAGGCTTGAACCATGAACCGTTGATTTGGGGGAATAGGCTTCCCACCACTAAGTCATAAGATTACCAATGAGTAGGATATAACAGAATATATCTATTGGTAGAAAAAAAAAAGATTTGTTAATTTGACTAATTATTTAAAGGGGTAATTAAATGAAGGAAATCTTGAATAAAAAAAAACAAAAGGGACGGGCTTTTTCCACCGAGAAAAATAAGAGAGGAAAAATAAAAAAAGAGAGCCTCTATAATTTCTCCACTTAATTCAAGAGGGGATTTTCAAGAGGGACTTGGTAGAGGATCACGCTAAAGCAAGGAAACATGTAGGAGGTCTTCTCTTTGCGAAGTCTAACGGTATAAATTGGTGAAAAAGCGTAGGATGTAAGTATCCCCTCACCTGCAGTATAAGTGCTTACGATGTAATGTTGTATGCTTGATTTTGAACGAAAGAATCTAGAACTATGTGTAGAAGGTTCGACTAATAGGATTAGAGAAATTTTTCTTGTTGAAATTCTTCCACGTTATGTATGTTAGATGATGATTTCTATTTATGTTAGCTTAATTTTCCTTATGTCACTACCTTATGCCATGTTAAATTGTACTCATGTCGATTTATGCTATGCTACATGCTTATGTTTTCACCCATGTTAGGCATGACTCACGTATATGAAATGTCTAAGAAATATTTCCCTAAGAGTGGGGACAAGAACACTCTTTAGGACAAAGAACATGTATGTTATTTTACTTTATGCATGGCTTGTACCGGACCCTAACAAGGTCCACGGGATGGGCTCCAAGGTTGCCCCTAGGTCGACGGACATAGTATAGACCTAGTAACCTAGTAGGTTCGGGATTATCTACCTTGGATCTATTTAGGATGCGCGCGAATGATGTATGTGGTACAATGTCGGGCCCAATATGTTGAGATTATGTTTAAGTATATAAACTATATATTTTCAAAGAGCATCCTGCATATACCATTTTATGTTCATCGAATTATCATGTTTAGAGACAATGTCTGCTATGATGAAAATGCTAAGTTTATGTTCTTTTCCTAAATTGATCATGTCTCTACTTTAAATAAATGTTGTGCTCATATGTTGTTTAAACGAACATGTCATTACTTTACGTTTAATTCATGATGTATGTTTTTGTGAGTAGGAAAGGACCTTACTAAGCCTATGCGCTTACAGTTTACTTTCCTTGTACTGCAGAAAAGGGCAAGGAATGGATAAATTAAAGGGAGCAGCAGGAGGGGCAAAGATATGTGTGGCAGTGGCATGGTGGACGAGATCATTTTTCATATACGGACTTATGCATGATTTTCAGTTTATGTGTAAACTGTTAGGAGACATTAATGCTTTCTATGGTGGTTACTCATGTTTATTTTTATGAACCTTGAAATGGTTAATACATGTTTAGTTAAATAAATTGCTAAGACCTTTTGCCATGATTAAATTGTTAGGTTGATTGGGTTAATGTAATTAGAGTTAAAAGTTGTAAAGTTTTTAAATGCTTCCGCTGTTATATGCATGAATGTATGATCGCGTAGCGCCGCTGCCCGTCTATAGGATGTGTGTTAGGAGGACGGGAAGGGCGGGCGTTACAGTCTAAGGGTGGAGTCTTGGCAGCATAAGTCTAATGGTTGGCTGCATAAAGTCCAAGCGATTGTTTTGGCAGTGTATGACCAATGTGCCTTGATCGTATAGACCAGCTTAGCATGACAATAGCCGATGGAAGCACCCGAAGGCTAGCGTATGGATGAACAAGTAATAGATGACTTGGAGGGATCCGATAGGCGTGAGGCTGACGGAGGTGGCTAGAAGGCTTAGGTCTAGGCTAAGGGTGGTCTAGCAAGTATGAGGACATTATACTTGGGGTTAAACCTCATGTTTGAGGTTATCAGTCGACTAGAGCTTTGGACCAGTCGATTGGTCAAGTGTTTTGACACTTGGCAGTCGAGTTGACTCTTGGCTATCGACTGAGGTTATGGCGATCGCGTGAGTCGACTAGGGTTCGGCTATGACAAAATGCCTTGTGATCGGTGATGGCGATCGATTGCCATGGAGGGCGCGATCGGCTCGGGTTCTGGAGCGAGAATGCTTGGTAGCCGGCAGTCGATCGATTACGACTGTAGTCATTCGGGTAATGGCGATCATTCTGGATAATGGCGATCACGCTAGTGTAGTCGTTGGCTTGAATGCCGACATGAATTAAGTCCGTTGTGAGACAACGATACTGTTGGCAATCGACTGGGGACTTATGGCAGTCGACTGCCAGGTGGAAATCTAGGTCGCGAGGAGGCTTAAAAGGAGCTCGACGGGAGGGATTTCCACAGTGATTTCTTGGGCATTTTGAGGCAATTTGCTGGTACAAATTAGGGTCTTCAAGCACTGTTCAAGCAATCAACAAGCAAGCATTCGAAAGAGCATTTGTAAAGTTTTCTTTATATAGATTGTTTTATTCATTTTGTATTTGCTTGTTCTACCTTGTATTACTTTTGTAATCACTTGTACGAGGTTTCTCCGCCTCCGATGTGTTGTCGAGAAGGAGTTTTATTAGTGGTGAGTGCATCACTAGAGCTCGTTGAACTCGCCCCGTGGAGTAGGAACACTAAGGTTTCGAACCATGTATATCGTGTGTATTTGTGTTTGTATTTATTTCTATATTCCATTGTGCTAACGATGATTGAAGAGACGAACGAACGAATTCCATATATTTACCCCCCTCTAGCGGTCACCAACGGTCCCAACAAGTGGTATCAGAGCGAGGTCGCTCTTCATTTGGACTAACCGCCAAGAGAGCACCGTTAGAGGGTGAAAAAGAAAATGGAGTTTGAAGAAAGACTAGGATGTGACATCAACACTCTGGTCCCGTATGCACTTTATGGATGAGAAGGCTTCAATCAGTGGAAGGCAAGGATTGAAGACTTCATCATGATGAGGGATTTTGAAGAATGGTTCGCCTTGATGGAAGGTTCGAGTATCCGAGAGGGCCAAAGGGAGGTTTACTCAAAATGAAGAAGTGGACCGGGGAACAAATCCAAGAATTCAAGAAAAATAAGAAGGTAATAAAATTCTTAGTTGATTTGATTCCTAATGATATCTTGTGTAGCTTAGGTGAATACAAGGATGCCAAGGAGCTTTGGAGCGAGTTGGCAAAATATCATGAAGATCCATCATAGGCTCAAGAAGAGGAGGAGGCCAAAGAAGTAAGTTCATCATCCTCACAAGAAAGTGAGGAGTCGAAAGTTGAGAAGGAGTCAACTTCCGGATCAGTGGAAGAGGAAGAAGCAGAGGAAGCCTCCACCTCTAGGATTGAGGGGGAGGAGATTAGATCATCTACACTGGAGCAACCTCAAGAGGAGCTATCTACCTCCGGTCGAGGAGATGAAGAACCGACTATGGTTCCCACCATTGACCTAGGTAACTCAAGCATTTCGTTTAAAAATAAAATTCATATCATATGCTTTGAGTGTAGGGAAGTCGGGCACTATAAGAGCAAGTGCCCTAAGAAGGTCAAGAAGATTCAACCAGCACCAACAGTTCAATCTAAAACCAATGAAGCCGGAGCCCCAATTAGGAAGAGCAAGGAGTACGTTGTGTGCATCAGATGCAATCAAAAGGGGCACTATAGGAGTCAATGCCCTAGGGGGAAGAAAGGCCATGAAGGAGCATCACAAGTAGGGGGAGCTTTAAAATCAAACTCTAAGGTAAAATTCAATAATGCACCTTCAAATTATTATGTTAAAAAGCATGCCTTCAATTCACTTGCAATTGTGCATAATCATAAGGAGCATGCTAGAAATAATAGACTCTATTGCTTAGGTGCCAAATCATATAATTTTAGAAATAAGGAGAAATTTGGGACTAATGTCCCTAAAACAATGTTACCTAAGGAAAGTATTAGAAAGATAGAAAACCATTTATGCATTAACCCTAAGAAGGATAGACATATGCCTAGATGAAATGGTAATGCCCAAAGACTCAATCAAAAATAAAAAATTAGGAAATTAGAGCTAGAAAATCAAGTTTTGAGGTTAAAACTTGAGAAGATGGAGAAGACCCTTGCAAGGATGCAAAATTCAATTAAAGGGTCAAATTGTCAAAAACTAGAGTGTAAGAGGCAAGAACCATCTAGGAGGCAAGGTTTGGGTCACAAGCCTATGTTCAAGAAGGTAATGTCTACTTACACAATGTTCCATTTGATTATGGAACTAGTACTAGGTCTACGAAAACCAAGGTCACAAGGGATGTCATCCCTAGAGTTGACCATGGTAGGTGCCTAGTGGCTAGGGTTTCAAAGAAACTTAGGGTAGCCACTAAGAAGGTTACAAGGGGAGTCACCCCTAGAGCTAACCCAAGGAATACCTAGTAAACCCAAGGAGCTCCAATAGGTTTTGGGTTCCTAGGAGCGTGATCAATTCACACTAAATGGGTTGGGTTGTGCCAACTTTAAATGGATGGGTAGTTAACCTAACCATGGTAAAGGTGACACTTTAGATCATTTTCAAGGTTATGGATACCTTGGAAATAGGTTTGAATTTAAATCCTAAAAGATTTTAGGATGTGGCAATATTATTTAAGAAATTTGATAAATCAATCAAATTGGCACAACATAGATTTAAAGGTCATAGTGTGCCATTTTTTGGTTTTTGGCACACTTGGGAGGTGGTGAGTGTTATGACAAATTGGATTTAATTCTAACAAATGACAATCAATATTAAAATTTAGGTATTGTTATACCTATACCTTTTATTTGTCATGCTTTATTTGTCATATACCATGTCATGACATCATATTCATTTGAATAATATAAAATGTCATGATTAATTTCTAGGGTTTAGTTTTATGTCATGTGTATTTATATTCAATCATATGCCATGACATCATGATCATTGGCCATACTTATTTATGTTATCATTTATGCCATGATCATTCATGCATTAATTAAAATTGATTTAAGGACTATGACATGACTTGAAGTCTCATGTATAAGGGAGTCAAGTAGTGTTGCCTTAGAGAATGCATGAAACCTTAGATTAGGATGAACAAAACCCACATCTCATATCAAATTGACTTGTATGTGTTTTTCATACACCTTAGACATATGTGAGATGCTAGGAAATGAGTTAAGTTCAAGGTGTATAGTTTTTGCATCTAGATGAACTCAAACTCACATTATATCATTGGTGGATCATTGGAAAAGCTAATGTACAAGTCATGTGCATTGAGCCCATTGATTATGATCCAATATAGGTTTTAAAATCATTTTAGAAAACTTTGGTGTAGTCTATCTTTTGATAGGAATCACCATTGAGAGAGTTGATACAAAGTAGGTCTAAAACATTGAACTTTTCAATGATTTTGAACTTTGTGTCAATCTCATTATTTTATGGGTATTTTATTTTTCAAATATTTTTCATTGTATTTGTCTTAAGTATTATATGTATGAATTTTCAAGAATTTTCAAACTACATATAATCACTTATGAATTTCGAAAATTCGATTTTGAAATTGAAATTCTGCATTTGCAGAAATCAGTCGAATACCGCTTATGACAATCGACTGGCGTCAACAGCAGTCGACTGATGACTGAGAGAGTCCACTGCCAGGCCTGATTTCAGGTAAACAAGATTTATTTAGCCTGATTTCAACTATGTTAGGCTACTCTAACTGCTCCTAACCCTAGGATAAGCTTTAGAAAGCATTGGAAAGGGTGAAAATCCATTGGATATGGATTAGGAGAGTTGTTTGGGTGTGTATCAAATTTTAAGGTGCGTGGAAGTTCAAGGTTGAACTTTTAACCTTAATTTTGATGGTTTAGTGTTCCTATAAGCTTAGGGACTCTCCAAGGACATTATTGGTGCAATGATCAAGGGGGAGCAAATCTTTAGGGGAGTTATCTATCATGGAATGATGGATGTGTTCTTCCTCATGAGGGGGAGAATTTTGGAGAAATGGGAATGTGAGATGCCCAATTTTAAAATTGGGAGAGTTTGTAGGATTGCCTCTCTTGAGTGATATGGGACTTATCACTAGGAAGAGTGAAGGCATCCTAGATATTTTTGGACCAAGGGGGAGATTCTATGATCTCATTGGGATATGAGACATTGACCTCCTTGGGGAGAACCTTTTTGATGTATGTCAAAAAGGGAGAGAATTAATGGGAGAAGTCATGGAAGAATTTGGAATTACCAATTTGGGAGAATTGGTAAAGAGATTTGAGTTAGGTGGCCTAACTCAAAGGTGTTTGTGGTTTTTGTCAAACATCAAAAAGGGAGAGATTGTTGGTGCAATCGACCCATGTCACGATTGACCGGACTCGAGTTTAACTTGAGTAGTGTTTTGATGTTTGACATTGATGTTCGACAAAGTGTATGGGAAAGTCCAAGTCATGGGTACTTGGCAATGGAAAGTCCAAGCATGGATCTTGGCAAGGGAAAGTCCAATCTTGAGTCTTGGCAAATGGAAAGTCCAACATGGGTTGGCAAGGAAAGTCTAAGGGTTGATATTGGCGGCGTAAAGTCCAAGGGTAGAGTCTTGACAGCATAAGTCCAATGGTTGACGACGTAAAGTCCAAGCGATAGTCTTGGCAGCATAAGCCCAATGTGCCTTGGCGATATAGACCAGCTTAGCATGACAATAGCCGATGGAAGCACCTGAAGGCTAGCGTATGGATGAATAAGTCATGGATGACTTGGAGGGATCCGATAGGCGTGAGGTTGACAGAGGTGACTAGAAGGCTTAGGTCTAGGCTAAGGGTGGTCTAACAAGTATGAGGACATCATACTTGGGGTTAAACCTCATGTTTGAGGTTATCAGTCGACTGAGGCTTTGGACCAGTCGATTGGTCAAGTATTTTGATACTTGGTAGCCGAGTTGACTCTTGGCAGTCGACTGGGGTTATAAGCAGTCGACTGTTTTTAGTCGACTAGGTTTTGATTGCGACAAAATGCCTTGGCGATCACCCGGCATTAGACGATCGTGATGGCGATCGCGCCATGGAAGCGATTAACCGGTCGGGTTGCGGGAGGCGAAATGCTCGCGATGTCGGTAGTCGATCGGCTCACGACCTAGTAGTCAACTACTGGATAATGACAGTCGACTTCCAGTGTAACTGTTGGCTTGAATGTCGACATAGATTAAGTCCGTTGTGAGACAATGGTACTGTTGACAGTCGACTTCCAGGCGAAAATCTAGGTCACGAGGAGACTTAAAAGTAGCTCGATGGGAGGGATTTCCATAGTGATTTCTTGGGCTTTTTGAGGCAATTTGCTGGTGCAAATTAGGGCTTCAAGCACTGTTCAAGCGATCAACAAGCAAGCATTCGAAAGAGCATTTGTAAAGTTTTCTTTATATAGATTGTTTTATTCATTTTGTATTTGCTTGTTCTACCTTGTATTACTTTTGTAATCACTTGTACGAGGTTTCTCCGCCTCCAACGTATTGTCGAGAAGGAGTTTTATTAGTGGTGAGTGCATCACTAGAGCTCGTTGAGCTCACCTCGTGGAGTAGAAATCCTAAGGTTCCAAACCACGTATATTGCGTGTATTTGTGTTTGTATTTGTTTCTACATTTGTATTTCTATATTCCGCTGTGCTAACGATGATTGTAGAGACGAACGAATGAATTCCATCATGCAACGTCAAACGCACTATTCACCCCCCTCTAGCAGTCACTAACAGTCCCAATAGGCTTCCCTATTAACCTTGGTTTTCCTAGACCTAGATATTATTTCATAATCGAATGGAACATCGTGGTAGGACTTAGGTTTGTAACCCAAACCTTTCTTGCCCTTGGATGATTCTTGTCTCCTAGGTCTTAGATTTTGATCATTAGACCCCTTAAATGAATTTGTCATTTTTGCTAGGGTCTTTCTAATTTTTCAAGCCTTGACCTCAAAGCTTGATTTTCCAATTCTAATTTTCTCAATTTTGATTTTTCATCGATCTTTTGGGAATGACTCTTTTTCTTAGGCATGTGCCTACCCTTCTTAGGCATAATGCCTAAATTTTCTTCTATCCTCCTAATACTCTCCCTAGGTAAAATGGGTCTAGAGTTATTAGTTCTAGATTTGTCCTTAGATAAATTAACATGCTTAGCACCTAAACAATAAAAACTATTATTTCTACTAGCATACTTTTTATTAACAATTGCAAGAGTACTAAAATAATTTCTAGCATGCTTCTTAATCCTAGAACTAGAAGGTGCATTAAAGTATACCTTAGGGTTTGCTTTGGAAGCTCCCCCTATGTGTATAGCTCCTTCTTACCCTTTCTTCTTCCCCCTAAGGCATTAGCTTCGGTAGTATCTCCTTTGGTTGCATTTGAAACACACAATGTGCTCTTTGCTTTTCCTAGCGAGTGTTGATGCAATGAGCATTACTCCTTAGTTTTGATGTATGAACCATAGTTACAAGTTAGGATTTACTTGTGTTTTAATTCAGTGTTAAGTGTGCAGGCTTAACAGGAAGTCCTAGTAGGTCGTATTGACCAAATACTAGGCACGTATCTTAACAGATCAAGAGGAACGAACACTAGGCATGAAGTCCAGAAGGGTCGCGTGGACCGGACATTTGGCATGAAGACCGATTGGGTCAGGAGACCAGACAATCGATAAAAAGTCCAGCTGGGTCAAGCAGTCTGGACAGTTGGTGGAAGCCTTGGTGGGTCAGATTGGATGTCAAGAGTGGTAAGTCCAGCAGGTAGCCGGCAGGTAAGCCTTGAGTGAAGAGGCGAGACCGAGTTCTCTGTAGGGGGACAAAGCTAGGTGTCAAACCGACGAAAAGTCTGCGTGGGACTTAATAGTCGAGATCGAGCAGTATTACTATTGCTATCACATTTCAAATTATCTTTTTGTGCTAATCCTGTTTTACAGGTTTTAGTCGACTGAATGGTTTTAAGTCGACTGAAGTCCAGTTGACTGGAGGCATATCAGTCGACTGGATACCTATTTGGCAAGATCAGCTGGTGATTGATCGGAGATTGTGTGACGCAGATGGAAAGGGCTTCAGTCGAATGAAGAGTTTGAGTCGACTGAAGAGGGAAATTTCTCGATGCGGAGCCGAGTGACGTGGAGTCGACTGGAAGATCACAAATTCCATATCGATGGGCTGATGTGGAGTCGACTGGAAAACATTCCAGTCAACTGGAAACAGTTTATAAAAGTTATGCTCGACTAGATCCAAGAAATCAATTGCATATACGTCGAAGTGCTGCCAAAATACTTGCTTGTCCACTAAATTTTCATTCCACAACAAGGCAACCTTCCGACACTTTGTGACTGCCTCTACGATTCTTAAGTGTCGGTATAAAGTCTTGTATTATTTAATTTATTGTTTCGCTTGTATACTTAACTTTAAGAGTGGGTGATTTGTCACCTAACTCTATTATTTGTAAAAAGTGAAACCCTCTGAAGTCGAGAGTTTTCGAATCGGAGGGTATTATAGTGATTGCCCATCTAGGTAGCTCTCGGGAGAGCTACGGGCCTTGGAGTAGCAACCCAGTTAGGGTTGTGAACCAAGTAAATTGTCTGTGTCTATAATTGCATTTAATTTCCGCTGCATACTCGTATTAGAAAATTAGTATTAAAATTTATTAATATTATTAAACACCGAGATTCACCCCTCTCTCGGCTCACTCGGTCCTACAATTGGTATCAGAGTAGGGGTGCTCCGAGTTGGTGAAACCACCAATGCGACCTTTAGTTTAATTCTTATTGCTTTAGATTAATTTCTATTATTTTAGATTAATTTTTATTGCTTTAGATTAATTTTTATAGCTTTAGATTTATTCTTATTATGTTAGATTAATTCATATTGCTTTAGAATAATTTTTACTACATTAAAATTATTTTCTTCATATTAATATAATTTTTTGCATATTTAAATCAATTAATATAATTTTTTGAATATTTAAATCAATTAATATAATTTTATGCATATTTAAATCAATTAAAATATTTTCTGCATATTTAAATCAATTAAAATAATTTTCTGCATATTTAAATCAATTAAAATATTTTATGCATATTTAAATTAATTAAAAATTATTTTCTGTATATTTAAATCAATTATTTTTTTTTGCATATTAAAATTAAGTAAAAATCGTTTTCTGCATATTTGAATCAATTAAAATATTTTCTGCATATTTTAATTAATTAAAAATCATTTTCTACATATTTAAATCAATTAAAATATTTTCTACATATTTAAATTAATTTAAAATAATTTTCTGTATATTTAAATAAATTAAAATATTTTCTACATATTTAAATTAATTTAAAATCGTTTTCTGCATATTTAAATCAATTAAAATATTTTCTGCATATTTAAATTAATTAAAAATTATTTTCTGTATATTTAAATCAATTAAAATATTTTCTGAATATTTAAATTAATTAAAAATCATTTTCTGCATATTTAAATCAATTAAAATATTTTCTGCATATTTAAATTAATTAAAAATTATTTTCTGTATATTTAAATCAATTAAAATATTTTCTAAAAATTTAAATTAATTAAAAATCATTTTCTACATATTTAAATCAATTAATATATTTTATACATATTTAAATTAATTAAAAATTATTTTCTACATATTTAAATCAATTAAAATATTTACTGCATATTTAAATTAATTAAAAATCATTTTTTGCATATTTAAATCAATTAAAATATTTTCTGCATATTTAAATTAATTAAAAATTGTTATCTGTATATTTAAATCAATTAAAATATTTTATGCATATTTAAATTAATTTTAAAATCATTTTCTACGTTAAAAATAATTTTCTGCAATTTAAAAATCATTTTCTGCATTAAATTTAATTTTCTTCATATTAGAGTTATTTAATTTATTTTTTCTGTATTTAGAGAACATTTTCTTAATAATGTCACACTTAGAAGGATACAACACTGTTTGCCCTCCTCTCTTCAATGAAAAGATGAATGAAGTGCTACTTGAAGACCGACCTAGAGGTCTGGTTCTCAATTAGGAAAGGGTTCACAGCTCCGGTAGATGACTCGGGTGAGTTATTAGAACCGGAGAAATGGACCTCGGATATTAGAAAGAGAGCTCAAGTCGATTACCAGACACTTAATACCTTGCAATGCGGACTTACCAAAGAAGAGCTCAATAGTAGAGTTGTCAAACGAGTCGACCCATGGCGGGACGGGCTAACCCGTCGTAAACCCAATATTTAGCGGAGAGGGGCGGGCCGACCTGCTATCTCGGCGGGTTGAGAAATTTCCAACCCAACCCAACCCAAGGCGGGCCAACCCGCGGGCCACACAAATTTAAAAAATATATCAAATTACTGAGGTGTTGAGGGCTTAAGATAATGATCTGTAAGACAGATAGAGTACCATTATTAAAAAAATAAGGATTTGAAGTAGCTAAAATCTTATAATTGAGATTCAATTATCGACATACAAAATTGAGTACTGATGTTTTTGATTCCTTTCTAATGTTCCAAAATATCCAAATCTTGATAATATGTAAATGCAAATTTTTGCTCCTTCAAATAGAGATTCAATTGAGATTTTTTAGCCTAGGTAATTATTTGATTTTGATATGTCATTATTTCCTATATTGATTAGAATAGTAGTGACAAGATAATAAAAAACAATTAGAGTATAAAAAATATTTTTTTTGTTCTTTACTTTTAACTTCTTTTATACTTTGTTGAGGTGTATGTGTGATAGAAGAAGATTGTAATGGTGAAAAACTTGTCTTTTGACATTTCTCAACCCGCAGGCCAACCCGTGCCACGGCGGGCCAACCCGTCTAGACTCGCAACCCGCGCGGGTCGATCCATTTATGCCTGTCAAAATGACGGGTTGATAAAAGTTCAACTCAACCTGCTTAAATTATTTGGCAGGGTGGACCAATCCGATGGGCCTAACCCAATTTGACAGCTCTACTCAATAGGGTAGGTCCATTCGAAAATTCTAAGGAAATATGGGAAAAATTAATTGAACTACATGAGGGACAAATGATACTAGGATAGCCAAACGGGATATGTTATTAAATAAATTATCTAATTGTAAAATGAACGAAAATTAAAACGCTAGTCAACTTCATACTAGGATCAAAGACATATTAAATGGATTACACTTAATAGGACACCAAATAGAGAATAGGGACTTAATTAGGTATACCCTTAAGGCATTCCCGAGAAATGCCTTATGGACATCGATTGTCGATGCCTATAAGGTATCTAGGGATCTCTCCACAATTAGGTTAGACGAACTATTTTGTGAACTCGAACTACACGAACAAGCTAACTCGGGTCAAACCGAGAATGGTATAGCTTTGATGGCAGGTTTGACTAAAAAGGAAAGAAAAGTGAAGAGTGAATCCGAAGACGAGTCAGAGTCGAAGACAAACGGAGAAAAGGAGATCGTAAATATGGTCCAGAAGATGTTCAACCGGAGGAAGAGATTTACGAAGAAAGATGCCAAAAAGGTGGTCGACAACAAGCCGAGACCCCGATCGGAAGTGACGTGCTACGAATGCAACGGTAAAGGACACTACATGTCGAAGTGCACAAACTTAAAAAAGGAAGATAAGCCAAAAAAGGAAAAGAAGAAGAAGGCGCTTAAGGCAACATGGGATGAGTCATCATCGAAAGAATCAGATGCGAAAGAGATGAAGAGAAGCTTCGTCGCATTTATGGCCGAATCGAGATCCGGAGTCGAGTCAAGTTCCGAGTACGAGTCCGATTCCGAGTCCGAGAGAAGCCACGGATCCGTATCTGTTTCCGAAGGTTCAAATGAGGTAACTTTTACCTTAGAAGATAAATTGTATAATATCATTGCATGCTTAGGTAGGAAGTTAGCAAAGTCCGAGAATTGAGTCGACTCGCTACTTAAGGAAGTCCAAGTACTTAAGGAGCAAGTCAACTCGAAGATTTCGACTTGCCAAATTAAGGATAGAGACTCAGCTCAAGTTGCAAAGCTTGAGGAAGAAAACTCAGTCCTAAAAAGGCAAGTAGAAGATCTAACTGGATCTTTGTAAAAGTTCACTTCGGGCTCCAAATATCTCAACATGATGCTTGGATCTCAACGAGCCATGTACAACAAATCCATATTCGGATACAAGGCTAAATCCACCTATAAATCATACATGTCATTACTTAGGCGAAACGCTAAGAATCAAGTCCAAGCATAGTTTCCTAAGTCTAGCTTAGTCAACCAAGTTGGACCAAACCAATTTTGGGTTCCCAAGAGTCAAGTTCACTTAGTGAACAAAACTCAATCTAGCTACCAATTAGGAGGAGCTAACACTTTCCTTGTTTCCTTGTTTAGTTAAACACTTGCATGCTGTAGTTTACTTTACTTGCTTAATTTAGAATGGACTAGATAGGAAACAAATTAGTTTAAACTTGAACAACCTAGTACTAAGACAAGTGAACTGATAGTAAGTTAGGGAAGCTCTTCGAAGTGCATGTCTAGGAAGTGGTCGTTGCTCCGATAACCAAGAAGGGCATGTGCCTCGCCACAACCTGGTGTACTAAGTCGAGTGGAACTAACCGAAGCTAACTCACTAAGTCTTTAACTAGTTAGACCAAGGCTTAGTCTAAAGTGAATCAAGTACTTGATTCCTTTATTGACTTTGTCTAGGAAGTGGTCGTTGCTCTGATAACCAAGAAGGCCATGTGCCTCGCCACGACCTGGAAGTCAATACTGGAAAAATCTACTTGACTAGCTCAAATCAAGCTTGAATCTAACACAAGTTTAAACACTTTAAAATTGATCATTAAATTTAATTAAGATAAAAGAAATACTCATCTCACAAAACCCATAAGGATAAGTGTATTGAAAACCTAGCTTGGGTGAGATGATTTAGAACTTAATTGAGTTTAATTTAGCTTAACTCAACCTAATAAATTTAATAAATTTATCTTAACAACTTACCTTAATTAAACTTAACTCAATTAAACTCAACTTAATGCACTATACATAAACTAAACAAACATACCTAACTAAAACAAATTAACTTAATAAAACTTAATTTATTAAAAAAAAACTTAACTTAATATATCTAAATAAACAGATTTATTTAACTTAAGAAACTAATTAATAATGTGGTCTAAATTTAATCAAACCTAATTTAGCAAGATTAAAACAAATTTAATCATCAAAATCCATATAACTAGCTTAATCGAACAAAAACAATTAAGTAAATAAATTTAAATTAATAAAAATGAGTAAATCGAATTAAACATAAAAAACAACCAAATTTAAAAATACTCGAATTCAGTCGACTGAATTATTTTCAGTTGACTCCACAAGAGTTGACTGAATCAGCTTCAGTTGCCTCTGAGTATCGAAAAGGTAAAATGAGATTTCAGTCGACTGAAGTAAATTCAGTCGATTGAAATGAACCGGTAGATAAAGTTTAGGCGGCAAAGTAAATGGTAAAATTTATTATAGTCGATTGAAAACATGTTCAGTCGACTCAAATCAGGCGACTGGAATATTTTCAGTCGACTGAATCCTGTCTATAAGACCACCGTCGAGCCACGCCAAAATCATTCACAACAGCCACAAATCCATCGCAAAAACCCTAATTCTAGACTTTTGAAGCATTTAAGACGTCATATTCCTTTAATATCATCCAAAATGCCGAGGTAATAATTTTAAAACTTTAATTTCAATTATTTTCAATTAATATTGAATATTTGTAATTCAATTAGGGGTAAAAAAAGAGCTGTAGAGATTGAGTCTTCGACTCCATGCTTGGATATTAGGTTCCCCACTGAGGGGCATAGGATTAGGTTTGAGAGCACCACTTACCTTCCTATGCATACTAGGTATATTAGTAAATCATACTTTAGTAATGCATGCATACTTAGTATGGAGGTCATAACACACTATGGATTAGAAAAATTAGTTTATTGCAAAAACTCTATGAACATAGATTTATGTGCAGAGTTTTTCAATAATCTTAGTAAAATTGATGACATTTCATATTCGACTAGAGTACAGGGTAAGGACTTTGTTTTTACCCACTCTATGTCGAGAGATCATTTAGGACTTTTGTATTCGACATGTCCTGTTGCATGTTTTCCATCCATGGAGTTACCGTACGGTGACCCCTATTCTCATATTACATTAGATAGCATACATATGCATCTTTTTGGTGAGGAAAGAACTCCGTCTGTGAGTATTTTTAGTTCTACTAGACTCAGAGTACAGGACTATGCCCTGTATCGAATCATAGTGAACTGCATTCTACCACTCACCACTAGGGACATCACCATGATGCACTCTTATCACTCATTTTTACTTTATGCACTTAGTCATAGGCTAAATATAGACATTAGTTTATAGATGTTTAATTCCATTATTTACCATTCTAGGTCAGTCACTAGCAGGAAGGCACATTTGCCTTATTGCCATGCCATCACATCTTTCTTAGCTGCATTAAGATTTGATGTTACCACAGGTAACATCAAACACCTTACTGAGTGCAACATGATAGGGTCTAGACAGTTTGGTTTAGCAAAAATAAGGTTAGATGACAATAATATCCTTGCATGGAAGAGAGATGGTCCTCAGCCTCAGCCCCAACCCCAGCCTGATCCGGAGCAGGAGCTTGAGCCAGAGATTGACCTTGACCACCATTCCGAGCCTGAGCATCAGGAAGCCCCTGGATTTGATAGTCTATCACCATTTCTTGGGCTTCCAGCACCTCCTACCATAGCAGAGAGATTATATAGGTTGGAGGATGCGATGCAGTGCCAGGAGCAGCAACATCTTGAGATGATGCAGATTTTACAAGGGCAGAGAGACGATCATAGAGAGATGATGGAGCTTCTTAGGTCTTGGGGCATGGGTTCTTCTCATCCTCCATTTACTGACTAGGACTATTATGTCACTTGAACTTAATAAATTTAATAACTTTTAAATTTTGTGTGTGATTTGTGTTATGCTTGTAGATTAGGAATTTTTTCATGCTTAATATTCAGAATTATTTTGAAAAGTAATATGATATTATTTTTTTTAAAGAAAATTGAAAATTAATCTAGATTAGGTCAATCTAGATTTCATGATCCTATAGACTTTAGTTAGCCTTCACATCTCACAAACACCTAGGATTATCTGTTTGTGTATTGAGCTACAAAGGTGGGCGTGAGATATTAGGACTGCACCCTTGATTTCAGATGTAGATCCAGTGCATCGACATGAACCAACACGGGGTTTACAAGAGCAAATCGATCACTTCGGTGACTAACTCTAATTCAAAGCTTGACGATTAATTTTATATCATTTGAGCTAATAAAGAGTTGGACATTTGCTTTAAGAACAATTTTTAGATGTGTATTTTCAAAATATAATTTTTAAGGAATTCATGCTTGGACTTATTCCCTATCTCTTTTGCATCAAATTAAGAGTTTTGAAAATTTTAAAAGTTGAAAATTCTTTAAAATTTTTGAAAATAAGTTATTATTAAGGGGGAGTTTTGAAAATTTTAAAAGTTTAAAATTCTTTAAAAATTTTGAAAATAAGTTATTATTAAGGGGGAGTTTTGAAAATTTTAAAAGATGAAAATTCTTTAAATTTTTTTTTGAAAAAATCAATTTTTATTAAGGGGGAGTTTTGAAAATTTTAAAAGTTGGAAATTAATAAGTTTGAAAATTCTTTAAAATTTTTGAAAAATCAATTTTTATTCAGGGGGATTTTGAAAGTTTGAAATTTCTTAAAAATAAGCTTTTATTCAGGGGGAGCTTTGAAAATAGTTGAAAAGTTAGAAATATTATTTGAAATTAAAAATCTTAAATTAAGTTTTTGAAATCAAATTCGTAGGTGAAATTAAAAAAAAAACTTAATTGTTGAGCTTGAAAATTTCTTATCTCCAATATATCTTGTTGGCATTTTATACTTAATCTTTATTTTGATCTATGCCAAAGGGGGAGAAAAGAGATATAAATTTATTAAAAATAGAAGAGATATAAAATTAGAGAAGATGCAAAAATTTAATAAGGACTTATGCATGTCATACATGGTTAAATTTATGCATCTCAAAAGTTGATAGTTCATTTCTTATACATGTCAATATTTGGATATTGGTATATGATTCTCCTAACTTTAACTGATGTGTTGTCATACATCAAAAAGGGGAAGATTGTTGATGCAGTGAGCATCTCTCCTTAGTTTTGATGTATGAACCATAGTTAAAAGTTAGAATTTACTTGTGTTTTAATTTAGTGTTAAGTATGCAGGCTTAACAGGAAGTCCTAGTAGGTCGTGTTGACCGAATACTAGGCACGTATCTTGACAGATCAAGAGGATCGGACACCAAACATGAAGTCCAGATGGGTCACGTGGAACGGACATTTGGCATGAAGACCGATTGGGTCAGGAGACTAGACAATCGACAAAAAGTCCAGCTGGGTTAGGTAGACCGGACAGCTAGTCGAAGCCCTGGTGGGTCAGATCGAATGTCAAGAGTGGTAAGTCTGGCAGGTAGCCGGCAGGTAAGCCTCGAGTGAAGAGGTGAGGCCGAGTCCTCTATAGGGGAACAAAGCTAGGCGTCGATCCGACGAAAAGTCCACGTGGGACTTAGTAGTCGAGATCGAGCAGTATTACTACTGCTATCACATTTCATATTATCTATTTGTGCTAATCCTATTTTGCAGGTTTCAGTCGACTGAATGGTTTTAAGTCGACTAAAGTCCAGTCGACTGAATGGTTTTAAGTCGACTAAAGTCCAGTCGACTGGAGGCGTGTCAATCAACTGGATAGCTATTTGGCAGGATCAGCTAGTGATCGATCGAAGATCGTGTGACGCAAATGGAAAGGGCTTCATTCGACTGAAGAGTTTGAGTCAATTGAAGAGGGAAATTTCCCGATGCAGAGCCGAGTGATGTGGAGTCGACTGGAGAGGTTTCAGTCAACTGGAAGACCACGAATTCCATATCGACGGGCTGATGTGGAGTCGACTGGAAAAAGTTTATAAAAGTTGTGCTCGACCAGATCAGAGAAATCAATTGCATATACGTCGAAGTGCTGCTAAAATACTTGCTCGTCCACTAAATTTTCATTCCGCAACAAGGCGACCTTCCGACACTCTGTGACTGCCTCTACGATTCTTAAGTGTCAGTATAAAGTCTTGTATTCTTTAATTTATTGTTTTGCTTGTATACTTAACTTTAAGAGTGGGTGGTTTGTCACCTAACTCCATTATTTGTAAAAAGCGAAACCCTTCGAAGTCGAGAGTTCTCGAATCGGAGGGTATTACAGTGATTGCCCATCGAGGTAGCTCTCGGGAGAGCTATGGGCATTGGAGTAGCAACCCAGTGAGGGTTGTGAACCAAGTAAATTGCTTGTGTCTGTAATTGTATTTAATTTCCGCTGCGTACTCGTATTAGAAAATTAGTATTAAAATGTATTAATATTATTAAACACCGAGATTCACCCCCCTCTCTCGGCTCACTCGATCCTACACCAAGGACTCCGACATCCTTTGATTTTCCTTGAACTTTTACCGCCGACACTTTCTCCTTAGCCAATTTTGGGCATTTACTCTTGTAATGCCCTTTCTCCCTACACTCAAAGAAAATTATGTGATCTTTATTATTATGAATTGCATTTGAGTTACCTAGGATGGAGGAAGTCTCTTGATCTTCTTCATCACTTCTTCCGAAGGTAGATGCTTCTTCTATTTCTTCCACTTCTTCTACCGATCCAGAAGTGGATTCCCTATCAATCTCCGAATCCTCATTGACTTGAGAGGATGGACTTGCTTCTTCTTGAGCATGAGAGGATGAGCATTCCTCTTCTTCCTCACCATGGACCAGTTCAGAATTTTCATGGAATTTTACCAATTTATTCCATAGGTCCTTGGCATCCCGGTATTCACCTAGCTTGCACAAGATATGGTTAGGTATTAATTTAATTAACATTTTCGTTACCTTAACCGTTGTATTGAATTGTTGTCGTTGCTCCTCGGTCCATTTTGATTTTTCGATTATCTTCTTGTCTTCACCCCTAGGTACTTCAAAACCGTCTTCAATTATTAGCATTATATCGAAATCGATTTCGAAGTATACCTCCATCCTTTTCTTCCACCAAAAAAAGTCTCCTTCGAATTTTAGTGGATGGATGTTGATGCCGACCATTTCGGTTGCTTATCACGGCGATGAGTCTGACGGTAAGCTCCTCTCTTTAATACCACTTGTTAGAGGATCGTGGCCCGGCTAGAAGGGGGGGGGGGTTGAATAGCCCAATTCGTGCTCGATGGACTTTGATCGTTCTTGCGTGATTGTCTCTACAATTCATTACTATGCGTAGCGGAAATACGAATACATACAAAAAAAAATATACAAGCACACACAATACATGGCGATATACGTGGTTTGGAACCTTAGGGTTCCTACTCCACGGGGTGAGCTCAACGAGCTCAAGTGATGAACACACCACTACTAAAACTCCATCTCGACAACAAGTCGGAGGTGGAGAAAGCTCATACAAGCAATTACAAAGTAATATAAAAGTACAAGAAAAATTCAAAGACAATATGAAATACAAGTAAAGAAAACTTTACAACACTTTGCTTTGATCACTTGCTTGTTGCTTGCTTTGGTTTGCTCTTGAAGGTCTGGAATGCAGCAGCAATTCCCCTAAAAAATCTCACCAAAAATCACTGTGGAAATCCTCCCCAAGCTCCTCCTTTTATGCTTGTCTCAGACTGATTCTGCACCAAGCAATCGACTGCTATAAGTCCCCAATCGACTGCTCCTGTAGCCGTTGTGAGACAATGACCTAATCCATGTTGGCATCCAGCCAACAGATACACTGGCAGTCGACTACCAGCCTCGTAGTCGACTGATCAGTCGGCTACCAAGAGTTCTGTGCTCGCGATCAACACTGGCAGTCGACTGCTCCTTCACGGCAGTCGACTGCCAATCATCACAATGCAGTCGAACGCCAGTTGGCTACCACTAGTCGACTGAGACATATCACCAGTCGACTGTTGTCGGGTAAAACCTCAAACACAAATTATTTGAGCATCCGACCGTCGAGTAAAACCTCAAACAACATGTTTGAGCATCCAACACACCCTTAGCCTAGACCTAAGCCTTCTAGCCACCTCTACTAGCTTCGCGCCTATCGAATCCCTCCAAGTCGTCCATGACTTGTTCATCCATGCACAGATCCCTCCAAGTCATCCATGACTTGTTCATCCATATGCTAGCCTCCTGGTGCTTCCTTCGGCTATTGTCATGCTCTCGATGTCTATACCGTCAAGGTACATATGAACTTATGCTCCCAAGACTACCGCTTGGCCTTACGTCGCCAAACCACCCCTTGGACTTCCCAAATGCTAAGTCCCCATAACTTGGACTTTCACCGCCAAGGCTACACACTTGAACTTACGTGGCCAAGGCTACACACTTGGTCTTCCCTTGCTAACTCCATGTTGGACTTCCAATGCCAAGCCCCATGCTTGGACTTTCACCGCCAAGGCTACACACTTGGACTTACGTGGCCAAGGCTACACACTTGGTCTTCCCATGACAATCACATGTCATATGTTTTGTCTAACATAAAAATACTACTCGAGTCAAACTCGAGTCCGGTCAATCATGACCTGGGTCGATTGCACCAACACACTAAACAATCAAAATTAAGGGAAAAGATTCAACATTGAACTTTCACCTCCCTTAATTCGATACACACCCTAAACAATTCTCCTAATCCTTTTTCAATGGATTTCTGATGCGCATGGTCGCGACCTTAAATCTCGCGATGGAGATCATCGAAAACTCAAAGTATGTGCTCGCGTTCAATGCCCGTAAGTGCACGGATGTTGTCAAGTAATAAATAGATTATCGATCCCACAGGGACTGAGATTCGAGTACCAATACACTAAGTGGTTACGGTTGTTCAGACGAAATCTCAGTGAGAGTCGGTTGGTGAGGACTATCAAAGGACCCTACTCAGTGCGGTGTCACACGGAGGAGGAAAAGAGTGTGCCGGGGTCTTAAAAAGGTGATTCTAGGACTTCGGTTTCACTTGTGTACCACAGAACAATGTTGTCAATTGGCGTCATCTAAACTTCTACTTACGATTTTGGGGAAGGGACATCATACACTCTCCCGCAAAGCCGCCGCATTCACCGGGAGCTATCCTCGCCCAAAAGGACAGGATAGAGGGTACGAGGATGCCAAATCAATCCTTGTGGTGGACCGTTTCTGATTCCACTGCTCCCTTCTCCCCGCAGTTATGGGAAGTCAGGTTTACCCCTAGGTTCCTTGATCAAACCTCCTAAATCTAGATTGTGAGGGCTGTCACCACCTCGTATCGCCTAAGCACAGCGGAAAGAAAGCCAAATACACGTAGGTATAATAAAGAGCAACATCCAATTGTCAAATCAAACTTTTGGCCAGAATTTAATATGAACCAACATTGTCTATGAACACAAGCTACTCCCTAATCCTAGAATCAAAAGTTCTACTCCATAAACATGAAGGAAGAATCACAACACATGTTTCAATTACAATAGAAAGAGAGCACAGAAATAGAGATTACAATGCGTTGTGACCTTCTCTTTGGCATTGTATTGCAAGTGGTGGACCTCCGGCGGCGTTCCTCCTCCCCACTATGAGTTACCAAAGCTTTTTAGGGCTTCGGCATGCCATCCTAGCCGTTGTGCCTCCCCCCTAGGGTTTGGGCGGAGCCATCCTTATATAGACGTCGCCTCGGACCGCTACGAAATCGGGAAAAAATCCTAGTTGCGCAACTCCATCGGGCCACCACACAGCCATGTGTTTCCACACATCCAGGTCGTGTGTGGCCTTGGTGTGCTGATCTTCACCCATTGGACATGACCGTGTGAATCCACACGCCCTGGCCGTGTTCCACTCTATGTCTAGCATGAAATGTCCTTCTTTCGCTCCGAAAATGCATCTTTTCTGCCCAAAAAGCCAACTTGCATTCAAAAGAACAACGAGCAGACCTCCGAACTAGAAAATAAGAAATGCATGCAAAAACAGAGCAACATATGCCTGAAACTAACGCAAAATATAACAAGATGTGAGCAAAAACTACTCCTAAAACCCTATATGTTTTGCTCACATCACTTCCCCCAGACTTAAATCTTTGCTTGTCCTCAAGCAAACCTCAGTGCCATAAAATTTTTAAAAAGATAATGTTCCATAATGAGCGTGCTAACTAAATTTATCAGGTGGTATTTGCAATCAAAGTAAAACAGATACGCTCTAAAAATTCACTAAGTTAGCTCCTCGTGCTTGTGCTAGACGAATCATTCTTAGGGGATGCCTGTTCCATGGTGAGTTAAGTCGTCACCCCATAGCTTTCCTAAGGTTTCCAACTCTTAGGCACTTACCTGCCCAAAGTGAGGGTCGATCCCTAGATCTAGCATAAAGTCTCAAAGGCGTGCTCGATATTGAGAGAAATTGGGAGGTGTTTCCCCAGTAACCTAACTCGGTCTCAAAGGGGCACCTAGCCATTTCCACCCACGACAACTATTTTTTATCCCATAAAATCTTTTTTTTTTCAGCTCACAGGGATTTTGATTTTTTCAAATGGGCTTACACAATCCGAGCATCTCCAGTAACTAAAATGCTAAACCTAAAGTCACTTATGGATTCCAAAGTACTAGACTATTGAAGTGAATCATAACTAGGTGTGTACTAGATTCTCCCTGTCAGACTGTTCGACATGTGTAAGTGCGAAAATAGACCTAATCAGTGTAAGTCTAGAACATTCAATAGAGCACATAGAATAAAATACCACAAGATAAATAGAGTTAAGCTACCTATGGGAACAACTCATGCAAGCAATTTTTAAAAATACTACTGAGATAGCTTTTAAGACACCAAAAATTAAGTATTGAAAAGAACTAAACAACTCATGCATGCATGAACAAATGAAAATACTAGAAAAGAAACTACTGCTAGGAAAAAAAAACAAAATAGATTTTGGGGTTCCCCCCAGACTTAAACAAAAAATATACCTCTAATATGGTGGACGAGGTGGAAAGTCTGGAAGCCTGGGCATCTCTGAATCCTGGGGAGAACCTGCTGCTGAACCACTGATGCCACATATACATGTGGTCGATCTGAGAGCTGGTGGATGTAGTGACTGCTTGGTGCTCCTCCTCCCTAGCCCACTATGCCTGCTGGGCATGCATATGCTGCCGCATCTCCTTGCGGTAAGCTGCCTTATCCTGGCGACGAGCAACCTCCTCCTGGAAGTATATGCGGGTCTTATCGTAGAACTCCTCTGCCTGCTAGAAATGCTCCCGGAATCCCTGGAACTCCACCTGCTGGTAGGCACTCTACTCCTCCCATTGCTGCCCCTGCGTCTGCTACTCAGTGTAGATGTTGTCGAGGCACGATCGGAACTCCGAGAAATCATATGCCGATGTACCTGCATCCTTCTCAAAAGTAGAAAAAGATGATGGCACAAGTGTAGGCTTGTGTCGGCGTGGACTAGGTGGGTTCCTATGTATGTGTGGACTGGAGGGAGAGTGGTACAAAGGTGGAGAGATAGGCACTGATGTGGATGGTCCCTCATGTGGAGGGGACTCCACTATCAGGTCTAAGTGCCAATTGGCGCGTATAGCGATGGTGGTATGATCCGGGTCGGGGAGCCTAAGGTCCGTAAGATTTTTCCTTACAAAGCATAAGGAGTCTCCTTCTCTTACAATCATCTTCATGGCCATGCATACTCCTAGGTCGATCCTAGGGATCCCCTCTATACTCTCCTATGCTGTGTAGTCGTACCCCATCCTATAACAAATGTGGGTAAGTAGGCCTCCCACATGGATCTCTCCGCGTGCTGCTTTGCCCATCTTCACTAAGTGTCTGATGAAGTGGGACCCTACATCGATGCTACTCCTTTCTTGTAGCATGTCCCATAGGCAAAGCAGCTCACTGGCTCTCACTACACCGTCACTCTCCCCACGACCAAATATAGTACTTGCCATGACACGGTGAAGGTATCGAAAGATGGGGTTTTGGAGGCATGATGCTTTGGCCCTAGAAGGGTCATAAACGTGCTCTCCTGTCAACTCAGTCCAAATCAAACGAGAGTTGTACCCATTAGGAGTTCTTCTCTCTCCCCCACTTAGCAAGCCAAAGCATGAGTTCCATTGGTGAAGGGTCCACTCATGCTCAATATTAAAAAGTCTAAAAGTTATCCTACCCTCCTCGTTCTCTCTACATGTTAAAACTTCCACCTCTAAAGAACTCAAAAATTCCAAAACTATCCTAGGGTAGGTTAGGTGCCTTATTCTCATAATCTCATCCCACCCCATTTTTGCAAATAGGGTGTGCATGTCACCCAACAAACCTAAGGATCCTAGCAAATCCTCATCTAAGTACCTAGTAGCAGTAAGTTTACGAGTAGAGAGTATATTAAACCTATCTCTATGCTTATTATTGCGAAAAAGTAGAGTTGGTAGGGTGTTAGCCTCTTCTAGAGCTTGAGGAGTGTCAGATCTTCTTGTTTGTCGCTCTGAGGCACCGGATCGGGATGCTACGGTCTTGGTTCTCCTCATCCTTGCTCCTTTTGGCTTCTAAAGAGGTTGAAAATGCTTCTAGAGGAAGGGGAAAATGAACTCACACGGCTAGGGCAAGAACTTTTGAAGCACACAGCGCAAATGAGGTGAAAACACACGGCTCACCCCTTTTAACCTCACACGCCATGACCATGTGAAAATACACGGCTAGGTCGTGTGCGCCTCTGGTCAAGCGGGCACGACCATGAGAAAATACACGGCCAGGCTGTGTGCCCCCATTTTTCACCCATTTCATACACCATGGCCCGAATTTGTTCATACACTTCGCCGTGTAGACTAATATGGGTTTCATTTTTGCCTAGCAAAGTTCTTTCCTACTCCTAACTCTAAATGTGATGGAAATCAAAACTAAAATCTAACACATGTACGCAATGCAATAAAAAAAGGGAAATCTACAACTAAACTTGGGTTGCCTCCCAAGAAGCGCTTTGTTTAGGGTCATTTAACTCGACTGTACTCTTCTATCAACTCGGCTCCGGTGGTTCAGTGAACCTCCATTCATCCGTCTCGCGGTCTGCATCTGGAGGTTCCGACTTCAATTTGCTAATTGTGAAGCCATCAAAGTAGGGAGCTCTTTGCTCCGAAAGACTAAAAAGAATGATCTCCCCATCTACCTCTAGGGAGATCTGGTGTGCCTTCACATCTATGCACGCCCCTGCGGTTGTTAGAAAAGGCCTTCTCAAAATGGTAGGATTCTGGGGGTTCGGTTCTGTGTCCAGTATGATGAAGTCCGTGGGTACCACAAAATCTTCAATCATCATAGGAACGCTTGGTAGCAGGCCAATGGGCTCCTTCACTGAATCATCTCCCATGTGAATACCAAGATTCGCTGGTTGGAGCCCGCTCAGCCCCATCTTCAGAAAATATGCGTAGGGCATCACACTGACTGATGACCCCAAGTCACATAGCGCTTCGTCGAAACTCTCCTCATAAATCGAGCAGGGAATAACGAATTCACCAAGGTCCTCAAGCTGTACTGGGATTTTCTCTTCAAACTCATCTTGGTTAGGTAGGGTGGAAATCATGGTTGCACACCCCTTGGCGAATTGGCTACTTTGCCCTACTCCTTCCTCTTTTCCTTGGCTTAGCGAAGAGTTCTTCACAGGTTATGACATGGATTGGGCTATTTGGGCCACTTGTGTCTCCAACATCCTGGTATGACTTGCAAGGGCGTCAACGGTGACCTTCAAGTCTCTCAGTGCTTCTTTAGACTTTTGATGTTGGTGACGGAATTCTTCATTGGCCTTAGTTTGGGTAGCGATGAAGTCCTCCATCATTTGTTCTAGTCTGGACTTTTGTGGTCGCTGCCCATTGCCCTACTGCTGCCCGTATCCTCCGGATGGTTGGGGGTTTCCCGAGTTATTTTTGTAGGAGAAATTTGGGTGACTCCTCCATCCGGGATTGTAGGTATTAGAGTACGGGTTATGGGGCCTTTGATCATAGTCCCCAATCATGTCACAATGTTCGATCTTCTCATCTACAGTCCCCTGCCCTACATAGTGGTCCTCACGATACGCTGCTGCCCCTTCTCCAAAGTCAATGGCCGCGCATGCAGATGAAAGATTCAAAGATTCAAACCGTCTGCTTAGCACGTCCATCCTCGCTGAAAGGTGGTCCATGGAGTTGACAGTGTAACGTCCCGTTGCAGGCGTGGGTTGACCACGTTTGGAGGCCCATTGATGGTGGTTTTGTGCCACCTCTTCAATAAGATCCTCTGCCTCCTCGATGGTCTTATTCATTAAGGCTCCTCCTGTGGCCGAATCTAAGAACATCTTCATGGCGTAAGTGATCCCATTATAGAAAATGTGGATCACCAGCCACCTCTCCAGTCCGTGGTGTGGGCACTAATAAAGTAGCCCCTTTTAGCGATCCCATGCTTCGAACAGGGACCCCCTCCTTCTGGTGAAAGCTAGTGATAAGATGGCGCATGTGAGCAGTCTTACTTGGTGGGAAGTATTTATTTAGAAACTGCTGCTCACACTGCTTCCATGTGGTGATGCTGCCAAAGGGTAAGGAGTGAAGCCAAGCCTTAGCCTTATCTCGCAGTGAAAACGGAAACAGGCTCAGGCGGATCGCGTCAGAAGGGATTCCGTTTAGTTTCATGGTTGAGCAGATTTCTAGAAAAGCCTCAAGATGCTAGTTCGGGTCTTCAGTCGTAGCTCCCCCAAATTGGCTCTGCTAGACCATATGTATGAGTGACGGCTTAAGCTCAAAGTTATTCGCCGATATGGATGGTCCAGCTATGCTCGGCCTGAATCCTCTAGCACTAGGAGCTGCGTAGTCCCGCAGAGGTCGGCTTCCCATGTTCACCTCGGAAGCATCTTGATCTTCCATTTTTCATTGTACTGCTCTCCGACGGTGAAAGGTTCGTTCTATCTCTAAATCGATTGGAATTAGACCTTTCGACCCTAGACTACTAAGCATACGACGAACCAACACACAAAAGTAAGAGTGCTAACCTAATGCTAAAGCAGAAAATAAATCTAATAAATAAAAACCTAAGATGCAATAAGTAAACAGGAAACTACTACTGAAAATAAAAACTAAATCTAAATATGGAAAATAAAACTAAAGCAAATAAAGTAAAATAATAAGAAAATAAAGCAAAAAAAATAATCTAATCCTAAGTCCAATCCAATCTACCACCGTTCGATTTGATATCGAATCGACAGTCCCCGACAACGGTGCCAAAAAAACTTGATGCGCACGGTCGTGAACTTAAATCTCGTGATGGAGATCGTTGAAGACTCAAAGTATGCGCTCGCGCTCAACGCCCGCAAGTGCACGGATGTCATCAAGTAATAAATAGATTATCGATCCCACAAGGACTGAGATTCGAGTACCAATACACTAAGTGGTTACGGTTGTTCGGATGAAATCTCAGTGAGAGTCGATTGGTGAGGACTATCGAAGGACCCTACTCAGTGCGGTGTCACACAGAGAAGGAAAAGAGTGTGCTGGGGTCTTAAAAAGCCGATTCTAGGACTTTGGTTTCACTTGTGTACCACAGAACAACGTTGTCAATTGGCGTCGTCTAAACTTCTACTTACGGTTTTGGGGAAGGGACATCATACACTCTCCCGCAGAGCCGGCGCATTCACCGGGAGCTATCCTCGCCCAAAAGGACAGGATAGAGGGTACGAGGATGCCAAATCAATCCTTGCGGTGGACCGTTTACGATTCCACCGCTCCTTTCTCCCCGTAGTTACGGGAGGTCAGGTTTACCCCTAGGTTCCTTGATCAAACCTTTTAAATCTAGATTGCGAGGGCTGTCACCATCTCGTATCGCCTAAGCACAGCGGAAAGAAAGCCAAATACATGTAGGTATAATAAAGAGCAACATCCAATTGTCAAATCAAACTTTTGGCCAGAATTTAATATGAACCAACATTGTCTATGAACACAAGCTACTCCCTAATCATAGAATCAAAAGTTCTACTCCATAAATACGAAGGAAGAATCACAACACATGTTTAAGTTCAATTACAATAGAAAGAGAGCGCAGAAATAGAGATTTCAATGCGTTGTGACCTTCTCTCTGGCGTTGTATTGCAAATGGTGGACCTCCGACGGTGTTCCTCCTCCCCGTTACGAGTTACCGAAGCTTTTTAGGGCTTCAGCATGCCGTCCTAGCCATCGTGCCTCCCCCCTAGGGTTTGGGCAGAGCCATCCTTATATAGACATCACCTCGGACCGCTGCGAAATCGAGAAAAAACCCTAGTCGCGCAACTCCATCGAGCCGCCACACGGTCGTGTGTTTCCACACGGCCAGGCCGTGTGCAGCCTTGGTGTGCTGATCTTCACCCATCGGACATGACCGTGTGAATCCACATGCCCTGGTCGTGTCCCACTCTGTGTCTAGCATGAAATGTCCTTCTTTCACTCCGAAAATGCATCTTTCCCGCCCGAAAAGCCAACCTGCATTCAAAAGAACAACGAGCAGACCTCCGAACTAGAAAATAGGAAATGCATGCAAAAATAGAGTAACATATGCATGAAACTAACGCAAAATATAACAAAATGTGAGCAAAAACTACTCCTAAAACCCTATATGTTTTGCTCACATCAATTTCCACCCTTTCAATGCTCTCCAAAGCATATCCTAGGGTTAGGAGCAGTTAGAGAACCTAAAAGTAGCTGAACATGGGCTTAACAAACCTTGTTTACCCAAAATCAACTCTGGCAGTCAACTCTTATGGTCACCAGTCGACTGCCATTGACGCCAGTTGACTGCCATCCATGGCAGTCGACTGATTTCTGCATTGCGCAGAAATTAGACTTCAGAACTGAATTTTAAAAATTCATTAGTAAAAATATATATTTTGAAAAATATTAAAAATTCATACGTACATTACTTATAACAAACATTATGGGTGAAAAATATTAGAAAAATAAAATACCCATAAACTAGTGAGATTTCACAAAGTTCAAAACCATTTAAATTTTCAATGTTTGGCCATACTTTGTATCACCTCATTCAATGGTGATTGCTATCAAAAGATAGACTCACCAAGATTTTTCAAAATAGTTTTGAAATGATTTTAAAACTTCAAATTCATTTTTCTAAACATCTCACTTGTATCTAAGTGTATGAAACACATACAAGTCAAGTATTCTTGTGAGATGTGAGTTTTGTTCATTTAGGGTCTCATGCATATGCTAGGCAACTCTATTTGATTCCCTTATGCATGAGACTTTAAATCATGTCATAATCCTTAACTAAATTTTATTTAATGCATGAATAATGATTATGACATAAATAATAACAAGAATAAAAGCATGTTCCAATAATCATGATGTCATGTCATTTGATATAAACTTAAGCATAACATGACATTTAACTAACCCTAAGTATTATCATGACATTTTATATGATAAAAATAAATATGATGTCATGACATGACAAGGCAAATAAATCATGGCAAGTACAAAATATAAGTGTTAAGCCCAAATTGTCATTTCTAGAATTAAATCCATTTTGCTTTAATACTCATTTATCCCCCAAGTGTGCTAAAACCCCAAAATGGCACACCATAACTCCTAACACATAGTTGTGCCAATTTAATCAATTTTCAACTTCTCAAAATACATTGGCACATCCTAAAGTGTCAACTTTACCATGGTTAGGTTAACTACCTATCCACTTAGGGTTGACACACCCTAACCCATCTAGCGTGAATCGATCACGATCCTAGGAACCCAATACCTATTGGAGCTCCTTGGGTTAATAAGGTATTCACTAGGGATAACTTCCCTAGATACCTTCCTAATGACTCTTTTTGGCTTTTAAGCCTTATTAATTTGGGTCTTGTTAAGGTTAACCTTAGGGATTGCCTCCCTAGTAACCTTCTTAGTGGTCTTCCTAGGTTTTATTAAACCCTTGGCCACTAGACACATACCATGGTTAGTCTTAGGGATGACTTCCCTATTAACCTTGGTTTTCCTAGACCTAGATATTGTTCCATAATCGAATGGAACATCGTGGTAGGTCTTCTTGGGGTTAGGTTTGTGACCCAAACCTTTCTTCCCCCTTGTTGGTTTTTGCCCCCTAGAACTTAGATTTTGACCATTAGACCCCTTAAATGAGTTTGTCATTTTTGCTAGGGTCTTTTCTATTTTTTCAAGACTTGACCTCAAAGCTTGATTTTCCAACTCTAATTTTCCCAATTTTGATTTTTCATTGGTCTTTTGGGAAAGACTCTTCTTAGGCATGTGCCTACCCTTCTTAGGGTTAATGCATAAATTCTCTTCTATCCTCCTAATACTATCCCTAGGTAAAATAGGTCTAGAATTGCTCGATCTAGATTTGTCCTTAGTTGTAAGTTCATAGGATTTAGCCCCTAAGCAAACATATCTATTCCTACTAGCATGCTTATGTTCATGGGCAATAGCAAGTGAGTTAAAATAATTTCTAACATGCTTCTTAATTCTAGAACTAGAAGGTGCATTAAAGTGTACCTTAGGGTTTGCTTTGGAAGCTCTCCAACTTGTGTAGCTCCTTCTTGCCCCTTCTTCTTCCCCCTAGGGCATTGGCTTCGGTAGTGTCCCCTTTGGTTGCATTTGAAGCACACAATGTGCTCTTTGCTTTTCTTAGTGAGGACTCCGGCATCCTTTGACTTTTCATTGACTTTTGGTGTCGGTGCTTTCTCCTTGGCCAATTTTGGGCATTTACTCTTGTAATGCCCGGCTACTCTACACTCAAAGCATATGATATGATTTTTATTTATTAATTAACATGCTTGAGTTACCTAGGTCGGTAGAGGCGATATGGGAGGTTTCTTCACTTCTTCCGGAGGTGGATGCTTCTTCCACCTCTTCTACCGATCCGGATGTTGAGCATCTCTCAACTTTCGATTTCTCACTTTCTTGGGAGGATAAGCTTGCTTCTCCTTAGGCTTAAGAGGATGAGCATGCTTCCTCGGCCTCCTTCTCCGATTGAGTCGATACAAATCCTTTGCATCCCGATATTCACCTAGCTTGGACAAAATATTGTTAGGTATTAATTTTACTAACATAATCATTACCTTAATGTTTGTTTTGAATTGTTGCCATTGCTCCTCGGTCCATCTTGATTTTACTAATGACTTGTTGTCTTCACCCCTATGTTGGGATGTCTACTGAAAAGTCTATCTTTTGTATGAACATCTTTATTTTTGAAATAAGAATCACATGATCATTGTTTGCATATTTATGGTGATGCATATTGTCTAATACATTACATTGTAGATAACATGGTGTGTGGTGTCATACGGGAGATCATTTTATCGGCTCCTTGTAAAGTATAAGTAAAGGCTCACAACCGAGATGACTTTGGACAAACCATCGGAATGGTTGTAGTGTGATTTGGTATTGGTTTGTCTTGACCATAGAATCACACTAGTGCACTTTGTGTGTATTGAGCAGGACCGACTTAGAGGTGATTCGATTTATTGCTGACTACATAATCGAATCGGACCTTAGATATTATTTTGTACATGCTCTTAATCCTGATATAATAACGGGCACATATACTTAGTATTCATCTCTTTGATTTACCAATGGGCGAGATTTATAGATTAAATTGATAGGCTCGGTAAGTTGGGAAATGATATTATTTATATGATGTGTCGTTGATTATAGGAGGAAACCGTGTCCTATATATTAGGATGATGATGTCCCCTTGAGGAGCTCATAAGGTTCATCATGTAAACCCTGCAAGTGGACTTGGTCCGGCATGATGAAAAGGTTGAGTGGTACTACTCATGAAGTTAGATGTTGATTAATTAATGGTCAGTAAATTAATTAATCGATGAACATTCGAGATCTTAAACACGGGGAGAAAATTTACAAATAATATATGGAGCCCATATTATCTTTTGGGGGTTGGTGAGGTAGATCAATGATAATCCTTTAGTGGATTGGATTATCATTAATGGATTGGACTTTATGTGGGCTTGATCCATTGGGTGGCCAAGATCCAACTCCTCCTCATGGTCCCTATTGTAGCCTATTAATACCTCATGAAGCCTAGATCCAATGGATGAAAACAAAACTCTAGATCCAATGGTAGAGATTAAAATCTCTAGATCCGACGGTTGAGATTAAATCTCTAGATCCGATGGTTGAGATTAAATCTCTAGAACCAATGGTGGAGATTAAAACAAGGCTTATCCCTAAACTCTATAAAAGGAGGCTTTAGGGTTGGCATGAATAATTAGAAGCAAGGGGAGGTTTGAAGTTGGCGGCAAGAGACTTGGAGTTAGGGTTTGGAGCTTGGCGGCACCAAATAAGGAAATACTTCCTTGTCTTCTTCTTCTCCATTGGTGGCCGGCGCCCATACCAGCCTTTCCAGCCCTTGGCCGGTGTCCAAACCAACTTCTTCTTCTCTCCTTGGTTGGTGGAAACAAGGCTTAGGGTCCTCCCTTGGAGCTCTTGGCCGACATCCATCTTTCTCCTTCTCCTTGTTGGCCGGCGGCAAGCAACTTGCTTGTTGCTTGTTGGTTGGCTAAAGGAAGGAGAAGGGTCTTGTTTCTATTCTTCCTCTTGCTCGGAACGAGCAAGGAAGGAAGATTGGTGATCTAGGAGCTTCAACTTTTGGTAGATCGTCGCCCACACGATGTCCGAAAGGAGGAAGGTCATACAATAGAAGATCGAGAGGTATAACACTTATCTATTTTTATATGTAACATGTTTGTAATTGTTTTTCAATTATATATGCATGATATATTCTATTTTGTGGCTAAATATGACTTGGACCCCGAACATAAACACAAAAGACAGCAATCCGTACATCGTCTATTCCGCGGCTATTCGTAGAATAGAGGTTGGTCGCTTGAAGAACAAGTTTGTTCAAGTGACTACTCTAATCGAATAACACGATGATGAAATGGTTGCTTGGGCAATCCCTCTTGTCAAGGATAAATTTTTTTTATCCGGGGATGTAGAAGGGATCTCCATGAACAAGCGACTGAGTTAAAGTGGGAAGCAAAGTTTCCTACCTTCAAGTGGTATCAGAGCCACGGTTTCTGGTTTTGTGTGTTTAGGATTCGATTACTTTTATGCACTTTTCATATATTATATGTGCCGGATAATAATAGGATATGCGTAGGTTAACTCTTTGGTTGCAGGCATAGGATCCAACTATTATGGTCATATGTGTGTATGTGATTGTATGTGTGTAATTGTATATTTTGGTGAATCCTCGGGGTTGACGAGGCTAGTATTTAATTTTTGAAAATTAGATACGACATTGTTTAGCCACTCTTTCTATTTTAGTTTACTTTCGATCTAGATTTCATGTACACTCCCTCGTGGAGTATATGATCGATGGATGTAAATTAAAATATTTTTTTCGGCTCGGATCTCCGGATGGCTCGTACATGGCATAGGAGGAGCGGACGAGATGGCGATACAACGGGAGACATATTGAAGACAAAAGCCATAATAGTTGGAAAAATTTTATTTTTCATATTTATTGCTTATTGTTTGATATGCATGTCGTAGGCTAGAAAATTCCTCAATTTCAAATTACTAAGTGGGAGAGGGATATTTTTATAAATTCCCACGGCCTTCATTACGATTTGACATGTGATGCAAACAAACTTGCGTGTCGGCTCTGAGTGCCTTCCTCCCCATCGGATGAGGTTGTTTGCGGATCACAAGGTCAAATATGGTTATAGAAAATTATTAAGGAGCGTGTGTACTTCCCCATCGGAAGGCACATAACCCGAGATAATTACCTTGGTACCAAGTAATGGTGAACACTTAGATACAAATCCTCTCCATCGGAGTCACTTCTTTTATTTGTAGGGCCAAAGAGGAACCAACTATTAATTTTACAAAAAGTTAGGTTGACAAGATAGTAAAATTAATGGGTAAAACCTCCTCTTACAAATGTAGAATTCGTATACGTCCACACTATCGTGGTATACGATATTCTCAGTGTTTTGAGGTGTTGGTTGATTTTAAAATTTTATTGTTTGAGGAATCAATAATTTTTTGAAATCTAATGTTTTGATCTATGTGATTATTAGGTTTTCTTTCAAAATGACTTTCAACCTACTTGCTATGATACTGAAAGAGAATAAACTTACTGGACCCAACTATGTTGATTGGAAGAGGAATCTTGGCATTGTCTTGACTGCTGAGGAATACAAATATGTACTCCTCGAATAGTGCCCTCCTAAGCCTACGGATGATTCTGGGGAAAAGGAGAAAGAGAGTTATAAGAAGTGGATAAAGGCCGATGAGATGACGCAGTGTAACATTTTGGCATCTATGTCAAATGTACTGCAACATCAGTATTAAGCCATGCCCACTGCTTATGACATGATGCTCAATCTCAAAAAGCTTTTCGGACACCAAAATCAGGCTGCTAGGCAGGGAGCCATGAGGCACTTGATGACAACCACCATGATTGAGGGAACACCCATGAGGGATCATGTTCTCAAGATGATGGCTCATTTGAATGAGTTAGAGGTCCTTGGAGCTGAGATCGATGGGGAAACCCAGATCGATATCATTCTCCAGTCTCTACCTAGGAGTTTTGAGCAGTTTCGCCTGAACTACAACATGAACAAGAGGTTGTATTCGTTGGCGGAGCTTCTGACAGAACTCTAGGCGGCAGAGGGGCTATTTCGTCAGAGTGCTTAGGCACATGCCATGATGACCCAAAAGGTTTCTACTTCTAAGCTAAAAGGCAAGAAGAAGAAGAAATAAACTGGGGCAAAGGCGGTGGGAGGAACTCAGGGAGGAGTGAAGAAGCCGAAAGACAAGTGCTTCACTTGTAAGCAGACTGGACATTGGAAGAAGGACTGCCCCAACTGCAAGAAGAACAAAGGTATATCTTTTGGTCTAGTTGTTGAAACATGTTTAGCGGTGTTATCTACTGGAACCTGGTGTGTAGATACGGGAGCCACTAATCATGTCTGCAATACTTTGCAGGGGTTCCAAGAAAATAGACGACTGACTAAGGGGGAGATTACAATGTACTTGGGCGATGCCACGAAGGTGGCGGCTGTTGTAGTGGGAGATGTTCATTTATCTTTTGAGAAAAATAAAGTTTTGGTTCTTAAGAATTGCCTTTATGTACCTTTATTTAGAAAGAATTTAATTTCGGTTTCTAAATTGTTTATGGATGGATATTCTATTTCTTTTAATGACAAAGTTGTTAAATAGGGACATTATTTGTTCGGGTGCATTGATAGGAAATTTATACACACTTGAACCAAAAGCTCCCACGATGCAAATCGAAGTTAATAACTCATCTTCTAATTCCAATAAGAGAAAAGAACCTTCGAAGATGAACCAAACATATCTTTGGCATCTAAGACTTGGTCATATTAACTTAAGCAGAATTCAAAGGTTGATAGCTGATGGACCTCTGGGTTCATTAGTGGTGGAGGATTTCCCAACCTGCGAATCTTGCTTGGAGGGTAAAATGACCAAGAGGTCTTTTAAGGCCAAGGGGTATAGAGCCAAAGATGTGATAGAATTGGTTCATTCTGATTTGTGTGGTCCTATGTCTATCCAGGCTAGAGGTGTTTTTGAGTATTTCGTCTCTTTTATAGACGATTATTCGAGATATGGATACATTTACCTGATGCGCCGCAAGTCTGAATGCTTTGACAAGTTCAAAGAATTCAAGGCTGATGCGGAGAAACGTCAAGGTAAAAGTATCAAGACACTACGATCTGATCGTGGTGGTGAGTACCTCTTGGGAGAGTTTAGGAATTACTTATCAGAGGCTGAGATTCAATCCCAATTGTCTACACCTAGCACACCCCAGCAGAATGGTGTAGCAGAGCGAAGGAATAGGACTCTTATGGAGATGGTGAGATCGATGATGAGTTATTCTGAGTTGCCAGATTCATTCTGGGGATATGCTCTAGATACGGCGGTGTATATTCTGAACTTGGTTCCATCTAAATCAGTGCCTTCTACTCCCACAGAATTGTGGAATGGGCGAAAGCCTAGTCTAAGACATATTCGGATTTGGGGGAGTCCAGCACATGTGCTGAAGGCGGATGCTGGTAAGTTGGAACCTCGTACAGAAGTATGCATGTTCGTTGGCTATCCTAGAGGAACGAAGGGTGGTTTGTTTTATAGTCCTAGAGATCAGAGGGTGATCGATAACACAAACGGCATATTTCTAGAGGAAGACTATGTAATGAACCACAAGCCCATGAGTAAGATTGTTTTGGAGGAATTGAAAGGGGAAGTCACTTCTTCAGTACCACTGGTACAAGAGGATATACCACAAGTCACTGCACCGCGTGTCACAGAGGATACATAGGTGATACCTCATCGTAGTGGGAGGGTTGTTAGACAGCCTGATAGATTCATGTTCTTGGGAAAATCTTCTGATTTGGTCCCTAGCGAACATGAACCTGATCCTTGGACATATGATGAGGCAATCCAAGATAAAGATGCGGTATCTTGGCAAAGTGCAATGAATGCTGAGATTGAATCTATGGATTCAAATCAGGTCTGGAAGCTAGTAGAACCACCCGATGGTGTAAAAACCATTGGATGCAAGTGGATCTACAAAAGAAAGAGAGGAATAGATGGGAAGGTTGAGACCTTCAAAGTGAGGCTTGTTGCGAAGGGGTATACTCAAAAAGAGGGTATCGATTATGAGGAGACCTTTTCGCCGGTAGCCATGCTCAAGTCTATCTGGATTCTCTTGTGCATTGCAGCTCATATGGATTATGAGGTGTGACAGATGGATGTCAAGACAGCTTTCCTTAATGGAAGTCTTGAGGAAAACATCTATATGAAGCAACCAGAGGGATTCATTGCGAAGGGCAAAGAGCATCTTGTATGGAAGCTTAATTGGTTCATTTATGGATTGAAGCAAGCTTCGAGGTCTTGGAACATCCGCTTTGGTGAGGTGATCCAGTCTTATGGATTTATTCAAAGTCTGGATGAGTCTTGTGTATACAAGAGATGTGACAGAAACATAGTGGTATTTCTTGTACTATACATAGATGACATTTTATTAATTGGCAACAATGTCAAGGTGTTATCGGATGTAAGAGTATGGTTGTCTAAACAGTTTGATATGAAGGACTTGGGATAAGTGGGACACATCCTTGGGATCAAGGTTATAAGGGATCGCAGGAAAAAGATGTTGTGCTTATCCCAAGCTTCATACATAGACACGATTATGGATCGTTTTATCATGCAAAACTCCAAGAAAGGTTTTCTACCTTTCAGGCATGGAGTTCCTTTAGCTAAGGAGATGAGTCCTAGAACATCTGAGGAGATAGAGGAGATGAAGGCGGTTCCTTATGTTTCGGCAGTAGGAGGCCTCATGTATGCGATGCTATGTACGAGACTAGATATCTGCTTTTCCATGGGCATGATCAACATATATCAGAGTAATCCAGGACAGGGACATTGGACTGCGGTGAAGCATATATTGAAGTACCTGAGAAGGACTAGGGATTATATGCTAGTTTACCAGGCAGACAAATTACTCCCTGTGGGTTACACGGATTTCGACTTCCAATCTGACAGGGATAATAGTAAGTCTACCTCAGGTTTTGTGTTTACTTTGGGAGGTGGAGCCATTGTATGGAGGAGTGTCAAGCAGAAATGCGTGGCGGACTCCACCATGGAAGCTGAGTATGTGGCGGTTTCTGAGGCGGCCAAGGAAGCTGTGTGGCTCAGGAACTTCTTGATGGACTTGGATGTGATTTCTGGTTTGCCCAAAACTATCACAATTTATTGTGATAATAGTGGTGCAGTTGCAAACTCGAAGGAACCACGAGCCCATAAGGCAAGTAAGTACATAGAGCGCAAGTACCACCTGATACGAGAAATCATAAAGAGAGGAGAAGTTGCTGTGGCCAAGATTGCATTGGAGGATAACCTGACATATCCTTTCACTAAGGCCCTTCTAGCGAGAGTTTTTGATAGACATGTGGAGGGAATGGGGATAAGATGTATGGCAGTTTGAGGACAACATAGTATTTTAGTATAAGTGGGAGATTGTTGGGATGTATACTGAAAAGTCTATCTTTTGTATGAACATCTTTATTTTTGAAATAAGAATCACATGATCATTGTTTGCATATTTATGGTGATACATATCGTCTAATACATTACATTGTAGATAACATGGTGTGTGGTGTCACACGGGAGACCATGTTATCGACTCCTTGTAAAGTATAAGTATAAGCTCACAACCGAGATGACTTTGGACAAACCATTGGAATGGTTGTAGTGTGATTTGGTATTGGTTTGTCTTGACCATAGAATCACACTAGTACACTTTGTGTGTATTGAGCAGGACCGACTTAGAGGTGATTCGATTTATTGCTGACTACATAATCGAATCGGACCTCAGATATTATATTGTACATGCTCTTAATCCTGATATAATAACGGGCACATATACTTAGTATTCATTTCTTTGATTTACCAATGGGAGAGATTTATAGATTAAATTGATAGGCTCGGTAAGTTGGGAAATGATATTATTTATATGGTGTGTCATTGATTATAGGAGGAAACTGTGTCCTATATATTAGGATGATGATGTCCCCTTGAGGAGCTCATAAGGTTCATCATGTAAACCCTGCAGGTGGACTTGGTCCGGCATGATGAAAAGGTTGAGTGGTATTACTCATGGAGTTAGATGCTGATTAATTAATGGTCAGTAAATTAATTAATCTACGGACATTCGAGATCTTAAACATGGGGAGAAAATGTACATATAATATATGGAGCCCATATTAACTTATGGGGGTTGGTGAGGTAGATCAATGATAATCCTTTAGTGGATTGGATTATCATTAATGGATCGGACTTTATGTGGGCTTGATCCATTGGGTGGCCAAGATCCAACTCCTCCTCATGGTCCCTATTGTAGCCTATTAATACCTCATGAAGCCTAGATCCAATGGATGAAAACAAAACTCTACATCCAATGGTAGAGATTAAAATATCTAGATCCGACGGTTGAGATTAAATCTCTAGATCCGATGGTTGAGATTAAATCCCTAGAACCAATGGTGGAGATTAAAACAAGGCTTATCCCTAAACTCTATAAAAGGGGGCTTTAGGGTTGGCGTGAATAATTAGAAGCAAGGGGAGGTTTGAAGTTGGCGGCAAGAGACTTGGAGTTAGGGTTTGGAGCTTGGCGGCACCAAATTAGGAAATTCTTTCCTTGTCTTCTTCTTCTCCATTGGTGGCCGACGCCCATACCAGCCTTTCCATCCCTTGGCCGGCATCCAAACCAACTTCTTCTCCTCTCCTTGGCCGGTGGAAACAAGGCTTAGGGTCCTCCCTTGGAGCTCTTGGCCGGCATCCATCTTTCTCCTTCTCCTTGTTGGCCGGCGGCAAGCAACTTGCTTGTTGCTTGTTGGTTGGCTAAAGGAAGGAGAAGAGTCTTGTTTCTATTCTTTCTCTTGCTCGGAACGAGCAAGGAAGGAAGATTGGTGATCTAGGAGCTTTAACTTTTGGTAGATCGTCGCCCACACGACGTCCGAAAGGAGGAAGGTCATACAATAGAAGATCGAGAGGTATAACAATTATCTATCTTCATATGTAACATGTTTGTAATTGTTTTTCAATTATATATGCATGATATATTCTGTTTTGTGGCTAAATATAACTTGGACCCCGAACATAAACACAAAAGCCGGCAATCCGTACATCGTCTATTCCGTGGCTATTTGTAGAATAGAGGTTGGTCACTTGAACAACAAGTTTGTTCAAGTGACTACTCTAATCGAATAGCACGACGATGAAACGGTTGCTTGGGAAATCCCTCTTATCAAGGATAATTTTTTTTTATCCGAGGATGTAGAAGGGATCACCATGAACAAGCGACTGAGTTGAAGTGGGAAGCGAAGTTTTCTACCTTCACCCTAGGCACTTCAAAACAATTTTTAATGATTAGCATAGTATCGAAATCAGTTTCGAAGTATACCTCCATCCGTTTCTTCCACCATGAGAATTCTCCTTCGAATTTCAGTGGTTGGATGTTGATGACGACCATTTTGGTTGTTGTCGCGGCAGTGAGTCCGATGACAACCTTGTTGGTGCAATCAACCTAGGTCATGATTGACCGGACTCGAGTTTGGCTCGAACTATATTTTGACGTTAGACAAAACGTGTGACATGGGATTGTCATGGGAAGTCCAACATGGGTTGGCCATGTAAATCCAAGTGTGTAGCCTTGGTGGTGAAAAGTCCAAGCATGGGGCTTGGTGTTGGGAAAATCCAAGTATAGGGCTTGGTGTTGGTAAGTCCAAGTGTGTAGCCTTGGCAATAGGAAGTCTTGAGGACTTAGAAAGGTCACTAGTCTCGTAGGCTCGGGGTCCTTGAGTCGGTGAAGGATGGCATTGCGAAGCCGTGCGCTTGGTGCATCCGAGGGACTATCGGACGGGGAGCGAATGGAGTGAGGCCCAAGGGAAGCAGACTTCGAGGGAAAGAGACGTGAAGGATGACATTGCAAAGTCGTGTGCTTGGTGCATCTGAGGGACGTAGGCCGTGGGAAGAGAGCTTTGGTGGGGAACTCCATGAGAGGATGAGGTGGACTTATCCAAGTGGCTAAGACTGAGTGTCGGATGCTCAAACAACTTGGTGTTTGAGGTTTTACCCGACATCAATCGACTGACATAGGTGCCAATTGACTGCTCCATGTCGAATGAGTTCGACTGGTGTTCGATCGACAGTTCGCCAAAAATTGGCCAAGGTTGGCGGTTGATGTCGACACCATTAGTCATCGCCGAGGATGGCGATCGTGATGGTGTCGACAGTCAACTGATCAGGGTGAATTCGGGCATAAAATGTTTTTTAGTCGAGTGATGGCGTCGAGCACTCGACTGATGGGTTCATTAGTCAACTGATGGGAATGATCAGTCGACTGATGATGGATCCATTGGAACTTGTCCAGCGTGGATCGAGTTGTTGTGAGACAACGACTACAAGGGCAGTCGATTGATGGTCTCGATCAGTCGATTGATTGGCACGAAATCAGCTCGATGCAGGTTATAAATGGAGCTCGAGATGGAGTATTTTGCAAGAGTTTTTGGGGCAATTTTGGAGGGGAATTGCTGCTGCATTTCAGTCGTTCAAGAGCCAAACCAAAACAAGCAACAAGCAAAAGTGATCAAAGCCATTTGTGTAAAATTTTCTTCCATATTGTCTTTGTATTTGCTTGTACTTTTGTATTACATTGTAATTGCTTGTACGAGGTTTCTCCACCTCTGACTTGTTGTCAAGAAGGAGTTTTGTTAGTGTCGTGCGCATAACATGAGCTCATTGAGCTCACCCCGTGGAGTAGGAACCCTAAGGTTCCGAACCACGTATATCGATTGTGTCTTATGTGTTGTATTGTATTCGTGTAGTATTTCTATTATTTCCGCTGCGCATTCTAACGATCATTGTAAACGAAGGTGCTACATTTTAGGGCCTCCAAGTCATCCATTACTTATTCATTCATATGTTAGCCTCCAGGTGCTTCCTTCGGCTATTGTCATGCTCTCGGTGTCTACACCGCCAAGGTACATATGGACTTATGCTCCCAAGACTATCGCTTGGCCTTACGCCGCCAAACCACCCCTTGGACTTCCCAAATGCCAAGTCCCCATAACTTGGACTTTCACCGCCAAGGCTACACACTTGATCTTCCCTTGCCAACTCCATGTTGGACTTCCCATGCTTGGACTTTCACCGCCAAGGCTACACACTTGGACTTACATGACCAAGGCTACACACTTAGTCTTCCCATGACAATCACATGTCATATGTTTTGTCTAACATCAAAATACTGCTCGAATCAAACTCGAGTCTGGCCAATCGTGACCTGGGCCGATTGCACCAACATGTTGCACTTGAAGCATACTATATGCTCCTTGCTCTTGCGAATTAGGACTCCGACTTCCTTTGACTTTTCTTTGACCTTTGGTGCCAGTTGAGCCTTTTTGACTCTTTTTGGGCATTTACTCTTATAATGCCCTACTTACCTACACTCAAAGCATGTTATATAATTTTTATTTCTAACAATTGCATTTGAGTTACCTTCTTGAATGGTAGATGAATCTTGGCCTTCTTCTTCATTTCTCCCGGAGGTAAAAGGCTCCTCCTCTTGGTCTTGTTCTGGGGTTGAACATCTAACCTCCCCCTCAATCCTTGACGTGGAAACTTCAATAATTTCTTCTATCTCGAAAGTTGAACACCTGTCATCTTCCGAATCATCACCCTCTTGAGAAGATGAACATTCTAATTCTTTGGATTTATCCTCATCTTCTTGAATCATGAAAGTTTCACCATTGAGCTTAGCAAGTTTGCTCCATAATTCTTTAGCATCCACGAACTTTCCTAATTTGCATAAAATGTTGTTAGATATTAAATTAACTAAAATGTTCATTACCTTTTCATTAGCTCCAAATCTTTGGACTTCCCCCTTAGTCTATTTACTTCGGTCTAGAGTTCTCCCATTCTTGTCCGTTGGAGTCTTGAACTCTTCCTTTAGTGCGAACCACTCCTCTATGTTCATTTGGAAGAAGAATTCAGTCATCGTCTTCCATTGAGCAAATCCTCCAAATCCATAGGGTGGTGGAAATCGAATATCACGCCCAAATCCATCTTCAAATTCCATCGTCTCTAGCTTTAGCTCCCTCGACGGTTAGTCTGATTGAAGACCACTTATAGATAACGAAGAGTCTTCTTCTTCTTAGAGCCGATCGGGCTCTGATACCACTTGTAGGACCATTGGCATCGCTAGAGGGGGGGGGGTGAATAGCAATTTGCGTCGATTTCATTGATGGAATTCATCGCGCTTGTCTACAATTGTTAGCACGCAGCAGAAATACAAATACACATACACATCACAACACAAGCACAACACACGGATTTTATGTGGTTCAGAACCCTAGTGAGCTCTAGTGATGCACACCATCACTATCATACTTCTCCTTCTCGGTTACACACCAGAGGTGGAGGAACCTCTTACAAGACTCTTACAATAATAAGAATGCGATACAATAAGCAAATACAACAATTACAAAAGCAAATGAAGAAAACAAGTGAACACACTTTACAAGTTAGAGCTTTTGAATGCTTGCTTGTCGGTAGCTTTGGGATGACTTTGAAGGCCTTGAAATGTAGCAACACCCATCCTAAAATCGCCCCTCAAAACCTTGCTTGAAGACACCCACAACCTCTCCTTAAAAAGCCCGTCAAAGCCTCTCGATTCTGAATGTTGCAACACAACGGTCGGCTTGCCAGTCGTGGTGCTACCTCAACTGATACCCCAGTCGAGGCGCTAGTTGAGTCGGCCTTGCTTATGATTGACTATTTTCATACATGTGCTGGAACCAGTCGAGTGATCCAGTCGAGGCGCCACCTCGACTGGCCACTAGTCAAGGCACTGGTCGAGTGCGCCTCGCTTCTGTACCTCCATCCAGAGTGACCAATCGAGGCGCCAGTCGAGTGGTCCAGTCGAGGCGTCGCCTTGACTGGCCTCTAGTCGAGGCGTTGGTCGAGTGCTTCCATAGCACTATCTCGACTTTCCAAGTCCCACCGCTCAACTCCACCTTACCAGTCGAGGTGCCACCTCGACTACAACCCAGTCGAGGTGCTAATCAAGGTCATCTTACTTCTGTTTGCCTACAAACGAAGCCTAGTTGACTGATCCAAACTGACAGTCGACTATTATACCTCTACTCCGAGGTTTAACACCCCAAGTATGATCCCTTCATACTTGATACTCACCCTAAGCCTAGACCTAAGCCTTCAACCCACTTTTATCAGCCTCACACCTCTCGAATCCCTCGAGTTCGCGACTCTTCATCCTTACGTTAGCCTTCAAGTATTTCCATCGGCTATCGTTATGCTCTCGGGTCTACCTTTGACAAGAGGCCTCGCCTCTGGGACTTCCCCTTTTTCCAAGCTCAATCTCCTTGATCAGTTGGGTCTTCCCTTGCCAAGACTCCTCGTCCGGGACTTCATTGCCAAGAGGCCACACCTCTAGGACTTCACTGCTAAGACTCCTCGTCCGGGACTTCACTTGCCAAGACTCCTCGTCCGGGACTTCATTTTCCAAGACTCCCGTCTGGGACTTCACTGCCAAGACTCCTCTTCCGGGACTTCACTTGACAAGCACGGTCTCCCAGACCTGCTGGTACTTCCCTCGCCAACTCCCTGTTGGTCTTTCCAACACTAAGTGTCCGGTCTCCCTTGACCGACTTGGATTTTCCCTTGCCAAGTATCCATACTCGGACTTTTCTTTGCCAAGTCTCCATACTTGGACTTCTCTATACCAAGTGTCCGGTCAACCTTGACCGACTTGGATTTCTTCAATAGTCTCCCTCATATGACCTTGGATGTCCTATACCATCCACTAGTCATGTAGTCAAACCACATTGTAAACCATTGTCGAACATCAAAACCCTACTCGAGTCCCACTCGAGTCTGGTTAATCGTGACCTGGGTAGATTGCACCAACCCTTATCAGCAGTCGACTATTGCCCCGATAGTTGACTGACTAGTCGACTACCAAAGCTTTTATGCTCGTGTCCACTTAAATCTGTCGACTGTCAAACACTATCAGTCGATTGTTGTGGACTAGTCGACTGCTAAACCTTAACAACTGACTGTCAGAGCCACAGATCAACAGTCGAGCCTCAGTCAACTCCTTGACCAATCAACTAGTCATAATCCCAATCAACTAATCCAAGTTGACTAGGTTGGCATGTGTCAAACACTCGGGAAATTGACTGATCCATAACCCTAGTCGACTGATAAACCTCATCCATGAGGTTTAACTCAAGTATGATCCCCTCATACTTGATAGACCACCCTTAGCCTCGACCTAAGCCTTCTAGCCACCTCCATCGGCCTCACACCTATCAGATCCCTCCAAGTCATCCATGACTTGTTCATCTATACGCTAGTATTTAGGTGCTTCCATCGTCTATTATCATGCTAACCAAGTCTACTTTACCAAGATACATTTGGACTTATGCTGCCAAGACATACACTTGGACTTTACGCCACCAAATATTGGACTTATGTCACCAAGACTATAGCTTGGACTTTACGCCGACAATATCACACCCTTGGACTTCCCAATTGCCAAGTATTCATACTTGGACTTTCACTACCAAATTTCACTTGGACATTACGTCGCCTGGACTACAGCTTGGACTTATGCCGCTAAGACTACACCTTTGGACTTTTCTTGTCAAGTATCCATGACTTGGACTTTACCATTGCCAAGATCCATGCTTGGACTTTCCATGCCAAGACCCATGCTTGGACTTTCCAATTACCCATGACTTAGTCTTTTCATTGCCAAGTACACATGACTTGGACTTTACTTGTCAAGTACACATGACTTGGATTTCTTAAATGTCAAGACCATTCTTAGACTTCCCATGACAATCACATTGTCAATCGTTTTGTCGAAAATCAAAATACTACTCGAGTCAAACTCGAGTTTGGTCAATCATAACCTAAGTCGATTGCACCAACAATCTCCCTCTTTTTGATGTTTGACAAAACCTTTGAATTAAGCTACTTAACTCAAGCCATCAATTCTCCCCCTTTTTGACATACATAAAAAAGTTTCTCCCCAAGGGTATCAATGTCTCATGTACTAATGAGATCTTACATTCTTCCCCTCAGTCCAAAAATATTTAGGATGCCTTCACTCTTCCTAGTGATAAATCACATTTCACTAAATGAGAGGCAATCTTTACTATTTTCCAATTTGTTCTCTTTTTAGGAAAAAACTCATCCATCATCCCTTGATGGATAACCTCCCTTTAAAGGCTTGCTCCCCCTTGACCATTGCACCAACAATGTCCTTGGAGAGACCCTAAGCCAATAGGAATTCTAAACAATCAAAATTAAAGGCAAAGATTTAACATTGAACTTTCACCTCCCTTAAAATTCGATTTCCACCCTAAACTCCTCTCCTAATTTATTTTCAATGAATTTTCACCCTTCCAATACTTTCCAAAGTATATCCTAGGGTTAAGAGATGTTAGCGTACCTAGGGATGGCTGAAAATGGGCTAAACAAACCTTGTTTACCTGAAATTAGCCTAGTAGTCGACTTGATCAGTAATCAGTCGACTGCCATCAACAATCAGTTGACTGCCAGATTGAGGTAGTTGATTGCCATCTGATTTCCAGAAATCAGATTTGCAGAAACGAATTTTAAAAATACATAAATAAATATACATATTTTAAAAAATCTTGAAAATTCATACGTACATTACTTACATGAAATATAATGGGTGAAAACTAGTTTTAAATTAAAATACCTATTAAATTGTGAGATTGATACAAAGTTCAAAGCCATTGAAACTTTCAATGTTTTTGACCTACTTTGTATCAACTTCTTCAATGGTGATTGCTACCAAAAGATAGACTTCACTAAGGTTTTCTAAAATGATTTTAAAATGTTTTTGAAATCTTATTTTGAACTATGGTCTATGGGCTAGATGTACATGACTTGTACATTAGCTTTCCTCAGGATTCATCATAATCATTTAATAAGTTCTAAGTTCAATATGATGTACTAAATAAGCACATGAACTTAACTCATTTTTTAGCATCTCACATGTGTCTAAGGTGTATGAAAACACATACAAGTCAATCTAATGTCCTTGTGAAATGTGGATTTAGGTTCTTAGGGTTTCATGAATTTGTCTAGGTAACTCTATTTGATTCCCTTATACTTGGGACTTCAAATCTTGTTATTTGCCTTAAATCAATTTGATTAACCAAAATGCATGAAATATGATCATGGCATAAAATGATAGCATAATTAAAGCATGTGCCAATGATACATGATTGCATGGCATAAAGATATAACTTAAGTATCAGCATGACATTTATAAAAATATGATCATGACATATTAAAATAACCATAAGAAGTATGATGTGATGATATATATGAGTTTCATTGTTGAAACAAAGGCTATGGCTTATACATGATGACATGACATAAGAGTAATGAATGAGCATACACATCAACACATGTAATGAGCAATACAACACACATTATCACAACCAAACAATATAGGGTAAATAATACACAATTTTGTAAAAGAAAACATTTCATTCATTTTAAGAGGCATCCATACAAGTGATAGACAAAGGTTCTAACCCTCAATCTCGCTACGAAATAAAAGAAAATACATAATCTCAGTCCTAGCTACCATCCACCAGTGTCGTCGGTTGGAGGTGGTGGAGGCTGCTGACTCAAAGTCTAACTCTGCATTATCTCGTATATCTCGAGCTAACGTTGCTCCATCTGAGTCAGCTGCTGAGCCATGGAGGACTGCTCTAAGTTGAGCTCCTCAAAATGGGTGTTAATCTCCTCATGGAAGTCCTCGAATCTAGACTCTAGTCGTGCAAAGTGAGCAGAGAGACCCTCATCTAGTGCATCTAGTAACACACGAACATCCTCCTCTGCAGCTTCCTCTCCTCTCTAGCCTCCCAAGCTGATTGAGGCTGCTCTGGCCATTCCATCCTTTCGAAGCCTATCTGCATGCCGGCCAATGCAAAATGCCTCAGAGTGATGCGGTTATAGGAGTCAGATAGTAACCTCAAAGTTCCCCTAGAGATATTTATACCCCTAGATGCTAACCATGCAGTAATGATATGACCAAAGGGCATATGAATCTTCCCTTGGATAGGGGGCACAAAGTGGACAATGCAATAAAAAACATTTAATGCCAGATTGACATCTAATAAATTACGCAGTGCATACATCAAAAATAAATGAGGAGGTCAGACTATGGCTTGACCCCTAGTGACTATAGGTAATATGCACGCAACAATAACCATGTAGAGGACATTATCTGGAGCTGATAAGTCATTTATTGAAAATAAGTGTTGACCTAAGTGGCAGGGTCGACGAAAGAAATGTATGATCTAGAGTGATATAATCAAAAGGTGCAGGGGTGACTGATATAGGACTGGATAAAACACAAAAGTGTCATCCGATGGTCGACACTCTAGAAATTCCCATAGGATCTCTGAAGTAAAATCTAGATTGCGTTTTACAACGCAAGTCTGATACATTGAACCATCTCCGACTTTCCTAAGATTAGAATAAAATTTCGTGAGAAGGTCAACATTTATAGGATGCATGTAAAATACCAACTTAGCTAACTGATAATGTAGGAGAATCTGAATGACATCCCCACAATAAGTCCTAAAGAATGGTTCATCTAGGTATCACACGGACATGGGCTGATATGTACGAGAAGGAGCCTGGGATCCTTTACCGGGCTTTATCCTATGTTTTTTGTCTACATGAATGCAATGCAATGCAATGAATAAATAAAAAGTTTGATTAGATAATGGAATTACATGAAAAAATAGTTAGGGTTTAGCTTAGAAGCATTACTTAGGCACCATTGTGGATGTGAAGTCATAGAAGACAACCGGAATAGGCGAATGCTGAAAAAGAACGACCGAAAGTGATCTCTTGAGCCTAGAAACCTAGTTTGCCTGGAATCGATAAAAATAGTAAGAGGAAAGGGCTTCCATTACCTTGATAGAAAGAAAGAGTAGTGTAAAAGGCATAGGTTTGAAGATTTAGGGGTTATCGAAGGCCAAAGTGTTCAGTGAAACTCGGATGGGAAGAAGGCAAGGTCATTGGAGGAGGATGTGCACATGAATAAGTTGAACCTTAGACCTAGGATTTGTTGGTGCAATCGGCCCAGGTTGACTCGAGTTTGACTCGAGCAGTACTCTGATAGTATTTTGATGATAGACAAAACTCATGACATGGGATTGTCATGGGATAGTCCAACATGGGGTTGGCATGGAAAATTCAAGCATGGAGCTTGGTGTGGAAAAATCCAAAGCATTGCGAAGCCGTGCGCTTGGTGCTTGGTGAGAAATGCATTGCGAAGCCGTGCGCTTGGTGCATGTGGGAAGTCTTGAGAACTTGGAAAGTTCACTAGGCTCGGGGTTCTTGAGTCGGTGAAGGATGACATTGCGAAGCCGTGCGCTTGGTGCATCCGAGGGACCGCCGGACGGGGAGCGAATGGAGTGAGGCCCAAGGGAATCATACTTCGAGAGCATGAGATGCGAAGGATGGCGTTGCAAAGTCGTGTGCTTGGCATATCCAAGGGACGTAGGCCAAGGGAAGAGAGCTTCGGTGGAGAACTCCATGAGGGATAAGGTGGACTTGGCCAAGTGGCTAAGACTGAGTGTCGGAGGCTCAAACTTGATGTTTGAGGGTTTACCCGACGGTCGAATGCTCAAACAACTTGGTGTTTGAGGTTTTGCCCGACAGCAGTCGACTGACATAGGTGTCAGTCAACTGGTCCAAGTCGACTAGGGTTCGACTAGTGTTAGACTGCAGTTTTGTACTTGGCAGTCGATTGCCATGGAGCGGCGATCGATCGATGCGTGATCGGCAATGATCGGCTAGAGATGGCGATCGTGATGGGAATGTCGTGAAACCTGAGAATGCTCGCGGGCTATCGGCGATCGACTACTAGGTCACGACGTTGGAACTTGTCCAATCGTGGATCGATCGTTGTGAGACAACGATTACAATCGATCAGGCCTTTGGCGATCGTGCTTTGGCGTGAAAATAGCTTGATACAGGTTATAAATGGAGCTCAAGTGGGAGGATTTCACCAAGACTTTAAGGAAGCGATTAGAGGGGAATTGCTGCTGCATTCCAGTCCTTCAAGATCCATTCAAAGCAAGCAACAAGAAAGGGTTCAAAGCAAAGAGTTGTAAAGCATTCTTTACTTGTATTTCTTGTGTCTTTGTATTTCTTGTAGTATTACTATTGTAATAGCTTGTACGAGGTTTCTCCACCTCCGACGTGTAGTCGAGAAGGAGTTTAGTTAGTGTCATGCGTATAACTAGAGCTCGGAGAGCTCGCTCATGGAGTAGGAACCATTCGGTTCCAAACCACGTATATCGTGTGTATTTGTGCATGCTTGTATTGTTGTTAGTATTATTATTGTTTATATTGTTTCCGCTGCGCTAACGACAATCGTAGGAAAGCAACGCAACGAGAACGAACGAATTCCACCATCGAACGATTGAGGGCTATTCACCCCCCTCTAGCCGACCACATCTACACTTCATCGATCCTACAAGTGGTATTAGAGCCAAGGCACTTGTCGAGGACTAACCGGCGACACAAGCACTACAAGATGGCCGGCTACAACATCCATCCACCAAAATTTGATAGAGATTTTGCTTGGTGGAAGAAACGGATGGAGGTATATCTCGAAACCGACTTTGATTTTATGATTACTGTAGAAAATGGTTTTGAGATGCCTAGGGACAAATACAACAAGCCAATTGAGAAGTCAAGGTGGACCCAAGACCAAATTAAGGACTTCAAGACAAATCTCGAGGTAATAAAATTATTTAGTGATTTGTTACCTAATCATATTTGGTCTAGATTGGGTGACTATAGGGATGCAAGGGAGCTATGGAATAAGATAACAAAATTCCAAGAAAACTTCCAACCGGTACAAGTAGAGGAGAATGCCGAGGAAGAAGCACCCACAACATTTGAAGATGTTGATGATTTAGTGGAGACCTCCACCTCTAGCATTGAGATGGAGGAAAGGGTTTCTATTCAGGAGCAAGATCAAAATGAAGCTTCTACCTCCGGAAGAAGTGAAGAGGCCTCCACCACCTCCCTAGGTAACTCAAGTGTTGTTATTTCAAATAAAAATCACATAATATACTTTGAGTGTAGGGAGAAAGGGCATTACAAGATCAAATGCCCTAAATTGGCTAAGGAAAAGGCATCGGCACCAAAAGTCAACCCAAAGTCAAAGGATGCCGAAGTCCCCACAACTAGAAGCAAAGAGCACATTGTGTGCTTTAAATGCAATCAAAAGGGACACTACCGAAGCCAATGCCCTAGGGGGAGGAAGAAAGGGCAAGAAGGTGTATCTCATGTAGGGGGAGCTCGTAAAGCTAACCCTAAGGTAAATTTAAATAATGCACCTTTAATTCATAAAGTTAAAAAGCATGCTAAGAATTATTTTAGTTCTCTTGCCATTATTAATGAAAAGCATGCTAAGAGAAATAATAAGGTTTATTGCTTAGGTGCCAAGCATGTTCATATAACTAAGGATAAACCTAGGACTCATAATTCTAGAAATATTTTTCCTAGGGAGTCAATTAGGAGAATTGAAGAAAATTTGGGTGTTAATTCCAAGAAATCTAGGCACATGCCTAAGAAGAAGAACATTTCCCAAAAGATAAATGAAAATTCAAAATTGGGAAAATTAGAGTTAGAAAACCAAGCCTTGAGGTCAAGGCTAGAAAAACTTGAGAAAACCCTTAGAAACATAGAAAATTCAATTCTAGGGTCAAATGCCCAAAAGTCAAGACCTAAGGTTCAAAAACGGTCTAAGGGCAAGGAAGGTTTGGGTCACAAACCTAAGCCCAAGAAGACTTATCATAATGTTCTATTTGATTATGAAACTATTTCTAGGTCTAGAAAAACCAAGGCTAATAGGGAAGCTATCCCTAAGTCTAGCCATGGTGTTTTCTTAGTGGCTAAGACCTCAAAGAAATCAAATGTAGCCACTAGGAAGGTCAAAGGAGGAGTCACCTCTAGAGTTGACCTAGGAAAGACCCAAAAGACTATGACTTTAAAGCCAAAAAGGGTCATTAGGAAGGTATCTAGGGAAGTTATCCCTAGAGAATACCTTGTTAACCCAAGGAGCTCCAATAGATATTGGGTTCCTAGAAGCGTGATTGATTCATGCTAAATGGGTTAGGGTGTGTCAACCCTAAGTGGATGGGTAGTTAACCTAACCATAGTAGAGTTGACACATTAGGATGTGCCAATATGTTTGAGAAGTTAAAAATGATTAAATTGGCACAACTAGATCTTAGAGGTATTGGTGTGCCATTTTGGGTTTATGACACACTAGGGAGAATGATGGCTTTAAGGCAAAATGGACTTAACCCTAGAAATGACAATTTGGATTTAGCACTTAGGTATTTTATACCTTAGTATATTTTACTTGCCATGATTTGTTTGCCTTGCCATGTCATGACATCATTTTCATTTTTATCTATAAAAATGTCATGATCATGTTTAGAATTATTTTTAGATGTCATGTATGCTTAGATGTCTCTCACATGCCATGACATCATGATTTTGGCATATGCTTTTATCTATATCATATTTATGCCATAATCATCATCATGCATATAACTAAAAATGGATTTAAGGACTATGACATGGTTTAATGGGAATCAAATAATATTGCCTAGAAATATGCATGAAACCATTAAAAGGACAAAAACCCACATCTCACTAAAAACTTGACTTGTATGTGTTTTACACATCTAGATATAAGTGAGATGTTTAGGAAAAAGAAATTAAAGGTTTCAAAAACATTTTGAAAAACCTTGGTGAAGCCTATCTTTTGATAGCTATCACCATTGAATGGGATGATACAAAGAGGGCTCTTTATTGAAGCTCTTCTTAACTTTTGGACTTCGTGTCAATCTCTTAATTTAGTGGGTAAAATAATTTTCAAATATTTTTCACCCATAGTATTTATGATAAGTAATATACATACCAAATTTCAAGAATTTTAAACTTATGTATATTTACTTATGGATTTCAGAAATCCATTTACGAAATCTTGTGTCAAATCTGATTATCGATCGTAGCCAGAAGGCGGATCGGTGATGAAATGATTGGGATTTCTGAATTGATCATTGCCCAAGTTAATTTCAGGTAAACCTTGTTGGTTAGGCCCATATTTAGCTAGGTTAAGGTCCCCTAACCACTCCTAACCCTAGGATATGCTTGGGAGAGCATTAAAAAGGGTGGAAATCCATTGGACATGGATTAGGAGAAGGGTTTAGGGAGAGTATCAATTTTAAGGTGGATGAGAGTTCATTGTTGAACTTTGCCTTAATTTTGATTGGTTAAATATTCCTATTGGCTTAGGGACTCTCCAAGGACATTGTTGGTGCAATGGTCAAGGGGAAGTAAGCCTCTAGGGGGAGGTATCCATCATGGGAATATGGATGTGTGTTTCCTCATGGGAGGAAAGTTTGGATTGCCTCTCTTAAGTGATATGGGATCACTAGAAAGATTGAGGGCATGCCAAGGGGAAGATTGTAAGATCTCATTGGGATATGAGACATTGAAACCCTTGAGGACCTTTTTGATGTAATGTCAAAAAGGGGGAGAAGTTACCAAGTTACCAATTAAGGTTTGTTGGAATTCTCATTGGGATATGAGAATTGCCAATATGGGAGAATTGGTAGACTTGAGATGGTAGTTTTATCAATCATCAAAAAGGGAGAGATTGTTGGTGCAATCGGCCCAGGTTGACTCGAGTTTGACTCAAACAGTACTTTGATAGTATTTTGATGATAGACAAAACTCATGACATGGGATTGTCATGGGAAAGTCCAACATGGGATTGGCATGGAAAATCCAAGCATGGAGCTTGGTGTGAAAAAGTCCAAAGCATTGCGAAGCCGTGCGCTTAGTGCTTGGTGAGAAATGCATTGCAAAGCCGTGCGCTTGGTACATGTGGGAAGTCTTGAGAACTTGGCAAGTTCACTAGGCTCGGGGTCCTTGAGTCGGTGAAGGATGACATTACGAAGCCGTGCGCTTGGTGCATCCGAGGGACCGCCGGACAGGGAGCGAATAGAGTGAGGCCCAAGGGAAGCATACTTCGAGGTCATGAGACGCGAAGGATGTCATTGCGAAGCCGTGCGCTTGGCGTATTCGAGGGACGTAGGCCGAGGGAAGAGAGTTGTTGGTGCAATCGGCCCAGGTCACGATTGACCAGACTCGAGTTTGACTCGAGTGATGTTTTGATGTTTGACAAAGGGATTTGACAAAGTGGTTTGGCATTGATGTTTGACATTAATGTCGGTTAATATGTTGGGGAGATTGTTGGAGCAATCGACCCGGGTCATGTTTGATCGGACTCGAGTTTGACTCGAGGGAGACCTTAATGGTTGACTAGGGTTGACCATGTGATTATGGGAAAGTCCAAGCATGGGTCTTGGCAAGGTAAAGTCCAAGTCATGGGTACTTGGCATGGAAAGTCCAAGTGGGACACTTGGCAATTGGGAAAGTCCAAGTCTTGAGCACTTGGCATGAGAAGTCCAAGCATGGGTCTTGGAAAATGAGAAGTCCAAGCATGGGTCTTGGCATGGAAAGTCCAACATGGGTTGGCAAGGGAAAGTCCAAGCTTGAGTCTTGGCATTTGGGAAGTCCAAGGGGATTGATATTGGCAGCGTAAAGTCCAAGCGGAGTCTTGGCGGCGTAGGTCCAATATGCCTTGGTGGTGTAGACACCGTTAGCATGACATAGCCGAGGGAAGCACCTAAAGGCTAGCGCGATGGATGAACAATTCATGGATGACTTGGAGGGATCCAAGAGGCGTGAGGCTGATGGAGGTGGCTAGAAGGCTTAGGTCTAGGCTAAGGGTGGTCTTGCAAGTATGGGGGGACCATACTTGGGTTAGAACCTCATGTTTGAGGTTGGCAGTCGACTGACATTATGGCCGGTTCGACTGCCATGAGTCGACTTGAGTTCGACTGATAGTTTGGAGTTAGCGCTCTGGCGATCGGCTCATTGGAAGCGATCGGTAGTGTCAGCGATCGGCCAAGGATGACAATCGCTACAGATCGGTAGCGCGCACAAAATGCTCCGTGGCCGTAGGCGGTCGACTCTGGGATCGGCCAAGAGATCCGTTGGAGTTTTTCCAGCGTGGATCGACCTGTTGTCTCACGACAACAATGGCATCAGTCGACTAGTGACTTATGGTAGTCGACTGATAGGCGGAAATCCAGGTCGCGTGGAAGGATAAAAGGAGCTCGACGGGAGGATTTTTGGCTATGGTTTCTTGAGCATCTTTGGGAAGATTTGTTGCTGCAAATCAAAGTCTCCAAGGCCACTCTTCAAGCAACCAAAAGCAAGCAATCCAAAGCATTTGTAAAGTGTTTTCTTTACTTGTATTGCATTATTCTTCATTGTATTTGCTTGTTGCTTTTAGATTATTGTTGTAATCTATTGTAAGAGGTTTCTCCACCTCCGACTTGTGTCGAGAAGGAGTATTTATCATAGTGGTGTGTGATTGGCATCGCTAGGGTTCGTACGAACCCAATCCGTGGAGTAGGAACCATTTCGGTTCCGAACCATGTTAAATCTTCATGTTATTGTGTTTGTGATTGTGTTTCATTATTTTCATTATATATATTCCGCTGTGCTAACGAAACTTGTAGACACGAACACGCGATCTATTCAATTCCTCTAGCGGGCCAAATCTCCAACAAGTGGTATCGAGCCCTCGGTTCCTTCTAACGATTAACAACCGGAGCTAGGACAAAGAAGCTAGAGGGTGAAGATGGAAGAACAATTGGGATGGAATATTAACACACCGATCCCTTACTCCTTCTATGGACAAGAAGGGTTTAAGCAATGGAAGTCAAGAATTGAAGACTTCCTAATGATGAGGGACTTCGAAGAATGGTCTATCTTGATGGAGGGTTTTAGCTATCCAATAGGACCAAAGGGAGGATTCCTTAAGAAGAAGAAGTGGAGTGAAGATCAACTCCAAGCCTTCGAGAAAAACATGAAGGTAGTAAAATTTATTCTTGATTTGGTCCCTAATGAGATTGTGTGTATGGTAGGGGACTATATGGACGCTAAGGAGTTGTGGAGCCAAGTGGCAAAGCTCCATGAAAACTCATCATTGGTCCAAGAAGAAGAAGAAGAAGAAGAGTGCTCATCCTCTCAAGCTCAAAAAGAAGCAAGTACATCTTCATCCAAAGAGCTTGAGGATTCGGAGGTTGATAGGGAATCAACATCTGGATTGGAAGAGGTGGAGGAAGTGGAAGAAGCATCCACTTCTAGGATTGAGGAGGAGATTAGAGTTTCCTCAACACTGGAGCATCAAGAAGAAGCTTCTACATCCGGTCAAGATGAAGAAGTGTCAATTCCGAACTCCACCACTAACCTAGGTAACTCAAACACTCTAATTTCAAATAAAAATAATATTATATGTTTTGAGTGTAGGGAATTTGGGCACTATAAGAGAAAATGCCCAAAGAAGGTTAGAAAAGCTCCACCAGCACCAAAAGTCAAGGACACTGGTTCCCCAAATATCAAGAGCAAGGAGCATGTCATATGCTTCAAGTGCAACTCAAAGGGGCATTATCGGAGTCAATGCCCTAGGGGGAAGAAGAAGGGGCAAGAAGGAGCATCACATGTAGGGGGAGCTAAGGTTAACCCTAAAGTATATTTTAGTAATGCTCTTTCTAATTCTTATAGTCAAAAGCATGCTAGGAATAATTTTAATAGTCTTGCTATTTATCATAAAGAGCATGCTAGAAGTAAGGAGTTTTGGTTAGGAGCCAAGAGGGTAAATTTTTCAAGAAAGGAGAAATTTGGGACTAATGTCCCTAGAAAAACTCTTCCTAAGGAAAGCATTAGGAAAATAGAAAACCACTTAGGCATTAACCCTAAGAAGGGTAGGCATATGCCTAGAGAAAATGGTAATGCCCAAAAACTTAATCAAAAATCAATTGGGCAATTAGAGGTTGAAAATCAAGCCTTGAGGTCAAGGCTTGAAAAACTAGAAAAGACCCTTAGGAATATACAAAATCAATTTCAAGGGTCTAATGGTCAAACTCCTAGGTCAAAAAGTCAAAGTCAACATCTAGGACCTAAGAGTCAAAAGTCAACCAAGGGCAAGAAAGGTTTGGGTCACAAACCTAAGCCCAAGGTGACTTACCATAGTGTTCCATTAGATTATGGGACACTAACTAGGTCTTGGAAGACCAAGGTCAATAGGGAAGTCATCCCTAGAGTTGACCAAAGGTTGTGCCTAGTGGCTAGGGTTTCTAGGAAACCTAGGGTGGCCACTAAGAAGGTTGCAAGGGGAGTTACTCCTAGAGTCAACCTAGGTAAGACCACAATGACCAAGGCTAATAAGCCTAGAAGGGTCATTAGGAAGGTATCTAGGGAGGTTATCTCTAAGAAATACCTAATTAACCCTAGGAGCTCAAATCGGTTTTGGGTTCCTAAGAGTGTGATTGATTCACGCTAAGATGGGTTTAGGGTGTGCCAACTTTAATTGGATGGGTAGTTAACTCAACCATGGCAAAGGTGGCACTTTAGGTTATTTTCAAGGTTATGGTTACCTTGGAAATAAATTTGATTTGAATCCTAAAGGTTTTTAGGATGTGCCAATATTAATTGAGAAGTTTGATAAAATGATCAAATTGACACAATTTAGGTTTAGAGGTTTTAATGTGTCATTTTGGGTTTTTGGCACATTTGGGAGAATTTAGGTTTTATGGCAAAATAAACTTAATCCCAACAAATGACAACTAATATTAAAATTTAGGTATTCTTATACCTATATATGTTATATGCCATGCTTTGATTGCCATATGCCATGACATGACATCATATTTATTTTTATCATTTATATGTCACGATTATGTTTGGGAATTAGGATTGAATGTCATGTGTTTTTAGATTTCATCTTATGCCATGACATCATGATTATGAGCATGTGTTTATATCATCATTAATGCCATAATCACTCATGCATTTAATTGATTAAAATTGATTTAAGGACTATGACATGACTTGGAGTCCCATTCATAAGGGAATCAAGTAGGGTTGCCTTAGAAAAATGCATGAAACCCTATATTAAATGAACCAAAACCCACATCTCACATCTAATTTATACACCCTAGATACATGTGAGATGCTAGAATATGAGTTAAGTTCAAGGTGCATAGTTTTTGCATCTAGATGAACTAAAACTCATCTAATTTTATTGGTGGATCATTGGGAGAGCATGTGTACAAGTCATGTACATAGAGCCCAAGGAATATGATCCAAGATAAGGTTTTGAAAACATTTTAAAATCATTTTGAAAAACCTTGGTGAAGCCTATCTTTTGATAGCAATCACCATTGATGAGATTGATACAAAGTGAGCTAAAACATTGAAGTTTTTCTTCATTTTTGGATTTTGTATCAATTTTGATATTTTATGGGTAAAATAATTTTCAAATATTTTTCATCCATGGTGTGTGTCATAAGTATTATACGTATGAATTTTCACGATTTTTCAAATTACGTATAATTATTTATGAATTTCCAAAATTCATTTCTGATAGCTGAAAATCGAGATTTTGATTATCGATCGGCCTAATGTCGATCGGTGATGTAATGATCGTGATTCAGTCAGAGTCATCCAGGTCTGATTTCGGGTTAACAAGGTTTGTTTAGCCCATTTTCAACCATGGTAAAGGTACCTAACCACTTCTAACCCTAGGATATGCTTTGGGAAGCATTATAAAGGGTGAAAATCCATTGGATATGGATTAGGAGAGGTGTTAGGTCAAAGTATCAAATTTAGGGTGTGGAAAGTTCAAGTTTGAACTTTGAACCTTATTTTTGATGGTTTAGAGTTTCTATTGGCTTAGGGACTTCCCAAGGACATTGTTGGTGCAATGGTCAAGGGGGAGCAAGCCTTTAGGGGGAGTTATCCATCTTGGGATGATGGATGTGTTTCTCTTCTTGAAAGGGGGAGAAGTTATTGGGAGAGTATCATCAATTGGGAAAATTGATGGGATTTTGAGAAACCCAATTTGGAAATTGGGTGAGAGTATATGAGTGCCTCTCTTGAGTGATAAGGGACTTATCACTAGGAAGATGGTAGGCATCCTAGGTATTTTTGGATCAAGGGGGAGATTGTAAGATCTCGTTGGGACAATGAGACATTGACCCCCTTGGAGAGATAACCTTTTTGATGTATGTCAAAAAGGGGGAGAAAGTGAAATTACCAATTTGGGAAATTGGTAAGGGAATTTGAGTTAGTGGCCTAACTCAAGGTTAGTTTTGTCAAACATCAAAAAGGGAGAGATTGTTGGTGCAATCGGCCCAGGTCACGATTGACCAGACTCGAGTTTGACTCGAGTGATGTTTTGATGTTTGACAAAGGGATTTGACAAAGTGGTTTGGCATTGATGTTTGACATTAATGTCGGTTAATATGTTGGGGAGATTGTTGGAGCAATCGACCCGGGTCATGTTTGACCGGACTCGAGTTTGACTCGAGGGAGACCTTAATGGTTGACTAGGGTTGACCATGTGATTATGAGAAAGTCCAAGCATGGGTCTTGGCAAGGTAAAGTCCAAGTCATGGGTACTTGGCATGGAAAGTCCAAGTGGGACACTTGGCAATTGGGAAAGTCCAAGTCTTGAGCACTTGGCATGAGAAGTCCAAGCATGGGTCTTGGCAAATGAGAAGTCCAAGCATGGGTCTTGGCAAATGAGAAGTCCAAGCATGGGTCTTGGCATGGAAAGTCCAACATGGGTTGGCAAGGGAAAGTCCAAGCTTGAGTATTGGCATTTGGGAAGTCCAAGGGGATTGATATTGGCAGCGTAAAGTCCAAGCGGAGTCTTGACGGCGTAGGTCCAATATGCTTTGGTGGTGTAGACACCGTTAGCATGACATAGCCGAGGGAAGCACCTAGAGGCTAGCGCGATGGATGAACAAGTCATGGATGACTTGGAGGGATCCAAGAGGTGTGAGGCTGATGGAGGTGGCTAGAAGGCTTAGGTCTAGGCTAAGGGTGGTCTAGCAAATATGGGGGCACCATACTTGGGTTAGAACCTCATGTTTGAGGTTGGCAGTCGACTGGCATTAAGGCCGGTTCGACTGCTGTGAGTCGACTTGAGTTCGACTGACAATTTGGAGTTAAAAAATGCTGGCAATGATCGCTCATTGGAGCTGATCGGTGTCGAAAGCTATCAGCGAAGGCGCAATGATCGCTAGATCATTGCTAGATAATGCGAGCGTGGAATGCTCGCGTGGTGACGATCGACTACGCGACTAGCGATCGCCAATGTTGGCAGTCGACTTCCAAGAGATCCGTTGGAGTTTTTCCAGCGTGGATCGACCCGTTGTCTCACGACAACAGTGTCATCAGTCGACTGGTGACTTATGGCAGTCGACTGATAGGCGGAAATCCAGGTCGCACGGAAGGATAAAAGGAGCTCGACGGGAGGATTTTTGGCTATGGTTTCTTGAGCATCTTTGGGGAGATTTGTTGCTACAAATCAGAGTCTCCAAGGCGACTCTTCAAGCAACCAAAAGCAAGCAATCCAAAGCATTTGTAAAGTGTTTTCTTTACTTGTATTGTATTATTCTTCATTGTATTTGCTTGTTGCTTTTAGATTATTGTTGTAATCTATTGTAAGAGGTTTCTCCACCTCCGACTTGTGTCGAGAAGGAGTATTTATCATAGTGGTGTGTGATTGGCATCGCTAGGGTTCGTACGAACCCAATCCGTTGAGTAGGAACCGTTTCGGTTCCGAACCACGTTAAATCTTCATGTTATTGTGTTTGTGATTGTGTTTCATTATTTTCATTATATATATTCTGCTGTGCTAACGAAACTTGTAGACACGAACACGCGATCGAATTCCATCTTCCTACGGGCACATCGCTATTCACCCCCCCCTCTAGCGACCTCATTTCTTCTACAAGAGCTTCGATGGGAAACTCCATGAGGGATAAGGTGGACTTGGCCAAGTGGTTAAGACTGAGTGTCGGAGGCTCAAACTTGATGTTTGAGGGTTTACCCGACGGTCGGATGCTCAAACAACTTGGTGTTTGAGGTTTTGCCCAACAGCAGTCGACTGGCATAGGTGTCAGTCGACTGGTCCAAGGTGACTAGGGTTTGACTAGTGTTAGATTGCGATTTTGTGCTTGGCAATCGACTGCCATGGACTGGCAGTCGACTGATGTCGACAATAGTCGACTGTCGAGGGATGGCAGTCGACTGATAGGAATATCGTGAGCACAAAACGCTCCGTAGCCGACTGGGCAGTCGACTACTAGGTCACCAGTCGACTGCCATGGACTGGGGGTCGACTGGTAGGAGATTCGTTGGAACTTGTCCAACGTGGATCTCGCCGTTGTGAGACAATGGTTACAGGGGTAGTCGACTGGGGCCTTTTGGCAGTCGACTATTGGGCGCGAAAACATCTTGATGCAGGTTATAAATGGAGCTCAAGTGGGAAGATTTTGCCAAGACTTTAAGGAAGCGATTGGAGGGGAATTGCTGCTTCATTCCAGTCCTTCAAGAGCCATCCAAAGCAAGCAACAAGAAAGGGTTCAAAGCAAAGAGTTGTAAAGCGTTCTTTACTTGTATTTCTTGTTTCTTTGTATTTCTTGTAGTATTACTATTGTAATAGCTTGTACGAGGTTTCTCCACCTCCGACGTGTAGCCGAGAAGGAGTTTAGTTAGTGTCGTGCGCATAACTAGAGCTCGGAGAGCTCGCCCATGGAGTAGGAACCATTTGGTTCAGAACCACGTATATCGTGTGTGTTTGCGCATGCTTGTATTGTTGTTAGTATTATTATTGTTTCTATTGTTTCCGCTGCGCTAACGACAATCGTAGGAAAGCAACGCAATGAGAATGAACGAATTCCACCATCGAACGATTGAGGGCTATTCACCCCCCTCTAGCCGGCCACATCTACACTTCATCGATCCTACAAGATTATCATACTTAGCACCTAAGAAAAAATATTTATTACTACTAGCATGCTTTTTATGATCATTATGAATAGCAAGAACATTAAGATTATTCCTAGCATGCTTCTTGATACTAAAATTTGAAGGTGCATTAATAAATGATACCTTAGGGTTTGCTTTAGAAGCTCCCCTACATTTGTAGCTCCTTTCTTGTCCTTCTTGGAGTGACTCCCCTAGGACATTGGGTCCGGTAGTATCTTCGTTGTTGGCATTTGAAGCACACCACGTGCTCCTTGCTCTTCTTAGTGAGGGCTCCAATCTCCTTGGTCTTTGGCATAACTTGTGCCGTCTTCTTGAACTGCTTTGGACACTTACTCTTGTAATCTCCATTTTCCCTATACTTAAAACACACAATATGATTTTTATTTTTAATTATTGTGCTTGAGTTACCTAGGTCAGTAAAAGAATTTTGGTCTTGTCCTTTGCTCCCGGAGGTGGATGGTTCATCTTCTTGCTTCGGCATTGAGGATGGTCTCTCATCCCCCTCAATTCTAGAGGTGGAGACTTCCTTCATTTCTTCTACCTCTTCCTTGGATGTCGAGCATCTCTCAACTTCAGATTCTTCATGCTCTTGAGAGGATGATGGTTTTTCTTCCTCTTTGGGCTCCTTCTCTAATTGAGTCGATAATGGATCTTCATGAAGCTTAATCAACTTGCTCCATAATTCTTTAGCATCCTTACAATCTCCTACTTTATGCAAGATATTACTAGGCATAAAGTTAGTCAAAATTAACATTACCTTTTTGTTAATTTCACATTTCTTGTTTTTCTCCTTAGTCCACTTCTTTTTCTTGAGGACTCTTCCTTTCTTGTCCTTGGGAGAATCAAAACCATCTACAACACTACACCAATAACATATATCTTTCATTAAAAAATGTTCCATTTTACCTCTCCAAATCACAAAATCTTCGCAGTCAAAGAAAAATGGAACCGTGGTGTCATCCCCCAATCTATCATTTGACAATTCCATCTTGTCTCTAGCGTGCTCCTTTAGTTGTTAAGTCTTGAAGAACATCCTCGCTCTGATACCACTTATTAGGACGATGGCGTTGCTAGAGGGGGGTGAATAGCGATTTCACTTATCGCTTGGAATTCATTCGCATTTGTTTGTCACAAGACTTGTTAGCACAGCGGAAACAAATAACGGTAACAAAATACAACAAACACAAATGTACAAGCAAACACAAAGATATAACGTGGTTCGAAACCTAGGGTTCCTACTCTACGGAGTGAGCTCGAGTGAGCTCTAGTGATGCACACCACCACTAATAAATCTCTCCTTCTCGAAAAACACTTTAGAGGTGTAGAAACCTCTTACAACAAGATTACAAAAGTAATACACTAAGCAAATACAAGTATACAAATGAAATGCAAAAAAAACTTTACAAGAGTGCTTTGGATTGCTTGCTTGTTGCTTGCTTTGGATTTCTCTTTAAGATTTAACATGCAGTAGCAATTCCCCTTGAAAATCTCTCCAAAGATCGCTATAGAACCATGGCCAAAATCCTCCATTATAACCTGCAGATGGCTAATTTTGCGCTTAGCAGTCGACTGTCTATAGTGTCATTGTCCCACAATGACTCAATCTACTTTGGGAAAACTCCAACGGATAACCTTGCAGTCGATTGCTGCCTTGGCAGTCAACTGACCAGTCAACTCTCAAAGCTTCTATGCTCATGTCCACTTAAATCAGTTGGTTGCCAAACACTAGCAGTCGATTGCTAAACCCTAACAGTCAACTGCCAGAGCCACAAATCAGCAGTCAAACCTCAGTTGACTCCTTGACCAATCGACTGGTCATAATCCCAGTCAACTAATCCAAGTTGACTAGACAACCAAGTGTCAAACACTCGGTCAGTTGACTAATCCATAATCCCAATTGACTGATAAACCTCAACTATGAGGTTTAACTCAAGTATGATCCCCTCATACTTGATAGACCACCTTTAGCCAAGACCTAATCCTTCTAGGCACCTCCATCAGCCTCATGCCTATCGGATCCCTCTAAGTCATCCATGACTTGTTCATCTATATGCTAAACTTCAGGTGCTTCCATCGACTATTGTCACACTAACCGAGTCTACTTTGCCAAGATACATTTAGACTTATACTACCAAAACACATGCTTGGACTTTACGCCACCAAACATTGGACTTATGCTACCAAGATTATAACTTGAACTTTACGCCGCCATTATCACACCCTTGGACTTCTCAATTGCCAAGTATCCATACTTGGACTTTCACCGCCAAAGTTCACTTGGACATTACACCACCAAGACAACAGCTTGGACTTATGCCGCCACACCTTTGAGCTTTCCTTGGCAAGTACCCATGAATTGGACTTTACCATTGCCAAGACCCATGCTTGGACTTTTCAATTGCCAAGTACCTATGACTTGGACTTTCCATTGCCAAGTACACATGACTTGGACTTTACCTACCAAGTACACATTGTTAGGACCTATGCGCCTGCTAGAGGGGGGGGGGAGGGGGTGAATAGCGATTCGACGTCGGTTCACGGAATTTGATCATTCTTGCGTGCTTGTCTACAATGATCGTTAATATGCGTAGCGGAATAATAATAAAGCAATAAGAAAATGTACAAACACACAATACATAAGAACACGAGAATATAATACGGTTCCTACACCACGGGTGAGCTCAACAAGCTCTAGTGATGCACACACAATCACTAATCAATAACTCCTTCTCGGAACAATCCGGAGATAGAGAAAACCTCTTACAATGGTTCTTACAACAATAATAATGAAATACAAGTAATTACAAATGAAATACAACAAAAGAATGCAAAGAAAACTTTACAATCGATCTTTTGGAAGCTTGCATGTTCAATTGCTTAAGTTGCACTTGGAGACCCCGAATTGCACCAACAAATCACCCCAAAACTCCCCAAAGAACCATAGCCAAATCCCTCTCCACGAGCTACTTTTATAACCTGCATTCGGGCTGGATTTTGCCTAGCAGTTAACTGATCGAGACCATCAGTCGACTGCTCCTATAGCCGTTGTCTCACAACGGCAGAGCCACGTTGGATAAGTTCCAATGGATAGATCATCAATCGACTGATCGAGCCATCACTCGACTGCCAAACCCTAGCAGTCGACTCGAGAACCTTCTGTGCCCGAAAACTCGACTAGCAGTCGACTGATCTCTAGATCAGTCGACTGCCCAATGTTGACAATTGACTGCTAGGCTATTTCCTGCAGTCGAACATCAGTCGACTCACATCAGTCGATTGATAATCATACCAGTCGATTGATAAACCTCATTCATGAGGTTTAACACCATGTATGATGCCCTCATATTTGCTAGATCACCCTTAGCATAGACCTAAGCCTTCTAGCCACCTTCGTCAGCCTCACGCCTATCAGATCCCTCCGAGTCATCCATGACTTGTTCATCCATACGCTAGCCTTCAGGTGCTTCCATTAGCTATTGTCATGCTAATATGGTCTATACCGCCAAGGCACATTGGGCTTATGCTGCCAAGACTCCGCTTGGACTTTACGCTGCCAACCATTGAACTTATGCTACCAAGACTCCACCCTTGGACTTTACATCGCTAATATTCCCCTTGGACTTCTCAATTGCCAAGTACCCATGACTTGGACTTTCACCGCCAAGACTACACCCTTGGACTTATGTGGCCAAGACTACACTCTTGGACTTTCCATGCCAACCCATGTTGGACTTTCCATTTGCCAAGACTCAAGCTTGGTCTTTCCATTGCTAAAACCCATGCTTGGACTTTCCATGCCAAGTACCCATGACTTGGACTTTTCCCATGACAATGGTCAAACCATCATCAAACATCAAAATACCACTCGAGTCAAACTCGAGTCCGGTCAATCATGACCCGGGTCGATTGCACCAACAATCTCCCCAATACACTGTCAGACATCATTGTCAAACATCAAAATACTACTCAAGTCAAACTTGAGTCCGGTCAATCGTGACCTGGGTCGATTGCACTAACACACATGACTTAGACTTCTCAAATGCCAAGACCATTCTTTGACTTCCCATGACAATCACATTGTTAATCGATTTGTCGAACATCAAAATACTACTCGAATCAAACTCGAGTCTGGTCAATTGTGACCTGAGCCAATTGTACCAACACAAAGGTAAAGTCTTGGCAGCATAAGTCCATGTGTGTAGTCTTCATAGTGTAAAGTCCAAGTGAACTTTGACAATTGGAAAGTCCAACATTGATTTGGCAAGGAAAGTCTAAGTTTGGATACTTGGCATGGAAAGTCTAAGAATGGTCTTGGCATGGAAAATCCAAGCATGGTATTGGCATGGAAGTTCAAGTTTGGATACTTGGCAAAGGAAAAGTCCAAGGGTGAAGTATGAGACACGTAAGTTGTAAAATACTGCAAATAGATGGCTAAAGGGTAATATTATTAGTGGGTTAATTAAAATTTTTAAGGGATGGTTAGGGATTTAATTAAGCCTAACCTAGCTAAGAGTTTCATGGTTTAATTGAATCTGGTTTAATTGAACCAAGGGTTAAGTGCTTATAGGGTCTGAAACCTGACCCATTTTCCCCAAACCCGACCCACTTTCTTTTATGGCTGAACCATTTTTTTTCATTTTTCTCTCTGCTGCGGTTTCTCATCACGACATTATTTCGAGCATTTCTTCACTCGCGAACCTCTTCCCTTCCTCATTGTGACGCTGCCTCTCCTCTCGCCTTTTCTTCTTCTCCGAAGCACAAGGCTACTGAGCACCCTTCCCCTTTCCTCTCACTCTTATTCCTCGTGGCAAGCAGCAACCATCGACTTGGACGATCTCTGTGGACAAGCCAGGGCGACAAGTGTGTGTGGGCAAGCGGGAGAAGTGAGCGAGTAAGGGCCGAGAAATTTGGGTCGGCGACGTCGTGAATCGGGAGCTGTCCTTCCCGATCGAAGCTGGAGCAAGGTAAGGAGCTATTTTCCTTATTTTCCCTCAATTTCGGAAGAGATCCATTTGTGAAATGCATTTCTTGTGCATTTAACTCAGATTGCCATGGAAGCAAGGGCAGCGACATTGCCGTTGGGTGTTCCGGTGAACCAAGCACATTGGGGGAGGCTTTCATCGTAGGTATAACTCGAATTAATGTCTTTTTACCTATTGTTGGTGGATTCGGGGTGGATTTCCTCCGGTGGAATTAGCTGTGGGGGCTGTGAGTTGGAGTTTGGCCGGCTGTGAAATAGTAGCTCTGTTCTGGGCTATGAATAGAGATGTGTATTAGTGTGGATATGAGATTGTTAGTTGTAGGATTATTTTAATGGCTGTGAACAGGGGTGTTGCCGGCTGTGAATGGGAGGTTTGCTCGGCTGTGGCTGAGTGAGAAGGGACTGATGGAGTGGGGTGTTTCAATTAGGGTGTTAGATCCCTGAATGGGTGTAATCAGGGGTTGTGAAGGTTGTGCAGGGTTGTATGTGTTCTGTACGGGGGCTGGGAATGGGCTGGAGTAGCTCGATCTTGGTTGTGATGCGCCGTTTAAGGTTGTGGTTGGGTTAGTAGGAGATGGAGTTGATTGGGAATGGTAAGGTCTTTGGATTGGATGTGTTTGGAGGGTGTATCGAGATGTTGTACTTGTATTCGGTAAAGTAAGTGAATACAGGGTTGATGTAGAATTTAGGTTATATGTTTGTTGTGTGCTTGAACATAACCGTAGTTGATGATATTTTCAGGATGTCGATACGAGGTAGGTTCACGGGCGTGAAGATATTTATTTCGAGCTTTATAGCAGGTGGGTAATATTTCCTACCCTGGTCAGGTAGTAGCTAAACCCTGATATATATGATTTCATATTATTGCCACTTTGACCTTGACTCCACTCTAGTTTTTCTATTGCTTGATACTTGCCTTTGCACTTAAAATGCTCTTTCATTGTTGTTATCTATTCATTCATCATTGTTATGAATTATAGATGTTATGGTAAGTGGACCTGTAGTGGTTTACCTATGTGTACTTAGCTAAATTCGGTTGTAAAACTGAATTGTAAAATTTAGATAAATCATCCGGGGGTGGATGATGTTCTAGAAGTAAAGTGAGTTTTTATATCATATCCTGATATTGTGTATAGATCTACTATGGATCATGTAGTCGTGTATGGATGTGTGATTTGTCGATATAGCGTCGCTATGGACTGGAGGTCCTAGCTTAGTTGTTGTCAGCTATATATGCCTATCTATAGAATAGAGAGTGTGTTGTGGACATATGTATATGTTGTCGTGCATTCATTCCATTTACATGCATGCTGGCGACTTGGTCTCCCTTGTGGTTGAGAGGGTCGTCAGTTATCCTTCCTCCCAGGTTACTCGTGGAGGAGTAACTGGTGTGAGGACAGAGCAGTTGTTGTCCCGCACTCGCCCCCCTATTGACAGTGGTTGTTGGAGTAGCGTGCAGTTATTCTGGGTGCGTGGCACTCGACCACTCATGGGTAGTGTCAGTCGGAGTGGCCAGTAGCAGGGACCCCCATTGTGTAGCTAACTCTTTACGCTTATATGCTACTTGTTCATACTGTCCACTCGGCCACTCGAGAGAGGTGGTTGTTGTTGAGTTGAGACAGTTGTCATGTCGTGCCACTTAGGCCACACTGGGGTCATGGTAGCGAGTAGGGTGCACAAGCATGATCATGCATCTGTATTACCGTGGTAGATGACATTTGCATATATATATATATATATATATATATAGTTGAGTGTTATGAGAATATATATAGATAGAGTCTATATATATGATCGTTTGATGTTGCATTTGTTTGAGCTATGCTTGCTGCATTTGATCGTGTAGGGATGTATACTGAAAAGTCTATCTTTTGTATGAACATCTTTATTTTGAAATTAGAATCACATGATCATTGTTTGCATTTTTATGGTTATGCAATATTGTCTAATGCATTACTACTCATGGAGTTAGATGTTGATTAATTAATGGTCAGTAAATTAATTAATCGACGGACATTCGAGATCTTAAATACGGGGAGAAAATGTACAAATAATATATGGAGCCCATATTAACTTATGGGGGTTGGTGAGGTAGATCAATGATAATCCTTTAGTGGATTGGATTATTATTAATGGATCGGACTTTATGTGGGCTTGATCCATGGGTGGCCAAGATCCAACTCCTCCTCATGGTCCCTATTGTAGCCTATTAACACCTCATGAAGCTTAGATCCAATGGATAGAGACAAAACTCTAGATCCAAAGGTAGAGATTAAATCTCTAAGATCCGACAATTGAGATTAAATCTCTAGATCCGACGGTTGAGATTAAATCCCTAGAACCAATGGTGGAGATTAAACCAAGGCTTATCCCTAACTCTATAAAAGGATGGAATAGGGGTGGGCGGCAAAATAAAAAAGAATTAGAGGAAAGGGGGCTAGGGTTTTGGGCGGCAAGGGCATGGGAGACTTAGGGTTTTGGGTGGCCACAATTAAGGAAAGATGTTTCTTCTTCTTCTTCTTCCTTAGGTGGCCGGCACCCTTCTTCCCTCTTCTCTCCTTGGTTTGTCCGGCGTCCAACATTCTCCCTTTCATCTATAGCTAATGATGGATGGGGATTAGGGCTTGTCCCTTGGGCTGTAACCAATCCTAATTAGATTAGGATTGGGCTTGGGCGGCTAGGGTTAGGGTTTTGGGATTAGGGTGGGCGGCAACAAGAAGATGAAGCTCCTTTCTTCTTCTTCCTAAAGGTTTGGCCGGCTCCCTTTCCTTCTTCCCTCTACCCTGACCGGAGCTCAACCTATTCTTCTTCCCTTCATCCTTGGCCGGAAATTAGGAGAGCTTAGTTTAGGGTTTGGGCGGCAACAAGGAGGAGGATTGCTTTCCTTTCTCTTCTCCATGTGTTGGCCGACGCCCATGCCCTCTTTGATTCTCCTTTGGCCGGTTTCCATACTCCATGTTCTCTTCCTTGGCCGACGGCAACATCGAGTTTATTGACTTGGTGGTCGATTCTAGATAGGAAGATGAGTTTTGTTTTATGATCTTCCTTTGTTCGGAGTGAACAAGGAAAGGAAGATTGGTGATCTAGGAGGCTTCAACTTTTGGTAGATCGTCGCCCACACGACGTCCGAAAGGAGGAAGGACATACAATAGAAGATCAAGAGGTATAACAAGAGGTATAATCTTGTTTATTTTGATTAGTGTTCTTTTGTATTATGTTTATAATTGTTTCTCAATTATATGCATGTTATATGAGGTTGTTTACTTTATATATTCTGTTTTATGGTTAAATATACTTGGACCCCAAACATAAACACAAAAATCGGCGATCCGGACATCGTCTATTCTGCGACTACTCGTAGAATAGAGGATGGTCGCTTGAACAACGAGTTTGCTCAAGTGACCTCTCTAAACGAATAACACGACGATGACTTGGTTGTTTGGACAATCCCTTTTGTCTAGGATTAAATTTTTTTAATCCGGGGACATCAATGGGATCGCCATGAACAAGCAACCGAGGTAAAGTGGGAAGCGAAGTTTCCCCTCACGGACTCGATAAGCAAAAACCCTACAATTGGTATCAGAGCTTCCGGGCAAAACCTTCAGATTGTACATCATCTTGCATTCCACTTGCATATTTTATATGATTGTGTGTGGATTACCAATATTGAGGTGGTCAGACTGTTGTATACCTTTGACCAGTACCTTGAGGTGATATGGGATGGACCCGGTTCATTGTTGTATTTGACATAGGATGTTAGTATGGAATTTTTGTTGATTATAGAGTTAGTATTATTCTACCATGTTGTAGGTGTTGTATTATGGTACTTATACTCAGGTTATATGACTTGCATCGTTGTCGATCATCTGGTAAGTCAGTACCTTATGTTGTTATTGTTGATCAGTTGGTTATACAGTTGTATTATCATACTGATATATATATCTACTATATCTTTAATCAGTATATTATTGACTCGCATGTGATATATATATGTATATATTATGCATGCACTTTTATTCTTATTACCGCTGAGTTTTGTACTCACCACCACAGACCCTGAGTTTCTTGTCGCCCAGGTAACAGGTAGCCGACTTCGTGATGGGATTGGAGCAACACTGGCTGACATCATCTCATCTCACTTCCGAGGGTCTCGACTTTGGATTTATGTTTCCTTTAGTTTCGGATGTTTCTTATATTGATCCAGATTTATATGGTGGATGTTGTGTTAGACATTGTTGATGTATGCACTTGTTGATTCGGGTTTTGATGATGCGTTCTTTATGTTGTGGTCAGTCATACCGGTATGCATTGTGTGTAGTTTATTATTTTATTGTGATAGTTTCCGCTGTGTTTTGTCATATATACATTTATATATGTTATTGTGATTGTAGTCAAAAAGCCTTGTATCAACAGGATATAGTGTCACGTACAAGGGAGATGCTGTCCATTTATTTTTCAGCTCGGTATACTCTCGGGGCATGACAACTTTATTGGTATTAGAGCCCTAGGTTTTGCGATGCCATACAATGTTGTTTTTGTCAAGTTTTGGATTCTTGGGAGTTGATTTGATTTTGGTTTTGGTTTTGTGAGATGAGATTGACAACGACATGAGCTTTGAGCAGCACGAAGTAAGAATTCCTGATAACTCATATTTCAGTTAGATACTTGTCTAAACTTGTTCAATAGGTGTATACAGTCAAAGTTATGGCACCTGTGCAGACTCATAGTAGAGGTCGTCCATCAAGGTGATCAGCTAGAGTTGTGGGACAAGAGGCTGCTACGACTGAGCCCGTTATTCGAGAACAACCTCAGCATTCCCCTATCGGAGGTTCGAAGTCTCAAGATTTGGATATACCACCGACTATGCCAGTACCTGTGGAGACTAGTTGGCTCAATGATAAAGCACGGATACTCGTATTAGTGTGTTCGACCAAGGATAGACTTACTTTGTTCCGAGGGGAGTTTGATCCATGGATTGCCCGTGCTTGGCTGGAAAATCTGGAGGACACTTTTGAGTACATGGATTGTACGGATGAGGAGAAAGTGGGCCTTGCTGCATGCTACCTTAGAGATCAGGCTGTTACTTGGTGGAAGATGCAGAAAACCCTACTCGGGGAGCGTGGGATTACCTGGGCAGTTTTTCGAGATGCTTTCTAGAGATAGTATTTTCCCTCGGCATTTTCTACGGCACGTCGTCAAGAGTTCCTAAGCCTGAAGCAAGGTGATCGATCCGTCATGGAATATAATGCGGAGTTTACCAGACTTGGAGAGTTCTGGCCCCATCTGGTAACACAGGATGCATATCGGATGTTCCAATTTACTCAGGGTCTAGCTGCTTATATTCGGGCCAGGATATCAAGATCTTCCATTACCTCTTACAAGGAGGCATTTGATCGAGCTATTTTCATTGAGATGACTTCCCAGCAGATTTCCAGGGAAAAGGATACTAAAAAATAGATGACCCAGAGTAAGTAGCTGAACCAGGGTTCAGCTAAGGAGACTCAGAAGAAGCGAGATCAAAAAGGAACTACTTGAGGTGATAAAGAGGGGTCAACTAGATTGCAGAAAGGGAAGCGTCTGACTTCTGAGTATTCTAGTGGGTCTCAGAAGAGCCGTAAGGGCCAGGACAGGACTAGGTGTTATAAATGTGGATCTGAAAGCCACAAAGTTCCAAAGTGTCCCTTGGAGTAGCCTGTTTGCTATTATTGCAAGCAACTTGGGCATACCAGTCGGGAGTGTACATTAAGAGCACAGTTAGAGTTTTCTAATAGCTCCAACAAGAGAAAGAAGCCTAGCCAGCATCGACAACAGAGGGTAGCATCGCAGACACCGATGTATGGTCAGAGGTTGCCAGTACCTCCACAGGCACAATTGGATCAGATACAAGGGGCGCCCTTTCAGTGATGCCGACAACTATCCAGTATCCTGCATCTCCAGTGATCTACTATCCAGGGGTACCTGCACTGTAGTTGTTATCAGCTGGCTCTTAAGAATATATTATGGCTGCACCGATGACTCAGTCTTCAGTACTATAGAGCCAGATTCAGCCTGAGTGGAGGCACACTACTACTTCATCAAGGACGCAACCGTCAAATATGAAGACTGGACGTGTTTATGCCATCACCAGAGATGAGGCACAGCAGGTTGAGGGATCAGTCATACAGGGTATGATTTCAGTTTATTCTATATATGTTGATACTTTGATTGATACCGGTAGTTCACATTCATTCGTATCTAGAATATTTTTGGGTAGAGTTGGAAGGATTCTGATGGTTCGTTCTTGTGGGTTAGCAGTATCTTTGCTATTAGGAGAGGTACTGACTAGCCACCAAGAAATCAAAAGTTGCCCATTAGATTTCGACGAGCATATCCTTACGGTGGACCTCCAGGTGTTAGAAATGGTAGAGTTTGACATTATTCTCGGTATGGACTGGTTGGCCACTTATTCTGCTATAGTGGATTGTAGAGCGAGAGTAGTGACTTTTTGACCACCGGATCAACCTGCATGGAAATTCGTTGGCACTAGAGATGATGGGCTATCCATTATATATGCATTACAGGCTCAGAAGTCATTAGCCCACGATTGTCAGGGTTATTTACTATCTTTAGTCAAAGTTGAGAACGAAGGACTACCACCCCTCTCTGGTGTGCGGGTAGTCCAAGAGTATCCGGAAGTGGTTCCAGATGAACTTCTAGGCTTGCCACCTCCTAGGCAAGTAGAATTTGCAATAGAGGTGATTCCAGGTACCGCTCCGGTATCGAAACCTCCTTATCGGATGGCACCAAAAGAGCTGAATGAACTTAAAGTCCATTTATAAGAGTTATTGGATAATGGATTTATTTGCCCTAGTGTTTCACCATGGGGAGCTCCAATACTGTTTGTTAAGAAGAAAAATGGATCGTTGCGATTATGTATTGATTATCGGCAACTGAATGCAGTCACAGTTAAGAACAAATATCCATTGCCAAGGATAGAGGATTTGTTTAATTATCTCAAGGATACATATGTGTATTCTAAAATTGATCTGCACTCAGGATATCATCAACTTCGGATAAGAGATGAGGATATGCACAAAACAACATTTCACACTCGTTATGTGCATTACGAGTTTCTGGTGATGCCTTTTGGTCTCACAAATGCTCCAGCTGCATTTATGGACTTGATGAAATGGTTATTCTTGAGGTATATAGATCATTTTGCAATAGTATTCATTGATGATATATTAATATATTCTCAATCTGAGGAGGAGCATGAACAACATCTGCAAATAGTGCTGCAGACATTGCGACGGGAGCAGCTGTATGCTAAGTTTAGTAAGTGTGTGTTCTGGTTATCATCAGTGGGTTTTCTTGAACATGTGGTGTCCAATCTAGGTGATTTCCAATTGGGAGTAGCCAAAATCAGTTCAGGAGGTTCGTAGTTTCCTTGGTTTGGTCGGGTGCTATCGGAGATTAGCGGAGGGATTCTTTAGTATTGCCATGCCACTCACTCATCTGACCCAGAAGGGGGTCAAGTTCACCTGGTCAAAGGCTTGTGAAACTAGCTTTCAAGATATGAAACAATGGCTAATTTTTGCACCAATTTTAGTGATTCCTTCTAGTGTTGATGGGATGGTACTATATACTGACGCTTCTATCCAAGGGTTGGGTGCAGTTCTGATGCAGTCCAACCATGTGATATCTTACGCCTCCAGTCAACTAAAGGATCACGAAAGGAATTATCCAGTGCATGATCTAGAGTTAGCAACCATCATTTTCGCATTGAAGATATGGAGGCACTACTTATATGGAATTACATTTGAGATCTATACAGATCATAAAAGTTTGAAATATCTTTTCACACAGAAGGAACTGAACCTGAGATAGAGACGGTGGATGGAATATCTAAAGGATTACGACTACACAATCCATTATCATCCGGGAAAAGCTAATGTGGTAGCTGATACACTGAGAAGGAAGTCTCATGGGGTTCTAGCCAATCATCTGATTGAAGTTCCTGATCTTGTCCGACAGTTCTCGGAGTTGGGATTGTCTGAACAAGGTCAAACATCCCAGGGAGTATTGGTTTCTATGGTTGCCCAGTCCACTATTGTTGAGAAAATCAAAGAAGCACAAGTTAGTGACCAGTATCTGCAGTTCTTGTGCAGCACAATAGACACAGAACGACAGATGAATTTTTCGAGTTACGAGAATGGAGTACTTTATTTTCGTGGATGATTGTGCGTTCCGGATACACATCCAGTTAAAGAGGAGTTGTTATAGGAAGTACATCATTCGAGATTGTTGGGGAATTGATCGTCGCTAGAGGGGGGGTGAATAGCGTGTTCTACGTTGCTTGATAGATTTAGATCGTGTTTGCTACAAAGCTTGTTATACGTAGCAGAAATATAAATAATAAAACAATAACAAAAGCACAAGCACACAAACACAATGATATAACGTGGTTTGGAATCTCAAGGTTCCTACTCCACGGATTTGGCTCGAATGAGCCCTAGCGATGCCAAACACCACTAAACAATAAACACCCATTCTCGGAACAATCCAGAGGTGGAGGAAACCTCTTACAATAGTTCTTACAACAATAAGAAATGAATACAAGCTAATTCAAGTATAATACACAAATACATGAAAAAAAACTTTACACAATGTGAACTCGAGTGCTTGCTTTTGGTTGCTTGAGAAGAGCCTTGAAGGTCTGGATTGCAGCAGCAAATCGCCTCCAAATCGCCTCAAAGAACCATAGCAAAAACCTTCTTCACGAACTGCTTTTATAACCTATATTCGGGCTGGATTTCGCCTAGCAGTCGACTGATCGAGACCATCAGTAGACTGCTCCTGTAGTCGTTGTCTCACAACGACCCGAGCCACGTTAGATAAGTTCCAACGGATAGATCATCAGTCGACTGATCATGCCTATTAGTCGACTGATCGAGCCATCACTTGAATGTCAAACCCTAACAATTGACTCTGGAACCTTCTATGTCCATGACATCGACTATCAATCGATCGCAATAGCAAACCATCGCTAGGCCATCACCAATCGCTCATCGCCGGCAATGATCGCTAGGCCATTTCCTACAAATAACTCATGAGACTCTCATCAGTCGACTAAGCATAATATCAGTCGAATGATAACCTCATCCATGAGGTTTTAACACCAAATATGATGCCCTCATATTTGCTAGACCACCCTTAGCCTAGACCTAAGCCTTCTAGCCACCTCCATCAGCCTCATGCCTATCGGATCCCTCCAAGTCATCCATGACTTATTCATCCATATGCTAGCCTTCAGGTGCTTCCATTAGCTATTGTCATGCTAAGTTGGTCTACACTGCCAAGGTACATTGGGCTTACGCTGTAAAGACTATAACTTGGACTTTATGTCACCAACCATTGGACTTATGCTGCCAAGACTCCACCCTTAGACTTTACGCCGCCAATTTCACCCCTTGGACTTCCCTTGCCAACCCATGTTGGACTTTCCATTTTCCAAGACTCAAGCTTGGACTTTCCCTTGCCAAGACCCATGCTTGGACTTTCCTTGCCAACCCATGTTGGACTTTCCAATTGCCAAGACTCAAGCTTGGACTTTCCCTTGCCAAGATCCATGCTTGGACTTTCCATGCCAAGTACCCATGACTTGGACTTTTCATGCCAAGTACACAAGACTTGGACTTCTCCATCATATAGTCAATGCCATCAACCATATAGTCAAACAATGGTCAAACCATTGTCAAATATTAAAATACCCCTCGAGTCAAACTCGAGTTCGATCAATCATGACCTGGGTCGATTGCACCAACAATCTCCCCAAAACATTGTCAAACATCAAAACACTACTCGAGTCTGATTAATCGTGACCTGGGCCAATTGCACCAACAATCTCCCCCTTTTTGATGTTTGACAAAAACCAAAAAACCATTGAGTTGGGCTACCTAACTCGAACCTCCTTACCAATTCTCCCAAATTGGTAATTCCATAAATTCTTCTCCTTTTTAACATACATCAAAAAGGTTCTCCTCAAGGAGGTCAACGTCTCAAATGCCAATGAGATCTTACATCTCCCCCTTGGTCTAAAATATCTAGGATGCCTTCACTCTTACTAGTGATAAGTCTCATATCACTTAAGAGAGGCTTCCTATAAACTCTCCCAATTTCCAAATTGGGCATCTCACATTCCCAAAATTCTCCCCCTCATGAGGAAGAACACATCCATCATCCCATGATGGATACCTCTCCCTAAAGGCTTGCTCCCCCTAGACCATTACACCAACAATGTCCTTGGAGAGTCCCTAAGTCTATAGGAACACTAAACCATCAAAATTAAGCACAAAAATTCAAACATGAACTCTTACACTATTGGGATGTATACTGAAAAGTCTACTTTTGTATGAACATCTTTATTTTTGAAATAAGAATCACATGATCATTGTTTGTATTTTTATGGTTATGCAATATTGTCTAATACATTACATTGTAGATAACATGGTGTGTGGTGTCATACGGGAGATCATTTTATTGGCTCCTTGTAAAGTATAAGTAAAGGCTCACAACCGAGATGACTTTGGACAAACCATCGGAATGGTTGTAGTGTGATTTGGTATTGGTTTGTCTTGACCATAGAATCACACTAGTGCACTTTGTGTGTATTGAGCAGGACCGACTTAGAGGTGATTCGATTTATTGCTGACTACATAATCGAATCGGACCTTAGATATTATTTTGTACATGCTCTTAATCCTGATATAATAACGGGCACATATACTTAGTATTCATCTCTTTGATTTACCAATGGGCGAGATTTATAGATTAAATTGATAGGCTCGGTAAGTTGGGAAATGATATTATTTATATGATGTGTCGTTGATTATAGGAGGAAACCGTGTCCTATATATTAGGATGATGATGTCCCCTTGAGGAGCTCATAAGGTTCATCATGTAAACCCTACAAGTGGACTTGGTCCGGCATGATGAAAAGGTTGAGTGGTACTACTCATGGAGTTAGATGTTGATTAATTAATGGTCAATAAATTAATTAATCGATGAACATTCGAGATCTTAAACATGGGGAGAAAATTTACAAATAATATATGGAGCCCATATTATCTTTTGGGGGTTGGTGAGGTAGATCAATGATAATCCTTTAGTGGATTGGATTATCATTAATGGATCGGACTTTATGTGGGCTTGATCCATGGGTAGCCAAGATCCAACTCCTCCTCATGGTCCCTATTGTAGCCTATTAACACCTCATGAAGCTTAGATCCAATGGATAGAAACAAAACTCTAGATCCAAAGGTAGAGATTAAATCTCTAGATCCGACGGTTGAGATTGAATCTCTAGATCCAACGGTTGAGATTAAATCCCTAGAACCAATGGTGGAGATTAAAACATGGCTTATCCCTAACTCTATAAAAGGAGGGCAAGGGGTGGGCGGTAACTAATGAATCCTAATTGAGATAGGATTAGGGTTTGGAGGCTTAGGGTTTTGGAGGCTTGGGCGGCAAGATGAATAGGGTTGGCGGCACCAAATAAGGAATCTATTTCCTTATCTCCTCCTTCTTCAATCTTGCCGGCACCCAAACAGCTCCTCCCACACCTTGGCCGGCAGCCAAAGCCCCTCTTCTCCTTCTCCTTGGTTGGTGGAAACATGATTTAGGGCTTTCCCTTGGTGTCTTGGTTGGATTCCACCTTATTCTCTTCTTCTTTCTTGGCCGGCGGCAAGCTCCAACATTGGATGTTGGTGGTTTGTTGAAAGAAGGAAAGGAGCTTTGTTTCTATTCTTTCTCTTGCTCGGAATGAGCAAGGAAGGAATATTGGCGATCTAGGAGATTCAAGTTTTGGTAGATCATCGCCCACATGACGTCTGAAAAAAGGAAGGTCATACATTAGAAGATCGAGAGGTATATCAATTCTCTATTCTCTTTTATAACATGTTTGTTTTTGTTTTTCAATTATGAGCATGATATAATCTGTTTGTGGCTAAATAATACTTGGATCCCGAACATAAACATGAAAGCCGGCGATCCGGACATCGTCTATTCAGCGGCTACTCGTAGAATAGAGGTTGGCCGCTTAAACAGCAAGTTTGTTCAAGTTACCTCTCTAAACGAATAGCACGATGATCACTTGGTTGTTTGGGCAATCCCTTTTGTCTAGGATTAATTTTTTTTTAATCCGGGGACATCCATGAGATCTCCATGAACAAGCGACCGAGGTGAAGTGGGAAGCGAAGTTTTCCCTCACAGATCAATGAAACCAACCCTACAATTGGTATCAGAGCCAATGTTTCCGATTTTGTGTGTTTAAGGATTCAGTTACTCTTATGCATTTTTCATATATTATATGTGCTGGATAATAGTAGGATATGCGTAGTTTAACTCTTTGGTTGCAGACATAAGATGCGACTATTATGGCCATATGTGTATATGTGATTGTATGTGTGCAATAGTATATTTTGTTGAATCCTCGGGGTTGACGAGGCTAGTATTTATTTTTTTTTTATAAATTAGATACGACATTGTTTAGCCACTCTTTTTATTTTAGTTTACTTTCGATCTAGATTTCATGTACACTCTCTCGTGGAGTATAGGATCGATGGATGTAAATTAAAATAGATTTTAGTCTCGGTTCGAATCTCCGGATGGCTCGTATATGGCGTAGGAGGAGAGGACGAGAAGGTGATGCGACAGGAAACATATTGAAGATAAAAGCCACAATAGTTGGAAAATAATTTATTTTTTATATTTATTGCTTATTGTTTGATATGCATGTCGTAGGCTAGAAAATTCCTCATTTTCAAATTACTAAGTGGGAGAGGGATTTTTTTATAAATTCCCACGACCTCCATTACGATTTGACAAGTGATGCAAACAAACTTGCGCGTCGGCTCTGAGTGCCTTCCTCCCCATCGGATGGGTTTGTTTGCGGATCACAAGGTCGAATATGGTTGTAGGAAATTATTAAGGAGCATGTGTACTTCCCCATCGTAAGGCACATAATCCGAGATAATTACCTTGGTACCAAGTAATGGTGAACACTTAGATACAAATATAAGTATCCTCCCCATCGGAGTCTCTGCTTTTATTTGTAGGGCCGAAGAGAAACCAACTATTAATTTTATTTGTCAAAAAGTTAGGTTGACAAGATAGTAAAATTAATGGGTAAAACCTCCTCTTACAAATGTAGAATTCGTATACGTCCACACTATCGTGGCATACGATATTCTCGGTGTTTTGAGGTGTTGGTTGATTTTAAAAATTTTATTGTTTGAGGAATCAATAATTTTTTGAAATCTAAAGTAATGATCTATGTGATTCTTAGGATTTTCAAAGATGACTTTCAGTCCACTTGATATGATACTAAAGGAAAATAAACTTACTGTACCCAAATAATGTTGATTGGAAAAGAATCTAGATATTGTCTTAACTGCTGAGGAGTACAAATATGTACTTTTTGAAGAGTGTCCTCCTAAGCCTGCGAATGAGCTGGAAGTCCTTGGAGCTGAGATTGATGGGGAAACCCAGGTCGATATCATTCTCCACGATGTAAAGGCTTGCTCAGCTCAGCCATGGTTGCTCGTAAGGTTTCTACTTCTAAGTAAAGGCAAGAAGAAGAAGAAACAAGGTGGAGCAAAGGTGGTGGGAGGATCTCAGTGGAGGAGTGAAGAAGTCAAAGGCAAGTACTTCACTTGCAAAGGTGATGGACATTGGAAGAAGGATCGCCTAATCCGGTAACAAAGGTATATCCTTTGGTCTAGTCGTTGAAACATGGTTAGCGGTGTTATCTACCGACACCTGGTGTGTAGATACGGGAGCCTCTAATCATGTCTGCAATACTTTACAGGGGTTCCAGGAAACCCAACGACGAGCTGAGGGAGAGATTACCGTTTACTTGGGCAATGCCATGAAGGTGACAGCTATTGCAGTGGGAGATGTTTTATTTTTTGAGAAAAATAAAACTTTGGTTCTGAAAAATTCCCTTTATGTACCTTTATTTAGAAAGTATTTAATTTCGGTTTCTAAATTGTTTATGGATGGATATTCTATTCCTTTTAATGATAGAGTTGTTATAAAAAAGGAATAGGGAGAATATCTGTTCAGGTACATTGATAGGAAATTTGTATACACTTGAACCAAAAGCTCCCACGATGCATATTGAAATTAATAACTCATCTTCTAATTCCAATAAGAGAAAAGAAACTTCGAAGATGAACCAAACATATCTTTGGCATCTTAGGCTTGGTCATATTAACCTAAGCAAAATTTAAAGGTTGATAGTGATGGCATGCTCGGAGGCTCATTGGCTCCCATGTCCCCGGATTAAAATTTTCACTAATGAAAACTAATCCGGATGGGATGAGTTTCCTAAGCTCAACCAATTCGTCGTCGTGCTAACGACTTGAGCGATCGCTTGAACAAACTAGTTGTTCAAGCAACCAAGCTCTTCTAGTCGGTTAGCCGCAGAAGAGACGATGGACGGATCACCGATTTTTGTGTTTATCTTCGGGGTCCATGATTATACAAATACATATGGATGTAGACATGTATAATCAACACATACATTCATATTAATAAGAACATGCAAAGATCAATAATAAAACTTGTAAAAACTTTTTATACTTCTAGATCTTCTATCGTATGTCCTAACCTCCTTGTAGACTTCGTGTGGGCAAAGATCCTCCACAAGTTGAAGCTTCCTAGATCTTCTTCAATCAAAAGAAAGAAGAATTCTCCTTCCCTTCTTGCTTGAGCCAACCACCAAGCCACAAAGGCTTGATGCCGCCGGCCCCAAGAAAAGGAGAACAAGATGGCCAACCAAGGAACCGAACAAGGGAACAATCCCTAGCTCCATTGTGCCGCCGGCCAAGAGGAAAAGAAGAGGAGAAGAGGAATCGGTTGAGCCCCCACCAAGGTAGAGGGAAGAAGAGGTAGGAGCCGGCCACACCTTAGGAAGAAAAAGAGCACCTCTCCTATAGTTGCTGCCCACCTTAACTTCCAAACCCTAGCCGCCCAACCAAGGAACCAAACCCTAATCTCCTTAGGGTTTCTTGCCGCCCAAGCTAAAGAGAGCAAACCCTAGAATTCCTTCTCATGCTTTTGCCGCCCAAGACCTAAGTCTTATTTATAGAGTTAGGCTTAAGCCTCCTTTTAATCTCCACAGTTGGTTCTAGGGATTTAATCTCAACCGTCGGATCTAGAGATTTAATCTCAACCGTCAGATCTAGAGATTTAATCTCAACCGTCGGATCTAGAGATTTAATCTCCACCATCGGTTCTAGGGATTTAATCTCAACCGTCGGATCTAGAGATTTAATCTCAACCGTCGGATCTAGAGATTTAATCTCCACCGTCGGATCTAGAGTTTTGTTTTCCATCATTGGATCTAGGCTTCATGAGGTTTATATTAGGCTACGATAGGGACCATGAGGAGGAGTTGGATCTTAGCCACCTGATGGATCGGAACCACACAAACTTGATCCATCAATGATGTTCCATTCCACTAGAGGATCATCACTGAATTACCTCACCAACCCCCATAAATTAATATGGGCTCCATACATTATTTGTACATCCATCTCCCCGTGTTTAAGATATCGAATGTCCATCAATTAATTGATTTACTGACCATCAATCAATTAACATCTAACTCCTCGAGTTGTACCACTCAACCTTATCATCATGTTGACTAAGTCAACCTGCAGGGTTTACATGATGAACCTTATGAGCTCCTCAAGGGGACATCATCAACCTAATATATAGGACACAGTTTCCTCCTATAATCAACGACACACCATGTAAATAATATCATTTCCCAACTTACCGGACATATTGATTTAATCCATATAAATCTCACCCTTTGGTAAATCAAAGAAATAAATACTAAGTACATGTGCCCATTATTATATCAGGATTAAGAGCATGTACAACATAATATCCGAGGTCCGATTCAATTATATAGTTAGCAATAAATTGAATCACCTCTATGTCAGTCCTGCTCAATACACCTAAGTGTACTAGTGTAACTCTATGTTCAAGACAAAACAATACCAAGCTACACTACAACCATGCCAATGGTTTGTCCAAAACCATCTTGGTTGTGAGCCTCTACTTATATTCTATAAGGGACTGATAACATGATCTTCTGTGCCACACCAAGCACCATGTTATCTACAATGTAAAGTATTAGACAATATACACACATATAATAAATATAAAGTGCAAACAATGATCATGTGATTTTTATTTCAAAATAAAAATGTTCATACAAAAAAGCTAGGCTTTCAGTATACATCCCAACAGATAGCTGATGGACCTTTGGGTTCATTAGTGGTGGAAGATTTCCCAACCTACGAATCTTGCTTGGAGGGTAAAATGACCAAGAGACCTTTTTAAGGCCAAGGGGTATAGAGCCAAAGATGTGTTAGAATTAGTTCATTCTGATTTGTGTGGTCCTATGTCTATCCAGGCTAGAGGTGGTTTTGAATATTTCATCTTTTTCATAGATGATTATTCAAGATATGGATGAGACTACGATTTGCTCGTGGTGGTGAATACCTCTTGGGAGAGTTTAGGAATTACTTATCAGAGGCTGTGATTCAATCCCAATTGTCTGCACCTGGCACACCCCAGCAGAATGGTGTAGCAGAGCGAAGGAATATGACTCTTATGAAGATGGTTAGATCGATGATGAGTTATTCTGAGTTGCCAGATTCGTTCTGGGGATATGCTCTAGATACGGCAGTGTACATTTTGAACTTAGTTCCATCTAAATCAGTGCCTTCTACTCCCACAGAATTGTGAACTGGGCGAAAGCCTAGTCTAAGACATATTCAGATATGGGGGAGTCTAGCACATGTGCTGAAGGCAGATGCTGGTAAGTTGGAATCTCGTACAGAAGTACGCATATTTGTTGGCTATCCTAGAGGAACAAAGGGTGGCCTATTTTATAGTCCTAGAGATCAGAGGGTGATCGTTAGCACGAACACAAGATTTCTAGAGGAAGACTATGTCATGAGCCACAAGGCCAAGAGTAAAATTGTTCTAGAGGAATTAAAAAGGGGAAGTCACTTCTTCAGTACCATCAGTACAAGAGGATATACCACAAGTCACTGCACCGCATGTCACAGAGGAAACACAGGAGATACCTCGTCGTAGTGGGAGGGTTATTAGACAGTCTGATAGATTCATGTTCTTGGGAGAATCTTCTGATTTGGTCCTTGGCGAACATGAACCTGATCCCTGGACATATGACGAGGCAATCCAAGATATAGATGCAACATCTTGGCAAAGTGCAATGAATACTGAAATTGAATCTATGAATTCAAATCAGGTCTGGGAGCTAGTGGAACCACCCGATGGTGTAAAATCCATTGGATGCAAGTGGATCTACAAAAGAAAGAGAGGGATAGATGGGAAGGTTGAGACCTTCAAAGCGAGGCTTGTTGCGAAGGGGTATACTCAGAAAGAGGGTATCGATTATGAGGAGACCTTTTCGCCGGTAGCCATGCTTAAGTCTATTCGGATTCTCTTATGCATAGCAGCTCATTGGTCCATTTATGGATTGAAGCAAGCTTCGAGGTCTTGGAACATCCGCTTTGATGAGGTAATCTAGTCTTATGGATTTATTCAAAGTCCGGATGAGTTTTGTGTTTACAAGAGATGTGACGGAAACGTAGTGGTATTTCTTGTACTATATGTAGATGACATTTTGTTGATTGGCAACAATATCAAGGTGTTATCGAACGTAAGGGTATGGTTGTCCAAACAGTTTGATATGAAGGACTTGGGAGAGGTGGGACACATCCTTGGGATCAAGGTTATAAGGGATCGCAGGAAAATGATGTTGTGCTTATCCCAAGCTTCATACATAGACATGATTATGGATCGTTTTAGCATGCAGAACTCCAAGAAGGGGTTTCTACCTTTCAGACATGGAGTTCCTTTATCTAAGGAGATGTGTCCTAGAACATCTGAGGAGATAGAGGAGATGAAGGCGGTTCCTTATGCTTCGGTGGTAGGAAGCCTCATGTATGCGATGCTATGTACGAGACCAGATATCTGCTATGCCGTGGGCATGGTCAGCAGATATCAGAGTAATCCAGGACAGGGACATTGGACTGTGGTAAAACATATATTGAAGTACCTGAGAAGGACTAGGGATTATATGCTAGTTTACCGGGCAGACCAATTACTCCCTATGGGTTACACGGATTTCGACTTCCAATCTGATAGGGATAACAGTAAGTCTACCTCAGGTTTTGTGTTTACTTTGGGAGGTGGAGCCATTGTATGGAGGAGTGTCAAGCAGAAATGTGTGGCAGACTCCACCATGGAAGCTGAGTATATGGCAGCCTCTGAGGCGGCCAAAGAAGCTGTGTGGCTTAGGAACTTCCTGATGGACTTGGATGTGATTCCTGGTTTGCCCAGAACTATCACAATTTATTGTGATAATAATGGTGCAGTTGCAAACTCGAAGGAACCACGAGCTCATAAGGCAAGTAAACACATAGAGCGCAAGTACCACCTGATACGAGAAATCGTAAAGGAGGTAGAAGTTGCTGTCGCCTAGATTGCATCAGAGGATGACCTGGTAGACCCTTTTCACTAAGGCCCTTCTAGTGAGAGCTTTGATAGGCATGTGGAGGGAAGGGGAATCAGATGTATGACAGTATGAGGACAACATAGTCTTTTAGTATAAGTGGGAGATTGTTGGGATGTATACTGAAAAGTCTATCTTTTGTATGAACATCTTTATTTTTGAAATAAGAATCACATGATCATTGTTTGCATTTTTATGATTATGCAATATTGTCTAATACATTACATTGTAGATAACATGGTGTGTGGTGTCACACGGGAGATCATGTTATCGGCTCCTTGTAAAGTATAAGTAAAGGCTCACAACCGAGATGACTTTGGACAAACCATCGGAATGGTTGTAGTGTGATTTGGTATTGCTTTGTCTTGACCATAGAATCACACTAGTGCACTTTGTGTGTATTGAGCAGGACCGACTTAGAGGTGATTCGATTTATTGCTGACTACATAATCGAATCGGACCTCAGATATTATTTTGTACATGCTCTTAATCCCGATATAATAACGGGCACATATACTTAGTATTCATCTCTTTGATTTACCAATGGGCGAGATTTATAGATTAAATCGATAGGCTCGGTAAGTTGGGAAATGATATTATTTATATAATGTGTCATTGATTATAGGAGGAAACTGTGTCCTATATATTATGATGATGATATCCCCTTGAGGAGCTCATAAGGTTCATCATGTAAACCCTGCCGGTGGACTTGGTCCGGCATGATGAAAAGGTTGAGTGATACTACTCATGGAGTTAGATGTTGATTAATTAATGGTCAATAAATTAATTAATCGACAGACATTCGAGATCTTAAACACAGGGAGAAAATGTACAAATAATATATGGAGCCCATATTATCTTATGGGGGTTGGTGAGGTAGATCAATGATAATCCTTTAGTGGATTGGATTATCATTAATGGATCGGACTTTATGAGGGCTTGATCCATGGGTGGCCAAGATCCAACTCCTCCTCATGGTCCCTATTGTAGTCTATTAACACCTCATGAAGCTTAGATCCAATGAATAGAAACAAAACTCTAGATCCAAAGGTAGAGATTAAATCTCTAGATCCAACGATTGAGATTAAATCTCTAGATCCGACGGTTGAGATTAAATCTCTAGATCCGACGGTTGAGATTAAAACATGGCTTATCCCTAACTCTATAAAAGGAGGGAAAGGGGTGGACGGCAACTAAGGAATCCTAATTGAGATAGGATTAGGGTTTGGAGGCTTAGGGTTTTGGAGGTTTGGGCGGCAAGAAGAATAGGGTTGGCAGCACCAAATAAGAAATCTATTTCCTTATCTCCTCCTTCTTCAATCTTGCCAACGCCCAAACAGCTCCTCCCACACCTTGGCTGGTGGCCAAAGCCCCTCTTCTACTTCTCCTTGGTTGGTGGAAACAAGATTTAGTGCTTTCCCTTTGTGTCTTGGCCGGATTCCACCTTATTCTCTTCATCCTTCTTGGCCGGCGGCAAGCTCCAACATTGGATGTTGGTGGTTGGTTGAAAGAAGGAAAGGAGCTTTGTTTCTATTCTTTATCTTGCTCGTAACGAGCAAGGAAGTAAGATTGGCGATCTAGGAGCTTCATCTTTTTGTAGAACGTCGCCCACACGACGTCCGAAAGGAGGAAGGTCATACATTAGAAGATCGAGAGGTATATCGATTCTCTATTCTCTTTTGTAACATGTTTGTTTTTGTTTTTTAATTATGAGCATGATATAATCTGTTTGTGGCTAAATAATACTTGGATCCCGAACATAAAACATGAAAGCCAGTGATCCGGACATCGTCTATTCCGTGGCTACTTGTAGAATAGAGGTTGGTCGCTTGAACAACATGTTTGTTCAAGTGACCTCTCTAAACGAATAGCACGACGATGACTTGGTTGTTTGGGCAATCCCTTTTGTCTAGGATTAATTTTTTTTTAATCCGGGGACATCCATGGGATCACCATGAACAAGCGACCGAGGTGAAGTGGGAAGCAAAGTTTCCCCTCATGGATCAATGAAACCAACCCTACATACTAGGGGTGTAAATGAATCGAGCCGGTTTGCGAGTTTTTCGAGCCGGCTTGAATAATATACGATTCGAATTCGAAATTATCAAATTCGAGCCGAATTCGAATATGTACAAATATTTTTCGAATCGAACTCGAGATGAAATAATACTATTCGAACTATTCACGAACTGTTCACGAACTTTAATTTTTTTTTTTTAAATCGAATATTAAATCGAGTATCAATTTTCGAATATCAAACCAAGCATCATTCAAATATTAAATCGAGCCTCAATTTCGAATAGTAATCGAACCGTTCAAATTAATATTCGAAAATTTCGAATCGAATTCGAACTCGAGCTTTGATTCGAATCGAATTCGAGCCAAAAATTATTAAATTTTCGAACTTCGAATCGAATTCGAATACTAAATTTTTTTAAAAATTCGATTCGATTCGGTTCATTTACACCCCTACTACATATGTTAGGGTAATCTCTTGCCATGATAAGGTTTTGATGTGTGTGGCAAAGGGCTTAAGTTAGTTTGTTATGTTGATTTGATATGTGCGTTGAAGCCGTAAAGGACTTAGTAATTCGCACATGGAGCCATGACGAGTTTCACATCTCATGACTCGGGCCTTGAGTCGGTGAAGGATTGCTTTGCGGAAGCCGTGCGCTTGGAGCATCCGAGGGACCGCCGGATGAGAAGCTTGGAGTGAAGCCGGAGGAAGTAGACTTCGAGGCAAGAGACGCGAAGGAGCATTACAGAGCCGTGCGCCTGATGCTGTCAAGGGACGTGACCACGAACGAAGAGAACTTCGAAGGCGAGGGACTCCGAGGGATGAGAGTGAGCGAATGTAACCCGGGAAGGGGTAGTAGATCGTAGGTGAAACTTGGCCATTTGGCTAAGTGTCGGATGAGATTTCCCGACACTAGTCAACTGCCATGGAATGGCAGTCGACTGATCTGAGTCGATGGTTCGATCGACTGGTCTAATATGGTTGAATCAAGTTGATCAGTCGACTGTCGACATGGGCAGTCGACTGGTGGCTTGATCAGTCGACTGCCAAGGGACGGCAGTTGACTGATGACACTGTGCACGGGCATAGAATAGAGTCGATCTCGTGGAGCACTCGACTGATTGACATCAGTCAACTGATGTGTGCCATCAGTCGACTGATGCCAATACCGTTGGATAGAATCCAACATGGAAAGCGACCGTTATTGGGCAACGGCTACAGGACCAGTCGACTGATCAAGGGCATCAGTCGACTGCTCCTGTGTCAATGGGAAGAAACCCTCTTCCTCTATAAAAAGGAAGGGGATGAGGCTTTGGGAGGCTAATGCTTGAGCTCTAAACTTCTCCCAAAGTGCCATACACGATTCCCTACTATTCTTACTTGCTTTAATTCCATTCTATTGTAAGAAGATAGATTGTAAAGAGGTTACCTCCACCTAGCTTTGTGCAAAGGAGAGATCTAGTGGATAGATTGCAGAGTGATTCACCGTGGACGAATCGGACCGTGGATTAGCGGCGTAGCCGTGAACCACGTTACATCTCGGTGTTTGCATTGGTTGTATTGTTATTTCTATTTGCTTTGTCTTTATCTTTTTGTATTTGCATATTCCGCTTGCGCTAACGTTTTGTAGACGAGCAAAATACGACATCCAACGAACGAGGGTTATTCACCCCCCTCTAGCCGACCGTTTCGATCCCCAACAAGTGGTATCAGAGCCAAGTCGTTTGTCGAGGACTAACCGCCACAACAAGCTCTACATCAAAATGGCCGGCTTAAACATTCATCCACCGAAGTTTGAAGGAGAATTCGCTTGGTGGAAGAAGCGAATGGAGGTATTTTTTGAAACGGATTTTGATATTATGATTACAATGGAATCCGGTTTTGCTTTGCCTAGGGATGAAGAGGGGAAGCCAATAGAGAAGTCAAGGTGGACCAAGAGGCAAAGAGAAGAGCACCTTGCAAACTCAAAAGCCAAGCACCATCTATACAATGTGCTTCCTCAACAAGAAATAAATAGAATTGGAGATTGCCTAAGTGCCAAGGAGATGTGGGAGAAGCTAGTAGAGCTTCATGAAGGCACTTCGGAGGCTAAACTTGCAAGGAGAGATCTCCTCCGCTCCCAATTATCCAACATAAAATTAGAAAAGGGAGAAAAGGTAACTTCATTGCATTCTTGGTTTAAAGAGATTTTAATTGGGCTAACAAGTGTAGGTGAAAATCTCTCCAACCGGGATATGGTAATGAAGGCCATAGATGCCTTTCCCCGGTCCTCCAAGTGGAGTTCAATGGTGGACTCATTTTATATTTCAAAGAATCTAGAGGTAAGTACTCTAGATGAATTTTTCTCCACTATGGAATTACATGAATCTAGGCTTGAAGGTATACAAGAAGAGCCTAAAATCCAACCTTCAAGGGGAGTAGCATTGTTGGCAAACAAAGGGAAGAAGAAGATAGAGATTCCCTCCTCCTCCGATGACGAAGCGTCCTCCTCCTCCTCCATGGATAGCACGGAAGAAGCCTATATGGTAAGGAGGGTAAGGCGTGCATTAAAAGGTTTTAGATTTAATAAGTCTAATGATAGGAATAGAAGACCAAGGGGGAAGGTCATATGCTACAATTGCCAAGGAGAGGGACACATAAGGGACAATTGTCCCCTCCTAAACAAGAGCAAGGAAGAGAGGAAGAAGAAAAAAGAAAACAAGAAAAAGGGGAACAAGAAAAAGGAAGAAGAAAAGAAGGCAAAGGAAAAGGGGAAGGCCAAAGCATACAAGGCCAAGACATGGGATGACCCTTCTTCCTCTTCCTCATCCGAGGAAGAAAATGCATTTGTCACCAACCTAGCATTGATGGCTTTCGACGACTTGGATTGCTCCTCCACCGAAAATGAAGAATCAAGCTCAAGTGGAGAGAGCTCAAGTGAAGGGGGAGCCTCTACATCCTCCTCATCTGAAGAAGAGGATTTGGTAAGTGAGGTAACAAATCTACCCCCTAAGCAAATTATGTCTATGATTTCTAGCCTCACTAAGGACTTATTTAGAGCTAAGAAGAAGAACAAAAGCATGCTAGATCAAATTAAGGACTTAGAAAATAAGTTAGAAAAAGCATGCTTAAATGAAAATGAAAATATTTCTTCTTGTCATGATGATGCATGATCACATGAATATATGCCATTTAATGTTAGTGATGCATGCATGGATGAAAATAGGGCTCTAAGGGAAAAGTACTTCGTTCAGTTACGTATTGCTAGCTAAAGGGTCAACAAAGGGTAGACTTGACCCAATGATCATAGGGAGCCAAAGAGCTAGCTTCAACAAGAAAGGCCTAGGATACAAAGAAAAGAAAAATGAAAAGGCCTATAAATGCCTAATTGCTAGGGGACAAGATAAGAAGAAGGTAATAGCTAAAAAATGGATCCCCAAGGAGTATTTAGTGAATTCTATAGGCAAGAATTTGTATTGGGTTCCAAAATCCATCCTTAAGGGTTAGAAAAACCCTAGGATAGTCAACCATATGCAATTGACCTATATCATATTTTGGTTGACTTAGGATGGTGGGACAACATTTTTAAATAGTGTTAGGCGATGATAACGTGCCTATAAATAGTTAATAATGCTTAAATCATGATGATTAATGTAATTGCTATGCATATTTGCAATCATGATTTATGATTTTGAAATTTGGCACATCATCATGAGAAATAGGGTTTAAATCATGCCTTAGGTGATATTTTTCTCATTATCATGATATAATACCTAATGCATGATTACAAATTGATGAATACATGTATTTCATGACCATAATGTGTAATTCATCCATATATGTCATTATGATCATGTGGATTGTTAGGGTGATACTTAACCTTGATAAATTGCATGAATATAATGGTTAAGTATATACAAATACCCTCTAGGATACATCTCACACTCACAATAGGCTACCTTGATTGAAAACTTAGCATGGGTGAGATGTTAGGATGATACAAATGTCCACTAATGTCTATGGCATTTAGATGGTCATTTAAAGTATCAAAATAGCAATAATAGACCAATCATGGGGAAGGCTTATGTTTAATTCATAGACATATTGCCCAAAGATCATGGTTGGATATTTCATATGTTTTCAAAATAATTTATTACTTTAAAATCTATGTATTCATGTTTTGAAACAATTGGATGCAAAACTAGGTGTTAAACTTGATACTAGAATGGTCAAAAACCTAGTGGTTTTTAAAGCTTTTGAATTTTTGGCAAATATCAGAAAATATAATGATTTTTCATGAAAAACTATTTTTCATTGATAGATATACTTACAAGAAATGTGTTCCCCAAATTTCATGATTTTTTGAATTTGCTGGAATTTTTAATGTATTTCTGAATTTCGCCCCGAAAAATCAAAATTTTTAGCGATGTGCGGTCAGTAGTCACGAACGATCGAATCAGATTAGACTAATGTTTGGTATTTTCCTTCCATTATACTTGATGCCATAAGTTTATAACTTAGTATTTATCTTTTTGATGGTGTCAAAGGGGGAGAAATAATTATGTTTAAGTAAATTATGATAAGGGGAGAAATTTGTAGAGAGAGTTTCATGGATTAAGGGGGAGTTGCATGTTGCTATATCATGTTTATGTTTACATGCTTTCTTACCTTAAAATTTTATATCAAATATTTTTACCTAACTTAAACGGATTGCCACACATCAAAAAGGGGGAGATTGTTAGGGCAATCTCTTGCCATGATAAGGTTTTGATGTGTGTGGCAAAGGGCTTAAGTTAGTTTGTTATGTTGATTTGATATGTGCGTTGAAGTCGTGCAGGACTTAGTAATTCGCACATGGAGCCGTGGCGAGTTTCACATCTCATGACTCGGGCCTTGAGTCGGTGAAGGATTGCTTTGCGAAAGCCGTGCGCTTGGAGCATCCGAGGGACCGCCGGATGAGAAGCTTGGAGTGAAGCCGGAGGAAGTAGACTTCGAGGCAAGAGACGTGAAGGAGCATTACAGAGCCATGCGCCTGATGCTGCCAAGGGACGTGGCCGCGAACGAAGAGAACTTCGAAGGCGAGGGACTCCGAGGGATGAGAGTGAGCGAATGTAACCCGGGAAGAGGTAGTAGCTCGTAGGTGAAACTTGGCCATTTGGCTAAGTGTCGGATGGGATTTCCCGACACCAGTCGACTGCCATGGAATGCCAGTCGACTGATCTGAGTCGATGGTTCGATCGACTGGTCTAATATGGGCTAATTTGATCACCTTGATCGCCGCATGGGCATGAGGTCGAGTTGATCCGATCGCTAAGGACGGCAATGATCGATGACACGCGGCACGCGTGAGAATGGAGTCGATCTTGCGATCGATCGATCGACATCGACCGATTGACATCGGGCCGATCGATGCCATCACCGATCGATCACTGCTGGATAGAATCCAACGCTCTTCCTCTATAAAAAGGAAGGGGATGAGGCTTTGGGAGGCTAATGCTTGAGCTCTAAACTTCTCCCAAAGTGTCATACACGATTCCCTACTCTTCTTACTTGCTTTAATTCCATTCTATTGTAAGAAGAGAGATTGTAAAGAGGTTACCTCCACCTAGCTTTGTGCAAAGGAGAGATCCAGTGGATAGATTGCGGAGTGATTCACCGTGGATGAATCGGACCGTGGATTAGCGGTGTAGCCGTGAACCACGTTACATCTCAGTGTTTGCATTGGTTGTATTGTTATTTCTATTTTCTTTGTCTTTATCTTTTTGTATTTGCATATTCCGCTTGCGCTAACGTTTTGTAGACGAGCAAAATACGACATCCAACGAACGAGGGCTATTCAACCCCCTCTAGCCGACCGTTTCAATCCCCAACAACATACACACCTTAAAATTGATACACACCCTAAACAACTCTCCTAATCCATATATAATAAATTTTCACATTTTCCAATGCTTTCTAAAGTATATCCTAGGGTTAGGAGTAGTTTAGGTAATCTAATATAGCTGAAACATGGACTAAACATCCTTGTTTACCCGAAATTAACTCTGACAGTCAACTCTTACAGTCACTAGTCGACTGCCATCAAGCAGCAGTCGACTGATATCTGCAAAATGCAGAAATCAAAAATCAGAAATGAATTTCAAAAATTCATAAGTAATTATAAATAATACGAAAATTCACGAAAATTCATATGTATAATACTTATGACAAATAAAATGGATGAAAAATATTTGAAAATTAATTTACCCATAAAATAGTGAAATTGATACAAAGTTCAAAAATAAGAAAAGCTTCAATGTTTTTAGCCCTCTTTGTATCAACATCATCAATGGTGACTTCTATCATAAGATAGACTACTCCAAGATTTTCTAAAATAATTTTAAAATATTTTTGAAAACCTATATTGGATCATGATCAATGGGCTCAATGCACATGACTTACACATTAGCTTTCCCCATGATCCACCCATAATATAAAGTGAGTTTGAGTTCATCTAGATGCAAAAACTATGCACCTTGAACTTAACTCATTTCCTAGCATCTCACATATGTATAAGGTGTATGAAAACACATACAAGTTAATTTGATGTGAGATGTGGGTTTTGGTGATACATATACTAAGGTCTCATGCATTTTCTAGGCAACATTACTTGATTCTCTTATACATGGAACTTCAAGTCATGCCAATTGTCCTTAAATCAATTTTAATTAACGCATGAATGATCATGACATATATAATAACATAAATAAGCATGGCCAATGATCATGATGTCATGATATAAAATGTAAATCTAAGCATGATCATGATGTTTTATATGATTAAAAATAAGAATGATATCATGACATGTCATATGGCAAATCAATCATGGTAAATAAAATATAAAGGTATATGATACCTAAATTTTAATATTTGTTGCCATTTGTTATTATTAATTTTATTTTTCCATATTATCACTTATCCCCCAAGTGTTCCAAAAACCCAAAATGACACACTATGACCTAAGACCTAAATTGTGCCAATTTGATCAATTTATCATAATTCTCAAATGATATTGGCACATCCTAAAATTCTTTAGGATATAAGATCAAACTTATTTCCAAGGTACCCATAACGTTGAAAATGACCTAAAGTGCCACCTTTACCATGGTTAGGTTAAGTACTCATCCATTTAAAGTTGGCACACCCTAACCCATTTAGCGTGAATCGATCACACTCCTAGGAACCCAATATCTATTTGAGCTCCTTGGGTTAACTAGGTATTCCTTAGGGATGACCTCCCTAGATACCCTTCTAATGACCCTTCTAGGCTTGGTAGCCTTGGTCATTTGGGTCTTGCCTAGGTTAACTCTAGGGGTAACTCCCCTTGTAATCTTCTTAGTGGCTTCCCTAGGTTTCTTCAAAACCCTAGCCACTAGGCATCTATCATGGTCAACTCTAGGGATGACTTCCCTTGTGACCTTGGTTTTCCTAGACCTAGTACTAGTTCCATAATCAAATGGAACATTGTGATAAGTCTCCTTAGGCTTAGGTTTGTGACCCAAACCTTGCTTGCCCTTGGATGATTCTTGTTTCCTAGGCCTTTGACATTGACTCATAGGCCCTAGATTTTGACAATTTGACCCTTTAACTTGTTTTTGCATCTTTTTGAGGGTCTTTTCCATTTTCTCAAGCCTTGACCTCAAGACTTGATTTTCTAGCTCTAATTGCCCAATTTTTGAATTTTGATTTAGTCTTTGAGCATTGTTCCATTTCTTAGGCATATGCCTACCCCTCTTAGGGTTAATGCCTAAATGGTTTTCTACCATTTTAATGGACTCCCTAGATAAAATGGGTCTAGAGTTATTGTTCCTAGAGTTGTCCTTAGATACATTAATATTCTTAGCACCTAAACAATAAAATCTATTATTTCTTCTAGCATGCTTTTCATGAGAGATGTCAAGAGTACTAAAAGCATGCTTTTTAACCCTAGAACTAGAAGATGCATTAAAATATACCTTAGGATTTGCCATAGAGGCTCCCCCTACTTGTGTAGCTCCTTCTTGGACCTTCTTCTTCCCCCCTAGGGCATTGACTCCTATAATGCCCTTTTTGGTTGCATTTGAAGCACATCACGTGCTTCTTGCTCTTAATCATTGGGGCACCGGGTTCCTTGGTCTTTGGCACTGGTGGATCCTTCTTAATCTTCTTAGGGCACTTGCTCTTATAGTGCCCATATTCCCTACACTCAAAACACATTATATGATTTTTATTTTGAATTAAAGTGTTTGAGTTACCTAGGATGGTGGTGAGGGTCTCTTAAGCTTGTTCATCACTTCTCCCGGAAGTAGATGACTCTTCTTGCTCTTGCCCTTGCTCCGGAGTAGATGGTCTCTCCTCCCCCTCAAACCTTGAAGTGGAGGCTTCTTCCACCTCTTCCTCCTCTTTTGATCTGGATGTTGATTCCTCATCAACCTCCGAATCCTCAAGCTCTTGTGAGGAAGAGCTTGCTTCTTCGGCCTCTTCCTCTTCTTGAGTCGGTGATGGATTTTCATGATACTTTGCCAATTCACTCCAAAGCTCCTTGGCATCCTTGTACTCACCTAACTTGGACAAGACATTATTAGGAATTAAATCACTTAGCATTTTGATTACCTTAATATTTGTCTTGAACTCCTTGAGTTGTTCCTTGGTCCATTTTTCAACCTTGAGGATTCCACCCTTTTTGTCTCTTGGGAATTCACAACCTTCTATCAAGGCGGACCAAAGCTTGATATCCACCATCATTAGGAAGTTCTCAATCCCTATTTTCCATGAGTTGAAGCCTTCAAATCCATAGTCCTCATAGGATGGTGGTGTGTTGATGTCCCGGCCTAGTCTTTCTTCAAATTCCATCTTCTTCTTCACCCTCTAGCGGTGCTGTTGGGTTTCCGGCACCGCGGCGTGTGTGTGTTTGATCATGTTTCGTAAACATGAACACAGCGGAAGCAATAAAAATAATAAATCTACATTTATTACAACACACACAACACACGCATGCATATTACAACAAGTGTAGACATAACCGTAAATTTAAATTTTCAATAAAAGGAAATTTATCTACGTTATACCTTTCGTATGACGTGTAGCGGGAACGACATCAACCGAAACGATCATCGCTAGAATCGTCTCTATCCGTATCCACGCCGAGTTCCTCAGGATGACTTCGCTAAGCCACGAGCTTTGTCTTCGTACGGGTTACTATCCTCGTGTTGAAGATGACGTGATCGAGAGATGATCACGATCCGAATCCAAATTCGAATCCTAATACGAGTTCTCAAAACTCGCTTCTCCGGAGAGGTATTCGTCAACCAATTGATGAATCCTTCGTCCTCCACCTCAGAGGATTACTGAAGATCGAATCCCCGGTAAGTTAGCCACTGTCGGAGCTCTAACCGTCGTCCAAACGACGCTCCGACGAGAGGAGAACAAGCTGTCCAGAAAACTGGACAGCTTTGGTGGAGGTGATAGGCGCCGGCCAACCAAGGGAGATAGAGCTCACCTTGATGCCAAACTTGAAGGAGATCACTGGAGCACTAACTGGCAGCAGCTCGACGCCGGCGAGGGGGAAGGAAGCAGCCTTCTGGACGCCGGTTGGAACCTCAAGGTGGGCGGCGGCAAGGAGGTGGAGAGTTAGCTCCGAATTTCTCCAAGGAGAGGTGGGCGGCAACTTAGGGTTGTGGATTGGGGCTTAATTATCCCTTAAGCCCTCTTTTATAGAGAATTAATTCTCTTAATGGTTATTGGATCATAACCATTAGGCCCGTTAACCCGCTCCATTAAGATAAGTTAAAATAAACCAAAACATGATGGTTTATTTTAAGTTAAAACGAACCGAACCAACTTTTGGTTCATTCGTTTAAAATAAACCAAACCCTTTGGTTTATTCTCCTCCATTGGATTAGAACCAAACCATTTTGGTTCATCCATTATGTCTTCATAAGACACGGCCCATCCACGCTTCCATTGCGACAGAAACGATTTCATGCTCTCTTTATGTTTGGTCCAACCAAACCTAGTTTCTCTCGGTCTGAGAATCCCATTCTCAAGCTCGTTTTAAATCCTTTGGATTACACTCGTTGTGCGTGTGACCAAATAGGTTCTCGGTTTATGTTGGCCGTCTATAATTAACCATTAATTATAGAACGATCATGAGTGGCACCTAGTAGTACATCATGATCCCCAATTAACCGAAAAGATCAACGGTTGATCCGTAACTATTTCTCAAACCCTTCACAGCCGAATGAATCGTGCCCCATTCCCTTCACTCATCTTATACCCACTTGGTTCAGACATGGTCTATAGTGTCATCCTCACTAGGTCGACTACGTCACACCTAGCCCAAGTATCATTTCCTCATCCTACGGATTCTAGTTACTGACATGTATCAAGAGTACCTTACTCTAAACATGTAATGCTTTGGCCAAAGACTTTAGTAATAATCCGAAGAGGCCATGGGTATACATCTCTCGCAAGGAGTGGTGAATCTTTATAGGCTATTCAAACACCTTCGATCACTGACTTATACCCAATCATCCCGGTCCACATCTCCTTAGAGATGCTTGCTTAAGATGTCAAAGCATAAGTCTCCATGATCAAGATGACTTGAATACCGCAAGTCAAAGGAACATCGCACTTAAGCTACAAGAAGAACTTCATTGACATATCTATATATGCAGAGAACCATATGAAGTCTTACTACCGGTCACTCCAATGAACTAGTTACCATAACTAGCATCCACGATTAACTCCGACATCACAATGTCTCCACAGTGAGAATCACCGCTTGGATACACCAAGGAGTATACTGCTAGTCTCGATGTAATTGATGGTGTCCAAATCCATCAATTCATCGACTAGGGATAATTCCGATACATCACAATTACACATGTAGAGATACTCACTAGTTGTGATCCAATCACAAAATCTCTCATGCTGTGAATCGTATCGTGGACATTCAGTAAATGAGTTTAAGATCCAATCAAATACATAAAACATGTATACTCAAATAGTGAATCTTCATTAATCATATAAATGGTTCATACATAAGGCGATTGCCTTAGGACATCTCTCATATATTACTAACAGACTCCCACTTGGCCTAATGCCAATCGCTACGGTATCCAATACCATAAGCTCTAACATGACCCTCAAACTTATTTTGAGGTAATGCCTTAGTCAAAGGATCCGCTAAGTTCCTTTCAGTGGGAATTTTCTCGATTTATATTTCGTTCCTACTGATGATCTCTCTGATAAGATGATAGCGGCGAAGCACATGTTTGGATCGTTGATGAGACCTTGACTCTTTCTCAGGTAATTGCTCCATTGTTGTCGCAGTAGACCGGTATTGCTTCAACAATGGCCGGAATCACACCAAGTTCATAAACGAACTTCTTGATCCAAACCGCTTCCTTTGCTGCTTCCGAAACTGCAATGTATTCTGCCTTAGTGGTAGAATCCGCTATAGTGTCTTGTTTGAAACTTTTCCAACTCACTGCGCCCCCATTCAAGGTGAACACGATCCGCATCGAGACTGAATCATCCTTGTCTCGTCCGAAGCCGCATCCGTATACCCGCGTATCACCATGTCCCCTTCTCCATATATTAGGAACACATCCTTAGTTCTTCTTAAGTACTTAAGGATCGTCTTGACAGCCACCCAATGATCCATTCCTCGATCGATCGTATCCGCCGTGACACTCGTGAGCATACGATACATCGGGCCTCGTACATAACATAGCATACATGATAGATCCTATTGCGGATGCATAGGGAATCTTACTCGGACATAGACTTCGAAAGGTGTACCCCATGCTTGATGGGTAGGTAACCTTTCTTGGATTCCGACATGCTAAACCTCTTTAGCACTCGGTCTATATATGTAGACTGTGAAAGACCAAGCAACCGTTTCGATCTATCTCTATAGATCTTAATCCCGAGGATGTAGGTTGCTTCTCCCAGGTCTTTCATGGAGAATGTCTTGGATAACCAAACCTTCACTGACTGTAAGATTGAGACATCGTTTCCTATAAGTAATATGTCATCGACATACAATACTAGGAACACGACTGCACTCCCACTAACCTTCTTGTACACACAAGGTTCGTCTGGATTTTGTGAGAAATCAAACTTTTTGATTGTCTCATCAAAACGGATATTCCAGCTCCTGGATGCTTGCTTCAATCCATAAATGGACCGTCGCAATTTGCATACCTTGGTTTTATCAACCGATGTGAAACCCTCAGGCTGTATCATATACACGTCCTCGAGCAGGTTTCCATTAAGGAAAGCTGTTTTCACATCCATCTGCCATATCTCATAATCATAATGAGCCGCTATGGCCAGGAGCATCCGAATGGATTTAAGCATAGCTACAGGCGAATAGGTTTCGTCATAATCAACACCTTGCTTTTGACGATATCCTTTTGCCACCAATCTAGCCTTATAGGTAATCACATTACCATCCATGTCGGTTTTCTTCTTGAAAACCCACTTGCACCCTATAGGCTTTATGCCTTCAGGTGGGTCAACCAAGTTCCAAACTTGGTTTTCATACATGGAATCCATTTCCGACTTCATGGCATCAAGCCACTTATCCCTTTCTGAACTTGTCAGCACTTCTTCATAACTAGTAGGCTCCTCATCATCAATGAGTAACACGTCGTTCGATTCACTTATGAGAAATCCATATCTCTCAGGAATATTGTTCTACTAGATCTACGAAGATGTGGTGTTAATAGGTCCAGATTGGCTCATCACTATGAGTCACTGTGCTTCACTGTATCTCATCAATGTCTATTTGAGTCTCTTGAACCTCTTCAAGTTCAACGACACTCCCACATTTTTGCAAGAGAAACTCTTTCTCTAGAAACACAAAGATTCCTTGAAACAAACACCTTTGTTCCAAGGAGATGATAGAATCGTAACCCCTCGTTTCCTTAGGTATCCAATAAATAGATATTTATCGACTTAGCATCCAATTTGTCCGACATACCGCTTCACATAAGGTGACAACTCCATATCTTCAAGTAAGATACATGAGGTTTCTTACTAGCCCATATCTCATATGGAGTAGTAGAGACTACCTGTAGGCATTCCGCTTAACAAGTAAACAAATGTCTCAAGTGCATCATACCCCAAAAGGACTTGGGAAGATTCGCATGATTCATCATTGACCGACCATGTCCAACAAGGTCCTAAGAGCCTCGATACACCATTATTGTGGTGTATATGGCGGAGTCCATTGAGACAATATACCATTGTCTCAGATAATCAAGAAACTCTTGACTTAAGTATTCACCACCTCGATCCGATCAAGTATTTTAATACTCTTGCCAAGTTGTTTCTCTACTTCATTTCTGAATTCTTTGAACCTTTCAAAGGCTTGGACTTGTGTTTCATCAAGAACACATACCCAAACCGTGAGTGATCATCTGAAGGTAATGAAGTAGCTATAGCCTCCTAAAGCTTGAGTTGACATAGGTCCACATACATCGATGTATTAGACCTAGCAACTCTTCCACTGCTCACCTTTCCAAGAAAGGTAACTTAGTCATCTTGCCTTTTAAGCATGATTCACATGTATCGTATGAATCCAATTCAACGATTCCGAATTCCACATCGGTGTAATTCGACATGCATTTCTTACTTGCATGGCCAAGACGACAATGCCACATATAGAGTCTAATTGATTATCCTTTCGAGCATGCTTGTTGCTCGCTCGATATTGAAAATGTCACCGGATACGCCCAACGATAAATACCATTGCTTAAAGTTCCAAATCCCATAAAGAACTCCATTCAAAGTTATGTAACAACAATTGTTACTAAAAGTCAAATGGTACCCATTTCTATTTAAACAAGAAATAGAAATGATGTTCTTTATCAACGAAGGAACATAAAAGCAATTGTCCAGTTCTAAGACAAGTCCTGTAGGGAGTCTCAACAAATACGTTCCGATGGCGAGTGCAGCAACCTTTGCTCCATTCCCAACACGTAAATTTGACTCTCCCTTGACGAGTCTTCTTCTATTTCTTAGCCCATGTATGTCTTAACATATATGTGAGCCACACCCAGTATTCAATACCCAAGTGTCTGAGGAAATAGAATGACAATCAATAACGAAGATATCTGAGGAAGATGGGGCATCCAATGCCTTATTCTTCTTCATAGACTCAAGATAAATCTTGCACTTTCTTCGCCAATGGCTCTCCTTGCCATAATGATGGCAAGTTTCCTTTTGTGCTAGTTCTACCTTCTTAGCCCTTCTCTTCTTTCCCTTTTGTTGTTCCTTTGACTTTCTCTTAGAACCTTTCTTCGAGGAATCAACTAACAGCACCGTCCCCTGCTCATGCTTCTCAGAAGGCTCCACAGTCTTCAGCATGTTGAGCAGTACCACAGATGAACCTTCTTGCATCTCAGAGGTGAAGAGGAGCTTGGAGACTTCGAACCTTTCGAATCTCACTTGCTCATCAAACAACTCATAAAGATGAAGGACTATGGTATGAGCATCCATATGCTCATGCGCTTGTAGCTGGGTACCATCGCTAGCATGATGCAACTCACTTGCCTAATCACTCACATGTTTCCGATAGGCCAACAATTGGTCCGGTGTTGCATCATCACTAGGATGCGGGAAGAGGCGCTGAGGACATACTGCAAGCTTTTACTTGAGAACAATTCTCAAGTTTCTAAGCCACCAAGAAGTTCGCCTACCAATTTATTCAAATTCAAAATGGAACGCAAATTCAAAGACATCATGATCAAGCGATTAACCTAGAAATACAAAACGAGCATATATGAGAAAGATGATTTTAAAATGCATCAATATACATTTACAAAATCCCATTCATTTTTCGAATTCAAAACCCTTGAAATCAATTCGAGATCGAGGTCAATCTCCGAATGGGCGATATCCAATATAGATAAGAACAACCTCGAGTGAGTCCAACAAGCCATTCTTAGCTATGATGGTGGGTATCAAGTATACCGATTACATATCATGTATATGTAACTATCACAATGTGCTATCAACTAATTGAATGTTTACACATACATTGGGTTGTTAACACATTAACAAGTATGCATCATATGCATAACACCCAACTTCACCTCTCTTAACATCGACCTTGGAGTGAGTCCAACAAATCGATGCTCCAAGTTAGAGCCGACCCATTAATCGCGAAATAGTTTTAATATGGTTAGAGCGCATTCAACCAATTAGCCAGGCTTGGAGTGAGTCCAACAACCCAAACTAACGATTGACCTCTGACTCTTACCATATTAGAGTTAAACTATTCCAATGATTTGAACATGTTCAGGTTCAAGCCAGGCTTGGAGTGAGTCCAACAACCCAAACAAGAAACAGAACTCTGGTTCTAACCATATTAATGGAAGGTGTAGGCTTTAATATTGAGTTATGGTTTTATGTCTCATCCTCTTTGCATGCAAATAACTATTATCTACATGGCATGACATACATGGCATACATCTACATGTCACGACACGCATGGCATAATGTTATGCATCTAATGCAATTACATGACATACAATTATGTCATGTACATAATTTCCTTATTTGTCATAACTATTTATGGAAATAAAATATGTTTAAGATTTGATTCTCCAAATCAAATCATGATTGAATTAGGAAACAAATTTCCAAATCTAATCACATATTTTATTTATGAAAATAATTGATTAAGGAAAATCAATTTAGGAAACCAATTTCCTAAATCATCAAAACTACTTATGGAAATAAAATATTTTAAGATTTGATTCTCCAAATCAAATCATGATTAAATTAGAAAACAAATTTCCAGAATCTAATAAAATATTTTATTTATGGAAAATATTAATTTCCATAAAATACTTCCAACTTTCCAAAAGTGGAAGATTTCCATAAATACTTCTAGACTTTCCAAAATTGAAAAATTTCCATAAATACTTCTAAATTTCCAAAATTAGAAAATTTCCAGAAATAACATTATGACTATCGCAAAACCATTTTACGATTATGTCGAAACACAACCTGGCTCGATACATCAAGTTGGGTTTCTAAGATCACAAGGCAGGTGTGTGTTCGATCATGTTTCGTAAACATGAACACAGCGGAAGCAATAAAAATAATAAATCTACATTTATTACAACACACACAATACACGCATGCATATTACAACAAGTGTAGACATAACCGTAAATTTAAATTTGCAATAAAAGGAAATTTATCTACGTTATACCTTCAGATGACGTAGCGGAACGACATCAACCGGAACGATCCTCGCTAGAATCGTCTCTATCCGTATCCACGCCGAGTTCCTCGGGATGACTTCGCTAAGCCACGAGCTTCATCTTCGTACGGGTTACTAGCCTCGTGTTGAAGACGACGTGATCGAGAGATGATCATGATCCGAATCCAAATTCGGATCCTAATACGAGTTCTCAAAACTCGCTTCTCCGGAGAGGTATTCGTCAACCAATTGACGAATCCTTCGTCCTCCACCTCAGAGGATTACCGAAGATCGAATCCCCGGTAAGTTAGCTGCTGTCGGAGCTCTAACTGTCATCCAAACGACGCTCCGACGAGAGGAGAACAAGCTGTCCAGAAAACTGGACAGCTTTGGTGGAGGTGATAGGCGCCGGCCAACCAAGGGAGATAGAGCTCACCTTGATGCCAAACTTGAAGGAGATCACCGGAGCACTAACCGGCAGCAGCTCGATGCCGGCGAGGGGGAAGTAAGCAACCTTCTGGACACCGGTTGGAGCCTCAAGGTGGGCGGCAGCAAGGAGGAGGAGAGTTAGCTCCGAATTTCTCCAAGGAGAGGTGGGCGGCAACTTAGGGTTGTGGATTGGGGCTTAATTATCCCTTAAGCCCTCTTTTATAGAGAATTAATTCTCTTAATGGTTATTGGATCATAACCATTAGGCCCGTTAACCCTCTCCATTAAGATAAGTTAAAATAAACCAAACCATGATGGTTTATTTTAAGTTAAAACGAACCGAACCAACTTTTGGTTCATTCGTTTAAAATAAACCAAACCCTTTGGTTTATTCTCCTCCATTGGATTAGAACCAAACCATTTTGGTTCATCCATTATGTCTTCATAAGACACGGCTCATCCACGCTTCCATTGCGACTGAAACGATTTCATGCTCGCTTTATGTTTGGTCCAACCAAACCTAGTTTCTCTCGGTCTGAGAATCTCATTCTCAAGCTCGTTTTAAATCCTTTGGATTACGCTCGTTGTGCGTGTGACCAAATAGGTTCTCGGTTTATGTTGGCCGTCTATAATTAACCATTAATTATAGAACGATCATGAGTGGCACCTAGTAGTACATCATGATCCCCAATTAACCGAAAAGATCAACGGTTGATCCAGAACTATTTCTGAAACCCTTCAGCAACTCGAATGAATCGTGCCCCATTCCCTTCACTCATCTTATACCCACTTGGTTCAGGACATGGTCTATAGTGTCAGTCCCCACTAGGCTGACTACGTCACACCTAGCCCAAGTATCATTTCCTCATCCTACGGATTCTAGTTACTGCACATGTATCGAAGAGTACCTTACTCTAAACATGTAATGCTTTGGCCAAAGACTTTAGTAACAATCCGACGAGAGGCCATGGGTATACATCTCCTCGCAAGGAGTGGTGAATCCTTTATAGGCTATTCAAACACCTTCGATCACTTCGACTTATACCCAATCATCCCGGGTCCACATCTCCTTAGATATGCTTGCTTAAGATGTAAAAGCATAAGTCTCCATGATTAAGATGACTTGAATACCGCAAGTCAAATGAATATCGCACTTAAGCTACAGTAAGAACTTCATTGACATATCTATATATGCAGAGAACCATATGAAGTTTTACGGCTGGTCACTCCAATGAACTAGTTACCATAACTAGCATCCACGATCAACTCCGGAGATCACAATGTCTCCATCCAGTGAGAATCAGCTGCTTGGATACACCAAGGAGTATACCTCGTGCTAGTCTCGACAGAATTGATGGTGTCCAAATCCATCAATTCATCGACTAGGGATAATTTCGATACATCACAATTACACATGTAGAGATACTCACTAGTTGTGATCCAATCACAAATTCTCTCATGCTGTGAATCGTATCGTGGACATTCAGTAAATGAGTTTAAGATCCAATCAAATACATAAAACATGTATACTCAAATAGTGAATCTTCATTTATCATATAAATGGTTCATACATAAGGCGATTGCCTTAGGACATCTCTCATATATTACTAACAGGTGCTCCCTTGGCGGTTAGTCCAAATGAAGAGCAACCTCGCTCTGATACTACTTGTTGGGGAATTGATCGTTGCTAGAGGGAGGGGGGGGGGTGAATGTCGTGTCGTACGTCGCTTGATGGATTTCGATTGTGCTTGCTACAAAGCTTGTTATATGCAGCGAAAATATAAATAATAAAATAATAACAAAAGCACAAACACACAAATATGATGATATAATGTGGTTTGAAACCTTAAGGTTCCTACTCCACGGATTGAGCTCGAATGAGCCCTAGCGATGCCAAACACTACTAAACAATAAACACCCCTTCTCGGAACAATCCAGAGGTGGAGGAAACCTCTTACAATAGTTCTTACAACAATAAAAAATGAATACAAGCTAATACAAGTAAACTACACAAATACAAGTAAAGAAAACTTTACATAATGTGAACTTGAGTGCTTGCTTTTGGTTGCTTGAGAAGAGCCTTGAAGGTCTGGATTGCAGCAGTAAATACCGTCCAAATCGCCTCAAAGAACCATAGAAAAAACCTTCTCCACGAGCTGCTTTTATAACCTACTAAAATTTTCCTAGCAGTCCACTGATTGAAACCATCAGTCGACTGCTCCTGTAGCTGTTGTCTCACAATGGCTCAAGTCACGTTGGATAAGTTCCAACAGATACACCATCAGTCGATTGATTGAGCCATCACTCGACTGTCAAACCCTAATAGTTGACTTTGTAACCTTCTGTGTCCATGACATCGACCATCAGTCGACTGCCAACCATAGCAATTGACTGCTCAAGCCATCAGTTGACTGCCCAATGATGGCAGCCGACTGCCAGGCCATTTCCTATAGTCGAACTCCAGTCAACTCCCATCAGTCGACTGAGCATAATATCAGTCAACTGATAACCTCATCTATGAGGTTTTAACACCAAGTATGATGCTCTCATACTTGCTAGACCACCCTTAGCCTAGATCGAAGCCTTCTAGCCACCTCCGTCAGCCTCACACCTATCGGATCCCTCCAAGTCGTCCATGACTTGTTCATCCATACACTAGCCTTCAGGTGCTTCCATCGGCTATTGTCATGCTAAGTTGGTCTACACCGCTAAGGCACACTGGGCTTACGCTGCCAAGACTATAGCTTGGACTTTATGTCGCCAACCATTGGACTTATACTACCAAGACTCCACCCTTAGACTTTACGCCGCCAATATCACCCCTTGGACTTCCCTTGCCAATCCATGTTGGACTTTCCATTTGCCAAGACTCAAGCTTGAACTTTCCCTTGCCAAGACCCATTCTTGGACTTTCCTTGCCAACCCTTGTTGTACTTTCCAATTGCCAAGACTCAATCTTGGACTTTCCCTTGCCAAGACCCATGCTTGGATTTTCCATGCCAAGTACCCATGACTTGGACTTTTCATGCCAAGTACACAAGACTTGGACTTCTCCATCATATGGTCAACCCCATGTCAACCATATAGTCAAACAATGGTCAAACCATCGTCAAACATCAAAATACCCCTCGAGTCAAACTCGAGTCCGGTCAATTATGACCCAGGCCGATTGCACCAATAATCTCCCCAAAACATTGTCAAACATCAAAATACTACTCGAGTCTAGTCAATCGTGACCTGGGCCGATTGCACCAACAGAGATTTGCTATACATCCTAGTGGTACTCGGACGTACCGAGATTTGAAATGCTTATACTGGTGGAACGGTATGAAGAGAGATATTGCAGACTTCGTTGCTTGATGTTTAGTATGCCAACAGGTGAAGGCTGAACATCAAAAATCCACTGGGTTGCTTTAGGAGATTCCGATTTCGGAATGGAAGTGGGAGCATATCACTATGGATTTCATTACAGGATTGCTCAGAACCTGTAAAGGACATGATGCGATTTAGGTGATCATGGATCGATTAACCAAATCCACCCATTTCCTTCCTATTCGTGGGACGAACCCATTGGATCGTCTGGCAGAGTTGTACTGCCGAGAGATTATCAGGCTGTATGGAGTGCCTTTGAGTATCATATATGATAGAGATCCACAATTTACCTTGTGATTTTGGCAGAGTCTACAGCAGGCCATGGGCATAGAGCTTCAACTTAGTACAACATTTCATCCGCATACAGATGGACAGTCTGAGTGTACCATTCAGCTGAGATCTTGTGTTATGGATTTCGGAGGTAGTTGGGAGGACCACGTTCATTTAGTGGAATTTGCCTATAACAACAACTACCACTATTCTATTTAGATGACCCCTTTCGAGGCATTATACGATAGACCCTGTAGATCTCCTGTGTTGTGGAAGGAGGTTGGGGAGCGACAGTTGCTAGGGCCACAGAGTATCCAACATGATGCAAAGTTGGTGCAAGTCATCAGACGACGGTTATCCGAGGCACAGGATCGACAGAAGAGTTATACGGACCGGAGGCGAAGGTCTTTGGAATTCTCAGTCGGGGATCATGTATTCCTACGAGTTTCACCCACCAAAGGAGTCAAAATATTTGGGATAAGAGGAAAATTAGCACCATGCTACATTGGTCCATTTGAGATATTGGAGCGGATTGGGGGTGTAGCTTATCAGTTGGCTTTACCTCCGACACTTGCAAAAGTTCATAAAGTATTTCATGTTTCTATGCTGAGGAAATATGTACCATGAAATGATCATGTTCTGAAAGAGGTACTGATTCCACTTCAACCTAATGCGACTTATGAGGAGATTCTAGTGCAGATCCTTGGTCACAAGGAACGTTGGTTGAGGAACAAAACCATCTGACTGATAAAAGTTGAATGGCAGCATCATACTGATGAGGAGGCTACATGGGAGTTGGAGGATACTATCTGAGCTCAATACCCTCATCTATTCACGTGAGGTATGTGATGGTTACGGAAAATTCTTGTATTGGTTCTTACATTTAAGTACGAAATTTGGGGATCAAATTTTATTAAGTGAGGGAGAATGTAAAATACCGCAAATAGATGGCTAAAGGGTAATATTATTAGTGGGTTAATTTAAATTTTTGAGGGATAGTTAGGGATTTAATTAAGCCTAATCTAGCTTAAGAGTTTCATGGTTTAATTAAATCTCAGTTTAATTGAACTAAGGGTTAAGTGCTTATAGGGTCTGAAACTCGACCCATTTTCCCCAAACCCGACCCGCTTTCTTTTATGGTCGAACCATTTTTTTTTCCATTTTCCTCTCCACTGTAGTTTCTCATCGCAACATTATTCCGAGCGTTTCTTCACTCGCGAACCTCTTCTCTTCCTCATCCCGACGCTGCCTCTCCTCTCGCCTTCTCTTCTTCTCCGAAGCGCAAGGCTACCGAGTGCCCTTCCCCTTTCCTCTCATTCTTCTTCCTCGCGGCAAGAGGTGGCAATCGACTTGGACGATCTCTGCGGACAAGCCAGGGCGACAAGTGTGCACGGGCGACCGGGAGCAATGAGCGAGCAAGGGCCAGGAAATTTGGGTTGGCGGCACCACAAATTGGGAGCTATCCTTCTCAATCGAAGTTGGAGTAGGTAAGGAGGTGTTTTCCTTGTTTTCCCTCAATTTCGGAAGAGATCCATATGTGAAATGCATTTCTTGTGCGTTTAACTCAGATTGCCACGAAAGCAATGGCAGCGACGTGAGGGCTGTGAGTTGCATTTCTTGTGAATTAACATTTTTGTATCTGTTGTCGGTTGATTCGGGGTGGATTTCCATCTGTGAAATGCATTTCTTGTGAATTAACATCTTTTTATCTGTCGTCGGTTGATTCGGGGTAGATTTCCTTCAATGGAATTGGCAGTGGGGGCTGTGAGTTGGAGTTTGGCCGGCTGTGAAGTAGTAGCTCTATTCTGGGCTACGAATAGAGATGTGTATTAGTGTGGATATGAGATTGTTAGTTGTAGTATTGTTGTAATGGCTATGAACAGGGGTGTTGTCGGCTGTGAATGAGAGATTTGCTCGGCTGTGGCTGAGTGAGAAGGGACTAATGGAGTGGGGTGTTTCAATTAAAGTGTTAGATCCCTGAATGGGTGTAATTAGGGGTTGTGAAGGCTATGCAGGGTTGTATGTGTTCTGTACGGGGGCTGGGAATGAGTTGGAGCAGCTCGATCTTGGTTGTGATGCACCGTTTAAGGTTGTGGTTGGGTTAGTAGAAGCTGGAGTTGATTGGGAATGGTAAGGTCTTTGGATTGGATGTGTTTGGAGGGTGTATCGAGATGTTGTACTTGTATTCGATAAATTAAGTGAATACGGAGTCGATGTAGAATTTAGGTTGTATGTTTGTTTTGTGCTTGAACATAATCCTAGTTGATGATATTTGCAGGACGTGGATATGAGGCAGGTCCGCGAGCGTGAAGATATTTATTTCGAGCTTTATAGCAGGTGGGTAATATTTCCTACCCTGGTCAGGTAGTAGCTAAACCCTGATATATATGATTTCATATTATTGTCATTTTGACCTGTTGGAATCTTTGCAATGGCTAGAGGGGGGGGGTGAATAGCACGTGTTTGTTCGTTGATGGAATTCGATCGAGATTGTGTCTACAAGTTTCGTTAGCACAACGGAATATATATATAATAACAATAACGAAACACAATCACAACACAATAACATGAATATTTAACGTGGTTCGGAATCGAACGGTTCCTACTCCACGGATCGGGTTCGCACGAACCCTAGCGATGCCAATCACACACCACTATAATAACACTCCTTCTCGGAACAATCCGGAGGCGGAGAAACCTCGTACAATAATGATTACAACAATAATCAAATAGATACAAGCAAATATAATGAAATACAAATGCAAGTAAAGGAAAAACACTTTACAAGAGCTTTGGATTGCTTGATCTTTGATTGCCTTGAACTAGCTTTGAAGGACTGGAAAGCACCAACTTCCCCCTTCAAATATGCCTAAGAAAATCGCTATCTTTTTCTCCATCACGAGCTCCTTATATGGACCATCAGACCGATCACATTGTTGTGAGACAACGATGTAATCCACGCAAAAAATCCAATCGGCTTAGGACATCACCGACTGATCATGAGCATCACGATCGATGAGCCATCATCACGATCGCATGCCCCGTCGGTGAGTGAGACTCCATTCGTGGTCCAAACCCGAGCATCAATCGATCGATCCATGATTCAACCGCCGCCTCGATCAAGAGTGCCAAGCTCGTGATCGTTTGGCCATTCCCTGCAGTTAAACCCTAGTTGACTACGCCAGTCGACTGGCACACCTCAAACATGAGGTTTTAACCCACGTATGGTGCCCCCATACTTGCTAGACCACCCTTAGCCTAGACCTAAGCCTTCTAGCCACCTCCATCAGCCTCACGCATCTCGGATCCCTCCAAGTCATCCATGACTTGTTCATCCATCGCGCTAGCCTTCAGGTGCTTCCATCGGCTATGTCATGCTAACGGTGTCTACACCGCTAAGGCACATTGGACTTACGCCGCCAAGACTCCGCTTGGACTTTACGCCGCCAACCATTGGACTTATGCTTCCAAGACTCCCGCTTGGACTTTACGCTGCCAATATCAAACCCCTTGGACTTCTCATGCCAAGACTCAAGCTTGGACTTTCCCTTGCCAACCCATGTTGGACTTCTCAAATGCCAAGATCATGCTTGGACTTTCCCTTGCCAACCAATGTTGGACTTTTACATTGCCAAGACCCATGCTTGGACTTTTTATGTGCCAAGTGTCCCACTTGGACTTTCCATGCCAAGTACTCAAGACTTGGACTTTACCTTGACAATTACATTGTCATATATTTTTGTCGAACATCAAAACATCACTCGAGTCAAACTCGAGTCCTGGTCAATCGTGACCTGGGTCGATTGCACCAACAATCTCCCCCTTTTTGATGTTTGACAAAAACCAAACAAATCATTTGAGTTAGACCACTAACTCAAGTCTCTTACCAATTATTCCAAATTGGTAATCCCAAATAATTTCCCAAACATTCTCCCCCTTTTTGACATACATCAAAATGATTATCTCTACAAGGAGATCAAAGTCTCACGTCCCAATGAGATCTTACAATCTCCACCTTGGTTTAAAAATACCTAGGATGCCTGTCATCTTCCTAGTGATAAGTCTCATATCACTCAAGAGAGGCAATCCTATTCACTCTCCCAATTTCCAAATTAGGTATCAAGAGCCCATCAATTTTCCCAATTGATGATACTTTCCCAATAACCTCTCCTCTTCAAGGAGAAAAACACATCCATCATCTCAAGATGGATACCTCCCCCTAAAGGCTTGCTCCCCCTTGACCATTGCACCAACAATGTCCTTGGGAAGTTCCTAAGCCAGTAGGAACTCTAAGCCATCAAAATGAAGGTTAGAAATTCAACATTGAACTTCCCAACACCTTAAAATTGATACAAACCGTAAACACCTATCCTAATCTATATCCAATGGATTTTCATCCTTCATCATGCTTTCCAAAGCATATCCTAGGGTTAGGAGTGGTTAGGGACCTTAACCGCAGCTGAAATCGGGTTAAACAAACTTAGTTTTCCCAAAATCAGTATTGACAATGACTGGACTACCGATCTGCACGGCAACAATGAGTGATATCACCGCAATGAGTCCAACGCGCCATCACCGATCATCCTATAGAGGTAGCTTGATCGATAATCAAAACCTGATTTTCAGTTATACAAAGTTCAAAAACTATTAAAATTTTAAAGTTTTTGATCTACTTTGTATCAACTTCTACAATGATGATGACTATCAAAAGATAGACTTCACCCAGGTTTTCTAAATTGATTTTAAAATGTTTTTGAAAACCTAGTTTGAACCATGGTTTATTGGCTAAATATACATAACTTGTATATTAGCTTTCCTTATGATTCTTGGTGATAATTAAAATAAGTTTGAGTTCATCTAGATGCACTACCTATGCACCTTGAACCTAACTTATTATCCTAGCATCTCACATGTATCTAGGGTGTATAAATACACATACATGTCAATGTGATGTGAAATGTGGGTTTTGATTCATTTTATCTAGGGTTTCATGCATTTCCTAGGCAACCCTACTTGATTCCCTTATAAATGAGACTTCAAGTCATGCCATTTTCCTTAAATCAATGTTCAATCAAATTAATGTATGAAATGATCATGGCATAGTGATAGCAAAATAAAAACATGACCAATGATCATGATGTCATGACATATGATAAAATTTAAAAACACATGACATTTAAAGTAATCATAACAAATGACATGACATGTTATATAATAAGATGAAATTTCATGTCATGTTATGATATAGCAATTTTCATAAACCAATACATTAATACAAATACACACTCAAACACACATGATTTTCACAAACAGAAATTTCATTCAATTTAAAAGGATTTCAGTTTTTTTTTTTACATTCAAAATGGAGATTTGATATACTCAATCTCACTACAAAACTGAGAAACAAAAGAAAATCCTAACATCTTCTAGATCTAGTCGTCTGCAGGAGGTGGAGTTGGAGGAGGTTGCCGGCTCAAAGTCTAGGCCCGCATCATCTCATACATATCGAGCTGACACTGCTCGATACGACTCTGGGACTCTGCAATCTGCATGTATCTCTCCTCTATTCTACCAAGACATGCGCCCATGGATGCTTACCCTACTAAGAGCTCGGCGATCCTAGAGTCATGCTCACGATAGTCTGAATCGGACTCACCGCCAAGACGATCTGATGGACCCGCCACTGATGCATCTGCTGGAAGCTTATCCTCCTCATCAGCAGCGTCTGCATCCTCATAGTCCTCTGCCACCTCTCTGGGTACCAGAGGAGGCTCTCTGCGTGCCCTGGTCGGTGGTCGAGGCGCCAACTCCATCTGTCCACTCCCCATCCGCAGCTTCGCTAACGAGAAGTTACGAATCGATATGCAGTCGTACACCTCAGAGTGCGCTCGCAGTGATCCCCTGTGAATGTTGATGCCTACTGACTCTAACCATGCTGTGATAATGTGCCCAAAAGGGATATGCACTTTCCCTTGTACAGGGGAAATGAAATGCACAATGCAGTGAAACATGTTTAATGCAATGTTTATGTCTAACCTATTACGCATGGCGTATAGTAGAAAGAGATGGGGAGGTCGAATCTTGGCCAGACCCCGAGTGACGATCGGAAGAAAACACCCAACAATGACCTTGTAGAGTACATTGTCAAGTGCAGATAACTCAGTAATAGGAAATAAATTCTAGGCTGGTGGACGAGGATGACCAAAAACATGCTCATGCATGGAGTCCAAAGAGATATGGTCAAATGGCTCGGGTAAAGGAGCATCAAAGGTAGGGTAGAAAATGAAGGTGTCATCCGATGGCTTACACTCGAGAAACTCCTGCAACATCCCAGGAGTGAACTCTAAATCGCATTTTGCAACACGAGTAGTGTAGGTAGGACCATCGTCTACCTTCTTTAGGTTCTAATAAAACTCCTTAAGGAGGTCATCGTTAAGGGCATGTGTGCATAAGACAATTTTCATGAGATGATAATATGCAAATATGTCTATGACATCACTATAGTAACGTGCAAAAAAGTCCCTATCGATGTACATAACCAACATAGGTTGGTACAATCATGATTCACCCTCGGGTGGATCATTTCTACGGGATCTCCTACATGAATGTAATGCAACAATATGAAATGCAAGGGCACCAATACACGATTAGATTGTTATAGATTACAATGAAAAGGAAAAATTAGGATTCTTGAGTAAGAAAATTTTACTTCGGTGCCATTTGAAGGGGTGATGAGGGAATGCTCGGATATCGCTGAGGGGGCCGTCAAAAAGTTCGCCGGAAGACTAGACGCCGGAACCCTAATCGAAAACGAAGAGATAAACGCTGGAAACGAATGAACTAGGGCTATGAGATAAGTGAAAACACGAAAGGAACAACTTAGCTATCAAACCTAAGGTTTGGGCGGCTGGCACGGCCGGAAAGACTGGTCGGAGAGGAAGTTGGTGATCGGAGAGGAGAAGACGCTAACCCGGCGTTATAAAGATCGATATGCAACATCACGACTAATCGCGTTTATTAGCCGATCGCCCGGCCAAAGAATCGATCAGAGTCTTCGTCGCGATAAGAGATCGATCCGACCGATGTTTCATCATCGACCGATCGGTGCGATCATCATCATGACCGTCCGAGCACTCGATCGATGACCTCACCTGATGATGACATCCGATCGATGTATCCTATCACGATCGATGCAAACAGTCGAGTCCTAGAACCAGCACTCGACTGCTTGACTCACGATATCATGCTACAGTGTTATCAGTTGACTGATATCTAATTTCCAGTTCTGAAATTCAGAAAATCTTGATTTCTTTATCTAACTTATTCCATTTTCTCATGTTTAGTCTTGTATATCGACCATATTTATGTTATTCTTATATTCATGTATTTGTTAATGTATTTTGATATTTTATTTTATTCTAGCAAACATTAACATTCAATGGTTTCAAAATCCTAACATCTCACCCTTTCTAAGTGTTGAAATACACAATCAAGGTAAAAGACTTGTTTTGTGAGATGCAATCCACCCTAGACATTCCTTCCATGCAAACATATGGTGAAACACATGAAACATGGTAAGTACAAGACATCAAGGTGCATGACACTTGAGTATCACTCTTGATGTAACTTCTATACCTTAACACACTTTTCTTGATACATTCATTCCTAAAGTGTGCCAAAGATCAAAGTGACACATTACGACCTTTAAATCTAGATTGTGCCAATTCTATTGATTTTCATAATTTAAAAAAAATTGGTACATCCCAAAATCTTTTAGAATTAAAACTCAAATGCATTTCCAAGGTAACCATAACCTTGAAAATAACCTAAAGTGTCACCTTTACCATGGTTGAGTTAACTACCCATCAAATCATAGTTGGCACATTCTAACTCATTTAACGTGAATCAATCACGCTCTTTGGAACCCAAAATCTATTCGAGCTCATTGAATTAATTAAATATTCCTTAGGGATAACCTCCCTAGATACCTTCCTAATGACCCTCCTAGGCTTATTAGCCTTGGTCATAGCGGTCTTACCTAGGTTGACTCTAGAGGTAACTCCCCTTGCAACCTTGGTCTTCCTAGACCTAGTTTGTGTTCCATAATCAAATGGAACACTATGGTAAGCCACCTTAGGCTTAGGTTTGTGACTCAAACCTTGATTTCCCTTGGTTGACTTTTGTCTTTTGGGTCTTAGATGTTGACTTTGAAATCTTGACCCTTGACTTTGACCATTAGACCCTTGAAATTGATTTTGTATCTTATTTAGGGTCTTTTCTAGTTTTTCAAGCCTTGACCTTAAGGCTTGGTTCTCTAATTCTAATTGCCCAAATGATTTTTGATTAGGTTTTTGGGCATTACCATTTACCTTAAACATATATCTACCCTTATTGGGATTGATACCTAAATAACTTTCGATTTTCTTAATTGTTTTCCTAGGAATGACCTTTCTAGGGACATTAGTCCTAAATTTCTCCTTCTTTGAAATATATCTAGAGTTATCATTCCTAGCATGCTTTGATTCATGAGTAATAGCAAAGTCATTTGAATTAATTCTAGCATGCTTTTGCTTAGAATTTAAAGAATGAGCATTATGAAAATATACCTTAGGGTTTGCCTTAGAGGCTCCCCCTACTTGTGTAGCTCCCTCTTGTTGGTGCAGTGGGCACCAAAGTCGAACCGGTATTTTGATTATGGCAAAAGGCTCAATAGTTAAGGGTATATTTGTTATCTTACGAGCTCAATTAAGTGTGCAGAAATGCTAAAGTTGAGCGGAAGGTCTGCGACACCCGGTGGGAACCGAGGTGGTCGGGCAACGCCAGAGGGACTTCGGAGGAAGCCGAGGTACTCGGGTGAAGACCGGAAGCGAGGCTACAAGGTAAGCTCGTGTGAAAGCGAAGCAAGGTCGTTAAGCGTAGATCCGACCCAATACCTCCAATGGAAGGTCTAGGTCGAGATCAGATGGTTAGAACCATCGTACTTTATATTTTAAGCTAACTTGTACTGCAGTCCAAAACCCTTTGACTCTGATCCATTTGCTAGTCAAGTTCCAGCCTCGAGAAGAGCTCGAATTTCAAGGGGGTGAATTTGGACTTGACTCGTGTTTTGGTACAAAGGGTGATGTGGCATCAAGGTGGACATCCAAACCATCACCAAGCTTCCTTGTGGTGGATGCCCAAAATAAGGTGAGTTGGCACAAGATGGTTGGCTCCCATGATGTGGCACAAGTTGAATGGCTCCAACAAGTTGGCGCCCAAGGAGGTTGGAGGTGGCACAAGGTGGTTGGATGAAACACCTCATCCTCAAGTTGGCGCCCAAGGAGGTTGGAGGTGGCACAAGGTGGTTGGATGAAACACCTCATCCTTGAGTTGGCGCACAAGGAGGTTGGAGGTGGCACAAGGTGGTTGGATGAAACACCTCATCCTTGAGTTGGCGCAAAGGATGTGGATGAACAAGTCTTGGGGGATAAGAACCTCACCTTGGACACTACCTATGTCTAAATTCATAGATCAATATCCATAAATAGACATGTTCAAGCCAAGCAAAATACAAGAATTCAAGAGCTCTCAACACGCCGTAACGCCGCTACTACTACTCACATTTGCTATAACGCGAAGTGCTTACAACAAAAGCTACATCTTCTACTTATAAGAGTTGTCGGGTATATTTATTTAAGTTCTACTTCTTTAAATTGTCTTTGTGCTTTAATCGTAACAAGGAAAGGAGTGTCCCTTTGCCTTGATTTCTTTGTAATCGCTCCTACTTCCAACGAAGAGGAGTGGTTTTAGTGAATTGCTCTCCGACGTGATCAAGGATCACTAGGGCCGTGGATTAGCAATCGAAGATTGTGAACCACGTAAAAATATCTTGTCTATTTTATATTTCCATTGTGCATTCTCTACTTGCTTTTTACTTATTGCAAAAGTTTTTAACGACACAGATCGCTATTCCCCCCTCTAGCGACACTTTCGATCCAACAATTGGTATCGTGAGTCGGGCGCTAAGATTCGTGAAACCACCAATCTAGTTTTGTTTTTCTTTTTACAGATTTTTTATTTATTTATTTCTGTTTTCGTATAATTATTTCACTTGCTTATCTTCTCCTACATATAGAATTGCATTAGAGGCTTTAGGATCGGATAAGGTTGTCCTTGGGTTAGATCCGAGTAAGGTTGTCCTCGGAACTTCAGCGACATTCGCATTTGATTGTTTATTTCTTTTGCAAGTTACATTTTATATATCTTTTTACTTCTCACTACTAATCCAAGGCGAAAGTCTTGGAATATTCTTTCCGTGTGTGTTTTGCAAGATTCTTTTCGTTCTTCTTCTTGTTTTTAAATGGCCCATCTCGAAGGGTTTAGCACCGCCTTGACCCCCCGCTTTTACAACGGTAATGACTTTCCTTATTGGAAGGGTCGGATGGAATGCTTTCTTAAAACCCAAATCGAGATGTGGATCGTAATCAAACCGGTTTCACACTTCCTAATGAAGATGGTGAATCTTTGGGTTACGATCAATGGTCAAATTCCATGAAAGAACAAGTAGAAGCCGATGCCAAGGCAACTCAAATCTTGCAATGTGGGTTGTCAAGGAAGAGCTCAACCGCGTCGGCCCCTTCATTAGTGCAAAGGACTTATGGACCAAGCTAGTGGAACTACACGAAGGCACCCGACACACGAAGGTATGTAAAAGAGATTTACTTTTAAATAAATTGTATAACTTGAAAATGCAGGAAAACGAGACCGCAACTCAACTACATGCTCGTATCCAAGACATCGCCGTCAACCAACTCCATGCCATCGGACAAAGGTCGAGAATCGCTGACCTTATCGGTATTCTCTTAACTCGCTTCCTAGGACCACCTTGTGGGCATCCATGGTCGATGCCTACAAGGTCTCCAAGGACCTTTCTAAGATTAGGTTAGACGAATTGTTTTCGAACTTGAATTACATCGTGGTCGAGCGAGAAGAGTATTGCGTTAGTTGCGAGGTTCCAAGAAGAAGAAGCCCCAAGCAAGCCACCCTCGGAGGAAGAAGGCGATATCCAAGCTCTAATGGCCAAGCCGACCGAGCACGACTCAAACCGAAGAAGAGTCCGAGTCGAATCCGATGATGAGCTTCCATTCAAGACAAGCCACGGATCCGTATCCGGTTCAAAAGAATCATTAAGGGTAAGTCGGTCGTTACTTAATACTTTGTATGGTGCAATTAAATTTTAAATAAGAAACTAGCTAAGTCCGAGTCCAAGGTCGAGACCCTAATTGAGGAGGTTAACCTCCTCAAACATGAGGTCTCCCTAACCTCTTCGACTACTCAGATTCAAGAGGAGGACTCAACCTGCTGAAAAGCTTGAAGTTGAGAACTCGCTTTTGAAAACACAAGTCGAAGACCTTAGGAACACGTTGGAAAGGTTCACTTTGGGATCCAAGGGACTTGACCTCTTACTTGGATCACAAAGGGCCGTGTACAACAAGGCCGGACTCGGGTTTAACTCAAATACAACCAATAAGTCATATATGTCTATAGTAAACCAACATAAGAAAAATGTCCAAGCATGGGTCCCTAAGATCACTTTGATTTCAACTTTAGGATCTAACATGTATTGGGTTCCCAAGGACCAAATTCACTATGTGAATAGACCCACTCGATTCAATGGTCCAGGGGGAGCCAATACAAAATGTATTTTTATTAAGTCTTAGAAATTGCATGCTTAGTTTTTCCTTTATTTTTAGAATGGTTAGATAGGACTCATAACCAACTAAAATTATGAAAGATTGAGCCTCGGGAGCCTCTTTTCAAAAATAAATCAACTAAAATCCTACGAAAGATTGAGCCTCGGGAGCCTCTTTTCAAAAATAACTAGTTAGACCAAGATGTAGTCTCAAGTAAGTCGAGTTATCAATTTCTTGAAATTAGCTTTGTCTAAGGAAGTGGTCGTTGTTCCGATCAAAGAAGGCCTCTGCCTCGCCACGACTGAAGCTAATCTCTTGAAAAGATTACTTGATGAGCTTAGACTAAATCGAATCTAACCTAATGTTGGTTAATTTAAATTCATTAAAATTAATCAAGTAAAATTGAAAGTCATCTCACAAGAACACATAGGAATAACATGTTTTGATCATGTAGATATTGGTGAGATGATTTAGGTTTAAAAACTTACAAACAACCCTTTAGTAATTCCATTGATCCTACACATAAGAGTCGAAGAAACCATTAATATAGTTTTCGACGAAGGACACGAACCCGTTCAATCCTTAACAAAACCAACTAGCAAATCAACTTATAGCGAACCCGACTCTGATCTTGAACTTGAATCTCGTCCTAACCCAAGTCATCCTATCGACCAAGTGATAGATGACTCTAACCCAAGTCAAACTAGAACTCACCCAAATCATCCTATCAATCAAGTTATAGGTGATCCAAATTTAGGGGTTCGAACTAGAGCTTCATATCGAAACCTTAGTCAAATCTCGTTAATTTCCAAAATCGAACCCAAAACTATTGAACAAGCACTTCTTGATCCCGACTGGATTATTGCTATGCAAGAAGAGCTAGCTCAATTCACTAGAAATGAAGTCTTGGAATTAGTACCACCACCTAAAGAAAAATCAATTATTGGAACAAGGTGGGTATTTCGAAATAAACTTGATGATAAAGGTGAAGTAGTTAGAAATAAAGCTAGGTTAGTCGCAAAAGGGTTTAGTCAAGTCGAAGGTTTAGATTACGATGAGACCTACGCCCCCGTAGCCAGACTAGAGTCCATCCGAATGTTGTTAGCATATGCTGCACATCGAGGTTTTAAATTGTTTCAAATGGATGTCAAGTCAGCATTTTTGAATGGATACATTAAGGAAGAAGTTTACGCTACCAACCTCCGGATTCAAAATCTAGATAAACGACCATGTCCTTAGACTTAAGAAAGCCCTATATGGACTCAAACAAGCCCCAAGAGCTTGGTACGAAAGGCTTTCGATCTATCTTAAGTCCAAAGGATTCAACCAAGGTTTAGTCGACCCAACCTTATTCGTTAAAACCGTAGGAAAAGAAATCTTTCTAGCCCAAATCTATGTAGATGATATAATTTTTGGAACTACCAACTCGATCCTGCTAAACGAATTCATCTCACTTATGGAAAGTGAATTTGAAATGAATTTAGTGGGAGAGTTAAGTTTCTTCTTAGGTTTACAAATTAAACAAACTAAAGATGGAATATATTTACATCAACAAAAATATACTAAGGACTTAATAAATCGATTTGGAATGCAAGATGCTAAAATAATCAATACACCTATGGCAACTAATGTTAATATAAACGAAGATGTAGAAGGAAAACCCGTTGACCTAAAATACTATAGGAGCGCAATAGGAAGTCTCCTATACTTAACCGCGAGCCGACCCGACATTTTATTCGCGGTAAGTATGTGCGCAAGGTTACAAACCTGTGCCAAGGAGTCTCACCTAACCCTAGTCAAGCGTATCCTTAGATATCTAAAGGGCACGCTAAACGTAGGTATTTGGTACCCTAGATCTACCGAGTTTAATCTAATCGGCTACTCCGACTCCGACTATGTCGGTAGTAAACTCGATAGAAAGAGCACGAGTGGTTGTTGTCAAATCCTCGACTCGAGTCTAGTAAGTTGGTGCAGTAGGAAGCAGCATTGCGTTGCCTTATCTACCACCGAAGCCGAATACGTTGCGATGGGTGAGTGTGTCTCTCAGCTCCTGTGGATGAAGCACACTCTCCAAGACTTTAGCTTAATCTTTAACAACATTAAAACCTACATAGATAACATTAGTTCAATTAACTTAACTAAAAATCCAATATGTCATTCTAGGACAAAACATATAGAAGTTAAACACCACTTCATTAGGGAACATGTAACTAATGGAACTATACAACTAGAGTATGTTGAGTCCAAATCAAACCTAGCGACATCTTCACCAAACCACTACCCGGCAATTTAGTTTATTAAGACGAAAGTTAGGTATGTGCGTAATAGAGTAGGATTTAAATTTTCTATATATGTACTCTACTTTTGCTTCTTTTATGAAATTAGCCTAAGTCTTACCTTAGAAATCATATACCTATAGATTTAAGGAGCCAACACATCTCACAACACATAGGACTAATGTGTTTGTGTACTTAGCCACGTAGACGGGCGTGAGATGTTAGGACCTTACTCCTGGTTCCAGATGTAGATTCAGTGCATCGACATGAACCATGGAGTATAATTATTTAAAATTAATCAACTCCTTCAAGACTTATTGATCATTCTATATCAATCAAGTCCAACCGGAGTTGTACATTTTAGATGAACATATTTTCAAGCTTATTATTATTTTAAAAATAATATATATTTATTTTGGGAACTTGCTTGGACTTACAAACCCTAAAATATTTTTACAAACTTTTTGAGTTAAGGCAAAAGGGGGAGAAAGTCACAAAAGTAAGGAAGAAAGTAAACAAAATTATTACCTTTTATATTAAGAAATTCCGTTTACTTAAGCAACTATTAAGGGGGAGTAAAAATTATTTTTCAAGAACTCACCTTCGGTCAAGGGGGAGGTTACCTCAAAGGGGAGAACTTGAAACAATAATATTTCTCACTCATGCTTAATCTTTATGCTAGCTCATTCATACTTAATCATTATGCTAGCTCATTCATATTTAATCATTATGCTAGCTCATTCATACTTAATCATTATGCTAGCTCATTCATATTTAATCATTATGCTAGCTCATTCATATTTAATCATTATGCTAGCTCATTCATATTTAATCTTTATGCTAGCTCATTCATGCTTAATCATTATGCTAGCTTACTGTTATGCTTAATTTTTCCTTAACTTTTGTGTCGGTTTGCCATGAATCAAAAAGGGGGAGATTGTTGGTGCAGTGGGCACCAAAGTCGAACCGGTATTTTGATTATGGCAAAAGGCTCAATAGTTAAGGGTATATTTGTTATCTTACGAGCTCAATTAAATGTGCAGAAATGCTAAAGTTGAGCGGAAGGTCTGCGACACCCGGTGGGAACCGAGGTGGTCGGGCAACGCCAGAGGGACTTCGGAGGAAGCCGAGGTACTCGGGTGAAGACCGGAAGCGAGGCTACAAGGTAAGCTCGTGTGAAAGCGAAGCAAGGTCGTTAAGCGTAGATCCGACCCAATACCTCCAATGGAAGGTCTAGGTCGAGATCAGATGGTTAGAACCATCGTACTTTATATTTTAAGCTAACTTGTACTGCAGTCCAAAACCCTTTGACTACAGTCAACTGCTAGTCAAGTTCCAGCCTCGAGAAGAGCTCGAATTTCAAGGGGGTGAATTTGGACTTGACTCGTGTTTTGGTACAAAGGGTGATGTGGCATCAAGGTGGACATCCAAACCATCACCAAGCTTCCTTGTGGTGGATGCCCAAAATAAGGTGAGTTGGCACAAGATGGTTGGCTCCCATGATGTGGCACAAGTTGAATGGCTCCAACAAGTTGGCGCCCAAGGAGGTTGGAGGTGGCACAAGGTGGTTGGATGAAACACCTCATCCTCAAGTTGGCGCCCAAGGAGGTTGGAGGTGGCACAAGGTGGTTGGATGAAACACCTCATCCTTGAGTTGGCGCACAAGGAGGTTGGAGGTGGCACAAGGTGGTTGGATGAAACACCTCATCCTTGAGTTGGCGCAAAGGATGTGGATGAACAAGTCTTGGGGGATAAGAACCTCACCTTGGACACTACCTATGTCTAAATTCATAGATCAATATCCATAAATAGACATGTTCAAGCCAAGCAAAATACAAGAATTCAAGAGCTCTCAACACGCCGTCGTAACGCCGCTACTACTACTCACATTTGCTACAACGAAGTGCCGCCGACAACGAAAGCTACATCTTCTACTTATAAGAGTTGTCGGTATATTTATTTAAGTTCTACTTCTTTAAATTGTCTTTGTGCTTTAATCGTAACAAGGAAAGGGGGAGTGTCCCTTTGCCTTGATTTCTTTTTGTAATCGTTGCTCCTACTTCCAACGAAGAGGAGTGGTTTTAGTGAATTGCCCTCCGTACGTGATCAAGGATCACTAGGGCCGTGGATTAGCAATCGAAAGATTGTGAACCACGTAAAAATATCTTGTCTACTTTATATTTCCGCTGTGCATTCTCTACTTGCTTTTTACTTATTGCAAAAGTTTTTAACGACACCGTATCGCTATTCACCCCCCCCTCTAGCGACACTTTCGATCCAACACCTCTTTGATCTTTTTGCTCCCCCTAGGACATTGATTCCTATAATGTCCTTTTGAATTGCACTTGAAGCATATGATGTGCTCCTTGCCTTTAGATGTTGGGGAACCGACATCCTTGACTTTTGGTGCCGGCGGAGCTTTCCTAACCTTCTTTGGGCATTTGCTCTTGTAATGCCAAAATTCCCTACACTCAAAACACATGATATGATTTTTATTAGAAATTGATGTGTTTGAGTTACCTAGGGTCGTGGCGGAAACTCGAGCTTGCTCTTCCTCTTGACCGGAAGTAGAGGCTTCTTCTTGACTTGACTCTTGCTACGAAGTGGATGGTCTAACTTCCTCCCCCTCAATCCTAGAGGTTGAGGTCTCCTCCAATTCTTTCACCTCCTCTTCCACTGATTCAGAAGTTGATTCCCTATCAACCTCCGAGTCCCCACTTTCTTGTGAGGATGATGAATCTTCCTCTTCGGTCTCCTCCTCTTCCAAGTCTTCTTGGACTGATTCGGGATTATCGTAGAACTTGACCAGCTTGTTCCACAACTCCTTGGCATCCTTATAGCTTCCTAATCTAGACAAAATGTCGTTAGGTATCAAATTAATCAACATTTTTGTTACCTTAACGGTTGTCTTGAATTTTTGACGTTGCTCCTCGGTCCATCACTTCATTTTGAGGATTTTGCCGTTCTCTCCTCTCGGAGTATCAAAACCTATAATCACGACAAACCAATTTTCTATATTCGTCATTAGAAAGTATTCCATTTTACCTTTCTAATACGCGAAATGTTCACGGTCGAAGGAAGGCGGAACGTTGATGTCGTCACCCAATCTCTCCTTGAATTCCATCTTGTTCCTCTAGCGTGCTCCCTTGGTTGTTAATCTGTAGAAGAGCCCCGGGCTCTGATACTACTTGTTGGAATCTTTGCAATGGCTAGAGGGGGGGGGTGAATAGCACATGTTTGTTCGTTGATGGAATTCGATCGAGATTGTGTCTACAAGTTTCGTTAGCACAGTGAAATATATATATATAATAACAATAACGAAACACAATCACAACACAATAACACGAATATTTAACGTGATTCGGAACCGAACGGTTCCTACTCCACGGATCGGGTTCGCACGAACCCTAGCGATGCCAATCACACACCACTATAATAACACTCCTTCTCGGAACAATCCGGAGGCGGAGAAACCTCGTACAATAATGATTACAACAATAATCAAATAGATACAAGCAAATATAATGAAATACAAATGCAAGTAAAGGAAAAACACTTTACAAGAGCTTTGGATTGCTTGATCTTTGATTGCCTTGAACTAGCTTTGAAGGACTGGAAAGCACCAACTTCCCCCTTCAAATTTTCCCAATAAAATCACTATCTTTTTCTCCATCATGAGCTCCTTATAGAAAAGTCTATCGATCATTGCTCGCCGGACCATCGATCGATCGATCACATTCTGTGTGAGACAACAAAGGTAATCCATGCCGGAAAAAACCAAATTTAGGACATTAGTCAACGATCATGAGCATCGGGCCGATCGAAGAGCCATCACTGACCGCCGTCCTAGCTGAGTGAGACTCCATTCCGTGGCCGAAAATCCGAGCATCAGTCGACTGATCCCATGATCACCGATCATTGTTTGCCATTCCCTACACCAAACCCCTAGTTGAACGCCCGATCGCGCCACATGGCACCAGTCGACTGACACACCTCAAACATGAGGTTTTAACTCACGTATGGTGCCCCCATACTTGCTAGACCACCCTTAGCCTAGACCTAAGCCTTCTAGCCACCTCCATTAGCCTCACGCCTCTCGGATCCCTCCAAGTCATCCATGACTTGTTCATCCATCGCGCTAGCCTTCAGGTGCTTCCATCGGCTATGTCATGCTAACGGTGTCTACACCGCCAAGGCACATTGGACTTATGCCGCCAAGACTCCGCTTGGACTTTACGCCGCCAACCATTAAACTTATGCTGCCAAGACTCCCGCTTGGACTTTACGCCGCCAATATCAAACCCCTTGGACTTCTCATGCCAAGACTCAAGCTTGTACTTTCCCTTGCCAACCCATGTTGGACTTCTCAAATGCCAAGACCATGCTTGGACTTTCCCTTGCCAACCAATGTTGGACTTTTACATTGCCAAGACCCATTCTTGGACTTTTCATGTGCCAAGTGTCCCACTTGGACTTTCCATGCCAAGTACTCAAGACTTGGACTTTACCTTGACAATTACATTGTAATATATTTTTGTCGAACATCAAAACATCACTCGAGTCAAACTCGAGTCCTGGTCAATCGTGAACTGGGCCGATTGCACCAACATGACCTTGACTCCACTTTAGTTTTTCTATTGCTTGATACTTACCTTTGCACTTAAAATGCTCTGTCATTGTTGTTATCTATTCATTCATCATTGTTATGAATTATAGATGTTATGGTAAATGGACCTGTAGTGGTTTACCTATGTGTACGTAGCTAAATTCAGTTGTAAAACTGAATTGTGCAATTTAGATAAATCATCCGGGGGTGGGTGATGTTCTAGAAGTAAAGTGAGTTTTCATATCATATCCTGATGTTGTGTATAGATCTACTATGAATCATGTAGTCATGTATGGATGTGTGATTTGTCGATACAACGTCGCTACGGACTGGAGGTCCTAGCTTAGTTGTTGTCAGCTATATATGCCTCTCTATATAATAGAGAGTGTGTTGTTGACATATGTATGTGTTGTCGTGCATTCATTCCATTTACATGCATGCTAGCGACTTGGTCTCCCTTGTGATTAAGAGGGTTATCAGTCATCCTGCCTCCCAGGTTACTCGTGGAGGAGTAACTGGTGTGAGGGTAGAGCATTTGTTGTGCCGCACTCGCCCCCTATTGACAGTGGTTGTTGGAGTAGCGTGCAGTTGTCCTAGGTGCGTGACACTCGACCACTCATAGGTAGTGACAGTCGGAGTGGCCAGCAGTAAGGACCCCCATTGTGTAGCTAGCTCTTTACACTTATATGCTACTTGTTCAGACTGCCCACTCGGCCACTCGAGAGCAGTGATTATTGTTGAGTTGGGATAGTTTTCATGTCGTGCCACCTAGGCCACATTGGGGTCATGGTAGCGAGTAGGGTGCGCAGGCATGACCATGCATCTGCATTGCTGTGGTAGATGGTGTTTGCATTTATATATATATATATATATATAGTTGAGTACATATAGATAGAGTCTATATATATGATCGTTGGATGTTGCATTTGTTTGAGCTATGCTTGCTGCATTTGATTGTACATCATCTTGCATTCCACTTGCATATTTTATAAGGTCGTGTGTGCATTACCAGTATTGAGGTGGTCAGACTGTTGTATACCTTTGACCAGTACCTTGAGGTGATATAGGATGGATCCGGTTCATTGTTGTATTTGACTTAGGATGTTAGTATGACGTTTTTGTTGATTATTGAGTTAGTATTACTCTACCATGTTGTAGGTGTTGTATTATGGTAATTATTCTCAGGTTATATGAGTTGCATCGTTGCCGATCATCAGGTATGTCAGTACCTTTGTTGTTATTGTTGATTAGTTGGTTATACAGTTGTATTATCATACTGATATATATATCTGTTGTATCTTTAATCAATATATTATTGACTCACATGTGATATATATATATATATATTATGCATGTACTTTTATTCTTATTACCGCTGAGTTTTATACTCACCACCACAGACCCTGGGTTTCTTGTCGCCCAAGTAATAGGTAGTCGACTTCGTGATGGGATTGGAGCAATGCTGGCTAGCATTATCTCATCTCACTTCCGAGGGTTCCAGCTTTGGATTTATGTTTCCTTTAGTTTCTGATGTTTCTTATATTAATCCGGATTTATATGGTGGTTGTTGTGTTAGACATTGTTGATGTATGCATTTGTTGATTCGGGTTTTGACGATCCTTTCTTTATGTTGTGGTCAGTCATATCGGTATGCATTATGTGTAGTTTATTATTTCGTTGTGATAATTTCCGCTGTGTTTTGTTATATATACATTTATATATGTGCTTGTGATTGTGGCTGAAAGGCCTTGTATCAACAGGATATAGTGTTAGATACGGGGGAGATGTTGTCCGTTTGTTTTTCGATTCGGCATACTCTCGGGGCGTGACATAAGTCCAAGTGTGTAGTCTTTGCGGTGAAAGTCCAAGCATTGAGTCTTAGCAATAGGAAAGTCCAAGAGAATTATTTTGGTAACTTAAAGTTCGGGCGTGTAGTCTTGGCCAAGAAGTCCAAGGGTGAGGTTTTGGCAGCGTAAAGTCCAAGCATAGAGTCTTGGCAGCATAAGTCCAAATGAACCTTGGCAAAGGACCCGGTTAGCATGACATAGCCGATAGAAGCACATAAAGGCTAATGCGATAGATGAAGATTCGTGGACTCGAGGGATCTGAGAGGTGTGAGGATGATGGAGGTGGCTAGAAGGCTTAGGTCTAGGCTATGGGTGAGTATCAAGTACGAGGGGATCATACTTGGGTAAAACCTCATGTTTGAGGTTTACCAGTCAACTAGTCGAGTGTTTAACACTTGGGAGCCTAGTTGACTCGGAACAGTCGACTGAGGGCTATGCCGTAGTCGACTAGTCGACGAATTGATTGAGGCTCGACTGTTAAGATGAGGCTATGGCAGTCGACTGCCATGTATGGGTAGTCGACTGATGGTAGTGTAGCAATCAACAGATTGTTGCACAGTCGACTATAGGCCAGCAGTTGACTGCTGGTGAGGGCAGTCGACTATTGGGATATCCATTAGGCAGATTCCAGCGTGGATGGAGTCGTTATAAGACAACGGATAGGCTAGCAGTCGACTGGTGCCTTTTGGTAGTCGACTGCTAGGTGCGAAATCAGCTCGATGTAGGTTATAAAAGGAGTAATTTGGGGAGGATTTTGCAAGCGATTTTTGGGATGATTTTGAAGGGGAAGTGTTGTTGCATTCCAGACCTGCAAGAGCAATCCAAAGCAATCAACAAGCAAGCAATCTAAAATTATTCTTGTAAAGTTTTCTTTACTTAGTGTTGTATTTGTTTCTTATTTTTTTATTGTAGTTTATTATTTATTATTGTAAACATATTGTAAGAGGTTTCTCCACCTCCAGTGTCATATCGAGAAGGAGAAGTTTGATAGTGGTGGTGTGCATCACTAGAGCTCAATTATAGCTCGTCCCATGGAGTAGGAACCCTAGTTTCGAACCATGTAAAATACTTTTGTTGTATGTGTGCTTGTTTTTATTATTATTGTGCATTTCTATTTTGTATATTCTGCTGCACATTAACAAGCTTTGTAGACGAGCATATGAACGAGCGAAATTGAAATCGCTATTCACCCCCTCTAGCGTGACGTCATAGGCCCTACAATTGGTATTAGAACAAGGTTTCTCTTCTACAGACTCATCGCCAAGAGAGCGCATGCGCTAGAAGAAATGAAGTTTCAAGATAGATTGGGGGATGACATCATGGTTCCACCTTCTTTCGACCACAAAAATTTCACATGTTGGAAAGGTAGAATGATGTATTTTCTTATGTGTGATTTTGATAATCGGATTAGCATTGTAGTAGGGTTCGATGCTCCAAAGGAAAAGGAGAGAATACTCAAGAAGAAAAAGTGGACTAAAGAGCAAATCTGATATTTTGAAATAAATAATAAGGTAATGGAAATGTTAGTTAATTTATTACCTAACGATATTTTGGCAAAGTTAGGTGAGTTTAGGGATGCTAAGGAATTATGGAGTAAGCTAACCAAGCTCTATGAAGAATCCTCACCAGCTCAAGTAGAGGAGAAATCTAAAGAATCGAGCTAATCCTCTCAAGATCAAGAAGAATGCTCATCCTCTAAAGAGTTTGAGGATTCAGAGGTTGAGAGGGAATCAACATCCGAAGAAGAAGAGGTGGAGGTCTTGGAAGTCTCCACTTCTAGAATTGAGGGGGAGAATAAGTATTCAACACTAGAGCAAGAACAAGAAGAAACATCTACCTCTGGACAAAATGAAGAGAAAATTCAAGATTCTTCTCTAGGTCACTCAAATGCAATTCATAAAAATAAAAATCATATAATGTGCTTTGAGTATAGGGATAAAGGGCATTATAAAAGTAAATGCCCAAAATTGGCCAAGAAGAAAACTCAAGTGTCAAAGGCCAAGGAAAAGTCAAAGAGGTCGGAGCCCCAATAAGGAAGAGCAAGGAGAAAGTGGTGTGATTCAAGTGCAATCTAAGAGGGCATTACCGAAGCCAATGTCCAAGGTGGAGTCACCCTCGGAAGGGCAAAGGAGGTGTGATTCAAGTGCAATCTAAGAGGGCATTACTGAAGCCAATGTCCGAGGGGGAGTCACCCTCGGAAGGGCAAAGGAGGAGCTTCATATATAGGGGGAGCTAAGGCAAACCCTAAGGTATCATTTAATAATGCTTCTTCTTTTAGTAATGATAGGAAGCATGTTAAAAATTTACTTGCAATCGTTCATGATAAAAAGCATGCTAGAAATAATAGATATATTTGTTTAGGTGCCAAAAGTTATGAATTTAGGTATAAGGATAAATCTAGACAAATTACCACAAGACCTAGCTCATCTAAGGATAATAGTCTAGGCAATAATCCAAAGAAAAGTAGGCACATGCCTAGGAAGAAGAGAAATCCCCAAAAGGTTAATGAAAAATTAAAAATTGGAAATAGAAAATCAAGCTTTGAGGTCAAATCTTGAGAAAATGGAAAAGTTGCTTAATGGGTCTAATGGGCAAGCTTTAGGGTTTAGGAGGCAAGAGCCATCTAAGGATAGGAAAGGTTTGGTCACAAACCTAAATCCAAGAAGGCAATACCATCCTACCATAGTATTCCATTTAATTATGGGACTACTCCTAGGTCTAGGAAAGTCAAGTTTACTAGGGAAGTCATTTCTAAGGCTAATCTTGACAAGTGTCAAGTGATAAGGCTTCGAAGAAGTCTAGGAAAGTCACTAGCAAGGTTACAAGGGAGGCAATCCCTAGAGTTAACCTTGAGAAGACTCAAATGAACAAGGCTTTAAAGCCTAGGAGGGTCATTAGGAGGGTAGCTAGGGAAGTTATCCATAGTGAGTACCTAGTTAACCCAAGGAGCTCTAATAGGTATTGGGTTCCTAGGAGCGTGATTCCATCATGCTAGATGGGTTTAGGGTGTGCCAACCTTGAATGGATAGGTAGTTAACCTAACCATGGTAAATGTGGCACTTTAGGGCATTTTCGAAGTATTGTAATACTTTGAAAATGAAATGAGATTTATATCCTAAAAAGATTTTAGGATGTGCCAATAAAATTTAAGAAGTTTGAAAAATCAATCATAATTGACACAATTAGGTTTAGAGTCAATGGTGTGCCATTTTTGATTTTTGGCACACTTGAAAATTTGATAATTATGGCAAAATTAGGGTTTAATCCTAGTAAATGAGAATTATACTTGAAACTTAGGTATTCTTATACCTTTGTATTTTATTTGTCATGCGTTATTTTCTATATGTCATGTCATGACATCATATTTCATTTGATCATATAAAATGTCATGAAATGTTAAGTTAATATGTCATGTTTATATTTAGGTCTATCTTTATGCCATGACATCATGATTATTAGAAAATATTTTAATTTATACTATCATTTATGGTATGATCATATCTTATGCATTTAGGATAATTAAAATGAAATTAAGGACAATTGCATGATTTGAAATCCCATGTTAAGGAATCAAATAGAGTTGCCTAGATAAAATGCATGAACCCTTAGGTTAGGGAAAAACAAAACCCACATCTCACAAAAATATTAAATTGATATGTCTGTGTATTGATACACCCCAGACACATGTGAGATGTTAGGAAAATAAGTTAAGTTTAAGGTGCATGGATGTTGCATCTAGATGAACTCAAACTCATAATATGACATGGATGAATCATGAGAAAAGCTAATGTACAAGTTATATACATCTAACCCATAGACCATGGTTCAAAGTAAAGTTTTTAAAAATATTTTAAAAATATTTTGGAAAACCTTGGTGAAGCCTATCTTTTGATAGCAATCACCATTGAACACGTTTGCACAAAATTAGGCAAAAACATTGAAGTTTTCAATGGTTTTGAACTTTGTATAAATTTTGCAATTTAATGGATATTTTAATTTAAAATTAGTTTTCACTCATTATATTTCATGTAAGTAATGTACGTATGAAGTTTCATGATTTTTCAAAATACATAAATTTACTTATGAATTTCTAAAATCTGATTTCTGCATTTTGCAAAAACTAGTCGACTCCTGCTTGGAGCAGTCGACTGGTGGTAAGTTAGTCGACTGATTTCTAATTTCAGTTGACTAATGGTGTTGATTTCAGCTGAACAAGGTCTATTTAGCCATGTCTATTTTAGTTTACCCTAACGTCTCCTAACTCTAGGATATGCTTTGGAAAACATTGGAAGGGCGAAATTATCATTGGAAATGATTAGGAGAGTTATTTAGGGTGGGGCATCGAATTTTAAGGGAGGTTAAAGTTCAAGTTTGAATTTTTTTATCCTTATTTTCGATGGTTTAAGTTTCCTATAGGCTTAGAAACTCTCCAAGGACATTGTTGATGCAATGGTCAAGGGGGAGCAAGACTTTAGAGGGAGTGTGTCCATCAAGGGATGATGGATGCAATTTTGATTACAAAGGGGGAGAAATAAGGGTTAGGTAAACCTTCATTATGGATTGCCTCTCATTTAGTGATATGAGATTTATCACTATGAAGAGCGAAGGCATCCTAGATGATTTTAAACTAAGGGGGAGAATGTAGGATCTCATTAGAGATGAAATATTGAAAACCTTGGTAGGATTTTTGATGTATGCCAAAGGGGGAGAAGTGAGGTTTAAGTTAGGTAAATCATCACTATGCTTTGACATTGGAAGAGTTAAGTTTGAGTTATTATTAGGCTAACTTAAAGGTATTATCAAACATCAAAAAGGGGGAGATTGTTAATGCAATAGGCCCCAGGTCAATGTTGACCAAACTCGAGTGGGACTCGAATAGTATTTTGATATTTGACAATGGATTTGACCATTGTTTGACCATATGGTTTGACCATATGTTGGCCATATGACAAGTGGATGTTTGGAATATCCAAAGTTATATGGGAGAGATTATTTGAGGGAGATTGTTGGAGCAATCAAACTTTGGGTCAAAGTTGACCAGACTCGAGAGAGATTTGAGTGGAAGTCCAATATGGATACTTGACAATGGAGAAGTCAAAATTTGGATACTTGGCAAGGAAAGTTCAAATATGGATATTTGACAAGGGAAGTCCAAAGGTAAAGTCTTGGCAGCATAAGTCCAAGTGTGTAGTCTTGACGCACGTAAAGTTCAAGTGAACTTTGGCAATTGGAAAGTCCAACATGGAGTTGGCAAGGAAAGTCCATGTTTGGATACTTGGCATGGAAAGTCCAAGAATGGTCTTGGCATGGAAAGCCCAAGCATGGTCTTAGCATGGAAGTCCAAGTTTGCATACTTGGCATGGAAAGCCTAAGTTATGGATACTTGGCAAAGGAAAAGTCCAAGGGTGAAGTCTTGGTCACGTAAGTTCAAGTGTGTAGTATTGGCGGTGAAAGTCCAAGCATTAAGGCTTGGTAATGGGTAAGTCCAAGAGTGTAGTTTTGGCAGTGTAAAGTCCAAGTGTGTAGTCTTGGCGGCGTAAGTCCAAATGGATCTTGGCAAGGAAGTCCAAGGGTGAGATTTTGGCAGCGTAAAGTCCAAGCATAGAGTCTTGGTGGCATAAGTCTAAAAACTTTGGCAAAGGACCCGGTTAGTATGACATAGCCAATGGAAGCAACTGAAGGCTAATTGAAGGATAAAGATTGGTAGACTCGAGGGATCTGAGAGGCGTGATGCTGATGAAGGTTGTTAGAAGACTTAGGTCTAGGCTATGGGTGAGTATCAAGTATGAGAGGAGCATACTTGGGTTACACCTCATGTTTGAGGTTTACCAGTCAACTTGGGTTTTGGACCAGTTGATTGACCAAGTAGTTGACACTTGAGAGCCTAGTTGACTCAAAGCAGTCGACTGGTCGAGGAGTCGATTGAGTCTTGATTGCTCGACTGAGTCTTGTAGGATTGTTGGTGACGCACTAGAGGGGGGGGTGAATAGCGTTTTTGTGCTTGATGATGGAATTCAATCGTTCGTCTCTACAATTTGATTAGTACAGTGGAAATACAAAATACAAATACGAATATGAAGACAAATACACAAGCACAAGACAACAATATAATGTGGTTCGAAACCTTAAAGTTCCTACTCCATGGGTCGAGCTCAACTGAGCTCTAGTGATGCCCACACCACTAATAAAAACTCCTTCTCGGAAAAATCCGGAAGCAAAGAAACCTCATACAAAAGATTACAATAGTAATACGAAAGATACAAGCAAACACAAAGTAAATACAAGTACTATGTAAAGAACACTTTACAAATGTGAGCTTTGATTGCTTTGTTTGTTGGTTCCTTGGGCTGCACTTGAAGACCTTGACTTGCACCAGCATATCACCTTAAATCGCTCTAAAAACTATTGCCAAAAATCTCCCATTCGAGCTCCCTTTAAAGCTGCAACTCTGATTGATTTTCGCCTAGTAGTTGATTACTCATACCCATCAGTTGACTGCTCCTATTCCCGCTGGAGAAACTCCAACGGATAGCTGATCAATCGACTACCAAACCCTAGCAAATGATCGATGCATAGGCAATGAGGCATCGGTCGAGCTGTCTCGCTTCGTGGTCGCATCCATCACGATCAGTCATCTATGGCGCTAATCACATCCATGGTAGTCGATCGATCCACACCCGACTACCCAATCGTCGGGCAACGAGTGCCAAGGCCACTCGGGCCGCAAATGAGCATCACGACTCGCCAAGATCGATCGTAACCCACTTGATCGATCGGTGTTGACTAGGTTGTCAAGTGTCAAAACACTCGACTAGTCAACTGGTCCATAACCCCAGTCGACTGATACACCTCAAATATGAGATTTTAACCCAAGTATAATGTTCTCATACTTTCTAGACCACCCTTAGCCTAGACCTAAGCCTTCTAGCCACCTTCGCCAGCCTCACGCCTATTGGATCCCTCTAAGTTATCCATGATTTGTTCATCTATACGCTAGCCTTCAGGTGCTTCCATTGGCTATTATCATGTTAATCGGGTATATATCGCCAAGGCACATTTGGGCTTATGCTGCCAAGACACATGTTTGGACTTTACGCTGCCAAACATTGGACTTATGCTGCCAAGACTATCGCTTGGACTTTATGCCACCAATATCATACCCTTGGACTTCCCAATTGCCAAGTACCCATGACTTGGACTTTCATTGCCAAGACTACACACTTGAACTTATGTGGCCAAGACTACACCCTTGGACTTTCCATGCCAACTCCATGTTGGACTTTCCAAATGCCAAGACCCATGCTTGGACATTTCATTGCCAAGTACCCATGACTTGGACTTTCCATTGCCAAGTACCCATGACTTGGACTTTCCATTATATGGTCAACCCCATGTCAACCATAGAGTTAACCCATTGTCAAACATCAAAATACTACTCGAGTCAAACTCGAGTCCGGTCAATCATGACCTAGGTTGATTGCACTAACAATCTCTCCCTTTTTGATATTTGACAATACCTTTAAGTTAGGCTAACAATAACCTAAACCTAAACACTTCCAATGCCAAAGCATAGTGAAGGTTTATCTAACTTAAACTTCACTTCTCCCCCTTTGGCATACATCAAAAGATCCCCAAGGGTATCAATGTCTCATATCCCAATGAGATCTTACAATCTCCCCCTTGATCCAAAAACCTCTAGGATGCCTTCACTCTTCCTAGTGATAAGTCCTATATCACAAAATGAGAGGCAATCCTCACTTCTCCAAATTCTCCCCCTTATGAGGAAAAACACATCAATCATCCTATGATGGATAACCTCCCTCTAAAGGCTTGCTCCCCTTTGACCATTGCACCAACAATGTCCTTGGAGAGTCCCTAAGCCAATAGAAACACTAGGTTATTGAAATTAAAGGCAAAAGTTCAAACTTGAACTTTCACACATCCTAAAATTGATTTTCACCCTAAACAACTCTCCTAATCCATTTTCAATGATTTTTCACCCTTTCAATGCTTTCCAAAGCATGTCCTAGGGTTAGGAGCAGTTAGGGTACATAGGAAGAGCTGAAAATGGGCTAAACAAATCTTGTTTACCCGAAATCACCAAGAATGACGATCGAAGAAGCGCCGATTGTTGGCATCATCAATGATCGCCATATCAACAATGATCGATCTCTGATTTTTAGAAATCAGGCTTTTCAGAAAATGAGTTTTGTAAAATCATAAGTAAACATATGTATTTCAATTTTTTTTGAAAATTCATATGCACATTACTTACATGAAATACAATGGGTGAAAACTAGTTTTAAAATAAAATACTCATTAAAATGAGAGATTGATACAAAGTTCAAAACCATTGAAACTTTCAATGTTTTTAACCTACTTTGTATCAACTCTTTCAATGGTGATTGCTATCAAAAGATAGACTTCACCAAGGTTTTCTAAAATAATTTTAAAATGTTTTTGAAAACCTATTTTGAACTATGAGCTATGGGCTAGATGTACATGACTTGTACATTAGCTTTCCTGATCATTCATACCTATAATTGAAATGAGTTTGAGTTCATCTAGATGCAACATCTATGCACCTTAAACTTAACTCATTTTCCTAACATCTCACATCTATCTAAGGTGTATAAAAACACACACAGGTCAATGTATTTGTTGTAGGGGATCGTTAGAAGCTAGGGGGGGGTGAATAGCTTGTATTCGTTTCGAGATGGATTTCGATTGTGTTTGTCTCTACAAATTGCGTTAGTGCGCAGCGGAATAATAATAATAGCAATAACGAAACAAGACAATCACAGAAACACAAATATTTAACGTGGTTCGGAACCGAACAGTTCCTACTCCACGGATCGAGCTCTAAAGAACTCTAGCGATGCCAATCACACACCACTATGCAATAACTCCTTCTCGACACAAGTCAGAGGTGAAGAAACCTCGTATAATAGTTTATAAAAATAAACTAAACACAACAAGCAAATACAATATGAAATACAAAATACAAGTAAAGAAAACTTTACAACACTTTGCTTTTGATTGCTTGAATACTTGGTTGCTTGACTTGCACTTAGAGACCCTGATTTGCAACAGCAAATCGCCCCAAAAGCTCTCAAGAAACGCTGTTGATTTCCTCCTCCTCGAGCTCCATTTAAAGCTTCAACTTGGGATGAAAATCACCAATCAGTCGATTGCTCGAGACCATCAGTCAACTGATGCCACTGTTTTCGTGAGACAACGGCTAGATCCACGTTGGAAAAATCCAACGGATCCATCATCAGTCGATTGATTATGACCATCAGTTGACTGTTCGAGCCTCCACTTGACTGCTAATCCCAGCAGTCTAGTCAGACTCAATTATGTGCCCGATTTCTCGAGCACCAGTCGACTGTTCACACGATCAATCGATTGCTCGAGCCAGCAGTCAAGTGCCAAGCTCTGACAGTCGACTGCTAGGCTAATTCCCACAGTCAAACCCTAGTTGACTCCCGCCAGTCGACTTTCACATGGCACCAGTCGACTGGTACAGCTCAAACATGAGGTTTTAACCCAAGTATGGTTCCCCCATACTTGCTAGACTACCCTTAGCCTAGACCTAAGTCTTCTAGCCACCTCCGTCAGCCTCACACCTCTCGGATCCCTCCAAGTCATCCATGACTTGTTCATCCATTGCGCTAGCCTTCAGGTGCTTCCATCGACTATGTCATGCTAACGGTGTCTACACCGCCAAGGCACATTGGACTTACGCCGCCAAGACTCCGCTTGGACTTTACGCTGCCAAGCATTGGACTTATCCTGCCAAGACTCCCGCTTGGACTTTACGCCGCCAATATCAAACCCCTTGGACTTCTCAAATGCCAAGACTCAAGCTTGGACTTTCCCAAATGCCAAGTGTCCCACTTGGACTTTCCATGCCAAGTACCCAAGACTTGGACTTTCCCAAATGCCAAGTGTCCCACTTGGACTTTCCATGCCAAGTACCCATGACTTGGACTTTCCCATGACAATTACATTGTCATATGTTTTTGTCGAACATCAAAACATCTCTCGAGTCAAGCTCGAGTCCTGGTCAATCGTGACCTGGGCCGATTGCACCAACAATCTCCCCCTTTTTGATGTTTGACAAAAACCAAACAAACCATTGAGTTAGAACACTAACTCAAATCCCTTACCAATTATCCTAAATTAGTAATTTTACCTTCTCCCCCTTTTTGACATACATCAAAAAGGTTCTCTCCAAGGAGGTCAATGTCTCATGTCCCAATGAGATCTTACAATCTCCCCCTTGGTCCAAAAATACCTAGGATGCCTACCATCTTTCTAGTAACAAGTCTCATATCACTCAAGAGAGGCAATCCTATACACTCTCCCAATTTCCAAATTGGGTATCTCAAAATCCCATTTTCCTCCTCATGAGAAAAAATACCATCCATCATCCCATGATGGATACCTCCCCCTAAAGGCTTGCTCCCCCTTGACCATTGCACCAACAATGTCCTTGGGAAGTCCCTAAGCCAATAGGAACTCTAAAACATCAAAAATAAGGTTCAAAGTTCAAACATGAACTCTCCACACCTTAAATTTGATACAAACCCTAAACAACTCTCCTAATCCATATTCAATAGATTTTCACCCTTTCTAATGCTTCCCAAAGCATATCCTAGGGTTAGGAGTGGTTAGGAACCTTTACCATAGCTGAAAATGAGCTAAACATCCTTGTTTTTCTCGAAATCAGCTTGGCAGTCGACTTTATCAGAGATCAGTCGACTGCCGACTCTATCAGTCGATTGCCAACAAGGGCAGTCGACTGATAATTGAAAAATCTGATTTTTAGTTATCAGAGTTGAGTTTCAGAATTGCATAAATAAATATACGTATATCGAAAAATCATGAAAATTCATACGTATACTACTTATGACACATACAATGGGTGAAAAATATTTGAAAATTATTTTACTAATAAAATAGTGAAATTGATATAAAGTTCAAAACCATTGAAATTTTCAATGTTTTGGCCCTACTTTGTATCAACTTCATCAATGGTGATTGCTATCAAAAGATAGACTTCACTAAGGTTTTCTAAATTGATTTTAAAACGTTTTTGAAAACCTATATTGGATCATATTCCTTGGTCCACCACTAATATAAGATGAGTTTAGGTTCATCTAGATGCAAAAACTATGCACCTTGAACTTAACTCATATCCTAGCATCTCACATGTATCTAGGGTGTATAAAAATACATACATGTCAATGTGATGTGAGATGTGGGTTTTGTTCATCCTAATTTAGGGTTTCATGTATTTTCTAAGGCAACCCTACTTGATTCCCTTATAAATGAGACTCCAAGTCATGCCAAAGTCCTTAACTCAATTTTAATCAATTTAAATGCATGAATGATCATAGCATAAATAATAGCAATAATGAAGCATGGGCAATGATCATGATGTCATGGTATATGATATAATCTAAAACACATGAGATTTAAACCTTAATCCTACACATAATCATGACATATAAATGATAAAAATAAATATGATGTCATGACATGTAATATGACAAACAAAGTATGGCAAATAAAATATATAGGTATAATAATACATAAAATTTTAATATTAATTTCCATTTGATATAATTAAGTATATTTTGCCATAATATCACTTTTCTCCCTAGTGTGCCAAAACCAAAAATGACACACTATGACCTCTAATCCTAAATTGTGTCAATTTAATTGATTTTTCATAATCCCAAAAATACATTGGCACATCCTAAAATCTTTTAGGATCACAATATCAATTCTATTTCCAAGGTATCCAAAACCTTGAAAATATCCTAAAGTGTCACCTTTACCATGGTTGAGTTAACTACCCATCCAATCAAGGTTGACACACCCTAAACCAATCTAGCGTGAATCAATCACGCTCTTAGGAACCCAAAATCTATTTGAGCTTCTAGGGATGACCTCCCTAGATACCCTCCTAATGACCCTTCTAGGCTTGTTAGCCTTGGTCATTGTGGTCTTACCTAGGTTGACTCTAGGGGTAACTCCCCTTGCAACCTTCTTAGTGGCTTCCCTAAGTTTCCTTGAAACCCTAGCCACTAGGCACATACCTTGGTCAACTCTAGGGATGACTTCCCTATTGACCTTGGTCTTCCTAGACCTAGTTTGTGTTCCATAATCAAATGGAACACTATGATAAGCCACCTTAGGCTTAGGTTTGTGACCCAAACCCTTCTTGCCCTTGGTTGACTTTTCTCTCTTTGGCCCTAGGTGTTGACTCTTGGTCTTAGACTCTTGACTTTGACCATTTGACCCTTTTAGTTGATTTTGCATAATCTTGAGGGTCTTCTCAAGTTTTTCAAGCCTTGACCTCAAGGCTTGATTTTCATCCTCTAAATGCCCAATTTTAGAATTTTGATTTAATCCTTGGGCATGGTTCTTCCTAGGCATATGCCTAGTTCATTTAGGGTTGAAACCTAGGTGCTCTTGCACCTTTCTAATTGTCTCCCTAGGTAGAATTAGTCTAGAGTTATTTGACCTAGGTTTGTCCTTAGATAAATTATTTTTAGGGACATTAGTCCCAAATTTCTCCTTATTTTCAAAATAAACATTCTTAGCTCCTAAAAAAAAATATTTATTGCCCCTAGCATGCTTTTCATGATAAATAGCAAGTGAATTGAAATTCCTAGCATACTTTTATCTATTAACTAAAATAGGAGCATTATTAAAATATACCTTAGGATTTGCCTTAGTGGCTCCCCCTACTTGTGATGCTCCCCTTTGAGTCTTCTTCTCCCCCTTTGAGCATTGATTCCGGTAGTGTTCCGGTTGCCGACATTTGAAGCAAATCACTTACTCTTTGCTTTTGGTTGTTGGGGGACCGACATCCTTGACTTTTGGTGCGGGAGGAGTCTTCTTGACTTTCTTTGGGCACTTACTCTTATAGTGATCAAATTCCCTACACTCAAAACACATAATAATATTTTTATTTTGAATTGAGGTGTTTGAGTTACCTAAGTCAATGGAGGCAGGAATCAGATTTTGAGCTTCTTCATCTTGACCGGATGTTGAAGCTTCTTTTTGATGTTGCTCCGATGATCTAATCTCCTCCCCCTCAATCCTAGAGGTGGAGGTCTCCTCCGATTCTACTTCCTCTTCCTCCTTAGATGTTAATGGTCTCTCAACCTCCAAGTCCTCACTTCCTTGTGAGGATGATGTGTTTGCCTCTTCAGTCCCTTCCTCTTGAACCGGTGATGGACTTTCATGGAGCTTGGCCACTTGGCTCCATAGCTCCTTGGCATCTACATAATTACCTAACATACACAAGATATTGTTAGGTATTAAATCAATTAAAAACTTCATTACCTTATCATTTTTCTTGAAGGCTTGGACTTGCTCTTCGGTCCATCTCTTTTTCTTGAGGAACCCTCCGTTTGGTCCTATTGGATAGCTATATCCCTCCATCAAAATGGACCATTCTTCGAATTCCCTTATCATTAGGAAGTCTTCGATCCTTGCCTTCCATTGTCTAAACCCTTCTTGTCCATAGAAGGTATAAGGGATAGGTGTGTTGATATCCCATCCTAATTGCTCTTGAACTTCCATCTTCACCCTCTAGCATGCTCCCTTAGTTGTTAAACTTGAAGAGCGGTCATGCTCTGATACCACTTGTAGGGGATCCTTGGAAGCTAGAGGGGGGGAGGGTGAATAGCTTCTTTTTGTTTTGTGATGGAAATCGTTCGTGATCGAGTGTACAAATTTCGTTAGCATGCAGCGGAATAATAATAATAGCAATAACGAAATAAGACAATCACGCAAACACAAATATTTAACGTGGTTCAAAACCGAATGGTTCATACTCCACGGATCGAGCTCTAAAGAACTCTAACGATGCCAATCACACACCACTATGCAATAACTCCTTCTCGACACAAGTCGGAGGTGGAGAAACCTCGTACAATAGTTTACAACAATAAACTAAATACAACAAGCAAATACAATATGAAATACAAAAGACAAGTAAAGAAAACTTTATAACACTTTGCTTTTGATTGCTTGAATGCTTGGTTGCTTGACTTGCATTTGGAGACCCTGATTTACAGCCGCAAATCACCCCTAAAGCTCTCAAGAAATGTGGTTGATTTTCTCATCCTCGAGCTCCATTTAAAGCTTCAACCTGGGCTGGAAATCGCCGATCAGTCTACTGCTCAGGACCATCAGTCGATTGATGGCATGGTTGTCGTGAGACAACGGCTAGATCCATGCTGGAAAAATCCAACGGATCCATCATCAGTCGACTGATTATGACCATCAGTCGACTATTTGAGCCTCCACTCGATTGCTAACCCTAGCAGTCGAGTCAGACTCCATTCTGTGCCCGATTTCTCGAGCACCAGTCGATTAATCACACGATCAGTCGACTGCTCAAGCTAGTAATCGAGTGCCAAGCTCTGGTAGTCGACTGCTAGGCTAATTCCCGTAGTCAAACCCTAGTTGACTCCCGCCAGTTGACTGTCACATGACACCAGTCGACTGGCACACCTCAAACATGAGGTTTTAACCCAAGTATGGTTCCCCCATACTTGCTAGACCACCCTTAGCCTAGACCTAAGCCTTCTAGCCACCTCCGTCAGCCTCATGCCTCTCGAATCCCTCCAAGTCATCCATGACTTGTTCATCCATTGTGCTAGCCTTCAGGTGCTAGATGTGTATAAATCATGCTATGTTTTCACTACTCCATATACATGCATTTTATCTCATTTCATGTCTTAGGCATGTATTTTATCATGATTTAGTTAAGTTTAGCATATTTTGGATAAAGAGACTGCTTTTGGATGTTTTTCGTGTTAACAGGGTAAAGAAGCAGGCGTATCAAAACAACACAGGCGTGTCATCAGTGACACGTCCGTGTCAGGAGTTCCAGCCTTCAACACGCCCTGGTTCAAGAAATTACACACCGCTTCAAAGCGCTGACACGGCATATCAAAACAACACAGCATGTTACCGGACACGCCCATGTCAGTTCCAGCTCAACACGCCTATCAAATACGACATGCCCCAGTTCAAGCGCAACACGGTCGATGGGAATTGTGCGACACGCTTGTGCCCTCATTTGGCACGGGCGTGTTGTCCTGATTCTGGATTTCCTTTTCTGCGAGATCCGCGATCTTCATCTCAATTAAAGGAAAATCTTTTGCCTTAATTAAAGAGGAGGCCAAGGCTATAAAAGAGGAGATATTCTAACCCTAGAGGAGGACGGAAGGTGGTGAAAACGACGACAGAAGAAGGAGGATAAGGAAGGAGTCGACGACAGAGGAACACAGATGGCACTAAGTATCGTAATTTCTTTCTCTAGCAATTCTTGTTCGACCATGGAGTAGTGTCATGTAATCTTAGGATGGGAGAGTAGCCCTTTGACGATTTATGATGGATGATATAATCTATACTACTTGAATTATTGTTTGTTTTGATCTGGTTTTTGGATTCTTATTGATAAACCTAAGGAGCTAAGGGGAAGTACCTAACAGTGAACCCAAGTTCCCGAAACCCAGAACCAACTAGGGATAAACTATTGTCAAGTAGTGGTAGTGTATCTATGAGGGCTTGCGGGGGTCTCGTGACAGGTCCCCTTATCTGATTACGATCCCGTGTACAAACCTACAATGAAAAGGAAATTAGACTCTAGAGGAACTCTTATGGACTTAATGGATCTATCAAATCCAGTTTTTACCAAGTAACAGAGGTAAGACTAGGGAGGTTTGCGAGGGTCTCGTGACAGGTCCCCTTAGCTGATTATGATCCCCTATGCTCGAATACCGTGACAGGTAAATTGAGTTTGATAGGTACAGTTAGCGTAGACCTCGAAAGGGGTCGTTGATTTACCTTAGGATAGGTTCCATCAAAACAACTCTAATAGGGGTAGGAAAGAATTAAATCACCTTATAAATCATCGACATGGTGAAACCCATATCCTGAGATTCTCCTCAACTCTCTTGACTTTTAGCTCGTTCTTCTCCTTCGTTGGTCTTGACTGCTCAGTTTCTTTGTGTAAACCACAAATTGATTGACTAGATAACTTGGTATCACAATCATTCGGTAATTGTCCCAATCCCTGTGGGATCGATATTTTTATTACTTGACGACAATCGTGCACTTGCGAAAAATAAGACATCAAGTTTTTGGCGCCGTTGTCGGGGATTGACACTCAATATTGAATTGAGCGTGATTTAGTTAATCTAGATTTCTGTTTTTGTTTCTTTTCTTTGTGTCTATTCTGAATTATTGTTTTGGGAGCCACTCTTGTTGTTGCATGCACAGACTTAATACGGAAATTCTCGATATTGATCCTGAGGTAGAGAGAACGTTCCTCGCTAGAAGACGATTTCAACAACGTCAGGAAGACAATTTGACCTCCAACATGGCTGATCAGAACAAGAATAAACCTTTAAGGGATTATGCAGCACCTAGTACAAGGGGATTGAGATCAAGTATTAGAAGACCCCCTATTGAAGCGAACAATTTTGAATTAAAATTGGCTCTACTATCTATGGTCCAACAACATCAATTCGGAGGAGCACCCACTGAAGATCCAAATCTGCACTTGGAAGTATTTTTGGAATTTTGCGAGACTTTAAAACTGAATGGAGCCTCAGCTGATGCTATTAGATTGCGCTTGTTTCCTTTCTCATTACGGGACAAAGCTAGAGCCTGGCTACACTCTCTTCCAGCAGATTGCATAACTACCTGGGATCAGCTGGAGCAAAGATTTTTAGACAAGTATTTTCCACCCAGCAAAACTGCAAGTCTTCATCATCAAATCACTAATTTTGCGCAAAAGGATGGAGAAACATTATTTGAAGCATGGGACAGATTTAAGGGATTACTACAGCAATGCCCTCATCATGGGCTGGAGAAGTGGCTCATTGTTCATACTTTCTACAATGGAATCTCGTATGCTACTAAAGTTTCTCTTGATTCTGCTGCAGGAGGAGCTCTTATGAACAAAACATTGGATGAAGCTTTTGAGATCATCGAGAATGTGGCAATGAATTCTCACCAATGGGCTACAGAACGAGGATATCAAACTAAAATGCCAGGTAAGTTTGAGGTAAGTACCCTTGATCTACTCAGTGCAAAAGTCGATGCGTTAACTCAAAAGCTCGAACATTTTAATGTATCAGCTGTAAACTCATCTAATGTCACTTGCGAGATCTGTGGTGTAACAGGACATGTAGCGATGAATTGCCAAATCCTACACGCACCATCTGCAGGAGCTGGGATTGAGCAAGTAGATGCGCTAAATAATTTTAATCAGAAGCCTAATGGTGGCAACCCTTACTCAAACACGTACAATCCCGGTTGGAGGAATCATCCCAACTTTTCGTATAGAGCCAACCAAAATTCTTCTGGACAGAACAGTTTTGGAGCACCTTCGGGATTTCAGCCAGGACCCAAGTCGAGCTTAGAAAAGATGATGGAAAATTTTATTACGTGTCAGGGGAAGATAAATGATGAATTTCGACAGCATATTGTAGAATCAAATCGGCAACATCAAATTAATACCGAGGCAATCAAGCAATTGGGAGGCAAGGTTGATAATTTGACTAATCACACAAGAATGCTGGAAAATCAAATTTCCCAAATTGCCAGCTCAGCATCAAGGACGCCGGGCAGATTTCTTGGAAATTCAGAAGTAAACCCAGCTGAGCATTGTAATTCCATAAGTTTGAGAAGTGGAAGGATTTTAGAAGGAGACAGAGCTCAGCCCTACAAGCTAAAGGACACGAGCATGTCAGAGTTGGAAGAAGACAACAGCACGCCTGGGATGAATAGAAAAGGAAGCCGACACACCCTGACCCAGGGTGTGTTGTTCAACACGCCTGAGGGAGAGAATGCCCACGAGCGCATGTCAGTCGACACACCCGTGTCGGGTCACTCCAACAGCCAACACGCCCAGCTTGTGCCGAACGACACAGGCGTGTCGAATAAGGAACCAAGAACATATAAGCCCCCTATCCCATTCCCTCAGAGGCTGATTAAGGAAAAATTGGATGAACAATTTGGTAAGTTCCTTGAGGTAATTAGAAAGCTATATATCAATATACCTTTTATAGAAGCTCTTCAACAAATGCCTACATACTCCAAGTTCTTGAAGGATATCTTAACCAATAAAAGAAAAGTCGAGGAGCATGTAACAGTGGCTCTTACTGAGGAGTGCAGTGCTTTAATTAAGAACATGGTACCTCCCACACTAAATGATCTGGGTAGCTTTTCTATCCCTTGCATAATTAATGACTCAAATTTTGATAAGGCTTTTTGTGATTTGGGAGCCAGTGTCAATCTGATACCTCTTTCCATATGCAAGAAATTGGATTTGGGAGAAATGAAACTAACTACTATGGCCTTATAGTTAGTCGATCGCTCCATTAGATATCCTTTGGGAATCTTAGAAGATGTACCAGTGCAGGTGGAAAATTTTATTATTACTGCCGATTTTGTAGTGCTGTTGACATGGATGTATCATTTTGGGGAGACCTTTCTTGGCTACTACAGGGGCAATGATAGATGTCAAGAACCACAAACTCTCACTTGCATTTGGAAACGACAAAATTGAATTCGACCTTTCAAAAGCTGTTAAACAACCTTCTATTTTTGATGTTTGTTGTAGGATTGACAGTTTCCAGTCAACAGCACTAGAAGGAGCACCAGAACAAACTTATCTTAATAAGCTTGAAGGGGATTTTGAGGATAAAGAGCTGGAGATTTCCGACCCCAACCTAACACCACAGAGCTGGTTGAGGAGGAAGAGGGGCAGAGCACACTCCTCGAACCATATCCCCAAAATTAGGGAGTAACTGAGGGGTCAAGCTAACGACCTTAAACAAGCGCTTCTTGGGAGGCAACCCAAGCTATTTTCATTTTTTTTAGTCATTTTATTTTTATTTTTTTTTCAGGTTTACAAGACACGACATGTTAAACGTGCCACTGCGTGCCAAATTGACACGACCCGCCTATGCCGAACGACACAGGCGTGTTGAGGTTACCCGAAGACAACACGGATCGAGCGTGCTGCTGAGCACGCCTGTGTCGCACATTTCTCAACTGCGGCACGCCTAGGCCAGACTGCGGCATGCCCTAATTTTCCACTCGAGAGAGACCAGCGTAGGTGGGCAGAGGAGGATGCTAGTAGCGAAGACAATGACCATTGACCACCTTGAACTATTTTGTGAGTTTCGATGCACATCCTTTACTTCTTATGCTGTCTCTACTTAGATTTCTAGTTTGGTTAGTGCTATTTTGTTTGCATCTTTTCATATATCATAACATTGTATTTTTATATCATCTAGCGTAATACAACTGAACATTGGTCGGATCATGATATTCCTTTTTACCTATTTGATAAGAGCGCTATTTCACTTCTAACACGGTCTATAGGTCTGAGGTATCCAAAAAAGGATTTAAATCCCCCATATCGGACGAGTACTCGATTTTCCATTGGAGACTTGCCTGCACAACTTGGTTACTGGAGAAACACTTTCACTAGAAGTATGATCGAAAAAAAAAACCGAAAATTGGAATTGTTTTCAAGCACCCCTTTGAGACCAAGTAGTTACTGGGGAAACACCTAAAAGGTGCCCCTTTGAGACTAACTAGTTACTGGGGAAATGCTCTCTATAAATTCCTTTCCTTCTCTCTTCTTAGAAAGTGCTCCTTTGAGACCTTTTGATGATAGGTAAGGATGATCCATGCATTAAGGCAGGTAAGTGCCTCTATGCCGGAAATAAGAATGCTCTACGATAGAAGGGATGTCAAATCCGGATTGGTGTCCAATGACTTTAGTCAACTTTTTACGTGCACTATATAGGGATCTTTCAAACTTGGCAACTAGGAATGACTTGAAAAGATTAAGATCAGATTGTATACCTCTGGATGGTGTCTAGCATTCCCACAAATAAGTTGTCTTTTGAGTTTTCTTTGCTTGAGGACAAGCAAAAGTTTAGGACTAGGAGATTTTGATGTGTATAAATCATGCTATGTTTTCACTACTCCATATACATGCATTTTATCTCATTTCATGTCTTAGGCATGTATTTTATCATGATTTAGTTAAGTTTAGCATATTTTGGACAAAGAGACTGCTTTTGGGAGTTTTTCGTGTTAACAGGGCAAAGAAGCAGGCATGTCATCAGTGACACGTCCGTGTCAAGAGTTCCAGCCTTCAACACGCCCTGGTTCAGCAGCCGACACGCCCCGTTCAAAGTGTTGACACGGCCGGTGTATCAAAACAACATAGGCATGTTACCAGTGACATGTCCGTGTCAAGAGTTCCAGCGCTCAACAAGCCCCAGTTCAGCCTTCGACACGTCCCAGTTCAAGCGCAACACGGTCGATGGGAATTGCGTGACACGCCTGTGCCCTCATTTGGCACGGGCGTGTTGTCCTGATTTCGGATTTCCTTTTCTGCGAGATACACGATCTTCGTCTCAATTAAAGGAAAATCTTTTGCCTTAATTAAAGAGGAGGCCAAGGCTATAAAAGAGGAGATATTCTAACCCTAGAGGAGGACGGCAGGTGGTGAAAACGACGATAGAAGAAGGAGGATAAGGAAGGAGTCGACGACAGAGGAACACAGATGGCACTAAGTATCATAATTTCTTTCTCTAGCAATTCTTGTTCGACCATGGAGTAGTGTCCTGTAATCTTAGGATGGGGGAGTAGCCCTTTGACGATTTATGATGGATGATATAATCTATACTACTTGAATTATTGTTTGTTTTGATCTGGTTTTTGGATTCTTATTGATAAACCTAAGGAGCTAAGGGGAAGTACCTAACAGTGAACCCAAGTTCCCGAAACCTAGAACCAACTAGGGATAAACTCCTGTCAAGTAGTGGTAGTGTATCTATGAGGGCTTGTGGGGGTCTCGTGACAGGTCCCCTTAACTGATTAAGGTCCCGTGTGCAAACCTACCGTGAAAAGGAAATTAGACTCTAGAGGAACTCTTATGGACTTAATGGATCTATCAAATCCAGTTTTTACCAAGTAATAGAGGTAAGACTAGGGAGGTTTGCGGGGGTCTCGTGACAGGTACCCTTAGCTGATTATGATCCCCTATGCTCGAATACCATGACAGGTAAATTGAGTTTGATAGGTACAGTTAGCGTAGACCTCGAAAGGGGTCGTTGATTTACCTTAGGATAGGTTCCATCAAAATAACTCTAATAGGGGTAGGAAATAATTAAATCACCTTATAAATCGTCGACGGCTCTTGGATTTACATGCATGCATGTAACCCCCCAAGAGATGGTGGTCGACCACTTATTCCATTAGATGGAATTGATTTTGTGAGTTACTCCAACTTCATCTTCTTCCTTGGATCATCTTCCTCTCAAGCTTGCTCTCCCATCCCTCATCTTGGCCGAACCATCCAAGGGGTGCTAGCACACTCAAGGTTGTGTTTTCTCCACCTATTGCTTGTGTGGATACCAATAGAGGAGTGTGCACTTTACACTCTCGAGTTCCGGCGAGGCTTTTGGACGAGCGGGATAAGAGAAGGGCATCACTTCGAGGGTAATACTCTCAACTTATAGATATAAGGTAGATCTAAGTTTACTTAGCACATACATGTTTTTATTTTAATATATCTTTGCACGGATCCGTGGTTGGACTTTCGGGGTTTCTGCAATGCAAAAAGATGTTTTTACGGCTCGGAAAGTCCAACAGTGGTATCAGACCCACGTGTGAAGCATGTATGTGTTTCATTTTTATAGTTTTTGTATTAGATATAAAAATTATAGATTTTTATTTTTCTGTAAATTTCCTATTTTTATCTAATTTTTGGGTATTTTTCTCGAAGAGTCGAAGCAACGAGTGTTGGAACACTTGTAGGCTTCAACCATCGAGAAAAACTCTCCGAAATGGCGAGTTCTCGCTTTAGGTTTTTGGGAAAGTGACTTAAGTTACTGTAAGATCATAGTAGGGACACTCGCAAAGTTTATTTTGCGAGTAGAGGCGCTGCCCCTTTCCCCGAAAGGGGCCTTGTCCCGCGATCGCGCCCGGAAACGGCTTAGTGGGACCGTTATGGAGAGGTAACTCATAAAATTGAAAAAAAAAGAGGAAAAATTATATAAATTTTTTGTAAAAATACATAATTTAGAATTATGTATAATTCTATGATTGTCATGGCCCAAGAACCCCAATATGATTGGATGATGATGTATTATAATTCATAATACGACATGCGTGCCGTTTTTGTAGTTGTGCGTGTTGTATAGTGTATGCGACCTGTGCGTCCTGCCTCTTCTTTTGAAATTCTAGTTGTAAATAGTTATAGACTTGAATGTAACTCGAGTTTCATATTTGTAATGTACAAAATGGAGCGGTGGAAAGTCCACTTGTAGAGGAAGTTACGAGAAAGGTGCCGACGACACATGGCGGTCAAAGGAAGCGCTTGGAGAAGCTGCTAGCCCTAGGTTGACTGTCCGATCTTCTCATTGGCTTGAGAAGATCATAGTAGGGTCATGACCACATCACAGTTATATATATATATATATATATATATATATATATATATATATATATATATATATATATATATATATATATATATATATATATATATATATATATATTATTGATCAGAATCCTCGTGACCCGTCGCGATGCGTCGACCACTTGATCGCGTCCGTTGCCGCCACGCCGTCGGCCGCCTCACTACCGGACTGGTGCGATCAATGCCCAGGTCACTAGCGGTCCGTTCGGGCTCGGGCCGCGCCAGATTCCGGTCGAATCGTAGCGAAACCGCGACCAACGATTTAGCGCGGCCATCGTCGGCCGCGATCGGCCGGATTCGATCGAATCGCGGATCGGAATCCGGCAGGAAGGACCGCCCGACGCGGCCTTCCCGCTCGATTCAACCGCGATTCCGCGGAATCCAGTGCCGATCGTGGTCAGGCGATGGCCGGCAAACGCCGTCGACCGACCATCGGATTCCAGCCGAATCGCGACCGGAATCCAGTGCCTCCCGAGCCCGGCCCAACCGTCGACGACCTGGTCGTCGATCGCGCCAGGTCCGGCGGCCGAAGGCGGCCGGACGGTGCAGCGACGACGATGGCAGTGGCAGCGGGTCGGCGCATCGCGGACGGGTCGTGGAGGATTCGGCGCGCAGGAGATCACCACTATATATATATATATATATATATATTTGATTTTGCTTGTATGTATGTGATGCATACTAGTAGAATAATGCTTGTATGTATATGATGCATGCTAGGATATTTTTCTTGTATGTATATGATGCATGCTAGAATAATGCTTGTATGTATGTGATGCATGCTAGTGTAGGATAATAAAGACCTCAATGTGTATATGATACACATTACGATTAGATTAGATCTTAATCGAATCAAATCGTAAATGCCTACCAAGTCCTTGATACCCATCACTACCTCGATCATTTGTAATTGTTGAATCTGCCAAAGCAGAGCAATACATATTATCTTGGTAGGGTGCGGAGGGATAATCTTGGTCCTGTCTATCACGGCTTGGGTTAGAGTAAGCTCAATTAGATTGAGTAAAACTAGTTAACTCAATTGGATCGAGTAGAACTATAGGCATATTCCAACCGTTGGAAAGATAGGATAAGATTGCATTTACACTAAATCTTGGGCGATTTAGCCAAAGCCAACTCAAGGTCTTTTGTAAATGTGGGTCTTGATCCTATAAACAAGAGTTGCATAGAGTTGTAATCGGTAATGTGTTACCCACCAATCGTACTAAGTCTTGGGTGATTTAGCCAAAGCTACCTCAAGGCTTAATCTGATGTGGATCTTGTCTCGCAGGATTTATAGCTAGTTTGTATGAATCTAGTAATGTGGTTTGACCACATCCATAACTCGATTCTACAAAATTCCTATAATTAAGTGGGAGAATCATTTGATTAAAGGCCTAATTAAATGATAAAAGGAATATGATATTAATTCTCTGCATTGTATGTTGTAGATTACTATGTCGACAAACACGAACACTCTATCTCTGTGTTCTGTCCTTGAGAAGGACAAGCTCAATGGAGCAAATTTCCTGGACTGGTACAGGAACCTGAGAATCGTTCTCACCCAAGAAAGGAAATTGTACGTCCTGGAGAAGCCCATTCCGGAGGCACCTCCTGCCACTACCTCGCGAGCTGACAAAGATTCTTATAAGAAGCATCAAGATGATGCACTAGATGTGTCATGTCTAATGCTCGCGACCATGAACTCTGAGCTTCAGAAGCAATACGAGTTCATGAATACTTATGATATGGTTGAACATCTTTGTCAACTATATCAAGGACAAGCAAGGCACGAGAGATATGAAGTCTCTAAGGCATTGTTTGGGTCCAAAATGCAAGATGGGACTCCCGTAGGTCCATATGTACTCAAGATGATTGGGTACGTAGAAAACCTATAGAGATTGTGATTTCCCCTTGGCCAAGAGCTGGCCACTGACTTGATCTTGCAATCTTTGTCACAAAGCTACAATCAATTTTTCATGAATTACAACATGAATGTAATTGATAAGCCACTGCTTGAGATGCTCAGCATGTTGAGAACTGCTGAGCTCAACATTAAGAAGGGAAAATCTGACTCCATTTTGATGGTGCAAAATGTTAGGGCAATCTCTTGCCGTGATATGGTTTTGATGGTGTGGCAAAGGGTTTAAGTTAGTTTGATATGTTGATGTGATATGTGCGTTGAAGTCGTGCAGGACTTAGTAATTCGCACATGGAGCCGTGGCGAGTTTCACATCTCATGACTCGTGCCTTGAGTCGGTGAAGGATAGCTTTGCGGAAGCCGTGCGCTTGGAGCATCCGAGGGACCGCCGGACGAGAAGCTTGGAGTGAAGCCGGAGGAAGTAGACTTCGAGGCAAGAAACGCGAAGGAGCATTGCAGAGCCGTGCGCCTGATGCTGCCGAGGGACGTGGCCGAGAACGAAGAGAACTTCGAAGGCGAGGGACTCCGAGAAATGAGAGTGAGCGATTGTAACCCGGGGAAGGGTAGCTCTTAGGTGAAACTTGGCCATTTGGCCAAGTGTCGGATGGGTTTTCGACACCGATCGGCCGCCATGAAATGGCAATGATCGCTTCGAGTCGAGTGTAGCTCGACCGGTATATATCGTGGCGGTTTGTGCGCGTGATCGCGGATCGTTAGCGATCATTGCCAAGATAACGATCGGCTGCGGCGGCCGATCGGTAGTCAATAGGGTTTAGCCACAGGCCGCCGTCGGGCCAGGCGGTCGACTACGAGTCGTGATCGGGTGAGGTCCAGAATGATCGCCAAGAGTTCCGTTGGACAACAACGGTCGGCATCCGACGTGTTCGGAGGCCGTTGTAGGATGGCAATGATCGCCATGGCGTGATCGTGATGCGGCGCCAACGGAAGAAGTTAGCCCTCTATAAAAAGAGAGGGTGTGAGCCTTTGAGAGGCTAATGCTTAAGTTCCAAACAATCTTCCTAGTGCCCCACAAGCTCTAAACTCTTCTTACTCGCTTTTAATCCATTCTATTTGTAAGAAGAGTGATCTTGATTGTAAAGGTTACCTCCACCTAGCTTGGTGCAAAGGAGAGACCATTTAGTGGATTGGTTGAGCGGAGTGATTCACCGAGGACGAATCGGGGACCGTGGATTAGCGGCGTAGCCGTGAACCACGTTACATCTTGTGTTAGCATTGTCTATTTCCTTTGCTTTGTTTTTATTTGTTTAATTTGCTTGTATTGTTGTTTCCGCTTGCGCTAATCTAATTGTAGACGAGCAAATTCCGATAACCAACGAACGAGGGCTATTCACCCCCCTCTAGCCGGCCATCCGATCTCCTACACAAAAGAAGAAAGGCAAGGGCAAGCCTAAAGGTAAGGGAAAGTCCCAAGCCAAGGGCAAAGGCAAAGAACTTAAAACCAAAGGAGGGGTGGCCAAGGAAGGGGCTTGCTTCCACTGCAAGGAAACTGGACACTGGAAGCGTAACTGCAAGGCATACCTGGAAGATCTTAAGAAGAAGAGAAGTGAGACTTCTACTTCATGTATAAATGTTATAGAAGTCAATCTATCTATTTCTTCATCATGGGTATTAGATACCGGATGTACATCTCACATTTGTACCAATGTGCAGGCGCTGAGAAATAGCAGGGCATTGACAAAGGGCAAGGTGGACCTACGAGTAGGCAATGGAGCAAGGGTTGTTGCTGTTGTTGTAGGAACTTATGATCTATCTCTGCCCTCTGGGCTTATACTAGAATTAGATGAATGTTGTTATATGCCTGCCTTAACTAAGAACATCATTTCGGTTTCTTGTTTGGACAAGAAAGGATTTACATTTATAATAAAGAACAAATGTTGTTCAGTTTATTTAAATGATATGTTCTATTGTAGTGCACCTCTAATGAACGGACTCTACTTTCTAGACTTAGAGAGCCTTATCTATAACATAAGTACCAAAAGGTTCAAGTCAAATGAGTTGAACCAAACCTATCTCTGGCATTGTCGCTTAGGTCACATAAATGAGAGTCACTTATCTCAGCTCCATAAGGATAGGCTGCTAGACTCATTTGATTTTGAATCATATGAGACATGAGAGTCTTGCCTTTTAGGCAAGATGACCAAGACTCCCTTTAGTGGACACAGCGAAAGAGCAACAGACTTGTTAGGACTTATACATAGTGATGTATGTGGCCCTTTCAATGTTGCTGCTAGAGGTGGTTACAGGTACTTCATTACATTTACTGATGACTTCAGTAGATATGGTTATGTGTATCTTATGACATATAAATTAGAATCCTTTGAAAAGTTCAAAGAATTCAAGAATGAAGTACAAAACCAGCTTGGCAAGAGTATTAAGATACTTCGATCAGATCAAGGTGGTGAATACCTTAGCCATGAGTTTCGTGACTATCTAGCTGAGTGTGGGATTCTATCCCAACTCACTCCTCCTGGAACACCACAGTGGAATGGTGTATCCGAAAGGAGGAATAGTACCCTATTAGATATGGTACGATCTATGATGAGTCACACAAATCTTCCTATATCCTTTTGGGGATATGCTCTAGACACAGCAGCCTTCACCCTTAACCGTGTACCATCCAAGGCTGTGATAAAGACACCATATACGATATGGACAGAGAGAAATCCCAAGATGTCTTTCATGAGGATTTGGGGTTGTGAGGCTTACGTTCGACGTTAAGTCTCAGACAAATTGGAACCTAAATCCGATAGGTGCTATTTTGTTGGATATCCCAAGGACACAAAGGGATATTATTTCTACATTCTCAGTCAACACAAAGTGTTTGTGGCAAAGACTTGGGTTTTTCTAGAAAGGGATTTTGTTTCTAGAAAAACTAGGGGGAGTACGTTCGATCTTGAAGAAATTCAAGATAAGGACCATAGCACTGAGGCCTTGATGGAGGTTGAATAGGAACCACAAAGTGTTGTGGGTGATGAGATTGTTGCACAAAGAGTTGTGGAACAACCACCTGTTCATGTAGACCTACCTCTTCGCAGGTCTGATAGGGTACGTCGTCAGCCTAAGAGATACTCATTTCTCTTGTCTGACCATGATGACGTTATGCTCATTGAGAATGAGCCTACCTCCTATCAAGAAGCTGTGATAAGCCCAGATTCTGATAAATGGCTAGAGGTCATGAGATTCGAGATGGAATCCATGTACACCAACCAAGTATGGACTTTGGTTGATCCACCTGAAGGGATCAAACCCATTGGGTGTAAGTGGGTCTTTAGGAGAAAGACTAACATGGATGGACTTACGCATACCTATAAGGGCCAATTGGTGGCTAAAGGTTTCAAGCAAATTCATGGTATTGACTATGATGAAACCTTTTCTCCAGTGGCGATGTTTAAGTCCATTTGGATCTTGCTTGCTATTGCAGCATACCACGATTATGAGATCTGGCAGATGGATGTCAAAACCACATTTCTGAATGGAAACTTACTCAAGGATGTGTACATGACACAACCTGAGGGTTTTGAAGATCCACAGCTGGGAAAGTATGCAAGCTGCAAAGGTCCATTTATGGGCTAAAGCAAGCCTCTCGGAGCTGGATTCTTCGATTCGATGATGCGATCAAACAGTTTGGTTTCATCAAGAATGAAGATGAACCCTGTGTCTATAAGAGGGTTAATGGGAACATAGTTGTCTTCCTTGTATTGTATGTGGATGACATACTACTCATTGAGAATGACATCCCTTTGCTACAGTCTGTGAAGACTTGGCTGGGGACGTGCTTCTCAATGAAGGACTTAGGTGAAGCAGCCTGTATTCTAGGCATCAAGATCTATAGAGATAGATCTAAGAGATTGCTTGGCCTAAGTCAAAGTACATACATTGACACGGTATTACTACGGTTTGCCTTGTAGAATTCCAAGAAGGGACTTCTGCCGATGTCACATGGTGTGAGTCTTTCGAAGACTCAAAGTCCCTCTTCTAGAGAGGAGAGAGACCACATGGATAAGATCCCTTACGCATCTGTTATAAGATCTATCATGTACGCCATGCTGTGTACTCGTCCTGATGTCTCGTATGCTTTGAGCATGGCAGTAGATACGATCGGATCGGTGGCGTCATTTGGATAGCGATCAGAATATTCTTAAGTACTTGAGAAGGACTAAAGAATATTTCTTGATATTTGGAGGCAATGAGGAGCTAGCTGTAAAGGGTTACAGCGATGTCAGCTTCCAAACTGACCAGGATGATTATAGATCGCAGTCAGGATTCGTGTTTTGCTTGAATGGTGGCGTTGTGAGCTGGAAGATTTCGAAGCAGGACACAGTTGTTGATTCTACAACAGAAGACGAGTATATTGCTGCATCTGAGGCAGCAAAGGAGGCAGTTTGGATCCGCAAGTTCATTACTGAGCTTGGGGTGGTTCCTAGGATAGAGGATCCAATAGAGCTCTATTGTGACAACAATGGAGCGATTGCACAGGCTAAGGAACCTCGCTCACACCAGCGGACTAAACACATACTACGACGCTTCCATCTCATTCGAGAGATTATCGATAGAGGAGATGTGAAGATTTGCAGAGTACCCACAGAGGCTAACATCGCAGATCCCTTGACCAAGGCTTTGGCACAGAAAAAGTATGATGGTCACACTAGGTCATTGGGTATTAGATACTACGGTGATTGACACTAGTGCTAGTGGGAGATTGTTAATGAAAACCCTAGAGCCAATCATGTGATGATTGTTGTATGGACTTTATTATATCATATTCCTATTTATAAAGGCATGGTTATTATATTTACTTGTATTGGTGCCAAATAACTAAATATAATAACGTCCTTGAGTAGTAGGTTCTTATCTATATCAATCGATTAGTTGAATCGATAATGAGATGATATAGAGAACACTACTCTTAATCATTCCTAGTCAAGTATTAACATTCAGGGACAATGTTAATGCGTAGAGACTAGCATGTAGGTCAACTCGATGACTTGATCTCACAAGTCATGGATATGAGATATCAAGTTGACACATGGGTATACATTAGAGAATGTATACTGAATGACCCGCCATGAGAAAGTATCGTGGATCATTATATGAGTGTCATATACTTTCTCATGTGGCTATTAGTATGACTATTAGTCCTTAGACCTAAAGTCACCATGGTTCCCTACATAAGGAGTTGCATACTTTTGCTTTGTCAAACGTCACCCGTAAATGGGTGGACTATAAAAGCGATTACTGGGTATGTAACAAATTATGCGGAGGGATGTGAGTGATGTAGATGAGATCTATCCCTCCTATATGACGGGAGTGACATTGTTATTCTTGATAGAGTGAGACCACGAAGTGCATGTCCATGCTCAAATGAGTCAATATGAGATATTGATCTCATTTGATTAGAGTGAGTCTACTTGAAGTTCAAGATATAGATTGTACTGAGGATGACATGGTCTATGCCTCAATTGGTCAATCTAGATGTGAAGGATAGAGGGACATTGACACATATTGTGAGAGTCACAATTAGTAGTCACAAATATGATGTTGGAGCTCAACATTCTTGTAACTTGGGTAGCAATGATGTGTTGCTAGATACCGCTCATTGCTTATGTTCCTAAATCGGTTTAGGGACATTGCCAACGTTACAAGAACCTATAGGGTCACACACAAAGGGAAATTAGATGGAGATTAGGTTCATATGATGAACCATGAGGATTAGATTCATGGGATGAACCAAATTGGATTAAGAGTAATCCAAATTAGCCTAATTGAGTTGGACTCGATTTGATTCAAGTGTTGAATAAGTCTAATTTAGATTTGATTCATCAAATCAATTTAAATTAATGAATAGAGATTCATTAAATTAAATTGAGTTAAATCAAATGGTTGGATTTGATCAACCATGGGAGATAAGAGGTCAAGTTTGACTTGACTTGAGAGGGAAGATGAAAGGTCAAGTTTGACTTGACCAAATGCCATGTCATGATGATGACTTGGCGTGGCTGATCATGTGGTGCCACCTTATGAGGGAGACCAAGAGTCATTGGCTCTTGGAGTTACATACATGCATGTAACCCCTCAAGAGATGGTGGCCGACCACTTATTCCATTAGATGGAATTGATTTTGTGAGTTACTCCAACTTCATCTTCTTCCTTGGATCATCTTCCTCTCAAGCTTGCCCTCCCATCCCTCATCTTGGCCGAACCATCCAAGGGGTGCTAGCACACTCAAGGTTGTGTTTTCTTCACCTATTGCTTTGTGTGGATACCAATAGAGGAGTGTGCACTTCACACTCTCGAGTTCCGGCGAGGTTTTTAGACGAGCGGGATAAGCGAAGGGCATCGCTTCGAGGGTAATACTCTCAACTTCTAGATCTAAGGTAGATCTAGGTTTACTTAGTACATACATGTTTTTATTTTAATATATCTTCGCACGGATCTGTGGCGGGACTTCCGGGATTTCCGCAACGCAAAAAGAGGTTTTTGCGGCTCGGAAAGTCCAACAATGACATAACCGATGGAAGCACTGATGTCTTATTTTTTGCAAGTGCACGGTTGTCGTCAAGTAATAAAAATATCGATCCCACAGGGATTGGGACAATTACCGAATGATCGTGATACCAAGTTATCTAGTCAATCAATTTGTGGTTTACGCAAAGAAACTGAGCAGTCAAGAACAACGAAGGAGAAGAACGAGCTAAAAGTCAAGAGAGTTGAGGAGAATCTCAGGATATGGGTTTCAGACTCTTAGTCTCCCTCATGAGGTGGAACCACATGATAAGTCAATCCGGCCATGCCAAGTCATCATCATGACATGGCATTTGGTCAAGTCAAACTTGACCTTTCATCTTCCCTCTCAAGTCAAGTCAAACTTAACCTCTTATCTCCCATGGTTGATCAAATCCAACCATTTGATTCAATTTAATTTAATTTAATGAATCTTTATTCATTAATTTAAATTTATTTGATGAATCAAATCAAAATTAGACTTATTTAACACTTGAATCAAATTGAGTCCAACTCAATTAGTCTAATTTGGATTACTCTTAATCCAATTTGGTTCATCCCATGAACCTAATCCTCATGGTTCATCATATGAACCTAATCTCCATCTAATTTCCCTTTGTGTGTGACCCTATAGGTTCTTGTAACGTTGGCAATGTCTTTAAACCGAATTAGGAACATTAGCAATGAGTTGTATCTAGCAACACATCATTGCTACCCAAGTTACAAGAATGTTGAGCTCCAACATCACCTTTGTGACTACTAATTGTGACTCTCACAATATGTGACAATGTCCCTCTATCCTTGACATCTAGATTGACCAATTGAGGCATAAACCGTGTCATCCTCGGTACAATTTATATCTTGAACTTCAAGTTGACTCACTCTAATCAAATGAGCTCAATATCTCATATTGACTCATTTGGGCATGGCCATGCACTTCATTGTCTCACTCTATCAAGAATAACGATGTCACTCCCATCATATAGGAGGGATAGATCTCATCTACATCACTCACATCCCTCCACATAATTTGCTACATACCCAGTAATCACCTTTATAGTCCACCCATTTACGGGTGACGTTTGACGAAGCCAAAGTATGCAACTCCTTATGTTGGGAACCATGGTGACTTCAGGTCTAAGGACTAATAGTCATACTAATAGCCACATGAGAAAGTATATGACACTCATATAACGATCCATGATACTTTCTCATGGCAGGTCATTCAGTATACATTCTCTAATGTATACCCATGTGTCAACTTGATATCTCCTATCCATGACTTGTGAGATCAAGTCATCGAGTTGACCTATATGCTAGTCTCTATGCATTAACATTGTCCCTGAATGTTAATACTTGACTAGGAATGATTAAGAGTAGTGTTCTCTATATCATCTCATTATCGATTCAACTAATCGATTGATATAGATAAGAACCTACTACTCAAGGACGTTATTATATTTAGTTATTTGGCACCAATACAAGTAAATATAATAACCATGCCTTTATAAATAGGAATATGATACAATAAAGTCCATACAACAATCATCACATGATTGGCTCTAGGGATTTCACTAACAGTCATGCTAACGGTGTCTACACCGCCAAGGCACATTGGACTTACGCCGCCAAGACTCCACTTGGACTTTACGCCACCAAGCATTGGACTTTACTCCGCCAATATCAAACCCCTTGGACTTCTCAAATGCCAAGACTTAAGCTTGGACTTTCCCAAATGCCAAGTGTCCCACTTGGACTTTCCATGCCAAGTACCCAAGACTTGGACTTTCCCAAATGCCAAGTGTCCCACTTGGACTTTCCATGCCAAATACCCATGACTTGGACTTTCCCATGACAATTACATTGTCATATGTTTTTGTCGAACATCAAAATATTTCTCGAGTCAAGCTCGAGTCTTGGTCAATCGTGACCTGGGCCGATTATGTTAGTGCATATAAGATCCACATATCTCCACAATGGCATGATATTGTCCACTTTGGGTCTAAGCCCTCATGGTTTTATTTTTGGGCTTTACCCAAAAGGCCTCATGCCAATGGAGATATCTTTTTTCTTATAAGCACATGATCTTTTCCATGTCTTACCAATGTGGGACTTTGATTGTATTCCCCATACTCCCAACAATCCCCCCCTCAAACGAAGGACCACATTGGGCCCCCCCTCAAGCATATCCCTCCTCGAAGGATTTTCTCTGCTTGATGTCCGATCTTCAACCCACCAGGACTTCCTGCCAGTTGTTCGGTCCCCCCGACCCAACTAGACTTCCTTCCTAATGTCTGGTTCTCTTGATCCGGACGTGGGAGCTCAACTTCCTTCGTTCGAGGTTCATGGCTTGACATGGACCATGGCTCTGATACCAATTGTTAGTGCATATATCCCTCCTCGAAGGATTTTCTCTGCTTGATGTCCGATCTTCAACCCACCAGGACTTCCTGCCAGTTGTTCGGTCCCCCCGACCCAACTAGACTTCCTTCCTAATGTCTGGTTCTCTTGATCCGGACGTGGGAGCTCAACTTCCTTCGTTCGAGGTTCATGGCTTGACATGGACCATGGCTCTGATACCAATTGTTAGTGCTTATAAGCTCCACATATCTCCACAATGGCATGATATTGTCCACTTTGGGTCTAAGCCCTCATGGTTTTATTTTTGGGCTTTACCCAAAAGGCCTCAGACCAATGGAGATATCTTTTTTCTTATAAGCACATGATCTTTTCCATGTCTTACCAATGTGGGACTTTGATTGTATTCCCCATACTCCCAACAGATTACACCAACATTTGTGAGATGTGGGTTTAGGGTTATTAGGGTTTCATGCATTTTCTAGACAACTCTATTTGATTCTTTTATACATGGGACTTCAAATCATGTCATTGTCCTTAAATCAATTTTAATTAACCTTAAATACATGAATGATGATTATGACATATATTGATAGTATAAATAAACATGTGACAATAATCTTGATGTCATGGCATATGAATACAATCTAAACATGAACATGATATAAAACTTAACCTTAAGCATTATCATGACATTTAAAATAATTAAATAAGATATGATGTCATGACCTGACATAATAAACATACACGTCAACACACATCAACCAACTAAAAACACATAATTTTGCAAAAATAAAATATTTCATTCAATATAAAGTCATTTCTACAATCAAAATAGATATTCAAATGATCTCGACCTCAATATGGAAATAAAAGGAGATACATAACATGGCCCTAGCTACCATCCACTAGAGTCATCTGCCAGAGGTGGTGGAGGCTGCTGACTCAGGATCTAACTCTACATCATCTTGAATATGTCGATATGATGCTGCTCCATTTGATTGAGCTATTGACCAATGGAAGAAATATGATAAGCCATGGAGGACTGCTCTAAGCTAAACTCCTCCAATCACATATCAACCTCTTCATGAAACTCCTCGAATTTGGTCTCCAAGCATGCAAATTGCGCCGAGAGACTCTCCGATGGTGCATCCGATAGCATGGGGTCATCCTCTTCTGCACATGGCTCGTTATACTCCGTCGTTGGCTCCCTAGGCTCCCTAGCTGGCTGAGGCTGAGCTGACCACTCCATCCTCCCAGGCTCTATCCGCATGTCGACTAATGCAAAATGTCTCAGAGTGATACGATCATATGAATCGGACAGTGGCCTCAATGTCCCCTAGAAATGTTTATGCCTATGGATGCTAACCATGAAGTGATGATATGTCCAAAAGACATATGAACTTTCCCTTATACAGGGGACACAAAATAAACTATGCAATGAAAAATGTTCAATGCAAGATTGATATCTAAGAGATTCCGTATTGCATACATAAGAAATAGATGGGGAGGTCGAATCTTGGCCTGACCCCGAGTCATAATAGGCAAAAGGCATTCAACAATGACTTTATAGAGTACATTGTCAGGAGTAGATAAGGTATTGATTGAAAAAATATTTTGACCTATAGGATGAGGTCGATGAAAGAAGAAATCATGCATGGAGTCTAGTGAGATATGATCAAATGGAGTTGGTAATCATTCATCAAAAGTAGGATAAAATACGAAGGAGTTGTCAGATAGTCGACGCTCCAAAAATGCCTGTAGGATTGCATGAAGTGAACTCTAGATTGCATTTTATAATGCAAGTGGATTATACTGGACCATCCCCAACTCTCCTCAAATTGGAGTAAAACTCAGTGAGTAAGTCAATGTTAATGGGATGCCTGCAAAACACTATTTTCGCTAAATGATAATGCATGATAATTTGGATAACATCCCCACAATATGATCTGAAAAATGGCTCTTCTAAGTATCTAGCCGGCATAGGTGATGTGAGCAAAAATATAGGGTTTTAGGAGTAGTTTTCGCTCACATCTCACTGCATTTTATACTTGTTTCATGCATATCGTACTTTGTTTTGCATGCATTTCCTATTTTCTAGTTTGAAGATTTACTCTTTGTACTTTTGTGTGCAAAACAACATTTTATGGGATAAACGACACACTTTTGGAGCAAAAGGATGGCATTCGGCAAGTGGAACGAAGGGAGGCCCGAACCGACCGTGTTAAATCACACGACCATACCCCACTAACCCAGTGCCACACATGGCCTAGCCATGTGGATCCACATGGCCATGTGGTGCTGGCATTTTTTGGCACGACTAGGGTTTTTTCATGGATTCGGGCAACGCCGACCTCAAGTCTATATAAGGAAGGCCACACCAAACCCCAAGAAGGAGGCACGACGATCGGGATGGCACACCGACACCCTAAAAAGCATCGAAAACTCACAACGGGGAGGAAAAAGATGGCTAGAGGATCATATCCTGCGCTCCGACGTCGAAGAGAAGAACCAAGAGTACTGAAATTTACTTTCTATTCATCTCCTGCATTGTAATGATCTATTCTAATATGGATTGTGTTCGTTCTTTTCCATCAATGCAGTAGAATCTTCAATTATAGGATTAGGGAGTAACTTATGTATGTAGAACATGCTAGATCGAATGTAAATTCTATTTTAGGATTTCTATTCGCAGTTCGTGTTTGTTTGATTCAATGAAAATTGTGTTTTGGTTTTCTATCTATTGGGCATAGCCGATACAAGGGGTGACAACCCTTGTATCAAAGATCTAGGGGAATTAAAGAGGAACCAAGGGGTTGTCCTCATCTCCGGTAACCGTAGGTAGAAGGGTACGATGGAGTAGGGAACGGGACACATTTCGACTCCTCATAGGGATTGATTTGGCATCCTCGTACCGTCTATCCTATCTTAACGAAAGGTTTGGCCTGGTTAAGGATAGGCAGTTTTCGATAGACACGAAAGCTCATTGGGAAAGGGTATGATGTCTTTTCCACAAGACCCTAATTAGGGAACCAAACTACATTTAATTGATTAGCATGTTCCATGTTGCACAAGTGAAACCGAAGTCCTAGGATCTCTTTTTGAACCTCGAACCAACTTTCCCTTCCTCTGTGTGACACCATACTAGAGTTAGGACCATCGACAATCCTCGTAATCACAACCCTTAGAACTAAACTCCAAACAATAATGTCCACTGAACAATCGGTACTCGAATCTCAGTCTCTGTGGGATCGATAATCTATTTATTAATTGACGACATCCATACACTTGCGGGCATTGAGCACGAGCGCACGCTTCGAGTCCTCAATGATTCTCGTCGCTAGATTTGAGGTCGTGTTCACGTGCATTAAATTTTTGGCGTCGTTGCCGAGGACTGATTGATTCGATATCGAATCAAGAGGTGGATAGTTGGATCAGACTTAGGTTAGATTTATTTACTTGCTTTATTTTTTTTATTTTATTTACTGCAGTTTTAGATATCTAGATTAAGTTTAGATTTATTTCAGTAGTTGCATTCATCAACCTTTAGTTTAAAATTTCTGCATTTGATTTACTATTTAAACTAGTTTATTTCCTATTTTTAAGCATTAGGTATACTTCTAATTTAGTGGCTCGGTTCTTCATATGCATAAACGTTTAGGATCGGAAAATCTACTTCCGATAACCCAGAAATCGAAAGAACCTACCATCGTAGAAGAGCTGAGCAGACAAGCATGGAAGACCTAGACCCATCTTGGTAAACTTAGGTAGCCGACCTCTACGAGACTATGCAGCACCTAGTGCTAGAGGATATAGGCTGAGCATAACTGGACCATCAATTTTCGCAAATAACTTTGAACTGAAACATGTGCCCATACACATGGTCCGGCAGAGCAAATTCAGAGGAGCTTCAACTGGAGATCCAAATCGACACCTGGAAATATTTTTGGAGATATGATTAATGATGAAATTCAATGGAGTACCTGTTGATGCGATCCGTCTGAGACTATTCCCATTCTCACTGTGGGATAAGGCGAAGACATGGCTCCACTCCCTTCCTTCAGGAAGCATCACCATGTGGGAGTAATGTAAGCAGCAGTTCTTAAATAAATTTTTTCCACCAAGTAAGACTGCCCACATGCGCCACTTGATCACGAGCTTCCGCCAGAAGGAGGGGGAGTCCTTGTTCAAAGCCTGGGATCGCTACAAAGGGTTGCTCTATGATTGCCCCCGTCATGGTCTAGAGAGGTGGCTGGTGATCCACATATTCTATAATGGGATCACATACGTGATAATTGCCATTTTGTGGTATTATTTTGGTCTTTAATATCATCGTTTTAATCCTCTCGTGTGTTTAATTATTATTTGCATGTTTTATGAGTTGGATCATCTTTTGGACCTAATTGTAAATTCTCTTATATTTTGGACTTATATGTAAAATGTGTCTTTATTTGTAGGAGATCGAGATGGGCCACTATTTATCCAGATCTGGAGAGATCTAGTCCATACATTCAGATCTGGACATCTGAGTTTTTCATCCAGATTCGGTCGATCGTGATTATCCATTCAGATTCAATCAGTTACATTCATTAGAGATCGGAGCAATCTTGACCGTCCAATGTGATGGCTCTATCTGAGCCATTAATTTGAATATGGAGTGATCCGACCCATACATTGTGATCTACACATCTTGGCTATTCATCCGGACCGTTGGATCTCGATCGTCCCTTCAGATTTATCAGATCCGGCCATCCAGAGTTGAATCGATCACCACCGTTGGATTGAGCAGCCAAATTAAGCCAACTTAATTGATTAATCAAGCCCTAGATTCAATTGGATGACTGAGATCGGTGGGCGAAATGATCAGATGGCTCATGGAAATGGCTTCAAAATCCCACAATTTCCCATCTTTGGCAGAATCCAGAACTCGCGAGCGCAGCTTCTTCTTCCCCCTCTGAATCGCGTAGCTCCTCCCAAATCGCACGACGCTGATGGCTTTCTTCCACACCATCTGCCCGAAGCACCGCCGACCATTCCCTTCCTCCACCAAGGCCAATGGTGGCATTTCCTATTTCCTATTTCCTTATCTTCTCTGTGCAGCTTCTTCCTCCTCTCCAACGCACGACGCTGGCGGCGATTCCTCCACAGCAGTTTTCAGCGACAGATCTGGCAGTCTCAGCAGTGTCTCCTTTATCTCCATTCTATCCAAAGCAACCTGGGATCTGGCGGAGCTTAGTTCTGAGGTTGGGAAGATGACCAACTTCACCGGAGAGGGGTTTCCGACCATCTTCACCGGCGCTTCTATGATGCCTGGCAACCGGAGCTGAGCTACCCCAGTTGGACGTGGTCACAGAAGGCTGAGGGTGACTTTCTACTGCCATGGTAGCACCAGCATGTATTTCCAGATTTCGACAGCCCTTTGATTCCTTAATTCCGACAGCAGAACCCTATTTCCAGCATCGGTGAAGGCTTGTAGATGATCACAGCTCCAGTTCCTTCCATTTTCACAGTCGTGATTTGTGCTGCTTTGCCTTCGCATTCATCCACCGACTGCCGTGGTCACGACAGTCCCGAAGTCCATCACCGGAGCAGTGATCCGTTCCACCAATTCCAGCTTTCGTCGGAGGATTATTCTGACGAGAGATCCATGCCATTGAAGCCATTAGAAGCTGTCCAGATCTATCGTGGGTAACCGGAGAGGGTGGTTCCTTTCCGGGAGTTGTGGACGAGAGTTGGTTAATTTTTACTCTATGGTTCATTTTGTGTTTTCATTTGTATTTTCACTTGTGTTTTCCTTCGTATTTGCACTTGTGTTTTCATTTGTGTTGTCACTGGTGTTTTTACATTGTGTTTGCATTAGTGTTTTCAATTGTGTTTTCGCTAGTGTTTTTAATATGTGCTTTCACCAGTGGCCTTGAATTGTGTTTTTACTAGTGTTCGTAATCTATGTTTTCACTAGTGTTTTTAACTTGTGTTTTAATCTGCGGTTTACCTTGTATTTTATTATGTATTCTAACATGTGTTTTAACTTGAGTCGTAGTTAGAGTTTTAATTGTGTTATGTTTGATTATGTTTAGTTTAGTTTCATTTACATTTTGCCACTGTACCGTATAGTGACAGTGCGGTGCTTGGTTGAATTGTTCACTTTTGTTTCTTGACCACTATGTCATATAGTGATAGTGCAGTTCTTGGTTGAATTATTTTCTGTCTGTTAGTTTAGTTTTTTAGTGATTGTTTGATCACTGTACCGTATAGTGACAGTGCGGTGCTTGGTTGAATTGTTCACCTTTGTTTCTTGACCACTGTGTCGTATAGTGATAGTGCGGTGCTTGGTTGAATTATTTTATATTTGTTAGTTTAGTTTTTTAGTGACTATTTGATCACTATGTCATATAGTGATAGTGCAGTGCTTGGTTGAATTGTTCACATTTATTTCTTGATCATTGTACCGTATAGTGACAGTACAGTGCGTGATTACTTACTTTTGCACATTAGGTTAGCTTCCCGGGAATTAATAATTGGTAGTTAGGTTTACTTTTTGCATGTTTAATTTCCATGTTTGTTAACCAGAATTGTTTGACCATTGTATCGTATAGTGACAGTGCGGTGCAGGGTTGAATCGTTCTTGTATTAGGATAGCTTTCAAATAATTGTTTTGATAAATTGTAAAAACCCCTAGTGTTTACTTCTATTTAAAAACAAACGTCCAGCCATTAGGTTCGTTGGGAGATGATCCGAGTCAGTCCTATACTGCATTAGTATAGTTAGGGGGTTCGGTAAATAATTTGGGAATGATATTGCAACATAATCACTGTCTATCAATACGCTACTAAGGTGTCTCTCGATTCTACTGCAGGAGGTGCTTTGATGAATAAGACTATCGAGGAAGTAGAGGAGTTGATCGAAGAGGTGGCTCAAAACCACCATCAATGGACTTCCGAGCGTAGTCACCCAGTGCCTACAACCGGTCGATATGTTGTCAACTCCGTTGACCACCTAGCGGCAAGAATGAACGCACTTAGCAGACAGTTCGAATCTCTAAACCCTGTTTCTGCATGTGCAGTCAATACCTTTGGAGAGGGAGCAGCAGCATATCAAGAGGACTATTATGGAGGGCAGGTCAACTTAGACGAGCAGATTGAGCATGTCGATGCGGTTGGAGACTACTATCAAAAGCCCCACAACTCATATTCCAGTACCTACAATCCCGGATGAAGGAACCACCCAAACTTTTCCTATAGGAATAACTTAGGGAATTTCCAACAATTGGGAGGATATGGGCAGCAATAGGGCAGCGGGCAGCAACAACCACCCAAGTCTAGACTAGAACTAATGATGGAAGAATTTATTGCTACCCAAACAAAGGCTAATGCAGAATTCCAGCGTTGACATCAAAGATCGGAAGAGACACTTAGGGAGTTGAAGGCCTTTGTCGATGGGCTTACAAGATGCACAAAAATGTTGGAAACATAAGTGGCTCAAATAGCCCAGACCATATCACAGACCATGGATAACTCTTCACCATCAACCGAGCAAAACTAGGTTAAGGAAGAGGGAGTATATAGTGAGGAGGTAGGACAGAAAAACAGATTTACTAGAGGGCGTGCAACAATGATTTCAACTTTACTAAACCAGGCTAAAATTGAAGATAAAATCCCACCCAAGCTGGAGGACCCTGGTGAATTTGTTATACCCTGCATGATTTATAGTGAGAGCTTCGATGAAGCACAATGCGATCTAGGGTCACTAGTTAGTGTGATGCCTTACGCATCCTACTTGGAGATGGGACTAAGTGGTATACAACCGACGGGCATGGGTATTCGCATGACGGACGATACAATCAAGGAGCCCGTTGGCATGTTAGAACATGTACCTGTGGTGATTGAGAATGTTGTCATACCCATGGATTTTATCATACTGGACACATGACCAAACTCTCAGAATCCCATTATTTTAGGAAGACTCTTTCTGGCGACCACGAGAGCATGCATAGAAGTAAAGGTGCATAAAGTCTCCCTGGAGGTAGATGACGAGATCACCATATTCAACTTATCAGTGTGTAAGCATCCCTTCGCAGATGGGTATACCTCGTGCAGGATAACGACCACTTCACCCTAAGATAAAGTTTTAAAGACGGATGAAGGGAGGTTTACAGAGCCGCCGGAGCCAAGTTGAGATAATGGAGTGTGGTCGAGCTAAAAGACCTTAAACAAAATGCTTCTTGGGAGGCAACCCAAGTTTAGTCTTTATTTTCTTTAATTGCATTCATGTGTATAATTTAGACTTTGATTTATGGTCATTTACATTTTTCATAAATAGTTTTAGGACTAGAAAGAACTTGCTAGATAGGAACAAAAACCCATTTTTAAGAGACACAGGTGGCCGTGTGGTTTCATATGACCATACCCCCATGAGGAAAAGCCCACACGGTAGAAAAACAGGGGCACACGGCTTGACCATGTGGATTCACATGGTTGTGCCTCAACTTCCAATGGTGCACACGGCCATGGCGCGTGAGGTATAAGGGGCGCCACATTGTGTGTTTCGCCCCAAACCCGTCGTGTGCTTCAAGTTTTCTTGTCCAAGCCGTGTGAAATCATCTTCCCTACCTCCTAGGAGCCTCTCCAACCCTCAAGGAAGCCCAAAAGAAGCAAGGATGAGGAGGACAAGGCAAGTGGCACCTCGATCTACTACCTCGGAGTGAAGAACAAGGAGAAGGGACGCCTCACAAGCTCCGGAGGAAGGTGACGCTCTTCCCTCCCTTGTATTTCGTAATAATGAGCATAGGGAAAGATTTAACATGCTTTCTACTCAAAGAATCACCGCTACTTGGTATCTTCATGATGATCTCTTAGAAACCCTAGGTTTGTTTCGTGATATTCAAGCCCTATTTGCAAAAATGGGGTGGAGAGAGATCATAGAGGTAAGACACCCAACCTACCCTAGGATAGTTTTAGAATCTTTGAGTTCTTTAGAGGCGGAAATCTTGATGGGGAGAGAGAGCGAAGAGGGTAGGATTACCTTTAGGTTGTTTAACATTGAGCATGAATGGACATTACACCAATGGAATATCTATTTTGGCTTGCCTAGTGGGGGGAGAGAGAAGAACCCCTATTGGGTTTAATGCCCGGACCTTTTGGTCCGAATTGACGGGGGAGAGTGCTTATGACCCTTCTAGGGCCAAAGCCTCACGCCTCCAAAACCCTATCTTTCGGTATCTACACCGGGTCATGGCGAGTATAATTTTTGGGAGAGGAGAGAGTAACGGTGTAGTGAGAGCGAGTGAGCTACTTTGCTTATGGGACATGCTACAAAAAAAAAGTAGCATTGATGTAGGGTCCCATTTCATTTGACACCTAGTGAAAATGGGCAAAGCGGTGAGGGGAGAAATTATTTTGGGGGGCCTAATTACCCATATTTACCATAAGATGGGGTACGACTACACAACATTTGATAGCATAGAGGGGAGCCCTAGGATCGACCTAGGAGTGTGTATGGAAATGAAAAAGATCGTAAGAGAGGGACACTCCTTGTGCTTTGTAAGGAAAAACTTATCATCCCTTAGGCTCCCCGACCCCGATCGTACCACCATCACCAACAGTGTCAACTTGCGTTTTGACCTGATAGTGGAGTCCCCACCATATGAGGGTCCCTCCACTTCGACACCCATCTCTCCCCCTGTACATCACTCTCCCTCGAGTCCACGTGTTTATAGGAGCCCACCTAGTCCATGCAGAGAGTCTGCACCTACACTACCATCTTTTTCTACATTTGAGTAAGATGCAGGTACATCTGCCTATGATTTCTCCGAGTTCCAATCGTGCCTCGACGACATATACGGCGAGCAGCAGATGTAGAGGCAGCGATGGGAGGAGCAGAGCACCTACATGCAGGCGGAGTTTCATGGCTTACGGGAGCATTTCTAGCGGGCCAAGGAGTTCTACGACGAGGCCTGTATCTACTTCCAGGAGGAGGTTTCCCATCGCCAGGAGGAGGCCATATATCGTCAGGAGGTTCGGCAACACATGAGTGCCCAGCAGGCATAGTGGGCCCGGGAGGAGGAGCACAGAGCAGCCACTGCATCAACCAACTCTCATATCGATCACATGTATATGTGACATCAGTGGCTGAGTACTAAGTTTTCCCAACATCCCAACATGCCGAGACTGCTGGACTTCCCACCTCGGCCGCCATATTAGAGGTATAGCTTCATACAAGTCTGACGGGGAGACCACAAGTTTTGATTTATTTTATTTCTGGCAGTAGTTTCTTTCTTGATACTTGCATTTTTAGTTTTAGTTTGCATTCATCTGTTCATGCATAGAGTGTTTAGTTTCTTTCAACACTTAGTTTTTGCTATCTTTAAGCTGCCTCAGTAGTATTTTTAAGATCTCTTTGCGAATTGTTTTCATAGGTAGCTTAACTTTATTTATCTCATGGTATTTTATTTTATATGCTCTAATGAATGTTCTAGACTTGTACTGGTTAACTTTTATTTTTACACTTACACTTGACGAATATTATGAAAGGAAGAATCTAGTACATACATAGTTATGATTCATCCTAGTAGTCTAGTACTTTGGAATCCATAGGTAACTCTAGGTTTAGCACTTTAGTTACTGGAGATGCTCGAATTGTGTAAGCCCATTCGGAAAAATCAAAATCCCTGTGAGCAGGAGAAGAAAATTTTTTTTAAAAAAAATATGAGGGATAAAAAACAATTGTCGTGGGTGGAAATAGCTAGGTGCCCCTTTGAGACTGAGTTAGGTTATTAGGGAAACACCTATTAATTTCTCTCAATACCAAGCACGCCTTTGAGACTTTGTGCTAGATCTAGGGAACGACCCTCGCTTTGGGTAGGTAAGTGCCTAAGAGCCGGAGACCTTAGAAAAGCTATAAGATGACAACTTAACTTACTGTGGAACGAGTATCCCTTAAAAAGATTCACTTAGCACGTGCATGAAAAGCTAACTTAGTGAATTTTTAGAACATATCTATTTTGCTTTTATTGAAAATACCACTTGAAAAATATAGTTGTCATGCTAAGTATGAAACAATACTTTTTAAAATTTTATGGCACTGAGGTTTGCTTAAGGACAAGCAAAGATTTAAGTCTGGGGGAATTGATGTGAGCAAAATATATAGGATTTTAGGAGTAGTTTTCGCTCACATCTCGCTGCATTTTATACTTGTTTCATGCATATCGTGTTGGGAGTATGAGGAATACAATCAAAGTCCCATATTGGTAAGACATGGAAAAGATCATGTGCTTATAAGATAAAAAAGATATCTCCATTGGCATGAGACCTTTTGGGTAAAGACCAAAAACAAAACCATGAGGACTTAGGCCCAAAGTGGACAATATCATCCTATTGTGGAGATATATGATTCTTATAGGAACTAACAATTGGTATCAGAGCCATGGTCCATGTCAAGCTATGAACCTTGAATGAAAGAAGTTGAGCTCCCATGTTCGGATCAAGAGAACTAGACACCAGGCAGGAAGTCCAATTGGGTCGGGAGGACCAAACAACTGACAGGAAGTCTAGTTAGGCCAAAAGGGCTGGACAACTAGAATGAAGTTCAGCTGGGTCAGTAGGACTAGACAGTTGGCAGGAAGTCCTAGTGGGTTGAGGATCAGATATCAAGCAGAGAAAGTCCTTCGAGGAAGGATAGGCTTGAGGGGGCTCAATGTGGTCCTTTGTTTGAGGGGGGATTGTTGGGAGTATGAGGAATACAATCAAAGTCCCACATTGGTAAGACATGAAAAAGATCATGTGCTTATAAGATAAAAAGATATCTCCATTGGCATGAGGCATTTTGAGTAAAGCAAAAGAACAAAACCATGAGGGCTTAGGCCTAAAGTAGATAATATCATGTCATTGTAGAGATATATGATTCTTATAGGCACTAACATATCGTACTTTGTTTTGCATGCATTTTCTATTTTCTAGTTTGAAGATTTGCTCTTTGTGCTTTTGTGTGAAGGACAATATTTTACGGGATAAGCGACACGCTTTTGGAGCAAAAGGAAGGCATTCGGCAAGCGGAACGAAGGGAGGCACGACCCAGCCGTGTGAAATCACACGGTCATGCCCCACCAGCCCAGCGGCACACACGGCCTGGCCGTGTGGATCCACACGGTCGTGTGGCACTAGCATTTATCGATGTGACTAGGGTTTTTTCATGGATTCGGGCGGCGCCGACCTCAAGTCTATATAAGGAAGGCCACGCCCAAAGCCCAAGGAGGAGGCACGATGGTCGGGATGACACACCGACGCCCTAAAAAGCTTCGAAAACTCACAACGAGGAGGAAGAAGATGGCTAGAGGATTGTATCCTGCGCTTCAACGTCGAAGAGAAGAACCAAGAGTACTGAAATTTACTTTCTATTCATCTCCTACATTGTAATGATCTATTCTAATATGGATTGTGTTCGTTATTTTTTGTCTATGGAGTAGAATCTTCGATTATAGGATTAGGAAGTAACTTGTGTACGTAGAACATGCTAGATCGAATATAAATTCTGTTTTAGGATTTCTATTTGTAGTTCATGTTTGTTTGATTTGATGAAAATTGTGTTTTGGTTTTCTATCTATTGTGCATAGCTGATACAAGGGGTGACAACCCTTGTATCAAAGATCTAGGGGAATTAAAGAGGAACCAAGGGGTTGTCCTCATCTCTGGTAACCGTAGGTAGAAGGGTACGATGGAGTAGGGAATGGGACACATTCTGACTCCTCATAGGGATTGATTTGGCATCCTCATACCATCTATCCTATCTTAACGAAAGGTTTGGCCTGGTTAAGGATAGGTAGTTCCTGATAGACACGGAAGATGTCCCTTCCACAAGACCCTAAATAGAGAACTAAACTACATTTAATTGATTAGCATGTTCCATGTTGCACAAGTGAAATTGAAGTCCTAGGATCTCTTTTTGAACCTCGAACCAACCTTCCTTTCCTCCGTGTGACATCGTACTAGAGTTAGGACCATCGACAATCCTCATAATCACAACCCTTAGAACTAAACTCCGAACAATAACGTCCACTGAACAATCGGTACTCGAATCTCAGTCTTTGTTGGATCGATAATATATTTATTACTTGACGACATATGTGCACTTGCTGGTGTTGAGCATGAGCACGCACTTTGAGTCCTCGACGGTTCCCATCATTAGATTTGAGGTCGCATTCGTATGCATCAATAGGCTGATATGATCATGATGAAGCCTCACTCGGCTCAACCCTACGGTTTTGTCTAATGAATGCAATGCATGAATGAAAGCGTAAAGAATGATTAGATCATGGAAATTTATAAGAAAACATGATTAGGGTTTAGGTTAGAGAGGTTACTTAGGTTTCATTTGATCAGAAGCTATGTGAGCCGGCTAGAACAACCAAAAGTTGGAGAAACACCAGTTAGAAGATTGCCGAAACCCTAACTTGCGAAGAAGATGGAGATAGAACACCCATTAGCATGAGAATGAGACTTAAATAGGGTGAAAGAGAGCTAGGTTTCAAGGACTAAGGTTTACTTAGGGTTGGAATCACCGGGAGCACTCGAACGAGAATGGGCGAAGGCGTCGGGAGCACTAGGAAGAAGAAGGATCGCGTGAAGAAGACGAACCGCTAGGGTTTGTCCTTATAAAATTGCGGTGAGCAGTCGACTTATCACGGTTCTTCAACCGATTCACGACGCCAGCAGTCGACTGCTAGGGTTCGGTAGTCGACTGTTGAACTCTCTATGCCGAGCTATAGTATCTTCAGTGGACTACTCGACTGAAGTAGTCGACTGATATTTGATTATCTGTTTGGAATTTATGTGAATTTGATTTCTTCATTTAATTTTGTTTCATTTAGTGTGTTTATTGCATGTGTATCGATCAGTCCAGTATTATGCTTGTATTTGTGTATTTGTTAATGTGTTGATATTTTTATCCTATTTCCACAAGCATTAATATCCAATAATTTTATTCCTAGCATCTCACCCTTTCTAAATGTTTGAAATACACAATCAAGGTGAACCCTTTATTTTGTGAGATGCAATACACCATAAACATACCTTCCATGCAAACACATGATAAGACATATAAAGCAAGACAAGTGCATGACATACCAAGGTATATAATACCTAAGTGTTAAACCCAATTGTCATTTTAAACAAAATAAGATAATTTGCCTTATAGATCAATCTCCCAAGTGTGTCAAAATTCAAAGTGGCACACCATGACCTCTAAACCTAATTGTGTCACTTTGATCAATTTTCCATGATTCTCAATTTCTATTGGCACATCCTAAAATCCTTTAGGATAAAGTTTCAATGTCATTTCCAAAGTATCACATAACTTTGAAAATGACCTAAAGTGCCAACTTTACTATGGTTGGGTTAACTACCCACTCATTCAAGTTGACACATCCTAACCCATTTAGCGTGATTGAATCGCTCTCCTAGGAACCTAATATCTATTGGAGCTCCTTGGGTTTACTAGGTACTCACTAGAGATATCCTCCCTTAGTACCTTCCTAATAACCCTTTTAGGCTTGGAAGCCTTGGTCAATTATGTCTTATCATGGTTAACCTTAGGGATTGCCTCCCTAGTAACCTTCTTAGTGGTCCTCTTAGGTTTCATGGAAACCTTGGCCACTAGACACCTACTATGGTTATCCTTAGGGATGGCCTCCCTAGTAACCTTGGTTTTCTTAGACCTAGATATGGTTATATAATCAAATGGAATACTATGATAGGTATCTTTGGGCTTAAGTTTGTGATCCAAACCTTTCTTGCCCCTAGGTGGACCTTGCCTTCTAGACCCTAAATATTGTCCATTTGACCCTTGCATTTGATTTTGCATGCTTCTAAGGGTCTTTTATAATTTTTCAAGTTTTGATCTCAAAACTTGATTCTAAACTCTAATTTCCCTATTTTTGAATTTTCATTTAATATTTGGGCATAGTTCTTTCTTTTAGGCATATGTCTACCCTTCTTAGGGTTAATGCCTAAATGATGTTCTACCTTTCTAATTGTTTCCCTAGGTAGAATTATTTTGGGGACATTGTTTCTAGATTTGTCATTAGCCCTAGTATTGCATGATTTAGCACCTAGATAATAAAATCTATTGTCTCTAGCATGCTTTTGTTCATTAGTAATAGCAATAGCAATAGCATTAAAATTGCTCCTAGCATGCTTTTGACTATTAATTGAAGAAGAAGCATACTTAAAGGTTACCTTAGGGTTTGCCTTAGCTCCCCCTATATTTGAGACTCCTTCTTTGCCCTTGGTTTGCTTCCTCCCCCTAGGGCATTGACTTCTATAGTGACCCCTTTGATGACATTTGAAGCACACCACGTGCTCCTTGCTCTAAATGGTTGGGGCTCGAGCATCCTTTGACTTTTGATTGACTTTTGGTGCCAACACTTTCTCCTTGGCCAATTTTGGGCATTTACTCTTGTAATTCCCTTTCTCCCTACACTCAAAGCAAATTATGTGATTCTTATTTTTATGAATTGCATTTGAGTTACCTAGAGTGGTTGTAGGAGCCGAAATTGATTCTACATCTCTCCCGAAGGTTGAAACTTCCTCTTGATTTTGTTCTTGCTCCGGTGTGGAAAGTCTCTCCTCCCCCTCAATCCTAGAGGTGGAGGCTTCCTCTAATTCTTCTATTTCTTCTACTGATCCAGATGTTGATTCCTTCTCAACCTCTGAATCCTCACTCTCTTGTGAGGATGAGCTTTCTTCCTCCTCCTTGAATTCCTGATTATCCTTTTGGGCTGATTGAGGGTTCTCATGAAATTTTGCCAATTCGCTTCAAAGCTCCTTGGCATCCTTATATTCACCTAATATATACAAAATATCATTAGGGATTAATTCAACCAAAAATTTTATTACCTTCTTTTTTTTCTCAAATTTTTGGAGTTGTTCCTTGGTCCATTTCTTCATCTTAAGGAATCCTTCCTTCAACCCTCTTGGATATTCAAATCCTTCCATCAAGATGAACCAATCTTTAATGTTCATCATCATCACGAAGTCCTCAATCCTTGCCTTCTATTGATTGAAGCATTCTCGTCCATAAAATGCATATGGAACCAGAGTGTTGATATCCCATCCCAATCCAAGATTTGGATCCATCTTGCCCTCTAGCGCCTTTCTCTCACGGTGGTTAGTCCATAGAAGAGCCTCGAGCTCTGATACCACTTGTAGGATCGTTGGTGACATGCTAGAGGGGGGTGAATAGCATTTTTGTGCTTAATGATGGAATTCAATCCTTCGTCTCTACAATTCGATTAGCGCAGGGGAAATACAAGATACAAATATGAATATGAAGACAAATACATAAGCATAAGACAACAATATAACGTGGTTCGGAACCTTAAGGTTTCTACTCCACGGGTCGAGCTCAAGTGAGCTCTAGTTATGCACACACCACTAATAAAAACTCATTCTCGGAACAATCCAGAGGTGGAGAAAACTAGTACAAAAGATTACAACAGTAATACGAAAGATACAAGAAAACACAAAGTAAATACAACAAACTATGTAAAGAACACTTTACACATGTGAGCTTTGATTGCTTTGCTTGTTGGTTGCTTGGGCTACACTTAAAGACCTTGACTTACATCAACAAATCACCTCAAATCACCCTAAGAACCACTGCAAAAAATCTCCCATTTGAGCTCCCTTTAAAGCTGCAACTTGGGTTGATTTTCGCCTAGCAGTCGATTGCTCATACCCATCAGTCGACTGCTTCTATAGCCATTGTCTCACAACGACTCGATCCATGCTAGAAAAACTCTTACGGATAGCCGATCAGTCAACTACCAAACCCTAGCAGTCAACTGATGCATAGGCAGTCGAGGCACCGGTAGAGCCTACCTCGCTTCTGTGGCCGCATCCATTGGTCGACCACCTTCCATGGTAATCGACTACTCCACACCAGTCGATTGCCCAATGCTGGAACTCGAGTACCAAGGTCACTCGGCCGCAGTCGAGCATCAGTCGACTCCTGCCAATCAACTGATCATAACCCCAGTCGAGTGATCAGTTCGACTAGGTTGTCAAGTGTCAAAACACTCGACTAGTCAACTGGTCCATAACCCCAGTCAATTGACACACCTCAAACATGAGGTTTTAACCCAAGTATGATGACCTCATACTTACTAGACTACCCTTAGCCTAGACCTAAGTCTTCTAGCCACCTCCGTCAGTCTCACACCTATTGGATCCCTCCAAGTCATCCATGACTTGTTCATCCATACGTTAGCCTTTAGGTGCTTCCATCAGCTATTGTTATGCTAACCGGGTCTATACTGCCAAGGAACATTTGGGCTTACGTAGCCAATACATGTGCTTGGACTTTAAGTCACCAAACTTTGGACTTATGCCGCCAAGACTACCGCTTGGACTTTAAATCGCCAATATCATACCCTTAGACCTCCCAATTGCCAAGTACCCATGACTTGGACTTTCACCGCCAAGACTACACACTTGGACTTACGTGGCCAAGACTACACCCTTGGACTTTCCATGCCAACTCCATGTTGGAATTTCCAAATGCCAAGACCCATGCTTGGACTTTCCATTGCCAAGTACCCATGACTTGGACTTTCCATCATATGGTCAATCTCATGTCAACCATATAGTTAACCCATTGTTAAACAATGGTCAACCCATTGTCAAACATCAAAATACTACTCGAGACAAACTTGAGTCCGATCAATCGTGACCTAGGTTGATTGCACCAACAAGTCTGTGGCAGTTAACTGATGGCACTGTAGTAGTTCATAGATTGTTGCGTAGTCGACTGGTGAGGGCAGTCAATTGTTGGGGTATCCGTTGGACAAATTCTTACATGGATGGAGTCGTTGTGAGACAACGGATAGGCTAACAGTCGACTGGTGCATTTTGGCAGTCGATTGCTAGGTGCGAAATCAGCCCGATGTAGGTTATAAAAGGAGCAACTTGGGGAGGATTTTGCAAGCGATTTTTGGAAAATTTTGAAGGGGAAGTGCTATTTCATTCCAGACCTTCAAGAGAAATTCAAAGAAATCAATATGCAAGCAATCTAAAGTTCTTCTTGTAAAGTTTTCTTTACTTAGTGTTGTATTTTCATCTTGTTTTTTATAGCAGTTTATTGTTTATTGTTGTAAATATATTGTAAGAGGTTTCTCCACCTTCGGTGTCATACCGAGAAGAAGTTTGATAGTGGTGGTGTGCATCACTATAGCTCAATTAGAGCTCACCCCGTGGAGTAGGAACCCTAGTTCCGAACCATGTAAAATACTCTTGTTGTGTGTGTATTTATTTTTATTCTTGTTGTGCATTTCTATTGTTGTATATTCTGCTGCGCATTAACAAGTTTTGTAGACGAGCATAAGAACAAGAGAAATCAAAATCGCTATTCACCCCTCATCTAGCACAACATCATAGATCCTATAATTTATGCACAAAGATTAGCTTTGCAAATAACATATTTGGTAGCTCAAATATCAAACTTTTGTTTGTTGTCATTCTATTCAAATCATCTTCAGTTGAGTACAAGTTAGATAAGGTAATCTTATTTGTCAATAGAAAGTTATGCATCAATTCAAATTTATTTCAATTTATCGAGTAGATAGTTTCTTTAATTAATCCAAATATTATTTAATTAATTAAAATCTTTCTCAATAGACTCAACTAATTCTAATAAAAATCAACTATCTAATTGATTCAATAGCTTTCAATCAATTAACTTTTGATCAACTTGAGCCAATGTAAAAAATTTCTATTCGTAAGGAGAGCATTTACAGTTGACTCCTGAATTGCCTTAGCAGTTCAGTTGATTGAAAATGTCTTTTTTGTTGAGTGAATATGTTTGAGGATCTCGATTTAACTTGAGAACAAGATAAAACATCGACGATGGCCTTGAATACTTGTTCCCTTATCGAACAAACCACTAGATAGTCTCTACCTAAAAAATAATCCAATAGTGTTTTCTCAAGTCTTTAATATTATTAATGGTTCTTGCCCTTCAGTCCATCTTGCTCTAGGCCTCCAATCCACCAAGCCACCAACTCAATTGATCATGTGAGCCCTGCTCCACAAGTAAGCTATCAAACACCTGATTAACCTTGGCCTCATAAACTTTCAATTATTCTACCACGCTCTTAGTCAATCTTAGCATCTTGGTCTTTCAAATAAACTTATGTAACTTGCATATTAGATATACATATCAAAAATACAATATTAGTATACCTTAAAATTTGTGTTAGTCACATTAAAATAATCGGATCGAATTCAACCACTTTAGAGATTATTACACTAACAATCTCTGATATTTTTTATGTTTAAAAACTATTTAAGTTACAACAATAATAGCAATAAACTTTTCTTTCTACTCTATGCAAGCGTATTTCCATACTAATTTAAAGTTTTCATTTATCCCAGTTTCACATATTTTTTAATAATACAGCTAATGTTGGATTTACTTGCATCTAAATAAAGTTTGCAAGAATTTTAAAGTAATTGTAAACAATAATACTACTTACAAGGCTTACAATGCTTTCATCGATTTATCGCCGATGGTCCAAATTGTTCTCTTCGTCGAAGGAGAAAGACGCTCGCTGTCAGAAGGATAATTACGATTCGTAAAATCAAAAGATCCCCACTCTTCCATAAACCAAATCCGAGCATGCCTTGGGTGTTTTTGGAACTCTTCGTTGTCTTCGACAGCCTAACGGTGTTCTCACAACACCTCCTCCGGCAGCCTGACGGCAATCATCGCGCTCACCCCTCTTGCTCTCACACCTCACACACCTTGCCCTTAGCCTTCACAACTTGGAAACACATCCCTTTTAAAGGGGTGTTCTACTGCACACGAAATGCTCTCACTCGTCCAAGTTAAGCCACACAGGTAAATGGTCACAAAGACCAATAAGAGGTATTTAACCACGTAGACTAAATAGAGCCGGAGTTCATAGTCACAAAGACTAAAAGAACAAAGATCAATAGTCACACAAACCAATAGAATAACTATTTCATACTTAGGAAAATAGTTCGTGCGACAGCAAGTACACTGAGTAATTCAATGCTAAGAAAGTTGTTACACCTTACATAGTTGCTCATAGAGCGATCAATGCTAAGAAACATTGTTACACCTAACTTAGCCGCTCCCCAAATGATACATAACCATTCTCTGAATGACACATAGACATTCACCTGATGACATACAACCATCCTTCAAGTGGCACACAACCATTCTTCAGGTGATACAAAACCATTCTCCTGGATATATAATGTATTGCTATTTATCTAGATTAAATAATCTTCATTTATATCAATATGAACATCTCTAATCCCTCATAATGTCATTAATGTCAAGAGCATGTTCCATATTCACAATCATTTCTATACATAACAGAAATGGGTCGACTAGTGAATAATATCAAAATATATAAATCTATTTAATCTTTCTTTTTGGCTTAAATCCATTCATTTTAATCAGTCGCTTTTCTAGTCATGTTTCATAGACCGAATCATCCATAGTCAATAGGTTTACATGCTAAAGTAGCAAACCCTGATTAAAACTTCAAGTAGACATCTAAATAGTCACTAAGGGAAAATTTTGAGATTAACATATAATCTCAAAGGGCTCACATAGTAGAGAAGCAGGAATCCATTCTTCTACTACCCTTATTGTCATCTTAGCACATGTGGTATGAATCACATGTTATGATGTTATTCTCTTTACCAATAAATAGCATATGTTTTTCTCAAATTAACATGGTACAAATTTCAATCTAGACATTCCCAATGTCTAATCCTAAATTCAACATATGCATTCTAATTTGGCTCTAAACAGGTATAGTAAATGGTGGGTTCATTTACTTCGATCATCAATTTCCAAATGATCTCATCTTGATCCAAATATTAGGGTGACCACAACTTACAGGAATGTACCAATTTTATAGCTACACAAGACAACAGCTACATAAGTTGACCTATAAGCACTGATCTTACCTCTATTCATACATAACAAATAGAAATGATTGTTCATGTGAGAGACCAATCACTACCTGCAACATGCTCACTGAGATCTTATCACCAGAATATAACATTTCACATACACTGAATACATTATGATATTTCATACAATCAAATTACAATATCTGATTATCAATTACAATATTGTTATATTCTCTGAAGTCCCATAGACTTTACATTCTCATTAAATGACTCTCTAGTCATTATCTTTGTAAAAGGATTTGCAAGCATAGCACATGTAGAGATATACTCAAGAATCACCTTCTTCTTAGTAACAATATCCCTCATAAAGTTATACTTTATAGCTATATGCTTGCCCTTGTTGTAATATTTAGGATCCTTGAAAAAAGCTATAGCAGCTTGACTATCATAGTAGACAGTCACTAGACTCCCACTGTCCTCAGCAATCTTCAAATGCTTAAGGAAACTCTGTAACCAGACTGCTTCTTATACAGTTGTTGAACATGCAATCTATTTAGCTTCCATTGTTGATAAGGCCATACATGTATGTTTCTTGTTGTTCTAGGAGATGGCACCACCATTCAACAAGCATGCATAGCATGATGTGAATTTTCTATCATGTAGGTCCCCTGCCCAATCTGTATCTGAATAGCCCTTCAAACTCATATTTGATCCTTGAAAACAGAGACAATAATCTATTGTCGCTTTCAGATATCTAAATATCCTCTTCATCGCCTTCCAGTGTCTCGGTCTTGGGTTTGACTGAAATCGATTGACTAAGACAACAACATAGCTGATATCAGGACGAGTACACAACATATTATACATCAAACTACAAATAGCACTGACATATGATTTTTTATTCATCTCGGTTATTTGCTCCGAAATCTTGGGACTCATACTCTTGCTCAGAATAATACCTTTCACAATAGGTGTATGTTCACTGTTACAATCAGATATGCTGAAATGTTGTAACATCTTATTGATATAAGACTCTTGAGACAGAACCAATAGGCTTTTAGATCGATCCCTGATGATCTTAACTTCTAAGATGTATTCATCTTCTCCCATATCTATTATGTCAAACTGTAATGAAAGCCACTCTTTGACTTCTATCACCAAACCTATGTCATTTCCTGTTATTAGCATATCATTGACATATAATGATAAAATGACATACTTTATTTTCCCCTTTTCAGGAAAACACAATGATCCTCATTGATCATCTCAAAACCATAAGATAAAATGACTTTGTTAAATCTTATGTTCCATCATCTTGACGCTTGCTTTAGCCAACATATAGACTTTTTAATTCTACATACTTTCTCTTCTTGGCCTTCAACAATGAAATCTTCTGACTAAACCATATAGATTTCCTCATCAAGCTCACCATTAAGGAAAGCGATTTTTACATCCATCTAATGTAATTCCAAGTCATAATGTGTCACAAAAGGCAAAATAACTCAGATTGACACAAACTTCACTACAGGAGAAAATGTCTCTTCATAGTCAATACCCTCCAGTTAGGTAAATTCTTTTGCAACCAAACGAGCTTTGTATAGGTTAATCGATTCATCAACTTTCCTCTTTATTTTGGGAATCCACTTATTCCCGATAACCCTTTGGCCAGGAGAAAGATCAACTAAGTCCCAAACATGATTCTGAATCATCGACTCCTTCTCTTCAACCATTGCTACTTTCCACTTTTCTCTAACTCTACATCCCAATGCTTCCTCAATAGATTGAGGTTCATCATCGTCAAATGGGAGTGTCATCATTACCTCATTCTCAATATCAAACCTCTTCTTAGGGTTGATCTTACGAACACTTCTTCATAAGTTGGGTTGTTGAGAAGTCACCGTGTGAACAAGCATATTACTTTCACTCGATTGAATAGGTTCAGGTATCCCACTTGACACTTGTCTTGTTGATAATGACTCATCCTCCTCAAATAGAGGAACTGTCTTATCAAATTCACCTCTAGTTGGGAACTATGTTTTGAGAAAAGTAGCATCTCTTGAATCCAATTCAAAGATGGTTCCATCTAGTTGTTCACCTATGAAAACATAATCTTTGGAAGTCTCAGAATATCTTATAAAGATATATTTCTTACCTCTAGGTTCTAGTTTTTCATACTTGTGATAACTATCATGAACATAGACAGCTAAACCCTAGGGTCTCAGATTTCCCAAATCTGGTTTTCTGCTTGTCCAATGTTCATACAGAGTTGATGGAACTGATTTTGAAGACACTTTGTTAAGTATATAGGCTACTGCTAATAACACATCTCTCCAATAGGAGAGAGAAAAATTAGCCTGAGCCATCATAGACCTAACCATTTCAATGTTGGGATCTTGAGGGCAAAACAATCGCATAAACACAGCGAAAAAAAATTGAATCCCACCAGAGATCCATGTGAATACATGCTCATCGTTTACTATCCTATCTAGATGAGAAATTACCCTTGATGCGTATCCCTTTGCAATCCCAAAAATAACTTCTCTACGATGGATCTCACTGCGATCAGGATGATTACACCTCTATGGTATCCACATGAACACACACTTTGAAGAATCAAAGTTGTGCTAGAAACACCACACAAGGGGTCTTGACCAAAGATAACGTTCGGCCACAATAAAGTGTAGGGAATCCTTGGATGGCTAGAGGGGGTGAATAGTCTCTTTTGATTTCTACAAAACATTAGCGGAAGCAAACACAAATGATACAAAAAAATGAAATCAAGAGACAATTAAGATAATGCTAACAAGTATGTTTAACGTGATTCGGAGATGACGCTCCTACTCCACGGCAATCTGTAAGGTGGATATGTTGGGATGTATACTGAAAAGTCTATCTTTTGTATTAACATCTTTAATTTTGAAATAAAAATCACATGATCATTGTTTGCATATTTATGGTTATACATATCGTCTAATACATTACATTGTAGATAACATGGTGTGTAGTATCACACGGAAGATCATGTTATCAGTTCCTTGTAAAGTATAAGTAAAGACTCACAACCGAGATGGTTTTGAAAAAACCATTGGTATGGTTGTAGTGTGATTTGGTATTGGTTTGTCTTGACCATAGAATTATACTAGTACACATTGTGTGTATTGAGCAGGACCGACTTCGAGGTGATTCGATTTATTGTTGACTACATAATTGAATCGGACCTCAGATATTATGTTGTACATGCTCTTAATCCCGATATAAAAATGGGCACATATACTTAGTATTTATTTCTTTGATTTACCAATGGGAGAGATTTATAAAGTAAATCGATAGGCTCGGTAAGTTGGGAAATGATATTACTTATATGGAATGCCATTGATTATAGGAGAAAACCGTGCCCTATATATTAGGATGATGATGTCCTCTTGAGGAGCTCATAAGGTTCATCATGTAAACTCTACAGGTGGACTTGGTCCGACATGATGATAAGGTTGAGTGGTACTACTCATGGAGTTAGATGTTGATTAATTAATTGTCAGTAAATTAATTAATTGACGGACATTCGAGATCTTAAACACGGGGAGATAAATATACAAATAATATATGGAGCCCATATTAACTTATGGGGGTTGGTGAGGTAGATCAATGATAATCCTCTAGTGGAATGGATTATCATTAATGGATCGGACTTTATGTGAGCTTGATCCATTGGGTGGCCATGATCCAACTCCTCCTCATGGTCCCTATTGTAGCCTATTAAAACCCTCATGGAGCCTAGATCCGATGATGGAAAATGAAACTCTAGATTCAACGGTGGAGGTTAAATCTCTAGATTCGACGGTTGAGATTAAATCTCTAGATCCGATGGTTGAGATTAAATCTCTAGATCCGACAGTGGAGATTAAAAGGAGGCTTAAGCCTAGCTCTATAAAAGGATGGGCAAGGCTTGGGCATGGAACACAATTTTGGAGATTAGGGTTTTTGCTTGGCTTGGGCGACAAGGCATTAGGGTTAGGGTTTCCTTTTGCTTTGGGTGGCGCCAATTGTTCAAGGGCAAAGGGGCCGGCGGCAAGGTGGTGAGGGTTTTGACATCTCTTCTTTAACCTTTGGTCGGAGCTTCCTTTTCTCCTCTCCTTGAGGCTGGCGACAACCCTTCTTCAAGGTTGGCCGGCGATCCTATTCTCCTCCTTGGCCGGCGGCAACATCATGTCCATTGACTTGGTGGTCGGTTCTATATAGGAAGTAGAGTTTTGTTCCATTCTTTCCTTTGTTCGGAGCGAACAAGGAAGGAGAGAATGTAATCTAGGAGGCTTCCACTTTTGGAAGATCGTCGCCCACACGATGTCCAAAAGGAGGAAGGACATACAATAGAAGATCAAGAGGTATAACAAAAGGTATAAGCTTGTTTACTTTGATTAGTGTTCTTTTGTATTATGTCTATAATTGTTTTCAATTATATGTGGCTAATTTACTTGGACCCCGAATACAAACACAAAAATCAGCAATCCGTACATCGTCTATTACGCGGCTATTCGAAGAATAGAGGTAGGTTGCTTGAACAACAAGTTTGTTCAAGTGACCACTCTAATCGAATAGCACGATGATAAAAACGGTAGCTTGGGTAATCCCTATTTGTCAAGGATTATTTTTTTTTTAATTCGGGGATGAAGACGGTATCACCATGAACAAGCGACCGAGTTGAAGTGGGAAGCGAAGTTTCCTACCTTCAATTAGTATCAGAGCCACGGTTTCCGATTTTGTGTGTTTAGGATTCGGTTAATTTTATGCTCTTTTCATATATTGTATGTGCCGGATGATAGTAGATGTGCGTAGGCTAACTTGTTGGTTGCAGGCATAAGATCCAACTATTATGGCCATATGTGTGTATGTGATTGCATGTGTGTAATATTATTTGAATCCTCGGGGTTTACGAGGCTAGTATTTAATTTTTGTAATTAAGTACGACATTGTTTAGTCACTCATTTATTTTAGTTTACTTTCGATCTAGATTTCACGTACACTCCTTCATGGAGTATAGGATCGATGGATGTAAATTAAAATAGTTATTCTCGGCTTGGATCTCCGGATGGCTTGTACATGGCGTAGGGAGGAACAGATGAGATGGCGATACGACGGGAGGCATATTGGAGACAAAAGCTATAATAGTTGGAAAATATTTTTTTTCATATTTATTGCTTCTTGTTTGATATGCATGTCGTAGGCTAGGAAAATTCCTCAATTTTAAATTACTAAGTGGGAGAGGGATATTTTTATAAATTCCCATGGCCTCCATTACGATTTGACATGTGATGCAAACAAACTTGCGCGTCGGCTCTGAGTGTCTTCCTCCCCATCGGATGAGTTTGTTTGTGGATCACAGGGTCGAATATGGTTATAGGAAATTATTAAGGAGCGTGTGTACTTCCCCATCGGAAGGCACATAACCCGAGATAATTATCTTGGTACCAAGTAATGGTGAACACTTAGATGCAAACAGGAGTATCCTCCCCATCGGAGTCACTGCTTTTATTTGTAGGGCTGAAGAGGAACCAACTATTAATTTTATTTGTCAAAAGGTTAGGTTGACAAGATAGTAAAATTAATGGGTAAAACCTCCTCTTACAAATGTAGAATTCATATACGTCCACACTATCGTGGCATACGATATTCTCGGTGTTTTGAGGTGTTGGTTGATTTTAAAAATTTATTGTTTGAGGAATCAATAATTTTTTGAAATCTAATGTTTTGATCTATGTGATTCTTAGGTTTTTTTCAAAATGACTATCAACACACTTGCTGTGATAGTGAAAGAGAATAAACTTACTGGACCCAATTATGTTGATTGGAAGAGGAATCTTGATATTGTCTTGACTGTTGAGGAGTATAAATATGTACTCTTCGAAGAGTGTCCTCCTAAGCCTACGGATGATTCTGGGGAAAAGGAGAAGGATAGTTATAAGAAGTGGATTAAGGCTGATGAGATGGCGCGATGTTACATTTTGGCATCTATGTCAAATGTACTACAACATCAGCATCAAGCCATGCCCACTGCTTATGACATAATGCTCAATCTCAAAGAGCTTTTCGGACACCAGAATCGGGATGCTAGGTAGGAAGCCATGAGTAACTTGATGGCGACTACCATGATCGAGGGAACACCCATGAGGGATCATGTTCTCAAGATGATGACTCATTTGAATGAGCTGGAAGTCCTCGCAGCTGAGATCGATGGGGAAACCCAGGTTGATATCATTCTCCAGTCTCTACCTAGGAGTTTTGAGCAGTTTCTCCTGAACTACAACATGAATAAAAGATTTTATTCGTTGGCAGAGCTTCTGACAGAACTCCAGGCGACAGAGGGGCTATTTCGTCAGAGTGCTCAGGCGCAGGCCATGGTTGCCCAAAAGGTTTCTACTTCTAAGCCGAAAGGCAAGAAGAAGAAGAAACAAGCTGAGGCAAAGATGGCGGGAGGATCTCAGGGAGGAGTGAAGAATCCGAAAGGCAAGTGCTTCACTTGCAAGCAGACTGGACACTGGAAGAAGGACTGCCCCAACTGGAAGCAGAACAAAGGTATATCTTTTGATCTAGTCGTTGAAATATGTTTAGCGGTTTTATCTACCGGCACCTGGTGTGTAGATACGGGAGCCACTGATCATGTCTGCAATACTTTGCAGGGGTTCCAGGAAACCAAATGACTGGCTGAAGGGGAGATTATCATCTACTTGGGTGATGCTATGAAGGTAGCGGCTATTGCAGTGGGAGATGTTTATTTGTATTTTGAGAGGAATAAAGTTTTGGTTCTAAAAAATTACCTTTATGTACCTTTATTTAGAAAGAATTTGATTTCGGTTTCTAAATTATTTATGGATGGATATTCTATTTATTTTAATGACAGAGTTGTTATAAAAAGGAATAGGGAGATTATCTGTTCTGGTGCATTGATAAGAAATTTATATACACTTGAACCAAAAGCTCTCACGATGCAAATAGAAGTAAATAACTCATCTTCTAATTCCAATAAGAGAAAAGAACCTTTGAAGATGAACCAAACGTATCTTTGGCATCTAAGGCTAGGTCATATTAACCTAAGTAGAATTCAAAGGTTGATAGCTGATGGACCTCTTGGTTCATTGGTGGTAGAAGATTTCCTAACCTGCGAATCTTGCTTGGAAGGTAAAATGACCAAGAGGCCTTTTAAGGCCAAGGGGTATAGAGCCAAAGATGTGTTAGAATTGGTTCATTCTGATTTGTGTGGTCCTATGTCTATCTAGGCAAGAGGTGGTTTTGAATATTTCGTCTCTTTTATAGATGATTATTTAAGGTATGGATACATTTACTTGATGCGCCACAAGTCTGAATGCTTTGACAAGTTCAAAGAATTCAAGGCTGATGTGGAGAAACGTCAGGGTAAAAGTATCAAGACACTATAATCTGATCGTGGTGGTGAGTACCTCTTGGGAGAGTTTAGGAATTACTTATCAGAGGCTAGGATTCAATCCCAATTGTCTGCACCTGGCACACCCCAGCAGAATGGTGTAGCAGAGCGAAGGAATATGACTCTTATGGAGATGGTTAGATTGATGATGAGTTATTCTGAGTTGCTAGATTCGTTCTGAGGATATGCTCTAGATACGGTAGTGTATATTCTAAACTTGGTACCATCTAAGTCAGTGCCTTTTACTCCCATAGAATTATGGACTGGGCAAAAGCCTAATCTGAGACATATTCGGATTTGGGGGAGTCCAGCACATGTGCTAAAGGCAGATGCTGGTAAATTGGAACCTCGTATAGAAGTGCGCATGTTTGTTGGATATCCTAGAGGAACGAAAGGTGGTTTGTTTTATAGTCCTAGAGATTAGAGGGTGATCGTTAGCACAAATGCCAGATTTCTAGAGGAAGACTATGTGATGAGCCACAAGCTCAAGAGTAAAATTGTTCTAGAGGAGTTAAAAGGGGAAGTCACTTCTTTAGTACCGCCGGTACAAGAGGATATACCACATGTCACTGCACCGTGTGTCACAGAGGATACACAGGTGATACCTCGTCGTAGTGGGAGGGTCGTGAGACAGCCTGATAGATCCATGTTCTTGGGAGAATCTTCTGATTTGATCCCTAGTGAACATGAACCTGATCCCTGGACATATGATGAGGCGATCCAAGATAAAGATGCGGTATCTTGGCAAAGTGCGATGAATTCTGAGATAGAATCTATGGATTCAAATTAGGTCTGGGAGCTAGTAAAACCACCCAATGGTGTAAAAACCATTGGATGCAAGTGGATCTACAAAAGAAAGAGAGGAATAGATGGGAAGGTTGAGACCTTCAAAGAGAGGCTTGTTGTGAAGGGGTATACTAAGAAAGAGGGCATCGATTATGAGGATACCTTTTCACCGGTAGCCATGCTTAAGTCTATCCGGATTCTCTTATGTATTGCTGCTCATATGGATTATGAGGTATGGTAGATGGATGTCAAGACAACTTTCCTTAATGGAAGTTTTGAGGAGAACATCTATATGAAGCAACCAGAGGGATTCATTGCAAAGGGCAAAGAGCATCTTGTGTGCAAGCTTAATCGGTCCATTTATGGATTGAAGCAAGCTTCGAGGTCTTGGAACATCCGCTTTGATGAGGTAATCTAGTCTAATGGATTTATTCAAAGTCCGGATGAGTCTTGTGTATACAAGAGATGTGACAAAAATGTAGTGGTATTTCTTGTACTATACGTAGATGACATTTTGTTAATTGGCAACAATGTCAAGGTGTTATCGGACGTAAGGATATGGTTGTCCAAACAGTTTGATATAAAGGACTTGGGAGAAGTGGGACACATCCTTGGGATCAAGGTTATAAGGGATCGCAAGAAAATGATGTTGTTCTTATCTCAAGCTTCATACATAGACACCATTATGGATCATTTTAGCATGCAAAACTCCAAGAAAGGTTTTCTACCTTTCAGGCATGGAGTTCCTTTATCTAAGGAGATGTGTCCTAGAACATCTAAGAAGATAGAGGAGATGAAGGCGGTTCCTTATGCTTCGACAGTAGGAAGCTTCATGTATGTCATGCTATGTACAAGACCAGATATCTGCTTTGCCGTGGGCATGGTCAGCAGATATCAGAGTAATCTAGGACAGGGACATTGGACTACGATAAAACATATATTGATGTACCTGAGAAGGACTAGAGATTATATTATAGTTTACCATACAGACCAATTACTCCCTATGGGTTACACAGATTCCGACTTCCAATTAGATAGGGATAACAGAAAGTCTACCTCAAGTTTTGTGTTTACATTGGGAGGTGGAGCCATTGTATGGAGAAGTGTCAAGCAGAATTGCGTGGCAGACTCTACCATGGAAGCTGAGTATGTGGCAGCCTCTGAGGCGGCCAAAGAAGTTGTATGGCTCAGGAACTTCTTGATGGACTTGGATGTGATTCCTGGTCTACCCAAAACTATCACAATTTATTGTGATAATAGTGGTGCAGTTGCAAACTCGAAGGAACCATGAGCCCATAAGGCAAGTAAACACATAGAGCGCAAGTACCACCTGATACGAGAAATCATAAAGCGAGGAGAAGTTGTTGTGGCCAAGATTGCATCAGAGGATAACCTGACAGATCCTTTCACTAAGGCCCTTCCAGCGAGAGCTTTTGATAGGCATGTGGAGGGAATGGGAATCAAATGTATGACAGTATGAGGACAACATAGTCTTTAGTATAAGTGGGAGATTGTTGGGATGTATACTGAAAAGTCTATCTTTTGTATAAACATCTTTAATTTTGAAATAAGAATTACATGATCATTGTTTGAATATTTATGGTTATGCATATCATCTAATACATTACATTGTAGATAACATGGTGTGTAGTGTCACACGGGAGATCATGTTATCAGTTCCTTGTAAAGTATAAGTAAAGGCTCACAACCGAGATGGTTTTGGACAAACCATTGGTATGGTTGTAGTGTGATTTGGTATTGGTTTATCTTGACAATAGAATTACACTAGTACACTTTGTGTGTATTGAGTAGGACCGACTTAGAGGTGATTCGATTTATTGCTGACTACATAATTGAATCGGACCTCGGATATTATGTTATACATGCTCTTAATCCCGATATAATAACGGGCACATATACTTAGTATTTATTTCTTTGATTTATCAATGGGCGAGATTTATAGAGTAAATCGATAGGCTCGGTAAGTTGGGAATTGATATTACTTATATGGTGTGTTGTTGATTATAGGAGGAAATCGTGTCCTATATATTAGGATGATGATGTCCCCTTGAGGAGCTCATAAGGTTCATCATGTAAACCCTATAGGTGGACTTGGTCCGGCATGATGATAAGGTTGAGTGGTACTACTCATGGAGTTAGATGTTGATTAATTAATTGACGGACATTCGAGATCTTAAACACGGGGAGATAAATGTACAAATAATATATGGAGTCTATATTAACTTATGGTGGTTGGTGAGGTAGATCAATGATAATCCTCTAGTGGAATGAATTATCATTAATGGATCGGACTTTATGTGGGCTTGATCCATTGGGTGACCAAGATCCAACTCCTCCTCATGGTCCCTATTGTAGCCTATTAATACCCTCATGGAGCCTAGATCCGATGATGGAAAATGAAAATCTAGATCCAACGGTGGAGGTTAAATCTCTAGATCCGACGGTTGAGATTAAATCTCTAGATCCGACGGTTGAGATTAAATCTCTAGATCCGACGGTGAAGATTAAAAGGAGGCTTAAGCCTAGCTCTATAAAAGGATGGGCAAGGCTTGGGTGTGGAACACAATTTTGGAGATTAGGGTTTTTGCTTCCTTGGCTTGGGCAACAAGGCATTAGGGTTAGGGTTTCCTTTTGCTTTGGGCAGCGCCAATTGTTCAAGGGCAAAGGGGTCGGCGGCAAGGTGGTGAGGGTTTTGACATCTCTTCTTCATCCTTTGGCTGGAGCTCCCTTTTCTTCTCTCCTTGAAGCCGGCGACAACCCTTCTTCAAGGTTGACCGGCGATCCTATTCTCCTCCTTGGCCGGAGGCAACATCAAGTCCATTGACTTGGTGGCCGGTTCTAGATAGGAAGTAGAGTTTTGTTTCATTCTTCCCTTTGTTCGGAGCGAACAAGGAAGGGAAGAACGTGATCTAGGAGGCTTCGACTTTTGGAAGATTGTCGCCCACACGATGTCCAAAAGGAGGAAGGACATACAATAGAATATCAAGAGGTATAAGCTTGTTTACTTTGATTAGTGTTCTTTTGTATTATGTCTATAATTGTTTTCAATTATATGTGGCTAATTTACTTGGACCCCGAATACAAACACAAAAATCGGCGACCCTTACATCGTCTATTCCATGGCTATTCGAAGAATAGAGGTAGGTTGCTTGAACAACAAGTTTGTTCAAGTGACCACTCTAATCGAATAGCACGACGATGAAATGGTAGCTTGGGTAATCCCTATTTTTCAAGGATTATTTTTTTTTAATCCGGGGATGAAGACGGGATCACCATGAACAAGCGACTGAGTTGAAGTGAGAAGCGAAGTTTCCTACCTTCAGGATCGACCCTAATAAGTCTCCACTAAAAATCTCCTTTTGATGATCACACCAAGGTGGAGAAGCCTTCTTACAATTGACTCTTCTTCTTACAAGATGATGGAATTAAAATAGAGAAGAAGAGGTTAAGAAATACTTGAAGGCTTGGAGAAGACGTGATGAGCTTGAAAGCAAAATTTGGAATGAGAGCACTAGCCCTCTCAAGCTCCCTAAGGCCTCTTTTTATAGAGAATAGGTTGATTTTTCTGTTGAGCCTGTAGCAGTCGACTAATGTATACTAGCAGTCAACTGCTACTATAGATGACCTAATCCAACGACTTTTGACGAGCCTGATCTGTGATTGTCACTGCCCAACGGGACTCTTGTCAGTTGACTGATCACACTAGCAGTCGACTGATCGAGCCATCAGTCGACTGCTCCAAGAAATCGTCAACTAAAAATATTTCTGTGCCCATAACCACTTATAACAGTCGACTGATGATGGACCAGTCAACTGCCAAACCCTAGCAGTCAATTGATGGGTCATAAAACTCAGCCGACTCCAGTTGACTGCTGACCAGTTGACTGGGTCATAACCCCAGTCGATTGTTCAAGCCTTTGGGACCCTCAAGTATTGAAAACTTGAGACCAGTCGACTGGCATACTTTAAGTATGATCAAATCATACTTGAAACCAACACCCTAGACCTAGACTCAATCTTCTAGCTCTTCCTTCAGCCTTGAGCCTCTAGGATCCCTCCGAGTCCGCGTCTCCTTCATCCTTGTGCTTGCTTTCAAGAGTTTCCCTCGGTTTCGTCATGTCTCAAGTTTCTCCTTTGCCAAAGTCTACTTGGACTTTACACCGCTAAAACTACATACTTGGTCTTACGCTGCTAAGACTTTCTCTTTGGACTTCCTTTGCCAAGGTCCGCTTGGACTTTATGCCGCCAAGACTATATGCTTGGACTTATGTTGCCAAGACTTTCCCTTGGACTTTTCTTGCCAAGATTCACACTTGGACTTCTCTTTTACCAAGTCTTTATACTTGGATTTTTCTGTCACTTGACACATTCATAGTTAGATCACAAATATTGCCTAACTATAAATGATTATCCAAACATCAAAATACAAAAATGCTTGGGGCATTGTTGCACCAATAATCTCTCCCTTTTTGATGTTTGGCAATCATTTAAGTTAGGACTTAAAATATACTTAAAATATGCAATAAAAACATCATAAATCCCAAAATGAATTCTAACTTAAAGTCCCCTTCTCCCCATTTGACACACATCGAAAAGAGGACTCATAGAAGAAAAAGTTCATTGATGAGTAAAATTTGGTTATGCCTTGAACTAAGGTATAAGATAGACATAGGGCTCCCCCTTAATCCAAGAAATAGTATATCATGTGTAAAGAACATGTTGAGCAAAGCATGAAACCATAGAAATACATCCTAACTTTGCACCAATAATAAACATTATGCGTATAGATTTTGGGATGAAAAATATATCATAGGAACACTCCCCCTAAATCGATGCATCCATTAGTCCTACTCCCCCTTATTTGCTGCGCTTATCATACCATTGGGTTAGGACACTTAAAATTAAGCTCTAGACAAGTAAACAAAGCTGATATGTAGAAAAACTAGTATATCAGGCGACTGGAAACCGAATCAGTCGACTGCTAATCCTGAGACACCAATTTTAGCTTTTCATGCCAGCTTTAGAAATGCATAACTAATTCAAGAAATAGAGAAAAATCACAAAATTTTGTAGACACATTTCTAAAGTTATTTTCTATCAAAGAAAAATAATTTGAAAAATATATATTTTCTAGATTTTGAAATTAACACAAATTTGAAAGCTAGCAAAAGCTTTAAGATTTTTCAAAACTTTGTACCATTTTTGCTTATCAAATGAAAACTATTTTTCAAAATATGATTATGATGAAACAAAAAATATTTTGTTTGAAATTTCTAATCATGTTCTTAGAGCTATATGCACATCAATTGTACACAAGTCTTCTCAATGATTGGTCGAACTAAGGATCAATGTCTCTTGATGTCACTTTGGTTCATAGTAATGCATTATAACAGGCATGATGAACCAAGTGCATCTTTATAACATCTCACATGATGTCTAAGTGGCTCAATACAAAAATCATGGAATCTTAGGTGTTTTGTGAGATGATTAGAGGTATAGTCCTAGATTTTCTATGGGATCATACAAACCTAAACTCTTACTTTACAAAGCACATCCAAGTTCTCTCCTAAGTGATGAAAAGTCCGCTTCGGGGAGAGCCTTGGTGAAAATGTCAGCAAGGTTGGACTTATATTCTATGTAGTTAAGTTCAATGTCCTCCTTTGCCACATGATCTTTAATGAAGTGATGCTTCACTTCAATGTGCTTAGTCCTAGAATGATGTATCGAATTTTTGGTCAAATTTATGGTACTCATATTATCACAATAAACTTTAACGTTGGGGTAGTGTAGCTCATAGTCCTCTAGAGTGTGTCTCATCTAAAGCAATTGAGCTACACAACCATCCATAGCCACATACTCGGTCTCGATGGTGGATAAATCAACACAAGGTTGCTTCCTACTACTCCAACTAACTAGGGAGGATCCAAGAAATTGACACCCACCACTAGTACTCTTCCGATCCAATTTGTAACCCACATAATCGGAATCGGTATACCAAATTAAGTCAAAAGACCTAGTCCTAGGGTACCAAAGTCCTACACTTGGTGTGCCCTTAATGTATCTTAAAATTCTTTTAACAACCACTAAGTGAGACTCTTTGGCACAAGATTGATATCTAGCACACATACCTACCGTAAATAATGTTGGAATGTATACTGAAAGCCTAACTCTATTTGTATGAACATTTTATTTTGAAATAAGAATCACATGATCATTGTTTGCACTTTATATATTTATTATATGTGTGCATATTGTCTAATATTATACATTGTAGATAACATGGTGCTTGGTGTGGCACAGAAGATCATGTTATCAGTCCCTTGTAAAATATAAGTAGAGGCTCACAACCAAGATGGTTTTGGACAAACCATTGGCATGGTTGTAGTGTAGCTTGGTTGTAACGCTCGCCCTTTTCCAGACCCTGAATGTCCGGAGGGGCGGCGCGTGATGCGACCGTACATACTTACATTACATACAGCGGAAGACTTTATGCATACTTCTTAATTCTTACAGCGGAAGACTTTAGACATTTTTTTTTCTTTTTAAAACATAAACATGCATTGACATATATATATATATATATATACTTCTTCTTCTTCACATAGAGCATGCATCATAGCATATATAAATACTTCTTCTTACTTCTTCTTTACTTCTTCTTATTAGCATAGAACATGCATCATAACATAGATAGGTACTTAGTGTTTAGTTCAAGTTCTTAAACGACACCATCATAAGCAGGCATAATAAGGACATCCATAGACATCATCATCATAGGTAAACACATATATATGTAGACCTAACGGATCTTCTCCACCATGCCACTACCACACACATTTGGCCCCTCCTGCTGCTCCCATTAGTTTATCCATCCCTTACCCTTATCTCTGCGATGCGAGGAAAGATAAACTATAAGCACATAGTCTTAGTAAGATCCTGTCCTACTCACAAAAACCATACATCGACATTAATCATGGCATGTAGCATTCATAACATATAAGCGATATAATGTGTAACATACATGGCATCATCAACTTAACATGTATCATAAGTAACATAAGTAGATATAACATGTATCATCCATAACATAGCGGCATAACATGAATATATGCTTAACCAACATAACATGCATCGTATGTAACTTAGTAACATAAACATCATAGCATATCCTCAAACATAACAGGTAACGTATATAACATAAGCATGTAAACATTCCTAACATATCATCAAACATAACATGTAAACATAGCATCATATCATATCATCAAACATAACATGTAACGTATATAACATAAGCATGTAGACATAACAATCGAGTAAACATATGCGGGATGCTTTGAAAACATATATTTTAGGATGCGTAAACATAAATCTCAACATATTTGGGCCCGGCATTGTACCACTTCTTCATTATCATAAGCGCGCATCCTAAATAGGCCGAGGTAGCAAGTCTCGAACCTAATAGGTTTCTAGGCCCGAGTCTTATTCCATCGACCTAGGGGCAATCGTCATAGCGTAGAAGCCCATCCTAGGCCCGAGTCTTACTCCATCGACCTAAGGCATCTTGGAGCCCATCCCGTACTAGGTCTGAATCTTATTCCATCGACCTAGGGGCAATCATACATAGAAGCCCTTCCTAGGCCCGAGTCTTATTCCATCGACCTAGGGCATCTTAGGAGCCCATCCCTTCTTGGACCTTGTTAAGGTCTTGGTACAAGCCATGCAGAAGGTAAAATACTTATATGCTTATTTGTACAACATAGCTTATTTCATTAACATAGCATGGCATACTTCATTTCGTAACATATCATGCTTCATTGCATTAACATAGCATAGCATACTTCATTTCATAACACATCATGCTTCATTTCATTAACATAGCATAGCATACTTCATTTCATAACACATCATGCTTCATTGCATTTAACATAGCATAGCATACTTCATTTCATAACACATCATGCTTCATTGCATTAACATAGCATAGCATACTTCATTTCATAACCCATCATGCTTCATTTCATTAACATAGCATAGCATACTTCATTTCATAATGCATCATGCTTCATTGCATTAACATAGCATAGCATACTTCATTTCATAACACATCATGCTTCATTTCATTAACATAGCATAGCATACTTCATTTCATATCACATCTTAGATATCACAATACACATAAGGCATGGCATAAGGCATGGCATCAAAGTAAGTAAATGCTAAACTATAACATGTTATCCTCATTTAGCATCATTTAATATCATAAGTCAACATGAATTCACCCAACATAAAACACATGTTAACCTAATTCATCACAACAACTTCATATGCATATAGAACATGAATTAGACTTCATCTAATCACCCAAAGTTTATGGTGGCCGAATGGTCCATGTAGGGCTTTTAGGGTTAGCCTTTAACCTAATTCATTAAACATAACAACAACATCATAACCCTACCAAAACATGGATTGAAACCTCATTGGGTCATCAATATCTAGGGATGGCCGAATGGTCCTTGTTGGCCTTTAGGTTTAACTTTTGACCTAATCCATTTTAAACCTTAACATCATCATATAGTTACAAAAAAACATAGCATATAACTTCATGGAAACCCTAAATCATGGCTTGGCCAAATAGGCTTTAGTGGTTACTAGGGTTGACCTTTAACCTAAACCCTTTTTCCATCCTAACATCATCATCTAGTTACTAAACATAGCATATAACTTCATGGAAACCCTAAATCATAGGTTGGCCGAATGAACCTTAGTGGCTATTAGGGTCAACTTTGGTCCTAATCCATTTTAAACCTTAACATCATCATATAGTTACAAAAAACATAGCATATAACTTCATGGAAACCCTAAATCATGGCTTGGCCGAATAGGCTTTAGTGGTTACTAGGGTTAACCTTTAACCTAAACCCTTTTTCCATCCTAACATCATCATCTAGTTACTAAACATAGCATATAACTTCATGGAAACCCTAAATCATAGGTTGGCCGAATGAACCTTAGTGGCTATTAGGGTCAACTTTGGTCCTAATCCATTTTAAACCCTAGCATCATCATCTAGTTATAAAAAAACATGGCATAGAGCCTCATTGAACCCTAAATCATGGCTTGGCCGAATAGGCTTTAGTGGTTATTAGGGTTAGCCTTTAACCCAAACCCTCTTTCCATCCTAACATCATCATCTAGTCACTAACAACATCTTCTTCTTACAAACATGATATAGACTTTCAATCAAACACCCAAACTTCATTTTGGCCGAATATGTCATATGGGTTTCTTTTACAAAATAGCAATCGAAGCTACTCGTATGCAGGTGAGGGATACTTACATCCTTTGCTTTGCTTGTAGTGTGAAGAAGATAACCTAACACAAAACCTAGCCCTTTCTTCTTGCTTGGAGGAGTTCGGCCAAAAGAGGAAAATGGGGAGGGAGAGGCTCTAGGTTTTGGTGAGAATGAGAAGAAGAGAGGAAGTGGCAAATTAGGACTTTCCCTCTTCTTTATAAAGGGAGGAAGAGAAGTTTCTCTTCTCTTCTTCCATGCCTCTTCATTTACCTTTATCTCACTTATCTATAATCCCCCCCCCTTCATCTAATGATAATATCCTATTGGGCTTCTGGTTAGTGGGTGCATCTATAGGGTTTGGCTATCTCTAGAGGTTTGGAGTTCAATTCCTAGGTCTTGCATCCATTTTTGGCTTATTTTCTTTTGTTTTGGAAAAAGGCTCACCCAAGGCCCATGATCATCAAGCCAAAAATTCCTGTAAAATTGCTAGGAATTTTACGGGCGTTACATTGGTATTGTTTTGTCTTGAACATAGAGTTACACTAGTACACTTAGGTGTATTGAGCATGACCGACATAGAGGTGATTCTATTTATTGCTGACTACATAATTGAATCGGACCTCGGATATTATGTTGTACATGCTCTTAATCCCGATATAATAACGGGCACATGTACTTAGTATTTATTTCTTTGATTTACCAGAGGGTGAGATTTAGATGGATTAAATCAATATGCCCGATAAGTTGGGAAATAATATTATTCACATGGTGTGCCGTTGATTATAGGAGGAAACCGTGTCCTATATATTAGGTTGATGATGTCCCCTTGAGGAGCTCATAAGGTTCATCATGTAAACCCAGCTGGTTGACTTAGTCAACATGATGATAAGGTTGAGTGGTACTACTCGAGGAATTAGATGTTAATTAATTGATGGTCAGTAAATCAATTAATTGACGGACATTCGATATCTTAAACATGGGGAGATTAATGTACGAATAATATATGGAGCCCATATTAATTTATGGGGGTTGGTGAGGTAGTTCAATGATGATCCTCTAGTGGAATGGAACATCATTGATGGATCAAGTTTGTGTGGTTCCGATCCATCGGGTGGCCAAGACCCAACTCCTCCTTATGGTCCCTATCGTAGCCTAATATAATCCTTGTGAAGTCTAGATCCAAGAATATAAAACAAAACCTAGAACCAATGGTTGGGATTAAATCCCTAAGATCCGATGGTTAGGATGAAACCCTAGAACCAACGGTTGGGATTAAATCCCTAAGATCCGATGGTTAGGATGAAACCCTAGAATCGATGGTTAGGATTAAATCCCTAGATCCGACGGTTGGGATAAAACCCTAGATCCGACGGTTGGGATGAAACCCTAGATCCGACGGTTGGGATGAAACCCTAGATCCGACAGTTGGGATAAAACCCTAGATCCGACGGTGGAGATTAAATCCCTAGAACCGACGGTGGAGATTAAAGGAGGCTTAAGCCCAATTCTATAAATCGGGGGCTTAGGCTTGGGCGGCAAAAAGGGATTTCGAATTGGAATTAGGGTTTGGAGCAAAAGTGGACGGCTAGGTTTTGGAGCAAAGGCTTGGGCGGCAACTTCCTTTCTTCTAGTTGTTGCCGGCGCCCATCCTCCTCCATCAACACTTGGTCGGCGCCCATCCTAGAGGCCTCTCCCCTCTTCCTTGGCCGGCGGTTCTCCTTCCATATGTGGCCGGCATTCATCTTCCTCCCTTCATCCTAGAGTGGCCGGCGGCAACACTTCTTGAAGTTGGCCGGCGCATCATCCAATTGTTCCTTGGCCGGCGGTTGCACCAAATTCCCTAATTTGGTGGCCGGTTCTAGATAGGAAGGTATTTGTTGTTTCTTCTCTTTGTTCGCAGCGGACAAGGTAGAGAAGAAAGCGATCTAGAAGGCTTCTACTCGTGGAGGATCTTCGTCCACACGTCGTCCACAAGAAGGATAGGACATACGGTAGAAGATCGTGAGATATAAAGTTATTTTAACTTTATTTACAGATCTGAGCATGTTCTTTTATGTTTTGATTATGCGTGTGTGAATTAGTAAATATATTGTATAATCATGGACCCCGAAGACAAACACAAAAACCGGCGATCCGTCCGTCGTCTCTTCCGCGGCTAACAAACTAGAAGAGTTGTGTTGCTTGAACAACTAGTTTGTTCAAGCGACTGTTGGGTTTTTCTGAGCCGCAAAAACCGCTTTTTGCGTTGCGGAAACCTCGGAAGCCCCGGCCACGGATCCGTGCGAAGTATAAAAAAAATATAAAACCATGTATGTGCTTACAAAAACCCTAGATCTACCTTAGATCTAAGAGGTTAGAACATTACCCTCGTAGCGATGCCCTTCGCTTATCCCGCTCGTCCAAAAGTTCGCCGGAACTCGAGAGTGTCAAGTGCACACTCCTCTATTGGTATCCACACAAGCAATAGGTGGAGAAAAATGCCTTAGAGTGTGCTAGCACTCCTTTAGGAATTTCGGCCAAGGAGAGGTTGGGAGAGGTAGAGCTTGAGAGAAAGAGCACCAAGGTTGAAGATGAAGTTGGAATAACTCACAAAAATAAATTTCACCATCATAACCCCTAATGGTGTTGGCCAGCCACATTATGGCTTGGGAGGTTACATGCATGCATGTAACTCCCATGCCTCTTGGTCTTCCTCATGATGTGGCACCAATTGACAAAGTCAATGATGATGTGGAGCATCATCATTGGCCGGCCATGCCAAGTCATCATCATGACATGGCATTTGGTCAAGTCAAACTTGACCTTTCATCTTCCCTCTCAAGTCAAGTCAAACTTGACCTCTAATCTCCCATGGTTGATCAAATCTAACCACTTGACTCAAGTCAATTTAATTTAATGAATCTCTATTCATTAATTTAAATTGATTTGATGAATCAAATATAAATTAAACTCATTCAACACTTGAATCAACTTGAGTCTAACTCAATTAGTCTAATTTGGATTACTCTTAATCCAATTTGGTTCATCCCATGAACCTAATCTCATGGTTCATCATATGAACCTAATCTCCATCTAATTGCTCCTATGTGTGTGACCCTATAGGTTCTTGTAACGTTGGCAATGTCCCTAAACCGATTTAGGAACATAAGCAATGAGCGGTATCTAGCAACACATCATTGCTACCCAAGTTACAAGAATATTGAGCTCCAACATCACCTTTGTGACTACTAATTGTGACTCTCACAATATGTGTCAATGTCCCTCTATCCTTCACATCTAGATTGACCAATCGAGGCATAGACCGTGTCATTCTCGGTACAATCTAAATCTTGAACTCCAAGTAGACTCACTCTAATCAAATGAGCTCAATATCTCATATTGACTCATTTGGGCATGGCCATGCACTTCGTGGTCTCACTCTATCAAGAATATCGATGTCACTCCCGTCATATAGGAGGGATAGATCCCATCTACATCACTCACATCCCTCCGCATAATTTATTACATACCCAGTAATTGCCTTTATAGTCCACCCATTTACGGGTGACGTTTGACGAAGCCAAAGTATGCAACTCCTTATGTAGGGAACCATGGTGACTTCAGGTCTAAGGACTAATAGTCATACTAATAGCCACATAAGAAAGTATATGACACTCATATAATGATCCACGATACTTTCTTATGGCGGGTCATTCAGTATACATTCTCCAATGCATACCCATGTGTCAACTTGATATCTCATATCCATGACTTGTGAGATCAAGTCATCTTGTTGACCTACATGCTAGTCTCTACGCATTAACATTGTCCCTGAATGTTAATACTCGACTAGGAATGATTAAGAGTAGTGTTCTTTATATCATCTCATTATCGATTCAACCAATCGATTGATATAGATAAGAACCTACTACTCAAGGACATTATTATATTTAGTTATTTGGCACCAATACAAGTAAATATAATAACCATGCCTTTATAAATAGGAATATGATACAATAATGTCCATACAACAATCATCACATGATTGACTCTAGGGCTTTCACTAACAGCAACCACTCAAGTTGTTAGCACGACGACGAAATGGTTGTGCTAAGGAAGCTCATCCCATCCGGATTAATTCTTTCATTAGTGAAAATTTTAATCCGGGGACATGGGAGCCAATGAGCCTCCGAAGCGACCCCCTACAAATAAAATATCGGGTCTACTAGCGGTTAGGTATAGAAGACTACCAATCATGCTTCTATAAAGTTTTGAATCAACTAATTTACCTTCTTGATCATTTTTTGTGTTGGTTGCCATAGGGGTGTTTACTACCTTTGCATTTTCCAAACCAAATTTCTTGATCATTTCTTTGACATATTTGGGTTGGTATATGTGGATTCCCTCATTGGTTTGTTTAACTTGTAAACCTAAAAAGAAATTTAACTCCCCAACTAGACTCATTTTAAACTCATTTTCCATATTTTTAGTAAAGTCTTGAAGGAGTTCATCATTTGTTGACCCAAAAATAATGTCATCAACACACACTTGGGCAATAAAGATATCCTTTGACTTTGACTTAATGAAAAGAGTTTGATCTACTTGGTCCCTTCTAAAATCCTTATGCTTCGTTTCAGTTACGTATTGCTAAGATGAATCTTTTTCATGAAAGTAGATTTGAATAAACTTTCTTAACTTATATACGTGGTTTGGGTAATCAACACTCTCAAACCCAGGAGGTTGTTCTGTTGGGTTTCCGGCACCGCGGCGTGTGTGTGTTCGATCATGTTTCGTAAACATGAGCACAGCGGAAGCAATCAAAAATAATAAATCTATATTTATTACAACACACACAACACACGCATGCATATTACAACAAGTGTAGACATAACCGTAAATTAAAATTTGCAATAAAAGAAATTTATCTACGTTATACCTTTCGTATGACATTTAGCGGGAACGGCATCAACCGGAACGATCCTCGTAAGAATCGTCTCTATCCGTATCCACGCCGAGCTCCTCGGGATGACTTCGCTAAGTCACAAGCTTCGTCTTCGTACGGGTTACTAGTCTCGTGTTGAAGACGACGTGATCGAGAGATGATCACGATCCGAATCCAAATTCGGATCCTAAAATGAGTTCTCAAAACTCGCTTCTCCGGAGAGGTATTCGTCAACCGTTTGACGAATCCTTCGTCCCCCACCTCAGAGGATTACCAGAGATCAAATCCCCGATAAGTTAGCCGCTGTCGGAGCACTAACCGTCGTCCAAACGACGCTCCGACAACAAAGAAACAAGCTGTCCAGAAAAACTGGACAGCTTTTGGTGGAGGAATAGAGGCCGGCTAAGGAAAGATGGAAGCTCACCTTATCACCGAACCCAAAGGAGATCGCCGGAGGGTCACCGGAGGTTCTCCGGCTGAAGCTTGGACGCCGGCAAAGTCTTGGACGGCTGCACACAAGCTGGGCGGCGGAAGCTTTAGGGTTGGCGCCAATTAACTCCAAGGTGGAGGTGGGCGGCAACTCAAGGGGGCTAGGGTTTGGATTAGTTAGGGTTTAACAATCCCTTAAGCCCTCTTTTATAGAGAACTAATTCTCTTAATGGTTAATGGATCATATCCATAAAGCCCGTTAACCCGCTCCATTAGGATAAGTTAAAATAAACCAAACCATGATGGTTTATTTTAAGTTAAAACGAACCAAACCAACTTTTGGTTCATTCGTTTAAAATAAACCAAACCCTTTGGTTTATTCTCATCCATTGGATTAGAACCAAACCATTTTGGTTCATCCATTATGTCTTCATAAGACACAGCCCATCCACGCTTCCATTGCGACTGAAACAATTTCATGCTCGCTTTGTGTTTGGTCCAACCAAACATAGTTTCTCTCGGTCTGAGAATCTCATTCTCTAGCTCGTTTTAAATCCTTTGGATTACACTCGTTGTGCGTGTGACCAAATAGGTTCTCGGTTTATGTTGGCCGTCTATAATTAACCATTAATTATAGAACGATCATGAGTGGCACCTAGTAGTACATCATGATCCCCAATTAACCTAAAAGATCAACTACGATCCGTAACTATTTCAAACCCTTCAAGAGTTCTAATGAATCGTGCCCCATTCCTTCACTCATCTTATACCCACTTGGTTCAGTGACATGGTCTATTGTGTCAGCCTCACTAGGTCGACTCACGCCACACCTAGCCCAAGTATCATTTCTCGCCCTACTGATTCTAGTTACTCCATGTATCAAGAGTACCTTACTCTAAACATGTAATGCTTTGGCCAAAGACTTTAGTAACAATCCGACGAGAGGCCATGGGTATACATCTCCTCGCAAGGAGTGGTGAACTTTATAGGCTATTCAAACACCTTCGATCACTTCGACTTATACCCAATCATCTCGGTCCACATCTCCTTAGAGATGTTTGCTTAAGATGTCAAAGCATAAGTCTCCATGATCAAGATGACTTGAATACCGCAAGTCAAAGGAACATCGCACTTAAGCCACAAAGAAGAACTTCATCGACATATCTATATATGCAGAACCATATGAAGTCTTACCTGGTCACTCCAATGAACTAGTTACCATAACTAGCATCCACGATTAACTCCGACATCACTATGTCTCCAAACAAAGGAGAATCACCGCTTGATACACCAAGTAGTCTATGTAACTGATGGTGTCCAAATCCATCAATTCATCGACTAGGATAATTCCGATACATCACAATTACACATGTAGAGATACTCACTAGTTGTGATCCAATCACAAATTCTCTCATGCTGTGAATCGTATCGTGGACATTCAGTAAATGAGTTTAAGATCCAATCAAATACATAAAACATGTATACTCAAATAGTGAATCTTCATTTATCATATAAATGGTTCATACATAAGGCGATTGCCTTAGGACATCTCTCATATATTACTAACAGACTCCCACTTGGCCTAATGCCAATCGCTACGGTATCCAATACCATAAGCTCGAACATGACCCTCAAACTTATTTTGAGGTAATGCCTTAGTCAAGGGATCCGCTAAGTTCCTTTCAGTGGGAATTTTCTCGATTTGTATTTCGTTCCTACTGATGATCTCTCTGATAAGATGATAGCGGCGAAGCATATGTTTGGATCATTGATGAGACCACATCAATTTCAGAGATGAACTTTTTGATCCAAACCGCTTCCTTTGCTGCTTCCAAAGCTGCAATGTATTCTGCCCTAGTGGTTGATTTCGCTATAGTGTCAAGCTTGGAACCTTTCCAACTTATTGCGTCTCCATTCCAGGTGAATACATACCCAGACAAAGACATAGAATCATCCTTGTCTGTCTGGAGCTGGCATCCGAATACCCACGTATCACCATGTACCCTTCTCCATATATTAGGAACGTATCCTTAGTTCTTCTTAAGTACTTAAGGATCGTCTTAACAGTCACCCAATGATCCATTCCTAGATCAGACTAGTATCTGCTCGTGACACTCAGAGCATACGATACATCGGGCCTCGTACATAGCATAGCATACATGATAGATCCTATTGTGGATGCATAGGGAATCTTACTCATGCAAATCCTCTCGTCTTCTGTGCGCGGACACATAGACTTCGAAAGGTGTACCCCATGCCTGATGGGTAGGAAACCTTTCTTGGATTCCGACATGCTAAACCTCTTTAGCACTCGGTCTATGTATGTAAACTGCGAAAGACCAAGCAACCGTTTCGATCTATCTCTATAGATCTTAATCCCGAGGATGTAGGTTGCTTCTCCCAGGTCTTTCATGGAGAATGTCTTGGATAACCAAACCTTCACTGACTGTAAGATTGAAACATCGTTTCCTATAAGTAGTATGTCATCAACATACAATACTAGGAATACGACTGCACTCCCACTAACCTTCTTGTACACACAAGGTTCATCTGGATTTTGTGAGAAATCAAACTTTTTGATTGTCTCATCAAAACGGATATTCCAGCTCCTGGATGCTTGCTTCAATCCATAAATAGATCGTCGCAATTTGCATACCTTGGTTTTATCAACCGATGTGAAACCCTCAGGCTGTATCATATACACGTCCTCGAGCAGGTTTCCATTAAGGAAAGCTGTTTTCACATCCATCTGCCATATCTCATAATCATAATGAGCCGCTATGGCCAGGAGCATCCGAATGGATTTAAGCATAGCTACAGGCGAATAGGTTTCGTCATAATCAACACCTTGTTTTTGACGATATCCTTTCGCCACCATTCTAGCCTTATAGGTAATCACATTACCATCCATGTCGGTTTTCTTCTTGAAAACCCACTTGCACCCTATAGGCTTTATCCCTTCAGGTGGGTCAACCAAGTTCCAAACTTGGTTTTCATACATGGAATCCATTTCCGACTTCATGGCACCAAGCCACTTATCCCTTTCTGAACTTGTCAGCACTTCTTCATAACTGGTAGGCTCCTCATCATCAATGAGTAACACGTCGTTCGATTTGCTTACGAGAAATCCATATCTCTCAGGAATATTGCGTGTTCTACCAGATCTATGAAGATGTGGTGTTACAATAGGTCCAGCCGATTGCTCATCACTATGAGTTGTCGGCTGTTGTGCTTTACCAGGTATCTCATTAATGTCTATTTGAGTCTCTCGAGCCTCCTCAAGATCGATGACACTCCCACTGTTTTCTTGCAAGAGAAACTCTTTCTCTAGAAACACAGCATGCCTTGAAACAAACACCTTTTGTTCCACAGGATGATAGAATTGGTAACCCCTTGTTTCCTTAGGGTATCCAACAAATAGACATTTATCAGACTTAGCATCCAATTTGTCTGATACAGTCCGCTTCACATAAGCAGGACAATCCCATATCTTCAAGTAAGATACATGAGGTTTCTTACCATTCCATATCTCATATGGAGTAGTTAAGACTACCTTGGTAGGCATTCTGTTTAACAAGTAAACAGCTGTCTGAAGTGCATAGCCCCAAAAGGACTTGGGAAGAGTCGCATGATTCATCATTGACCTGACCATGTCCAACAAGGTCCGGTTACGCCTCTCAGATACACCATTATGCTGTGGTGTATATGGCGGAGTCCATTGAGACAATATACCATTGTCTTTTAGATAATCAAGAAACTCTTGACTTAAGTATTCACCACCTCGATCCGATCGAAGTATTTTAATACTCTTGTCATGTTGTTTCTCTACTTCATTTCTGAATTCTTTGAACCTTTCAAAGGCTTCAGACTTGTGTTTCATCAAGAACACATACCCAAACCGTGAGTGATCATCGGTGAAGGTAATGAAGTAGCTATAGCCTCCTAATGCTTGAGTTGACATAGGTCCACATACATCAGTATGTATTAGTCCTAGTAACTCTCCCACTCGTTCACCTTTTCCAGTAAAAGGTAACTTAGTCATCTTGCCTTTTAAGCATGATTCGCATGTATCGTATGAATCCAATTCAAACGATTCCAGAATTCCACATCGGTGTAATTCGGACATGCGTTTCTTGCTTATATGGCCAAGATGACAATGCCACATATAGGAGTCTATTTGATTATCCTTTCGAGCACGCGTGTTGCTCGCTTCGATATTGAAATCGTCACTGGATACGTCCAACGTATAAACACCATTGCTTAAAGTTCCAATCCCATAAAGAACTCCATTCAAAGTTATGTAACAACAATTGTTACTAAAAGTCAAATGGAACCCATTTCTATTTAGACAAGAAATAGAAATGATGTTCTTTATTAACGAAGGAACATAAAAGCAATTGTCCAGTTCTAAGACAAGTCCTACAGGGAGTTCCAACAAATACGTTCCGATGGCGAGTGCAGCAACCGTTGCTCCATTCCCAACACGTAAATTTGACTCTCCCCTTGACGAGTCTTCTTCTATTCCTTAGCCCATGTATGTCATTACATATATGTGAGCCACACCCAGTATCAAATACCCAAGTGTCCAAGGAAATAGAATGACAATCAATAAAGAAGAGTCCAACAAGCCGATGCTCCAGGTTAAAGCCAACCCATTAATCAGGACATAGTTTTAATATGGTTAGAGCGCATTCAACCAATTATCCCAGCTTGGAGAGAGTCCAACAACCAAAGCTAACGATTGACCTCTGACTCTTACCATATTAGTATTAAACTATTCCATGGTTTGAACATATTCAGGTTCGAGCCGGGCTTGGAGAGAGTCCAACAACCCAAACAAGAAACAGAACTCTGGTTCTAACCATATTAATGGAAGGTGTAGACTTTAATATTGATTAAGGGTTTTTATGTCTCATCCTCTTTGCATGCAAATAACTATTATCTACATGGCATGGCATACATGGCATACATCTACATGTCACGACACGCATGGCATAATGTTATGCATCTAATGCAATTACATGGCATACAATTATGTCATGTATATAATTTCCTTATATGTCATAACTATTTATGGAAATAAAATATGTTTAAGATTTGATTCTCCAAATCAAATCATAATTAAATTAGGAAACAAATTTCCAAATCTAATCACATATTTTATTCATGGAATTATTTGATTAAGGAAAATCTATTTAGGAAACCAATTTCCTAAATCATTAAAACTACTTATGGAAATAAAATATTTTAAGATTTGATTTCCCAAATCAAATCATGATTAAATTAGGAAACAAATTTCCAAAATCTCATCAAATATTTTATTTATGGAAAATATCAATTTCCATAAATACTTCAACTTTCAAAAGTGGAAGATTTCCATAAATACTTCTAGACTTTCCAAAATTGAAAAATTTCCATAAATACTTCTAAATTTCCAAAATTAGAAAATTTCCAGAAATACATTATGACTATCGCAAAACCAATTTTACGATTATGTGAAACACAACGGCTCTGATACCCATGTTGGGTTTCTGCACATGGCAGTGTGTGTTCGATCATGTTTGTAAACATGAGCACAGCGGAAGCAATTAAAAATAATAAATCTATATTTATTACAACACACAACACACGCATGCATATTACAACAAGTGTAGACATAACCGTAAATTAAAATTTGCAATAAAAGGAAATTTATCTACGTTATACCTTTCGTATGACGTGTAGCGGGAACGGCATCAACCGGAGCGATCCTCGTAAGGATGGGCTCTATGTGTATCCACGCCGAGCTCCTCGGGATGACTTCGCTAAGTCACGAGCTTCGTCTTCGTGCGGGTTACTAGCCTCGTGTTGAAGGCGGCGTGATCGAGAGATGATCACGATCCGAATCAAATTCGGATCCTAAAAGCGAGTTCTCAAAACTCGCTTCTCCGAGAGGTATTCATCAACCGTTTGGCGAATCGCCGTCCCCACCTCAGAGGATTACCGGAGATCAAATCCCGGTAAGTTAGCCGCTGTCGGAGCACTAACCGTCGTCCAAACGACGCTCCGACAACAAAGAAACAAGCTGTCCAGAAAAACTGGACAGCTTTTGGTGGAGGAATAGAGGCCGGCTAAGGACAGATGAAAGCTCAACTTATCACCGAACCCAAAGGAGAGATCGCGGAGGGTGGCGGAGGTTCTCCGGCTGAAGCTTGGACACCGGCAAAGTCTTGGACGGCTGCACACAAGCTGGGCGGCGGCAGCTTTAGGGTTGGCGCCAATTAACTCCAAGGTGGAGGTGGGCGGCAACTCAAGGGGGCTAGGGTTTGGATTAGTTAGGGTTTAACAATCCCTTAAGCCCTCTTTTATAGAGAACTAATTCTCTTAATGGTTAATGGATCATATCCATAAAGCCCGTTAACCCGCTCCATTAGGATAAGTTAAAATAAACCAAACCATGATGGTTTATTTTAAGTTAAAACGAACCGAACCAACTTTTGGTTCATTCGTTTAAAATAAACCAAACCCTTTGGTTTATTCTCATCCATTGGATTAGAACCAAACCATTTTGGTTCATCCATTATGTCTTCATAAGACACGGCCCATCCACGCTTCCATTGCGACTGAAACAATTTCATGCTCGCTTTGTGTTTGGTCCAACCAAACATAGTTTCTCTCGGTCTGAGAATCCCATTCTCTAGCTCGTTTTAAATCTTTTGGATTACACTCGTTGTGCGTGTGACCAAATAGGTTCTCGGTTTATGTTGGCCGTCTATAATTAACCATTAATTATAGAACGATCATGAGTGGCACCTAGTAGTACATCATGATTCCCAATTAACCGAAAAGATCAACGGTTGATCCAGAACTATTTCTGAAACCCTTCAGTAGCTCGAATGAATCGTGCCCCATTCCCTTCACTCATCTTATACCCACTTGGTTCAGGACATGGTCTATAGTGTCAGTCCCCACTAGGCTGACTACGTCACACCTAGCCCAAGTATCATTTCATCGTCCCTACAGTTCTAGTTACTCCACATGTATCGAAGAGTACCTTACTCTAAACATGTAATGCTTTGGCCAAAGACTTTAGTAACAATCCGACGAGAGGCCATGGGTATACATCTCCTCGCAAGGAGTGGTGAATCCTTTATAGGCTATTCAAACACCTTCGATCACTTCGACTTATACCCAATCATCCCGGGTCCACATCTCCTTAGAGATGTTTGCTTAAGATGTCAAAGCATAAGTCTCCATGATCAAGATGACTTGAATACCGCAAGTCAAAGGAACATCGCACTTAAGCTACAGTAAGAACTTCATTGACATATCTATATATGCAGAGAACCATATGAAGTCTTACGGCTGGTCACTCCAATGAACTAGTTACCATAACTAGCATCCACGATTAACTCTGGACATCACTATGTCTCCAGCCAGTGAGAATCAGCTGCTTGGATACACCAAGGAGTATACCTTGTGCTAGTCTCGACAGAATTGATGGTGTCCAAATCCATCAATTCATCGACTAGGGATAATTTCGATACATCACAATTACACATGTAGAGATACTCACTAGTTGTGATCCAATCACAAATTCTCTCATGCTGTGAATCGTATCGTGGACTTTCAGTAAATGTGTTTAAGATCCAATCAAATACATAAAACATGTATACTCAAATAGTGAATCTTCATTTATCATATAAATGGTTCATACATAAGGCGATTGCCTTAGGACATCTCTCATATATTACTAACATGTTCTACATATACCTCTTCCTTAATAAACCCATTTAAGAATGCCAATTTCACATTCATTTGGTGAAGCTTAAAACTCATGTGAGCGGCATATCCTAAAAGGATTTTAATTGACTCTAACCTAGCAACCGGGGCATAAGTTTCATCATAATCAAGTCCTTCAACTTGATTGAAACTCCTTGCAACCAATCTAGCTTTGTTTCTAGTTATGTTTCCTTGATCATCCAACTTATTCCTAAAGACCCATCTTATGGTAACTATGGTGCTATCATTGGGTCTAGGGACTAGCTCCCATACTTGACTTCTCTCAAATTGAACTGATCCTTCTTGCATTGCCAAAATCCAATCCGGATCAAGTAATGCATCATTGATTGATGTAGGCTCAATTTGTGAGATAAGAGCTACTTGACTAGTAGGAGCTCTATGAAAAGACCTAGTTCTAACTCCTTGGGATAGTTCTCCCACTACTTGATCAAGTGGGTGATTTTGATGAATCCTTAGGGTCATAGGAGGTGATTCAAATTGATTTAGATCATGGTTATCTTCCTTTCTCCTCTCATCATCGGAATCTCCTCTTCCTCCCCCTTGATCATTACCCCCCCCCCCCCCCCCAAGGTCAAGTTTTGAAGTTTTTGGGTAATGTATTGATTATTATCATTGATATCCTTATCAATGGAGGATTTTCTAGGGTAAGTGCTAGAGGACTCATCAAATTCAACATTAGAAGATTCCTCAACCTTTTGAGTCATCTTATTGTAAACCCTATAACCTCTACTAGTGGATGAGTATTCAACTAGGATTCCCTCATTAGCCTTGGACTCAAAATTTCCTAAGTTGTCTTTGGCATTTAAGATATAAATTTTACAACCAAAGACCTTGAAATAGTGAATTGTAGGAATTTTCCCATTCCATAATTCAAATGGTATTTTTCCTAAAAACCTATGAATTAAGACTCAATTTTGGATATAGCAAGAGGTGTTAACCGCTTCCGCTCACAAGTAGCTAAGTAAGGAATATGCATTAAGCATTGTCCTAGTCACTTCTTGTAGGGCACGATTTCTCCTTTCCACCACCCCATTTTGTTGGGGTGTTCTAGGACAAGAGAACTCATGCTTGTACCCTTGTTTTAAGCAAAATTTTGAAAAATTAGAATTCTCAAATTCTTCACCATGATCACTACAGATCTGGTTGATTTTGAGATTTCTTTCATTTTCAACCCTTTTGCTAAATCCTATGATTATTTCTAAGGTATCATTCTTATGTTTCTTAAAGTAAACCCATGTATACCTAGAAAAATCATCAACTATGACTAAACAATATTTGTTACCATTTAAAGATGGAGTACTATGGCAATCAAATAAATCCAAATGTAGAAGCTCTAAAGGTAATGAGGTACTAGTTAGGGTTTTACCTTTGTGTGATGATTTTGATTACTTTCTTTCTTGGCATGCATCACACAATTTGTCCTTAATGTACTTGATCTTTAGTAGCCCCTTCACCAACTCCAATTTTGCTACCTTATCTATGTTCTTCATATTGATGTGCCCTAGCCTTCTATGCCATAGCTGTTGGTGCAGAGAGCACCACTCCTTAGTTTTGATGTATGAACCATAGTTAAAGTTTGGATTTACTTGTGTTCTGATATGAGTGTTAAGTGTGCAGGCTTAACAGGAAGTCCTTGTAGGTCATGTTAATCGAATACTAGGCAGATGTCTTGACAGATCAGGAGGACTGAACACCAGGCATGAAATCTAGATGGGTCGAGTGGAATGGACATATGACATGAAGATTGGTTGGGTCAGGCGACCAGACAATCGACAAAAAGTCCAACTGGGTTAGGAAGACCAGCTAGCTGGTGGAAGCCCTGGTGAGTTAGATCGAATGTCAAGAATGGTAAGTCGACAGGGCAGTTGGCAGGTAAGCCTTTGTTGGACTTTTCGAGCCGCAAAAACTGCTTTTTACGTTGCAAAAACCTCGGAAGCCCGGCCACGAATCCATGCAAAGCTATATAAAAATAAAACATGTATGTGTTTAAATACCCTAGATCTACCTTAGATCTATAAGATGAGAGCATTACCCTCATAGTGACGCCCTTCGCTTATCCCGCTTGTCCAAATGCTTTGCCGGAACTCAAGAGTGTCAAGTGTACACTCCTCTATTGGTATCCACACAAACAAATGGTGGAGAAACACAACCTAGAGTGTGCTAGCACTCCTTGGAAATTTCAGCCAAAGAAGAGGATTGGGAGAGAGCTTGAGAGGAAGATGATCCAAGGAAGAAGAAGATGGAGTTACTCACCAAATGAATTCACACCATGATGAATAGTGCCCGACCACTTCAATGGGTGGGGGTTACATGCATGCATGTAACTCCAAGAGCCAATGTCTCTTGGTCTCCCTCATGAGGTGGCACCACATGATAATTCCATGATGATGTGGAACATCATCATTGGCCGGCCCACATGCCATGTCACCATGACATGGCAATTGGTCAAGTCAAAATTGAACATTCATCTTTCCTCTCAAGTCAAGTCAAACTTGACCTCTTATCTCCCATGGTTGATCAAATCTAACCACTTGATTCAAGTCAATTTGATTTAATGAATCTCTATTCATTAATTTAAATTGACTCAATGAATCAAATCTAAATTAGACTCATTCAACACTTGAATCAAATTGAGTCTAACTCAATTAGTCTAATTTGGATTACTCTTAATCCAATTTGGTTCATCCCATGAACCTAATCCTCATGGTTCATCATATGAACCTAATCTCCACCTAATTTCCCTTTGTGTGTGACCCTATAGGTTCTTGTAACGTTGGCAATGTCCCTAAACCAATTTAGGAACATAAGCAATGAGCGGTATCTAGTAACACATCATTGCTACCCAAGTTAAAAGAATGTTGAGCTCCAACATCACCTTTGTGACTACTAATTGTGACTCTCACAATATGTGACAATGCCCCTCTATCCTTGACATCTAGATTGACCAATTGAGGCATAGACTGTGTCATCCTCGATACAATCTATATCTTGAACTCCAAATAGACTCACTCTAATCAAATGAGCTCAATATCTCATATTGACTCATTTGGGCATGGCCATGCACTTCGTGGTCTCACTCTATCAAGAATAACGATGTCACTCCCGTCATATAGAAGGGATAGATCTCATCTACATTACTCACATCCCTCAGCATAATTTGTTACATACCCAGTAATCGCCTTTATAGTTCACCCATTTATGGGTGACGATTGATAAAGCCAAAGTATGCAACTCCTTATGTAGGGAACCATGGTGACTTCAAGTCCAAGAACTAATAGTCATACTAATAGTCACATGAGAAAGTATATGACACTCATATAACGATCCACGATACTTTCTCATGGAGGGTCATTCAGTATACATTCTCCAATGCATACCCATGTGTCAACTTGATATCTCATATCCATGACTTGTGAGATCAAGTCATCGTGTTGATCTACATGCTAGTCTCTACGCATTAACATTGTCCCTGAATGTTAATACTTGACTAGGAATGATTAAGAGTAGTGTTCTCTATATCATCTCATTATCGATTTTACCAATCGATTGATATAGATAAGAACCTACTACTCAAGGACGTTATTATACTTAGTTATTTGGCACCAATAGAAGTAAATATAATAACCATGCCTTTATAAATAGGAATATGATACAATAAAGTCCATACAACAATCATCACATGATTGGCTCTAGGGATTTCACTAACAATCTCCCACTAGCACTAGTGTCAATCACCGTAGTATCTAATACTCAATGACCTAGTGTGACCATCATGCTTTTTCTGTGCCAAAGCCTTGGTCAAGGGATATGTGATGTTAGCCTCTGTGGGTACTCACAGCGCCACCATTCAAGCAAAATACGAACCCTGACTGCGATCTATAATCATCTTGATCCATTTGGAAGCTGGCATCATTGTAACCCTTTACAGCTAGCTCCTCATCGCCTCCAAATATCAAGAAATATTCTTTAGTCTTTCTCAAGTACTTGAATATTCTTGACTGCTATCCAGTGACGCTCACCTGGATCTGACTGGTATCTACTCGTCATGCTCAAAGCATACGAGACATCAGGACGAGTACACAGCATGGCGTACATGATAGATCCTATAACAGATGCGTAAGGGATCTTATCCATGTGGTCTCCCTCCTCTCTAGAAGAGGGACTTTGAGTCTTCGAAAGACTCACACCATGTGACATCGGCAGAAGTCCCTTGTTGGAATTCTGCATGGCAAACCTTAGTAATACCGTGTCAATGTATGTACTCTGACTTAGGCCAAGCAATCTCTTAGATCTATCTCTATAGATCTTGATGCCTAGAATACAGGCTGCTTCACCTAAGTCCTTCATTGAGAAGCACATCCCCAGCCAAGTCTTCACAGACTGTAGTGAAGGGATGTCATTCCCAATGAGTAGTATGTCATCCACATACAATACAAGGAAGACAACTGTGTTCCCATTAACCCTCTTGTAGACACAGGGTTCATCTTCATTCTTGATGAAACCAAACTATTTGATCGCATCATCGAATCGAAGATTCTAGCTCTGAGAAGCTTGCTTTAACCCATAAATGGACCTTTGCAGCTTGCATACTTTCCCAGTATGCTGTGGATGTACAAAACCCTCAGGTTGTGTCATGTACACATCCTCGAGTAAGTTTCAATTCAGAAATGTGGTTTTGACATCCATCTTCCAGATCTCATAATCGTGGTATGCTGCAATAGCAAGCATGATCCGAATGGACTTAAACATCGCCACTGGAGAAAAGGTTTCATCATAGTCAATACCATGAATTTGCTTGAAACCTTTAGCCACCAATCGGCCCTTATAGGTATGCGTAAGTCCATCCATGTCAGTCTTTCTCTTAAAGACCCACTTACACCCAATGAGTTTGACGCCCTCAGGTGGATCAGCCAAACTCCATACTTGGTTGGTGTACATGGATTCCATCTCGGATCTCATGGCCTCTAACCATTTCTCAGAGTCTGGGCTCATCACAGCTTCCTGATAGGAGGTAGGCTCATTCTTAATGAGCATAACGTCATCATGGTTAGACAAGAGAAATGATTATCTCTCAGGCTGACGATGTACCCTATCAGACCTGCGAAGAGGTAGGTCTACCTGAATAGGTGGTTATTCCATAACTCTTTGTACAACAACCTCATCACCCACAACACTTTGTGGTTCCTGTTCAACCTCCATCAAGTCCTCAGTGCTATGGTCCTTATCTTGAATTTCTTCAAAATCGAACGTACTCCCACTAGTTTTTCTAGAAACAAAATCCCTTTCTAGAAAAACCCCAGTCTTTGCCACAAACACTTTGTGCTGACTGGGAATGTAGAAGTAATATCCCTTCGTGTCCTTGGGATATCCAACAAAATAGCACTTATCAGATTTGGGTCCCAGTTTGTCTGAGACTTAACGTCGAACGTAAGCCTCACAACCCCAAATCCTCATGAAAGACATCTTGGGATTTCTCCCTGTCCATATCGTATATGGTGTCTTTATCACAGCCTTAGATGATACACGGTTAAGTGTGAAGGCTGCTGTGTCTAGAGCATATCCTCAAAAAGATATAGGAAGATCTGTGTGACTCATCAAAGATCGTACCATATCTAATAGGGTATGATTCCTCCTTTCGGATACACCATTCCACTGTGGTGTTCCAGGAGGAGTGAGTTGGGATAGAATCCCACACTCAGCTAGATAGTCATGAAACTCATGGCTAAGGTATTCACCACCTCAATCTGATCGAAGTATCTTAATACTCTTGCCAAGATGGTTTTCTACTTCATTCTTGAATTCTTTGAACTTTTCAAAGGATTCTGATTTATGTGTCATGAGATACACATAACCATATCTACTGAAGTCATCAGTAAATGTAATGAAGTACCTGTAACCACCTCTAGCAACAACATTGAAAGGGCCACATACATCACTATGTATAAGTCCTAACAAGTCTATTGCTCTTTCGCTGTGTCCACTAAAGGGAGTCTTGGTCATCTTGCCTAAAAGGCAAGACTCTCATGTCTCATATGATTCAAAATCAAATGAGTCTAGCAGCCTATCCTTATGGAGCTGAGATAAGTGACTCTCATTTATGTGACCTAAGCGACAATGCCAGAGATAGGTTTGGTTCAACTCATTTGACTTGAACCTTTTGGTACTTATGTTATAGATAGGGCTCTCTAAGTCTAGAAAGTAGAGTTTGTTCATTATAGGTGCACTACAATAAAACATATCATTTAAATAAACTGAACAACATTTGTTCTTTATTATAAATGTAAATCCTTTCTTGTCCAAACAAGAAACCGAAATTATGTTCTTAGTTAAAGCAGGCACATAACAACATTCATCTAATTCTAGTACAAGCCCAGAGGGCAGAGATAGATCATAAGTTCCTACAGCAACAGCAACAACTCTTTCTCCATTGCCTACTCATAGGTCCACCTCGCCCTTTGTCAATGCCCTACTATTTCTCAGCGCCTGCACATTGGTACAAATGTGAGATGCACATCCGGTATCTAATACCCATGATGAAGAAATAGATAGATTGACTTCTATAACATTTATACCTGAAGTAGAAGTCTCACTTCTCTTCTTCTTAAGATCTTCCAGGTAAGCTTTGCAGTTATGCTTCCAGTGTCCAGCTTCCTTGCAGTGGAAGCAAGCCCCTTCCTTGGCCACCCCTCCTTTGGGTTTCAGTTCCTTGCCTTTTCCCTTGGCTTGGGGCTTTCTCTTACCTTTAGGCTTGCCCTTGCCTTTCTTCTTTTGCACCATCAAAATAGAGTCAGATTTTCCCTTCTTAAGGTTGACCTCAGTAGTTCTCAACATGCTGAGCATCTCAGGAAGTGGTTTATCAATTTCATTCATGTTGTAATTCATGACAAATTGATTATAGCTTTGTGGAAAAGACTACAAGATCAAGTCAGTCGCCAGCTCTTGGCCAAGAGGGAATCCCAATCTCTGTAGGTTTTCTACGTACCCAATCATCTTAAGTACATATTGACCTATGGGAGTCTCATCTTGCATTTTGGAACCAAACAATGCATTAGAGACTTCATATCTCTCGTGCCTTGCTTGTCCTTGATATAGTTGATGAAGATGTTCAACCATATCATAAGCTTCATGAACTCGTGTTGCTTCTGAAGCTCAGAGTTCATGGTCGCGAGCATGAGACATGACACATCTAATGTATCATCTTGATGCTTCTTGTAAGCATCTTTGTCAGCTCACGAGGCAGTGGCAAGAGGTGCCTCTGGAATGGGCTGTCCAAGACGTACAATTTCCTTTCTTGGGTGAGAACAATTCTCAGGTTCCTGTACCATTCCAGGAAATTTTCTCCATTGAGCTTGTCCTTCTCAAGGACAGAACGCAGAGAGAGAGTGTTCATCAACATAGTTCTCTACAACATACACAATGCAAAAAATTAATATCATATTCCTTTTATCATTTAATTAGACTTTTAATCAAATGATGCTCCCACTGAATTATAGGAATTTTGTAGAATCGAGTTATGGATGTGGTCAAACCACATTACTAGATTTATACAAACTAGCTATAATTCCTGCAGGACAAGATCCACATCATACTAAGCCTTGAGTTAGCTTTGGCTAAATTGCCCAAGACTTAGTATGATCGGTGGGTAACACATTACCGATTACATCTCTATGCAACTCTTGTTTATAGGATCAAGACCCACATTTACAAAAGACCTTGAGTTAGCTTTGGCTAAATCGGCCAAGATTTAGTGTAAATGCGATCTTATCCTATCTTTCCAACAGTTGGAATATGCCTATAGTTCTACTCAATCAAATTGAGTTAACTAGTTTTACTCAATCTAATTGAGCTTACTCTAACCCAAGCCATGATAGGCAGGACCAAGATTGTCCCTCCGCACCCTACCAAGATAATATGTGTTGCTCTGCTTTGGCAGATTCAACAACTACAAATGATCGAGGTAGTGATGGGTATCAAGGGCTTGGTAGGCATTTTTCGAGTTGATTCGATTAAGACCTAATCTAATCGTAATGTGTATCATATATGCATTGAGGCATTTATTATCCTATACTAGCATGCATCACATACATACAAGCATTATTCTAGCATGTATCATATATATACAAGAAAAAATATCGAAGCATGCATCATATACATACAAGCATTATACTACTAGCATACATCACATACATACAAGCATAACAAATATATATATATATATATATATATATATATATATATTATTTGTGATTAGGTCATGGCCCTACTACGATCTTCTCAAGCCAATGAGAAGATCGGACGGTCAACCTAGGGCTAGCGGCTTCTCCAAGCGCCTCCTTTGACCGTCATGTGTCGTCGGCACCCTTCTCGTAACACCGTCTACTAGTGGACTTTCCACCGCTCCATTTTGTATATTACAAATATGAAACTCGAGTTTCATTCGAGTCTAAAACTATTTACAACTAGAATTTTAAAAAGAAGAGGCACGACGCGCAGGTCGCATACACTATACAACAAGCACAATCACAAAAATGGCAACACATTAACATCAAATCATATTGGAGTTCTTGGGCCATGACCATCACAGAATTATACATAATACTAAATTATGTATTTTACAGAAAATTTCTATAATTTTTCCTTTTTTTTCAATTTTATGAGTCACCTCTCTGTAACAGTCCCGCTAAGTGGTTTTCGGGCGCGATCGCGGGACAAGGCCCCTTTCGGGGATAGGGGCAGCGCCCCTACTCGCAAAAATAAACTTTACGAGTGTCCCTACTAGATCTTACAGTGACTTAAGTCGCTGTCCCAAAAACCTAAAGCGAGAACTCGCCGTTTCGGAGAGTTTTTCTCGGTGGTTGAAGCCTACAAGTGTCCTAACACTCGTTGCTTCGACTCTTCGAGAAAAATACCCAAAAATTCTATAAAAATAGGAAATTTACAGAAACTTAAAAATCTGTAATTTTTATATCTAATACAAAAACTACAAATATTAAACACATACATGCTCCGCATTTGGCTCTGATACCACTGTTGGACTTTCCGAGCCGTAAAAACCGCTTTTTGCATTGCGGAAACCTCGGAAGCCCGGCCATGGATCCGTGCGAAGATATATAAAAATAAAACATGTATGTGTTTAAATACCCTAGATCTACCTTAGATCTATAAGATGAGAGCATTACCCTCATAGTGACGCCCTTTCGCTTATCCCGCTCGTCCAAATGCTTTGCCGGAACTCAAGAGTGTCAAGTGTACCCTCTTCTATTGGTATCAACACGGACAAATGGTGGAGAAACACAACCTAGAGTGTGCTAGCACTCCTTGGAAGTTTTGGCCAAAGTAGAGGATTGGAAGAGAGCTTGAGAGGAAGATGATCTAAGGAAGAAGAAGATGGAGTTACTCACCAAATGAATTCACACCATGATGAATAGTGGCCGGCCACTTCAATGGGTGGGGGTTACATGCATGCATGTAACTCCAAGAGCCAATGTCTCTTGGTCTCCCTCATGAGGTGGCACCACATGATAAGTCCATGATGATGTGGAACATCATCATTGGCCGTCCCACATGCCATGTCACCATGACATGGCAATTGGTCAAGTCAAAATTGACCATTCATCTTCCCTCTCAAGTCAAGTCAAACTTGACCTCTTATCTCCCATGGTTGATCAAATCTAACCACTTGATTCAAGTCAATTTGATTTAATGAATCTCTATTCATTAATTTAAATTGACTCAATGAATCAAATCTAAATTAGACTCATTCAACACTTGAATCAAATTGAGTCTAACTCAATTAATCTAATTTGGATTACTCTTAATCCAATTTGGTTCATCCCATGAACCTAATCCTCATGGTTCATCATATGAACCTAATCTCCACCTAATTGCCCTTTGTGTGTGACCCTATAGGTTCTTGTAACGTTGGCAATGTCCCTAAACCGATTTGGGCATCATTGCTACCCAAGTTAAAAGAATGTTGAGCTCCAACATCACCTTTGTGACTACTAATTGTGACTCTCACAATATGTGACAATGACCCTCTATCCTTGACATCTAGATTGACCAATTGAGGCATAGACCGTGTCATCCTCGGTATAATCTATATATTGAACTCCAAGTAGACTCACTCTAATCAAATGAGCTCAATATCTCATATTGACTCATTTGGGCATGGCCATGCACTTCGTGGTCTCACTCTATCAAGAATAACGATGTCACTCCCATCATATAGGAGGGATAGATCCCATCTACATCACTCACATCCCTCCGCATAATCTATTACATACCCAGTAATCGCCTTTATAGTCCACCCATTTACGGGTGACGTTTGACGAAGCCAAAGTATGCAACTCCTTATGTATGGAACCATGGTGACTTCAAGTCCAAGAACTAATAGTCATACTAATAGTCACATGAGAAAGTATATGACACTCATATAATGATCCATGATACTTTCTCATGGCGGGTCATTCAGTATACATTCTCCAATGCATACCCATGTGTCAACTTGATATCTCATATCCATGACTTATGAGATCAAGTCATCGTGTTGACCTACATGCTAGTCTCTACGCATTAACATTGTCCCTGAATATTAATACTTGACTAGGAATGATTAAGAGTAGTGTTCTCTATATCATTTCATTATCGATTCTACCAATCGATTGATATAGATAAGAACCTACTACTCAAGGACGTTATTATACTTTGTTATTTGGCACCAATAGAAGTAAATATAATAACCATGCCTTTATAAATAGGAATATGATACAATAAAGTCCACACAACAATCATCACATGATTGACTCTAGAGCTTTCACTAACAACCTCGAGTGGAGAGGTGAGGCCAAGTCCTCTGTAGGGGGACAAAGCTAGGCATCGATCCGACGGATAGTCCGTGTGGGACTTAGAAGTTGAGATCGAACAGTTTTACTACTGCTATCTTGTTTCATATTGTTTGCTTGTTCTAATCTCGTTTTGCAAGGATCAATCAGATTCCAGTCGATTGAAGTCCAGTCGACTGGGTGCAAGGCAGTTGATTAGATGCCTAGTTGGCAGGATTAGCTGGTGATCGATCGAAGATCTGACAGCACAAATGGAAAGATTTTCAGTCGATTAGGGAGTTTCAGTCGACTGGAGAGGCAAACTTCCCGATGTGGAGCCGGGTGACCTGGAGTCGACTATGGCGTGTTCAGTCGACTGGAAGACCTGAAGTACCATATTGATGGGCTAAGGTGGAGTCGACTGGAGGGCATTCCAGTCGACTAAAAAACTTTATAAAATAAATGCATGACCAACTCCGAATAGAACTCATCTACTACGTCCAAGTGCTGCTACTATTTGTCTTCGTCCACAAGAGCTTCATCCCTTCATGAAGACGCATTTTTGACACTCCGTGCCTACTTCTAAATCCCCAAAAGTGTCGGTATAATTTAGCTCTTAATATTTGTATTCATTTTAACTTTTATCTACTTAATTTCAAAGAGAAGGTAGAGTGTTACCTATATCTCTTTTTTGTAAAAAGCGAACGCCTCCGAAGACGAGAGTTCTCGAGTTGGAGGGTATTATAGTGATAGCCCATCGAAGTAGCTCTCGGAAGAGCTACGAGCCATGGAGTAGCAACCCGACTAGGGTCGTGAACCAAGTAAAAAGCTTGTCTCTTTATTTCATTTATTCCGTTGCATACTCATATTTTAAAATAAATTTTTAAAATCTAAAGAAAATTTATAACCTCCGAGATTCACCCCCTCTCTCGAAGTAATTTGATCCTACAATTGGTATCAAAGTGGGGATGCTCCGAATTTGGTGAAACCACCATCGAGAGCTTTAGGATTTTCTTTAGTTTTGCATTTTTGAATTAGAATAATTTTTCATTAATTTTTGCATTAATTTTTGAATTAGAATAATTTTTCATTAATTTTTGTCTTAGAATAATTTTGCATCAATATTCATTTTTGTCTTAGAATAATTTTGCATTAATATTAATTTTTTTCTTAGAATAATTTTGCATTAATATTCATTTTTGTCTTAGAATAATTTTGCATTAATATTCATTTTTGTCTTAGAGTAATTTTGCATTAATATTCATTTTTATCTTAGAATAATTTTACATTAATATTCATTTTTGCCTTAGAATAATTTTACATTAATATTTATTTTTTTTCTTAGAATAATTTTGCATTAATATTTGTTTTTGTCTTAGAATAATATTTGCTTTTGCATTATAATAAATTTTTAATAGTGCTTTAGTATAAATTTAATTTTTGCATAATATTGTTTAATTTAAATAACTCTAGGAATAATTCTGAATTTTAATTAATTTAAAATAAAAATTTAAAAATTTTATTTAGTAATGTCGCACTTAGAAGGGTACAACACCGTTTGCCCTCCTCTCTTCAACGGATAGGACTTTTCCCATTGGAAGAGGTGAATGGAGTGCTACCTGAAAACCGACCTAAATGTGTGGTTTTTTATTAGGAAAGGTTTCGTCTCTCTGGTAGACGACTCCGACGAGTTGTTAGAACTGGAGAAATGGACTGCGGATGTTAGGAAATGAGCTTAAGTCGATTAAAAGGCCCTTAACACCTTGCAATGTGGACATACCAAAGAAGAACTCAATAGAGTCGGTCCCTTCGAAAACTCTAAGGAATTATGGGGTAAATTAATTGAATTGCATCAAGGTACTAATGACATTAGAATAGCTAAATGGGACATGTTACTTAATAAACTTTTTAATTGTAAAATGAATGAAAATGAAAATGCTAGTCAACTTCACACAAGAATAGAAGATATTTTATATTGATTGCATTTAATCGGACATCAAATAGAAAATAGGGACGTAATTAGGTATATACTTAAGGCATTCTCGAGGAACGCCTTATGGACATCCATCGTCAATGCCTATAAGGTCTCTAGGGATCTTTCCATAATTAGACTAGATGAATTATTTTGTGAACTTGAACTACACGAACAAGCTAACTCGGGTCAAATCGAGAATGGTATTACTTTAGTGGCAGGTCGACCAAAAAGGAAAGAAAAACGAAGAGTGAGTCCGAAGACGAGTCGGATTCGGACCTAAACAGAGAAGAGGAAGTCATAAATATAGTCCGAAAAATGTTCAATTGGAGAAAGAAGTTTATGAAGAAGGATGCTAGGAAGGTCGTTGACAACAAGTCGAGACCCAGATCGAAAGTGACTTGCTACGAGTGCAACGGAAAAGAACACTACAAGTCGGAATGCATGAATCTAAAAAAGGAAGAAAAATCCAAGAAGGAAAAGAAGAAGAAAGCACTTAGGCAACATGGGACTAGTCGTCTTCGGAATAATAAGATGTAGAAGAGACGAAGAGAAGTTTCATGGCATTCATGGCCGAATCAAGCTCTGGAGTCGAGTCAAGTTCCGAGTTCAAGTACAAGTTCGAGTATGAGAGAAGCCACGGATCCTCATCCGTTTTCGAAGGACTAAACGAGGAAACTTCTCCTTTAGAAGATAAACTTTACAATATAATTACATGCCTATGAAGGAAATTAGCTAAGTCCAAGAATCGAGTCGATTCGTTTCTTAAGCAAGTCCAAGTACTAACCGAACCTTGGCTTAATGATAAAGGAGTTAAGTGGAATAGGCTTAGGCTTATCGGGTATGAAAACCCGACCTGTTTTTCCTAAACCTGACCCGCTTACCTTTATAGCCGAACCATTTCCATTTTCTCTTTGCTGCGTTTTCTTGTCGTCACTCTTAATTCCCGAGCGGTTTCTCCCCTATCTCTTTCTCACCGTGACATCTCCACTTCCTCACCACGACTCATGAGCTCCTCCCCTTTGCATCTTGCTGTCGAGCTTCTTCTTCTTCACTCCTTCTTCGAAGCGACCAGCTGCCGTGCCTTTCCCTTTTTCCTCTCGATCTTCTTCCTCACCATGCCAGTCGATTGTCGCTGTGCCGCTCATCGCCGCCCCAAGGCTGCCTCCTCGTACCGCTCACCGCGCACGCCACCACATCGCAGCCCTTGTCGCCACTATCACGCAGTCGGGCTCCGCCGTGTGGCCACTCACCGCCGCCGGATTTGGTCGTTGCTCCATCACTGATGGTCGTCTTCCCTCTTCTCTGGATCATAAGAGCTTGATCAGCCACTATCGCAGATATTTTTTCTCTCCAAATCTTGTTTGGTTGATTTATTCTTCCTCGATCTCGATTTTGAGCTTGTCTTCATCAGATCGGGATCGTGAGTTTGCACTTGTCTCGATTTTGAGAATCTCCGATGCTTGTGGATTTTCTTCGCTGTGGTGAAATCTAAATTGGATCACTGCCATTTCAGGAGCTGATTGCAAATCTAATTGGGTAGTGACTTGAGCCGGTGAACACGGGATAAGAAGGGCAAATTTCTGCCGAGGGACTTCCAAGGCAGGTAAGCGGTTAATACAACTCTGAATTTGGTGTCGTTCAATTATTTTTCCTTGATTAATCTAGACAATGTTGGATAATTGATGATTGGGGTGTTTGTAATGAATTGCTCAGCTATGAGTAAGAGAAAGAGACTTGGTTGATTTTGGTAGTTGTGGATTGGAATTTGGAAATTTATCTATGGTGTGTTTGCAGGTGATAAGTGTTATGGGATTTGGGAGATGCTACTTCCAGTTCGGCTATTGATTTGGAGTTGATACCTTACTATTAGATCAGGAGGTTTTGTGATTAAGCTAGACTAGGTGAGTGATTTACAGCTAAATAATTGTCGAAGAATTTGTGCATTTTATAGAGAACCGGTATATGGTTTAATGTGAATGCTTGATTAGTATGATGGAATGGAATGAGGTTATGCCAATGTGGGATTTGGTTAATTAATCAGGGATTAAGATTGGTTTAGATTCTTATTCCTACAGTTTGATTATGCTAGCATGTGGTTATATTGGATTCTACCGTTTCAGATATTTGATTCGAGGTAGAGATCTTGGATGCGAAGATCATCAACACGAGCTACTTATCAGGTGGGTAATATTTCCTACCCTTGTCAGGTAGTAGCTAAACCCTGAAGTATATAACTTCATATTGTTGTCACTTAACCTTGACTCCACTCTAGTTTCTCTGATGGTTGATACTTGCCTTTGCACTTAAATACTCTGTCATTGTTGTTATCTATTCATTCATCTTTGTTATGAATTATAGATATTATGATAAGTGGACCTGTAGTGGTTTACCTATGTGTACGTAGCTAAATTCGGTTGTAAAACTAAATTTTGCAATTTAGATAAATCATTTGGCAGTGGATGATGTTCTAGGAGTAAGATGAGTTTTCATATCATACCTTGATGTTGTGTATATATATCTACTATGGATCATGTAATCGTGTATGGACATGTGATTTGTCAATACAGTGTCGCTACAAACTGGAGGTCCTAACTTGGTTGTTGTCAGCTGTATATGCCTCTCTATAGAATAGAGAGTGTGTTGTGGACATGTGTATGTACTGTCGTGCATTCATTTCATTTACATGCATGCTGACGACTTGGTCTCCCTTGTGGTTGAGAGGGTCATCAGTCATCATGCCTCCCAGGTTACTCGTGGAGGAGTAACTGGTGTGAGGGCAGAGCATTTGTTATGTCGCACTCGCCCCACTATTGACAATGGTTGTTGGAGTTGCGTGCAGTTGTCCTGGGTGTGTGGGGACCACTCATGGGTAGTGTTAGTCGGAGTGGCCAATAGGAGGGACCCCTATTGTGTAGCTAGCTATTTATGGTTATATGCTACTTCATACTGCCCACTCGGCCACTCGAGAGTAGTTGTTGTTGTTGAGTTGAGACAGTTGTCATGTCGTGCCACTTAGGCCACACTGGGATCATGGTAGCAATAGGGTGCACTAGCCTGACCATGCATTTGCATTGTCGTGGTAGATGGCGGTTGCATATATATATATATATATATATATATATATATATATATAGTTGAGTGTGATGAGAATATATAATATATATAGCTAGAGTCTATATATATGATCGTTGGATGTTATTTGTTTGAACTATGCTTGCTGCATTTGATTGTACATCATCTTGCATCCCACTTGCATATTTTTTATAGTCGTGTGTGGATTACCAGTATTAGGGTGGTCAAACTATTATATATCTTTGACCAATACCTTGAGATGATACGGGATGGACCCGGTTCATTATTGTATTTGCCATAGGATGTTAATATGGACGTTTATCGATTATAGAGTTAGTTTTACTCTACCATGTTGTAGGTGTTGTATTATGTTATTTATACTCAGGTAGTATGAGTTGCATCATTGCCAATCTTTAGGTATGTCAGTACCTTATGTAATTATTATTGATCAGTTTAGTTATACAGTTGTTATATCATGCTGGTGTATACCTGTTATACCTTTAGACAACATATTGTTAACTCGCATGTGATATATATATGTATATAATATTCATGTACCTTTATTCTTATTACCGCTGAGTTTTATACTCACCACCACAGACCCTGGGTTTTCTGTCGCCCAGGTAACTGGTACTCGACTCTGTGATGGGCTTGGAGCAACGCTGGCTGGCAACCTCTCATCTCACTTCTGAGGGTCCCGGCTTGGATTTATATTTCCTTTTGTTTTCGGATGTTTCGTATATCGATCCGGATTTATATGGTGGATGTTGTGTTTGACTTTGTTTATGTACGCACTTGTTGATTTGGGTTTTGACGATGCTTTCTTTATGTTAGTCATACCGGTATGCATTGTGTGTAAATTGTTATGTCGTTGTGTTAGTTTCCACTGTTCTTTGTTATATTTACATTTATGTATGTTATTGTGGTTGTGGCCGAAAGGCTTGTATAAACAGGATATGTTGTCACGTGCAGGGGAGATGATGTTCGTTTGCTTTTTGACTCGGCATGCTCTCAGTACATGATAACTTTATTGGTATCAAAGCCTAGGTTCTGCGATGCCATACAATGATGTTTTCGTTGAGTCTTGGAATCTCGGGAGTCAATTTGTTTCAATTTTGGTTTTGTGAGATGATATTGACAGTGGCCTGAGCTCCGAGCAGCACGAAGTAAGAATTCCTGATAACTTATATTCTAGTTAGATACTTATCTAAACTTGTTCAACATGTGTATATAGACAGAGTGATGACACCTGTACAGACTTGTAGTAGGGGTCGTCCACCAAGGCGACCAGCCGGAGTTGCCTTTAGTGGTTATACTCTCGGTTTTGTTGGCTATGCATTTAGTGTTTATAACAGAAAATAACATGTAGTGTGTTGGTTATTATTCGTAATCGTGGTTTGAGTTGACCATGGAAACGACCTGTTGAGTCTGTGAATCTTAAACCTATGTCGAAAAGGTGAATTTCCTTTGAGAGTCGATTGATACTGAGTCAAAAAGTAGGGGTCAAGTCATCACATTTCTTGTAGAAATCAAAGATTACAGTCTTAGAGATTTTCACTAACGGTGCTAGTCAGATCATTACTTGTGGGGTAATGGACTAGGTGTGTATATTATTGTTGCTACAGCAAGCGGAGGGTTAGTATATGGTGTTTTATAGGGATTTTGATCCCTAAGTTTGTCGTGCTGGGTTGTATAACTTTGAAGGTACTTTTGAGTACTTAACTTGTGTTATACAAAGGAAGTAGAGTTAGTTGCATACCATTATTGGGATCAGGCCAGTACTTGGTGGAAGATGCAGAAAATAACCTTTGGGGAATAATATATCACTTGATCATGGTTTAGTGATGTTAAGAAAGAGTATTTACCCACGTCACTTCCTTTGACTCATTGTCAGGGAATTCTTGAGCTTCAAGTAGGGTGATCATTTGGTAATGGGAGTACTGTATAGAGTCGGTAGGCTTGCAGAGGTCCCAACCACCTAATAGCTCAAGAATGAGAATGGATGTTTTTAAGCCAAACACAGTTTATTGTCTTAAATTTGGATTAGGATGTTTGGATCTCCTATTAGATCTTGCAGGAAGGCATTGGATCGAGTCATGAGTTTAGAAATGACTCCGTACAAGTGTTGTAAGAGTTGAAGATCGATAAGCAGACATTGCAAGTCAGATTTGGAATGAGAAGCCTCCGAATGTTGGACAAAAAGGAGCAAGATCGAAGTCATAGTCCACGAGCTACTATTGAAGAGTTGTCCGATCATAGAAGACCAACCACAGATCGTCAAAACTATCTCATCTTATCAACGAAATCAGAAGAAAGACTCTAAAGGGATTATGTGCGTGCAGAGCAAGACACGACGACACACGAAGTTAGATTATCCATTGGATCAGATCATCTGTTGCTATTGTAAGCAACCAGTACATTTAAGGAGGTGTACTTCGAAGACTCAGTTGAAGACTATCAATGTGGTTCTGGGAGGATGATACACAATCTCGACAGCAGATATCATCACAGAAGATTGGATTATCACACCAACAACGATTTACTACCTCAGACGTGGTTGGAGTTCCTTGATACTTCCCTCCAGGGGAAGTGATTTACTCAGTAGTATTAGCAAAAGACATCTTAGAAGACTCATGCAGACAATAATAATTGTTATCTCCCCAGACATGGATTTGCTTTGTACAGAGGAGAGAGTATACGACGATAGTCGTATCTATTCTGAATCCTTCAGTTGCAACTGTTTCGATTTGCATCCTCATTTTAGCAGTTGACTTTAGTTCCTCCAAGGTAGTCTGTTGCACCTACATAAGCTCAGCCGTCATGAGCAGAAGTTGGACGAGTTTATATGATTACAAGGGAGATGTATAGGGTCGAAGGATTGATCGTTCAGGGTATTACTTTAGTTTACCCTCTCGGTTGATATGTTGAGAGATACTGATAGTTTACATGTATCTATGTCTAGAACATTCATAGTTTGGATTAGAAGGGTTCCTATACATCGACTTGTGGGTCAGTGATATTTCTACCGTCAGGAGAGATCTTGACCAATAACCAAGAAGTCAAGGGATACCCTTAGACTTTGATAGACATACCTTTACTGTTGACATATCCTTACGGATGGTTAAATTGTTGAAATTATGGTATGATATGTCTCTCGGATGTGCGTATAATCCGAGAGTATTCGGATATAGTTTTGGATGAACTCCCAGCCTTACCACTGTATAGGCAAGTGGAGTATGTGGTCGAAGTGATTTTGAGAATAGTTTCAATATTGAAGACCTCATACCGGGAGATAATTTTATTGGTAACAGTGTTGCTAAACACTATGGAAATTGGAAGAACGTAAGTTGCGATTATAGGAGGTGTTGGATGGGATATTTATCTGCCCAGTATTTCTTCTAGAGAAGATCTGGAACTCTTTATTAAAAGAGAGATGGACCTTTGAGATTATACATCGATTATCGATGAGGGAATACGGTAGTTGTTGAAAATGAATATCCTTCATTGTGGATAGATGATCTGTTTAGATCAACTAAGGACACCTGTGTCTACTCTAGGGTTGGTTTACGACTAGAGTATTGATATTGTAGTGACATGGTGTCATACAATTATCATTGTCATTGTGATGATTGATATATCATCAGTTTAGAGTAAAGAGGATGCAGGTGTGTAGAGACGATAATTGTTGGATCGAAGCGGATCACTAGAGGGGGGGTGAATAGCAATAAACCTTTTCTTTCGTTCGAATTCGTTTCAAGACAATTATACGCAGCGGAAAGATAAATGAAAACTAAAAGAGACAAATAGATTTTTTACTTGGTTCGTAGCCTTCGGCTACTACTCCAAGGCCCTAGTGATCCTTGATCACGCACGAAGGGCAATTCACTAAAAACACTCCTCCTCATTGGAGGTAGGAGTTTGACGATTACAAAAAAAAAACTTCGAAAGAAAAGATAGAGAGACAAACCCTCTCTTCTATTAATGTAAAGTGCAACGATAGAAAACCTCGATTAATAAAAGGAATTGCAATATTAAAGAGACAACAAAGTAAAATACCAGCAACTAAAGAATAGAAACTAAGCTAGGGTTGTTGACAGAACTTCATCGTAGAGTCGTCGGAGAATCACAGAGTTGCAGAGGCTTTTGAGCACTTAGAGTTGATGAAAAACCCTAGGAGAGGCCCTCCTTTTATAGCCCTTGAGCCCCTTTTCGAGAGGATCTTCAACCAATAGAAATTGGGCACAAGACTCCTTGAAAAATGGTGATAAAGCTTGACTCCTTGAGGCTGATCCTTGACCATCAGTCGACTGATGGCCATCATCAATCGACTGATAGCGATCGCCGAATCGTGACGATCGACGATGGGCGACGGTCGAGTCCTCCACGGGCAATGATGATGCTAGTGCAAGGTAAAGTTAGCTTACTTCCCGTTCCAGTTTACGTATTGCTATTTGCTTGATCAAAGTATGGTAGACTATAGGATGTCTTTGGTGGATCTGCAAGATCATCCCGTAAGAGGATCGACCTCACTTACTCTCGCACACGAGCTTACCTCGATGCCACCATGTCGCTTTTCGCTTCCAACCTTCCACTCGATTCCTTCGGCTCCCTCCGAAATCACTCGAGTATCGCCTGACCACTGCGGCTTCCTCCGGGTGTCGCTAGCCTTCAACTCTAGCATTGGCACTTTTCTGCACACTCGATTTAGCTCGTGAGAAAATAATATGAGTTTAACTTTGTATCGTTTGCTATAATCAAAACTCAGGTTCGACTTAGGTGCCTACTGCACCAACAATCTCTCCCTTTTTTATCTATGGCAAACCTACATACAAATTTAAGAAAATAGCATGCATAAAGAATAATAATATGCATGAGAAACAATAATAATAAAGATTAAGTAGGAGTAGTAAGGATTTTCTTCAAGTACTCCCCCTTGGGAAAATCTCCCCCTTGACCGAGGGTGAGTCTTGAAAGAAGACCTTAATCCTCCCCCTTGAGGGTTGCTATTTAGGAAGAGTTTGTTGGTGCAGTAGGCACCTAAGTCGAACCTGGGTTTTGATTATAGCAAACGATACAAAGTTAAGCTCATATCGTTATCTCATGAGCTGAATCGAGTGTGTAGAAGATTGATATAGCTGGAGCTGAAGGCTAGCGACACCCGGAGGAAGCCGCGGTGGTCGGGCGACGCTCGAGTGACTTCGGAGGGAGCCGAAGGAATCGAGTGGAAGGCCGGAAGCAAAAGCAACACGTAAGTATCGCGGTAAGCTCATGTGTGCGAGCGTGAGGTCGTATCCTCCTTACGGGGATGATCTTAAGCGTAGATCCGACCAGAGACATCCCATCGATGGTCCAGGTCGAGATTGGACGGTCGAAGGCCATCAAAATAATGTTTTCTTTAAGCTAACTTTGCCCTGGAGCTAGCATCGATCATTGCTGCTTGGAGGACTCATTGTCGTCAACGATCATTGCCAAAGGTCGCCTCGTGATCGCCATCGATCGTGATGATGGCCATCAGTCGACTGATGGTCAATGATCAGATTCGAGGAGTCAAGGCTTATCACCCCATTTCAAGGAGGTTTTGTGCCCAATTCCTATTGGTTGAAGACCCATTCGATGAGGGGCTTAAAGGCTATAAAAGGAGGGCTTGTCCTAGGGTTTTTAACCAATTAAAAAGCTTCCAAGTGCTTCCGATACGCTCCGACTCTCTGACATCCCTACGACGAAGCGCTGTCGAGACGACGACTAGAGCTTCAACCTCCAACCTTTGAAGTCGTCGATAACGAAAAGTTTGAATTATAATTCAGTTTATAAGTTGTTCTTCTTTTCAAGCTTTAAATCATATCAAGGAGAGGGGAAGTGTCCCTCTACCTTGAGCTTTTTCCATTTTGTGTATCCATCTAACTCCTACCTCCAACGAGGAGGAGTTTTTTAGTAGATTGCCCTCCGTACGTGGTCAAGGACCACTAGGGCCTTGGAGTAGTAGCCTTCGGCTACGAACCAAGTAAAACCTTTGTGTCTATTGTCTTTTATTTTTGTTTTTTTTTCTGCTGCGTATATTTGTCTTGAAACGAATTCGAAAGAAAATTTACTATCGCTATTCACCCCCTCTAGCGATCCGATCGATCCAACAATTGGTATCAGAGCCGGGGGTTGCTAAGATTTGGTGAAACCACCAATCTAGCCTTTTTTACAGATTTATTTTTCTTTTAATTCTTTTTTTTATTTATTTCTCTTTGTTAAGTTTTTCTCCCGCACTACTAATCCAAGACGCGAGTCTTGGTACTTGTTTTCGTGTTTTTTTTCCTTGTTAGTTTCTTCGTCTCCGTCTATTTGTGTCTTTTGTTCTAATGGCCCATCTCGAGGGTTTTAGCACCGTCCGACCTCCGTTTTACAACGGAGATGACTTTCGTTATTGGAAGGGTCGGATGGAATGCTTTCTCAAAACCCAAATCGAGATGTGGATCATAATCCAAACGGGTTTCACACTTCCGACTAATGAAGTGGGTGACTCCTTGGATTATGATCAATGGACCATTGCGACAAAACAACAAGTCGAAGCCGACGCCAAGGCAACATAAATCCTCCAATGCGGCCTATCCAAGGAGGAGCTAAATCGCGTCGGCCCCTTCATAAGTGCAAAAGATCTTTTGACAAAACTAGTGGAGCTACACGAAGGGACCAATGAAGCCAAGGTATGTAAGCGTGATCTTCTTTTCAATAAACTATATAACCTAAAAATGCAGGAACACGAGTCCGCAACGCAACTCCACGCCCGTGTCCAAGACATAGTCAACAACCTACACGCAATCGGGCAAAAGGTCGAAAACTGTGAACTTATAAGGTATGTTCTAAACTCATTTCCAAGGACTACCTTGTGGGCATCCATGGTCGACGCCTACAAAGTCTCCAAGGATCTTTCTAAAATTAGGTTAGATGAACTCTTTTCTGATTTCGAATTACATGAGCAGTCTAACTCGGAACCCGAGAGGGGTATAGCCTTGTTTGCAGGTTCAAAGAAGAAGAAAATCGCAAGCAAGCCACCACCAACCGAGGAGGAAGACGAGTCCGAAGAAGAAGTTGACCCGGAGTTGACTGCCGAACTAATGAACCTAGCTCGAAGGATAGCCAAGGGAGGAAAGCGAACCACGACTCGACCCAACCAAGGTAAGCCTAAAAGTTCTAATATTAGGTGTTATGAGTGTAACAGGTTTGGACATATCAAGTCCGAGTGCCCCAAGATCAACCACCAAGCACCTAAGCACAAGAAGGCTCTCAACGCGACATGGGAAGAAGCGTCATCCGAAGAAGATGAAGACCACGTCTTTATGGCGAAATCGATTGAGTCAGACACGGAGACCGAACCTGAACTTGAGTCAGAACCTGAGGATGACTCGGACTACGAAGCTACCTTCAAGTCAAGCCACGGATACGCATCCGGTTCAAAATATACCCTTAAAGTGAGTCGAACTTTATTTAATACTTTACATAATACGGTTAGGTTTTTGTCTAGGAAATTAGCTAAGTCCGAGTCCAAGGTCGAGACCCTTGTTGAGGAGGTTAAACTCCTCAAACACGAGGTCTCCCTAACCTCTTCGACTAGTTGAGTTCAAGAGAAGGACTCAACTCGAGTTGAAAAGCTTGAAGTTGAGAACTCTCTCTTGAAAAGTCAAGTTGAAGATCTTAGGAACACGTTGGAAAGGTTCACTTCGGGATCCAAAGGACTTGACCTCCTACTTGGATCTCAAAGGGCCATGTACAACAAGGCTGGACTAGGGTTTAACTCAAACACGACTAATAGGTCGTATATGTCAATTGTAAGTCAACATAGGAAACATGTCCAAGCATGGGTCCCTAAGAACTTTTTGATTTCAACTCTAGGATCCAACCCGTACTGGGTTCCCAAGGATCAAATCCACTATGTGGATAGACCAAACCGATTCAACGGTCTAGGGGGAGCCAGTACAAAACATGTTTGTGCTTTAACTTAGAAATTGCATGCTTAGAATTTTTTTTTTTGTTTTTTTTAACTTGTGAACTCACTTAGAACACATACATAACCAACTAAAATCCTTCGAAAAGATTGAGCCTCGGGGAGCCTCTTTTAAAAAATAACCAGTTAGACCAGGAAATAGTCTTAGGTGAGTCAAGTCATCATTTTCTTGAAAATAGCTTTGTCTAAGGAAGTGGTCGATGATCCGATAAAAGAAGGCCCCTGTGCCTCGCCACGACCTGGAAGCCATGATCTTGAAAAGGTAAACTTGACAAGCCTAGGGTCAAATCCTAATCTAACTTAAAATTACTTGAACCTAAATGCACTCAATCAACTTAATTGGAAGTCATCTCACAAAAACACATAAGTATAACATGCTTGATCATATAGACACAGGTGAGATAACCTAGGTTTAAAAACTTACAACCAATTTTTTTTAAAAAAAAATTATAAAAAATCTAACATCCAATCCAACCACCTTGTGTGTAGGATCAATGGATGTTGGACAGCGGTTGCTCCCGACACATGACCGGGGATCAACTCAAATTCACAAAGCTTCGATTCAAACGACAAGGATCGGTAGCCTTTGGGAATAACGACAAGCTCAAAATCATCGGATCAGGTGATATCGAGCTTAACTCGAATTTTGTTATTAAAAATGTATTACTTGTAGAAAATTTTGAATATAACCTGCTTAGCGTAAGCCAATTATGTGACAATAACTATAAGGTCGTATTTTTAGAAAATGAATGTGTAATTAAAACAAATAAAATAGCTAAAACAATACTCAAAGGAACTAGGACAAATAACATTTATACAATTAACTTAATCAAATCCTCAGCCAAATGTCTTATGACACAGGAAGAGGAATCATGGTTGTGGCACCGACGACTCGGTCACTCGCACCCAAGACTCGTCCACAAGATGGGTCAGAGTGGCTTAGTCAGAGGCTTACCCAACCTCAACAATTTGGTTATTAAAATCTGTAATGCTTGTCAACAAGGAAAACAACCTAGGACACAACACAAGTTAACTAACCAAGAACGAACCTTAAGTGTACTTGAGCTCCTGCATATGGATCTATTCGATTCACATGAGCCAAGTCACTCAATAGAAGTCAATATTGCTTAGTCATAATTGACGACTACTCCAAGTTTACCTGGGTTAGGTTCATCAAATATAAAAATGATACCCTAGATCAATTAATCAATCTATTCAAATTAATCGAGAATCAAAAAAACTTTAAGGTTAAAAGACTTAGAAGCGATCATGGTGGTGAATTCGAAAATCAAAGGTTCACCGACTTCTGTAACCTAAACGGATACCACCATAAATTCTCTTGCCCTAGGACCCCTCAACAAAATGGCCTAGTGGAGCGGAAAAACCGAACTCTACAAGAAGCCGTTAGGACCATGTTGAATGAATACGACCTACCTGATAGGTTTTGGGCAGAAGCCGTTAGCACGGCTTGCTATGTCCAGAATAGGATCCTTATGGTAAAGAGGCACCTTAAGACCTCATACGAGATTTATCACAATAAAGTACCCAACATCAAGTACTTTAGGGTATTTGGATGTAAAGTACATATCTTAAACACTAAGAACCACCTAGGGAAATTCAAATCCAAAACCTCCACCGAAATCTTCTTAGGATACTCAACCACGAGTAGGGCCTATAGGGTATATAACCACGATACCCTTAAAGTCGAAGAGACTATTAATGTAGTGTTCGATGAAGTACCCGAACCTACAAAACCCTTAATGACCCCAAGTGTTGAGCCCACTGATACCAAACTCGTCTCCGACCCTGAGATCGAGTCTAATCCACATCAACCAACTTCTCTTGCCGACCAAGTGACAAGTGATCCGAGTCAAACTAGTGTTCAACCAAGTCACTCAATTGATCAAGCATTAGGCGACACAAACCCAACCCAATCTAGGATTCAGATTAACCACCCTATCGATCAAGTGATAGGAGATCCTAATCTAGGAGTTCAAACTAGAGCATCCTATAGGAACCTTAGTCAAATTTCCTTAATTTCAAAGATAGAACCCAAATCAATTGAACAAGCTCTTCTTGATCCCGATTGGATTATTGCAATGCAAGAAGAGCTAGCTCAATTCTCTAGGAATGAAGTGTGGGAACTAGTACCACCACCTAAAGACAAAACGATAATTGGAACAAGGTGGGTGTTTCGAAATAAGCTTGATGATAAAGGTGAAGTAGTTAGAAACAAGGCTAGGTTAGTCGCCAAAGGGTTTAGTCAAGTCGAAGGCTTAGATTACGACGAAACCTATGCCCCAGTAGCTAGACTCGAATCCATTCGAATGTTGCTAGCTTATGCATACATCGAGGATTTAAGTCGTTTCAAATGGATGTTAAGTCGGCATTCCTAAATGGATACATTAAAGAAGAAGTTTATGTTAGCCAACCCCGGATTCAAAATCTAGATAAACCCGACCATGTTCTAAAACTTAAGAAAGCTCTCTATGGACTTAAACAAGCTCCTCGAGCTTGGTACGAGAGACTTTCAATCCATCTTAAGTCAAAAGGGTTTAACCAAGGCTTAGTTGATCCAACTCTCTTCGTAAAAACCTTAGGTAAAGAAATATTCATAGCTCAAATTTATGTAGACAATATAATTTTTGGAACCTCTAACTCAGCCTTACTAAACGAGTTCGTTTCACTCATGGAAAGTGAGTTCGAAATGAACTTGGTAGGCGAGTTAAGTTTCTTTTTAGGTCTACAAATTAAACAAACTAAGGATGGTATATACCTATATCAACAAAAATACACTAAGGAGTTAATTAAAAGATTTGGAATGCAAGACGCTAAGATAATAAACACCCCAATGGCGATTAATGTTAACATAGGAGAAGACCTAGAAAGTAAGTCCATTGACTTAAAGTACTATAGGAGCGCAATAGGAAGTCTCCTATACTTAATCGAGTAATCGACATTCTATTCGCAGTAAGTATGTGCGCCAGGTTTCAAACCTGTGCTAAGGAGTCTCACCTAACCCTAGTTAAGCGTATCCTTAGATATCTTAAGGGTACACTTAATGTCGATATTTGGTATCCTAGATCTACCGAGTTCGAACTAATCGGCTACTCCGATTCGGACTATGCCGGTAGTAAGCTCGATAGAAAGAGTACGAGTGGTTGTTGTCAACTTCTCGGCTCGAGTCTAGTGAGTTGGTGCAGTAGGAAGCAACACTGTGTTGCTTTATCTACCACCGAAGCCGAATACATCGCGATGGGTGAGTGTGTCACGCAGCTTCTTTGGATGAAGCACACTCTCCGTGACTTTAAGTTAGACTTTACGAATACTAAACTTCACGTAGATAACATTAGTTCAATTAATCTTACAAAAAATCCGATATGTCACTCTAGGACCAAACATATAGAGGTCAAACACCATTTCATTCGAGAACATGTGGCCAACGGAGCCATACAACTCGAATACGTCGAATCGAAGTCTAACTTGGCAGACCTATTTACTAAACCCCTACCCGGCCTAAATTTAGTCTATTAAGACGAAAATTGGGCATGTGCGTAATAGAATAGGTACTTGCAAATTATATGTTCTTACTACTATTTCTTTAATTTCATGGAACTAGCATAGGACATACCATAGATATCATGCACCTATAGATTTAAGGAGCCAGTACATCTCACAACACATAGGACTAATGTGTTTGTGTACTTAGCCACGTAGATGGGCATGAGATGTTAGGACCTTACTCCTGGTTCCAGATATAGAGCTAGTGCATCGCTATGAACCATGGAGTATAATCATACATACTAACCGACTCTGACCAGGACTGGTTGATCTTTCATATCAATCAAGCCAAATATGAGTCGAACATTTTATAGATGAAATTATTTTTAGTATATTATTTTCGAAATAATGTGGAACATGCTTGGACTTTAAAATTAAAACTTATTTTTTTTCCACACACACCCTCACTCTTTTCGATAAATGGCAAAAGGGGGAGAAAAAGGCGAAAGTTAAGGGATTTTTTTTTTATGGCCAAAGCTTACTTACTTAACTTTAAGTTAACGAAACAAGTTAAGGGAATTCTTAACTTAAAGACATTTAGTTAACTTGTTTTCATTAACAATACAAAAAGTAATTTACTTAACTCTTAGTTAATTTGTTAACAAAATGAAAGTAAAGGCCAAGGTTAAGAAATCTTTTTTTTGATTTCTTAACTTATTTTAAACCCTATGGCCAATATTAAGTGATTTCGGTTACTTAATTCTTTTTTAGTAGCAAATATCAAGGGGGAGAGTTAAAACTCTTTCTCAAGTACTCACCCTCGGTCAAGGGGGAGGATTCCTCAAGGGGGAGCACTTGAAAAAGAGTTTTTATATACTCCTGCACATTCATGCATATCTCTTACTCAGTTTACTTAATGCACTTAATTTGTCTTTCTTAACTTTGTATGTGGGTTTGCCATAAATCAAAAAGGGGGAGATTGTTGATGTAGTAGGCACCTAAGTCGAACCTGGGTTTTGATTATAGCAAACGATACAAAGTTAAGCTCATATCGTTATCTCACGAGCTGAATCGAGTGTGCAGAAGATTGATATAGCTGGAGATGAAGGCTAGCGACACCCGGAGGAAGACGCGGTGGTCGGGCGACGCTCGAGTGACTTCGGAGGGAGCCGAAGGAATCGAGTGGAAGGCCGGAAGTAAAAGCAACACATAAGTATCGAGGTAAGCTCATGTGTGCGAGCGTAAGTGAGGTCGTATCCTCCTTACGGGGATGATCTTAAGCGTAGATCCGACCAGAGACATTCCATCGATGGTCCAGGTCGAGAACGGATGGTCGAAGGCCGTTGAAATAATGTTTCCTTTGAGCTAACTTTGCCCTGCAGCTAGCATCAGTCGACTGCCAGCTTGGAGGACTCGACTGCCAAACAACGATCGCGGTCAAGCATTTCGATCGCCATCAGTCGACTGATGATGGCCATCAGTCGACTGATGATGGCCATCAGTCGACTGATGGTCAATGATCAGATTCGAGGAGTCAAGGATTATCACCCCATTTCAAGGAGGTTTTGTGCCCAATTCCTATTGGTTGAAGACCCATTCGATGAGGGGCTTAAAGGCTATAAAAGGAGGGCTTGTCCTAGGGTTTTTAATCAATTAAAAAGCTTCCAAGTGCTTCCGATACGCTCCGACTCTCCGACATCCCTACGACGAAGCGCTGCCGAGACGACGACTAGAGCTTCAACCTCCAACCTTTGAAGTCGTCGGTAACGAAAAGTTTGAATTATAATTCAGTTTATAAGTTGTTCTTCTTTTCAAGCTTTAAATCATATCAAGGAGAGGGGAAGTGTCCCTCTACCTTGAGCTTTTTCCATTTTGTGTATCCATCTAACTCCTACCTCCAACGAGGAAGAGTTTTTTAGTAGATTGCCCTCTGTACGTGGTCAAGGACCACTAGGGCCTTGGAGTAGTAGCCTTCGGCTATGAACCAAGTAAAACCTTTGTGTCTATTGTCTTTTATTTTTGTTTATTTTTCCGCTGCGTATATTTGTCTTGAAACGAATTCAAAAGAAAAATTTCTATCGCTATTCACCCCCCCCCCTCTAGCGATCCGATCGATCCAACAGAGTTTAAGTAATTAACATTACTTAAAGTTGTCCTTAGTAAAACATTTAAGTTAAGAGGACTTCTTAACTTGGCCCTTTCTCCCCCTTTAAGTAAAACATTAACGTTTGGCCATAGTGTTTAAAAATAAGTTTAAGTTAAGAATTCTCTTAACTTGGCCTTTACTTCCTTTTTGTTAACAAAAACAAGTTAACTTAAAGTTAAGTAAACATTTACTTAACCTTTGACCATGTGAATAAATATGAAGTGAGTTGGCCTTTACTTCCTTTTTGTTAACAAAAACAAGTTAAGTAACATTTGGCCATGTGAATAAATATGAAGTGAGTTAAGTTATCAAAAATTTTGATCCCTTAACTTTGCCCTTTTTCTCCCCCTTTTGCCATATATCGAAAAGAGTGGGGGTGTGTGAAAAACAAATATAGGTATTAAATTAAAAGTCCAAGCATGTTCCATATTATTTTGAAAATAATATACTGAAAATAAGCTCATCTATAAAATATTTGACTCATATTTGACTTGATTGATATGAAAGATCAACCAGTCTTGGTCAAAGTCGGTTAATATATATGATTATACTCTGTGGTTCATGGCGATGCACTAGCTCTACATCTGGAACCAGGAGTAAGGTCCTAACATCTCACGTCCATCTAAGTACACAAACACATTAGTCCTATGTGTTGTGAGATGTATTGGCCCCTTAAATCTATAGGTGCATGATATCTAAGGTATGTCTTATGCTAGTTCCATGAAAATGAAAAGTAAGAAATAGTAGTAAGAAAATATAATTTGTAAGTTCCTATTCTACTGCACATGCCCAATTTTCATCTTAATAGAATGAATTTGACCGGGTAGGGGTTTAGTAAATGGAGTGCCTAAGTTAGACTTGATTGACGTATTGAGTTGTTTGCTTGGCTCCGTTGGCATGTTCTCGAATGAAATGGTGTTTGACCTCTATATGTTTGGTCCTAGAGTGACATATCGGATTCTTAGTAAGGTTAATTGAACTAATGTTATCTCGTGAAGTTTAGTGTTTGTAAAGTCTAACTTAAAAGTCGCGGAGAGTGTGCTTCATCCAAAGAAGTGAGTGACACACTCACCCATCGCGATGTATTAAACGGTGGTAGATAAGGCAACACAGTATTGCTTCCTACTGCACCAACTTACTAGACTTGAGCCGAGAAGTTGACAACAACCACTCGTACTCTTTCTATCGAGCTTACTACCGGCATAGTCCGAATCGGAGTAGTCGGTTAGTTCAAACTTGGTAGATCTAGGGTACCAAATACCAACATTAAATGTACCCTTTAGATATCTAAGGATACGCTTGACTAGAGTTAGGTGAGACTCCTTGGCACAGGTTTGGAACCTTGCGCACATACTTACTGCAAATAAGATATCATGTCACTCGCAGTTAAGTAAAGGAGACTCCCTATTATGCTCCTATAGTATTTTAAATCAATTGAGTTTCCGATTACATCTTCTTCTATATTCACATTAGTTGTCATTGGGGTATTAATAATTTTAGCGTCTTGCATTCCAAAGCGTTTAATTAATTCTTTAGTATATTTGTGTTGATATAGGTATATTCCATCTTTGGTTTGTTTAATTTTTAGACCTAAGAAGAAACTAAACTCACCTACTAAATTCATTTCAAATTCACTTTCCATAAGTGAAATGAATTCATTCAGTAGGATCGAGTTGGTGGTTCCGAAAATAATATCATCTACGTAGATTTGGGCTATGAATATGTCTTTACCTATGATTTTTACGAAAAGAGTTGGGTCAACTACACCTTGGTTAAATCCTTTGGACTTAAGATAAACCGAAAGCCTCTCGTACCAAGCTCGAGGAGCTTGTTTAAGTCCATAGAGAGCTTTCTTTAACCTAAAAACATGGTCAAGTTTATCTAGACTTTCGGAACCAGGGCGTTGACTAACATAAACCTCTTCTTTAATGTATCCATTCAAGAATGCTGACTTTACATCCATTTGAAATAACTTAAATCCTCGATGTGCATCATATGCTAATAACATTTGAATGGACTCTAACCTAGCTACTGGAGCATAGGTCTCGTTGTAATCTAAACCTTCGACTTGACTAAACCCTTTAGCGACTAGTCTAGCTTTATTTCTAACTACTTCACCTTTATCATCAAGTTTATTTCTAAACACCCACCTTGTTCCAACGATTGTTTTATCTTTAGGTGGTGGTACTAATTCTCATACTTCGTTCCTAGTGAATTGAGCCAGCTCTTCTTGCATTGCAATAATCCAATCAGGATCAAGAAGAGCTTGGTCAATAGTTTTGGGTTCAATTTTGGAAATCAAGGAGATTTGACTAAGGTTTCTGTATGAGGCTCTAGTTCGAACTCCTAGACTTGGATCACCTATCACTTGGTCGATAGGATGATTCGTTTGAGTCCTAGTTTGGTTTGGGTTTGGGTCATCTACCACTTGATCAATAGGATGACTCGTTTGAGTCCTAGTTTGGTTAGAGTCATCTACCACATGGTCGATAGACTGACTTGGTTGACTTAGGTTAGAATTAATACTAGACTTGATCTCCGGATCGAAGTTGAGTCTGGTATGAATCGGCTCGCTAATTGGGGTTGCCGGGGGGTTTTGTAGGTTCGTGTCCTTCATCAAATACTACATTGATAGTCTCCTCGACTCTAAGGGTGTCATGGTTATATACTCTATAAGCTCTACTTGTAGTCGAGTATCCTAGGAAGATTCCGGTCGAGGTTTTGGATGTAAATTTCCCTAGGTGATCGTTAGTGTTTAGGATATGTACCTTACACCCAAATACCCTAAAGTACTTGATGTTAGGTTTTTTATCGTGATAAATCTCGTATGAGGTCTTAAGATGCCTCTTTACCATAAGGATCCAATTTTGGACATAGCATGTCGTACTTACGGCTTCTGCCCAAAACCTATCGGGTAGGTTATGCTCGTTTAACATTGTCCTATAGGCTTCTTGTAGGGTTCTATTTTTACGTTCTACTAGACCATTCTGTTGTGGGGTTCTAGGGCAAGAGAACTCATGGTGGTATCCATTTAGGTTACAGAATTCTGTAAAGTTGTGGTTCTCGAATTCACCACCATGATCAGTCCTAAGTCTTTTGATTTTAAGGTTTTGTTGATTTTCTATTAGTTTAAATAGGTTGATTAGTTGATCTAGGGTATCACTTTTGTGTTTGATGAACCTAACCCAAGTAAATCTTGAATAGTCATCAATTATGACTAAGCAGAATTTACTCCCATTAAGTGACTTAGCTCCGTGTGAATCAAATAAATCCATGTGTAGGAGCTCAAGAACACTTTTGGTTCGTTCTTGATTAGTTAGTTGATGTTGTGTCCTAGACTGTTTACCTTGTTGACAAGCATTACATATTTTATTATCCAAGTTATTGAGATTAGGCAAACCTCTGACTAAGTCACTCTGACTCATCTTGTGGATGACTCTTGGGTGTGAGTGACCGAGTCATCGGTGCCACAACCATGATTCCTCTTGCCGTGTCATAAGACACTTGGTTGAGGAGTTAGTTAAATTGATAGTGTAAATATTGTTATTTCTAGTTCCCTTAAGGATTGTTTTAGAAGTTTTATTTGTATTAATTACGCATTCATTTTCTAGAAATATGACCTTATAGTTATTATCACACATTTGGCTTACACTAAGTAAATTATATTGAAAATTTTCTACCAATAAGACATTTTGAATAATAAAGTTAGAGTTGAGCTCAATATCACCTGATCCGATGATTTTGAGCTTGTCGTTGTTTCCGAAGGCTACCGATCCTTATCGTTTGAATCGAAGCTTTGAAAACTTGAGTTGATCCCCGGTCATGTGTCGGGAGCAACCACTGTCCAACATCCATTGATCCTACACGCAAGGTAGTTGGATCGGACATTGGATTTATTAAAGATTGGTTGAAGATTATTAACCTAAATCATCTCACCCATGTCTACATGATCAAACATGTTAACCCTATATGTTCTTGTGAGATGACTTCCAATTTTACTTGATTTAAATTTAATGATTTGAACACTTGTCAACCTTGCATTAGATTCGGATTTGACCTTAGGCTCATCAAGTCACTTTTTCAAGATCATGACTTCCAGGTCGTGGCGAGGCATAGAGGCCTTCTTTGATCGGAACAACGACCACTTCCTTAGACAAAGCCATTTTCAAGAAAATAGAGACTTGACTCACCTAAGACCACTTCCTGGTCTAACTATGTAAGGATGTATACTGAAAAGTCTATCTTTTGTATGAACATCTTTATTTTGAAATAAGAATCACATGATCATTGTTTGCATATTTTTATGGTTATGCAATATTGTCTAATACTTTACATTGTAGATAACATGGTGTGTGGTGTCACACAGGAGATCATGTTATCGGTCCCTTGAAAAGTATAAGTAAAGGCTCACAACCAAGATGGCTTTGGACAAACCATCGGAATGGTTGTAGTGTGATTTGGTATTGGTTTGTCTTGACCATAGAATCACACTAGTGCACTTTGTGTGTATTGAGCAGGACCGACTTAGAGGTGATTCGATTTATTGCTGACTACATAATTGAATCGCACCTCAGATATTATATTGTACATACTCTTAATCCCGATATAATAACGGGCACATATACTTAGTACTCATCTCTTTGATTTACCAATGGGCGAGATTTATAGATTAAATCGATAGGCTCGGTAAGTTGAGATGATATTATTTATATGGTGTGTCGTTGATTATAGGAGGAAACCGTGTCCTATATATTAGGATGATGATGTCCCCTTGAGGAGCTCATAAGGTTCATCATGTAAACCCTGCAGGCGGACTTGGTCCGGCATGATGAAAAGGTTGAGTGGTACTACTCATGGAGTTAGATGTTGATTAATTAATGGTCAGTAATTTAATTAATCGACAGACATTCGAGATCTTAAACACGGAGAGAAAATGTATAAATAATATATGGAGCCCATATTATCATATGGGGGTTGGTGAGGTAGATCAATGCTGATCCTTTAGTGGATTGGATCATCATTAGTGGATCGGACTTTATGTGGACTTGATCCATGGGTGGCCAAGATCCAACTCCTCCTCATGGTCCCTAATGTAGTCTATTAACACCTCATGAAGCTTTGATCCAATGGATAGAAACAAAATTCTAAGATCCATAGGTAGAGATTAAATTTCTAAGATCCGACGATTGAGATTAAATCTCTAGATCCGACGGTTGAGATTAAATCCCTAGAACCAATGGAGGAGATTAATTCATGACTTATCCCTAACTCTATAAAAGGAGGGCAAGGGAGTTGGCGTGAACAACATCCAAGAGAGCTAGGGTTTTTGGGCGGCAAGAGAAGGAATCCTAGTTGAGATAGGATTAGGGTTAGGGTTTGGAGGCTAGGGCGGCACCAAATAAGGAAGGTTTTATCTTCTTCTTCTTCCTTCATTGGTCGGCATCCAGCATCTTTCCATCCCCTTTCCAGCTCTTGGCCAGCACCCAAAAGGCTCTATTCCCTTCACCTTAGGTGGTGGAAACAAGATATAGGGCTTCCCTTGGTGTCTTGGCCGGATTCCACCACAAACTCCTCCTCCTAGTTCGCCGGCGGCAAGGATCTCTTTTGTTCCTTGTTGGTTGGTTTTAGGGAGGAGAATAACTTTGTTTCTATTCTTCCTCTTTCTTTGGAAGAGCAAGGAAGGAAGATTTGCGATCTAGAAGCTTCGACTTACGGTAGATCATCGCCCACACGACGTCCGAAAGGAGGAAGGTCATACATTAGAAGATCGAGAGGTATATCGATTCTCTAATCTTTATATGTTACATATTTGTATTTGTTTTTCAATTATGAGCATGATATAAATCTGTATATGGATAAATAATACTTGGATCCCGAGCATAAACACAAAAACTGGCGATCCGGACATCGTCTATTCCGCGGCTACTCGTAGAATAGAGGATGGTCGCTTGAACAACTAGTTTGTTCAAGTGACCTCTCTAAACGAATAGCATGATGATGACTTGGTTGTTTGGGCAATCCTTTTTGTCTAGGATTAAATTTTTTAATCTGGGGACATCGAGGGGATCGCCATGAACAAACGACCAAGGTGAAGTGGGAAGCGAAGTTTCCCCTCATGGACTCGATAAGCAAAAACCCTTCAATTGGTATCAGAGCCAAGGTTTCCAGTTTTGTGTGTTTAGGATTCGGTTAATTTTTATGCACTTTTCATATATTATATGTGCCGGATAATAGTAGGATATTTTGGCATGGTGTTATAGTTTGGCATCTATGTTAAATGTACTGCAACATCAGCATCAAGCCATGCCATCTGCTTATGACATGATGCTCAATCTCAAAGAACTTTTCGGACACCAGAATCGGCTTGCTAGGTAGGAAGCCATGAGGAACTTGATGACGACCACCATGATCGAGGGAACACCCGTGAGGGATCATGTTCTCAAGATGATGGCTCATTTGAATGAGCTAGAAGTCCTCAGAGCTGAGATCGATGGGGAAACCCAGGTCAATATCATTCTCTAGTCTCTACCTAGGAGTTTTGAGCAGTTTCGCCTGAACTACAACATGAATAAAAGGTTGTATTCATTGGCGGAGCTTCTAACAGAACTCCAGGCGGCAGAGGGGATATTTCGTCAGAGTGCTCAGGCGCAGGCCATGGTTGCCCAAACGGTTTCTACTTCTAAGCCGAAAGGAAAGAAGAAGAAGAAACAAGCTGGGGCAAAGGTGGCAGGAGGAACTCAGGGAGGAGTGAAGAAGCCGAAAGGCAAGTGTTTCACTTGCAAGCATACTGGACACTGGAAGAAGGACTGCACTAACCGGAAGCAGAACAAAGGTATATCTTTCGGTCTAGTCGTTGAAACATGTTTAGCGGTGTTATCTATCGACACCTGGTGTGTAGATACGGGAGCCACTGATCATGTCTGTAATACTTTGCAGGGGTTTCAGGAAACCAGATGACTGGCTGAGGGGGAGATTACCGTATACTTTGGTGATGCCACGAAGGTGGCGGCTGTTGCAGTGGGAGATGTTTATTTGCCTTTTGAAAGGAATAAAGTTTTGGTTCTTAAAAATTTCTTTTATGTACCTTTATTTAGAAAGAATTTGATTTTGGTTTCTAAATTGTTTATGGATGGATATTCTATTTCTTTTAATGACAGAGTTGTTATAAAAAGGAATAGGGAGATTATCTATTCTAGTGCATTGATAGGAAATTTGTATACACTCGAACCAAAATCTCCCGCCATGCAAATATAAGTGAATAACTCATCTTCTAATTCCAATAAGAGAAAAGAACCTTCGAAGATGAACCAAACATATCTTTGGCATCTGAGGCTTCGTCATATTAACCTAAGCAGAATTCAAAGGTTGATAGCTGATGGACCTCTGAGTTCATTAGTGGTGGAAGACTTCCCAACCTGCTAGTCTTGCTTGGAAGGTAAAATGACCAAGAGGCCTTTTAAGGCCAAGGGGTATAGAGCCAAAGATATGTTGAAATTAGTTCATTCTGATTTGTGTGGTCCTATGTCTATCCAGGCAAGAGGTGGCTTTGAATATTTTGTCTCTTTTATAGACGATTATTCAAGATATGGATACATTTACTTGATGCACCGCAAGTCTGAATGCTTTGACAAGTTCAAAGAATTCAAGGATGATGTGGAGAAATGTCAAGGTAAAAATATCAAGACACTACGATCAGATCGTGGTGGTGAGTACCTCTTGGGAGAGTTTAGGAATTATTTATCAGAGGCTGGGATTCAAACCCAATTGTCTGCACTTGGCACACCCCAGCAGAATGGTGTAGTAGAGCGAAGGAATAGGACTATTATGGAGATGGTTAGATCGATGATGAGTTATTTTGAGTTGCCAAATTCATTTTGGGGATATGCTCTAGATACGACAGTGTATATTCTAAACTAGGTTCTATCTAAATCAGTGCCTTCTACTCCCACAGAATTGTGGACTGGGCGAAATCCTAGTCTGAGACATATTCGGATTTGGGGAAGTCCAGCACATGTGCTGAAGGCAGATGCTAGTAAGTTGGAACTGTTGGGAGGGGAAATTTCGCTTCCCACTTCAACTCGGTCGCTTGTTCATGGCGATCCCTTCTACATCCCCGGATAAAAAAAATTATCCTTGACAAGAGGGATCACCCAAGCAACCTTGTCATCGTCGTGCTATTCGATTAGAGTGGTCACTTGAACAAACTTGTTGTTCAAGCGACCAACCTCTATTCTACGAGTAATCGCAGAATAGACGATGTACGGATCGCCGGCTTTTGTGTTTATGTTCAGGGTCCAAGTTATATTAGCGACATACATAAAGTAAACAACCACATACAACATGCATATAATTGAAAAATAATTATAGACATAATACAAAAGAACACTAATCAAAATAAACAAGATTATACCTCTTGTTAAACCTCTTGATCTTCTATTGTATGTCCTTCCTCATTTTGGACGTCGTGTGGGTGACGATCTTCCAAAAGTCGAAGCCTCCTAGATCACCAATCTTCCTTTCCTTGTTCACTGCGAACAAAGGAAGATCATAAAACAAAACACTTCTTCCTATCTAGAATCGGCCACCAAGTCAATAAACTCGATGTTGTCGCGGCCAAGGAAGAGAACATGGAGTATAGGAACCGGCCAAAAGAGAATCAATGAGGGTGATGGGCGCCGGCCAACACTTGGAGAAGAAAAGGGAAACCAATCTTCACCTTGTAGCCGCCCAAAACCCTAACCCTAGCTCTCCTAATTGCCGGCCAAGGAAGAGGGGAAGAAGAATAGGTTGAGCACCGACCAAAGTATATGGAAGAAGGATAGGTTGCCGGCCAAACCTTAGGAAGAAGAAGAAAGGTCCTCCTCCACTTGTTGCCACCCACCCCAACACCAAAACCCTAGCCAGCTACCCTAATCCTAACCTAATTAGGATTGCTTGCATGAGGAAGCAAACCCTAATCCTCATCCCTCTTCTTGCCACCCAAGCCATAGTCCTATATTTATATAGTTGGGCTCAAGCCTCCTTTTAATCTCCACCATTGGTTCTAGAGATTTAATCTCAACCGTCGGTTCTAGAGATTTAATCTCAACCGTCAGATCTAGAGATTTAATCTCTACCGTTGGATCTAGATTTTTGTTTTCATCCATTGGATCTAAGATTCATGAGGTATTAATAGGTTACAATAGGGACCATGAGGAGGAGTTGGATCTTGGCCACCCAATGGATCAAGCCCACATAAAGTTCGATCCATTAATGATTATCCATTCCACTAGAAGATTATCATTGATCTACCTCACCAACCCCCATAAGTTAATATGGGCTCCATATATTATTTGTACATTTTCTCCCCGTGTTTAAGATCTCGATTGTCCGTCGATTAATTAATTTACTGACCATTAATTAATCCACATCTAACTCCATGAGTAGTACCACTCAACCTTTTCATCATGCCGGACCAAGTCCACCTGCAAGGTTTACATGATAAACCTTATGAGCTCCTCAAGGGGACATCATCATCCTAATATATAGGACATGGTTTCCTCCTATAATCAATGGTACACCATATAAATAATATTATTTCCCAACTTACCGAGCCTATCGATTTAATCTATAAATCTCGCCCATTGGTAAATCAAAGAAATGAATACTAAGTATATGTGCCCGTTATTATATCGGGATTAAGAGTATGTACAATATAATATCCGAGGTCCGATTCGATTATGTAGTCAGCAATAAATCGAATCACCTCTAAGTCGGTCCAGCTCAATACACACAAAGTGCACTAGTGTGATTTTATGGTCTAGACAAACCAATACCAAATCACACTACAACCATACCAATGGTTTATCCAAAGTCATCTCGGTTGTGAGCCTATACTTATACTTTACAAGGAGCCGATAACATGATCTCCCGTGTGACACCACACACCATGTTATCTACAATGTAATGTATTAGACAATATGCATAGCCATAAATATGCAAACAATCATCATGTGATTCTTATTTCAAAAATAAAGATGTTCATAAATATGCAAACAGGTTCATTCTCCCAAGAACATGAATCTATCAGGTTGTTTTACAACCCTCCCACTACGACGAGGTATCACCTGTGTATCCTCTGTGACACGCCGTGCAGTGACTTGTGGTATATCCTCTTGTACCGGTGGTATTGAAGAAGTGACTTCCCCTTTTATTTCCTCCAGAATAATCTTACTCATGGGCTTGTGGTTCATCACATAGTCTTCCTCTAGAAATCTAGCGTTCATGCTAACGATCACCCTCTGATCTCTAGGACTATAAAACAAACCACCTTTCATTCCTTTAGGATAGCCAACGAAAATATGTACTTTTGTACGAGGTTCCAACTTACCAGCATCTGCCTTCAACACATGTGCTGGATTCCCCCAAATCCGAATATGTCTTAGACTGGGCTTTCGCCCAGTCCACAATTCTGTGGGAGTAGAAGGCACTGATTTTGATGGAACCAAGTTCAGAATGTACACCGTCGTATCTAGAGCATATCCCCACAATGAATCTGACAACTCAGAATAACTCATCATCGATCTAACCATCTCCATAAGAGTCCTATTCCTTCGCTCTGCTGCACCATTCTGTTGGGGTGTGCCAAGTGTAGACAATTGGGATAGAATCCCAGCCTCTGATAAGTAGTTTCTAAACTCTCCCAAGAGGTACTCACCACCACAATCAGATCCCAGTGTCTTGATACTTTTACCTTGACGTTTCTCCGCATCAGCCTTGAATTCTTTGAACTTGTCAAAGCATTCATACTTGCGGCGCATCAATTAAATGTATCCATATCTCGAATAATCGTCTATAAAAGAGACGAAATACTCAAAGCCACCTCTAGCCTGGATAGACATAGGACCACACAAATCAGAATGAACCAATTCTAACACATCTTTGGCTCTATACCCCTTGGCCTTAAAAGGCCTCTTGGTCATTTTACCCTCCAAGCAAGATTTGCAGGATGGGAAATCTTCCACCACTAATGAACCTAGAGGTCCATCAGCTATCAACCTTTGAATTCTGCTTAGGTTAATATGACCAAGCCTAAGATGCCAAAGATATGTTTGGTTTATCTTCGAAGGTTTTTTTCTCTTATTGAAATTAGAAGATGAGTTATTAACTTCAATTTTCATCGTGGGAGCTTTTGGTTCGAGTGTATACAAATTTCCTATCAATGCACCAGAACAGATAATGTCCCTATTCCTTTTTATAACAACTCTGTCATTAAAAGAAATAGAATATCCATCCATAAACAATTTAGAAACCGAAATTAAATTATTTCTAAATAAAGGTACATAAAGGCAATTCTTAAGAACCAAAACTTTATTTTTCTCAAAAGATAAATGAACTTCTCCCACTGCAACAGCCGCCACCTTCGTGGCATCGCCCAAGTACACGGTAATCTCCCCCTCAGCTAGTCGTCTGGTTTCCTGGAACCCCTGCAAAGTATTGCAGACATGATCAGTGGCTCCCGTATCTACACACCAGGTGCCGGTAGATAACACCGCTAAACATGTTTCAACGACTAGACCAAAAGATATACCTTTGTTCTGCTTGCGGTTGGGGCAATCCTTCTTCCAGTGTCCAGTCTGCTTACAAGTGAAGCACTTGCCTTTCGGCTTCTTCACTCCTCCCTGAGTTCCTCTCACCGCCTTCACCCCTGTTTGTTTCTTCTTCTTCTTGCCTTTCGGCTTAGAAGTAGAAACCTTTTGGGTCACCATGGCATGCACCTGAGCACTCTGACGAAATAGCCCCTCTGCCGCCTGGAGTTCTGTCAGAAGCTCCGCCAACGAATACAACCTCTTGTTCATGTTGTAGTTCAGGCGAAACTGCTCAATACTCCTAGGTAGAGACTGGAGAATGATATCGACCTAGGTTTCCCCATCGATCTCAGCTCCAAGGACTTCCAACTCATTCAAATGAGCCATCATCTTGAGAACATGATCCCTCACGGGTGTTCCCTTGATCATGGTGGTCGTCATCAAGTTCCTCATGGCTTCCTGCCTAGCATCCCGATTCTAGTGTCCGAAAAGTTCTTTGAGATTGAGCATCATGTCATAAGCAGTGGACATGGCTTGATGCTGATGTTGTAGTATATTTGACATAGATGCCAAAATGTAACACCGCGCCATCTCATCATCCTTGATCCACTTCTTATAACTCTCTTTCTCCTTTTCCCCAAAATCATCTGTAGGCTTAGGAGGGCACTCTTCGAGGAGTACATATTTGTATTCCTCAGCAGTCAAGACAATGTCTAGATTCCTCTTCCAATCAACATAGTTGGGTCCAGTAAGTTTATTCTCTTTCAATATCACAGCAAGCGGGTTGAAAGTCATTTTGAAATAAAACCTAAGAATCACATAGATCAAAGCATTAGATTTCAAAAAATTATTGATTCCTCAAACAATAAAATTTTAAAATCAACCAACACCTCAAAACACCGAGAATATAGTATGCCACGATAGTGTGGACGTATACGAATTCTACATTTGTAAGAGGAGGTTTTACCCATTAATTTTACTATCTTGTCAATCTAACTTTTTGACAAGTAAAATTAATAGTTGGTTCCTCTTCGGCCCTACAAATAAAAGCAGTGACTCCGATGGAGAGGATACTTATATTTGTATCTAAGTGTTCACCATTACTCAGTACCAAGGTAATTATCTCGGGTTATGTTCCTTCCGATGGGGAAGTACACACGCTCCTTAATAATTTCCTATAAGCATATTTGACCTTGTGATCTGCAAACAAACTCATCCGATGGGGAGGAAGGCACTCAAAAACGACGCGCAAGCTTGTTTAAATCACTTGTCAAATCGTAATGGAGGCCTTGGGAATTTATAAAAATTTTCCTCTCCCTCTTAGTAATTTAAAATTGAGGAATTTTCTAGCCTACGACATGCATATCAAATAATAAGCAATAAATATGAAAAATAAAAAATTTCCAACTATTATGGCTTTTGTCTTCAATATGTCTCCCGTCGTATCGCCTTCTCGTTCACTCCTCCTACGCCATGTACGAGCCATCCGGAGATCCGAGCCGAGACTAAAAACTATTTTAATTTACATCCATCGATCCTATACTCCACGAGGGAGTGTACATGTAATTATTGGATCGAAGCGGATTGCTAGAGGGGGGGGGTGAATAGCGATAAAAACTCTTTTTTTCGTTCGTTAAAAAATCGAGTAGATAATTAATTTGTAGCGGAAAAGATAAGCAATATAAAGAGAAGACAAATGTTTTACTTGGTTCGTAGCCTTCAGCTACTACTCCAAGGCCCTAGTGGTCCTTGACCACGTACGGAGGGCAAAAGCACTAAAGGAACTCCTCCTCGTTAAAGGTAGGAGTTAATCGATACAAGAAAGAACAAAAACTTGAGGTAGAGGGACACTCCCCCTCTCCTCGTATACGATAAAAGCTTCGGAAAAGTAGATGAACAACTGATAAAAACTAATACCGACGTACAAAAATAATAAAGAAAGTTAAACCTAGACGTCGGAAAGGAAGGAATTCGTTGTCGGAGAGTTGTAGCTTTGCGGAGGCTTTTTGGAAGCTTAGAATTGTTGTAAAAACCCTAGGTTAGGACCTCCTTTTATAGCCTTTGAGCCCCTTTTCGAGATGAACCCTAGCCAATCATATTTGAGCACCACTCCCCTTGAAATTTGGTGATAAACCTTGACTCCTCGAGGCTGATCCTTTGACCGTGATCTGATGGCCATCACCCGATCATTCTTTGGCGGCCTCGATCAGTGCTAGTAGTCACTCGGTGATGGGCAGCGATCGAGTCCTTGAGTTGGCGATCGATTAATCTTGCGCAAGGCAATGTTAGCTTAAAGAAAACATTATTTTGACGGTCGTCGACCGTCCAATCTCAACCTAGACCACCTATGAGATGTCTTGGGTCGGATCTACTCTTAAGTCTTTCCCCGTAACGAGGATACGACCTTACTTACACTCACACACACGAGCTTACCTCGATACTTACATGTTGCTTTTGCTTCCAGCCTTCCACTCAATTCCTTCGGCTCCCTCCGAAGTCACTTGAGTGTCGCCCGACCACCGCGGCTTCCTCCGGGTGTCGCTAGCCTTCAGCTCCAGCTATAGCAATTTTCTGCACACTCGATTCAGCTCGTGAGATAACAACATGAGCTTAACTTTGTATCATTTGCTATAATCAAAACTCAGGTTCGACTTAGGTGCCTACTGCACCAACAATCTCCCCCTTTTTGATTTATGGCAAACCCACATACAAAGTTAAGTGCATTAAGAAAAGATATGCATGAATGAGTAGGAGTGTTAAGAGCATGAATGAATAGGAGTATAAAAACTCTTTTTCAAGTGTTCCCCCTTGAGGAATCCTCCCCCTTGACCGAGGGTGAGTACTTGAGAAAGAGTTTTAACTCTCCCCCTTGACGTTTGCTACTAAAAAAGAATTAAGTAACCGAAATTACTTAATATTGGCCATAGTATTTAAAATAACTATGTTTAAGTTAAGAATTCTTTGGCCTTTGAATAAGTTTTAACTTTTGGTTTAAATATGAAGTAAGAGTTTAAGTTGTCAAAAAAAAAAATTGACCCCTTAACTTTGACCTTTTAACTTTGGCCTTTTTCTCCCCCTTTTGTCGTATATCGAAAAGAGTAAGGGGTGTGTGGAAAACAAAATAAGTGTTAAATTTAAAGTCCAAGCATGTTCCCCATTTTTTTATTTTAAAAAAAATATATATACTGAAAATAAGCTCATCTATAAAATGTTCGACTCATATTTGGCTTGATTGATATGAAAGATCAACCAGTCCTAGTCAGAGTCGGTTAGTGTGTATGATTATACTCCATGGTTCATGGCGATGCACTAGATCTACATCTGGAACCAGGAGTAAGGTCCTAACATCTCACGCCCATCTACGTGGCTAAGTACACAAACACATTAGTCCTATGTGTTGTGAGATGTATTGGCTCCTTAAATCTATAGGTGCATGATATCTAAAGTATGTCCTATGCTAGTTCCATAAAAATGAAAATTTAAGAAATAATAGTAAGGAAATATAATTTGCAAGTTCCTATTCTACTACGCACATGCCCAATTTTCGTCTTAATAGACTAAATTCGGCTTCGGGTAGGGGTTTAATAAATAGGTCTGCTAAGTTAGACTTCGATTCGACGTATTCGAGTTGTATTGCTCCGTTGGCCACATGTTCTCGAATGAAATGGTGTTTGACCTCTATATGTTTGGTCCTAGAGTGACATATCGGATTCTTAGTAAGATTAATTGAACTAATGTTGTCTACGTGAAGTTTAGTATTCGTAAAGTCTAACTTAAAGTCGCGGAGAGTGTGCTTCATCCAAAGAAGTTGAGTGACACACTCACCCATCGCGATGTATTCAGCTTCGGTGGTAGATAAAGAGACACAGTGTTGGTTCCTACTACACCAACTTACTAAACTCGAGCCGAGAAGTTGACAACAACCACTCGTGCTCTTTCTATCGAGCTTACTACCGGCATAGTCCGAATCGGAGTAGCCGATTAGTTCGAACTCCGTAGATCTAGGGTACCAAATACCAACGTTAAGTGTACCCTTAAGATATCTAAGGATACGCTTAACTAGGGTTAGGTGAGACTCCTTAGCACAGGTTTGAAACCTGGCGCACATACTTACTGTGAATAGGATGTCGGGTCGGCTTGCAGTTAAGTATAGGAGACTTCCTATCGCGCTCCTATAGTACTTTAAGTCAATGGACTTACTTTCTAGGTCTTCTCTTATGTTAACATTAATCGCCATTGGGGTGTTTATTATCTTAGCGTCTTGCATTCCAAATCTTTTAATTAACTCCTTAGTGTAATTTTGTTGATATAGGTATATATCATCCTTAGTTTTTTTAATTTGTAGACCTAAAAAGAAACTTAACTCGCCTACCAAGTTCATTTCGAACTCACTTTCCATGAGTGAAACGAACTCGTTTAGTAAGGCTGAGTTAGAGGTTCCAAAAATTATATCGTCTACGTAAATTTGAGCTATGAATATTTCGTTACCTAAGGTTTTTACGAAGGGAGTTGGGTCAACTAAGCCTTGGTTAAACCCTTTTGACTTAAGATGGATTGAAAGTCTCTCGTACCAAGCTTGAGGAGCTTGTTTAAGTCCATAGAGAGCTTTCTTAAGTTTTAGAACATGGTCGGGTTTATCTAGATTTTCGAATCCGGGGGGTTGGCTAACATAAACTTCTTCTTTAATGTATCCATTTAGGAATGCCGACTTAACATCCATTTGAAACAGCTTAAATCCTCGATGTGCGGCATAAGCTAGCAACATTCGAATGGATTCGAGTCTAGCTACTGGGGCATAGGTTTCGTCGTAATCTAAGCCTTTGACTTGACTAAACCCTTTGGTGACTAACCTAGCCTTGTTTCTAACTACTTCACCTTTATCATCAAGCTTATTTCGAAACACCCACCTTGTTCCAATTATCGTTTTGTCTTTAGGTGGTGGTACTAATTCCCACACTTCATTCCTAGTAAATTGAGCTAGCTCTTCTTGCATTGCAATAATCCAATCGGGATCAAGAAGAGCTTGTTCAATTGATTTGGGTTCTATCTTTGAAATTAAGGAAATTTGACTAAGGTTCCTATAGGATGCTCTAGTTCGAACTCCTAGATTAGGATCTCCTATCACTTGATCGATAGGGTGGTTAGTCTGAATCCTAGATTGGGTTGGGTTTGTGTCACCTAATACTTGATCAATGGGGTGACTTGGTTGAACACTAGTTTGGTTGGAGTCATCTATCACTTGATCAATAGAGTGACTTGGTTGACTTAGGTTAGGATTAACACTAGACCTGATCTCCGGATCAGAGTTAGGTCTAGTATGAATCGGCTCGCTAATTGGGGTTACTGGGGGTTTTGTAGGTTCATGTCCTTCATCAAATACTACATTGATAGTCTCCTCGACTTTAAGGGTGTCATGGTTATATACTCTATAAGCTTGACTTGTAGTCGAGTATCCTAAGAAGATTCCGGTGGAGGTTTTGGATTTGAATTTCCCTAGGTGGTTCTTAGTGTTTAAGATATGTACTTTACATCCAAATACCCTAAAGTACTTGATGTTGGGTACTTTATTGTGATAAATCTCGTAGGAGGTCTTAAGGTGCCTCTTTACCATAAGGATCCTATTCTGGACATAGCAAGTCGTGCTAACGGCTTCTGCCCAAAACCTATCAGGTAGGTCGTATTCGTTCAACATGGTCCTAGCGGCTTCTTGTAGAGTTCGGTTTTTCCGCTCCACTAGGGCATTTTGTTGAGGGGTCCTAGGGCAAGAGTATTCATGGTGGTATCCGTTTAGGTTACAGAAGTTGGTGAACCTTTGATTTTCGAATTCACCACCATGATCGCTTCTAAGTCTTTTAACCTTAAGGTTTTTTTGATTCTCGATTAATTTGAATAGATTGATTAATTGATCTAGAGTATCATTTTTATGTTTGATGAACCTAACCCAGGTAAACCTGGAGTAGTCGTCAATTATGACTAAGCAATATTGACTTCTATTGAGTGACTTGGCTCCATGTGAATCGAATAGATTCATATGCAGGAGCTCAAGTACACTTGAGGTTTGTTCTTGGTTAGTTAACTTGTGTTGTGTCCTAGGTTGTTTTCCTTGTTGACAAGCATTACAGATTTTATTAACCAAGTTGTTGAGGTTGGGTAAGCCTCTGACTAAGCCACTCTGACTCATCTTGTGGACGAGTCTTGGGTGCGAGTGACAGAGTCGTCGGTGCCACAACCATGATTTCTCTTCCTGTGTCATAAGACATTTGGCTGAGGATTTGATTAAGTTAATTGTATATATGTTATTTGTCCTAGTTCCTTTGAGTATTGTTTTAGCTGTTTTATTTGTTTTAATTACACATTCATTTTCTAAAAATACGACCTTATAGTTATTGTCACATAATTGGCTTACGCTAAGCTGGTTATATTCAAAATTCTCAACAAGTAATACATTTTTAATAAAAAAATTCGAGTTAAGCTCGATATCACCTGATCCGATGATTTTGAGCTTGCCGTTATTCCCAAAGGCTACCGATCCTTGTCGTTTGAATCAAAGCTTCGTGAATTTGAGTTGATCCCCGGTCATGTGTCGGGAGCAACCGCTGTCCAACATCCATTGATCCTACACACAAGGTGGTTGGATTGGATGTTAGATTTTTTTTTTAAAAAAAAAAATTGGTTGTAAGTTGTTAAACCTAGGTCATCTCACCTGTGTCTATATGATCAAGCATGTTATACTTATGTGTTTTTTGTGAGATGACTTCCAATTAAGTTGATTAAGTGGATTTAGGTTCAAGTAATTTTATGTTAGATTTGGATTTGACCCTAGGCTTGTCAAGTTTACCTTTTCAAGATTATGGCTTCCAGTTCGTGGCGAGGCGCAAAGGCCTTCTTTTATCGGATCATCGATCACTTCCTTAGACAAAGCCATTTTCAAGAAAATGATGACTTGACTCACCTAAGACTATTTCCTAGTCTAACTGGTTATTTTTGAAAAGAGGCTCCCCGAGGCTCAATCTTTTCGAAGAATTTTAGTTGGTTATGTTTTTGAAAAGAGGCTCCCCGAGGCTCAATCTTTTCGAGAATTTTAGTTGGTTATGTTCGTGTTCTAAGTGAGTTCACAAGTTTTAAAGAACAGACTTTCTAAGTTAAAGCATGCAATTTCTAAGTTAAAACACAAACTTTCTAAGTTAAAGCATGCAATTTCTAAGTTAAAACATGCAATTTCTAAGTTAAAGCACAAACATGTTTTGTACTGGCTCCCCCTAGACCGTTGAATCGGTTCGGTCTATCCACATAGTGGATTTGGTCCTTGGGAATCCAGTACGGGTTGGATCCTAGAGTTGAAATCAAAAGGTTCTTAGGGACCCATGCTTGGACATGTTTCCTATGTCGACTTACAATCGACATATACGACCTATTAGTCGTGTTTGAGTTAAACCCTAGTCCAGCCTTGTTGTACACGGCCCTTTGAGATCCAAGTAGGAGGTCAAGTCCTTTGGATCCCGAAGTGAACCTTTCCAACGTGTTCCTAAGATCTTCGACTTGACTTTTCAAGAGTGAGTTCTCAACTTCGAGTTTTTCAACCCGAGTTGAGTCCTTCTCTTGAACTCGACTAGTCGAAGAGGTTAGGGAGACCTTGTGCTTGAGGAGTTTGACCTCCTCAACCAGGGTCTCGACCTTCGACTCAGATTTAACTAATTTCCTAGACAAAAACCTAACCGTATTTTGTAAAGTATTAAATAAAGTTTGACTTACTTTAAGGGTATCTTTTGAACCGGATGCGTATCCGTGGCTTGACTTGAAGGTAGCTTCATAGTCCGAGTCATCCTCAGGTTCTGACTCAAGTTCAGGTTCGGTCTCCGTGTCTGACTCAATTGATTTCGCCATGAAGACGTGGTCTTCATCTTCTTCGGATGACGCTTCTTCCCATGTCGCGTTGAGGGCCTTCTTGTGCTTAGGTGCTTTGTGGTTGAGCTTGGGGCACTCGGACTTGATATGTCCAAACCTATTACACTCATAACACCTAATATTATAACTTTTAGGTTTACCTTGGTTGGGTCGAGTTGTGGTTCGCTTCCGTCCCTTGGCTATCCTTCGAGCTAGGTTCATTAGCTCGGCAGTCAATTCCGGGTCAACTTCTTCTTCGGACTTGTCTTCCTCCTCGGTTGGTGGTGGCTTGCTTGCGATTTTCTTCTTCTTTGAACCTGCAAACAAGGCTATACCCCTCTCGGGTTCCGAGTTGGACTACTCATGTAATTCGAAATCTGAGAATAATTCATCTAACCTAATTTTAGAAAGATCTTTGGAGACCTTATAGGCATCGACCATGGATGCCCACAAGGTAGTCCTCGGAAAAGAGTTTAGAACATACCTTATAAGGTCGCGGTTTTCGACCTTTTGCCCGATTGCATGTAGGTTGTTGACTATGTCTTGGACATGGGCGTGGAGTTGCGTCGCGGACTCGTGTTCCTGCATTTTTAGTGTGTACAATTTATTGAACAACAAATCGCGTTTGCAAACCTTAGCTTGATCCGATCCTTCGTGTAACTCGATTAGTTTTGTCCAAAGATCCTTTGCGCTTATGAAGGGGCCGACGCGATTTAGCTCCTCCTTGGATAGGCCGCATTGGAGGATTTGTGTTGCCTTGGCGTCGGCTTCGACTTGTCGTTTTGTCGCAATGGTCCATTGATCATAATCCAAGGAGTCACCCACTTCATTAGTCGGAAGTGTGAAACCCGTTTGGATTATGATCCACATCTCGATTTGGGTTTTGAGAAAGCATTCCATCCGACCCTTCCAATAACGGAAGTCATCTCCGTTGTAAAACGGAGGTCGGACGGTGCTAAAACCCTCGAGATGGGCCATTAGAACAAAAGACCGAAGGAGACGAAGACGAAGAAACTAGCAACAACAAAAACACAAAAAAAAGTAGCAAGACTCGCGTCTTGGATTAGTAGTGCGGGAGAAAACTTAACAAAGCGAAATAAATAGAAATAAACAGAATTAAAAGAACAATAAATCTGTAAAAATGGCTAGATTGGTGGTTTCACCAAATCTTAGCAACCCCCGGCTCTGATACCAATTGTTGGATCGAAGCGGATCGCTAGAGGGGGGGTGAATAGCGATAAAAACTCTTTTTTTTCGTTCGTTAAAAAACTGAGTAGATAATTAATTTGCAGCGGAAAAGATAAGCAATATAAAGAGAAGACAAATGTTTTACTTGGTTCGTAGCCTTCGGCTACTACTCCAAGGCCCTAGTGGTCCTTGACCACGTACGGAGGGCAAAAGCACTAAAGGAACTCCTCCTCGTTAGAGGTAGGAGTTAATCGATACAAGAAGGAACAAAAACTTGAGGTAGAGGGACACTCCTCCTCTCCTCGTATACGATAAAAGCTCCGGAAAAGTAGATGAACAACTGATAAAAACTAATACCGACGTACAAAAATAATAAAGAAAGTTAAACCTAGATGTCGGAAAGGAAGGAATTCGTTGTCGGAGAGTTGTAGCTTTGCGGAGGCTTTTTGGAAGCTTAGAATTGTTGTAAAAACCCTAGGTTAGGACCTCCTTTTATAGCCTTTGAGCTCCTTTTCGAGATGAACCCTAGCCAATCATATTTGAGCACCACTCCCCTTGAAATTTGGTGATAAACCTTGACTCCTCGAGGCTGATCCTTTGACCAGGAGTCGACTGATGGCCATCACCCGGTCATTCTTGGCGACATCGAGTGCTAGCCATAGTCACTCGACTGATGGACGGCAGTCGAGTCCTTCAGGTTGGCAATCGACTGATGCTGGCTGCAAGGCAATGTTAGCTTAAAGAAAACATTATTTTGATGATCGTCGACCGTCCGATCTCGACCTAGACCACCTATGAGATGTCTTGGGTCGGATCTACGCTTAATTCTTTCCCCGTAACGAGGATACAACCTTACTTACACTCGCACACACGAGCTTACCTCGATACTTACGTGTTGCTTTTTCTTCCAGCCTTCCACTCAATTCCTTCGGCTCCCTCTGAAGTCAATTGAGTGTCGCCCAACCACCGCGGCTTCCTCCGGGTGTCGCTAGCCTTCAGCTCCAGCTATAGCAATTTTTTGCACACTCGATTCAGCTCGTGAGATAACAACATGAGCTTAACTTTGTATCGTTTGCTATAATCAAAACTCAGGTTCGACTTAGGTGCCTACTGCACCAACAGTAATCTAGATCGAAAGTAAACTAAAATAGAAAGAGTGGCTAAACAATGTCGTATCTAATTTACAAAAAATTAAATACTAGCCTCGTCAACCACGAGGATTCAATAAAATATACTATTACACACATACAATCATATACACACATATGACCATAATAGTCGGATCTTATGCCTGCAACCAAAGAGTTAACCTACGCATATCCTACTATTATCCGGCACATATAATATATGAAAAATACATAAGAGTAACCGAATCCTAAACACACAAAATCTAAAATCGTTGCTCTGATACCAATTGTTGGGAGGGGAAACTTCGCTTCCCACTTCAACTCGGTCGCTTGTTCATGGTGATACCTTCTACGTCCCCGGATAAAAAAAAATTATCCTTGACAAGAGGGATGACCCAAGAAACCTTGTCATCGTCGTGTTATTCGATTAGAGTGGTCACTTGAACAAACTTGTTGTTCAAGCGACCAACCTCTATTCTACGAGTAGCCACGGAATAACATGCATATAATTAAACAACAATTATAGACATAATACAAAAGAACACTAATCAAAATAAATAAGATTATACCTCTTGTTATACCTCTTGATCTTCTATTGTATGTCCTTCCTCCTTTTGGACGTCGTGTGGGCGACGATCTTCCAAAAGTCGAAGCCTCCTAGATCACCAATCTTCCTTTCCTTGTTCACTACGAACAAAGGAAGATCATAAAACAAAACACTTCTTCCTATCTAGAACCGGCCACCAAGTCAATAAACTCGATGTTGCTGCTAGCCAAGGAAGAGAACATGGAGTATGAGAACCGGCCAAAAGAGAATCAATGAGGGTGATGGGCGTCGGCCAACACGTGAAGAAGAAAAGTGAAACCAATCTTCACCTTGTAGCCGCCCAAAACCCTAACCCTAGCTCTCCTAATTGCCGGCCAAGGAAGAGGGGAAGAAGAATAGGTTGAGCACCGACTAAAGTATATGGAAGAAGGATAGGTTGCCGGCCAAACCTTAGGAAGAAGAAGAAAGGTCCTCCTCCACTTGTTGCCGCCCACCCCAACACCAGAACCCTAGCCGCCCACTCCTAATCCTAACCTAATTAGGATTGCTTGCCGCCCAAGGGAAGCAAACCCTAATCCTCATCCCTCTTCTTGCCACCCAAGCCATAGTCCTATATTTATAGAGTTGGGCTCAAGCCTCCTTTTAATCTCCACCATTGGTTCTAGAGATTTAATCTCAACCGTCGAATCTAGAGATTTAATCTCAACCGTCGGATCTAGAGATTTAATCTCTACCATCGTATCTAGAGTTTTGTTTTCATCCATTGGACCTAAGCTTCATGAGGCATTAATAGGCTACAATAGGGACCATGAGGAGGAGTTGGATCTTGGCCACCCAATGGATCAAGCCCACATAAAGTCCGATCCATTAATGATTATCCATTCCACTAGAGGATTATCATTGATCTACCTCACCAACCCCCATAAGTTAATATGGGCTCCATATATTATTTGTACAGTTTCTCCCAGTGTTTAAGATCTCGAATGTCAGTTGATTAATTAATTTACTGACCATTAATTAATCAACATTTAACTCCATGAGTAGTACCACTCAACCTTTTCATCATGCCGGACCAAGTCCACCTACAGGGTTTACATGATGAACCTTATGAGCTCCTCAAGGGGACATCATCATCCTAATATATAAGACATAGTTTCCTCCTATAATCAATGACACACCATATAAATAATATCATTTCTCAACTTATCGAGCCTATCGATTTAATCTATAAATCTCGTCCATTGGTAAATCAAAGAAATGAATAATAAGTATATGTGCCCGTTATTATATCGGGATTAAGAGTATGTACAATATAATATCCGAGGTCCGATTCGATTATGTAGTCAGCAATAAATCGAATCACCTCTAAGTCGGTCCAGCTCAATACACACAAAGTGTACTAGTGTGATTTTATGGTCAAGACAAACCAATACCAAATCACACTACAACCATACCAATGGTTTGTCCAAAGCCATCTCGGTTGTGAGCCTATATTTATACTTTACAAGGAGCCGATAACATGATCTCCCATGTGACACCACACACCATGTTATCTACAATGTAATATATTAGACAATATGCATAGCCATAAATATGCAAACAATGATCATGTGATTCTTATTTCAAAAATAAAGATGTTCATACAAAAGATTGACTTTTCAGTATACATCCCAACAGGAACCTCGTACAGAAGTGTGCATGTTCGTTGGCTATCCTATAGGAACAAAAGGTGATTTGTTTTATAGTCCTAGAGATCACAAGGTGATCGTCAGCACGAATGCCAAATTTCTACAGGAAGACTATGTGATAAACCACAAGCCCAATAGTAAGATTATTCTGGAGGAATTGAAAGGGGAAGTCACTACTTCAGTACCACCGGTACAAGAGGATATACCACAAGTCACTGCACCGTGTGTCATAGAGGATACACAGGTAATACCTCGTCATAGTTGGAGGGTTGTTAGACAACCTGATAGATTCATGCTCTTGGGAGAATCTTCTGATTTGGTCCCTGGCGAACATGAACATGATCCCTGGACATATGACGAGGCAATCCAAGATAAAGATGCGGTATCTTGGCAATGTGCAATGAATTCTGAGATTGAATATATGAATTCAAATCAGGTCTGGGAGCTAGTAGAACCACCTAATGGTGTAAAAACCATTGGATGCAAGTGGATCTACAAAAGAAAGAGAGGAATAGACGGAAAGGTTGAGACCTTCAAAGCGAGGCTTGTTGTGAAGGGGTATACTCAAAAAGAGGGTATCGATTATGAGGAGACCTTTTCGTCAGTAGCCATGCTTAAGTCTATCAGGATTCTCTTATGTATTGCTGCTCATATGGATTATGAGGTATGGCAGATGGATGTCAAGACAGCTTTCCTTAATGGAAGTCTTGAGGAAAACATCTATATGAAGCAACCAGAGGGATTCATTGCAAAGGGAAAAAAGCATCTTGTGTGCAAGCTTAATCAGTCCATTTATGGATTGAAGCAAGCTTCGAGGTCTTGGAACATCCGCTTTGATGAGGTAATCCAATCTTATGGATTTTTTCAAAGCCCGGATGAGTCTTGTGTATACAAGAGATGTGACAGAAACGTAGTGGTATTTCTTGTACTCTACGTAGATGACATTTTATTAATTGGCAACAATGTCAAGGTGTTATCAGACGTAAGGGTATGGTTGTCCAAACAGTTTGATATGAAGAACTTGGGAGAAGTGGAACACATCCTTGGGATCAAGGTTATAAGGGATCGCAGAAAAAGGATGTTGTGTTTATCTCAAGCTTCATAGACACCATTATGGATCGTTTTAGCATGCAAAACTCTAAGAAAGGTTTTCTACCTTTCAGGCATGGAGTTCCTTTATCTAAGGAGATGTGTCCTAGAACATCTGAGGAGATAGAGGAGATGAAGGTGATTCCTTATGCTTCGGCAGTAGGAAGCCTCATGTATGCGATGCTATGCTCGAGACCTGATATTTGCTTTGTCATGGGCATGGTTAGCAGATATCAGAGTAATCCAGGACAGGGACATTGGACTGTGGTAAAGCATATATTGAAGTACCAGAGAAGGACTAGGGATTATATGCTAGTTTACCAGGTAGACCATTACTCCCTGTGGGTTACACATATTTTGACTTCTAATCAGATAGGGATAATAGCAAGTCTACCTCATGTTTTGTGTTTACTTTGGGAGGTGGAGCCATTGTATGGAGGAGTGTCAAGCAAAAATGCGTGGCAGACTCTACCATGGAAGCTGAGTATGTGGCAGCCTCAAAGGCGGCCAAAGAAGCTGTGTGGCTTAAGAACTTCTTGATGGACTTGGATGTGATTCCTAGTTTGCCCAGAACTATCATAATTTATTGTGATAATAGTGGTACAGTTGCAAACTCGAAGGAACCACGAGCCCATAAGGCAAGTAAACACATAGAGTGCAAGTACCACCTGATATGAGAAATCGTAAAGAGAGGAGAAATTGTTGTGGCCAAGATTGCATCAGAGGATAACCCGGCAGATCCTTTCACTAAGGCCCTTCCGACGAGAGCTTTTGATAGGCATGTGGAGGGAATGGGAATCATATGTATGGCAGTTTGAGAATAGCATAGTCTTTTAGTATAAGTGAGAGATTGTTGGGATGTATACTGAAAAGTCTATCTTTTGTATGAACATCTTTATTTTTGAAATAAGAATCACATCATCATTGTTTGCATATTTATGGTTATGCATTTTGTCTAATACATTACATTATAGATAACATGGTGTGTAGTGTCACACGGGAGATCATGTTATCAGTTCCTTGTAAAGTATAAGTAAAGGCTCACAACCGAGATGACTTTGGACAAACCATTGGTATGGTTGTAGTGTAATTTGGTATTGGTTTATCTTGACCATAGAATTACACTAGTACACTTTGTGTGTATTGAGCAGGATCGACTTAGAGGTGATTCGATTTATTGCTGACTACATAATCGAATCGGACCTCAGATATTATGTTGTACATCCTCTAAATCTCGATATAATAACGGGCACATATACTTAGTATTCATTTCTTTTATTTACCAATGGGCGAGATTTATAGAGTAAATCGATAGGCTCGGTAAGTTGGAAAATGGTATTATTTATATGGTGTGTCGTTGATTATAGGAGGAAATTGTGTCCTATATATTAGGATGATGATGTCCCCTTGAGGAGCTCATAAGGTTCATCATGTAAACCCTGCAGGTGGACTTGGTCCGGCATGATGATAAGGTTGAGTGGTACTACTCATGGAGTTAGATGTTGATTAATTAATTGTCAGTAAATTAATTAATCGACGGATATTCGAGATCTTAAACACGGGGAGATAAATTTACAAATAATATATGGAGCCCATATTAACTTATGGGGGTTGGTGAGGTAGATCAATGATAATCCTCTAGTGGAATGGATTATCATTAATGGATCGGACTTTATGTGGGCTTGATCCATTGGGTGGCCAAGATCCAACTCCTCCTCATGGTCCCTATTATAGCCTATTAAAACCTCATGGAGCCTAGATCCAATGATGGAAAACAAAACTCTAGATCCGACGGTGGAGATTAAATCTCTAGATCCGACGGTTGAGATTAAATCTCTAGATCCGATGGTTGAGATTAAATCCCTAGAACCGACGGTGGAGATTAAAAGTAGGTTTAAGGCTAACTCTATAAATATGGGCTTAAGGCTTGGGCGTGAAACAAAAAAAGAAGAGAGATTAGGGTTTTGCTTCCTTGGCTTGGGCGGCAAGGAAGAAGTGGGCAGCTAGGGTTTTTGGAGGTGTCTTGGGCGGCCACAATTTCGAAAGGTTTTTTTCTTCCTTAGGTGTTGCCGGCGCCCTTCCTTCTCCTCTCTACCTTGGCCGGCACTCAACCTAATTTCCCTCTTCTCTTTGGCCGGTGGAAACAAGGGTTAAGGTGATTCCTTGGAGCTCTTGGCCGGCGTCCATAACCTTCATCTCCTTTCCTTGGCCGGCGGCTACAACTAGGTCTCTTAACTTGGTGGCCGGTCCTAGATAGGGAAGAGTTTTGTTTTATTCTTCCTTTTGTTCAGAGCGAGCAAAGAAAGGAAGATTGATGATCTAGGAGGCTTCGACTTTTGGAAGATCATCGCCCACACGACGTCCACAAGGAGGAAGGACATACAATAGAAGATTCAGAGGTATAATGCTTGTTTATATTCTTTTGTATCATGTCTATAATTGTTTTTCAATTATATGCATGTTGTATGTTTTGTTTTGTGGCTAAATTAACTTGGACCCCGAATACAAACACAAAAGTTGGCGATCCGTACATCGTCTATCGCACGGCTAATCGTAGAATAGAGGTTGGTTGCTTGAACAACAAGTTTGTTCAAGTGACCACTCTAATCAAATAGCACTCATATAGTATATGACACTCATATAACGATCCATGATACTTTCTCATGGCGGGTCATTCAGTATACATTCTCCAATGCATACCCATGTGTCAACTTGATATCTCATATCCATGACTTATGAGATCAAGTCATCGTGTTAACCTACATGCTAGTCTCTACGCATTAACATTGTCCCTGAATATTAATACTTGACTAGGAATGATTAAGAGTAGTGTTCTCTATATCATTTCATTATCGATTCTACCAATCGATTGATATAGATAAGAACCTACTACTCAAGGACGTTATTATACTTTGTTATTTGGCACCAATAGAAGTAAATATAATAACCATGCCTTTATAAATAGGAATATGATACAATAAAGTCCACACAACAATCATCACATGATTGACTCTAGAGCTTTCACTAACAACCTCGAGTGGAGAGGTGAGGCCAAGTCCTCTGTAGGGGGACAAAGCTAGGCGTCGATCCGACGGATAGTCCGTGTGGGACTTAGAAGTTGAGATCGAACAGTTTTACTACTGCTATCTTGTTTCATATTGTTTGCTTGTTCTAATCTCGTTTTGCAAGGATCAATCAGATTCTAGTCGATTGAAGTTCAGTCGACTGGGTGCAAGGCAGTTGATTAGATGCCTAGTTGGCAGGATTAGCTGGTGATCGATCGAAGATCTGACAGCACAAATGGAAAGATTTTCAGTCGATTAGGGAGTTTCAGTCGACTGGAGAGACAAACTTCCCGATGTGGAGCCGGGTGACCTGGAGTCGACTAGGGCGTGTTCAGTCGACTGGAAGACCTGAAGTACCATATCGATGGGCTAATGTGGAGTCGACTGGAGGGCATTCCAGTCGACTAAAAAAATTTATAAAATAAATGCATGACCAACTCCGAATAGAACTCATCTACTACGTCCAAGTGCTGCTACTATTTGTCTTCGTCCACAAGAGCTTCATCCCTTCATGAAGACGCATTTCTGAGACTCTGTGCCTACTTCTAAATCCCCAAAAGTGTCGGTATAATTTAGCTCTTAATATTTGTATTCATTTTAACTTTTATCTACTTAATTTCAAAGAGAAGGTAGAGTGTTACCTATATCTCTTTTTTGTAAAAAGCGAACGCCTCCGAAGACGAGAGTTCTCGAGTCGGAGGGTATTATAGTGATAGCCCATCGAGGTAGCTCTCGGAAGAGCTACGAGCCATGGAGTAGCAACCCGACTAGGGTCGTGAACCAAGTAAAAAGCTTGTCTCTTTATTTCATTTATTCCGTTGCATACTCATATTTTAAAATAAATTTTTAAAATCTAAAGAAAATTTATAACCTCCGAGATTCACCCCCTCTCTCGAAGTAATTTGATCCTACAATTAGTATCAAAGCGGGGATGCTCCGAATTTGGTGAAACCACCATCGAGAGCTTTAGGATTTTCTTTAGTTTTGCATTTTTGAATTAGAATAATTTTTCATTAATTTTTGCATTAATTTTTGAATTAGAATAATTTTTCATTAATTTTTGTCTTAGAATAATTTTACATCAATATTCATTTTTGTCTTAGAATAATTTTGCATTAATATTAATTTTTTTTCTTAGAATAATTTTTCATTAATATTCATTTTTGTCTTAGAATAATTTTGCATTAATATTCATTTTTGTCTTAGAGTAATTTTGCATTAATATTCATTTTTATCTTAGAATAATTTTACATTAATATTCATTTTTGCCTTAGAATAATTTTACATTAATATTTATTTTTTTTCTTAGAATAATTTTGCATTAATATTTATTTTTGTCTTAGAATAATATTTGCTTTTGCATTATAATAAATTTTTAATAGTGCTTTAGTATAAATTTAATTTTTGCATAATATTCTTTAATTTAAATAACTCTAGGAATAATTCTGAATTTTAATTAATTTAAAATAAAATTTTAAAAATTTTATTTAGTAATGTCGCACTTAGAAGGGTATAGCACCGTTCGCCCTCCTCTCTTCAACGGATAGGACTTTTCCCATTGGAAGAGGTGAATGGAGTGCTACCTTAAAACCGACCTAAATGTGTGGTTTTTTATTAGGAAAGGTTTCGTCTCTCTGGTACACGACTCCGACGAGTTGTTAGAACTGGAGAAATGGACTGCGGATGTTAGGAAATGAGCTTATAAGTCGATTAAAAGGCCCTTAACACCTTGCAATGTGGACATACCAAAGAAGAACTCAATAGAGTCGGTCCCTTCGAAAACTCTAAGGAATTATGGGGCAAATTAATTAAATTGCATCAAGGTACTAATCACATTAGAATAGCTAAACGGGACATGTTACTTAATAAACTTTTTAATTGTAAAATGAATGAAAATGAAAATACTAGTCAACTTCACACAAGAATAGAAGATATTTTATATGGATTGCATTTAATCGGACATCAAATAGAAAATAGGGACGTAATTAGGTATATACTTAAGGCATTCTCGAGGAACACCTTATGGACATCCATCGTCAATGCCTATAAGGTCTCTAGGGATCTTTCCACAATTAGACTAGATGAATTATTTTGCGAACTTGAACTACACGAACAAGCTAACTCGGGTCAAATCGAGAATGGTATTACTTTAGTGGCAGGTCGATCAAAAAGGAAAGAAAAACGAAGAGTGAGTCCGAAGATGAGTCGGATTCGAACCTAAACAGAGAAGAGGAAGTCATAAATATAGTCCGGAAAATGTTCAATTGGAGAAAGAAGTTTATGAAGAAGGATGCTAGGAAGGTCGTTGACAACAAGTCGAGACCCCGATCGAAAGTGACTTGCTACGAGTGCAACGAAAAAGAACACTACAAGTCGGAATGCATGAATCTAAAAAAGGAAGAAAAACCCAAGAAGGAAAAGAAGAAGAAAGCACTTAGGCAACATGGGACTAGTCGTCTTCGGAATAATAAGATGTAGAAGAGACGAAGAGAAGTTTCGTGGCATTGATGGCCGAATCAAGCTCTGGAGTCGAGTCAAGTTTCGAGTTCGAGTATGAGAGAAGCCACGGATCCTCATCTGTTTTCGAAGGACTAAACGAGGAAACTTCTCCTTTAGAAGATAAACTTTACAATATAATTACATGCCTATGAAGGAAATTAGCTAAGTCCAAGAATCGAGTCGATTCGTTTCTTAAGCAAGTCCAAGTACTAACCGAACCTTGGCTTAATGATAAAGGAGTTAAGTGGAATAGGCTTAGGCTTATCGGGTATGAAAACCCGACCTATTTTTCCTAAACCTGACCCGCTTACCTTTATGGCCGAACCGTTTCTGTTTTCTCTTTGCTGCGTTTTCTTGTCGTCACTCTTAATTCCCAAGCGGTTTCTCCCCTATCTCTTTCTCACCGTGACACCTCCACTTCCTCACCATGACTCATGAGCTCCTCCCCTTTGCATCTTGCTGCCGAGCTTCTTCTTCTTCACTCCTTCTTCGAAGCGACCAGCTGTCGTGCCTTTCCCTTTTTCCTCTCGATCTTCTTCCTCGCTCATTGCCAAGGTCGCCTCCTCATCGGCTCACCGCGCACGCCACCGCATCGCAGCCCTTGTCGCCACTATCACGCAATCGTGCTCCGCCGTGTGGCCACTCACCGCCGCTGGATTTGGTCGTTGCTCCATCACTGATGGTCGTCTTCCCTCTTCTCTGGATCGTAAGAGCTTGATCAGCCACTATCACAGATATTTTTTCTCTCCAAATCTTGTTTGGTTGATTTATTCTTCCTCGATCTCGATTTTGAGCTTGTCTTTATCAGATTGGGATCGTGAGTTTGCACTTGTCTCGATTTTGAGAATCTCCGATGCTTGTGGATTTTCTTCGCTGTGGTGAAATCTAAATTGGATCACTGCCATTTCAGGAGCTGATTGCAAATCTAATTGGGTAGTGACTTGAGCCGGTGAACACGGGATAAGAAGGGCAAATTTCTGCCGAGGGACTTCCAAGGCAGGTAAGCGGTTAATACAACTCTGAATTTGGTGTCGTTCAATTATTTTTCCTTGATTAATCTAGACAATGTTGGAGAATTGATGATTGGGGTGTTTGTAATGAATTGCTCAGCTGTGAGTAAGAGAAGGAGACTTGGTTGATTTTGGTAGTTGTGGATTGGAATTTGGAAATTTATCTATGGTGTGTTTGCAGGTGATAAGTGTTATGGGATTTGGGAGATGCTACTTCCAGTTCGGCTATTGATTTGGAGTTGATACCTTACTATTAGATCAGGAGGTTTTGTGATTAAGCTGGACTAGGTGAGTGATTTACAGCTAAATAATTGTCGAAGAATTTGTGCATTTTATAGAGAACCGGTATATGGTTTAATGTGAATGCTTGATTAGTATGATGGAATGGAATGAGGTTATGCCAATGTGGGATTTGGTTAATTAATCAGGGATTAAGATTGGTTTAGATTCTTATTCCTACAGTTTGATTATGCTAGCATGTGGTTATATTGGATTCTACCGTTTCAGATATTTGATTCGAGGTAGAGATCTTGGATGCGAAGACCATCAACACGAGCTAAACCCTGAAGTATATAACTTCATATTGTTGTCACTTAACCTTGACTCCACTCTAGTTTCTCTGATGGTTGATACTTGCCTTTGCACTTAAATACTCTGTCATTGTTGTTATCTATTCATTCATCTTTGTTATGAATTATAGATATTATGATAAGTGGACCTGTAGTGGTTTACCTATGTGTACGTAGCTAAATTCGGTTGTAAAACTGAATTTTGCAATTTAGATAAATCATTTGGCAGTGGATGATGTTCTAGGAGTAAGATGAGTTTTCATATCATACCTTGATGTTGTGTATATATATCTACTATGGATCATGTAGTCGTGTATGGACATGTGATTTGTCAATACAGTGTCGCTACAGACTGGAGGTCCTAACTTGGTTGTTGTCAGCTGTATATGCCTCTCTATAGAATAGAGAGTGTGTTGTGGACATGTGTATGTACTGTCGTGCATTCATTTCATTTACATGCATGATGATGACTTGGTCTCCCTTGTGGTTGAGAGGGTCATCAGTCATCATGCCTCCCAGGTTACTCGTGGAGGAGTAACTGGTGTGAGGGCAGAGCATTTGTTATGCCGCACTCGCTCCACTATTGACAATGGTTGTTGGAGTTGCGTGCAGTTGTCCTGGGTGCGTGGGGACCACTCATGGGTAGTGTTAGTCGGAGTGGTGAACAGGAGGGACCCCTATTGTGTAGCTAGCTATTTACGGTTATATGCTATTTCATACTGCCCACTCGGCCACTCGAGAGTAGTTGTTGTTGTTGAGTTGAGACAGTTGTCATGTCGTGCCACTTAGGCCACACTGGGATCATGGTAGCAATAGGGTGCACTAGCCTGACCATGCATTTTCATTGTCGTGGTAGATGGCGGTTGCAAATATATATATATATATATATATATGATGAGAATATATAATATATATAGCTAGAGTCTATATATATGATCGTTGGATGTTATTTGTTTGAACTATGCTTGCTGCATTTGATTGTACATCATCTTGCATCCCACTTGCATATTTTTTATAGTCGTGTGTGGATTACCAGTATTAGGGTGGTCAAACTATTATATATCTTTGACCAATACCTTGAGATGATACGGGATGGACCCGGTTCATTGTTGTATTTGCCATAGGATGTTAATATGGACGTTTATCGATTATAGAGTTAGTTTTACTCTACCATGTTGTAGGTGTTGTATTATGTTATTTATACTCAGGTAGTATGAGTTGCATCATTGCCAATCTTTAGGTATGTCAGTACCTTATGTAATTATTATTGATCAGTTTAGTTATACAGTTGTTATATCATGCTGGTGTATACCTGTTATACCTTTAGACAACATATTGTTAACTCGCATGTGATATATATGTATATAATATTCATGTACCTTTATTCTTATTCTATTGAGTTTTATACTCACCACCAGACCACAGGTTTTCATGCGCCTGTAATGGCGGTACTCGACTTGTGATGGGCTTGGAGCGTTGGTGGCAACCTCTCATCTCATACGAGGTCGGCTTGGATTTATATTTCCTTTTATTTTCGGATGTTTCGTATATCGATCCGGATTTATATGGTGGATGTTATGTTTGACTTTGTTTATGTACGCACTTGTTGATTTGGGTTTTGACGATGCTTTCTTTATATGCATTGTGTGTAAATTGTTATGTCGTTGTGTTAGTTTCCACTGTTCTTTGTTATATTTACATTTATGTATGTTATTGTGGTTGTGGCCGAAAGGCTTGTATAAACAGGATATGTTGTCACGTGCAGGGGAGATGATGTTCGTTTGCTTTTTGACTCGGCATGCTCTCAGTACATGATAACTTTATTGGTATCAAAGCCTAGGTTCTGCGATGCCATACAATGATGTTTTCGTTGAGTCTTGGATTCTCGGGAGTCAATTTGTTTCAATTTTGGTTTTGTGAGATGATATTGACAGTGGCCTGAGCTCCGAGCAGCACGAAGTAAGAATTCCTGATAACTTATATTCTAGTTAGATACTTATCTAAACTTGTTCAACATGTGTATATAGACAGAGTGATGACACCTGTACAGACTTGTAGTAGGGGTCGTCCACCAAGGCGACCAGCCGGAGTTGCCTTTAGTGGTTATTCTCTCGGTTTTGTTGGCTATGTATTTAGTGTTTATAACAGAAAATAACATGTAGTGTGTTGGTTATTATTCGTAATCGTGGTTTGAGTTGACCATGGAAACAACCTGTTGAGTCTGTGAATCTTAAACCTATGTCGAAAAGGTGAATTTCCTTTGAGAGCTGATTAATACTGAGTCAAAAAGTAGGGGTCAAGTCATCACATTTCTTGTAGAAATCAAAGATTACAGTCTTAGGGATTTTCACTAACGGTGCTAGTCAGATCATTACTTGTGGGGTAATGGACTAGGTGTGTATATTATTGTTGCTACAGCAAGCGGAGGGTTAGTATATGGTGTTTTATAGGGATTTTGATCCCTAAGTTTGTCGTGCTGGGTTGTATAACTTTGAAGGTACTTTTGAGTACTTAACTTGTGTTATACAAAGGAAGTAGAGTTAGTTGCATACCATTATTGGGATCAGGCCAGTACTTGGTGGAAGATGCAGAAAATAACCTTTGGGGAATAATATATCACTTGATCATGGTTTAGTGATGTTAAGAAAGAGTATTTCCCCGCGTCACTTCCTTTGACTCATTGTCAGGGAATTCTTGAGCTTCAAGTAGGGTGATCATTTGGTAATGGGAGTACTGTATAGAGTCGGTAGGCTTGCAGAGGTCCCGACCACCTAATAGCTCAAGAATGAGAATGGATGTTTTTAAGCCAAACACAGTTTATTGTCTTAAATTTGGATTAGGATGTTTGGATCTCCTATTAGATCTTGCTGGAAGGCATTGGATCGAGTCATGAGTTTAGAAATGACTCCGTACAAGTGTTGTAAGAGTTGAAGATCGATAAGCAGACATTGCAAGTCAGATTTGGAATGAGAAGCCTCCGAATGTTGGACAAAAAGGAGCAAGATCGGAGTCATAGTCCACGAGCTACTATTGAAGAGTTGTCCAATCATAGAAGACCAACCACAGATCGTCAGAACTATCTCATCTTATCAACGAAATCAAAAGAAAGACTCTGAAGGGATTATGTGCGTGTAGAGCAGGACACGACGACACACGAAGTTAGATTATCCATTGGATCAGATCATTTGTTGCTATTGTAAGCAACCAGTACATTTGAGGAGGTGTACTTCGAAGACTCAGTTGAAGACTATCAATGTGGTTCTGGGAGGATGATACACAATCTCGACAGCAGATATCATCACAGAAGATTGGATTATCACACCAATAACGATTTACTACCTCAGACGTGGTTGGAGTTCCTTGATACTTCCCTCCAGGGGAAGTGATTTACTCAGTAGTATTAGCAAAAGACATCTTAGAAGACTCATGCAGACAATAATAATTGTTATCTCCCCATACATGGATTTGCTTTGTACAGAGGAGAGAGTATACGACGATAGTCGTATCTATTCTGAATCCTTCAGTTGCAACCGTTTCGATTTGCATCCTCATTTTAGAAGTTGACTTTAGTTCCTCCAAGGTAGTCTGTTGCACCTACATAAGCTCAGCCGTCATGAGCAGAAGTTGGACGAGTTTATATGATTACAAGGGAGATGTATAGGGTCGAAGGATTGATCGTTCAGGGTATTACTTTAGTTTACCCTCTCGGTTGATATGTTGAGAGATACTGATAGTTTACATGTATCTATGTCTAGAACATTCGTAGTTTGGATTAGAAGGGTTCCTATACATCGACTTGTGGGTCAGTGATATTTCTACCGTCAGGAGAGATCTTGACCAATAACCAAGAAGTCAAGGGATACCCTTAGACTTTGATAGACATACCTTTACTGTAGACATATCCTTACGGATGGTTAAATTGTTGAAATTATGGTATGATATGTCTCTCGGATGTGCGTATAATCCGAGAGTATTCGGATATAGTTTCGGATGAACTCCCAGCCTTACCACTGTATAGGCAAGTGGAGTATGTGGTCGAAGTGATTTTGAGAATAGTTTCGATATTGAAGACCTCATACCGGGAGATAATTTTATTGGTAACAGTATTGCTAAACACTATGGAAATTGGAAGAACGTAAGTTGCGATTATAGGAGGTGTTGGATGGGATATTTATCTGCCCAGTATTTCTTCTAGAGAAGATCTGGAACTCTTTATTAAAAGAGAGATGGACCTTTGAGATTATACATCGATTATCGATGAGGGAATACGGTAGTTGTTGAAAATGAATATCCTTCATTGTGGATAGATGATCTGTTTAGATCAGCTAAGGACACATGTGTCTACTCTAGGGTTGGTTTAGACTAGAGTGTTGATATTGTAGTGACATGGTGTCATACAATTATCATTGTCATTGTGATGATTGATATATCATCAGTTTAGAGTAAAGAGGATGCAGGTGTGTAGAGACGATAATTGTTGGATCGAAGCGGATCGCTAGAGGGGGGGGTGAATAGCAATAAACCTTTTCTTTCGTTTGAATTCGTTTCAAGACAATTATACGCAGCGGAAAGATAAATGAAAACTAAAAGAGACAAATAGATTTTTTACTTGGTTCGTAGCCTTCGGCTACTACTCCAAGGCCCTAGTGATCCTTGATCACGCACGAAGGGCAATTCACTAAAAACACTCCTCCTCATTGGAGGTAGGAGTTTGATGATTACAAAAAAAACCTTCGAAAGAAAAGATAGAGAGACAAACCCTCTCTTCTATTAATGTAAAGTGCAACGATAGAAAACCTCGATTAATAAAAGGAATTACAATATTAAAGAGACAACAAAGTAAAATACCAGCAACTAAAGAATAGAAACTAAGCTAGGGTTGTTGACAGCACTTCATCGTAGAGTCGTCGGAGAATCACAGAGTTGCAGAGGCTTTTGAGCACTTAGAGTTGATGAAAAACCATAGGAGAGGCCCTCCTTTTATAGCCCTTGAGCCCCTTTTCGAGAGGATCTTCAACCAATAGAAATTGGGCACAAGACTCCTTGAAAAATGGTGATAAAGCTTGACTCCTTGAGGCTGATCCTTGACCATCAGTCGATTGATGGCCATCATCAATCGACTGATAGCGATCGGTCGAATCGACCTGACGGTCGACGATGGGCGGATCGAGTCCTCAAGTGCGGTCGATCGATGCTAGCTGCAAGGTAAAGTTAGCTTACCAAAAATATTATTTCGACGGCCTCCAACCATCCGATCTCGACCTAGACCACCTATAGGATGTCTTTGGTCGGATCTACTCTTAAGATCATCCCCGTAAAGAGGATACGACCTCACTTACTCTCGCATACACACGAGCTTACCTCGATACTTAATATGTCTCTTTCGCTTCAAACCTTCCACTCGATTCCTTCGGCTCCCTCCGAAATCACTCGAGTATCGCCTGACCACTGCGGCTTCCTCCGGGTGTCACTAGCCTTCAACTCTAGCATTGGCACTTTTCTGCACACTCGATTTAGCTCGTGAGAAAATAATATGAGCTTAACTTTGTATCGTTTGCTATAATCAAAACTCAGGTTCGACTTAGGTGCCTACTGCACCAACAATCTCTCCCTTTTTTATCTATGGCAAACCTACATACAAATTTAAGAAAATAGCATGCATAAAGAATAATAATGTGCATGAGAAACAATAATAATAAAGATTAAGTAGAAGTAGTAAGGATTTTCTTCAAGTACTCCCCCTTGGGAAAATCTCCCCCTTGACCGAGGGTGAGTCTTGAAAGAAGACCTTAATCCTTCCCCTTGAGGGTTGCTATTTAGGAAGAGTTTGTTGGTGCAGTAGGCACCTAAGTCGAACCTGGGTTTTGATTATAGCAAACGATACAAAGTTAATCTCATATCGTTATCTCATGAGCTGAATCGAGTGTGCAGAAGATTGATATAGCTAGAGCTGAAGGCTAGCGACACCCGGAGGAAGCCGCGGTGGTCGGGCGACGCTCGAGTGACTTCGGAGGGAGCCGAAGGAATCGAGTGGAAGGCCGGAAGGAAAAGCAACACGTAAGTATCGAGGTAAGCTCATGTGTGCGAGCGTAAGTGAGGTCGTATCCTCCTTACGGGGATGATCTTAAGCGTAGATCCGACCAGAGAAATCCCATCGATGGTCCAGGTCGAGATTGGACGGTCGAAGGCCATCGAAATAATGTTTTCTTTGAGCTAACTTTGCCCTGCAGCTAGCATCAGTCGACTGCCAGCTTGGAGGACTCGACTGCCATCAAACAGTCGACTGCCAAAGGTCAGCACTCGACTGATGCTGCCATCAGTCGACTGATGATGGCCATCAGTCGACTGATGGTCAATGATCATATTCGAGGAGTCAAGGCTTATCACCCCATTTCAAGGAGGTTTTGTGCCCAATTCCTATTGGTTGAAGACCCATTCGATGAGGGGCTTAAAGGCTATAAAAGGAGCGCTTGTCCTAGGGTTTTTAATCAATTAAAAAGCTTCCAAGTGCTTCTGATACGCTCCGACTCTCCGACATCCCTACGACGAAGCGCTGTCGAGACGACGACTAGAGCTTCAACCTCCAACCTTTGAAGTCGTCGGTAACGAAAAGTTTGAATTATAATTCAGTTTATAAGTTGTTCTTCTTTTCAAGCTTTAAATCATATCAAGGAGAGGGGAAGTGTCCCTCTACCTTGAGCTTTTTCCATTTTGTGTATCCATCTAACTCCTACCTCCAACGAGGAGGAGTTTTTTAGTAGATTGCCCTCCGTACGTGGTCAAGGACCACTAGGGCCTTGGAGTAGTAGCCTTCGGCTACGAACCAAGTAAAATCTTTGTGTCTATTGTCTTTTATTTTTGTTTATTTTTCCGCTGCGTATATTTGTCTTGAAACGAATTCGAAAGAAAATTTTCTATCGCTATTCACCCCCCCTCTAGCGATCCGATCGATCCAACAATTGGTATCAGAGCCGGGGGTTGCTAAGATTTGGTGAAACCACCAATCTAGCCTTTTTTATAGATTTATTTTTCTTTTAATTCTTTTTTTTATTTATTTTGCTTTGTTAAGTTTTTCACCCGCACTACTAATCCAAGACGCGAGTCTTGGTACTTGTTTTCGTGTTTTTTTTCGTTGTTAGTTTCTTCGTCTCTGTCTATTTGTGTCTTTTGTTCTAATGGCCCATCTCGAGGGTTTTAGCACCTTCCGACCTCCGTTTTACAACAGAGATGGCTTCCGTTATTGGAAGGGTCGGATGGAATGCTTTCTCAAAACCCAAATCGAGATGTGGATCATAATCCAAACGGGTTTCACACTTCCGACTAATGAAGTGGGTGACTCCTTGGATTATGATCAATGGACCATTGCGACAAAACAACAAGTCAAAGCCGACGTCAAGGCAACACAAATCCTCCAATGCGGCCTATCCAAGGAGGAGCTAAATCGCGTCGGCCCCTTCATAAGCGCAAAAGATCTTTTGACAAAACTAGTGGAGCTACACGAAGGGACCGATGAAGCCAAGGTATGTAAGCGTGATCTTCTTTTCAATAAACTATATAACCTAAAAATGCAGGAACACGAGTCCGCGACGCAACTCCACGCCCGTGTCCAAGACATAGTCAACAACCTACACGTAATCGGGCAAAAGGTCGAAAATCGCGACCGTATAAGGTATGTTCTAAACTCTTTTCCAAGGACTACCTTGTGGGCATCCATGGTCGACGCCTACAAAGTCTCCAAGGATCTTTCTAAAATTAGGTTAGATGAACTCTTTTCTGATTTCGAATTACATGAGCAGTTCAACTCGGAACCCGAGAGGGGTATAGCCTTGTTTGCAGGTTCAAAGAAGAAGAAAATCACAAGCAAGCCACCACCAACCGAGGAGGAAGATGAGTCCGAAGAAGAAGTTGACCCGGAGTTGACTGCCGAACTAATGAACCTAGCTCGAAGGATAGCCAAGGGAGGAAAGCGAACCACGACTCGACCCAACCAAGGTAAGCCTAAAAGTTCTAATATTAGGTGTTATGAGTGTAACAGGTTTGGACATATCAAGTCCGAGTGCCCCAAGCTCAACCACCAAGCACCTAAGCACAAGAAGGCCCTCAACGCGACATGGGAAGAAGCGTCATCCGAAGAAGACGAAGACCACGTCTTCATGGCGAAATCGATTGAGTCAGACACGGAGACCGAACCTGAACTTGAGTCAGAACCTGAGGATGACTCGGACTACGAAGCTACCTTCAAGTCAAGCCACGGATACGCATCCGGTTCAAAAGATACCCTTAAAGTGAGTCGAACTTTATTTAATACTTTACATAATACGGTTAGGTTTTTGTCTAGGAAATTAGCTAAGTCCGAGTCCAAGGTCGAGACCCTTGTTGAGGAGGTTAAACTCCTCAAACACGAAGTCTCCCTAACCTCTTCGACTAGTAGAGTTCAAGAGAAGGACTCAACTCGAGTTGAAAAGCTCGAAGTTGAGAACGCTCTCTTGAAAAGTCAAGTTGAAGATCTTAGGAACACGTTGGAAAGGTTCACTTCGGGATCCAAAGGACTTAACCTCCTACTTGGATCTCAAAGGGCCGTGTACAACAAGGCTGGACTAGGGTTTAACTCAAACACGACTAATAGGTCGTATATGTCAATTGTAAGTCGACATAGGAAACATGTCCAAGCATGGGTCCCTAAGAACTTTTTGATTTCAACTCTAGGATCCAACCCGTACTGGGTTTCCAAGGACCAAATCCACTATGTGGATAGACCGAACTGATTCAACGGTCTAGGGGGAGCCAGTACAAAACATGTTTGTGCTTTAACTTAGAAATTGCATGCTTAGAATTTTTTTTTTTGTTTTTTTTTTAACTTGTGAACTCACTTAGAGCACATACATAACCAACTAAAATCCTTCGAAAAGATTGAGCCTCGGGGAGCCTCTTTTAAAAAATAACCAGTTAGACCAGGAAATAGTCTTAGGTGAGTCAAGTCATCATTTTCTTGAAAATAGCTTTGTCTAAGGAAGTGGTCGATGATCTGATAAAAGAAGGCCCCTGTGCCTCGCCATGACCTGGAAGCCATGATCTTGAAAAGGTAAACTTGACAAGCCTAGGGTCAAATCCAAATCTAACTTAAAATTACTTGAACCTAAATGCACTCAATCAACTTAATTGGAAGTCATCTCACAAAAAGACATAAGTATAACATGCTTGATCATATAGACACAGGTGAGATAACCTAGGTTTAAAAACTTACAACCAATTTTTTTTAAAAAAAAATTATAAAAAATCTAACATCCAATCCAACCACCTTGTGTGTAGGATCAATGGATGTTGGACAGCGGTTGCTCCCGACACATGACCGGGGATCAACTCAAATTCACAAAGCTTCGATTCAAACGGCAAGGATCGGTAGCCTTTGGGAATAACGGCAAGCTCAAAATCATCGGATCAGGTGATATCGAGCTTAACTCGAATTTTGTTATTAAAAATGTATTACTTGTAGAAAATTTTGAATATAACCTGCTTAGCGTAAGCCAATTATGTGACAATAACTATAAGGTCATATTTTTAGAAAATGAATGTGTAATTAAAACAAATAAAATAGCTAAAACAATACTCAAAGGAACTAGGACAAATAACATTTATACAATTAACTTAATCAAATCCTCAGCCAAATGTCTTATGACACAGGAAGAGGAATCATGGTTGTGGCACCGACGACTCGGTCACTCGCACCCAAGACTCGTCCACAAGATGAGTCAGAGTGGCTTAGTCAGAGGCTTACCCAACCTCAACAATTTGGTTATTAAAATCTATAATGCATGTCAACAAGGAAAACAACCTAGGACACAACACAAGTTAACTAACCAAGAACGAACCTCAAGTGTACTTGAGCTCCTGCATATGGATCTATTCGATTCACATGGAGCCAAGTCACTCAATAGAAGTCAATATTGCTTAGTCATAATTGACGACTACTCCAGGTTTACCTGGGTTAGGTTCATCAAACATAAAAATGATACCCTAGATCAATTAATCAATCTATTCAAATTAATCGAGAATCAAAAAAACCTTAAGGTTAAAAGACTTAGAAGCGATCATGGTGGTGAATTCGAAAATCAAAGGTTCACCGACTTCTGTAACCTAAACGGATACCACCATGAATTCTCTTGCCCTAGGACCCCTCAACAAAATGGCCTAGTGGATCGGAAAAACCGAACTCTACAAGAAGTCGTTAGGACCATGTTGAACGAATACGACCTACCTGATAGGTTTTTGGGTAGAAGCCGTTAGCACGGCTTGCTATGTCCAGAATAGGATCCTTATGGTAAAGAGGCACCTTAAGACCTCGTACGAGATTTATCACAATAAAGTACCCAACATCAAGTACTTTAGGTTATTTGGATGTAAAGTACATATCTTAAACACTAAGAACCACCTAGGGAAATTCAAATCCAAAACCTCCACCGGAATCTTCTTAGGATACTCAACCACGAGTAGGGCCTATAGGGTATATAACCACGATACCCTTAAAGTCGAAGAGACTATTAATGTAGTGTTCGATGAAGTACCCGAACCTACAAAACCCTTAATGACCCCAAGTGTTGAGCCCACTGATACCAAACTCATCTCCGACCCTGAGATCGAGTCTAATCCACATCAACCAACTTCTCTTGTCGACCAAGTGACAAGTGATCCGAGTCAAACTAGTGTTCAACCAAGTCACTCAATTGATCAAGCATTAGGTGACACAAACCCAACCCAATCTAGGATTCAGACTAACCACCCTATCGATCAAGTGATAGGAGATCCTAATCTAGGAGTTCAAACTAGAGCATCCTATAGGAACCTTAGTCAAATTTCCTTAATTTCAAAGATAGAACCCAAATCAATTGAACAAGCTCTTCTTGATCCCGATTGGATTATTGCAATGCAAGAAGAGCAAGCTCAATTCACTAGGAATGAAGTGTGGGAACTAGTACCACCACCTAAAGACAAAACGATAATTGGAACAAGGTGGGTGTTTCGAAATAAGCTTGATGATAAAGGTGAAGTAGTTAGAAACAAGGCTAGGTTAGTCGCCAAAGGGTTTAGTCAAGTCGAAGGCTTAGATTACGACGAAACCTATGCCCCAGTAGCTAGACTCGAATCCATTCGAATGTTGCTAGCTTATGCCGGACATCGAGGATTTAAGCTGTTTCAAATGGATGTTAAGTCGGCATTCCTAAATGGATACATTAAAGAAGAAGTTTATGTTAGCCAACCCCCCGGATTCGAAAATCTAGATAAACCCGACCATGTTCTAAAACTTAAGAAAGCTCTCTATGGACTTAAACAAGCTCCTCGAGCTTGGTACGAGAGACTTTCAATCCATCTTAAGTCAAAAGGGTTTAACCAAGGCTTAGTTGACCCAACTCTCTTCGTAAAAACCTTAGGTAAAGAAATATTCATAGCTCAAATTTATGTAGACGATATAATTTTTGGAACCTCTAACTCAGCCTTACTAAACGAGTTCGTTTCACTCATGGAAAGTGAGTTCGAAATGAACTTGGTAGGCGAGTTAAGTTTCTTTTTAGGTCTACAAATTAAACAAACTAAATATGGTATATACCTATGGCCAATATTAAGTGATTTCAGTTACTTAATTCTTTTTTAGTAGCAAATATCAAGGGGGAGAGTTAAAACTCTTTCTCAAGTACTCACCCTCGGTCAAGGGGGAGGATTCCTCAAGGGGGAGCACTTGAAAAAGAGTTTTTATATACTCCTGCACATTCATGCATATCTCTTACTCAGTTTACTTAATGCACTTAATTTGTCTTTCTTAACTTTGTATGTGGGTTTGCCATAAATCAAAAAGGGGGAGATTGTTGGTGTAGTAGGCACCTAAGTCGAACCTGGGTTTTGATTATAGCAAACGATACAAAGTTAAGCTCATATCGTTATCTCACGAGCTGAATCGACTGTGCAGAAGATTGATATAGCTGGAGCTGAAGGCTAGCGACACCCAGAGGAAGCCGCAGTGGTCGGGCGACGCTCGAGTGACTTCGGAGGGAGCCAAAGGAATCGAGTGGAAGGCCGGAAGAAAAAGCAACACGTAAGTATCGAGGTAAGCTCGTGTGTGCGAGCGTAAGTGAGGTCGTATCCTCCTTACGGGATGATCTTAAGCGTAGATCCGACCAGAGACATCCCATCGATGGTCCAGGTCGAGATCGGACGGTCGAAGGCCGTCGAAATAATATTTTCTTTGAGCTAACTTTGCCCTGCAGCTAGCATCAGTCGACTGCCAGCTTGGAGGACTCGACTGCCATCAAACGATCATCCAAAGGTCCTCGTCGATGCTACCATCGATCGATGATGGCCATCGATCGATGATAGTCAATGATCATATTCGAGAGTCAAGGCTTATCACCCCATTTCAAGGAGGTTTTGTGCCCAATTCCTATTGGTTGAAGACCCATTCGATGAGGGGCTTAAAGGCTATAAAGGAGGGCTTGTCCTAGGGTTTTAATCAATTAAAAAGCTTCCAAGTGCTTCCATCCCTACAGTTTAAATTATAATTCAGTTTATGCTTTAAATCATATCAAGGAGAGGGAAGTGTCCCTCTGAGCTTTTCCATTTGTGTATCCATCTAACTCCTACCTCCAACGAGGAAGAGTTTTTTAGTAGATTGCCCTAACCTTTGTGTCTATTGTCTTTTATATTTGTCTTGAAACGAATTTTAACATTACTTAAAGTTGTCCTTAGTAAAACATTTAAGTTAAGAGGACTTCTTAACTTGGCCCTTTCTCCCCCTTTAAGTAAAACATTAACGTTTGGCCATAGTGTTTAAAAATAAGTTTAAGTTAAGAATTCTCTTAACTTGGCCTTTACTTCCTTTTTGTTAACAAAAACAAGTTAACTTAAAGTTAAGTAAACATTTACTTAACCTTTGGCCATGTGAATAAATATGAAGTGAGTTGGCCTTTACTTCCTTTTTGTTAACAAAAACAAGTTAAGTAACATTTGGCCATGTGAATAAATATGAAGTGAGTTAAGTTATCAAAAATTTTGATCCCTTAACTTTGCCCTTTTTCTCCCCCTTTTGCCATATATCGAAAAGAGTGGGGGTGTGTGAAAAACAAATATAGGTATTAAATTAAAAGTCCAAGCATGTTCCATATTATTTTGAAAATAATATACTGAAAATAAGCTCATCTATAAAATATTTGACTCATATTTGACTTGATTGATATGAAAGATCAACCAGTCTTGGTCAAAGTCGGTTAATATATATGATTATACTCTGTGGTTCATGGCGATGCACTAGCTCTACATCTAGAACCAGGAGTAAGGTCCTAACATCTCACGCCCATCTACGTGGCTAAGTACACAAACACATTAGTCCTATGTGTTGTGAGATGTATTGGATCTTTAAATCTATAGGTGCATGATATCTAAGGTATGTCCTATGCTAGTTCCATAAAAATGAAAAGTAAGAAATAGTAGTAAGAAAATATAATTTGTAAGTTCCTATTCTACTACGCACATGCCTAATTTTCGTCTTAATAGACTGAATTCGGCTTCGGGTAGGGCTTTAGTAAATAGGTATGCCAAGTTAGACTTCGATTCGACGTATTCGAGTTGTATGGCTCCGTTGGCCACATGTTCTCGAATGAAATGGTGTTTGACCTCTATATGTTTGGTCCTAGAGTGACATATCGGATTCTTAGTTAGGTTAATTGAGCTAATGTTATCTACGTGGAGTTTAGTGTTTGTAAAGTCTAACTTAGAGTCGCGGAGAGTGTGCTTCATCCAAAGAAGCTGAGTGACACACTCACCCATCGCGATGTATTCAACTTCGGTGGTAGATAAGGCAACACAGTGTTGCTTCCTACTGCACCAACTTACTAGACTTGAGCCGAGAAGTTGATAACAACCACTCGTACTCTTTCTATCGAGCTTACTACCGGCATAGTCCGAATCGGAGTAGCCGGTTAGTTCGAACTTGGTAGATCTAGGGTACCAAATACCAACATTAAATGTACCCTTTAGATATCTAAGGATACGCTTGACTAGAGTTAGGTGAGACTCCTTGGCACAGGTTTGGAACCTTGTGCACATACTTACTGCAAATAAGATATCATGTCACTCGCAGTTAAGTAAAGGAGACTCCCTATTATGCTCCTATAGTATTTTAAATCAATTGAGTTTCTGATTACATCTTCTTCTATATTCACATTAGTTGTCATTGGGGTATTAATAATTTTAGCGTCTTGCATTCCAAAGCGTTTAATTAATTCTTTAGTATATTTGCGTTGATATAGGTATATTCCATCTTTGGTTTGTTTAATTTTTAGACCTAAGAAGAAACTAAACTCACCTACTAAATTCATTTCAAATTCACTTTCCATAAGTGAAATGAATTCATTCAGTAGGATCGAGTTGGTGGTTCCGAAAATAATATCATCTACGTAGATTTGGGCTATGAATATGTCTTTACCTATGATTTTTATGAAAAGAGTTGGGTCAACTACACCTTGGTTAAATCCTTTGTGTTGGCAATGTGCTAAACCTCTGAATGCTCATAGGCTCCCATGTCCCCGGATTAAAATTTTCACTAATGAAAACTAATCCGGATGGAATGAGTTTCCTAAGCACAACCAATTCGTCGTCGTGCCAACGACTCGAGCGATCGCTTGAACAAACTAGTTGTTCAAGCAACCAAACTCTTCTAGTCGATTAGCCGCGGAAGAGACGACGGACGGATCGCCGGTTTTTGTGTTTCTTATTCGGGGTCCATGATTATACAAATACATGCAAATGCAAACTAGTATAATCAACATATACTAACATAAAGAACATAAGCTAGCATATCAAATAAGAACATGAAAAGAACAATAATAAAAGTTGTGAAACTTTTATACCTCTTGATCTTCTATCGTATGTCCTAACCTCTTTGTAGACTTCGTGTGGACGAAGATCCTCTACAAGTTGAAGCTTCCTAGATCTTCTTCAATCCAAAGAAAGAAGAACTCTCTTTCCCTTCTTGCTTGAGCCAACCACCATTCCACAAAAGGATTGATGCCGCTGGCCCCAAGAATAGAGAGAACATAATGGAAACAACCAAGGTACCGAACTAGGGACAAACCCTTGTTTTGGTGCCGCCGGCCAAGATGGAGTGAAGAGGAGAAAGGGAATATGTTGGGCGACGGCTACGGTGGAGGGAATAGAGGAAGGAGCCGGCCACAACCTAGGAAGAGGAAGAGCTCCTCTCCTATAGTTGCCGCCCACCTTCCTTGCATACCCTAGCCGCCCAACCATAGGAGCCAAACCCTAATTAGGGTTTCCTCCTTAGGTCTTCTTGCCGCCCAACCAAGAAGGAAGGAAGAGATCTAACCGGCCACCTTTCCTAGGAAGAAGAAGAACTCTTCCTAAAAGTTTCCATCCACCTTCCTTCCATGCCTTGGTCGCCCAACCCAAAAGAGCCAAACCCTAATCCAATTAGGATATCCTCCTTAGGGTGTCTTTCCGCCCAACCATGGTGGAGAGAAGAGATCTAGGAGCTAGCCACCTCCAAGGAAGAAGACAAGCTCTTCCACAAGTTGCCACCCACTCTTCATTCCCATCCATGGCCGCCCATGCAAAGGAGCCAAAACCCTAATCAAATTAGGGTTTCCTCCATAGGGTTCCTTGCCTCCCAAGCATGGTGGAGAGAAGAGATCTAGGAGCTAGCCACCTCCATGGAAGAAGACAAGCTCCTCCACAAGTTGTCGCCCACTCTTCATCCTCACCTTGGCCGCCCAACCTAAGGAGACAAAACCCTAATTAGGGTTTCCTCCTTAAGGTTGCTTGCCGCCCAAGCAATGCTAGGCAAAACCCTAATTTCCTTAGCATCCATCATCAACCAAAAAACATCCTATGCTGCCCAACCCATAGCAACCCTTTTATAGAACTTAGGAGAAAGTTGGTTATTGATGAGGTAGCCAAAAATATAGGAACTAATTCCCAATTTTCTTGCCGCCCACCTTATCCAACCTTTCCTCTCCCTTTTATATAGAGTTAGGTTTAGGCCTTGGTTTAATCTCCACCGTTGGTTCTAGGGTTTTAATCTCAACCATCGGATTTAGAGATTTAATCTCAACCGTCGGTTCTAGAGATTTAATCTCAACCGTCGGTTCTAGGGATTTAATCCTAACCGTCGGATCTAGAGATTTGTTTTCCATCATTTGATCTAGACTTCATGAGGTTTATATTAGGCTACGATAGGGACCATGAGGAGGAGTTGGGTTTTGGCCACCCGATGGATCGGAACCACACAAACTTGATCCATCAATGATGTTCCATTCCACTAGAGGATCATCATCGAACTACCTCACCAACCCCCATAAATTAATATGGGCTCCTTATATTATTTGTACATCCATCTCCCCGTGTTTAAGATATCGAATGTCCGTCAATTAATTGATTTACTGACCATCAATTAATTAACATCTAACTCCTCGAGTAGTACCACTCAACCTTATCATCATGTTGACTAAGTCAACCTGCAGGGTTTACATGATGAACCTTATGAGATCCTCAAGGGGACATCATCAACCTAATACATAGGACACGGTTTCCTCCTATAATCAACGGCACACCATGTAAATAATATCATTTCCCAACTTACCGGGCATATTGATTTAATCCATAGAAATCTCACCCTCTGGTAAATCAAAGAAATAAATATTAAGTACATGTGCCCGTTATTATATCGGGATTAAGAGCATGTACAACATAATATCCGAGGTCCGATTCAATTATGCAGTCAGCAATAAATTGAATCACCTCTATGTCGGTCCTGCTCAATACACCGAGGTGTACTAGTGTAACTTTATGTTCAAGATAAAACAATACCAAGCTACACTACAACCATTCCAATGGTTTGTCCAAAACCATCTTGGTTGTGAGCCTCTACTTATATTCTACAAGGAACTGATAACATGATCTTCTGTGCCACACCAAGCACCATGTTATCTACAATGTAAAATATTAGACAATATGCACATATATAATATGCAAACAATGATCATGTGATTCTTATTTCAAAATAAAGATGTTCATACAAAAGAGCTAGGCTTTTAGTATACATCCCAACACTTTGGACTTAAGATAAACCGAAAGCCTCTCGTACCAAGCTCGAGGAGCTTGTTTAAGTCCATAGAGAGCTTTCTTTAACCTAAAAACATGGTCAAGTTTATCTAGACTTTCGAAACCAGGGCGTTGACTAACATAAACCTCTTCTTTAATGTATCCATTCAAGAATGCTGACTTTACATCCATTTGAAATAACTTAAATCCTCGATGTGCATCATATGCTAATAACATTCGAATGGACTCTAACCTAGCTACTGGAGCATAGGTCTCGTTGTAATCTAAACCTTCGACTTGACTAAACCCTTTAGCGACTAGTCTAGCTTTATTTCTAACTACTTCACCTTTATCATCAAGTTTATTTCTAAACACCCACCTTGTTCCAACGATTGTTTTATCTTTAGGTGGTGGTACTAATTCTCATACTTCGTTCCTAGTGAATTGAGCCAGCTCTTCTTGCATTGCAATAATCCAATCAGGATCAAGAAGAGCTTGGTCAATAGTTTTGGGTTCAATTTTGGAAATCAAGGAGATTTGACTAAGGTTTCTGTATGAGGCTCTAGTTCGAACTCCTAGACTTGGATCACCTATCACTTGGTCGATAGGATGATTCGTTTGAGTCCTAGTTTGGTTTGGGTTTGGGTCATCTACCACTTGATCAATAGGATGACTCATTTGAGTTAGGTCAGGATTAATACTAGACTTGATCTCCGGATCGGAGTTGAGTCTGGTATGAATCGACTCGCTAATTAGGGTTGCCGGGGGTTTTGTAGGTTCGTATCCTTCATCAAATACTACATTGATAGTCTCCTCGACTCTAAGGGTGTCATGGTTATATACTCTATAAGCTCTACTTGTAGTCGAGTATCCTAGGAAGATTCCGGTCGAGGTTTTGGATGTAAATTTCCCTAGGTGATCGTTAGTGTTTAGGATATGTACCTTACACCCAAATACCCTAAAGTACTTGATGTTAGGTATTTTATCGTGATAAATCTCGTATGAGGTCTTAAGGTGCCTCTTTACCATAAGGATTCAATTTTGGACATAGCATGTCGTACTTACGGCTTCTGCCCAAAACCTATCGGGTAGGTTATGCTCGTTTAACATTGTCCTATAGGCTTCTTGTAGGGTTCTATTTTTACGTTCTACTAGACCATTCTGTTGTGGGGTTCTAGGGCAAGAGAACTCATGGTGGTATCCATTTAGGTTACAGAATTCTGTAAAGTTGTGGTTCTCGAATTCACCACCATGATCAGTCCTAAGTCTTTTGATTTTAAGGTTTTGTTGATTTTCTATTAGTTTAAATAGGTTGATTAGTTGATCTAGGGTATCACTTTTGTGTTTGATGAACCTAACCCAAGTAAATCTTGAATAGTCATCAATTATGACTAAGCAGAATTTACTCCTATTAAGTGACTTAGCTCCGTGTGAATCAAATAAATCCATGTGTAGGAGCTCAAGAACACTTTTGGTTCGTTCTTGATTAGTTAGTTGATGTTGTGTCCTAGACTGTTTACCTTGTTGACAAGCATTACATATTTTATTATCCAAGTTATTGAGATTAGGCAAACCTCTGACTAAGTCACTCTGACTCATCTTGTGGATGAGTCTTGGGTGTGAGTGACCGAGTCATCGGTGCCACAACCATGATTCCTCTTGCCGTGTCATAAGACACTTGGTTGAGGAGTTAGTTAAATTGATAGTGTAAATATTGTTATTTCTAGTTCCCTTAAGGATTGTTTTAGAAGTTTTATTTGTATTAATTACACATTCATTTTCTAGAAATATGACCTTATAGTTATTATCACACATTTGGCTTACACTAAGTAAATTATATTGAAAATTTTCTACCAATAAGACATTTTGAATAATAAAGTTAGAGTTGAGCTCAATATCACCTGATCCGATGATTTTGAGCTTGTCGTTGTTTCCGAAGGCTACCGATCCTTATCGTTTGAATCGAAGCTTTGAAAACTTGAGTTGATCCCCGGTCATGTGTCGGGAGCAACCACTGTCCAACATCCATTGATCCTACACGCAAGGTAGTTGGATCGGACATTGGATTTATTAAAGATTGGTTGAAGATTATTAACCTAAATCATCTTGCCCATGTCTACATGATCAAACATGTTAACCCTATATGTTCTTGTGAGATGACTTCCAATTTTACTTGATTTAAATTTAATGATTTGAACACTTGTCAACCTTGCATTAGATTCGGATTTGACCTTAGGCTCATCAAGTCACTTTTTCAAGATCATGACTTCCAGGTCGTGGCGAGGCTTAGAGGCCTTCTTTGATCGGAACAACGACTACTTCCTTAGACAAAGCCATTTTCAAGAAAATAGAGACTTGACTCACCTAAGACCACTTCCTGGTCTAACTATGTAAGGATGTATACTGAAAAGTCTATCTTTTGTATGAACATCTTTATTTTGAAATAAGAATCACATGATCATTGTTTGAATATTTTTATGGTTATGTAATATTGTCTAATACTTTACATTGTAGATAACATGGTGTGTGGTGTCACACAGGAGATCATGTTATCGGTCCCTTGAAAAGTATAAGTAAAGGCTCACAACCAAGATGGCTTTGGACAAACCATCGGAATAGTTGTAGTGTGATTTGGTATTGGTTTGTCTTGACTATAGAATCACACTAGTGCACTTTGTGTGTATTGAGCAGGACTGACTTAGAGGTGATTCGATTTATTGCTGACTACATAATCGGATCGCACCTCAGATATTATATTGTACATACTCTTAATCCCGATATAATAACGGGCACATATACTTAGTACTCATCTCTTTGATTTACCAATGGGCGAGATTTATAGATTAAATCGATAGGCTCGGTAAGTTGAGATGATATTATTTATATGGTGTGTCGTTGATTATAGGAGGAAACCGTGTCCTATATATTAGGATTATGATGTCCCCTTGAGGAGCTCATAAGGTTCATCATGTAAAGCCTGCAGGCGGACTTGGTCCGGCATGATGAAAAGGTTGAGTGGTACTACTCATGGAGTTAGATGTTGATTAATTAATGGTCAGTAATTTAATTAATCGACAGACATTCGAGATCTTAAACACGGAGAGAAAATGTACAAATAATATATGGAGCCCATATTATCATATGGGGGTTTGTGAGGTAGATCAATGATGATCCTTTAGTGGATTGGATCATCATTAGTGGATCGGACTTTATGTGGACTTGATCCATGGGTGGCCAAGATCCAACTCCTCCTCATGGTCCCTAATGTAGCCTATTAACACCTCATGAAGCTTAGATCCAATGGATAGAAACAAAATTCTAAGATCCATAGGTAGAGATTAAATTTCTAAGATCCGACGATTGAGATTAAATCTCTAGATCCGACGGTTGAGATTAAATCCCTAGAACCAATGGAGGAGATTAATTCATGACTTATCCCTAACTCTATAAAAGGAGGGCAAGGGAGTTGGCATGAACAACATCCAAGAGAACTAGGGTTTTTGGGCGGCAAGAGAAGGAATCCTAGTTGAGATAGGATTAGGGTTAGGGTTTGGAGGCTAGGGCGGCACCAAATAAGGAAGGTTTTATCTTCTTCTTCTTCCTTCATTGGCCGGCATCCAGCATCTTTCCATCCCCTTTCCAGCTCTTGGCCGGCACCCAAAAGGCTCTATTCCCTTTGCCTTAGGTGGTGGAAACAAGATATAGGGCTTCCCTTGGTGTCTTGGCCGGATTCCACCACAAACTCCTCCTCCTAGTTCACCGGTGGCAAGGATCTCTTTTGTTCCTTGTTGGTTGGTTTTAGGGAGGAGAATAACTTTGTTTCTATTCTTCCTCTTTCTTTGGAAGAGCAAGGAAGGAATATTTGCGATCTAGGAGCTTCGACTTACGGTAGATCGTCGCCCACACGACGTCCAAAAGGAGGAAGGTCATACATTAGAAGATCGAGAGGTATATCGATTCTCTAATCTTTATATGTTACATGTTTGTATTTGTTTTTCAATTATGAGCATGATATAAATCTGTATATGGATAAATAATACTTGGATCCCGAGCATAAACACAAAAACCGGCGATCTGGACATCGTCTATTCCGCGGCTACTCGTAGAATAGAGGATGGTCGCTTGAACAACTAGTTTGTTCAAGTGACCTCTCTAAACGAATAGCACGATGATGACTTGGTTGTTTGGGCAATCCTTTTTGTCTAGGATTAAATTTTTTAATCTGGGGACATCGAGGGGATCGCCATGAACAAACGACCAAGGTGAAGTGGGAAGCTAAGTTTCCCCTCATGGACTCGATAAGAAAAAACCCTTCAATTGGTATCAGAGCCAAGGTTTCCGGTTTTGTGTGTTTAGGATTCGGTTAATTTTTATGCACTTTTCATATATTATATGTGCCGGATAATAGTAGGATATTTTGGCATGGTGTTATAGTTTGGCATCTATGTTAAATGTACTGCAACATCAGCATCAAGCCATGCCATCTGCTTATGACATGATGCTCAATCTCAAAGAACTTTTCGGACACCAGAATTGGCTTGCTAGGTAGGAAGCCATGAGGAACTTGATGACGACCACCATGATCGAAGGAACACCCGTGAGGGATCATGTTCTCAAGATGATGGCTCATTTGAATGAGCTAGAAGTCCTCAGAGCTGAGATCGATGGGGAAACCCAGGTCGATATCATTCTCTAGTCTCTACCTAGGAGTTTTGAGCAGTTTCGCCTGAACTACAACATGAATAAAAGGTTGTATTCATTGGCAGAGCTTCTAACAGAACTCCAGGCGGCAGAGGGGATATTTCGTCAGAGTGCTCAAGCGCAGGCCATGGTTGCCCAAACGGTTTCTACTTCTAAGCCAAAAGGAAAGAAGAAGAAGAATCAAGCTGGGGCAAAGGTGGCAGGAGGAACTCAAGGAGGAATGAAGAAGCCGAAAGGCAAGTGCTTCACTTGCAAGCAGACTGGACACTAGAAGAAGCACTGTCCTAATCGGAAGCAGAACAAAGGTATATCTTTCGGTCTAGTCGTTGAAACATGTTTAGCGGTGTTATCTATCGACACCTGGTGTGTAGATACGGGAGCCACTGATCATGTCTGCAATACTTTGCAGGGGTTTCAGAAAACCATATGACTGGCTGAGGGGGAGATTACCGTATACTTTGGTGATGCCACGAAGGTGGCGGCTGTTGCAGTGGGAGATGTTTATTTGCCTTTTGAGAGGAATAAAGTTTTGGTTCTTAAAAATTTCCTTTATGTACCTTTATTTAGAAAGAATTTGATTTCGGTTTCTAAATTGTTTATGGATGGATATTCTATTTCTTTTAATGACAGAGTTGTTATAAAAAGGAATAGGGAGATTATCTATTCTAGTGCATTGATAGGAAATTTGTATACACTCGAACCAAAATCTCCCACCATGCAAATATAAGTGAATAACTCATCTTCTAATTCCAATAAGAGAAAAGAACCTTCGAAGATGAACCAAACATATCTTTGGCATCTGAGGCTTCGTCATATTAACCTAAGCAGAATTCAAAGGTTGATAGCTGATGGACCTCTGAGTTCATTAGTGGTGGAAGACTTCCCAACCTGCTAGTCTTGCTTGGAAGGTAAAATGACCAAGAGGCCTTTTAAGGCCAAGGGGTATAGAGCCAAAGATATGTTGAAATTAGTTCATTCTGATTTGTGTAGTCCTATGTCTATCCAGGCAAGAGGTGGCTTTGAATATTTCGTCTCTTTTATAGACGATTATTCAAGATATGGATACATTTACTTGATGCGCCGCAAGTCTGAATGTTTTGACAAGTTCAAAGAATTCAAGGATGATGTGGAGAAATGTCAAGGTAAAAATATCAAGACACTACGATCAGATCGTGGTGGTGAGTACCTCTTGGGAGAGTTTAGGAATTATTTATCAGAGGCTGGGATTCAAACCCAATTGTCTGCACCTGGCACACCCCAGCAGAATGGTGTAGTAGAGCGAAGGAATAGGACTATTATGGAGATGGTTAGATCGATGATGAGTTATTCTGAGTTGCCAAATTCGTTTTGGGGATATGCTCTAGATACGACAGTGTATATTCTAAACTTGGTTCTATCTAAATCAGTGCCTTCTACTCCCACAGAATTGTGGACTGGGCGAAAGCCTAGTCTGAGACATATTCGGATTTGGGGAAGTCCAGCACATGTGCTGAAGGCAGATGCTAGTAAGTTGGAACTGTTGGGAGGGGAAATTTCGCTTCCCACTTCAACTCGGTCACTTGTTCATGGCGATCCCTTCTACATCCCCGGATAAAAAAAAATTATCCTTGACAAGAGGGATCACCCAAGCAACCTTGTCATCATTGTACTATTCGATTAGAGTGGTCACTTGAACAAACTTGTTGTTCAAGCGACCAACATTTATTCTACGAGTAGTCGCAGAATAGACGATGTACGGATCACCGGCTTTTGTGTTTATGTTCAGGGTCCAAGTTATATTAGCGACATACATAAAGTAAACAACCACTTACAACATGCATATAATTGAAAAATAATTATAGACATAATACAAAAGAACACTAATCAAAATAAACAAGATTATACCTCTTGTTATACCTCTTGATCTTCTATTGTATGTCCTTCCTCATTTTGGACGTCGTGTGGGTGACGATCTTCCAAAAGTCGAAGCCTCCTAGATCACCAATCTTCCTTTCCTTGTTCACTGCGAACAAAGGAAGATCATAAAACAAAACACTTCTTCCTATCTAGAATCGGTCACCAAGTCAATAAACTCGATGTTGTCGCGGCCAAGGAAGAGAACATGGAGTATAGGAACCGGCCAAAAGAGAATCAATGAGGGTGATGGGCGCTGGCTAACACTTGGAGAAGAAAAGGGAAACCAATCTTCACCTTGTAGCCGCCCAAAACCCTAACCCTAGCTCTCCTAATTGCCGGCCAAGGAAGAGGGGAAGAAGAATAGGTTGAGCACCGACCAAAGTATATGGAAGAAGGATAGGTTGCCGGCCAAACCTTAGGAAGAAGAAGAAAGGTCCTCCTCCACTTGTTGCCACCCACCCCAACACCAAAACCCTAGCCGCCCACTCCTAATCCTAACCTAATTAGGATTGCTTGCCGCCCAAGGGAAGCAAACCCTAATCCTCATCCCTCTTCTTGCCACCCAAGCCATAGTCCTATATTTATATAGTTGGGCTCAAGCCTCCTTTTAATCTCCACCATTGGTTCTAGAGATTTAATCTCAACCGTCGGTTCTAGAGATTTAATCTCAACCGTTAGATCTAGAGATTTAATCTCTACCGTTGGATCTAGATTTTTGTTTTCATCCATTGGATCTAAGATTCATGAGGTATTAATAGGCTACAATAGGGACCATGAGGAGGAGTTGGATCTTGGCCACCCAATGGATCAAGCCCATATAAAGTCCGATCCATTAATGATTATCCATTCCACTAGAAGATTATCATTGATCTACCTCACCAACCCCCATAAGTTAATATGGGCTCCATATATTATTTGTACATTTTCTCCCCGTGTTTAAGATCTCGATTGTCCGTCGATTAATTAATTTACTGACCATTAATTAATCAACATCTAACTCCATGAGTAGTACCACTCAACCTTTTCATCATGCCGGACCAAGTCTACCTGCAAGGTTTACATGATAAACCTTATGAGCTCCTCAAGGGGACATCATCATCCTAATATATAGGACATGGTTTCCTCCTATAATCAACAGCACACCATATAAATAATATCATTTCCCAACTTACCGAGCCTATCGATTTAATCTATAAATCTCGCCCATTGGTAAATCAAAGAAATGAATACTAAGTATATGTGCCTGTTATTATATCGGGATTAAGAGTATGTACAATATAATATCCGAGGTCCGATTCGATTATGTAGTCAGCAATAAATTGAATCACCTCTAAGTCGGTCCAGCTCAATACACACAAAGTGCACTAGTGTGATTTTATGGTCTAGACAAACCAATACCAAATCACACTACAACCATACCAATGGTTTGTCCAAAGTCATCTCGGTTGTGAGCCTATACTTATACTTTACAAGGAGCCGATAACATGATCTCCCGTGTGACACCACACACCATGTTATCTACAATGTAATGTATTAGACAATATGCATAGCCATAAATATGCAAACAATGATCATGTGATTCTTATTTCAAAAAATAAAGATGCTCATAAATATGCAAACAGGTTCATTCTCCCAAGAACATGAATCTATCAGGTTGTTTTACAACCCTCCCACTACGACGAGGTATCACCTGTGTATCCTCTGTGACACGCCGTGCAGTGACTTGTGGTATATCCTCTTGTACCGGTGGTACTGAAGAAGTGACTTCCCCTTTTATTTCCTCCAGAACAATCTTACTCATGGGCTTGTGGTTCATCACATAGTCTTCCTCTAGAAATCTAGCGTTCATGCTAATGATCACCCTCTGATCTCTAGGACTATAAAACAAACCACCTTTCGTTCCTCTAGGATAGCCAACGAACATATGTACTTTTGTACGAGGTTCCAACTTACCAGCATCTGCCTTCAACACATGTGCTGGATTCCCCCAAATCTGAATATGTCTTGGCATGATTTTGATGGAACCAAGTTCAGAATGTATACCGTCGTATCTAGAGCATATCCCCACAATGAATCTGACAACTCAGAATAACTCATCATCGATCTAACCATCTCCATAAGAGTCCTATTCCTTCGCTCTGCTGCACCATTCTACTGGGGTGTGCCAAGTGTAGACAATTGGGATAGAATCCCAGCCTCTGATAAGTAGTTTCTAAACTCTCCCAAGAGGTACTCACCACCACAATCAGATTCCAGTGTCTTGATACTTTTACCTTGACGTTTCTCCGCATCAGCCTTGAATTCTTTGAACTTGTCAAAGCATTCATACTTGCGGCGCATCAATTAAATGTATCCATATCTTGAATAATCGTCTATAAAAGAGACGAAATACTCAAAGCCAACTCTAGCCTGGATAGACATAGGACCACACAAATCAGAATGAACCAATTCTAACACATCTTTGGCTCTATACCCCTTGGCCTTAAAAGGCCTCTTGGTCATTTTACCCTCCAAGCAAGATTCGCAGGTTGGGAAATCTTCCACCACTAATGAACTTAGAGGTCCATCAGCTATCAACCTTTGAATTCTGCTTAGGTTAATATTACCAAGCCTAAGATGCCAAAGATATGTTTGGTTTATCTTCGAAGGTTTTTTCTCTTATTGAAATTAGAAGATGAGTTATTAACTTCAATTTGCATCATGGAAGCTTTTGGTTTGAGTGTATACAAATTTCCTATCAATGCACCAGAACAGATAATGTCCCTATTCCTTTTTATAATAACTCTGTCATTAAAAGAAATAGAATATCCATCCATAAACAATTTAGAAACCGAAATTAAATTCTTTCTAAATAATGGTACATAAAGGCAATTCTTAAGAACCAAAACTTTATTTTTCTCAAAAGATAAATGAACTTCTCCCACTGCAACAGCCGCCACCTTCGTGGCATCGCCCAAGTACACGGTAATCTCCCCCTCAGCTAGTCGTCTGGTTTCCTGGAACCCCTGCAAAGTATTGCATACATGATCAGTGGCTCCCGTATCTACACACCAGGTGCCGGTAGATAACACCGCTAAACATGTTTCAACGACTAGACCAAAAGATATACCTTTGTTCTGCTTGCGGTTGGGGCAGTCCTTCTTCCAGTGTCCAGTCTGCTTACAATTGAAGCACTTGCCTTTCGGCTTCTTCACTCCTCCCTGAGTTCCTCCCACCGCCTTCTCCCCTGTTTGTTTCTTCTTCTTCTTGCCTTTCGGCTTAGAAGTAGAAACCTTTTGGGTCACCATGGCATGCACCTGACCACTCTGACGAAATAGCCCCTCTGCCGCCTGGAGTTCTGTCAGAAGCTCCGCCAACGAATACAACCTCTTGTTCATGTTGTAGTTCAGGCGAAACTGCTCAATACTCCTAGGTAGAGACTGGAGAATGATATCGACCTAGGTTTCCCCATCGATCTCAGCTCCAAGGACTTCCAACTCATTCAAATGAGCCATCATCTTGAGAACATGATCCCTCACGGGTGTTCCCTTGATCATGGTGGTCGTCATCAAGTTCCTCATGGCTTCCTGCCTAGCATCCCGATTCTAGTGTCCGAAAAGTTCTTTGAGATTGAGCATCATGTCATAAGCAGTGGGCATGGCTTGATGCTGATGTTGTAGTATATTTGACACAGATGCCAAAATGTAACACCGCGCCATCTCATCAGCCTTGATCCACTTCTTATAACTCTCTTTCTCCTTTTCCCCAGAATCATCTGTAGGCTTAGGAGGGCACTCTTCGAGGAGTACATATTTGTATTCCTCAGCAGTCAAGACAATGTCTAGATTCCTCTTCCAATCAACATAGTTGGGTCCAGTAAGTTTATTCTCTTTCAGTATCACAGCAAGCGGGTTGAAAGTCATTCTGAAATAAAACCTAAGAATCACATAGATCAAAGCATTAGATTTCAAAAAATTATTGATTCCTCAAACAATAAAATTTTAAAATCAACCAACACCTCAAAACACCGAGAATATAGTATGCCACGATAGTGTGGACGTATACGAATTCTACATTTGTAAGAGGAGGTTTTACCCATTAATTTTACTATCTTGTCAATCTAACTTTTTGACAAGTAAAATTAATAGTTGGTTCCTCTTCGACCCTACAAATAAAAGCAGTGACTCCGATGGAGAGGATACTTATATTTGTATCTAAGTGTTCACCATTACTCGGTACCGAGGTAATTATCTCGGGTTATGTGCCTTCCGATGGGAAAGTACACACGCTCCTTAATAATTTCCTATAAGCATATTTGACCTTGTGATCTGCAAACAAACTCATCCGATGGGGAGGAAGGCACTCAAAAATGACGCGCAAGCTTGTTTAAATCACTTGTCAAATCGTAATGGAGGGCTGCAAATTAATTATCTACTCGGTTTTTTAACGAACGAAAAAAAAGAGTTTTTATCTCTATTCACCCCCCCTCTAGCGATCTGCTTCAATCCAACAATTGAGGAATTTATAAAAATTTTCCTCTCCCTCTTAGTAATTTAAAATTGAGGAATTTTCTAGCCTACAACATGCATATCAAATAATAAGCAATAAATATGAAAAATAAAAATTTTCCAACTATTATGGCTTTTGTCTTCAATATGTCTCCCGTCGTATCGCCTTCTCGTCCGCTCCTCCTACGCCATGTACGAGCCATCCGGAGATCCGAGCCGAGACTAAAAACTATTTTAATTTACATCCATCGATCCTATACTCCACGAGGGAGTGTACATGTAATTGTTGGATCAAAGCGGATCGCTAGAGGGGGGGGGTGAATAGAGATAAAAACTCTTTTTTTTCGTTCGTTAAAAAACCGAGTAGATAATTAATTTGCAGCGGAAAAGATAAGTAATATAAAGAGAAGACAAATGTTTTACTTGGTTCGTAGCCTTCGGCTACTACTCCAAGGCCCTAGTGGTCCTTGACCACGTACGGAGGGCAAAAGCACTAAAGGAACTCCTCCTCGTTAGAGGTAGGAGTTAATCGATACAAGAAGGAACAAAAACTTGAGGTAGAGGGACACTCCCCCTCTCCTCGTATACGATAAAAGCTCCAGAAAAGTAGATGAACAACTGATAAAAACTAATACCGACGTACAAAAATAATAAAGAAAGTTAAACCTAGACGTCGGAAAGGAAGGACTTCGTTGTCGGAGAGTTGTAGCTTTGCGGAGGCTTTTTGGAAGCTTAGAATTGTTGTAAAAACCCTAGGTTAGGACCTCCTTTTATAGCCTTTGAGCCCCTTTTCGAGAGGAACCCTAGCCAATCATATTTGAGCACCACTCCCCTTGAAATTTGGTGATAAATCGATCGAGTGCTAGCCGTAATCACTCGGTGATGGAAAGCGATCGAGTCCTTCAGTTGGCAATGATCGTGATCTTGGCCGCAAGACAATGTTAGCTTAAAGAAAACATTATTTCGACGGTCGTCGACCGTCCAATCTTGACCTAGACCACCTATGAGATGTCTTGGGTCGGATCTACGCTTAAGTCTTTCCCCGTAACGAGGATACGACCTTACTTACACTCGCACACACGAGCTTACCTCGATACTTACGTGTTGCTTTTGCTTTCAGCCTTCCACTCAATTTCTTCGGCTCCCTCCGAAGTCACTTGAGTGTCGTCCGACCACCGCGGCTTCCTCCGGGTGTCGCTAGCCTTCAGCTCCAGCTATAGCAATTTTCTGCACACTCGATTCAGCTCGTGAGATAACAACATGAGCTTAACTTTGTATCGTTTGCTATAATCAAAACTCAGGTTCGACTTAGGTGCCTACTGCACCAACAATCTCCCCCTTTTTGATTTATGGCAAACCCACATACAAAGTTAAGTGCATTAAGAAAAGATATGCATGAATGAGCAGGAGTGTTAAGAGCATGAATGAACAGGAGTATAAAAACTCTTTTTCAAGTGCTCCCCCTTGAGGAATCCTCCCCCTTGATCGAGGGTGAGTACTTGAGAAAGAGTTTTAACTCTCCCCCTTGACGTTTGCTACTAAAAAAGAATTAAGTAACCGAAATTACTTAATATTGGCCATAGTATTTAAAATAACAAAGTTTAAGTTAAGAATTCTTTGGCCTTTGAATAAGTTTTAACTTTTGGTTTAAATATGAAGTAAGAGTTTAAGTTGTCAAAAAAAAAAATTGACCCCTTAACTTTGACCTTTTAACTTTGGCCTTTTTCTCCCCCTTTTACCGTATATCGAAAAGAGTAAGGGGTGTGTGGAAAACAAAATAAGTGTTAAATTTAAAGTCCAAGCATGTTCCCCATTTTTTTATTTTAAAAAAATATATATATACTAAAAATAAGCTCATCTATAAAATGTTCGACTCATATTTGGCTTGATTGATATGAAAGATCAACCAGTCCTGGTCAGAGTCGGTTAGTGTGTATGATTATACTCCATGGTTCATGGCGATGCACTAGATCTACATCTGGAACCAGGAGTAAGGTCCTAACATCTCACGCCCATCTACGTGGCTAAGTACACAAACACATTAGTCCTATGTGTTGTAAGATGTATTGGCTCCTTAAATCTATAGGTGCATGATATCTAAAGTATGTCCTATGCTAGTTCCATAAAAATGAAAATTTAAGAAATAGTAGTAAGGAAATATAATTTGCAAGTTCCTATTCTACTACGCACATGCCCAATTTTCGTCTTAATAGACTAAATTCGGCTTCGGGTAGGGGTTTAGTAAATAGGTCTGCTAAGTTAGACTTCGATTCGACGTATTCGAGTTGTATTGCTTCGTTGGCCACATGTTCTCGAATGAAATGGTGTTTGACCTCTATATGTTTGGTCCTAGAGTGACATATCAGATTCTTAGTAAGATTAATTGAACTAATGTTGTCTACGTGAAGTTTAGTATTCGTAAAGTCTAACTTAAAGTCGCGGAGAGTGTGCTTCATCCAAAGAAGTTGGGTGACACAATCACCCATCGCGATGTATTCAGCTTCGGTGGTAGATAAAGTGACACAGTGTTGCTTCCTACTGCACCAACTTACTAGACTCGAGCCGAGAAGTTGACAACAACCACTCGTGCTCTTTCTATCGAGCTTACTACCGGCATAGTCCGAATCGGAGTAGCCGATTAGTTCGAACTCCGTAGATCTAGGGTACCAAATACCAACGTTAAGTGTACCCTTAAGATATCTAAGGATACGCTTAACTAGGGTTAGGTGAGACTCCTTAGCACAGGTTTGAAACCTGGCGCACATACTTACTGCGAATAGGATGTCGGGTCGGCTCGCAGTTAAGTATAGGAGACTTCCTATCGCGCTCCTATAGTACTTTAAGTCAATGGACTTACTTTCTAGGTCTTCTCCTATGTTAACATTAATCGCCATTGGGGTGTTTATTATCTTAGCGTCTTGCATTCCAAATCTTTTAATTAACTCCTTAGTGTATTTTTGTTGATATAGGTATATACCATCCTTAGTTTGTTTAATTTGTAGACCTAAAAATAAACTTAACTCGCCTACCAAGTTCATTTCGAACTCACTTTCCATGAGTGAAACGAACTCGTTTAGTAAGGCTGAGTTAGAGGTTCCAAAAATTATATCGTCTACGTAAATTTGAGCTATGAATATTTCGTTACCTAAGGTTTTTACGAAGAGAGTTGGGTCAACTAAGCCTTGGTTAAACCCTTTTGACTTAAGATGGATTGAAAGTCTCTCGTACCAAGCTCGAGGAGCTTGTTTAAGTCCATAGAGAGCTTTCTTAAGTTTTAGAACATGGTCGGGTTTATCTAGATTTTCGAATCCGGGGGGTTGGCTAACATAAACTTCTTCTTTAATGTATCCATTTAGGAATGCCGACTTAACATCCATTTGAAACAGCTTAAATCCTCGATGTGTGGCATAAGCTAGCAACATTCGAATGGATTCGAGTCTAGCTACTGGGGCATAGGTTTCGTCGTAATCTAAGCCTTCGACTTGACTAAACCCTTTGGCGACTAACCTAGCCTTGTTTCTAACTACTTCACCTTTATCATCAAGCTTATTTCGAAACACCCACCTTGTTCCAATTATCGTTTTGTCTTTAGGTGGTGGTACTAATTCCCACACTTCATTCCTAGTAAATTGAGCTAGCTCTTTTTGCATTGCAATAATCCAATCGGGATCAAGAAGAGTTTGTTCAATTGATTTGGGTTCTATCTTTGAAATTAAGGAAATTTGACTAAGGTTCCTATAGGATGCTCTAGTTCGAACTCCTAGATTAGGATCTCCTATCACTTGATCGATAGGGTGGTTAGTCTGAATCCTAGATTGGGTTGGGTTTGTGTCACCTAATGCTTGATCAATGGGGTGACTTGGTTGAACACTAGTTTGGTTGGAGTCATCTATCACTTGATCAATAGAGTGACTTGGTTGACTTAGGTTAGGATTAACACTAGACCTGATCTCCGGATCAGAGTTAGGTCTAGTATGAATCGGCTCGCTAATTGGGGTTGCTGGGGGTTTTGTAGGTTCATGTCCTTCATCAAATACTACATTGATAGTCTCCTCGACTTTAAGGGTGTCGTGGTTATATACTCTATAAGCTCGACTTGTAGTCGAGTATCCTAAGAAGATTCCGGTGGAGGTTTTGGATTTGAATTTCCCTAGGTGGTTCTTAGTGTTTAAGATATGTACTTTACATCCAAATACCCTAAAGTACTTGATGTTGGGTACTTTATTGTGATAAATCTCGTAGGAGGTCTTAAGGTGCCTCTTTACCATAAGGATCCTATTCTGGACATAGCAAGTCGTGCTAACGGCTTCTGCCCAAAACCTATCAAGTAGGTCATATTCGTTCAACATGGTCCTAGCGGCTTCTTGTAGAGTTCGGTTTTTTCGCTCCACTAGGCCATTTTGTTGAGGGGTCCTAGGGCAAGAGAATTCATGGTGGTATCCGTTTAGGTTACAGAAGTCGGTGAACCTTTGATTTTCGAATTCACCACCATGATCGCTTCTAAGTCTTTTAACCTTAAGGTTTTTTTTATTCTCGATTAATTTGAATAGATTGATTAATTGATCTAGGGTATCATTTTTATATTTGATGAACCTAACCCAGGTAAACCTGGAGTAGTCGTCAATTATGACTAAGCAATATTGACTTCTATTGAGTGACTTGGCTCCATGTGAATCGAATAGATCCATATGCAGGAGCTCAAGTACACTTGAGGTTTGTTCTTGGTTAGTTAACTTGTGTTGTGTCCTAGGTTGTTTTCCTTGTTGACAAGCATTACAGATTTTATTAACCAAGTTGTTGAGGTTGGGTAAGCCTCTGACTAAGCCACTCTGACTCATCTTGTGGACGAGTCTTGGGTGCGAGTGACCGAGTCGTCGGTGCCACAACCATGATTCCTCTTCCTGTGTCATAAGACATTTGGCTGAGGATTTGATTAAGTTAATTGTATAAATGTTATTTGTCCTAGTTCCTTTGAGTATTGTTTTAGCTGTTTTATTTGTTTTAATTACACATTCATTTTCTAAAAATACGACCTTATAGTTATTGTCACATAATTGGCTTACGCTAAGCAGGTTATATTCAAAATTCTCTACAAGTAATACATTTTTAATAACAAAATTCGAGTTAAGCTCGATATCACCTGATCCGATGATTTTGAGCTTGCCATTATTCCCAAAGGCTACCGATCCTTGTCGTTTGAATCGAAGCTTTGTGAATTTGAGTTGATCCCCGGTCATGTGTCAGGAGCAACCGCTGTCCAACATCCATTGATCCTACACACAAGGTGGTTGGATTGGATGTTAGAATTTTTAAAAAAAAAAAAAAATTGGTTGTAAGTTGTTAAACCTAGGTCATCTCACCTGTGTCTATATGATCAAGCATGTTATACTTATGTGTTTTTTGTGAGATGACTTCCAATTAAGTTGATTAAGTGGATTTAGGTTCAAGTAATTTTATGTTAGATTTGGATTTGACCCTAGGCTTGTCAAGTTTACCTTTTCAAGATTATGGCTTCCAGTTCATGGCGAGGCGCAGAGGCCTTCTTTTATCGGATCATCGACCACTTCCTTAGACAAAGCCATTTTCAAGAAAATGATGACTTGACTCACCTAAGACTATTTCCTAGTCTAACTGGTTATTTTTGAAAAGAGGCTCCCCGAGGCTCAATCTTTTCGAAGAATTTTAGTTGGTTATGTTTTTGAAAAGAGGATCCCCGAGGCTCAATCTTTTCGAGAATTTTAGTTGGTTATGTTCGTGTTCTAAGTGAGTTCACAAGTTTTAAAGCACAAACTTTCTAAGTTAAAGCATGCAATTTCTAAGTTAAAACACAAACTTTCTAAGTTAAAGCATGCAATTTCTAAGTTAAAACATGCAATTTCTAAGTTAAAGCACAAACATGTTTTGTACTGGCTCCCCCTAGACCGTTGAATCGGTTCGGTCTATCCACATAGTGGATTTGGTCCTTGGGAATCCGATGCGGGTTGGATCCTAGAGTTGAAATCAAAAGGTTCTTAGGGACCCATGCTTGGACATGTTTCCTATGTCGACTTACAATCGACATATACGACCTATTAGTCGTGTTTGAGTTAAACCCTAGTCCAGCCTTGTTGTACACGGCCCTTTGAGATCCAAGTAGGAGGTCAAGTCCTTTGGATCCCGAAGTGAACCTTTCCAACGTGTTCCTAAGATCTTCGACTTGACTTTTCAAGAGTGAGTTCTCAACTTCGAGTTTTTCAACCCGAGTTGAGTCCTTCTCTTGAACTCGACTAGTCGAAGAGGTTAGGGAGACCTTGTGTTTGAGGAGTTTGACCTCCTCAACCAGGGTCTCGACCTTGGACTCGGATTTAACTAATTTCCTAGACAAAAACCTAACCGTATTTTGTAAAGTATTAAATAAAGTTCGACTTACTTTAAGGGTATCTTTTGAACCGGATGCGTATCCGTGGCTTGACTTGAAGGTAGCTTCATAGTCCGAGTCATCCTCAGGTTCTGACTCAAGTTCAGGTTCGGTCTCCGTGTCTGACTCAATTGATTTTGCCATGAAGACGTGGTCTTCATCTTCTTCGGATGACGCTTCTTCCCATGTCGCGTTGAGGGCCTTCTTGTGCTTAGGTGCTTTGTGGTTGAGCTTGGGGCACTCGGACTTGATATGTCCAAACTTGTTACACTCATAACACCTAATATTAGAACTTTTAGGTTTACCTTGGTTGGGTCGAGTTGTGGTTCGCTTCCGTCCCTTGGCTATCCTTCGAGCTAGGTTCATTAGCTCGGCAGTCAACTTCTTCTTCGGACTCGTCTTCCTCCTCGGTTGGTGGTGGCTTGCTTACGATTTTCTTCTTCTTTGAACCTGCAAACAAGGCTATACCCCTCTCGGGTTCCGAGTTGGACTACTCATGTAATTCGAAATCTGAAAATAATTCATCTAACCTAATTTTAGAAAGATCTTTGGAGACCTTGTAGGCATCGACCATGGATGCCCACAAGGTAGTCCTCGAAAAAGAGTTTAGAACATACCTTATAAGGTCGCGGTTTTCGACCTTTTGCCCGATTGCGTGTAGGTTGTTGACTATGTCTTGGACACGGGCGTGGAGTTGCGTCGCGGACTCGTGTTCCTGCATTTTTAGTGTGTACAATTTATTGAACAACAAATCGTGTTTGCAAACCTTAGCTTGATCCGATCCTTCGTGTAACTCGATTAGTTTTGTCCAAAGATCCTTTGTGCTTATGAAGGGGCCTACGCGATTTAGCTCCTCCTTGGATAGGCCGCATTGGAGGATTTGTGTTGCCTTGGCGTCGGCTTCGACTTGTCGTTTTGTCGCAATGGTCCATTGATCATAATCCAAGGAGTCACCCACTTCATTAGTCGGAAGTGTGAAACCCGTTTGGATTATGATCCACATCTCGATTTGGGTTTTGAGAAAGCATTCCATCCGACCCTTCAAATAACGGAAGTCATATCCGTTGTAAAACGGAGGTCGGACGGTGCTAAAACCCTCGAGATGGGCCATTAGAACAAAAGACAGAAGGAGACGAAGACGAAGAAACTAGCAACAACAAAAACACAAAAAAAAGTACCAAGACTCGCGTCTTGGATTAGTAGTGAGGGAGAAAACTTAACAAAGCGAAATAAATAGAAATAAAAAGAATTAAAAGAACAATAAATCTATAAAAATGGCTAGATTGGTGGTTTCACCAAATCTTAGCAACCCCCGGCTCTGATACCAATTGTTGGATCGAAGCGGATCGCTAGAGGGGGGGTGAATAGCGATAAAAACTCTTTTTTTTCGTTCGTTAAAAAACCGAGTAGATAATTAATTTGCAGCGGAAAAGATAAGCAATATAAAGAGAAGACAAATGTTTTACTTGGTTCGTAGCCTTCGGCTACTACTCCAAGGCCCTAGTGATCCTTGACCACGTACGGAGGGCAAAAGCACTAAAGGAACTCCTCCTCGTTAGAGGTAGGAGTTAATCAATACAAGAAGGAACAAAAACTTGAGGTAGAGGGACACTCCCCCTCTCCTCGTATACGATAAAAGCTCCGGAAAAGTAGATGAACAACTGATAAAAACTAATACCGACGTACAAAAATAATAAAGAAAGTTAAACCTAGACGTCGGAAAGGAAGGAATTCGTTGTCGGAGAGTTGTAGCTTTGCGGAGGCTTTTTGGAAGCTTAGAATTGTTGTAAAAACCCTAGGTTAGGACCTCCTTTTATAGCCTTTGAGCCCCTTTTCGAGAGGAACCCTAGTCAATCATATTTGAGCACCACTCCCCTTGAAATTTGGTGATAAACCTTGACTCCTCGAGGTTGTTCCTTTGACCAATGATAACCGATGGCCATCACCCGATCATTCATCGATCGAGTGCTAGCCGTAGTCACTCGACTGATGGACGGCAGTCGAGTCCTTCAGGTTGGCAATCGACTGATGCTGGCTGCAAGGCAATGTTAGCTTAAAGAAAACATTATTTCGACGGTCGTCGACCGTCCGATCTCGACCTAGACCACCTATGAGATGTCTTGGGTCGGATCTACGCTTAAGTCTTTCCCCGTAACGAGGATACGACCTTACTTACACTCGCACACACGAACTTACCTCGATACTTATGTGTTGCTTTTGCTTCCTGCCTTCCACTCAATTCCTTCGGCTCCCTCCGAAGTCACTTGAGTGTCGCCCGACCACCGCGGCTTCCTCCGGGTGTCGGTAGCCTTCAGCTCCAGCTATAGCAATTTTCTACACACTCGATTCAGCTCGTGAGATAACAACATGAGCTTAACTTTGTATCGTTTGCTATAATCAAAACTCAGGTTCGACTTAGGTGCCTACTACACCAACAGTAATCTAGATTGAAAGTAAACTAAAATAGAAAGAGTGGCTAAACAATATCGTATCTAATTTACAAAAAATTAAATACTAGCCTCGTCAACCCCGAGGATTCAATAAAATATACTATTACACACATACAATCATATACACACATATGGCCATAATAGTCGGATCTTATGCCTGCAACCAAAGAGTTAACCTACGCATATCCTACTAATATCCGGCACATATAATATATGAAAAATACATAAGAGTAACCGAATCCTAAACACACAAAATCAAAAATCGTTGCTCTGATACCAATTGTTGGGAGGGGAAACTTCGCTTCCCACTTCAACTCGGTCGCTTGTTCATGGTGATACCTTCTACGTCCCCGGATAAAAAAAAATTATCCTTGACAAGAGGGATGACCCAAGAAACCTTGTCATCGTCGTGCTATTCGATTAGAGTGGTCACTTGAACAAACTTGTTGTTCAAGCGACCAACCTCTATTCTACGAGTAGCCGCGGAATAGATGATGTACGGATCGCCGGCTTTTGTGTTTATGTCCGGAGTCCAAGTTATATTAACATACATAAAGTAAACAACCACATACAACATGCATATAATTAAACAACAATTATAGACTTAATACAAAAGAACACTAATCAAAATAAATAAGATTATACCTCTTGTTATACCTCTTGATCTTCTATTGTATGTCCTTCCTCCTTTTGGACGTCGTGTGGGCGACGATCTTCCAAAAGTCGAAGCCTCCTAGATCACCAATCTTCCTTTCCTTGTTCACTACGAACAAAGGAAGATCATAAAACAAAACACTTCTTCCTATCTAGAACCGGCCACCAAGTCAATAAACTCGATGTTGCAGCTAGCCAAGGAAGAGAACATGGAGTATAGGAACCGGCCAAAAGAGAATCAATGAGGGTGATGGGCGTCGGCCAACACTTGAAGAAGAAAAGTGAAACCAATCTTCACCTTGTAGCCGCCCAAAACCCTAACCCTAGCTCTCCTAATTGCCGGCCAAGGAAGAGGGGAAGAAGAATAGGTTGAGCACCGACTAAAGTATATGGAAGAAGGATAGGTTGCTGGCCAAACCTTAGGAAGAAGAAGAAAGGTCCTCCTCCACTTGTTGCCGCCCACCCCGACACTAAAACCCTAGCCGCCCACTCCTAATCCTAACCTAATTAGGATTGCTTGCCGCCCAAGGGAAGCAAACCCTAATCCTCATCCCTCTTCTTGCCACCCAAGCCATAGTCCTATATTTATAGAGTTGGGCTCAAGCCTCCTTTTAATCTCCACCATTGGTTCTAGAGATTTAATCTCAACCGTCGGATCTGGAGATTTAATTTCAACCGTCAGATCTAGAGATTTAATCTCTACCATCGGATCTAGATTTTTGTTTTCATCCATTGGACCTAAGCTTCATGAGGCATTAATAGGCTACAATAGGGACCATGAGGAGGAGTTGGATCTTGGCCACCCAATGGATCAAGCCCACATAAAGTCCGATCCATTAATGATTATCCATTCCACTAGAGGATTATCATTGATCTACCTCACCAACCCTCATAAGTTAATATGGGCTCCATATATTATTTGTACAGTTTCTCCCAGTGTTTAAGATCTCGAATGCCAGTTGATTAATTAATTTACTGACCATTAATTAATCAACATTTAACTCCATGAGTAGTACCACTCAACCTTTTCATCATGCCGGTCCAAGTCCACCTGTAGGGTTTACATGATGAACCTTATGAGCTCCTCAAGGGGACATCATCATCCTAATATATAGGACATAGTTTCCTCCTATAATCAATGGCACACCATATAAATAATATCATTTCCCAATTTATCGAGCCTATCGATTTAATCTATAAATCTCGTCCATTGGTAAATCAAAGAAATGAATAATAAGTATATGTGCCCGTTATTATATCGGGATTAAGAGTATGTACAATATAATATCTGAGGTCCGATTCGATTATGTAGTCAGCAATAAATCGAATCACCTCTAAGTCAGTCCAGCTCAATACACACAAAGTGTACTAGTGTGATTTTATGGTCAAGACAAACCAATACCAAATCACACTACAACCATACCAATGGTTTGTCCAAAGTCATCTCGGTTGTGAGCCTATACTTATACTTTACAAGGAGCCGATAACATGATCTCCCATGTGACACTACACACCATGTTATCTACAATGTAATATATTAGACAATATGCATAGCCATAAATATGCAAACAATGATCATGTGATTCTTATTTCAAAAATAAATATGTTCATACAAAAGATTGACTTTTCAGTATACATCCCAACAGGAACCTCGTACAGAAGTGTGCATGTTCATTGGCTATCCTAGAGGAACAAAAGGTGATTTGTTTTTTAGTCCTAGAGATCACAAGGTGATCGTCAGCACGAATGCCAAATTTCTACAGGAAGACTATGTGATAAACCACAAGCCCAATAGTAAGATTATTATGAAGGAATTGACCACAAGTCACTACACCGTGTGTCATAGAGGATACACAGGTAATACCTCATCATAGTTGGAGGGTTGTTAGACAACCTGATAGATTCATGTTCTTGGGAGAATCTTCTGATTTGGTCCCTGGCGAACATGAACATGATCCCTGGACATATGACGAGGCAATCCAAGATAAAGATGCGGTATCTCGGCAATGTGCAATGAATTCTGAGATTGAATATATGGATTCAAATCAGGTCTGGGAGCTAGTAGAACCACCTAATGGTGTAAAAACCATTGGATGCAAGTTGATCTACAAAAGAAAGAGAGGAATAGATGGGAAGGTTGAGACCTTCAAAGCGAGGCTTGTTGTGAAGGGGTATACTCAAAAAGAGGGTATCGATTATGAGGAGACCTTTTCGTCAGTAGTCATGCCTAAGTCTATCAGGATTCTCTTATGTATTGCTGCTCATATGGATTATGAGGTATGGCAGATGGATGTCAAGACAGCTTTTCTTAATGGAAGTCTTGAGGAAAACATCTATATGAAGCAACCAGAGGGATTCATTGCAAAGGGCAAAAAGCATCTTGTGTGCAAGCTTAATCGGTCCATTTATGGATTGAAGCAAGCTTCGAGGTCTTGGAACATCCGCTTTGATGAGGTAATCCAGTCTTATGGATTTATTCAAAACCCGGATGAGTCTTGTGTATACAAGAGATGTGACGGAAACGTAGTGGTATTTCTTGTACTCTATGTAGATGACATTTTGTTAATTGGCAACAATGTTAAGGTGTTATCGGACGTAAGGGTATGGTTGTCCAAACAGTTTGATATGAAGAACTTGGGAGAAGTGGAACACATCCTTGGGATCAAGGTTATAAGGGATCGCAGAAAAAGGATGTTGTGTTTATCTCAAGCTTCATACATAGACACCATTATGGATCGTTTTAGCATGCAAAACTCTAAGAAAGGTTTTATACCTTTCAGGCATGGAGTTCCTTTATCTAAGGAGATGTGTCCTAGAACATCTGAGGAGATAGAGGAGATGAAGGTGATTCCTTATGCTTCGGCAGTAGGAAGCCTCATGTATGCAATGCTATGCTCGAGACCTGATATTTGCTTTATCATGGGCATGGTCAGCAGATATCAGAGTAATCCAGGATAGGGACATTGGACTGTGGTAAAGCATATATTGAAGTACCAGAGAAGGACTAGGGATTATATGCTAGTTTACCAGGTAGACCATTACTCCCTGTGGGTTACACATATTTTGACTTCTAATCAGATAAGGATAATAGTAAGTCTACCTCAGGTTTTGTGTTTACTTTGGGAGGTGGAGCCATTGTATGGAGGAGTGTCAAGCAAAAATGCGTGGCAGACTCTACCATGGAAGCTGAGTATGTGGCAGCCTCAAAGGCGGCCAAAGAAGCTGTGTGGCTTAAGAACTTCTTGATGGACTTGGATGTGATTCCTGGTTTGCCCAGAACTATCATAATTTATTGTGATAATAGTGGTGTAGTTGCAAACTCGAAGGAACCACGAGCCCATAAGGCAAGTAAACACATAGAGTGCAAGTACCACCTGATATGAGAAATCGTAAAGAGAGGAGAAATTGTTGTGGCCAAGATTGCATCAGAGGATAACCCGGCAGATCCTTTCACTAAGACCCTTCCGACGAGATCTTTTGATAGGCATGTGGAGGGAATGGGAATCATATGTATGGCAGTTTGAGAATAGCATAGTCTTTTAGTATAAGTGAGAGATTGTTGGGATGTATACTGAAAAGTCTATCTTTTGTATGAACATATTTATTTTTGAAATAAGAATCACATCATCATTGTTTGCATATTTATGGTTATGCATTTTGTCTAATACATTACATTATAGATAACATGGTGTGTAGTGTCACATGGGAGATCATGTTATCAGTTCCTTGTAAAGTATAAGTAAAGGCTCACAACCGAGATGGCTTTGGACAAACCATTGGTATGGTTGTAGTGTAATTTGGTATTGGTTTATCTTGACCATAGAATTACACTAGTACACTTTGTGTGTATTGAGCAGGATCGACTTAGAGGTGATTCGATTTATAGCTGACTACATAATCGAATCGGACCTCAGATATTATGTTGTACATCCTCTAAATCTCGATATAATAACGGGCACATATACTTAGTATTCATTTCTTTGATTTACCAATGGGCGAGATTTATAGAGTAAATCGATAGGCTCGGTAAGTTGGAAAATGGTATTATTTATATGGTGTGTCATTGATTATAGAAGGAAATCGTGTCCTATATATTAGGATGATGATGTCCCCTTGAGAAGCTCATAAGGTTCATCATGTAAACCCTGCAGGTGGACTTGGTCCGGCATGATGATAAGGTTGAGTGGTACTACTCATGGAGTTAGATGTTGATTAATTAATTGTCAGTAAATTAATTAATCGACGGATATTCGAGATCTTAAACATGGGGAGATAAATTTACAAATAATATATGGAGCCCATATTAACTTATGGGGGTTGGTGAGGTAGATCAATGATAATCCTCTAGTGGAATGGATTATCATTAATGGATCGGACTTTATGTGGGCTTGATCCATTGGGTGGCCAAGATCCAACTCCTCCTCATGGTCCCTATTATAGTCTATTAAAACCTCATGGAGCCTAGATCCAATGATGGAAAACAAAACTCTAGATCCGACGGTGAAGATTAAATCTCTAGATCCGACGGTTGAGATTAAATCTCTAGATCCGACGGTTGAGATTAAATCCCTAGAACTGACGGTGGAGATTAAAAGTAGGTTTAAGGCTAACTCTATAAATATGGGCTTAAGGCTTGGGCGTGAAACAAAAAAAGAAGAGAGATTAGGGTTTTGCTTCCTTGGCTTGGGCAGCAAGGAAGAAGTGGGCAGCTAGGGTTTTTGGAGGTGTCTTGGGCGGCCACAATTTCGAAAGGTTTTTTTCTTCCTTAGGTGTTGCCGGCGCCCTTCCTTCTCCTCTCTACCTTGGCCGGCACTCAACCTAATTTCCCTCTTCTCTTTGGCCGGTGGAAACAAGGGTTAAGGTGATTCCTTGGAGCTCTTGGCCGGCGTCCATAACCTTCATCTCCTTTCCTTGGCCGGCGGCTACAACTAGGTCTCTTGACTTGGTGGCCGGTCCTAGATAGGGAAGAGTTTTGTTTTATTCTTCCTTTTGTTCAGAGTGAGCAAAGAAAGGAAGATTGGTGATCTAGGAGGCTTCGACTTTTGGAAGATCGTCGCCCACACGACGTCCACAAGGAGGAAGGACATACAATAGAAGATTCAGAGGTATAATGCTTGTTTATATTCTTTTGTATCATGTCTATAATTGTTTTTCAATTATATGCATGTTGTATGTTTTGTTTTATGGCTAAATTAACTTGGACCCCGAATACAAACACAAAAGTCGGCGATCCGTACATCGTCTATCGCACGGCTAATCGTAGAATAGAGGTTGGTTGCTTGAACAACAAGTTTGTTCAAGTGACCACTCTAATCAAATAGTACGACGATGAAACGGTAGCTTGGGTAATCCCTCCTTGTCAAGGATTATTTTTTTTTTATCCGGGGACGTAGACGGGATCGCCGTGAACAAGCGACCTAGTTGAAGTGGGAAGCAAAGTTTCCTACCTTCAAACACCTGCAATCATAGGATATTCAAGTTCCCTCTGCTATAGCATCCTTACACTAATAATCCAAGGCAGGGCAATCAATATTTGTTGGTGCAGTGAGACACCGAAATCGAACCTGTGTTTTGATTATAGCAAAGACACAAAGTTAAGTCTATTTTGTTTTCTCACGAGCTGAATCAAGTGTGCAGAAGATTGCTATAGCTGGAGCTGAAGGCTAGCGACACCCGGAGGAAGCCGTGGTGGTCGGGCGACACTCGAGTGATTTCGGAGAAAGCCGATGGAATCGAGTGGAAGGCCGGAAGCAAAAGCAACACGTAAGTATCGAGGTAAGCTCGTGTGTGTGAGCGTAAGTGAGGTCGTATCCTCTTTACCGGGATGATCTTAAGCATAGATCCGACCCAAGACATCTCATAGGTGGTCTAGGTCGAGATCGGACGGTCGAAGACCGTCGGAAGTATGTTTTTGTTGAGCTAACTTTGACTTGCAGCAAGCATCAGTCGACTGCCATCTTGGAGGACTCGACTGCCGTGTATCAGTCGACTGCCGAAGGTCATCAATCGGCCCGATCGCCATCGATCGATGATGGCCATCGATCGATGGTCAATGATCAGATTCGAGGAGTCAAGGCTTATCACTCCACCTCAAAACGGTTTGGTGTCCATTTGTGATTGGTTGAAGACCCACTCGAAAAGGGGCTCAAAGGCTATAAAAGGAGGGCCAAACCTAGGGTTTCATCAACAATTCTAAGCCTCCAAAAAGTCTCCATTACGCTGCAACTCTCCGACAACGAAGTCCTTCCATTCCGACGTCTAGGTTTAACTCTTATTATTCTTGTACGTCGGTATTAGTTTTTCTTGTCATTTACATTTCCGGAGCTTTTATCATTATGAGGAGAGGAGTGTCCCTCTACCTCAAGTTTTTGTGGTTCCTTCTTGTATCAATTAACTCCTACCTCTAACGAGGAGGAGTTCCTTTAGTACTTTTTCCCTCCGTACGTGGTCAAGGACCACTAGGGCCTTGGAGTAGTAGCCTTCGGCTACGAACCAAGTAAATCTCTTGTGTCTATTGTCTCCTTTACTTTTTTTTTGCTTATCTTTCCGCTGCATATAAGTTTTCTTTTAAAACGAGTTCGTACGAGAAAAATTTTCTTTCGCTATTCACCCCCCCCCCCTCTAGCGAACCGCATCGATCCAACAATTGGTATCAGAGCCGGGGGCGCTTAGATTTGGTGAAACCACCAATCTAACATTTTTTTTTACAGATTTGTTTTTCGTTCGTTTAAATTTTCCTCCCGCACTACTAATCCAAGACGAAGTCTTGGTACTCTTCGTTTGATTTTGTTTTGCAAGTATTCTCTTTTGGAGTAGCCGACAGTCAAACGGGCATAACTTTTTGTACAAGTTGACCCACGACACGGTCTACCTACCAAATCGAAGCCCTCGCAGAGATCTACATTTCTTACGGGGGTTTACCCCGGTAACAAGTTGTTTTCATCCTCAAAAATCGACGTTTAGTAGCCTTTCGGGGACATCGAAGGTTGTGAGTACTTACTTTTTATTTAATTTCTCATTTCTTTGCTTAACTTTCTATTTTTCGTTTGTTTCTTTTTATTTCCCACACTACTAATCCAAGACGCAAGTCTTGGTACTTTCGTGTGTTTTTTTTTCGTTGCTAGGTCTTCTTTTTAGTCTCCTTGTTTTTTGTTCTAATGGCCCATCTCGAGGGTTTTAGCACCGTCCGACCTCCGTTTTACAATGGATATGATTTCCGCTATTGGAAAGGTCGGATGGAATGCTTTCTCAAAACCCAAATCGAGATGTGGATCATAATCCAAACGGGTTTCACACTTCCGACTAATGAAGTGGGTGACTCCTTGGATTATGATCAATGGACCGTTGCAACAAAATGACAAGTCGGGCACGCCAAGGCAACACAAATCCTTCAATGCGGCCTATCCAAGGAAGAGCTAAATCGCGTCGGTCCCTTCATAGCGCAAAGGATCTTTGGACAAAGCTAATCGAGTTACGAAGGATCGGATCAAGCTAAGGTTTGCAAACGTGATTTGTTATTCAATAAATTGTACACACTAAAAATGCATGAACACGAGTCCGCGACGCAACTCCACGCCCGTGTCCAAGACATAGTCAACAACCTACACGCAATCGGGCAAAAGGTCGAAAACCACGACCTTATAAGGTATGTCCTAAACTCTTTTCCGAGGACTACCTTATGGGCATCCATGGTTGATGCCTATAAGGTCTCCAAGGATCTTTCTAAAATTAGGTTAGATGAACTCTTTTCCGATTTCGAATTACATGAACAATCCAACTCGGAACCCGAGAGGGGTATAGCCTTGTTTGCAGGTTCAAAGAAGAAGAAAATCGCAAGCAAGCCACCACCAACCGAGGAGGAAGACGAGTCCGAAGAAGAAGTTGACCCGGAGTTGACTGCCGAACTAATGAACCTAGCTCGAAGGATAGCCAAGGGACGAAAGCGAACCACGACTCGACCCAACCAAGGTAAGCCTAAAAGTTCTAACATTAGGTGTTATGAGTGCAACAGGTTTGGACATATCAAGTCCGAGTGCCCCAAGCTCAACCACCAAGCACCTAAGCATAAGAAGGCCCTCAACGCGACATGGGAAGAAGCGTCATCCGAAGAAGACGAAGACCACGTCTTCATGACGAAATCAATTGAGTCAGACACGGAGACCGAACTTGAGTTAGAACCTGAGGATGACTCGGACTACGAAGCTACCTTCAAGTCAAGCCACGGATACGCATCCGGTTCAAAAGATACCCTTAAGGTGAGTCGAGCTTTATTTAATACTTTACATAATACGGTTAGGTTTTTGTCTAGGAAGTTAGCTAAGTCCGAGTCCAAGGTCGAGACCCTGGTTGAGGAAGTTAAACTCCTCAAACACGAGGTCTCCCTAACCTCTTCGACTAGTCGAGTTCAAGAGAAGGACTCAACTCGGGTTGAAAAACTCGAAGTTGAGAACTCACTCTTGAAAAGTCAAGTCGAAGATCTTAGGAATACGTTGGAAAGGTTTACTTTGGGATCCAAAAGACTTGACCTCCTACTTGGATCGCAAAGGGCCGTGTACAACAAGGCCGGACTAGGGTTTAGCTCAAACACGACCAATAAGTCATATATGTCAATCGTAAGTAGACATAAAAAATGTGTCCAAGCATGGGTCCCTAAGACCACTTTGATTTCAACTCTAGGATCCAACCCGTACTGGGTTCCCAAGGACCAAATCCACTATGTGGATAGACCGAACCGATTCAACGGTCTAGGGGGAGCCAGTACAAAACATGTTTGTGCTTTAACTTAGAAATTGCATGTTTTAACTTAGAATGTTTATGCTTTAACTTAGAAATTGCATGCTTTAACTTAGAAAGTTTGTACTTTAAAACTTGTGAACTCACTTAGAACAAAAACATAACCAACTAAAATTTGCCTCTTTTCAAAAACATAACCAACTAAAATTCTTCGAAAAGATTGAGCCTCGGGGAGCCTCTTTTCAAAAATAACTAGTTAGACGAGGAAATAATTTTAGGTGAGTCAAGTCATCATTTTCTTGAAAATGGCTTTGTCTAAGGAAGTGGTCGATGATCCGATAAAAGAAGGCCCCTGTGCCTCGCCACGACCTGGAAGCCATGATCTTGAAAAGGTAAACTTGACAAGCCTAGGGTTAAATCCAAATCTAACATAAAATTACTTGAACCTAAATCCACTCAATCAACTTAATTGAAAGTCATCTCAAAAAAAACACATAAGTATAACATGCTTGATCATATAGACTTCGGTGAGATGACCTAGGGTTAACAACTTACAACTAATTTTCTTAACAAAAAATCTAACATCCAATCCAACCACCTTGTGTGTAGGATCAATGAATGTTGGACAGCGGTTGCTCCCGACACATGACCGGGGATCAACTCAAATTCGCAAAGCTTCGATTCAAACGACAAGGATCGGTAGCCTTTGGGAATAATGGCAAGCTCAAAATCATCGGATCAGGTGATATCGAGCTTAACACGAATTTCATTATTAAAAATGTATTACTTGTAGAGAATTTTGAATATAACTTACTTAGTGTAAGCCAATTGTGTGATAATAACTATAAGGTTATATTTCTAGAAAATGAATGCATAATTAATACCAATGAAACCTCTAAAACAATTCTTAAAGGAACTAGAAATAACAACATTTATACGATCAACTTAACCAACTCCTCAACTAAGTGTCTTATGACACGGCAAGAGGAATCATGGTTGTGGCACCGACGACTCGGTCACTCGCACCCAAGACTCGTCCATAAGATGAGTCAGAGTGGATTAGTCAGAGGCTTACCCAACCTCAACAACTTGGTTAATAAAATCTGTAATGCTTGTCAACAAGGAAAACAACCTAGGACACAACACAAGTTAACTAACCAAGAACGAACCTCCAATGTACTTGAGCTCCTGCATATGGATCTATTCGATTCACATGGAGCCAAGTCACTCAATAGAAGTCAATATTGCTTAGTCATAATTGACGACTACTCCAGGTTTACCTGGGTTAGGTTCATCAAGCATAAAAGTGATACCCTAGATCAATTAATCAATCTATTCAAATTAATCGAGAATCAAAAAGACCTTAAGGGTAAAAGACTTAGAAGCGATCATGGTGGTGAATTCGAAAATCAAAGGTTCACCGACTTATGTAACCAAAATCGATACCACCATGAATACTCTTACCCTAGGACCCTCAAAAAATGGCCTAGTGGAGCGGAAAAACCGAACTCTACAAGAAGCGCTAGGACCATGTTGAGCGAATCGACCTGCGATAGGTTTTAGGCGCTTAGCGACTTGCACTGTCCAAAATAGGATCCTTATGGTAAAGAGGCACCTTAAGACCTCGTACGAGATTTATCACGATAAAATACCTAACATCAAGTACTTTAGGGTATTTGGGTGTAAGGTACATATCCTAAACACTAAGGATTACCTAGGGAAATTTACATCCAAAACCACGACCGGAATCTTTCTAGGATACTCGACTACAAGTAGAGCTTATAGAGTATATAACCACGACACCCTTAGAGTCGAGGAGACTATCAATGTAGTATTCGATGAAGGACATGAACCTACAAAACCCCCGGCAACCCCAATTAGCGAGCCGATTCATACTAGACCTTACTCTGATCCGGAGATCAGGTCTAGTGTTAATCCTAACCTAAGTCAACCTAGTCACTCTATTGATCAAGTGATAGATGACTCCAACCAAACTAGTGTTCAACCAAGTCACCCCATTGATCAAGCATTAGGTGACACAAACCCAACCCAATCTTGGACTCAGACTAACCACCCTATCGATCAAGTGATAGGAGATCCTAATCTTGGAGTTCGAACTAGAGCATCCTATAGGAACCTTAGTCAAATTTCCTTAATTTCAAAGATAGAACCCAAATCAATTGAACAAGCTCTTCTTGATCCCGATTGGATTATTGCAATGCAAGAAGAGCTAGCTCAATTTACTAGGAACGAAGTGTGGGAATTAGTACCACCACCTAAAGACAAAACGATAATTGGAACAAGGTGGGTGTTTCGAAATAAGCTTGATGATAAAGGTGAAGTAGTTAGAAACAAGGCTCGGTTAGTCGCCAAAGGATTTAGCCAAGTCGAAGGCTTAGATTATGACGAAACCTATGCCCCAGTAGCTAGACTCGAATCCATTCGATTGTTGCTAGCTTATGCCGCACATCGAGGATTTAAGCTGTTTCAAATGGATGTTAAGTCGGCATTCCTAAATGGATACATTAAAGAAGAAGTTTATGTTAGCCAACCCCCCGGATTCGAAAATCTAGATAAACCCGACCATGTTCTAAAACTTAAGAAAGCTCTCTATGGACTTAAACAAGCTCCTCGAGCTTGGTACGAGAGACTTTCAATCCATCTTAAGTCAAAAGGGTTTAACCAAGGCTTAGTTGACCCAACTCTCTTTGTAAAACCTTAGGTAAAGAAATATTCATAGCTCAAATTTACGTAGACGATATAATTTTTGGAACCTCTAACTCAGCCTTACTAAACGAGTTCGTTTCGCTCATGGAAAGTGAGTTCGAAATGAACTTGGTAGGCGAGTTAAGCTTCTTTTTAGGTCTACAAATTAAACAAACTAAGGATGGTATATACCTATATCAAAAAAATACACTAAGGAGTTAATTAAAAGATTTGGAATGCAAGATGCTAAGGTAATAAACACCCCAATGGCGATAAATGTTAACATAGGAGAAGACCTAGAAAGTAAGTCCATTGACTTAAAGTACTATAGGAGCGCAATAGGAAGTCTTCTATACTTAATCATGAGTCGACACATCCTATTCGATAGTAGTATGTGCATGTGTTTCAAACCTGTGCTAAGGAGTCTCACCTAACCCTAGTTAAGCGTATCCTTAGATATCTAAAGGGTACACTTAATGTCGGTATTTGGTATCCTAGATCTACCGAGTTCGAACTAATCGGCTACTCCGATTCGGATTATGCCGGTAGTAAACTCGATAGAAAGAGCACGAGTGGTTGTTGTCAACTACTCGGCTCGAGTCTAGTGAGTTGGTGTAGTAGGAAGCAACATTGTGTTGCCTTGTCTACCACCGAAGCCGAATACATCGCGATGGGTGAGTGTGTCACTCAGCTTCTTTGGATGAAGCACACCCTCCGCGACTTTAAGTTAGACTTTACGAATACTAAACTTCACGTAGATAACATTAGTTCAATTAATCTTACAAAGAATCCAATATGTCACTCTAGGACCAAACATATAGAAGTCAAACACCATTTCATTCGAGAACATGTGGCCAACGGAGCCATACAACTCAGTACGCCTAATCGAAATCTAACCAGCGCACTGCTTACTAAACCCCTACCCGGTAGAATTTAGTCTATTAAGATGACATTTTGGCTTGTGCGTAATAGAATAAGAACTTGCAAACTATATTTTCTTACTACTATTTCTTATTTTTCATTTTGATGGAACTAGCATAGGACATACCTTAGATAACATGCACCTATAGATTTAAGGAGTCAGTACATCTCACAACACATAGGACTAATGTGTTTGTGTACTTAGCCACGTAGATGGGCGTGAGATGTTAGGACCCTACTCCAGGTTCCAAGATGTAGATCAAGTGCGTCAATATGAACCTCGGAGTATAAATATGCAACTAATATTAACCAACTCTAATCAGGACTTGTTGATAATATCATTTCAATCAAGTCAAACTAGAGTTGAACATTTAGATGAATTATTTTCACATACTATTTTCAAAATCATCATGCTTGGACTTAAGGTTTTCTTAAACCCCCCCCCCCACTTTTTCCTGATTTATGTCAAAAGGGGGAGAAAGAGCCAAAGTTAGGGTTCAATTTCAAATTTTAACTTTGATTCTGGCCTAAGTTAAGGGGGAGTAAGGTTTAGGTTTCAACTCTTCGGAATTGAAAACTTTAAAGGCCCAAGTTAAGAAATCAAAAGTTAAACCTTTTGAATAATTAACCTTTTGACTTAACTTTTGATTACTTAACTTGCACTTATTTTTGACTCTAAGAAGCCTAAGTTAAGTAATGTCATTTACTTAACTCATTATCTTTTGTGTTTGGAGAACTAAGAGTCTTTTTCAAGTACTCACCCTCGGTCAAGGGGGAGGGTTCCTCTAAGGGGAGAACTTGAGAAATATTTTTACTACTCCTACTTTTGCTTCTTGTCTTTACTGTTTCATGCACTTAATTTCCTTAACTTTGTGTGTTTTTGCCATATATCAAAAAGGGGGAGATTGTTGGTGCAGTGAGACACCGAAATCGAACCTGTGTTTTGATTATAGCAAAGACACAAAGTTAAGTCTATTTTGTTTTCTCACGAGCTAAATCAAGTGTGCAGAAGATTGCTATAGCTGGAGCTGAAGGCTAGCGACACCCGGAGGAAGCCACGGTGGTCGGGCGACACTCGAGTGATTTCGGAGAAAGCCGATGGAATCGAGTGGAAGGCCGGAAGCAAAAGCAACACGTAAGTATCGAGGTAAGCTCGTGTGTGTGAGCGTAAGTGAGGTCGTATCCTCTTTACGGGGATGATCTTAAGTGTAGATCTGACCCAAGACATCTCATAGGTGGTCTAGGTCGAGATCGGACGATCGCAAGACCGTCGGAGTATGTTTTTGTTGAGTTAACTTTGACTTGGCAAGCATCACGATCGCGCTTGGAGGACTCATCGCCGTGTATCCGATCGCTGAAGGTCATCAATCGATCGATGCTACCATCGATCGATGATGATGGCCATCACGATCGATGTGCTTCGTTCAGTTACGTATTGCTCGAAATGGCACACCTCTGTTATCCTTCATGTGTCCATTTGTGATTGGTTGAAGACCCACTCGAAAAGGGGCTCAAGGCTATAAAAGGAGGGCCAAACCTAGGGTTTCATCAACAATTCTAAGCCTCCAAAAAGTCTCAGATTCTGTTGCAACTCTCGACAAGCGAAGTCCTTCCATTAGCGTCTAGGTTTAACTCTTATTATTCTTGTGCATTGGTATTAGTTTTCTTGTCATTTACATTTGAGCTTTTATCATTATGAGGAGAGAGTGTCCCTCTACCTCAAGTTTTTGTGGTTCCTTCTTGTATCGATTAACTCCTACCTCTAACGAGGAGGAGTTCCTTTAGTACTTTTGCCCTCCGTATGTGGTCAAGGACCACTAGGGCCTTGGAGTAGTAGCCTTCGGCTACGAACCAAGTAAATCTCTTGTGTCTATTGTCTCCTTTACTTTTTGTTTTGCTTATCTTTCCGCTGCATATAAGTTTTCTTTTAAAACGAGTTCGTACGAGAAAAATTTTCTTTCGTTATTCACCCCCCCCCTCTAGCGAACCGCATCGATCCAACAATATTTACCAGAATCGAGTGTAGATGCTGTAGGGGACAAGAATTGTCGATTCATCAATCTAAAGCTTCAAACCGCTTTGAGCAGCAGTGATAATGCTCTTCCTAACCACAATGGCAGCAGAATCGGAACCCTCCACAAGCACAAATCGCCGACATCAAACAGAATATGCTCCAGAGAAGAAATCATCGTGTAGATGCCAAAATTACCAACTGGACTCATACGGGAATCACGGGAATTGCAAAACCCAGATCAGGGTGGAGGCAGGCAGTAGAATCGCGCGAAGGGTGTCATCAACCTCGATCAATGCTGACCACGAATCTGTGGCTGCAACGGAGGAAGGGGAGTCGTCGGTGGTTGAGGCAGAGGCAGAGGCATCGACATTGCTTTCATGGAGTAAAGAACCCAAATCGGCGACGGTGAAGGGAGGAGAAGAAGATCGTGATTTGGGCGGTGGAACTTGCTGCTCGGCAAAACAAAGGGTTGGAGGAGCTGTAACGGCAGCAGCATCAAACTCGCGGCGGCGACGAGTGAGGGTACGGTAAGCTGGCTCGACAGTGGCGAGCGCGAGGATGAGGAAAAGAAGACGAGAGGCGCGTGATCCGCCAGCTGCTCCGACGATGCAAGCGGTCGGTGGCTGTGAGGACGGAAAGGAGGAGTCGCCATCGGGAGAGGGCATCGCGGTTGTGGAGATTTGGGGAGATGGAGCGCGCGATTAAGGAAATGCTCGGGCGGGGAAAGAAACGGAAGAAAATCAATGGTTGGGCATTAAGAATATAAAGTCAGGTCGAGTTTAAGAAAATGGATCAGGTTTAACCTATAAGCATTAAACCCAATCCAAAATCCCTTCAATTAAACCCATAAAAATTTAAACTAGGTTAAGTTTAATTAAGTCCCTAACCATGCATTTTAATTTAATTTATCCAAATAAATTTTTACAAAATAAATAATGTAAAAATTTTCTCCGTCGCTATTTATTTGTGGTATTTTACATTCTGAATAGTGGCTGCTCCAGACATATGACTGGAGATAGTAAAAAATTCTCAGAATTAAGTTATAAAAATCTAGGTTCAGTCGCCTTTGGAAACAACAGCAAACTTAAGGTAATTGGATCAGGTAATATTGAATTAGAATCGAATTTTATTATACAGAAAGTTTTTCTTGTAGACAATTTCAAATTCAATTTTCTTAGTATAAGTCAATTATGTGATGCTGGTTATGAAGCAAAATTTCTATCAAATGAATGTTTGATTAACAATATTAAAAACTTAAAAATATCACTTAAAGGAGTTAGGAATAAAAATATATATTCAATAAATTTAGAAAGATCCTCAATTAAGTGTCATTTGACACGATAAGAGGAAAGTTGGGTGTGGCATAGACGACATGCTCACATCAACTTTAGGAATATAACAAGGTTAAATGAAACTAACTTAGTTATAGATTTGTCTAAACTTAAAAATATTGAAAACAAAGTTTGTAATACTTGCCAACAAGAAAAACAAACCAAGTCCCAACATAAATTAACTAATCAAGGTTGAACAAGTTCAATACTTGAGTTAATTCACTTAGACTTGTTCGATTCACATGGGGTAAAATCACTAAGTGGAAATTTATATTGTTTAGTGATAATAGACGATTACTCTAGGTTTACATGGGTAAAATTCCTAAAACAAAAAGATGAAACATTTGAAGTATTTAAAAACTTTAGTAAACAAATAAAAAATGAAAACGGAATGGAGGTGAGTTTAAAAATCAAAATTTTACAACAATGTGTCTAGAAAATGGATATCATCATGAATTTTCATGCCCTAGAACACATCAACAAAACAGAATAGTAAAGAGAAAGAATAGAACCCTACAAGAAGCTGCTAGGTCAATGTTAAATGAATATAACTTACCTAGTTACTTATGGGCCGAAGCTATAAACACTGCATGTTATGTGCAAAATAGAGTAATAATTAATAAATTACATAATAAAATATCTTATGAATTTTTAATAATAAAATACCTTCAATAAAATATCTAAAAGTATTTGAATGCAAAGTATTTATTTTAAATACAAAAGACCATCTTGGAAAATTCTCTTCAAAAACCAATAAAGGAATATTTCTTGGATATTCGACCACTAGTAGGGCCTATAGGATTTATAATAAGAAAACTCTAAAAATTGAAGAAACAACTAATGTAAAGTTTGATGAAGAAGAAATTACAAATGATCAAATAAACACATTAAAAGATAATCAAGATGGGGTAAATGAAAATACACATGATGAAGAAGAACAACCCCAATATCAAGACAATTTAAAGACATCTAGAATTAATCCTAACCATCCTCTTGAACAAGTATTAGAAAATCTAACTCTCGGAGTTCAAACTAGATCAACTTTAAGAAACCTGAGTAAAATCACATTAATATCAAAGATAGAACCAAAATCAATAGAGGAGGCTTTACCGGATATTGATTGGATAATAGCCATGCAAGAAGAACTAGCGCAATTCGATAGAAATGAAGTGTGAGATTTAGTACCTCAACCATCAAATAAATCATTAATAGACACTAAATGGGTATTTAGAAATAAATTGAACTATCAAGAAGATATCATAAGGAATAAAGTTCGATTAGTAGTTAAGGTGTTTAGTCAAGTAGAAGGGTTAGACTATGATGAAACTTATGCCCCAATAGCTAGGCTTGAGTCAATTAGGATGTTGCTAGCTTATGCGACACACAAAGGATTCAAGCTATGCCAAATGGATGTCAAATCCTTTTTTTTAAATGGAGTAATAAAAGAAGAGGTATACGTAAGTCAACCCCTAGGTTTTGAGAGCTTAGAATACCCTAATCATGTATATAAATTAAAAAAGGCATTATATAAATTAAAACAAGCTCCTAGAGTCTAGTATGAGAGACTATCTTCATACTTAATGTCACGCCCCGAGAGTATGCCGTGTCGAAAAGCAAACGGACGGCATCTCCCCTGTACGTGGCAACATATCGGGTTAATACAAGGCCCGTAGGCCCACAACAATAATATGATATACGCAGATATCAACATATCAAAACACACTAAACACAGCGGAAACATACAACAGATAAAACAATATACAATGACTCAACTGTGCACTCCGGAGTGACTTGACACGACAAGAATCATAATAGAAATCAAATCGAAGACCAAATATATACAACACATCCGTATATCGCAAATACGGAAACAATACAGGCTAAAACCCAAAACAACAATATGGAATACATCAATCCACAAGAATACAACAACGCGTAAATACACCTTCATCCATTCGTCCGGTGCGAGATGGGATCACCGTGAGCTCGAACGTCGAGGAATCTTCTACATTATTCTGGCGGCGTGGAAGCCCAGTCGAGGTGGTGAGTATAAACTCGGGGGTAATATATAGAAAGTGCATGAACAACATATAAGGATAGATCTACAAGTATACATGTGAAGATCTACGGTATACAACATGAGTCAATAGACATACGATCCTATCCAACTCTAATAACAAGTAACTCTGATGAAGTCATACGCAATGTATATACTAAAGCGCTCAGTGAACATAAAGTAATGTACCAGCGTACTGATGCAACAATGTCATATGCTAGATCATCTGAGCGGATATACAATAACCTAACCATATAACGTACCAGGTCAATCCCATACCTGACCAATACTCCGACATATGAACAGTATATGATCACCTGTATAATAACCCGGTCCGTACCACCCAATGACATGATGCTAATCAAATGCATATAATAGTCTGAATCAACGCATGTATCATGCTCAACACATGGCAGTATATAAAATGCAAATGGCATGTATCATGATGTACAAGCATGTGCAACAATCATAGCTCAATCAAATGCAGCATCTCACAGGCATATGTAAAACATATATCAAATACATGCATACATATATATCAGCAATGCATATGCATGGTCATCGTCATGGACTTCCCAACCACGACTCCCAGAGTGGCTGTGGTGGCACGACAAATGACAACTAGCCCGACTCACCGCCACCACTCGAGTGGCCGAGTTGGGTAGTATGACCGAGTAGTGTATAAGCCGCAAAAAGCTAACTACTCCTAGGGGCCTCACGCAAGCCACGCCGTCCCTACCCATGAGTAGACAAACGCCAGACACAGACAACAGACTCACACAACCACCGCCTATAGTGGGCGAAAAGCACACCACTCGACAAAGGCTGCAAAGATCTCCAGCCTACTACCATCCATAGTGGCCGAGCGCACATCCAATGCTCGCCTCAACCTCAAGTACCACTACCCCGAGTGGCCGGGGAGGCAGGATGACTGACGACTTGTCTCAATCCACAAGGGAGACCCAGTCAACAACATGCATGCAAATGTAATGATGCATAGCTCCATACATGTATACTCGCGACACTCCCTATCCCACGGGGAGTCCGGGTCAACTAAAAGTCAACTATGCAAGGACTACAATCCACAAGACTCTCTCTATCGCATAAAGAGTCATACTCATCTGACAGTCAACCACGTTAAGACCTCTAGTCAGTAGCGATATACAATCAACCGTCCATATAACCATACACAGGCACACAATCCATAATGGATATACCATCACACTAGGACTTCTAGTCCCTGGTCACATCCGGCAACCATACAATTATCTATGCATGCATAACTAGATCCATCATAAATGCACCACTAATACGGATATGATATAACAATCGACTCCATAATCCAAACCATCACCTAACCCTAGTGATGTAATACAAAGAAACTAATCAAGTCACAAAGATAACCCTAACCACATATACTTACTGAACATCTATCAGCTAATACATAATAGGGTTTATAGTTCCTATCCGAGCTAGATAATCAATGAAGTACAGAGTATATATCTCAAAGGTCAAGGCAAGATAAGCATATGATTAACATGAGTGGATTTAAGGTAAACAGTATAAACATATATATCCAAGGTCATGCACTGGAATTGATCAAAACTACCAGACCAGGTAGATATTACCCACCTGATACATAATCCGTATTATCCATCTCCACGTTCATGCATCCATCACCTTCAAATTCCTGTACACAATGTAGAACACACTTAATTTCTACCATACATTGAATGATCGAACCAAATCCTACATTGACTTCGTATTCTAATCAACTAACCAAAATTTAACCAAAGTATCATTTACCTATCATACATAGGTACTGCCTTATCACCATTCATTACTACTAATACTTCACATTGTTTTAATCGGATACCGGAACCCAATCCTACAAAGCACAATCAACCCACTTTTAAATGCAAGTAAATCCCATAAAGGTAACTAAAGCTATACTAATCCATCCAATCGCCTAAACCTTAATCAAATTCAATCAACCAAAATCTCATCCCATTACCTTGCGTTGTTTCAATTCCCCCACTTCACATGGAAGAACAAATCAACAGCCCATCACCCCTTGATTCCTTTCTTTTTCGGTACCATCCAGAAATCACCCTATTGAAAATGGCAGCACAATCTTAGATCAACCCAAAGTCGATCATAACAGCAAAAATTGAAGTAATCATAGTTACAAATGGGCTAAGAGAGGATTGTGAACCTAGCTAGAAACCTCGATATCCAAGGTTGATCGTAGAGCAATCACCGCTTGCAAACAGCGATGATGATCACATCGAGATCCGCCGACGATATAGCGGCTCATTAGCGGTGAGACCGATCAGCATGGTAATGCGAGATCGGTCGACGACAATCGACGTGGCGGCAACAATGAGGAACGACGACCCAAGCTCGGAGTGGAGATCGACTAGCTCGGCATCGACGGTGGCAAATCATCGGAAGAGGTGAGCTGCAACGATGAAGTAGCAATCGGTGGTTCTAACAGTGCCTCCAGCTGGAAGATCGCCGGAGAACCCTTGCTGCCGTCGCTAGAAGTTCACTAACTGTGGCAGCAGCTTCGCGCGATCGAATCCATGGCGTCGTAGCCGCGGCAGGAAGGGATCGACGAAATCCCGGAAGAAGGAAATCAAGCTATCTTCTATTCGGAGCGACTTGCCGTAGCTGCGACATCTTCGTGCTGCTTGCGCGAGGACACCGACGAACTGGGATAGGAGAGCTCGATGAAACCCAGCCGCTGCGGAGATCGGGGAGGCTTTTAAAGGCCGGTCCACGATCGACGATCTTCCACTCAAAGCGACCTCCGACGATCGGGCGGCAGCAGTGAAGCCGTTGCTTGTGGCGAAGAGAGCAGCAATCGAAAATGAGGAGAAGAATCGGCGACGGAAGATGTAAATCGAATAGGAAAAGGGGAAAAAAAACGGGTTCGGGTTTTAAGGCCGATTCGGTTGAGCTAGCTTAGGTTTGACCTAGATCTAACCTAATTAACATTTAATCCATCCCTTATTAAATCAAATAATACCAAATGAACTCAGCCCAATGGGCTCAACCCAATAGACTAATTAAACCCCATTAACCCATTAATTAAACCCAATTAATTAAAGGGTTAATCCATATACTTTTTTTTTTTTTTTTTTTTCGTATTTTACATTCTCCCCCACTTATAAAAATTTGGTCCCCAAATTTCCGACTCATGTACGAGTACAAGATGTCACAATAACCATCTCAAGTATCTGGAGAAAAGTCACAACTCAAATGACTAAGTGGAGTACTGAGCTCGAATTTTATATTTCCAGCTCTTATATACTCTCTCAACATACCGACCATCTCTCAAAGATACATAACTGTACTAGAGTGGAGCTCTATACTCGTAACCGGTGGGAGACTTTGCCAGAATCGTAAGGTGAATCATGAATCACCATCAGAAATGATACTCAAGGTTACTCCATGGATATAATTCCATCAAGCGATCAGACGAAATCCATCTTACGGCTCGGAAGGAAATGAGCGGACCTAGCTAATCGATCATCGACTACCCAAATCCTATCAAGTTCCTTTCCGAATTCTAGATACATATCCTAACGTACTAGGCTCTCACTTCTATCACGGTACGTAACCCTACTGGTCATTAATATTCCACTTTTACATGTTGGCCCACCAACATCAAACTACAGAATCATCCATGTCTCACATATCGTTCCACCAACCGGAACGTCTCAATACTCACTATTTTCGGATACACTCCGAATAAATCATCACTCTCGAATGAAGAGCCTCCTGAAATAACTCTTCCTAAAGCGAATGCAACTCTGTAACCCACTATTCTCCTCGGAAATGGAGAATTACTTTCTCACAAGAGAAACCAATCTACTGTTCCAAAATTCATTATATCACCCAGAACTGAAATTAACTGGAAGACTATAATGACTAATCTCGCTAGTTTCTCAACCAGCATATACATAATATATATCTCATTCAACTGCATCGGGATCGCTCCTAATCCCTGAAATATTGCATCTTCGTACAATACTCTTCCATCCCCAACGGAAGGGATAACTAACACTGATGCAATAGTCAGTCACCGTCTAGGCCCTGAAACCTAGCTTCACAAACTTCCGACCAGGTGATTGTCATCACCTTCTTGGTCCCACAAGTCGTCGATATAATATCGATAAAACATCCTATCCGCATCTCTGGTAAATATCAAATCAATCTAGGGAAACCACAACTTCCCTCAAGATCGTGAATATATCCCGAAATATATCATCCACAGATATGATGACAATCGATCACAAATACTCCAAGAGTACTTGATTCCTCAATTCCATGAACGACTAAATCGTTGATAAGTCTAACAACATTATCAACATCTCCTAAAATTCATACCAAGTATGAAATACCGTCTTCTACACACATGTATCCCTTTTTACTCTAAGCTACAGATAGCTCAATCATCACACCGACCATGATAATTGTATGACACTAAGTCACCACAATACCAACCCTCCAATCGTAGATCAACCCTAGGATATACACAAGTGTCATTTAGCTGATCTAAACAAATCATCTATCCACAACGAAGGATATTCATTCCCAACTACTGCGTTCCAATCATCGATAATCGATGCATAGACTCAAAGTCTAACTCTCTTCTAACAAAGAGTTACAAGTCTTCTCAAGAAGAAACACTAGGAAAGATAAATCTCCCATGGTGTTTAGCAACACTGATACCCATAAAATCATCTCCCGGTATGAGGTCCCCAATATCAGGACTATTCCGAAATCACCTCAATCGCATATTCCACTTGCCCATGCAAAGGGCAAGAGTTCATCCGAACTATATCCGCATACTCGGATTATACGCATATCCGAGAGTCCTAGTATACCAACGCTCCAACAATCCAACTATCCGTAAGGATATGTCTATAGTGGAGGTATGTCTAGCAAAGGCTAAGGGTATCCTTGACTTCTTGATTGTTGATCAACATCTCACCGACGGTAGAGAAAATTACCAATGCCCACAAGTCGATAGAACCCTTCAACCCTATCCAAGAATGTTCTAGACAAAGATACCCGTAAACTACCAAGATCTTCGATATATCCGCAAATAGGATAACCTAAAGTAATACCTCAAGGACCGATCCTTCGGTCTTCTATACTTCTTCTCGAGTAATCATGTAAACTTGTCCAACATCTGCTCGACTACCGAGCTCATGTAGGTGCAAGACTGCCATGGAGGAACCAAATCAATCACTGAATCGAGATACAAATCAAACAACCGCAATGGAGATGGTAACCATTTGTAATCGCAAAAGATACACATCCGCTGTAAAATATCAAGAATTATCAACATCATAGACGCTCCATCTCTCGTGAAAGGAATAGCCGCACCGGAGAATATGCGTAATATACGACTCATCATCGTAAAATCTCTCCTCTGTAAAAGCATAACCACGCTGGGAAGGTAATGCTTGTTGTCTCAATGTCCAATCTTCGAGATGTCTTCTACCGACATCACGAGTAACTTACTTCTTCCGGATGAAAGTATCAAAGAGCTCCAACTATATCTGAGGTAGTAGATCGTCACGATGTGATAACCTAATCTTCGTAATAATCTCGCTTTCGAGGTTGTGGATCATCCGCCGAAAGCATCATCCATAGTCTTCAATCGAGTCTAAAAATACATACTCTCCTCGTAAATACCGGCTGCTTATAGTAGAAACAGATACAATGGTCCATCGAATAATCTGGCTCTGTGTCTAGTCGTAACCCGCACTGCACACACATAATCTCCTTTCGGAGTCTTTCCTCCGAGTTCACGATAAACATGAGAAGTCACGATAACTGCAATCGGTCTTCTATGATTGAAAAACTCTCCAATAGTCGCCGTGACTCACGACTTTAATCTTGCTCCTTTGTCAAACATTCGAGACTTCCAATTCCAATAATTGACTTGCAATATCCGCTTATCAAATCTCCAACTTTAAAACACTTACTATGGAGTCATTTCTATACACATGACTCGCTAAGGACTTCCGTAAGATCTGTAGGAGATCCAAACATTCTAATCAAGATGTCAACCGATAACCCGTGGGTGGCCAAAACCAACCCAATCACCTTCTTGGGCTATTAAATGGTCGTAACTTTCGCAAGTCTAACGACTCGCATGGTACTTCCATTACCAAACGATCACTCGACCTAAAGCCCAAGAATTCCTGACAATAAGTCAAAGAAGATGACGTGGGAAATACTATCTCACAACGCCATCAACCGTGACCAAGTGATGTGTGATTTCATAGGTTATTTCCTATATCTTATACCAAGTACTAAATCCGGATAATGGTATGCAACTAACTTAGCTTCTTCAGATAACACGAGTCAAGTACTCCAAAAGTACTCCCAATGTTATACAACCTAAAACGACCAACACAGTGGATCAAAATCCCTATGAATATCACCAAAATAATCCTCTACTATCCGTGATCAAGAATAGTGTACTACATATTCATTACCCCATAGGTAATGATCCGACTAACATAATTAGTGAAAATCTTAGGATCGAAATCCTTAATCTCCACAAGAGACGTGACTACCTAATCCCTCGCTTCCGACTGATCACCGGCTCTCAAAGGTAATTACCTTTCGATAGGTACATGTCTAATAACCTCAACATATCGTTCCCGTGGTAATCTCAAACCACTACATTTAATACTTGATTAACATACTACAAGTCATGCACTGTTATAAGCAACTAAATGCATAGCCAACAGAAAGATATGTAATAACAGTTAACATACCTTAATCCTTGTAGCTCAGAGATGTCCGCAACAGCCAGATCCCAGAACTCCCAAAACCAAAACCGAGTAAAGCAAAACTCGATGTCCGAACGAAATCAAATCCGAAAATGGACTTCGCAACCTAGGGCTCTGATACCAATAAAATTGTCACGCCCCGAGAGTATGTCAGGTCGAAAAGCAACGGACGGCATCTCCCGACGTGGCAACATATCGGGTTAATACAAGGCCCGTAGGCCCACAACAATAATATGATATACGCAGATATCAACATATCAAAACACACTAAACACAGCGGAAACATACAACAGATAAAACAATATACAATGACTCAACTGTGCACTCCGGAGTGACTTGACACGACAAGAATCATAATAGAAATCAAATCGAAGACCAAATATATACAACACATCCGTATATCGCAAATACGGAAACAATACAGGCTAAAACCCAAAACAACAATATGGAATACATCAATCCACAAGAATACAACAACGCGTAAATACACCTTCATCCATTCGTCCGGTGCGAGATGGGATCAGCTGGCAGAGCTCCGAACGTCCAAGGAATCTTCTACCTGTTATCTGGGCGACAGGAAGCCCAGGGTCCAGGGGTGGTGAGTATAAACTCAGGGGTAATATATAGAAAGTGCATGAACAACATATAAGGATAGATCTACAAGTATACATGTGAAGATCTACAGGTATACAACATGAGTCCAATAGACATACAGTCCTATCCAACTCTAATAACAAGTAACTACAGTAAAGTCATACGCAATGTATATACTAAACTGCTCAACTGAACATAAAGTAATGTACCAACGTACCTGGCGGTCTGTAATGTCATATGCTAGATCATCCTGAACAGGTATACAATAACATAACCATATAACGTACCAGGTCAATCCCATACCTGACCAATACTCAGACATATGAACAGTATATGATCATCTGAAATAATAACCCGGTCCATACCGCACAAGGACATGATGCTAATCAAATGCATACAATAGTCTGAATCAACGCATGTATCATGCTCAACACATGGCAGTATATAAAATGCAAATGGCATGTATCATGATGTACAAGCATGTGCAACAGTCATAGCTCAATCAAATGCAGCATCTCACAGGCATATGTAAAACATATATCAAATACATGCATACATATATATCAGCAATGCATATGATGTCATGCCGGACCATCAACCACGACCCAGAGTGGCTGTGGTGGCACGACAATGACAACTAGCCCGACTCGGTGCCACCACTCTCGAGTGGCCGAGTTGGAGTAGTATGACCGAGTAGTGTATAAGCGTAAAGCTAACTACTCCTAGGGGCCTCACGCAGCCACTGTCCCTACCCATGAGTCGACAAACGCCGCACACAGGACAAATGCACCTCACACAACTACCGTCTCTAGTGGGCGAGTGCTAACTCCACTCTGCACAAAGGTGGCGGTCGCATCTCCGCCTACCACCATCCATAGTGGTGAGCGCGACATCCAATGCTCGCCTCAACCTCTACTACTACCCGAGTGGCCGGGGAGGCAGGATGACTGACGACTTGTCTCAATCCACAAGGGAGACCCAGTCAACAGCATGCATGCAATGTGATGATGCATAGCTCCATACATGTATCCTCGCGACACTCCCCATCCCACGGGGAGTCTTGGTCAACTAAAAGTCAACTATGCAAGGACTACAATCCATAAGACTCTCTCTATCGCATAAAGAGTCATACTCATCTGACAGACAACCACGCTAAGACCTCTAGTCAGTAGCGATATACAATCGACCATCCATATAACCATACACAGGCATACAATCCCTATGGATATACCATCACACTAGGACTTCTAGTCCCTGGTCACATACGAGCAACCATACAATTATCTATGCACAGAAAACTAGATCCATCATAAATGCACCACTAATACGGATATGATATAACAATCGACTCCATAATTCAAACCATCACCTAACCCTAGTGATGTAATACAGTAAACCAATCTGAAGTCACAAAGATAACCCTAACCACATGTACTTACTGAACATCTATCAGCTAATACATAATAGGGTTTATAGTTCCTATCCGAGCTAGATAATCAATGAAGTACCAGAGTTTATATCTCAAAGGTCAAGGCAGTACAAGCATATGATTAACATGAGTGGATTTAAGGTAAACAGGTATAAACATATATATCCAAGATCATGCACTGGAATTGATCAAAACTACCGGACCAGGTAGATATTACCCACCTGATACATAATCCGTATCATCCATCTCCACGTTCATGCATCCATCACCTTCAAATTCCTGTACACAATGTAGAACACACTTAATTTCTACCATACATTGAATGATCGAACCAAATCCTACATTGACTTCATATTCTAATCAACTAACCAAAATTTAACCAAAGTATCATTTACCTATCATACATAGGTACTGCCTTATCACCATTCATTACTACTAATACTTCACATTGTTTTAATCTCCACAGTGGATACCCGGAACCCAATCCACTACTGTACAAAATCTGCACAATCAACCCACTTTTAAATGCAAGTAAATCCCATAAAGGTAACTAAAGCTATACTAATCCAGCCCTCCAATCGTCTAAACCTTAATCAAATTCAATCAACCAAAATCTCATCACAGCCATTACCTTGCGTTGTTTCAATTCCCCCACTTCACATGGAAGAACAAATCAACAGCCCATCACCCCTTGATTCCTTTCTTTTTCGGTACCATCCAGAAATCACCCTATTGAAAATGGCAGCACAATCTTAGATCAACCCAAAGTCGATCATAACAGCAAAAATTGAAGTAATCATAGTTACAAATGGGCTAAGAGAGGATTGTGAACCTAGCTAGAAACCTCAGATCCAACTGTTGACTGTAGCAATCACCGGCTTGCAAACGACGATGATCCGCTACTGAGATCTGGCCGACCGACGATAGCGGCTCCAGTTCGCGGTGAGACCGATCAGCATGGTAATGCGAGATCGGTCGACGACAATCGACGTGGCGGCAACAATGAGGAACGACGACCCAAGCTCGGAGTGGAGATCGACTAGCTCGGCATCGACGGTGGCAAATCATCGGAAGAGGTGAGCTGCAACGATGAAGTAGCAATCGGTGGTTCTAACAGTGCCTCCAACTGGAAGATCGTCGGAGAACCCTTGCTGCCGTCGCTAGAAGTTCACTAAGCGTGGCGTGCCTGCGCGATCGAATCCATGGCGTCGTAGCGCGGCGAGAAGGATCGACGAAATCCGGAAGAAGGAAATCAAGCTATCTTCTATTCGAGCGACTTGCCGTAGGCTGCGACATCTTCTATCGCTTTGGCGAGGACACAGGCCCAGGATAGGAGAGCTCGATGAAACCCAGCCGCTGCGGAGATCGGGGAGGCTTTTAAAGGCCGGTCCACGATCGACGATCTTCCACTCAAAGCGACCTCCGACGATCGGGCGGCAGCAGTGAAGCCGTTGCTTGTGGCGAAGAGAGCAGCAATCGAAAATGAGGAGAAGAATCGGCGACGGAAGATGTAAATCGAATAGGAAAAGGGGAAAAAAAAACGGGTTCGGGTTTTAAGGCCGATTCGGTTGAGCTAGCTTAGGTTTGACCTAGATCTAACCTAATTAACATTTAATCCATCCCTTATTAAATCAAATAATACCAAATGAACTCAGCCCAATGGGCTCAACCCAATAGACTAATTAAACCCCATTAACCCATTAATTAAACCCAATTAATTAAAGGGTTAATCCATATACTTTTTTTTTTTTTTTTCGTATTTTACACTTAATCTCAAAAGGCTTCAAACAAGGTCAAATTGACTCAACTCTTTTCGTAAAAACCTTAAACCAAGATATTTTTATTGCTCAAATATACGTAGATAATATAGTATTTGGATTAAAAAATGTAAATTTCGTGAAAGAATTTATAAACCTAATGGAACAAGAATTTAAAATGAGTCTAATATGTGAATTAAATTTTTTCTTAGGTTTACAAATAAAACAAACAAGAGACGATAACTATATATACCAAAACAAATATGCAAAAGAATTAATTAAAATATTTGGAATGGAAAGTGCAAAAGACATTAAAACACCCATGGAAACAAATGTTATATTAAATGAAGACAAAGAAGGAAAATATGTAAATCTAAAATACTATAGGAGTGGCATAGGTAGTTTACTATACTTAATTGCAAGTAGTCTCAACATACTATTTACTGTAACCATGTGTTCTAGGTATCAAACTTGTGCTAAGGAATCACATTTAACACATGTCAAAAGAATCCTAAGATACATTAAAGGAACAATTAATGTAGGTATGTGGTACCCAAGATCTAACAACTTTGAGTTAGTAGGATACTCTGACTCAGACTATGTGGGCTACAAACTAGATAGAAAAAGTACTAGTGAAGGGTGTCAACTCTTAGGATCATGCTTAGTAAGTTGGTTCAGTATGAAGCAACATTGTGTTGCTCTTTCCACAACTGAAGCTGAATACATAGCATTAGGAGAGTGTGTGGCACAATTATTATGGATGATGCACACACTTAAAGATTTTATATTAGATTACAAAAAGGTCAAAACATTAGTTGATAACATAAGTTCAATAAACTTAACTAAAAATCGAATCCATCACTCACGTACTAAACACATTGATGTTAAACATCATTTTGTAAGAGATCATGTGGCAAAGGGTAGCATTGAACTCAACTATGTTGAGTCCAAATCTAACCTTGCTGACATATTCACTAAACCACTTCTAGAGGCTGAATTTAGTATGCTTAAAAGATAACTTGGATTATGTTTAGTAGACTAGGATGCTTTCATGTTCATTACTCAAAATGTATTTTGTTAAATAATATTATATTATTTTCTTAAAGGAAAATTAAAAATCAATCTAGCCTAGGTCAATTTAGATTTCATGATCCTATAGATCTAGGTAAGCCTTCACATCTCACAAACACCTAGGATTATCTGTTTGTGTATTAAGCCACGAAGATGGACGTGAGATGTTAGGACTACACCCCAGGTTCCAGATGTAGATTCGGTGCATTGACATGAACCAACACTGGGTTTACAAGAGCAAATCAATCACTTCGGTGACTAACTCTAATTCAAAGTTTGATGATAATTCTATAACACTTGAGCTAATAAAGAGTTGGATATTTGCTTTAAGGACGATTTATAGATGTGTATTTTTAAGTATAAAAATAATAATTAGGAATTCATGCTTGGACATTTTTCTATCTCATTTGCATCATCTTAATTTAATCTTAGAATAAATATTGAAAATTTTAAAATTTTGAATTTTGAAATTTTTAAAAATATTTTTATTGAGGGGGAGTCTTGAAAAGCTTTGAAAATTTAAAAGTTTTGAAAATTAAGATCATGTGAAAATTTCAAAAAAAAAAATTAAGGTGGAGTTTTTAAAAAAAAATTAAAGATAAGATAATTTGGAAAATTTCAAAAATATTAAGGGGAAGTTAAAAAGGTTTTGAAAATTTCTTAAGGGGGAGTTTTGAAAATTGAAATATTAAGAGTTTTGAGAACTTTGACTTTTGGATATTTTCATAAATTTGTTTAAATTTTAAAATTTTTAGATATTTAAAGGTTAAATACTTTTGAAAATTTTGAAACCCAAAGATTAATGGGGAGATCCCATTTTTAAAAGAAAATATTATTGCATTGATTTAGGGGGAGCATTGATAAATTATTTTCAAAATTTCGTAAATCTTAGACATTTTTGGTGAAGCTTATCAAGCAAGTTTATAATCTTTAGTTATTATGTTTGAGAAACTTTAATCCTCATCTTTAAATTGTGGCATTTGTTAAATAATGCTTTTGATGTATGCTAAAACTTTTATTGCATATGAGAATCTCATGCATATACATTTTTAGCTCAAAATGCATTCCTGATATATGATAAATTTGAATATTGCAAATTGATTCTTCTAACTTTAACTGATGTTTGTCATATATCAAAAAGGGGGAGATTGTTGGTGCAGAGAGCACCACTCCTTAGTTTTGATGTATGAACCATAGTTAAAGTTTGGATTTACTTGTGTTCTGATATGAGTGTAAGTGTGCAGGCTTAACAGGAAGTCCTAGTAGGTCGTGTTGACCGGATACTAGGTAGATGTCTTGACAAATCAGGAGGATCGTATACCAGGCATGAAGTTCAGATGGGTCGAGTGGAATGGACATTTGGCATGAAGACTGGTTGGGTCAGGAGACCAGACAATCGGCAAAAAGTCCAGCTGGGTCAGGAAGACCGGATAGCTGGTGGAAGCCCTGGTGGGTCAGATCGAATGTCAAAAATGGTAAGTCTGACAGGGCAGTCGGCAGGTAAGCCTTGAGTGGAGAGGTGAGGTCGAGTCCTCTATATGGGGACAAAGTTAGGCGTCGATCCGACAGATAGTCCGCATGGGACTTAGAAGTCAAGATCGAACATTTTTACTACTGCTATCATGTTTCATATTGTTTGCTTGTGCTAATCTCATTTTGTAGGGATCAATCGACTGAATGGATTCTATTCGACTGAAGTCCAATCGACAAGGTACAAGGCAGTCGACTGGATACCTAATTGGCAGGATTAGCTGGTGATCGATCAAAGATCTGGTAGCACAGATGGAAAGATTTTCAGTCGACTGGGGAGTTTCAGTTGACTGGAGAGGCAAACTTCCCAATGCGGAGCGGGTGACCTGGAGTCGACTGGGGCGTGTTCAGTCGACTGGAAGACCCGAAGTTCCATATCGACGGGCTGATGTGGACTCGACTAGAGCGCATTCCAATCGACTGGAAAATCTTTATAAAAGAAATGCACGACCAGCTCCGAATAGAACTCATCTACTACGTCCAAGTGCTGCTACTATTTGTCTTCGTCCACAAGAGCTTCATCCCTTCACGAAGACGCATTTCTGACACTCCATGCCTACTTCTAAATCCCCAAAAGGGTCGGTATAATTTAGCTCTTAATATTTGTATTCATTTTTGCTTTTATGTACTTAATTTCAAAGAGAAGGTAGAGTGTTACCTATCTCTCATTTTTGTAAAAAGTGAACCCCTCCGAAGTCGAGAGTTCTCGAGTCGGAGGGTATTATAGTGATTGTCCATCGAGGTAGCTCTCGGAAGAGCTACGGGCCTTGGAGTAGCAACTTGGCTAGGGTTGTGAACCAAGTAAAAAAGCTTGTCTCTTTATTTCATTTATTCCGCTGCATACTCATATTTTAAAATAAGTTTTTAAAATCTAAAGAAAATTTATAACCTCCGAGATTCACCCCCTCTCTCGGAGTAATTCGATCCTACAATATCCACCCTTCCTCTTCTTTTGCCATGAGAAATTTGGTAGAAATGTTAGAAGCATAGGATAAATCAACATAATAAATATTCGATTTCCTATATCCAACTAACATGCAATCATTCAAACTTTTGTGTCTAATTACACATTTTGAGGAATTGAATTCAACACTATAGCCGACATCACAAAGTTGGCTAAAACTAAGTAAATTGAATTTCATGCTTTTAACTAGTAAGACTTTATGAATAATAATTTTAGGGGATACTTCAATTGTTCCTTTACCTAAAATTTTGAGTTTTCCACTATTTCCAAAAAACATGGTTCCCTTGTTAATGTGGTTAATTGTGGAAATTTTGCTCACATCTCCGGTCATGTGTCTTGAGCAACCGCTATCCATAATCCACATACTTGGTCCTTCTATCTAAACAACATGAAAAACAAATTCCTTAGATACCCAAATGTTTGGACCAGTAACATCAATGAAAAACTTCTTGGGAACCCAAGCCTTTTTAATCTTACTCCTAATTGTTGCCTTTCTACTAATTAGAGAGGTATAGGCTAGTTCCTTGTCTTTAGGTTTATATCCTATGTCGGCCTTGTTATAAACGACCCTTTAATCCCTAAGTATCATGTCAAGGTATCTAGATCCATTAGTGAATTTTTCAAAACATGTCTTTAACTCACTAACCTCATTCTTATGTTTTTCATTTTCCTCTCTAAGCATGCAAGAGTTATCACCTAGAGGTTCTGTTGGTGCAATCGGCCCAGGTCACGATTGACCAGGACTCGAGTTTGGCTCGAGTGATGTTTTGATGTGTTTTGATGTTTCGACAAAAACATATGACAATGTAATTGTCATGGTAAAGTCCAAGCATGGGTCTTGGCATGGAAAGTCCAAGTGGGACACTTGGCATTGGGAAAAGTCCAAGCATGGGTCTTGGCAATGTAAAGTCCAACATGGGTTGGCAAGGGAAAGTCCAAGCATGGTCTTGGCATTTGAGAAGTCCAAGCATGGTCTTGGCATGGAAAGTCCAACATGGGTTGGCATTTGAAGTCCAAGGGATTTGATATTGGCGGCGTAAAGTCCAAGCGGTAGTCTTGGCAGCATAAGTCCAATGGTTGGCGGCGTAAAGTCCAAGCGGAGTCTTGGTGGCGTAAGTCCAATGTGCCTTGGCGGTGTAGACACCGTTAGCATGACATAGCCGACGGAAGCACCTGAAGGCTAGCGCGATGGATGAACAAGTCATGGATGACTTGGAGGGATCCGAGAGGCGTGAGGCTGATGGAGGTGACTAGAAGGCTTAGGTCTAGGCTAAGGGTGGTCTAGCAAGTATGGGGAACCATACTTGAGTTAAAACCTCATGTTAGGTGCCATGTGGCGATCGGCCGTGGACCGAAAGTCAACTAGGGTTTATTGCGGGTTATGGCCTAGCGATGCCGATCGCCATAGGTTGGCGATCGGTGATGGCTCAGCGCGATCGGTGATCGTCGATCGATCGACCGGGTGCTCGAGAATTCGGCCACGAGAATGGAGTCGAGACTCGTGGTCAGTGAGGACTCCATCGGTCGATCGATGGTCTGTCCGATCGGTGATGTAGTTCCGTTGGACTTATCCAACGTGGAACTAGCCGTTGTCTCACGACGCTGATGGCATCGATCGTCGATGGTCTCGATCGATCGATGATCGGCGTTTCCGACAAGTTGAAGCTATATATGGAGCTCGTGGTGGAAGAAAAGGCATGGTTCTTTGAGGCGATTTGGGCGAGTTCTTTCGCTGCAATTGGGGTCTCCAAGTGCTACTCGATCAACCAAGTGATCAAGCATTCAAAGAGCATTTGTAAAGTGTTTCCTTTACTTGTATTGCTTTGTATTTCACTATATTGCTTGTATTCATTTGATTATTGTTGTAATCATATTGTACGAGGTTTCTCCACCTCCGGATTGTTCCGAGAAGGAGTTATTTGATAGTGGTGTGTGATTGGCATCGCTAGGGCTCATTTGAGCCCGATCCGTGGAGTAGGAACCGTGCGGTTCCGAACCACGTTATATACTCGTGTTAGCGTGTTGTGTTTTCATTATTGTTATTGTATTATCTATATTCCGCTGCGCTAACGAATTTGTAGACACAACCGCGATTGAATTCCATTGACGCTAATCACCCCCCCTCTAGCGTTACAAAGGTCCTAACAAGTGGTATCAGAGCCCGTGGCTCTTCTACGGACTAACCGCCGAGAGTTGAAGAAGCTAGAGGGAAGAATATGGAATTTCAAGAAAAATTGGGTGACGACGTCAACATCCCACCTTCCTTCAACCGCGAATATTTCGCGTATTGGAAAGGTAGAATGCAATATTTTCTAATGACAAATATAGAAAATTGGTTTGCCGTGACTATAGGTTTTGATGCTCCGAGAGGAGAAAACGGCGAAATCCTCAAGATGAAGAGATGGACCGAGGAGCAACGGGAAAAATTCAAGACAACCGTTAAGGTAACAAAAATGCTAATTGATTTGATACCTAACGATATTTTGTCTAGATTAGGAAGCTATAGGGATGCCAAGGAATTGTGGAACAAGTTGATCAAGTTCCACGAAAATCCCGAATCGGTCCAAGAAGATTCGGAAGAGGAGGAGACCGAAGAAGAGAGCTCATCCTCAAGTGAAAGTGAGGAATCGGGAGGAAGTGAGGAGTCAACTTCCGGATCCGAAGAGGAAATAGAAGAAGAGGAGAGACCATCTTCTACACCGGAGCAACCTCAAGAAGAAGCTTCGACATCTGGCCAAGATGAAGAAGCCTAAAGTCCAATTCCGGTCTCCACCATCGAACTAGGTAACTCAAGCAATTTAGTTTTAAATAAAAAACATATTATGTGCTTTGAGTGTAGGGAGTATGGGCATTACAAGAGCAAATGCCCAAAGAGGATCAAGAAAGCTCCACCGGTTCCAAAAGTTAAGGATGCCGGTTCCCCAAATATAAAGAGCAAGGAGCACGTGGTGTGCTTCAAGTGTCGACAACCAGGACATTTCGAGTCAATGCCCAAGGAAAGAAGAAAGGGCAAGAAGGAGCAACACGTGTATGGGGAGCCTCTAAGGCAAACCCTAAGGTAAAATTTGTTAATGCACCTTCAATTTCTAGGCAAAAGCATGCTTTTAATTCTCTTGCTATTTATCATAAAGAGCATGCTAGAAATAACAAACATATTTGTTTAGGAGCTAAGAAGGTACACCTTAATAATAAGGAGAAATTTGGGACTAATGTCCCTAGAAAAACCATACCTAGGGAATCTATTAAGAAAATACAAGAACATCTAGGTATTAACCCTAAATGGACTAGGCATATGCCTAAGAAGTCCAATGCCCAAGATTTAAATCAAAATTCTAAAATTGGGCAATTAGAATTAGAGAACCAAGCCTTGAGGTCAAGGCTTGAGAAATTGGAAAAGACCCTAAACAAGATACAAAATCAATTTCAAGGGTCTAATTGTCAAACTTTTAGGTCAAGAAGTCAAAGTCAACATCTAGGACCTAAGAGTCAAAAGTCAACCAAGGGCAAGAAAGGTTTGGGTCACAAACCTAAATCCAAGGTAACTTATCATAGTGTTCCATTTGACTATGGAACACTAACTAGGTCTAGGAAAATCAAGGTCAATAGGGAAGTCATCCCTAGAGTTGACCATGGTGTGTGCCTAGTGGCTAAGGTTTCGAAGAAACCTAAGGTGGCCACTAAGAAGGTTGTTAGGGAGGCAATCCCTAAAGTTAACCTAGGCAAGACCAAAATGACCAAGGCTAACAAGCCTAGGAGGGTCATTAGGAAGGTATCTAGGGAGGTTATCCCTAAGGAATACCTAATTAACCCTAGGAGCTCAAATAGGTTTTGGGTTCCTAAGAGCGTGATTGATTCACGCTAGATGGGTTTAGGGTGTGCCAACCTTGATTGGATGGGTAGTTAACTCAACCATAATAAAGGTGGCACTTTAAGGTTACTTTTAAGGTTATGGTTACTTTGGAAATATCCTTGAGTTTTAATTTCAAAGAATTTTAGGTTGTGTCAATATATATCTTGAAAACATGAAAATCAATAAAATTGACACTATCTAGATTTAGAGGTCATAGTGTGTACTTTTGATTATTGGCACACTTGGGAAGGTCATGTATCAAGAAATGTGTGGTTAAGATGTAAAGGTAATATCTAGAGTGATACTCAAGTGCCACACAACTTGATGTCTTGTATTCACCATGCTTCATATGTTTTACCATATGTTTGCATGAAATGAATGTCTAGGATAGATTACATCTCACAAAACAAGTCTTTTACCTTGATTGTGTATTTCAACACTTAGAAAGGGTGAGATGTTAGGTTTTGGAAATCATTGAATGTTAATGTTTGCAAAAATGAAATAAAACATTAAAATACATGAACAAATACATAAATAAAAGTATAACATCAATACATTCAAGATACAAGATCTAACGTGATAAAATGGAACAATTAAGATGATAAAATCGAGATTTTACGATTTTGAAGCTAAATCGGACATCGATCACGATCGATTATCGATCGTGATAACTCTTATAACCGCGATACGATCACGCCATCGATCGAGTGCTAGCTCCATGACTCGACTGCTCGACCATCGATCGGTGATGTGTCCATCGATCGGTGATGGTCTTGTTCACCGAGTAGAAGGCCATCGATCGAGTGCTCGACGAGCGATCGAGTGATATGCACATCGATCGTGATGAGCAACATCGATCGTGATGCTCTTGTAGCATGTTACGGAAGGTTCCAGCGATCATTCGGCCGGATCGATCATTGCTTCCGGTAAACCCGGTGTTAAGCCGTATCGATCGTGATGCTCCACATCGATCGGCCGAATCGTGTTTAAAACGCGAACCGCTAGGGTTCGGCATTTCACGCGACGAAAGCTTCTTCCTCCTTCAATCTCCGATCGCCGTCTCCTTCTCCGACCAGCTCTTCCGGCGTGTCAATCTTCCAAAGTCCTAGGTTTGATAAGCATGTCTCTCCCCTTCCTTTGTTTTTGACCTATCTTGGAGCACTAGTTCACGCGATTTAGGGTTTATTGTCTTTGTTCCGTTTAGGGTTCCGTAATTTGAAGCTTTCACGACTTTTCCGCGATCCTCAAAGAACTCTTGAGTCCTCCCTCCGACACACACATGGCGCCTAAGTAACGATTCCTCTTTCCGAGCCCTAAATTTTCATTTCCATTACAATGTAGGTTTATCTAATCGCGTATTGTTGCCATTGCATTGCATATCATCACATTACATTCATAATAGGAGAGCCCGTAGGAATGATCCATCCGAGAGTGAATCTCGGTTGTCCCCCCCTCTGTGGGTTAGGTACATAGATAGGAATTTTTTCGATAGGCATTGTAGTGACGTCATGGAACTCATTGCATACTACAATTTGATGAAGATCGTCTTGTGCACGCATCCAATCAATGACGACCTTATTAAGGAATTCTATCAAAACCTTAAAAAGGTAGATGACGGCCCTACATACACTACTCGCGTTGCAAAACGCGATTTAGAGTTCACTCCTGCAATACTGCAGGAGTTTCTCGAGTGTAGGCCGTCAAATGATACCTTTATCTTCTACCCTACCATGGACTTTCCCCTACCTGAGCCTTTTGCCCATATCACTATGGAGTCCATGCATGGCGCATTTTTGGTTATCCACGTCCCACCGCCCAAAACCTATTTTCTATCACGACTTTTGACAATGTCCTTTATAAGGTCATTGTTGGGTGTTTTCTACCATTGTCACTCGAGTGCAGCTAAGATTCGGCCTCCCCATCTCTTTCTTCTATATGTCATGCGTCTTCAGTTAGACATAAACTTTGCATTGAACATCTTCCATTGCATTGTGCACTTCACTTCCCCTGTACAAGGGAAAGTGCATATGCCATTTGGACATATCATCACAGCATGGCTCGACTCCGTAGGCATTAACATCCATAGGGCTCTGCGGCAGCCTATCTAAGTGTACGATCAGATATATCGATTCGTAACTTCTCCTTAGCAGCTACGGATGGGCGCCGACAGAGATGGAGTTGGCGCCACGACCACCCGAGCGCCTGAGCAGCCTCCTCCGCCGCCTGCAGAGATGCAGAGAGGCAGCGAGGATGCGGACACCTCGATGAGGATGACGAATGCAGCGAACACATCGTCCGGTCCATCGATTCGTCGTGGCCTAGGAGTCGATTGAGGATTATCGCCAGTTGGTTGACTCGGTAGCGAAGAGTTATTGGCGAGCGAGCAGCTTTTGGCACACGTCTCGATAGGATGGAGGAGACCCAGGGCCGCATAGAGCAGCATCAGCGCGATATGCTAGAGATGATGCGGGCCTGGACTCTGAGTCAGCAGCAACCTCCATCGCCACCTCCTGCGGACGATTAGAGGATATTGTTTTTGTGGTTGTCAATGTTTGTAGTAAGATTGAGCTTAGCCAATCTTCTTTTTGATTGTAAAAGACAAATTTAAGTTTAAATGAAATCCTTATTTCTGAAAAATCTTGTGTGTATGAATGAATATTTGTATAATTGTATTGCTACCATATGCCATGTCATCATGTTTATTCTTAATCATTTTATATGTCATGATTATGCTTTAGAATTAAGGATAAATGTCATGTGTCTTTTAGATCTCATCTTATGCCATGACATCATGATCATTGGCCACGTTTTAATAATACTATTATTTATGCCATGATCATACATTCATGCATTAACTTGATTAAAATTGATTTAAGGACTATGGCATGACTTGGAGTCCCAGTTATAAGGGAATCAAGTAGAGTTGCTTTAGAAAATGCATAAAACTCTAGATTAGGGAGAACAAAACCCACATCTCACATATAATTGACATGTATGTGTATGTATACACCCTAAATACATGTGAGATGCTAGGATAATAGGTTAGGTTCAAGGTGCATCGGTAGTGCATCTAGATGAACTCAAACTTATTTTAATTATCACCAAAAATCATAAGGAAAGCTAATATACAAGCTATGTATATTTAGCCAATAAATTATGGTCCAAGATAAGGTTTGAAAACATTTTAAAATCATTTTGAAAAACCTTGGTGAAGTCTATCTTCGATAGCAATCACCATTGATGAAGTTATAAAGTAGTAGGCCAAAACATTGTAAATTTCAATGTTCTTGAACTTTGTACCAATGTCGATTTAATGGGTAAAATAATTTTCAAACATTTTTCACCCATTGTATTGGTCATAAGTATTATACGTATCAAATTTCGTGATTTTTCGATAAGCGTATAATTATTTATGATTTTTGAAATTCATTTACGATAGCGAAAATCGGATTTTCGATTATCGATCAGCCTATGGTGGCGATCATTGTTATCTGACAGTCATTGCCAAGGCTGATTTTGGGTTGACAAGGTTTGTTTAACGAATTGACTGATAAAAGGTCCCTAACCACTCCTAACCCTAGGATATGCTTTGGGAAGCATTATGAAGGATGAAAATTCATTGGATATGGATTTGGAGAGGTGTTAGGTCAAAGTATCAAATTGAGGTGGTGGAAAGTTCAATGTTGAATTTCCAACCTTAATTTTGATGATTTAGAGTTCCTATTGGCTTAGGGACTCCCCAAGGACATTGTTGGTGCAATGGTCAAGGGGGAGCAAACCTTTAGGGGGAGGTATCCATCTTGGGATGATGGATGTGTTTTTCTCCTTGAAAAGGAGAAGTTATGGGAATGTATCATCAATTGGCAAATTGATGAGTTTTTGATACCCAATTTGGAAATTGGGAGAGTGAATAGGATTGCCTCTCTTGAGTGATATGGGACTTATCACTAGGAAGATTGTAGGCATCCTAGGTATTTCTGGATCAAGGGGGAGATTGTAAGATCTCATTGGGACATGAGACATTGACCTCCTTGGAGAGATAACCTTTTTGCTATTTGTCAAAAAGGGGGAGAATGTTTGGAGAATGTTTGGGGGAGAAAACATTTTCGAAAATGTTTTTAAGATTACCAATTTGGGATAATTGGTAAGGGAATTGAGTTAGTGTTCTAACTCAATGTTTTGTGTGGTTTTTGTCAAACATCAAAAAGGGGGAGATTGTTGGTGCAATCGGCCCAGGTCACGATTGACCAGGACTCGAGTTTGGCTCGAGTGATGTTTTGATGTGTTTTGATGTTTCGACAAAAACATATGACAATGTAATTGTCATGGTAAAGTCCAAGCATGGGTCTTGGCATGGAAAGTCCAAGTGGGACACTTGGCATTGGGAAAAGTCCAAGCATGGGTCTTGGCAATGTAAAGTCCAACATGGGTTGGCAAGGGAAAGTCCAAGCATGGTCTTGGCATTTGAGAAGTCCAAGCATGGTCTTGGCATGGAAAGTCCAACATGGGTTGGCATTTGAAGTCCAAGGGATTTGATATTGGCGGCGTAAAGTCCAAGCGGTAGTCTTGGCAGCATAAGTCCAATGGTTGGCGGCGTAAAGTCCAAGCGGAGTCTTGGCGGCGTAAGTCCAATGTGCCTTGGCGGTGTAGACACCGTTAGCATGACATAGCCAACGGAAGCACCTGAAGGCTAGCGCGATGGATGAACAAGTCATGGATGACTTGGAGGGATCCGAGAGGCGTGAGGCTGATGGAGGTGACTAGAAGGCTTAGGTCTAGGCTAAGGGTGGTCTAGCAAGTATGGGGGAACCATACTTGAGTTAAAACCTCATGTTTGAGGTGTGCCAGTCGACTGGTGCCATGTGACAGTCGACTGGACCGAGTCAACTAGGGTTTGACTGCGGGTTATGGCCTAGCGATCATTGCCATAGGTTAGCGGTCGGTGATGGCTTCAGGCGATCGTGATCGTCGTCGATCACCGTGGTGCTCGAGAATTGACCACGAGAATGGAGTCGAGACTCATCGGTCGAGTGAGGACTCCATCGTCGGCGATGGTCTGTCGATCGGTGATCGATGGTAGTTCCGTTGGACTTATCCAACGTGGAACTAGCCGTTGTCTCACGACAACGATGGCATCGATCGTGATGGTCTCGATCCGATCGGTGATCGGCGTTTTCCACAAAGTTGAAGCTATATATGGAGCTCGTGGTGGAAGAAAAAGGCATGGTTCTTTGAGGCGATTTGGGGCGAGTTGCTGCTGCAATTCAGGGTCTCCAAGTGCTACTCGATCAACCAAGTGATCAAGCATTCAAAGAGCATTTGTAAAGTGTTTCCTTTACTTGTATTGCTTTGTATTTCACTATATTGCTTGTATTCATTTGATTATTGTTGTAATCATATTGTACGAGGTTTCTCCACCTCCGGATTGTTCCGAGAAGGAGTTATTTGATAGTGGTGTGTGATTGGCATCGCTAGGGCTCATTTGAGCCCGATCCGTGGAGTAGGAACCGTGCGGTTCCGAACCACGTTATATACTCGTGTTAGCGTGTTGTGTTTTCATTATTGTTATTGTATTATCTATATTCCGCTGCGCTAACGAATTTGTAGACACAACCGCGATTGAATTCCATTGACGCTAATCACCCCCCCTCTAGCGTTACAAAGGTCCTAACAGGTTCTTCATTCGTAATTGTCTTAATTTCTACCTTCATGTCCTTAATCCTAGATTTTGATTTGTCCAAAGTATTTTTAAGATTTGCAATAGTTTTGTACAATAATTGTATTCTAGGGGAGTCTTTTAACTCATCGTCACTAGAGGACGATTCGTCGCTTGATGAGGACTCCTCTTGACTTGAGCTTTCGGATTCCTCTCCCAAAGCCATGAGTGCCACATGGCGTGTGATGTGGCATGGCTCCTCCTCATCGGATGAGTCTTCAATGCTTTGTGTGTCCCATGTTGTTTGGGACACCATAGCCTCCTTTTTCTTCTCCTTCTTGTCCTTCTTCTTCTTTTCTTTTTCTTTTTTCTTCTTCAAGTCCGAGCAATTTGGCTTGATATGCCCCTTCTTATTGCATCCATAGCAAGTGACATTAGTGTTAAAACTTGAATTACTACTTGATTTACCTTTTGAGGATTGGAACATCCTCCTCACATCCTTCTTGGTGACCCTTCTTGATTTTCCACCAAATCTCTTGACGTAGTGGGCCACCTCGTTAGCCGATAACTCTTCATCGCTACTTGATGGCTCATCCTTCGATTCGGATGATGAATAGACCTCCTTCTTTTCCTTCTTCTTCTTCTCCTTATTTCCTACAATAAGAGCTAAACCTTTCTCTTTTGATGAAGTGTTAGCTTGTTCATGCAATTCAAACTCACAAAATAATTCGTCTAATTTGACTAATGAAAGATCTCTAGAGACCTTATAAGCATCTACCATTGATGCCCATAAGGTTGTCCTAAAAAAGGCTTGAAGAATGTACCTTACCAAATTGCGATTGTCCACCTTCTCACCTATGACGTGTAGTTCGTTGACCACCTCCTTGAATCTACCGTGCATTTGGCTTACGGTCTCGTTGGTCTTCATGCTGAAACTTTGAAGTTGACCTATCAATAGGTTCCTCTTGGCTCTCCTTGTCTCCTTGGATCCTTCATTAAACTCAATGAGCTTCTCCCAAAGCTCTTTTGTAGAGTCGAAGGGTTCTACTTTGCTCAATTTCTCCTTGGATAAACTACATTGGAGTGTGGTTGTTGTTTTGGCATTAGCTTGAGCTTTCTTCGCCACCTCTCTAGTCCAATCTTTCGTTGGGAGTGATGCTCCAAATTCATCTACCAACTTCTCGAATCAATCTACAATACTAAACCAATTCTCAATATCATTAATTAAGTGATACTTCATCCTACCTTTCCAATACCCAAAATCGTTGTCATCGAAGAAAGGTGGTCGCGTCGTGCTATAACCCTCTTGAAACGCCATATTCTTCGGTTGATGGTTAGATCATCCGATGTGATCCGGGCTCTGATACCACTTGTAGGGGATCCTTGGATGGCTAGAGGGGGTGAATAGCCTCTTTTGATTTCTACAAAATGTTAGCGGAAGCAAACACAAATGATATAAACAAAAATGAAATCAAGAGACAATTAAGACAACACTAACAAGTATGTTTAACGTTGTTCGGAGATGATGCTCCTACTCCACGGTAATCTGTAAGGTGGATCAACCCTAGTAAGTCTCCACTAAAAATCTTCTTTTGATGATCACACCAAGGTGGAGAAGCCTTCTTACAATTCACTCTTCTTCTTACAAGATGATGGAATTAAAATAGAAAAGAAGAGGTTAAGAAATACTAGAAGGCTTGGAGAAGACTTGGTGAGTTTGAGAGCAAAGTTTGGAATGAGAGCACTAGCCCTCTTAAGCTCCCAAGGTCTCTTTTTATAGAGAAGAGGCTGATTTTCCCATTGAGCCTGCAGTAGTCAACTGATACATACCAACAGTCGACTGCTGTTGTAGCTGACCTAATCCAATGACTTCTAACGAGCCTGATCTGCGGTCGTCACTGCCCAACGGGACTCTGATCAGTCGACTGATCACACTAGCAGTCGACTGATCGAGCCATCAGTCGACTTCTCTAAGTAATCAGTCGACTAAAAATATTTCTTTGCTCGTGTCCACTTATAACAGTCGATTGTTAGGGTATGATAGTCGATCGATGATGGACCAGTCGACTGTCAAACCCTAGCAATTGACTGATAGGCCACAAAACTTAGCCGACTCCAGTTGAATGCCTGACCAGTCGTCTAGGTCATAACCCAGTTGACTGTTCGAGCCTTCTGGACCCTCGAGTATCGAAAACTCGAGACCAGTCGACTAAGACAAGACCCCAGTTGACTGGCATACTTCAAGTATGCTCAAATCATACTTGAAACCAACACCCTATACCTAAACTTAACCTTCTAGCTCTTCCTTCAGCCTTGCGCCTCTAGGATCCCTCCGGGTCCGCAACTCCTTCATCCTTGCGCTTTCTTCCAAGAGCTTCCCTCGGTTTCGTCATGTCTCGGGTTTCTCCTTTGTGAAAGTCCGCTTGGACTTTACGTCGTCAAGACTACATGCTTGGTCTTACACTGTCAAGACCTTGCCTTTGGACTTTCTTTGTCAAGATCCGCTTGGACTTTATGCCGCCAAGACTACATGCTTGGACTTATGCTGCCAAGACTTTGCCTTGGACTTTTCTTGCCAAGATTCACACTTGGACTTCTCTTTTACTAAGTCTTAATACTTGGATTTTCCTGTCACTTGACAAATTCATAGTTAGATCACAAATATTGTTTAACTATAAATGAGTATCCAAACATCAAAATACATAAATGCTTGGGGCATTATTACACCAACATGAAGAAGAACAAAAAAAAACTCCTATGAAATCATCATCCAAAAACCTTTTATATTCATCCCATGAATACTAAAGGTTTTTTGCATCTTTTTGTATTCCACCTTTAATGCATAGTTAATCCAATTTAATCATGATGAATCCATTCATCTTCTTCAAATTAATTTGAGTCCAACTCAAATTAAACTAATTTGAGTCTAACTCAAATTTAACCCTTTCAATGAGTCTAACTCAATGATTCCAATTCAATAGCCTAATGGTTCATTTAGTAAAACTAAAATGAATCCATCTTTAAAACAACATGTTCTTTTTATATGACCTAATAGATTCTTGTAACGTTTGCAATGTCTCTAAAACCCCTTTTAAAAATATAAGCAATGAGTGACATCTAGGAATGCATCATTGCTATCCAAGTGATAAGAATGTCGAGATCTGACATAACTTTTCTGTGGCTATTATCTTGTATGACTCAATCCTGCTATCCATGATATCTAGATTGATCAATGAGGCATAGACCGTGTCATCCTCTTATCAATCTTTGTGTTTCTTGATCTCTAAGTAGACTACCTTAATCAAATGAGCTCAATATCTCATATTGACTTATTTGAGCATGGTCATGCATTTTTGTAGTCCTACTATATCAAGGAGCCTAAAGATATCACTTCCGTCATATGGAAGGGATAGATCTCATCTACATTACTCATATCCCTCCGCATAATTTATTGTATACCCAATGATCAACTTTATAGTTTACCGTGTTACAGGTGACGTTAGTCGATACCAAAGTATACAACTCCTTATGTAGGGAACCAGAGTGATTTCAGGTATAAGGACTATTCATACCAATAGCCACTATGAGAATGTTTATGATACTCATATGACAATCTATGAAACATTCTTATGATGGGTCAGTTCAGTACATATTCTCTAATATATACCCATGTGTCAACTTGATATCCTATATCCATGACTTGTGAGATTTAGTCATCAGTTGACTTACATACAAGTCTTAGCGTATTAATATTATCCTTGTATATTAATACTTGACTAGGAACAGTTATGAGTAGTATTATATATATATATATATTGGGTTTCCGGCACCGCGGCGTGTGTGTGTTCGATCATGTTTCGCAAACATGAACACAGCGGAAGCAATAAAAATAATAAATACTCCTATTTATTACAACACACACAACACACGCATGCATATTACAACAAGTGTAGACATAACTGTAAATTTAAATTTACAATAAAAGGAAATTTATCTACGTTATACCTTTCGTATGACGTGTAGCAGGAACGGCATCAACCGGAATGATCCTCGCTAGAATCGTCTCTATCCGTATCCACACCGAGTTCCTCGGGATGACTTCGCTAAGCCACGAGCTTCGTCTTCGTACGGGTTACTAGCCTCGTGTTGAAGACGACGTGATCGAGAGATGATCACGATCCGAATCCAAATTCGGATCCAAAATGAGTCCTCAAAACTCGCTTCTCCGGAGAGGTATTCGTCAACTGATTGACGAATCCTTCGTCCTCCACCTCAGAGGATTACCGGAGATCGAATCCCCGGTAAGTTATCCGCTGTCGGAGCTCTAACCGTCGTCCAAACGACGCTCCAACGAGAGGAGAAGAAGCTGTCCAGAAAAATTGGACATCTTGGTGGAGGAGTAGGCGCCGGCAAAAAACAAGGAAGCCAAGTGCTCACCTTTTCACCGAGGCCTAGGAAGATCACCGGAGGGTCGCCGGAGGATCACCGGCTGAAGCTTGGTCGCCGGCAAGGAGTTGGACGCTGGCACAAGGGGGTTGGGCGGCCAAGGAGCTTGGGTGGCAACTCCTTCAATGGGGTTGGGCGGCAACTAGGTTTAGGGCTCTTCCAATTAGGGCTTAATTATCCATTAAGCCCTCTTTTATAGAGAACTAATTCTCTTAATGGTTATTGGATCATAACCATAAGGCCCGTTAACCTGCTCCATTAAGATAAGTTAAAATAAACCAAACCATGATGGTTTATTTTAAGTTAAAACGAACCGAACCAACTTTTGGTTCATTCGTTTAAAATAAACCAAACCCTTTGGTTTATTCTCATCCATTGGATTAGAACCAAACCATTTTGGTCCATCCATTACGTCTTCATAAGACTCGGCCCATCCACGCTTCCATTGCGACTGAAACGATTTCATGCTCACTTTATGTTTGGTCCAACCAAACCTAGTTTCTCTCGGTCTGAGAATCTCATTCTCAAGCTCGTTTTAAATCCTTTGGATTACGCTCGTTGTGCGTGTGACCAAATAGGTTCTCGGTTTATGTTGGCCGTCTATAATTAACCATTAATTATAGAACGATCATGAGTGACACCTAGTAGTACATCATGATCCCCAATTAACCGAAAAGATCAACGGTTGATCCAGAACTATTTCTGAAACCCTTCAGTAGCTCGAATGAATCGTGCCCCATTCCCTTCACTCATCTTATACCCACTTGGTTTAGGACATGGTCTATTGTGTCGATCCCCACTAGGCCGACTCACGTCACACCTAGCCCAAGTATCATTTCCTCGTCCCACGATTCTAGTTACTCCACATGTATCGAAGAGTACCTTACTCTAAACATGTAATGCTTTGGCCAAAGACTTTAGTAACAATCCGACGAGAGGCCATGGGTATACATCTCCTCGCAAGGAGTGGTGAATCCTTTATAGGCTATTCAAACACCTTGATTACCGACTTATACCCAATCATCCCGGGTCCACATCTCCTTAGAGATGTTTGCTTAAGATGTCAAAGCATAAGTCTCCATGATCAAGATGACTTGAATACTGCAAGTCAAAGGAACATCGCACTTAAGCCACAGTAAGAACTTCATTGACATATCTATATATGCAGAGAACCATATGAAGTCTTACGGCTGGTCACTCCAATGAACTAGTTACCATAACTAGCATCCACGATTAACTCCGGACATCACAATGTCTCTAGCCAGTGAGAATCAGCTGCTTGGATACACCAAGGAGTATACCTCGTGCTAGTCTCGACAGAATTGATGGTGTCCAAATCTACCAATTCATCGACTAGGGATAATTCCGATACATCACAATTACACATGTAGAGATACTCACTAGTTGTGATCCAATCACAAATTCTCTCATGCTGTGAATCGTATCGTGGACATTCAGTAGATGAGTTTAAGATCCAATCAATACATGAAACATGTATACTCAAATAGTGAATCTTCATTTATCATATAAATGGTTCGTACATAAGGCGATTGTCTTAGGACATCTCTCATATATTACTAACAATATATATATATATATATATATATATATATATATTTCAAATGGCACATCAATGAAGTAAATAAAATAACCATAAACTTTGCTTTTATTATAAAATATGAGTTTCCCTTACCAATCATCTCATAATTGATTGGCACTAAGGGATAATACTAATATTCAAGAAGAGTCATATTTCTTCTTTCAGCAATCTCATTTTGCTGTGGAGTTCTTGGGATTGTTAACTATCTAATTCTCTTATCATTACATATTATCTTGAACATATCAGACAAATATTCTCTCCCACGGTCAGTGTATAAAGTCTTATCCTTACATTCTGTTTGATTCTCAACTTCGTTCATATAACGAATGAAGAAATCCAATGCTTCAGATTTATGAGAAATCAAATACATATGATTGAAAAGAGAGCAATCATCAATAAATATAATGAAATAGGAAGCTCCATGTCTAGCCTTCGCATTCATTAGACCATAAATATCTGAATTAATTAATTACAATGGTGACTCTGCCCTAATAGCCTTACCGAATGATTTCCTAATTACTTTTCCAGTAATACAATGCTCATATATAGACAATCTTGTAACGCCCGCCCTTTTCCAGACCCTGAATGTCCGGAGGGGCGGCGCGTGACGCGACCGTACATACTTACATTTCATACAGCGGAAGACTTTATGCATACTTCTTAATTCTTACAGCGGAAGACTTTAGACATTTTTTTTTCTTTTTAAAACATAAACATGCATTGACATATATATATATATATATATATATATATACTTCTTCTTCTTCACATAGAGCATGCATCATAGCATATATAAATACTTCTTCTTACTTCTTCTTATTAGCATAGAACATGCATCATAACATAGATAGGTACTTAGTGCTTAGTTCAAGTTCTTAAACGACACCATCATAAGCAGGCATAATAAGGACATCCATAGACATCATCATCATAGGTAAACACATATATATGTAGACCTAACGGATCTTCTCCACCATGCCACTACCACACACATTTGGACCCTCCTGCTGCTCCCATTAGTTTATCCATCCCTTACCCTTATCTGCAGTACGAGGGAAAGATAAACTATAAGCACATAGGCTTAGTAAGATCCTGTCCTACTCACAAAAACCATACATCGACATTAATCATGGCATGTAGCATTCATAACATATAAGCGATATAATGTGTAACATACATGGCATCATCAACTTAGCATAAGTAACATAAGTAGATATAACATGTATCATCCATAACTTAGCGGAATAACATGAATATATGCTTAACCAACATAACATGCATCGTATGTAACTTAGTAACATAAACATCATAGCATATCCTCAAACATAACAGGTAACGTATATAACATAAGCATGTAAACATTCCTAACATATCATCAAACATAACATGTAAACATAGCATCATATCATATCATCAAACATAACATGTAACGTATATAACATAAGCATGTAGACATAACAATCAGCAGGTAAACATATGCAGGATGCTTTGAAAACATATATTTTAGGTACGTAAACATAAATCTCAACATATTTGGGCCCGGCATTGTACCACTTCTTCATTATCATAGCGCGCATCCCTAAATAGGCCCGAGGTAGCAAGTCTCGAACCTAATAGGTTTCTAGGCCCGAGTCTCATTCCATCGACCTAGGGGCAATCGTCATAGCGTAGAAGCCCATCCTAGGCCCGAGTCTTACTCCATCAACCTAAGGCATCTTGGAGCCCATCCCGTACTAGGCCCGAATCTTATTCCATCGACCTAGGGGCAATCATACATAGAAGTCCTTCCTAGGCCCGAGTCTTATTCCATCGACCTAGGGCATCTTAGGAGCCCATCCCTTCTTGCACCTTGTTAAGGTCTTGGTACAAGCCATGCAAAAGGTAAAATACTTATATGCTTATTTGTACAACATAGCTTATTTCATTAACATAGCATGGCATACTTCATTTCGTAACACATCATGCTTCATTGCATTAACATAGCATAGCATACTTCATTTCATAACACATCATGCTTCATTTCATTAACATAGCATAGCATACTTCATTTCATAACACATCATGCTTCATTGCATTAACATAGCATAGCATACTTCATTTCATAACACATCATGCTTCATTGCATTTAACATAGCATAGCATACTTCATTTCATATCACATCTTAGATATCACAATACACATAAGGCATGGCATAAGGCATGGCATCAAAGTAAGTAAATGCTAAACTATAACATGTTATCCTCATTTAGCATCATTTAATATCATAAGTCAACATGAATTCACCCAACATAAAACACATGTTAACCTAATTCATCACAACAACTTCATATGCATATAGAACATGAATTAGACTTCATCTAATCACCCAAAGTTTATGGTGGCCGAATGGTCCATGTAGGGCTTTTAGGGTTAGCCTTTAACCTAATTCATTAAACATAACAACAACATCATAACCCTACAAAACATGGATTGAAACCTCATTGGGTCATCAATATCTAGGGATGGCCGAATGGTCCTTGTTGGCCTTTGGGTTTAACTTTTGACCTAATCCATTTTAAACCTTAACATCATCATATAGTTACAAAAAACATAGCATATAACTTCATGGAAACCCTAAATCATGGCTTGGCCGAATAGGCTTTAGTGGTTACTAGGGTTAACCTTTAACCTAAACCCTTTTTCCATCCTAACATCTTCATCTAGTTACTAGACATAGCATATAACTTCATGGAAACCCTAAATCATGGCTTGGCCGAATAGGCTTTAGTGGTTACTAGGGTTAACCTTTAACCTAAACCCTTTTTCCATCCTAACATCATCATCTAGTTACTAGACATAGCATATAACTTCATGGAAACCCTAAATCATAGGTTGGCCGAATGAACCTTAGTGGCTATTAGGGTCAACTTTGGTCCTAATCCATTTTAAACCCTAGCATCATCATCTAGTTATAAAAAAAACATGGCATAGAGCCTCATTGAACCCTAAATCATGGCTTGGCCGAATAGGCTTTAGTGGTTATTAGGGTTAGCCTTTAACCCAAACCCTCTTTCCATCCTAACATCATCATCTAGTCACTAACAACATCTTCTTCTTACAAACATGATATAGACTTTCAATCAAACACCCAAACTTCATTTTGGCCGAATATGTCATATGGGTTTCTTTTACAAAATAGCAATCGAAGCTACTCGTATGCAGGTGAGGGATACTTACATCCTTTGCTTTGCTTGTAGTGTGAAGAAGATAACCTAACACAAAACCTAGCCCTTTCTTCTTGCTTGGAGGAGTTCGGCCAAAAGAGGAAAATGGGGAGGGAGAGGCTCTAGGTTTCGGTGAGAAGGAGAAGAAGAGAGGAAGTGGCAAATTAGGACTTTCCCTCTTCTTTATAAAGGGAGGAAGAGAAGTTTCTCTTCTCTTCTTCCATGCCTCTTCATTTACCTTTATCTCACTTATCTATAATCCCCCCCCCTTCATCTAATGATAATATCCTATTGGGCTTCTGGTTAGTGGGTGCATCTATAGGGTTTGGCTATCTCTAGAGGTTTGGAGTTCAATTCCTAGGTCTTGCATCCATTTTTGGCTTATTTTCTTTTGTTTTAGAAAAAGGCTCACCCAAGGCCCATGATCATCAAGCCAAAAATTCCTGTAAAATTGCTAGGAATTTTACGGGCGTTACAATCCTTCATACCTTTTAAAAGTTTCGTCCTCGAAACTTAGAACAATTGTGGGTACTTCTGCTTCATGTCCTCCTCGCGTTCCCAGGTAGCTTCCTCGTACCGTTGATTCTGCCATAGGACCTTTACTAAGGGCACCTCTTTGTTTCTTAGCCTCTTGATTTCTCGGTCTAGTATTTGGATAGGCCGACTTTCAATACTCAGGTCCTCTTGAACTTGTACTGTTTGTGGCTCGATCACTTGGTCCGTACTGGAAATGCATTTCTTGATCACAGAGACATGGAACACGTTGTGAATAGCCGACATCTCTTGAGGCAGCTCTAGCTTGTAAGCTACCTTGCCAATCCTCTACAATATCGGATACGGTCCCACGTAGCGTGGACTCAGTTTACCCTTCCTTCTGAATCTCATCACTCCCTTCATAGGAGCCACTTTGAGGAATACTAGGTCCCCAACTTCGAATTCTAACGGTCTACGCCGCATATCCGCATAGCTCTTTTGTCGGCTCTGAGCAGTTTCAATTCTCTGACGGATGTTCCGTATAGCTCGGGTGGTGTCATCGATGAAATCCGTCTGGAGTCCCATCCTCTTCTTTTCACCACCCTCGTACCAGCATATGGGAGATCTACATTTCCTCCCGTATAGAGCCTCGTAGGGTGTCATTCCAATAGTAGCCTAGTAGCTATTATTGTAGGCGAATTCTGCCAAACATAAGTATCGGCACCAGCTACCTTTGAAATCCAGTAGCAGCTCGTAACATATCCTCCGATGATTTACTCTTTCTTGTCGTCAGTCCGTGCGGGATGGAAGCGATCTTGAACAATAGCTTCGTGCCTAGGGCCTTCTGAACACATTCCCAGAAATGGGAAATAAAGCGACCATCTCTGTCAGAAATGATGGTCTTAGGAATTCCATGTAGTCTGATAATTTCCCTAGCATATAACTGAGCCAGTTGCTCCGTCGAATAGGTCATCTTGATTGCTAAGAAATGGGCGGACTTCGTCAATCTGTCCACAATTACCCATATAGCATCATAACCGTTTGTCGTCTTGGGCAATCCTGAGATGAAATCCATAGAAATGTCCTCCCATTTCCATTCTGGAATCTGGATCGGCTGCAGTGTTCCTCCAGGTCTCTGGTGTTCTGCCTTAACCCTCTGGCAGGTCAGGCAAGTACTGACATACCGAGCCACATCTCTTTTCATTCTGAACCACCAGAACTTTCGTTTTAGGTCTTGGTACATCTTGGTGGTTCCAGGATGCATCGTATAAGGAGTTCCGTGAGCTTCCTCAAATATCTCCTTCCGTAATTCTGGATCATTGGGAATACACAAGCGATCCCTGAGGTAGAGTACTCCACTATCAGAGATCCGAATCCCGTCGTCCTTTCCTTCTAAGACCTCTTGCTTGATCCTCTGAAGGCTTGGGTCACGGGCTTGCTTTTCCGGTATATCATCGAACAGCGTCGGTGTTATCGTCATGGTTGAGAGCTGTCCGGAGATGATTTCAACCCCGTAACGCATAATCTCTTTTTCTAAGGGCCGAGATAACCCTGATAGAGACATCAAGGTGGCGCAGGACTTCCTGCTGAGTGCATCAGCCACCTTGTTAGCTTTCCTTTTTTTTTTTTTTTTTTAATTAAACTAAGGCTAGCATAAAGTTGTTTTAAGCTTAAGGCATCATTCATGTTCTTTTGCATAATTTTAAGCTTAAGGTATTTTATATGAACAAGCATAAGGGTATCATACATATTTTCATGCATATTTAGCTAGACACATTCTTTATCATACGCTTATCTTTATATATTATAATAAGGCTAGCATAAGTTTATCCTACATGAATTCATGCATATTTAATCTTAAGGCATTTAACATCGTATACGAACAAAATAAGCTAAAGGAATTTCATGTCATACATGAACAAAATAAGCTAAAGGAATTTCATATCATACATGAACAAAATAAGCTAAAGGCATTTTATGTCATACATGAACAAAATAAGCTGAAGGCATTTTATGTCATACATGAACAAAATAAGCTAAAGCCATTTCATGTCATACATGAACAAAATAAGATAAAGGCATTTCATATCATACATGAATAAAATTAACAAAGTTAGAGTAGACATAGAATTCTTACTTGGAGCGGCAGGATTTGGAGCTTGATGTGTGTGTAGTGGTAAGGCAGATCCGCTCTGATACCACCTGTAACGCCCGCCTTTTCTGCACTCGAATGTCCGGAGGGGCGTACGTGACGGACACATACTTACATTTCATCACAATGAAGACTTTATGCATACTTCTTAATTCTTACAGCGGAAGACTTTAGACATTTTTTTTTTCTTTTTAAAACATAAACATGCATTGACATATATATATATATATATATATATATATATATATATATATATATATATATATATATATATACTTCTTCTTCTTCACATAGAGCATGCATCATAGCATATATAAATACTTCTTCTTACTTCTTCTTATTAGCATAGAACATGCATCATAACATAGATAGGTACTTAGTGCTTAGTTCAAGTTCTTAAACGACACCATCATAAGCAGGCATAATAAGGACATCCATAGACATCATCATCATAGGTAAACACATATATATATGTAGACCTAACGGATCTTCTCCACCATGCCACTACCACACACATTTGGACCCTCCTGCTGCTCCCATTAGTTTATCCATCCCTTACCCTTATCTGCAGTACGAGGGAAAGATAAACTATAAGCACATAGGCTTAGTAAGATCCTGTCCTACTCACAAAAACCATACATCGACATTAATCATGGCATGTAGCATTCATAACATATAAGCGATATAATGTGTAACATACATGGCATCATCAACTTAACATGTAGCATAAGTAACATAAGTAGATATAACATGTATCATCCATAACTTAGCGGCATAACATGAATATATGCTTAACCAACATAACATGCATCGTATGTAACTTAGTAACATAAACATCATAGCATATCCTCAAACATAACAGGTAACGTATATAACATAAGCATGTAAACATTCCTAACATATCATCAAACATAACATGTAAACATAGCATCATATCATATCATCAAACATAACATGTAACGTATATAACATAAGCATGTAGACATAACAATCAGCAGGTAAACATATGCAGGATGCTTTGAAAACATATATTTTAGGTACGTAAACATAAATCTCAACATATTTGGGCCCGGCATTGTACCACTTCTTCATTATCATAGCGCGCATCCCTAAATAGGCCCGAGGTAGCAAGTCTCGAACCTAATAGGTTTCTAGGCCCGAGTCTTATTCCATCGACCTAGGGGCAATCGTCATAGCGTAGAAGCCCATCCTAGGCCCGAGTCTTACTCCATCGACCTAAGGCATCTTGGAGCCCATCCCGTACTAGGCCCGAATCTTATTCCATCGACCTAGGGGCAATCATACATAGAAGCCCTTCCTAGGCCCGAGTCTTATTCCATCGACCTAGGGCATCTTAGGAGCCCATCCCTTCTTGGACCTTGTTAAGGTCTTGGTACAAGCCATGCAGAAGGTAAAATACTTATATGCTTATTTGTACAACATAGCTTATTTCATTAACATAGCATGGCATACTTCATTTCGTAACACATCATGCTTCATTGCATTAACATAGCATAGCATACTTCATTTCATAACACATCATGCTTCATTTCATTAACATAGCATAGCATACTTCATTTCATAACACATCATGCTTCATTGCATTTAACATAGCATAGCATACTTCATTTCATAACACATCATGCTTCATTGCATTTAACATAGCATAGCATACTTCATTTCATAACACATCATGCTTCATTGCATTTACATAGCATAGCATACTTCATTTCATAACACATCATGCTTCATTGCATTTAACATAGCATAGCATACTTCATTTCATAACACATCATGCTTCATTGCATTTAACATAGCATAGCATACTTCATTTCATATCACATCTTAGATATCACAATACACATAAGGCATGGCATAAGGCATGGCATCAAAGTAAGTAAATGCTAAACTCTAACATGTTATCCTCATTTAGCATCATTTAATATCATAAGTCAACATGAATTCACCCAACATAAAACACATGTTAACCTAATTCATCACAACAACTTCATATGCATATAGAACATGAATTAGACTTCATCTAATCACCCAAAGTTTATGGTGGCCGAATGGTCCATGTAGGGCTTTTAGGGTTAGCCTTTAACCTAATTCATTAAACATAACAACAACATCATAACCCTACAAAACATGGATTGAAACCTCATTGGGTCATCAATATCTAGGGATGGCCGAATGGTCCTTGTTGGCCTTTGGGTTTAACTTTTGACCTAATCCATTTTAAACCTTAACATCATCATATAGTTACAAAAAACATAGCATATAACTTCATGGAAACCCTAAATCATGGCTTGACCGAATAGGCTTTAGTGGTTACTAGGGTTAACCTTTAACCTAAACCCTTTTTCCATCCTAACATCTTCATCTAGTTACTAGACATAGCATATAACTTCATGGAAACCCTAAATCATGGCTTGGCCGAATAGGCTTTAGTGGTTACTAGGGTTAACCTTTAACCTAAACCCTTTTTCCATCCTAACATCATCATCTAGTTACTAGACATAGCATATAACTTCATGGAAACCCTAAATCATAGGTTGGCCGAATGAACCTTAGTGGCTATTAGGGTCAACTTTGGTCCTAATCCATTTTAAACCCTAGCATCATCATCTAGTTATAAAAAAAACATGGCATAGAGCCTCATTGAACCCTAAATCATGGCTTGGCCGAATAGGCTTTAGTGGTTATTAGGGTTAGCCTTTAACCCAAACCCTCTTTCCATCCTAACATCATCATCTAGTCACTAACAACATCTTCTTCTTACAAACATGATATAGACTTTCAATCAAACACCCAAACTTCATTTTGGCCGAATATGTCATATGGGTTTCTTTTACAAAATAGCAATCGAAGCTACTCGTATGCAGGTGAGGGATACTTACATCCTTTGCTTTGCTTGTAGTGTGAAGAAGATAACCTAACACAAAACCTAGCCCTTTCTTCTTGCTTGGAGGAGTTCGGCCAAAAGAGGAAAATGGGGAGGGAGAGGCTCTAGGTTTCGGTGAGAAGGAGAAGAAGAGAGGAAGTGGCAAATTAGGACTTTCCCTCTTCTTTATAAAGGGAGGAAGAGAAGTTTCTCTTCTCTTCTTCCATGCCTCTTCATTTACCTTTATCTCACTTATCTATAATCCCCCCCCTTCATCTAATGATAATATCCTATTGGGCTTAGTTAGTGGGTGCATCTATAGGGTTTGGTTATCTCTAAAGGTTTGGAGTTCAATTCCTAGGTCTTGCATCCATTTTTGGCTTATTTTCTTTTGTTTTGGAAAAAGGCTCACCCAAGGCCCATGATCATCAAGCCAAAAATTCCTGTAAAATTGCTAGGAATTTTACGGGCGTTACAATCCTTCATACCTTTTAAAAGTTTCGTCCTCGAAACTTAGAACAATTGTGGTACTTCGCTTCATGTCCTCCTCGCTCCTGTGTAGCTTCTCGCACTGCTGATTCTGCCACAGGACCTTTACTAAGGGCACCTCTTTGTTCCTTAGCCTCTTGATTTCTCGGTCTAGTATTTGGATAGGCCAACTTTCAATACTCAGGTCCTCTTGAACTTGTACTGTTTGTGGCTCGATCACTTGGTCCGTACTGGAAATGCATTTCTTGAGCACAGAGACATGGAACACGTTGTGAATAGCCGACATCTCTTGAGGCAGCTCTAGCTTGTAAGCTACCTTGCCAATCCTCTACAATATCGGATACGGTCCCACGTAGCGTGGACTCAGTTTACCCTTCCTTCTGAATCTCATCACTCCCTTCATAGGAGCCACTTTGAGGAATACTAGGTCCCCAACTTTGAATTCTAACGGTCTACGCCGCATATCCGCATAGCTCTTTTGTCGGCTCTGAGCAATTTCAATTCTCTGACGGATGTTCCGTATAGCTCGAGTGGTGTCGTCGATGAAATCCGTCTGGAGTCCCATCCTCTTCTTTTCACCACCCTCGTACCATCATATGGGAGATCTACATTTCCTCCCGTATAGAGCCTCGTAGGGTGTCATTCCAATAGTAGCCTGGTAGCTATTATTGTAGGCAAATTCTGCCAAACATAAGTATCGGCACCAGCTACCTTTGAAATCCAGGGCGCAGGCTCGTAACATATCCTCCAGTACTTGATTTACTCTTTCGGTCTGTCCGTCCGTCTGGGGATGGAAGGCAGTACTGAACAATAGCTTCGTGCCTAGGGCCTTCTGAACACATTCCCAGAAATGAGAAATAAAGCGACCATCTCTGTCAGAAATGATGGTCTTAGGAATTCCATGTAGTCTGATAATTTCCCTAGCATATAACTGAGCCAGTTGCTCCGTCGAATAGGTCATCTTGATTGCTAAGAAATGGGCGGACTTCGTCAATTTGTCCACAATTACCCATATAGCATCATAACCGTTTGTCGTCTTGGGCAATCCTGAGATAAAATCCATAGAAATGTCCTCCCATTTCCATTCTGGAATCTGGATCGGCTGCAGTGTTCCTCCAGGTCTCTGGTGTTCTTCCTTAACCCTCTGGCAGGTCAGGCAAGTACTGACATACCGAGCCACATCTCTTTTCATTCCGAACCACCAGAACTTTCGTTTTAGGTCTTGGTACATCTTGGTGGTTCCAGGATGCATCGTATAAGGAGTTCCGTGAGCTTCCTCAAATATCTCCTTCCGTAATTCTGGATCATTGGGAATACACAAGCGATCCCTGAGGTAGAGTACTCCACTATCGGAGATCCGAATCCCGTCGTCCTTTCCTTCTAAGACCTCTTGCTTGATCCTCTGAAGGCTTGGGTCACGGGCTTGCTTTTCCGGTATATCATCGAACAGCGTCGGTGTTATCGTCATGGTTGAGAGCTGTCCGGAGATGATTTCAACCCCGTAACGCATAATCTCTTTTTCTAAGGGCCGAGATAACCCTGATAGAGACATCAAGGTGGCGCAGGACTTCCTGCTGAGTGCATCAGCCACCTTGTTAGCTTTCCCTTTTTTTTTTTTTTTTTTTTTTTTTTAATTAAACTAAGGCTAGCATAAGGTTGTTTTAAGCTTAAGGCATCATTCATGTTCTCCTGCATAATTTTAAGCTTAAGGTATTTTATATGAACAAGCATAAGGGTATCATACATATTTTCATGCGTATTTAGCTAGACACATTCTTTATCATACGCTTATCTTTATATATTATAATAAGGCTAGCATAAGTTTATCCTACATGAATTCATGCATATTTAATCTTAAGGCATTTAACATCGTATACGAACAAAATAAGCTAAAGGCATTTCATGTCATACATGAACAAAATAAGCTAAAGGAATTTCATATCATACATGAACAAAATAAGCTAAAGGCATTTTATGTCATACATGAACAAAATAAGCTGAAGGCATTTTATGTCATACATGAACAAAATAAGCTAAAGCCATTTCATGTCATACATGAACAAAATAAGATAAAGGCATTTCATATCATACATGAATAAAATTAACAAAGTTAGAGTAGACATAGAATTCTTACTTGGAGCGGCAGGATTTGGAGCTTGATGTGTGTGTAGTGGTAAGGCAGATCCGCTCTGATACCACCTGTAACGCCCGCCCTTTTCCAGACCCTGAATGTCCGGAGGGGCGGCGCGTGACGCGACCGTACATACTTACATTTCATACAGCGGAAGACTTTATGCATACTTCTTAATTCTTACAGCGGAAGACTTTAGACATTTTTTTTTTCTTTTTAAAACATAAACATGCATTGACATATATATATATATATATATATATATATATATATATATATACTTCTTCTTCTTCACATAGAGCATGCATCATAGCATATATAAATACTTCTTCTTACTTCTTCTTTACTTCTTCTTATTAGCATAGAACATGCATCATAACATAGATAGGTACTTAGTGCTTAGTTCAAGTTCTTAAACGACACCATCATAAGCAGGCATAATAAGGACATCCATAGACATCATCATCATAGGTAAACACATATATATATGTAGACCTAACGGATCTTCTCCACCATGCCACTACCACACACATTTGGCCCCTCCTGCTGCTCCCATTAGTTTATCCATCCCTTACCCTTATCTGCAGTACGAGGGAAAGATAAACTATAAGCACATAGGCTTAGTAAGATCCTGTCCTACTCACAAAAACCATACATCGACATTAATCATGGCATGTAGCATTCATAACATATAAGCGATATAATGTGTAACATACATGGCATCATCAACTTAACATGTAGCATAAGTAACATAAGTAGATATAACATGTATCATCCATAACTTAGCATAACATGAATATATGCTTAACCAACATAACATGCATCGTATGTAACTTAGTAACATAAACATCATAGCATATCCTCAAACATAACAGGTAACGTATATAACATAAGCATGTAAACATTCCTAACATATCATCAAACATAACATGTAAACATAGCATCATATCATATCATCAAACATAACATGTAACGTATATAACATAAGCATGTAGACATAACAATCAGCAGGTAAACATATGCAGGATGCTTTGAAAACATATATTTTAGGTACGTAAAAATAAATCTCAACATATTTGGGCCCGACATTGTACCACTTCTTCATTATCATAGCGCGCATCCCTAAATAGGCCCGAGGTAGCAAGTCTCGAACCTAATAGGTTTCTAGTCCCGAGTCTTATTCCATCGACCTAGGGGCAATCGTCATAGCGTAGAAGCTCATCCTAGGCCCGAGTCTTACTCCATCGACCTAAGGCATCTTGGAGCCCATCCCGTACTAGGCCCGAATCTTATTCCATCGACCTAGGGGCAATCATACATAGAAGCCCTTCCTAGGCCCGAGTCTTATTCCATCGACCTAGGGCATCTTAGGAGCCCATCCCTTCTTGGACCTTGTTAAGGTCTTGGTACAAGCCATGCAGAAGGTAAAATACTTATATGCTTATTTGTACAACATAGCTTATTTCATTAACATAGCATGGCATACTTCATTTCGTAACACATCATGCTTCATTGCATTAACATAGCATAGCATACTTCATTTCATAACACATCATGCTTCATTTCATTAACATAGCATAGCATACTTCATTTCATAACACATCATGCTTCATTGCATTTAACATAGCATAGCATACTTCATTTCATAACACATCATGCTTCATTGCATTTAACATAGCATAGCATACTTCATTTCATAACACATCATGCTTCATTGCATTAACATAGCATAGCATACTTCATTTCATAACACATCATGCTTCATTGCATTTAACATAACATAGCATAGCATACTTCATTTCATATCACATCTTAGATATCACAATACACATAAGGCATGGCATAAGGCATGGCATCATTGTAAGTAAATGCTAAACTATAACATGTTATCCTCATTTAGCATCATTTAATATCATAAGTCAACATGAATTCACCCAACATAAAACACATGTTAACCTAATTCATCACAACAACTTCATATGCATATAGAACATGAATTAGACTTCATCTAATCACCCAAAGTTTATGGTGGCCGAATGGTCCATGTAGGGCTTTTAGGGTTAGCCTTTAACCTAATTCATTAAACATAACAACAACATCATAACCCTACAAAACATGGATTGAAACCTCATTGGGTCATCAATATCTAGGGATGGCCGAATGGTCCTTGTTGGCCTTTGGGTTTAACTTTTGACCTAATCCATTTTAAACCTTAACATCATCATATAGTTACAAAAAACATAGCATATAACTTCATGGAAACCCTAAATCATGGCTTGGCCGAATAGGCTTTAGTGGTTACTAGGGTTAACCTTTAACCTAAACCCTTTTTCCATCCTAACATCTTCATCTAGTTACTAGACATAGCATATAACTTCATGGAAACCCTAAATCATGGCTTGGCCGAATAGGCTTTAGTGGTTACTAGGGTTAACCTTTAACCTAAACCCTTTTTCCATCCTAACATCATCATCTAGTTACTAGACATAGCATATAACTTCATGGAAACCCTAAATCATAGGTTGGCCGAATGAACCTTAGTGGCTATTAGGGTCAACTTTGGTCCTAATCCATTTTAAACCCTAGCATCATCATCTAGTTATAAAAAAAACATGGCATAGAGCCTCATTGAACCCTAAATCATGGCTTGGCCGAATAGGCTTTAGTGGTTATTAGGGTTAGCCTTTAACCCAAACCCTCTTTCCATCCTAACATCATCATCTAGTCACTAACAACATCTTCTTCTTACAAACATGATATAGACTTTCAATCAAACACCCAAACTTCATGGCCGAATATGTCATATGGGTTTCTTTTACAAAATAGCAATCAAGCTACTCAGTATGCAGGTGAGGGATACTTACATCCTTTGCTTTGCTTGTAGTGTGAAGAAGATAACCTAACACAAAACCTAGCCCTTTCTTCTTGCTTGGAGGAGTTCGGCCAAAAGAGGAAAATGGGGAGGGAGAGGCTCTAGGTTTCGGTGAGAAGGAGAAGAAGAGAGGAAGTGGCAAATTAGGACTTTCCCTCTTCTTTATAAAGGGAGGAAGAGAAGTTTCTCTTCTCTTCTTCCATGCCTCTTCATTTACCTTTATCTCACTTATCTATAATCCCCCCCCTTCATCTAATGATAATATCCTATTGGGCTTCTGGTTAGTGGGTGCATCTATAGGGTTTGGCTATCTCTAGAGGTTTGGAGTTCAATTCCTAGGTCTTGCATCCATTTTTGGCTTATTTTCTTTTGTTTTGGAAAAAGGCTCACCCAAGGCCCATGATCATCAAGCCAAAAATTCCTGTAAAATTGCTAGGAATTTTACGGGCGTTACAAATCTAATCTTAGCCCGAGAGCCCAACAAGCCCTCCCTAGCTTACCGATTCATGCGATTTTATCAAATATGTCCTAATCTAGCATTCCAAACCTCATCAGTTATATCTGTATCACTAGTAAGAGCAATGTTTAAAAAATAACTATGAATCACATAATTTACATCTGGTTCCAAATCAAGAACAATAAAATCATTCATTAACAAATCATGTCTGATTGACACTAAGTCAATCTTAAGTTCTACACACTGATTGTAAAAATTAATACAGTACCCTAAATCAAGAAGACAAGTTACAGAAATAAGATTCCTTCGAATCTCAAGAGCATACATGACATCATGTAGAAACAAAGTACTTCCACCATGAAGGTTAAGTTTGCAAGTGTCGACTCCTTTGACTTCAACTCTTGCATTATTTTCTATATAGATCCATTTGTTGCCAGTTGGTACATGGCAGTAATGTAATCCGCTCTCGAGCTACATGGTTGGTTGCTCCTGAATCTATAATCCATAAAGGATAAGAATCAACCAACAACACTAAACTAGCAATAAAATGCTCAGGAAGAGAAGATAAACTCGGAATTACCGTTTTTGGTTTAGTACACTCCTGAGCGAAGTGACCCATCTTGCCACAGTTAAAGAAAGTCATCTTGCTTTTAGGTTTTTTCCCAATCTTCTTTCCATTCTTCTTGATTGAGCCTTGTCCCACTCCCGCAACACCAGCTTCCTTCTTCTTTCCCTTTCCCTTCTTGAACTAATCATTTTTCTTGGATCTAGATGATCTAGCAGAACCGACAACCACATAGACTTGTCCAAAAATCCTCGCGGATTCGACTCTCTCCGCCTCTAGTTTCACATGGCATGAGACATCAGTGAAAGTCTTAATACTCTCAGTGTGAGTTAGGGTCTACTTCATGATCTCCCAAGAATCTGAAAAAGAATGAATAACTGTCTGAACCTGTTGCTCATCGATCAACTCATGACCAACAGTTTTAAGCTCCCGAATCATGTTCGATATCTCCTTGAGGTGTTGAACCATAGTGACATTCGGGCGCTTCTTTAGCTATCAAATCTGATCGTCAACTATCGAAGCTTGATCAGACTCATTCCACTGTATCTATCCCTAAGGGTTGCCCAGACTGAATGAGCCGAAGGATACGACTCATACTCAAAAATTAGATCATCAACCATTGAACTTATCAATATACCCTTAGCAGTGGAATCCTTCTTTTTCCATGCCTTATAAGAATCAAGGTATCGTCTGTACTGTGTAGTGGGACTCTCAACAAGTTCTACCATAACTTGATGTACAACCTCTAGAACTTCCTATTCCTCAAGAATAAGGTGTCAGATCTTGTAGTTTTCCCCATTAAGTTTCTCACTCTTGTTGAGTTCAGCTATAATATTTTTTCATTGTCATAATATACCATAAATAAATAAATTATTTAGTTATTCAGTATATATTTTATGTATGTAATCTTTGATTGATTCAATATAAATCTGAGTTGATTTACAAAATCAAGTGACAACTACGTTCTCACTCAACATTTGTATGTGCCAATTTGACTTATATTGATCTATTCTATTACATACATCCCATTTAATGAACTTAATCATTATATAATCATGATATTTAGCATTAAATGAATTGATCATTTATAATTTTACTCATCATGAACTTATCATAGAGTATATTGCAATAAACAAATATCATGTATTAAGTAGAGTAAACAGCATAAAATGGACAAATTATTTTAATGAACATATCATAAACATGTTGTACATTATTAACATATAACAAACTCTATCAATAATGTTACACATAACATTTTTACTATTCATAATTAAAACAACTCTAATAAACTAGATAAACAATTACTACTCCCACTAGAACAAGTACTAGCACAGTAGTAATCCAAACACGCCCTATCTTTCTAGGCTCAACTAGGGAACTCTCGGCTAGGACACTCTCAGGATGATACCAAGTCATAGAATCCTATAAAGAATCCACACGTAAAGAACCCCCCCCCCCAGAAAAGTTCTCTTCTGGTTCTTCTTCACACTCTGCATAGTGAAACAACTCTGTGCACAACTATGTATATGTGATGCACCCCTTGTAGCGCCCCCATATCTGATGTGCAACATCACCCAGATTTTTCAACAATGAACGAACCAAATCCCAAATCATGTAGTTATCCAGAATCGAAAACTCTTGCATCTCGAGTCTCTAGAATAACCAATCAAGCCTCCCCATGTATCTTCTGACTCTATAAGCAGAGTCATACTCTATCCCCTGGATAGCTTCCCTCAGCTTATTTCGTAACACATCGCGATGAGTTATCATGGTAATCATCCGTGCCATCTGAAAAAATTAAAATTAATTAAGTCAGTACAAAACTGACAAACCAGCTCATATACCGGCTTAATCCATTTTATACATGCATAGAACCAACATAATAAATCAAGAAAGAAAAAAAACTTTTCAGAAGATCCAATAACCAATCGATTGGAATTTACTCAATCGACTAAAATATATTTTAGTCGACCGACATCAATCAATAGTCTATCAGTCGATTGCCAACTTATACTAGTCAACTAATACTTTGGAAACTCAACTCGGCAGTATTTCGTGAGAACCCGAATACCACACGATTTGCTTCAAGCACCCTAGGCACCCGAGCACCATATATGGTATTCTGTCTTCTCATCATCCCTAGCCACCAACCCTAGTTCACTAAGCCTATAATTAAGTTGTTTATGCCAAGTACAAGTTGTTCCAATTAAATACTCAATATTTTTAGTTATGAGTTAAGTTGACCATAGTCAACTATGACAAGTCAGCCAATGTCGACCGCCGAGTGCTTCTAGTGCTTTGTACTCTGGCCGAGCACCCTGTGCCTTGGCTGAGTACTTACACTATTTTCTTGAGTAGCACAAGGTTTGGCTGAACACCCTGTGCCTTGGTCGACCACCACATGGAAAAATCGAGAACATATAGACAATTCCGAGTACCATATGTAATGGCTGAGTCGAGAAGGACAGTTTCTCACTCATGAACTGCCAGTCGAACTCCCATGTAAAATCTGAGCACCCATAGTCCCAACCGAGTCGAGAAAGGCAGTTTCTCACTTGGGAATTTCTTGATAAAAGCACTGTTCATCATTTTCATGATGAACTTTGCGCAAAGCTCGATTTCACACTTAGGAACTTCATGACATGCAGTTTTCCACTCGGGAAAATCTTGAGAAAAGGCTGAGTACTTCGTGCGCCTCTGTCCCGTGCACCTAAAGTGCAGGTGTGCTTTTTCTCACTCGGCAATCATCCGAAGAAATCACTATTCATCGTCTTCTTCAATAAACTCATGATTTTTACAGTCTAAATTTACACGAATAGATGAAAACCAACGTTTGCTTTGATACCAATGTTGGATTTACTTGCATCTAAATGAAGTTTGCATAAATTTTAAAGTAACTATAAACAATAATACTATAATTACAAGGCTTACAGTGCTTTCGTCGGTTTATCACCGGTGGTCCAAGCAGTTCTCTTCATCGAAGGAGAAAGACACTCACCATCCGAAGGATGATCACGATTAGTAAAATCGAAAGATCCCTACTATTCCACAAACCAAAATCTAGTCATGCCTTGGGTGTTCTCGAAACTCTCTATTCTCTCTGACAACCTAACGGTGTTCTCACAGCACCTCCTTCGGCAGTCTGACGATGATCCTCGCACTCACCCCTCTTGCTCTCACACCTCACACACCTTGCCCTTAGCCTTCACAATTTGGACACACACCCCTTTTAAAGGGGTGTTCTGTTCACACGAAATGCACCATGAGCACATGTTGCCAAAAAAGTTTAGAGCTTAAAAAAAAACATCATTTTTTTAATTTCTACTGTGATTCCACACAACTGAATCAACTATTCTAGTTGATTAGCTTGGTCATTATGATTTATTAAATTAAGTTATGGTAGATCAAATTGTATCATAGTCAATTGAATCATATAATATATATATTTTAAAAAATTATAAAATTTCATGAACATGTATAATGTAGTGTGATCTATCAAGAAAAATACTCTTTGGAAAAAAAAATCATATTTTAAGAAATGACACTAGCTTGAAAATGGATAAAAGTTTTAGTGCAAAATTTGCATTTATGTATAGGTTGTCTTCTCTTACTAATTTAGCAACATATATCTCATCAAAATGAACGGGTTTAATATATAAAAAGTCAATGACTCATTTTGTAATAAGATGTCAAAATTTTAAAATTTTGCAATTTAAAAATTATTTAAGAAAATTTTCAATGATGATAATAATGAGATTTACCCACTTCACGTATCAAGATGAAATCCTACTATGTTACCCGAAATTATATATCAAGGAACAATCACATTCATGTAATAAAATCATATAACTTTTTATAAAATACGTAGGATCTATGATACCCAAATTTATACATTAATCAACAATGCCATTATAAGTTCCCTCCTTTTTGGATATGCAATACTTAACAAACATGATAGAAACAGTAGAAAGATTAATTGTGAAAACATTGCAATTTCTACTAAGCAAGGTTGGAATCACAATGTTTTACCAAGCACTTAGCGAGTGAGACTCAACCTTTTACCCAATACTGCACAATTAACTAATGCTAAATAAATTCAATTTTATATTTTGTATCAATAAAACTTTTTCAAAATGAAGTTAAAATGGTTCTGTGTTACATATCTAATTACATTTAGTTGTATTATGTTCATTCCAAATGATATGATACCTAGAGTTTTATACTTGAAGGTCGAGAACTTACTCACATCGCTAGCATCCATTTTCCATGAGTCATTGATCTTCAACATGATTGTTCTTCATGCAAATCACTTTTTTTTTAGCTGCTTGTAGATGATGAATTGTTGTTAGGTCCATCTTTTTTTATTAGTCTTTCTACTCTGTCATAGATGGCCATGAATGTGAGATGGTGGTTGCGTCTAACTTGTATTTCCTTATCTGATGAGTTATTGTCCCATGTGGTGGATAGTGTGAGATGTTTAATTGTCTTGGTGAGTGCTTCTTCTCTACACGACTCGGATGAGAAGTTCTCCCATGTGACTGATACAATTGCATTGTCGTGATGCGATGTATCAAATATAAAATTTATAAGTAACTGAACCCTCTAGACTAACTTAGCATAAAGATGACTCGAATCGTCTCCCAACTAGTGTAATCAGTAGAATGATGTTCTTAGAATTATTTCGTTATTATTTTAGGTTTTCTAGTATGATGGGGGGGGAGGGGTGAAATTAGAAAGCTAATCTGCGATTGCACGTAATGAAATCTAAGCTAAGCTAATGTAATTGCATCAAATAAATGACAATACATTAAACAAATTAAAACATTCAGGAATTTAAACAAACAACTTGTGTGTGGTGATTAAAATAACACTAATATTTAAAAGACATTAAAACAAACATCTTACAAGACTAAATAAAAATCACTAAATAACTAATACTAATGTAGGGGGAAAATTGACAAACACTTGACATGCATACAAAAGTGAATAAATCTAATCTAAAGCAAGGAAATAAATGATCTCTCCCTCCAAATGTAGTTGGAAGCGGGTTTATGGTTGAAGGTAATCGCGATTAAATCCGTTAGAGTCTCGATCAAGTTTCTGGAGGTGACGTGGGTATGGGATGAGGCAAACTCCATATTCTACTAGTTTAATGGGAGCTTCGAGCTCTCACGGATTAGTTGAGCTCAGAGGAATGTCGTCGGAGGCAGAGCTTCTCCTATATTCCACAGGAGAAGAGGGTGTGATGATGAGATGGTGGATATCGACGGAGTACCTCGATGGAGCGACTCTTCCCTTCAATCCGAGCGGAAGAGAGGTGGATGGAGTCTCTCATGAGTGGGAGAAGTGGTGGAGGTGGTTGTGGAAGAGAGGAAGAAGAGATACCTCAGAAAAAACCCTTATTGGGCTTTTATATTTGTCCAAAACGAAGGCTCAGCTATGGTGGTCTTTGGAAGGTGAAAAAAAAAATCACTGTGCTACTACAGTAACTCCACGTTGCTACAGTGTTCTTGAGTAGCTACAGTACTCGCGCATCTACAGTGCTCTCAAGTAGCTACAATACTAGCTATAGTATCCATGAAACTACAATTGATATAGTGTTCCGGAGTAGCTACAGTACTCGTGCAACTATAGTGCTCCCGAGTAGCTACAGTGCTACCGCAACTACATTGCTTCTGAGTTGCTACAGTACTTTCCTATGCATTCCTCAATTTGCTTTTAAATTCTCTACAAAGTAAAGTATACATTAAATTACTACTAAGGGTATCAAATTAGTATGCATTTGTATTAAAACGCTAAAACAATCAATATTCGTAAAACATGATAAATAAATCAAATTAAACATATGAATAAATCAAAATATCGAGGAATGTATATAAAATATCATATCAAAACATGAGTTAATAGTGACTCTCAACATCTTTTCCTTATTATTTCTCTTGTTCCTGACACTCACTTCTATAATATCTTTTGACACTCAAAACATATTATAATAACTTTTTTTATCTTCTTTCTTTGTTTCTCTCTTTTGATATAGAATAATCTCTTCAAATGAGATCTCACCTCATTATACATATTTACGAAATTTTATGATTTTCAACCTTCGTAGAATTTTTGATAAATTTTTAAAACTGGATTATTTAAATCTACAAGGTTTAGTCACTTGTGATAGAATATAGTTGAATGAAATATGGTTCACTCAATTAAATGGCTAGTGAAATTGGATGAATCAATAACAAAGATCCAAAATATGTTTTGTTTTCAATATCTCCAACTCCCTTTAATTTAGTCTACAATTCAATATTAATTAACTTGCTAAGAGTATAAATTTGTGTAACATTGATGGCATATTTTTGTGCAGTATTGATAACCCTTGAAGTCTTAGAAATTTAAGGGGAGGATACTTTTATATGTCAGAAGAAATCATACTAGGGTTGAGCATTCAGTTAAAATCAAATTGACCGAATTGAACTAATCGAAATTGAACTTTTTTTTTGGACCAACCAAATTGATCAAATTTTTTTACTAAAATGAAAAAACATAACCAATATAAAATTGTTTAATTCAGTAATTTATTGAATTAACCGAACTTTTACAAATAATAAAAATATCTCCATTGCATTGACATAATTAATCTCCTTGTATTTGCATAATTAATCGAATAAAATATTTCAAAATAATTTTAATTATTTACATTCTTGCATATTACAGAATTAACTGAAATAAATAACATAATTTATATTATTTAAGAAAAGATGACTACAAATTTCAATCTATATGTCACAAACTTCAGCTTTATGTCCCTTAAATATTTACATAACTTAATCTCAAATTGTCAATTCCACCGTGAATACTGCAACTTTAATGTTAACCGAATTAAATACATTGCATTTTATAAAATTAAATACATAGCAAATTTTAGTTTGTCAAAACTAAATAGTATTATTACTGCTAAATATATCTATCAATTACACAATCATTAATGATATTTTCAACAACTCAGAAAGTATTGCAAGTTCTTAGTCATCAAAAGATTCAAACCTAAAAATTATAAATTTTGCCAATCAAAAGATGATAAATAAAATTCCACGTGAATCACATGTTGAAGATCACATTGCAGGCCTCATGAGGGTCTTGTGGCTAGTTGTCACACCTCGAGAGTATATTTATTCCTTGATCGGATGGTATCCTCTTGTGACAATATAAGATATAATATCAATACATGACCCACATAGCTGCTATCACAGATAAACCATAAAACACAGCGTAATACGTCAACAATAATAAAAATATAAAGACTCAAATACATGTGTACCGGTATGACTTTGACAGAACAAGAAAAATGATCGAAACCAACATCAAATCAAAATCCATAGTCAAGGCCAAAAACATACAACGCAACTATACACTCCGAATGCAGAAACAACATAGGATAAAATCTCCAAAACTAACAATCTAAAATAAAACAATGATATGGAATATAATCCATACCCTCGGTGTGAGATGGGATCAACTGGTGGAGCTCCGAGCACTCAAGGAAACTTCTACCTGTTACTTGGGCGACAAGAAAACCCAGGGTCTATGATGGTGAGTATAAAACACAGCGGTAATATGAAAGATAGTGCATGATCAAGAACTAACATATGAAGAGAACCAAGTATACAAATGGAGATGAACAGATATATAGATGGAGATCAACGGTATATAGTCATAAAAGTGATAACAAATAACTATCAGTGTAAATATAAATAGTGCATGAACAACCAACTGATCAACTGTACATAACGTAATGTCCTAACATACCTGAATGGTCTGCAACGATACAACATATACAACCTGAACAAGTATACAACAATATAACACGTACGACAGGATAGAGTAACACTACCTTTATAATTAATACACGATCTTGCGAACATACTACAACAAATACAACAACGTACCTGATCCAACCTACTCAACATCATGATATTGCTCAAATACATACAACCGCCCAATCAACTCGCACACTGGTACTCCACACACAACAACATAGAATATGCAAATAACATACAAGATGATGTACAATCAAATGCAGCAAACATGACTCAATCAAATACAACATCACAACAAGCATATATAGACTGTATCTATATATACTTCTCACACTCACACACATATATATGCATAAATATATGTATATGTATATGTATATATATACAAATGCCCTCACACATGACAATGCAAATGCATGGTCATGCCTACACACCCCACTCGCTACCATGTTCCCAGTGTGGTCTAGGTGGCACGACATGACAACTGTCTCAACTCAACAACAAGCACTACTCTCGAATGGTCGATTGGGCAGTATGAATAAGTAGCGATAAGTTACACAACGGGAGTCCCTGCTGCTGGCCACTCTGACTGACACATGAGTGGTCGAGTGCCACACATACAGACAACTGTACGCAACTCCAACTAACACTATCAATAGTAGCCGAGTGTGGCACAACAAATGAATTGCCACCGCACCAGTTACTACTACCATGAGTAACTATGAAGGCGGGATGACTGACGACCCTCTCAACCACAAGGGAGATCAAGTTGCTAGCATACATGTAAATGGAATGAATACTCAATCACACATACGTACATCCCTAATACACTCTCTATCCCACAGAGAGTCGTATACAACTAACAATAGACCATGCTAGAACTTCCAGTCCGTAGCGACACACCGTCGACAACCCACACTACCATGTACAAACATATGATCCGTAAGTTATACAACGAAAGGTATGTTGGGACTTTTCGAGCCGCAAAAACCGCTTTTTGCATTGCGGAAACCTCGAAAGTCAGACATGGATCCGTGCGAAGATAAACAAAAATACATGTACGTGTTTAAAACCTTAGATCTACATGTGAAGAGTTTTACCCTTGATGCGATGCCCTTCGCTTATCCCGCTCGTCCAAACAGTTTGCCGGAACTCGAGAGTGTCAAGTGTACACTCCTCTATCGGTATCCATATGGACAAAAGGTGGAGAATGCAATTTAGAGTGTGCTAGAACTCCTTGAAATCCACGACAATGGAGGATTAGGGAGAAAAGCTTGAGAAGAGAGGAGGAAGAAGATGAAGTTAATCCACTTAACTTCACACTAATGCACCAACACAAAAGTGGCCAGCCACTTGATGGGAGTTACATCCATGTAATACCAAGAGCCATGGCTCTTGGTCTCCCTCATGAGGTGGCACCCCATAATGTGTCCATAATGATGTGGAACATCATCATTGGCCGGCCCATGCCAAGTCATCATGACATGATATTTGGTCAAGTCAAACTTGACCATTCATCTTCCCTCTCAAGTCAAGTCAAACTTGACCTCTTATCTCTCATGGTTGATCAAATCCAACCATTTGATTCAGGTTAATTTGATTTAATGAATCTCTATTCATTAGTTTAAATTGACTCGATGAATCAAATCTTAATTAGACTCATTCAACACTTGAATCAAATTGAGTCCAACTCAATTAGTCTAATTTAGATTACTCTTAATCCAATTTGATTCATCCCATGAACCTAATCCACATGGTCCATCATATGAACCTAATCTCCAACTAATTGCCTTTTGTGTGTGACCCTATAGGTTCTTGTAATGTTGGCAATGCTCCTAAATGGATTTAGAAACATGAGCAATGAGCGGTATCTAGCAACACATCATTGCTACCCAAGTTATAAGAATGTTGAGATCCAACATCACCTTTGTGACTACTAATTGTGACTCTCACAAATAAGTGACAATGTCCCTCTATTCTTGACATCTAGATTGACCAATTGAGGTATATACCGTATCATCATCAGTACAATCTATATCTTGAACTCCAAGTAGACTTACTCTAATCAAATGAGCTCAATATCTCATATTGACTCATTTGGGCATGACCATGCACTTAGTGGTCTCACTATATCAAGAATCACGATGTCAATCCCGTCATATAGGAGGGATAGATCTCATCTACATTACTCACATCCCTCCACATAATTTATTACATACCCAGTAATCGCCTTTATAGTCCACCCATTTACGGGTGACGTATGACGAAGCCAAAGTATGCAACTCCTTATATATGGAACCATGGTGACTTTAGGTCCAAGGACTAATAGTCATACTAATAGTCACATGAGAAAGTATATGACACTCATATAACGATCCATGATACTTTCTCATGGCGGGTCATTCAGTATACATTCTCCAATACATACTCATGTGTCAACTTGATATCTCATATCCATGACTTGTGAGATCAAGTCATCGAGTTGACCTACATGCTAGTCTCTTCGCATTAACATTGTCCCTGCATGTTAATACTTGACTATGAATGATTAAGAGTAGTGTTCTTTATATCATCTCATTATCGATTCAACCAATCAATTGATATAGATAAGAACCTTCTACTCAAGGACGTTATTATACTTAGTTATTTGACACCAATGCAAGTAAGTATAATAACCATAAAGAAATGCCTTTATAAATAGGAATATGATATAACAAAGTCCATACAACAATCATCACATGATTGACTCTAGGGCTTTCACTAACAATCTCCCACTAGCACTAGTGCCAATCACCATAATATCTAATACCCAATGACCTAGTGTGACCATCATGCTTTTTCTGTGCCAAAGCCTTGGTCAAGGGATCTGTGACGTTAGCCTCTGTGGGTACTATGTAAATCTTCACATCTTCTCTATCGATAATCTCTCGAATGAGATGGAAACATCGTAGTATGTGTTTGGTCCGCTGGTGTGAGCGAGGCTCCTTAGCCTGCGCAATCGCTCCATTGTTGTCACAATAGAGCTCTATAGGATCTGTTATGCTAGGAACCATCCCAAGCTCAGTAATGAACTTGCGGATCCAAACTGCCTCCTTTGCTGCCTTTGATGCAGCAATATACTCGGCCTCTGTTGTAGAATCAGCAACTGTGTCCTGCTTCGAACTCTTCCAGCTCACAGTGCCACCATTCAAGCGAAACACGAACCCTGACTGTGATCTATAATCTTCTTGGTCAGTTTGGAAGTTGGCATCGCTGTAACCCTTTACAGCTAGCTCCTCATCGCCTCCAAATATCAAGAAATATTCTTTGGTCCTTCTCAAGTACTTAAGAATATTCTTGACTGTTAACCAGTGACGCTCACCTGGATATGACTGGTATCTACTCGTCATGCTCAAAGCATATGAAAAATCAGAACGAGTACATAACATGACGCACATGATAGATCCTATGGCCGATGCATAAGGGATCTTATCCATGTGGTCTCTCTCCTCTCTAGAAGAGGGATTTTAAGTATTCGAAAGACTCACACCATATGACATCAACAGAAGTCCCTTCTTGGAATTCTGTATGGCAAACCGTAGTAATACCGTGTCAATAAATGTACTTTGACTTAGGCCAAGCAATCTCTTAGATTTATCTCTATAGATCTTGATGCCTAGAATACAGGCTGCTTCACCTAAGTCTTTCATTGAGAAGAACATCCCCAGCCAAGTCTTCACAGACTGTAGCGAAGGGATGTCATTCCCAATGAGTAGTATGTCATCCACATACAACACAAGGAAGACAACTATGTTTCCATTAACCCTCTTGTAGACACAGGGTTCATCTTCATTCTTGATGAAACCAAACTGTTTGATCGCATCATCGAATCGAAGATTCCAGCTCCAAGAAGCTTGCTTTAGCCCATAAATGGACCTTTGCAGTTTGCATACTTTCTCAGTATGTTGTGGATCTACAAAACTCTCAAGTTGTGTCATGTATACATCCTCGAGCAAGTTTCCATTCAAAAATGTAGTTTTGGCATCCATCTGCCAGATCTCATAATCGTGGTATGCTGCAATACCAAGAATGATCCGAATGGACTTAAACATTGCCACTGGAGAAAAGGTTTTATCATAGTCAATACCATGAATTTTCTTGAAATCTTTAGCCACCAATCGGCCCTTATAAGTATCCGTAAGTCCATCTATATCATTCTTTCTCTTAAAGACCCACTTACACCCCAATGGATTTGACGCCTTCAGGTGGATCAACCAAAGTCCATACTTGGTTGGTGTACATGGATTCCATCTCGGATCTCATGGCCTCTAGCCATTTCTCAGAATCTGGGCTCATCATAGCTTCCTGATAGGAGGTAGGCTCATTCTCAATGAGCATAACGTCATCATGGTCAGACAAGAGAAATGAGTATCTCTCAGGTTGACAATGTACCCTATCAGACCTGTGAAGAGGTAGGTCTACCTGAACAGGTTGTTGTTCCACAACTCTTTGTGCAATAATCTCATCACCCACAACACTTTGTGGTTCCAGTTTAACCTCCATCAAGGCCTTAGTGCTAGAGTCCTTATCTTGAATTTCATCAAGATCGAACGTACTCCCACTACTTTTTCTAGAAATAAAATCCTTTTCTAGAAATACCCAAGTCTTTGCCACAAACACTTTATGCTGACTGAAAATGTAGAAGTAATATCCCTTCGTTTTCTTAGGATAACCAACAAAATAGCACTTATCGGATTTTGGTCCCATTTTATCTGAGACTTGACGTTGAACGTAAGTCTCACAATCCCAAATCCTCATGAAAGACATCTTGGGATTTTTTCCTATCCATATCGTATATGGTGTCTTTATCACAGCCTTGGATGGTACACGGTTAAGTGTAAAGGCTGGTGTGCCTAGAGCATATCCCCAAAAGGATACAGGAAGATCTGTGTGACTCATCATAGATCGTACCATATCTAATAGGGTACGATTCCTCCTTTCGGATACACCATTCCACTGTGGTGTTCCAAGAGGAGTGAGTTGGGATAGAATCCCACACTCAGCTAGATAGTCACGAAACTCATGGCTAAGGTATTCACCACCTCGATCTGATCGAAGTATCTTAATACTCTTGTCAAGCTGGTTTTGTACTTCATTCTTGAATTCTTTGAACTTTTCAAAGGATTCTGACTTATGTGTCATCAGATACACATAACCATATCTACTAAAGTCATCAGTAAATGTAATGAAGTACCTATAACCACCTCTAGCAGCAACATTGAAAAGGCCACATACATCACTATGTATAAGTCCTAACAAGTCTGTTGCTCTTTCGCTGTGTCCACTAAAGGGAGTCTTGGTCATCTTGCCTAGAAGGCAAAACTCGCATGTCTCATATGATTCAAAATCAAATGAGTCTAGCAGCCCATCCTTATGGAGTTGGGATAAACGACTCTCATTTATGTGACCTAAGCGACAATGCCAGAGATAGGTTTGGTTCAACTTATTTGACTTGAACCTTTTGGTACTTATGTTATAGATGGTGTTCTCTAAGTCTAGAATGTAGAGTCCGTTCATCAGAGGTGCTCTACAATAGAACAAATCATTTAAATAAACTGAACAATATTTGTTCTTTATTATAAATGAAAAACCTTTCTTGTCTAAACAAGAAACTGAAATTATGTTCTTAGTCAGAGCAGGCACATAACAACATTCATCTAATTCTAGTACAAGCCCCGAGGGCAAAGATAGAAAATAAGTTCTTATAGCAATAGCAGCAACCCTTGCTCCATTGCCTACTTGTAGGTCCACCTCGCCCTTCATCAATGCCCTGCTATTTCTCAGCGCCTGCACATTAGTACAAATGTGAGATGCACATCCAGTATCTAATACCCATGATGAAGAAATAGATAGATTGACTTCTATGACATATATACCTGAAGTAGAAGTCTCACTTCTCTTCTTCTTAAGATCTTCCAGATATGCTTTGCAGTTACGCTTCCAGTGTCTAGCTTCCTTACAGTGGAAGCAAGTCCCTACCTTTGCCACCCCTCCTTTCGGTTTCAGTGCCTTGCCTTTGCCCTTTGGCTTGGGACTTTCCCTTACCTTTAGGCTTGCCCTTGCCTTTCTTCTTTTGCACCATCAAAATGGAGTTAGGTTTTCCCTTCTTAAGGTTGAGCTCAGTAGTTCTCAACATGCTGAGCATCTCAGGTTGTGGCTTATCAATTTTATTCATGTTGTAATTCATGATAAATTGATTATAGCTTTGTGGCAAAGATTGCAAGATCAAGTCAGTGACCAGCTCTTGGCCAAGTGGGAATCCCAACCTCTATAGGTTTTCTATATACCCAATCATCTTGATTACATATGGACCTACGGGAGTCCCATCTTGCATCTTGGACTGAAACAGTGCCTTAAAGATCTCATATCTCTCGTGCCTTGCTTGTCCTTGATATAGTTGACGAAGATGTTCAACCATATCAAAAGCATTCATGAACTTGTGTTGCTTCTGAAACTCAGAGTTTATGGTCGTGAGCATGAGGCATGACACATCTAATGCATCATCTTGATTCTTCTTGTAAGCATCTCGATCAGCTCGCGAGGCAGTGACAGGAGGTCCCTCCGGAATGGGCTATTCCAGGACGTACAATTTTCTTTCTTGGGTGAGAATACTCGATTCTGCATCACCCAGAAATTAGCTCCATTGAGCTTGTCCTTCTCAAGGACAGAATGCAGGGAGAGAGTGTTCATATTTGTCAACATGGTAATCTACAACATACACAATGCAGAAAATTAATATCATATTTCATTTATCATTTAATTAGGCCTTTAATCAAATGATGCTCCCACTAAATTATAGGACTTTTGTAGAATCGATTCATGGATGTGGTCAAACCACATTACTAGATTCATACAAACTAGCTATAATTCTTGCATAACAAGATCCACATTATACTACGCCTTGAGTTAGCTTTGGCTAAATCGCTCACGACTTAGTATGATTGGTAGGTAACAGATTACCGATTACATCTCTATGCAACTCTTGTTTATAAGATCAAGATCTACATTTACAAAAGACCTTGAGTTAGCTTTGGCTAAATCGCCCAAGATTTAGTGTAAATGAGATCTTATCCTATCTTTCCAACGGTTGGAATATGCCTATAGTTTTACTCGATCCAATTGAGTTAACTAGTTTTACTCAATCTAATTGAGCTTATACTCACCCAACCTGTGATAGACGGGACCAAGATTGTCCCTCCGCACCCTACCAAGAAAATATACGTTGCTATTCTTTGGCAGATTCAACAATAACAAATGATCGAGGTAGTGATGGGTATCAAAACTTGGTAGACATTTCGAGTTGATTCGATTAAGATCTAATCTAATCGTGAATGTGTATCATATACGCATTAAGGCCTTAAATACCCTACACTAGCATGCATCACATACATACAAGCAAAATATACTAGCATGCATCATATACATACAAGTAAAATATCCTAGCATGCATCATATAGATATAAGCAAAATTTACTAGCATGCATCACATACATATAAGAAAAAACAAATATATATATATATCAACATATATATATATAATTAAATTGTGATGAGGTCATGACCCTACTACGATATTCTCAAGCCAATGAAAAGATCGGACGGTCAACCTAGGATTAGCAGCTTCTCCAAGCGCCTCCTTTGATCGCCATGTATCGTCGGCACCCTCCTCGTAACTTCGTCTACTAGTGGACCTTCCCCCGCTTCATTTTTGTACATTATAAACATGAAACCCAAGTTACATTCGAGTCTAAAACTATTTACAACAGGAATATTAATAAAAGAGAGGCACGATGCACAGGTCGCATACATTATACAACATGCACAACACAAAACGGTGCACAAACTGTATTATGAATTACAATACATTTTTGTCCAATTACATTGGGGTTCTGGGGTCATGACTATCACAGTATTATACATAATTTTAAATTATGTATTTTACAGAAATTTCTATAATTTTTCCTATTTTTTTCAATTTTATGAGTCACATCTCCGTAACGGTCCCACTAAGCGATTTCCAAGCGCGATCGCGGGACAATGCCCCTTGCGGGGTTAGGGGCAGTGCCCCTACTCACAAAATGAATCTCGCGAGTGTCCCATCTTGATCTTATAGCGCCTTAAGTCACTGTCCCAAAAGACTAGAGCGAGAATTCACCGTTTCGGAGAGTTTTTCTCGGTGGTTGAAGCATTCAAGTGTCCCAACACTTGTTGCTTCAACTCTTCGAGAAAAATACTCAAAAAAATCTATAAAATAGGAAACTTACAGACCTGTAATTTTTATATCTAATACAAAAAATTACAAAACTAAACCCATACATGCTTCGCACGTGGCTCTGATACCACTGTTGGAACTTTCTGAGCCACAAAAATCGCTTTTTGCGTTGCAGAAACCTCGGAAGTCAGCCACGGAACCGTACGAAGATAAATAAAAATACATGTACATGTTTAAAATCTTAGATATACTTTTGATCTATATGTGAAGAGCTTTACCCTTGATGCGATGCCCTTCGCTTATCCCGCTCGTCCAAATGGCTTGTCGGAACTCGAGAGTGTCAAGTGTACACTCCTCTATCGGTATCCACACGGACAAAAGGTGGAGAATGCAACTTAGAGTGTGCTAGCACTCCTTGAAATCCATGACAATGGAGGATTAGGGAGAAAAGCTTGAGAAGAGAGGAGGAAGAAGATGAAGTTAGTCCACTTAACTTCACACTAATGCACCAACACAAAAGTGGCCAGCCACTTGATGGGAGTTACATCCATGTAATACCAAGAGCCATGGCTCTTGGTCTCCCTCATGAGGTGGCACCCCATGATGTGTCCATGATGGTGTGAAACATCATCATTGGCCAGCCCATGCCAAGTCATCATGACATGACATTTGGTCAAGTCAAACTTGACCATTCATCTTCCCTCTCAAGTCAAGTCAAACTTGACCTCTTATCTCCCATGGTTGATCAAATCCAACCATTTGATTCAAGTCAATTTGACTTAATGAATCTCTATTCATTAGTTTAAATTGACTCGATGAATCAAATCTAAATTAGACTCATTCAACACTTGAATCAAATTGAGTCCAACTCAATTAGTCTAATTTGGATTACTCTTAATCCAATTTGATTCATCCCATGAACCTAATCCTCATGGTCCATCATATGAACCTAATCTCTATCTAATTGCCCTTTGTGTGTGACCCTATAGGTTCTTGTAATGTTGGCAATGCTCCTAAACGAATTTAGAAACATAAGCAATGAGCGGTATCTAGCAACACATCATTGCTACCCAAGTTACAAGAATGTTGAGATCCAACATCACCTTTGTGACTACTAATTGTGACTCTCACAATATGTGACAATGTCCCTCTATCCTTGACATCTAGATTGATCAATTGAGGCATAGATCGTGTCATCCTCGGTACAATCTATATCTTGAACTCCAAGTAGACTCACTCTAATCAAATGAGCTCAATATCTCATATTGACTCATTTGGGTATGGCCATGCACTTAGTGGTCTCACTCTATCAAGAATCACGATGTCACTCCCGTCATATAGGAGGGATAGATCCCATCTACTTCACTCATATCTCTCCGCATAATTTGTTACATACATAGTAGTCGCCTTTATAGTCTACCTATTTACGGGCGACGTTTGACGAAGCCAAAGTATGTAACTCCTTATGTAGGGAACCATGGTGACTTCAGATCCAAGGACTAATAGTCATACTAATAGTCACATGAGAAAGTATATGACACTCATATAATGATCCATGATACTTTCTCATGGCGGGTCATTCAGTATACATTCTCCAATGCATACCCATGTGTCAACTTGATATCTCATATCCATGACTTGTGAGATCAAGTCATCGAGTTGACCTACATGCTAGTCTCTTCGCATTAACATTGTCCTTGAATGTTAATACTTGACTAGGAATGATTAAGAGTAGTATTCTCTATATCATCTCATTATCGATTCAACCAATCGATTGATATAGATAAGAACCTTCTACTCAAGGATGTTATTATACTTAGTTATTTGTCACCAATACAAGTAAGTATAATAACCACAAAGAAATGTCTTTATATATAGGAATATGATATAACAAAGTCCATACAACAATCATCATATGATTGACTCTAGGGCTTTCACTAACAAGGTAAGATGATACAACCACCAACTCTATATTAAGGACATCACCCACACCCGGATGATTGTTCCTGATAACACGAGTCAAATCAACAACCATACTCACCTACCTATACATGGTTAAACATTTAAAGATCCACATACCATAACATTGGTAATTTATAGCAACGATGAACGAAATATGACAACAACAATAGTATATCTCAAAGTGCAAAGACTAGGTATCAAGCACAGAATAATATGAGTGGAGTCAAGGTACTATATTAACAATATAGTAACTCATGCACTAAGAATAATCAACTACCTGACTAGGGTAGGGAATATTACTCACCTGATGTGAAGACTTATCTGAAAATATCATTTGTCTTCATGTCCAAGAATCTATCTCAAATCAACATCTTGTACACAACATAAAACATAATTAAGTTCTATCGTACATCACATAATCGAATCAAACCCCACATCGACTTCGTATCTCAATCCATAAGGTTGATTTAGTTATCCTATTAACCTAATCGACCCTTCACATCCATCCCTATATTTCATCACCAACCAACCACCAGATCAGATAACAAAACAACCAATAGTATACATCCATAAACATCCAAATATGGACTTACCAAGCCTAGTTTCTTCGACCCAACTTCTTGATCCAATTTAAATCCACTACTGAACTGGATTTACAAGAAAACTCAATTCCTTTAATCCTCACAACCTGTAAACACAGAAATCATGCTTACACTCAATCTACCAAGCTCAGATTTCACTACAACAAAACAGATTGGTAACAAAGGTTTTACCTAACAATTGGTTGTGTAAGCTATATAAAATCCACTGCTCGATCACCCATCCGAGCCCACGAACCAACAATCTGAGTTGTTATGGTTCTTCCCGTTCACGACGACCGCTCCAGCCGAATACCCAGTCTAAACCATAGGAAGATAAACATCATTTACCAAAATTAGGAAGGAGGGTTGTAGACATCGATTAAGGTGTCGATCACCGAGGATCGACGGTGATGGAGCTACCACCGAGCTGAAAGGGTCGATGGCGATGGCCGATGCTCGCGACAGATTGAGCTCGCGGCGGCTGCAGGTGCAGATCTCTGGCGTGGTCGGCGATGAAGCAAAGGTCGATCAGAACACGAGGAAGGAGAGAGTCGCGATGGGACTACCACTCTTGGAGGTGCTGCTGCTCATGGCGAATGGCGGCCGGTGGCATGCAAGTGGAGATCGGAAGAGAGGGGAGAGGTGGAAGCAAGTAGACACGCGATCGGGCGAAAAGAAAGAGCGACCGATGCTCGAACGAGATCACGAGAAGAGGAACGAGGAAATTGGGGATATGGGGGGAAAAGAGAAACCGAAGGAAAATAAACATAAAAATTTAGGTTAATAACACTAATTAACTCTCATAGTCTAAAAAGGATTTAATAAAGCCTATTTACTTTATCCCCATGAAACACCATAGAAATTCTATTTTAAACCCAGAAAAATTTCTAAACATTTTTGAAAATTATATAAGACAATTTCTTAATCAACAAGGAATATTTTATTTTATTTTTTTCGATATCTTACATTCTCCTTCACTAATAAAAATTTGGTCCCCAAATTTCCTACTCAAGTACGATGAGTAAGCAATACCACACTGCTCAACTCAAGTACTTGAAGAAAAATCACACACACCTTAAGTAACTAAGTAGGGGTACGGAGTTCGAATATTATATTCCATCTTCTGAAATCTATCATGCATGCATCCAATAGCCCTTCTAAAGTACAACCAGTACTTCCATATTGACCATCTATCAAAAGGGTAAATAATCGTACCAGAGTAGAGCTCTATATCCGTGACCTGTTGGAGACTTTGAATCACTATTAGATATGATACTCAAGGATACTCCATTAGAATGGAAATCTCCTCACAGTATAAATCTATCAAGCGATTCAACAAATTCATCTTACGGCTTGGTAGAAAATGAGTGGACTTGTTTAATCGACCACCAATTACCCAAACCACATCAAATCCTTTTTGAATTATAGATAATCCCCCAACACAGTCCATCGTACTAGGCTACCACTTCCATCTCGGTACATAACCCTACTGGTCACCAATATTCCGCCTTTACTAGTTGGCATCCCCAACATCAAACTACGAAATCAACCATGTCCTACTTGTCATTCCACCACCAAGAACATTTCAAAACTCCCTATTTTCGGATCCACTTCGAATAAATCACCAATCTCGAATGATAAGTCTCTAGAACAACTCTTCCTGATTCGAATACAACTCTGTAACTCACTATTCTCCTTAGAGACAGAGAATTAAGACAAAACTTCATGAGCACTCCTACTCCATACATCTACAAAACAAGATAGTAACTGCTAAATCCACGTCATATGTATGACAACTTTTCTCATAGTTCCTCAACTACCGTAAGCATGCGATACATCTCATTCACTGCATCGGAATCACTCCAATCCCTAAAATGATGCATATGTGTACAATACCCTTCCATCCACACCGGAAGGATTAACTAACACTTGTGCAAAAAAGTCAACCATCATCTAAGCCCTGAAAACTGATTTCACAAGCTTCTGACCAAGTGAATTCCATCACCTTCTTGGTCAACAAGTTAGGGGTATAGTAACGCTAGAAACATCTTATCCACATCTACGATAATAACCATATCAATCCAAGGAAACCACAGCTTCCCTTAAAATTGTAAATATATCCAACGATATCGTCTAAGATGACAACCACCAATTGATCCAATCGCTTCCAGAATTCTTGATTCCTCGAGTCCATGAACGACTAAATCATTAATAAGTCTAACAACATTATCAACAACTCATAAAAATTCATACAAAGTATGAAATGTCGTCTTCTACACACCTGCATCCTTTTACTCTAAGTTGATCATATCTCAATCATCACACCGACAAAGATAATTGTATGACACCAAGTCATCACAATATCAACACTACAATCATAAATCAACCCTAGAGTATACACAGGTGTCCTTTATAACTGATCTAAACAGATCATCTATCCACAACGAAGAATATTCATTCTCAACGACTACTACATACCATCATTGATAATCGATGCATAACCTCAAAGGTTCGTCTCTCTTTCCACAAGAGTTCCGGATCTTTCAAGAAGAAATACTAGGACAGATAAATATCCCATTCAATACCTCCTATAATTACAACTTATGTTCTTCCAATTTCCATAGTGTTTAGCAACACTGATACCAATAAAATTATCTCCCGGTATGAGGTCTTCAATATCAAAACTATTCCCGAAATACTCCAATCGCGTACTCTACTTGCCTATGCAATGGCAAGCCTGGGAGTTCATCTGAAACTACATCCGAATACTCTCGGATTATACACACATCCGAGAGACATATTATACCATCATTTCAATAATTTAACTATCCATAAGGATATGTCTAAAGTAAAGGTATATCTATCAAAGTCTAAGGGCATCCCTTGACTTCCTGGTTGTTGGTCAACATCTCACCTGATGGTAGAGAACAACCAATACCCATGATCTGAATATAGAAACCCTTCTAATCCTATCTAAGAATGTTCTAGACATAGATACCTGTCAACTACTAGTATCTCTCACTATTTCAACAAATAGGGTAAACTAAAGTAATACCCCGAATGATCAATCCTTCGACTCTCTACATCTCCTCTCGAGTCAAGATGTAAACCCATCCTACTTTTGTTCTTGATGGCTAAGTTCCTGTAGATGCAAATGACTACCATAGAGGAACTGAAATCGACTGCTAAAACTGAGATATAAACCAATACGACTGCAATGGAGATGGTAAACACTGTTGTGCTGGTAAAGGGTACACCACTGACTACGAAAATACTGAATCACTATCAACATCGTAGCACACTCCAACTCTACAAATACTATAGATGCGCTTGAGGAGATAACAATTGTTGTTGTCTGTATGAGTCTTCTAAGATGTATTCTTCTAATACTGCTGAGTAAATCGCTTCTCTCGGATGGAAGTATCAAAGAGCTCCAACTATGTCTGAGGTGGTAGATCGATGCTGGTGTGATAACTCAATGTTCTGTGATGATCTCTGCTATCGAGATTGTGAATTGTCCTCCCAAAAACAACATCGATAATCTTCAACTGAGTCCTCAAAGTACACCTTTTCATATGTACTGGTTACTTACAATAGCAACAAATGAACTGATTCAACGGATAATCTAACTTTGCGTGTCATCGTGATTCACACTGCACGCACATAATCCCTTCGGAGCCTTTCTTCTGATTGCTGATGTACACCAGAACATCCTGATGATCTGTGGTTGGTCTTCTATGGTCAAAAAGTAGCTCATTACCCATGACTCTGATCTTTCTCCTTTTTCCAACATTTGAGGACTTCTGATTCCAGTATCTGACTTGTATTGTCTACTTATCCTTCTTCAACTCTTGTACGGAGTCATTTCCAACCTCATAACTCGATAGCAATGTCTACTAGTAAGAACTGATAGAATATCCAAACACCCTTATCTGAATATAAGCCAATAAACTATGGGTGGCTTAAGACATCCATTCACACTCTTGAGCAATTAGGTGGGGGGTAAACTCTACAAGTCTAACGACTCCGCATGGTACTCCCATTACCAAACGATCATCCTACTTGAAGCTCAAGAATTCCCTGACAACTAGTCAAAGAAAATGACGCAAGGAATTACTCTCTCACCACATCACTACACCATGACCAAGTAATGTGTCATTTCTCGAAGGTTATTTCCTACAACTTCCACCAAGTACCGGCTCAAAAGTATCTTCAAAGTTATACAACCTAGCACAATCAACTCAAGGATCCAAATCCCTATGTAACATCATAAACTCCACGATCTGTATCAACAATGGTATACATACCTAATCCATTACCCTCAAGGTAACGATCCAACTAGCATAATTAGTGAAAATCTCTAAGACTGTAATCTTTGATCTCCATAAGAAATGTGGCTACCTGACCCCTGCCTTCAAACTCGATATCAGTCAGCTCTCAAAGATAATTCACCTTTTTGAAAGCAGCTACATGTCCAATAGACTCAACATGTCATTCTCGTGGTCAACTCAACCCACGATTATAAATAGTGACTACACACTACATGTCATTCCCTGTTATAAACAACTAAATGCATGATCGACAAAAAGATATGTGATAATAGTTATCATACCTTAAACCTTGTAGCTCAGAGATGTCCCGCTATAGCCAGATCCCATAACACACAAAACCAAAACCGAGTAAAACAAAACTCGATGTCCAACTGAAATAAAATCTAAAAGTGGTCCTCACAACCTGGGCTCTGATACCAATAAAATTGTCACGCCCCAAGAGTATATTTGTCCCTTGATCGGATGGAACCCTCTTGTGACAATATAAGATATAATACCAATACATGGCCCACATAGCTGCTATGATAGATAAGCCATAAAACACAATGAAATACGCCAACAATAATAAAAATACAAAGACTCAAATACATGCGTACCGGTACGACTTTAACACAACAAGAAACAAGATCGAAACCAACATCCAATCAAAATCCATAGTCAAGGCCAAATACTCAAGCAAACCTCAGTGCCATGAAATTTTAAAAAGCATTGTTCCATACTTAGCTTGTCAACTAGATTTATCAAGTGGTATTTTCAATCAAAGCAAAATAGATATGTTCTAAAAATTCACTAAGTTAGCTTCTCATGCATGTGCTAAGCGAATCTTCTTAAGGGATACTCGTTCCATGGTAAGTTAACATATAGCTTTCCTAAGGTCTCCGACTCTTAGACACTTACCTGCCCAAAGTGAGGGTCGTTCTCTAGATCTAGCACAAAGTCTCAAAGGCATGCTCAGTATTAAGAGAAATTGGTAGGTGTTTCCCCAGTAACCTAACTCGGTCTCAAAGGGGCACCTAACCATTTCCAACCACGACAACTATTTTTTTATCCCTCATAATATTTTATTCAATTTTTTTCTCACTATCTTTTTCTTTCCCTCTTTTTTTTTCTTTTCTTATTCCATTTTTTTCTTTTTCTTTTCTCTCTCTCTCTTGGGATTTTGATTTTTCCGAATGGGCTTCCACGATCCGAGAATCTCCAGTAACTAAAATGCTAAATCTAGAGTCACCTATAGATTCCAAAGTACTAGACTACTGAGATGAATCATAACTAGATACGTGCTAGATTCTCCCTTTCAGAATGTTCAACATGTGTAGGTGTAAAAATAAAAGCTAACCAGTGTAAGTCTAGAACAATCATTAGAGCAAATAAAATAAAATACCATAAGATAAATGAAGTTAAGCTACCTATGGGAAAAACTCATGAAAGTAACTTTAAAAATACTACTGAGGCAGCTTAAAGATAGCAAAAACTAAGTGCAGAAAGAAAGTAAACACACTATACATGAATAAATGAATGCTAACTAAAACTAAAATGCAAATATTAGGAAAGAAATTAATGCTAGAAATAAAATAAATTACAACTTGGGCCCCCCAGACTAAAGCGAAGCATACCTCTAATATGGTGGACATGGTGGCAAGTCTGGTAGCCTCGGCATCTCGGGATCCTAGGAGAACCTGGTGCCCAACCGCTGATGCCACATGTACATGTGGTCGATTTGAGAGCTAGTGGATGTAGCAGCTACTCTGTGCTCCTCCTCCCTAGCCCACTGTGCCTACTGGGCACACATGTGCTGCCTGACCTCCTGATGGTAGGCAACTTTCTCTTGGCAATGGGCAGCCTCCTCCTGAAAATAAACTCGGGCCTCATTGTAGAACTCCTCGGCCCACTGGAAGTGCTCCCGTAAGCCCTGAAACTCTGCCTGCGTGTCGACACTCTGCTCCTCTCATCGCTGCCTCTACGTGTTAATTGTATATGAGAGGTGTCCTAAGGCAATCGCCTTATGGTTGTTCCATTTATTTGATAAATGAAGATTCACTATTTGAGTATACGTATTTTCATGTATTTGATTGGATCTTAAACTCATTTACTGGATGTCTGCAATACGATTCACAGCATGGGAGAATTTATGATTGGATCACAACTAGTGAGTTTCTCTAATTGTGTAATTGTGATGTATTGGAATTATCCCTAGTTGATGAATTGATGGATTAAGACGCCATCAATTCTGTTGAGACTAGCACGAGGTATACTCTTTAGTTTATCACAACAGCTGTTTCTCACTGGCTGGAGATATTGGGATGTCCGGAGTTAATTGTGGATGCTAGTTATGGTAACTAGTTCATTGGAGTGACCAGCTATAAGACTTCATATGGTTCTCTGCATATATGGATATGTCAATGAAGTTCTTACTACAGCTTAAGTGCGATATTCTTTTGACTTACGGTATTCAAGTCATCTTGGTTATGAAGACTTATGCTTTGACATCTTAAGCAAGCATCTCTGAGGAGATGTGGACCCGGGATGATTGTGTATAAGTCGAAGTGGATGAAGGTGTTTGAATAGCTTATAGAGGATTCACCACTCCTTGCGAGGAGATGTATACCCTATGGTCTCTCGTCGGATTGTTACTAAAGTCTTTGGCCAAAGCATTACATGTTTAGAGTATGATACTCTTGTATGCATGTGCAGTAACTAGAATCCGGAGGACGAGGAAGTAAATACTTGGGCTAGGTGTGACGTAGTCATCCTAGTGGGGACTGACACAATAGACCATGTCGTGAACCAAGTGGGTATAAGATGAGTGAAAGGAATGGGGCACGCTTCATTATAGCTGCTGAAGGGTTTCAGAAATGGTTCTGGAATCAACCGTTGATTTTTCGATTAATTGGGGATCATGATGTACTACTAGGTGTCACGCATGATCGTTCTATAATTAATGGTTAATTATAGACGGCCAACATAAATCGGGAACCTATTTGGTCACACGCACAACGAGCATAATCCGAAGGATTTAAAACGAGCTTGAGAATGAGATTCTCAGATCGAGAGAAACTAGGTTTGGTTGGACCAAACAAGGAGCAAGCATGAAATCATTTCAGTCACAACGGAAGCATGGATGGGTCGAGTCTTATGAAGACATGATGGATGAACCAAATTGGTTTGGTTCTAATCCAATGGTGGAAAATAAACCAAAGTGTTTTTTTTTGTTTTAAACGAATGAACCAAAGTTGGTTCGGTTCGTTTTAACTTAAAATAGACCAACTCGATTCGGTTTATTTTAACTTAAGTTATTGTAGTGGATTAATGGGTTTTGGTTAGGAACCAATAACTCTAAGGAGAAGATTTATTAATGGTTAAGAAACACGCACTCTATAAAAGCGCGGCTAGAGGTTTGGAGAGCCCTAAGTTTTATTTTTGGAAACTTCTCATCCTCTCCTCTCCCTCTCTTCTCCTTGCCACACCCAGCTCTTGAGCCGTCGCCCCTTTGTGTCGCCGGCATCCAGCTGCTGCCGGCCACCCCTCCAGTGACCCTCCAGCGACCCTCCGACAATCCACCTTGTCTCCGGTGACCAAGGATTAGTCGGCCACCTCATTTGGTCGGCGCCAAGTCCTCCACCAAGCTGTCTAGTTTTTGTACAGCTTGTTTCCTTTTTGTCGGAGCGTCATTTGGACGACATTTGGAGCTCCGATAGGGACTTCCTTGTCGGGGATTGGATCTTCGATAATTCTCATAGGTGGAGGACCAAGGATTCGTCAATCGGTTGACGAATACGTCTTCAAAGAAGCGAGTTTTGGGGACTCATTCTTTGCATCCGAATTTTGATTCGGATTGTGATCTTCTATCGATCACATCATCTTCGACACAAGGCTAGTGACTCCTACGAAGATGAGGCTCGTAGCTTGGCAAAGTTATCCCGACGGTGCTCGGCGTGGATACGGATAGAGGCAATTCTAGCGTGAGTTCCTACGGTTGATGTCATTCCCGCTGCATATGATACATCAGGTATAACTAGCGTAATTTTCTTTTATTGCAAAATTTGAAACTACGATTATGTCTACACATATTGTATCTTGTATGCGTGTGGTGTGTGTGTTGTAATAAATTAGATTTATTGCTTTCATTGCTTCCGTCGTGTGCATGTTTATGAAACGTGTTCGAACACACACTCGTTGCGGTGTTGGGGAAAACCCAACAGTGGTATCAGAGCCACGCTGTGTTCCGACATAATCATAAAATTATTTTTGCGATAGTCATAATTGTATTTATGGAAAATTTCTACTTTTGGAAAGTTTAGAAGTATATATGGAAATTTTCTACTTTTGGAAAGTTTAGAAGTATTTTGGAAAGTTTAGAAGTATTTATGGAAAGTTTAGAAGTATTTTGAAATTTGTTTCCTAATTTAATCATGATTTGATTTGGGAAATCAAATCTCAAACATATTTTATTTCCATAAATAGTTATGACAAATAAAGAAATTCAAATTGGAAATTTCCTGGAAATTACAATTTAGGAAATTTGTTTCCTAAATTAAATTTGACTTTCCTTAATTAACACTTTCCATAAATAAAATATGTGATTAGATTTGTAAATTTGTTTTCTAATTTAATCATGATTTGATTTGAGAAATCAAATCTAAAACATATTTTATTTCCAAAATAATTATAACAAATAAGGAAACTATTTGTACATGCCATAATTGTATGTCATATAATTGCATTAGATGCATATCATTATGCCATGCGTATCGTGACATGTAGATGTATGTCATGTGTGTCATGTCATGTAGATAATAGTTATTTGCATGCAAAGAGGATGAGACATTAAATCTCTTACACAACATTAAAGCCTACACCTTCCATTAATATGGTTAGAACCAGAGTTTCGTTTCTTGTTTGGGTTGTTGGACTCTCTCCAAGCCCGGCTCGAACCTGAACATGTTCAAACCATTAGAATAGTTTATTACTATTATGGTAAGAGTCAGAGGTCAATCGTTAGTTTGGGTTGTTGGACTCTCTCCAAGCCTGGCTAATTGATTGAATGCGCTCTAACCATATTAAAACTATTTCTCGATTAATGGATTGACTGTAACCTGAAGCATCAGCTTGTTGGACTCTCTCCAAGGTCGATGTGAAGGGAGGTGAAGTTGGGTGATATGCATATGATGCATACTTGTTAATGAGTTAACAACCCGATGTATGTGTGAACATTCAATTAGTTGATAGCACATTGTGATAGTTGTATATATGTGATATGCAATTGGTATACTTGATACCTACCATCGTAGCTAAGAATGACTTGTTGGACTCTCTCCAAGGTTGTTCTTATCTATGTTGGATATCAACCCATTTGGAGATGGACCTACGATCTCCCGAATTGATTTTGAGGAATTTTTGAAATTCAAAAAATGAATGGGATTTTGTAAATGTATGTTGATGCATTTTAAAATCATTTTCTCATATATGCTTGATTTTTATTTCTAGGTTAATCGCTTGATCATGATGTCTTTGAATTTGCACTGTATTTTGAATTAGAATAAATTTACTGGGCCAAACTTCTTCGACTGGCTTAGAAACTTGAGAATTATTCTCAAGGCAGAAAAGCTTGTGTATGTCCTCAAAGAGCCTCTTCCTGCTCGTCCTAGTGATGACGCAACTCTGGACCAATTGTTGGCCTATCAGAAATATGTGAGTGATTCTGAACTAGTGAGTTGCATCATGCTAGTCGTGATGGTACCCGAGCCGTGGAAGCAGCATGAGCATATGGATGCTTATACCATAGTCTTTCATCTTTCTGAGTTGTTTGATGATCAAGTGAGATCCGAAAGGTTCGAAGTCTCCAAGATCCTCTTCACCTCTAAGATGCAAGAAGGTTCATCTGTGGTACTGCTCAACATGCTGAAGACTGTGGAGCCTTCTGTGAAGCATGAGCAGGGGATGGTGCTGTTAGTTGATTCCTCGAAGAAAGGTTCTAAGAGGAAGGGGAAGAAGAAAAAGGTTAAAAAGGCAGAACCAGCTCAAAAGGGCACTTGCCATCATTGTGGCAAGGAGGGCCATTGGCGAAGAAACTGCAAGATTTATCTTGAGTCCATGAAGAAGAATAAGGCATCAGATGCCCCATCTTCTTCAGATATCTTCATTATTGATTGTCATTCTATTTCCTCAAACACTTGGGTATTGGATACTGGGTGTGACTCACATATATGTAATGACATACATGGGCTAAGGAATAGAAGAAGACTCGTCAAGGGACAGTCAAATTTACGTGTTGGGAATAGAGCAAAGGTTGCTGCACTCACCATCGGAATGTATTTGTTGAGACTCCCTACAGGACTTGTCTTAGAACTAGACAATTACTTTTATGTTCCTTTATTGATAAAGAACATCATTTCTATTTCTTGTTTAAATAGAAATATGGGTATCATTTGACTTTTAGTAACAATTATTGTTACATAACTTTGAATGACGTGCTTTATGGGATTGGAACATTGTGCAATGGTATACATACATTAGACATATCTAGTGGCATTCTCAATATCGAAGCGAGCAACAAGCATGCTCAAAAAGATAATCAATTAGACTCCTACATGTGCCATTGTCGTCTTGGCCATGTGAGCAAGAAACGCATGTCCGAATTACACCGATGTGGAATTCTGGAATCGTTTGAATTAGATTCATATGATACATGCAAATCATGCTTAAAAGGCAAGATGACTAAGTTACCTTTTATGGGAAAAGGTGAACCGGTGGGAGAGTTGCTTGGTCTAATACATACTGATGTATGCGGACCTATGTCAACTCAAGCTCTAGGAGGTTATAGCTACTTCATTACCTTCACCGATGATCACTCACGGTTTGGGTATGTGTTCTTGATGAAACACAAGTCTGAAGCCTTTGAAAGGTTCAAAGAATTAACAAATGAAGTAGAGAAACAACTTGGCAAGAGTATTAAAATACTTCTATCAGATCGAGGTAGTAAATACTTGAGTCAAGAGTTTCTGGATTATCTAAGGGATAATGGTATATTGTCTCAATGGACTCCACCGTATACACCACAGCATAATGGTGTATTTGAGAGGCAAAATCGAACCTTGTTGGACATGCTTAGGTCGATGATGAATCACATGAATCTTTCCAAGTCCTTTTGGGGCAATGCACTTCAGACTATTGTTTACTTGTTAAACAGAGTCCCGACCAAGGTAGTCTCTACTACTCTATATAAGATATGGAATAGTAAGAAATCTCATTTATCTTACTTGAAGATATGGGGTTGTCCTGCTTATGTGAAGCAGACTGTATCAGACAAACTGGATGCTAAGTCTAATAAATGTCTATTTATTGGATACCCTAAGGAAACGAAGGGTTACCAATTTTATCATCCCTTGGAACAAAAGGTGTTTGTTTCAAGGAATGTTGTGTTTCTAGAGAAAGAGTTTCTCTTACAAGAAAATAGTAGGAGTGTCGTTGAACTTGAGGAGGTTCAAGAGACTCCAGTAGACATTGAGGAGATACCTGATCAAACACCTCGACCGATGACTCATAGTGATGAGACATCGGCTGAACCTATTGTGACACCACATCTTTATAGATCTGGTAGGACACGCAACATTCCTGAGAGATATGAATTTCTCATAAGTGAATCGAATGACGTGTTACTCATTGACAATGAGGATCCTACCAATTATGAAGAAGTTATGAAAAGTTCAAAAAGGGATAAATGACTTGAAGCCATGAAGTCAGAAATGGATTCCATGTATGAAAATCAAGTTTAGAACTTGGTGGACCCACCTGAAGGCATTAAGCCTATAGGGTACAAATGGATTTTCAAGAAGAAAACCGACATGGATGGTAATGTGATTGCCTTTAAGTCTAGATTAGTGGCGAAAGGCTATCGTCAAAAACAAGGTGTTAATTATGACGAGACCTATTCACTGGTAGCTATGCTTAAATCCATTCGGATGCTCCTGGCCATAGCGGCTCATTATGATTATGAGATATTGCAGATGGATGTGAAAATGACTTTCCTTAATGGAAACCTACTCGAGGACGTGTATATGATACAACCTGAGGGTTTCACATCGGTTGATAAAACCAAGGTACGCAAACTTCGATGGTCCATTTATGGACTGAAGCAAGCATCCAGGAGCTAGAATATCTATTTTGATGAGACAATCAAAAGGTTTGATTTCTCACAAAATTTGGACAAACCTTGTGTGTACAAGAAGGTTAGTGGGAGTGCAATCATGTTTCTAGTGTTGTATGTCGATGACATATTACTTATAGGAAACGGTATATCTGTCTTACAGTCGGTTAAAATTTGGTTATCCAAAACATTCTCTATGAAAGACCTGGGAGAAGTGACCTACATCCTCGGGATCAAGATCTATAGAGATAGATCGAAATGGTTGCTTGGTCTTTCACAGTCTACATATATAGACCGAGTGCTAAAGAGGTTTAGCATGTCGGAATTCAAGAAAGGTTTCCTTCCCATCAGGCATGGGATATGTTAGTGCATATAAGATCTACATATCTCCACAATGGTATGATATTGTCCACTTTGGGCCCAAGCCCTCATGGTTTTGTTTTTGGGCTTTACCCAAAAGGCCTCATGCCAATGGAGATATCTTTTTTCTTATAAGCACATGATCTTTTCCATGTCTTACCAATGTGGGACTTTGATTGTATTCCCCATACTCCCAACAATCCCCCCCTCAAACAAAGGACCACATTGGGCCCCCCCTCAAGCCTATCCCTCCTCGAAGGATTTTCTCTGCTTGATGTCCGATCTTCAACCCACCAGGACTTCCTGCCAGTTGTTCGGTCCCCCCGACCCAACTAGACTTCCTTCCTGATGTCTGGTTCTCTTGATCCGGACGTGGGAGCTCAACTTCCTTCGTTCGAGGTTCATGGCTTGACATGGACCATGGCTCTGATACCAATTGTTAGTGCATATAAGATCTACATATCTCCACAATGGTATGATATTGTCCACTTTGGGCCCAAGCCCTCATGGTTTTGTTTTTGGGCTTTACCCAAAAGGCCTCATGCCAATGGAGATATCTTTTTTCTTATAAGCACATGATCTTTTCCATGTCTTACCAATGTGGGACTTTGATTGTATTCCCCATACTCCCAACAGGATACACCTTTCGAAGTCTATGTGTCCGTGAACAGAAGACGAGAGGATTTGCATGAGTAAGATTCCCTATGCATCCGCAAAAGGATCTATCATGTATGCTATGTTATGTACGAGGCCCGATGTATCGTATGCTCTGAGTATCACGAGCAGATATCAGTCTAATCCAGGAATGGATCATTGGGCAGTTGTTAAGATAATCCTTAAGTACTTAAGAAGAACTAAGGATGTGTTCCTAATATATGGAGAAGGTGATAGGGTAATACGCGGGTATATGAATGCCAACTTGCAGACAGACAAGGATGATTCTAGGTCTCAGTCTGGTTACATATTTACCTTAAATGGAGGTGTAATAAGTTGGAAAAGTTCCAAGCAAGATGCTATAGCGGATTCTACCACTAAGGCAGAATATATTATAGCTTTGGAAGCAGCAAAGGAAGCGGTTTGGATCGAGAAGTTCGTCTTTGAACTTGATGTGGTCTCATCAATGATCTAAATATGTGCTTTGCCGCTATCATCTGATCAGAGAGATCATCAGTAGGAAAGAAATATAAATCGAGAAGATTCCCACCGAAAGGAACTTAGCGGACCCTTTAACTAAGGCCTTACCTCAAAGTAAGTTTGAGGGTCATGTTATAGCTTATGGTATTGGATACCGTAGCGATTGACATTAGGCCAAGTGGGAGTTTGTTAGCTGTACATGAGAGGTGTCCTAAGGCAATCGTCTTATGGTTGTTCCATTTATTTGATAAATGAAGATTCACTATTTGAGTATATGTGTTTTCATGTATTTGATTGGATCTTAAACTCATTTACTGGATGTCCGCAATATGATTCACAGCATGGGAGAATTTGTGATTGGATCATAACTAGTGTGTTTAATTGTGATGTATTGGAATTATCCCTAGTCGATGAATTGATGGATTAGAACGACATCAATTCTGTTGAGACAAGCATGAGGTATACTCTTTGGTTTATTCAAGCAGTTGTTTCTCACTGGCAGGAGACATTGGGATGTCCGGAGTTAATTGTGGATGCTAGTTATGGTAACTAGTTCATTAGAGTGACCAGCTGTAAGACTTCATATAGTTCTCTGCATATATGGATATGTCAATGAAGCTCTTACTGCAACTTAAGTGCGATGTTCCTTTAACTTGTGGTATTCAAGTCATCTTGGTCATGAAGACTTATGCTTTGACATCTTAAGCAAACATCTCCGAGGAGATGTGGACCCGGGATGATTGGGTGTAAGTCGAAGTGGCCAAAGGTATTTGAATAGCTTATAGAGGATTCATCGCTCCTTACGAGGAGATATATACCCTATGGTCTCTCGTCGGATTGTTACTAAAGTCTTTGGCCAAAGCATTACATGTTTAGAGTATGATACTCTTGTATACATGTGCAGTAACTAGAATCTGAAGGACGAGGAAGTAAATACATGGGCTAGGTGTGACATAGTCAGCCTAATGAGGACTGACACAATAGACCATGTCCTGAACCAAGTGGGTATAAGATGAGTGAAAGGAATGGGGCACGATTCATTGTAGCTGCTAAAGGGTTTCAAAAATGGTTCTGGAATCAACCATTGATTTTTCGATTAATTGGGGATCATGATGTACTACTAGGTGCCACGCATGATCGTTCTATAATTAACGGTTAATTATAGATGGCCAACATAAATCGGGAACCTATTTGGTCACACGCACAACGAGCATAATCCGAAGGATTCAAAACGAGCTTGAGAATGAGATTCTCAGATCGAGAGAAATTAGGTTTGGTTGGACCAAACAAGGAGCGAGCATGAAATCGTTTCAGTCGCAACGGAAGCATGGATGGGTCGAGTCTTATGAAGACATGATGGATGAACCAAATTGGTTTGGTTCTAATCCAATAGTGGAAAATAAACCAAAGTGGTTTGATTTGTTTTAAACGAATGAACCAAAGTTGGTTCGGTTCATTTTAACTTAAAATAGACCAACTCGGTTCGGTTTATTTTAACTTGAGTTATTAGAGCGAGTTAATGGGTTTTGGTTAGGAACCAAAAACTCTAAGGGTGCGTTTGGTTCAAGTAATCATACATAACCTTAGTTATGTGATTACCAGAGAATAAAACATAACCTTGGAATAAAGTATAACCTTAGATAAAAACCTTGTTTGGTTGGAGGTTTTAATATATAACTTAGTTTAACATTTTACTAAATTATCCTTTGTCTTTGCTCAATCAATTCGACAACAATGACAGAAATATTAATGATGATGGCGGTAGATGATCGGCGGCCGATCGACGGCCGACGGCAGTCTACATGGTCGCGACGGCAACGGATGGCGGCAACAACCGTGGCGCGATAAGCGGCGACAGCGTCGGCGACGGCAGCGGTGGCGGCGGCGGCGGCGGCGGGCGGCAGGCGGCGGATAAGCGGCGATAGGCCGATGGCGTGGCGCGGCCCGACAACGGCGGCGATGACAATAGCGGCGATCGGCAACGACGAGCGGCGGCGGCGGCGCGGGGCGACGGCGATGCGAACAATGGCGGCGGCGGCAGCGGCGGTGGCGGCGCGGCGGCGTGGCGACGGCGGCGGCGGCGACGGCGAAGCGGCGGCTGTCATTTAATATATTGCTTGGGGTAATATTGGAAAAACGTTTCCTTAACCCCGGGAATCAACAAAAACCTTGGTTCTCTAAGGTTTTCCGATTCCCCCTAAAAAGGTTTTTATTCATAATTTGGTAATGATCAATTACCAGGTAATTGTTTATAACCTAAACCAAACAAGGTTTTTGTTGATAACCTAACAAGGTTATCAACAAAACCCCCCAACCAAACGCACCCTAAGGAGAAGGTTTCTTAATGGTTAAGAAACACGCGCTCTATAAAAGCGCGGCTAGAGGTTTAGAGAGTCCTAAGTTTTATTTTTGGAAACTTTTCATCCTCTCCTCTCCCTCTCTTCTCCTTGCCGCCGCCCAAGGAAGCCATGCCCAACTCTTGAGCCGCCGCCCCTTTGTGCCGTCGGTGTCCAGATGCTGTTGACCACCCCTTCGGCGACCCTCCGGTGATCCACCTTGGCTTCGATGACCAAGGATTAGCCGATCACCTCCTTTGGTCGGCGCCAAGTGGTCCACCAAGCTGTCCATTTTTTGGACAACTTGTTTTCTTCTTGTCGGAGCATCATTTGGACGGTGTTTGGAGCTCCGACGGCGACTTCCTTGCCAGGGATTGGATCTCCGATAATTCTCATAGGTGGAGTGATAGGAATTTGCTTCGGAGGCTCATTGGCTCCCATGTCCCCGGATTAAAATTTTCACTAATGAAAAACTAATTCGGATGGGATGAGTTTCCTAAGAACAACCAATTCATCGTCGTGCTAACAACTTGAGCGATCGCTTGAACAAACTAGTTGTTCAAGCAACACAACTCTTCTAGTTGGTTAGCCGCGGAAGAGACGACGGACGGATCGCCGGTTTTTGTGTTTGTCTTCGGGGTCCATGATTATACAAATACATACAAATGCAAACTAGTATAATCAACACATACTAACATAAAGATAAGAACATGCAAAGATCAATAAAAGTTGTAAAACTTTTATACCTCTCGATCTTCTATCGTATGTCCTATCCTCCTCGTGGACGTCGTGTGGGCGAAGATCCTCCACGAGTAGAAGCCTCCTAGATCACGTTCTTCCTTTCCTTGCTCTATCCGAACAAAGAGAAGAACCAAACAAAAACTTCTTCTCCTTTCTAGAACCGGCCACCAAGCCAAGAAGCTTGATATAACCGCCGGCAAAGGAGTAGTTTCTTGAGCGCCGGCCAACCTTGAAGCAAAGTTGCCGCCGACCACCAAAAGAGAAAAGAAGGGGGCGCCGGCCAAGAGCTCCAAGGATAAAACCTAGCCCTTGTTTCCACCGGCCAAGGAGATGAGGAAGAAGGGAAGAGCGCCAGCAAAGGGTTGAGAGGAGGAAGAGGGGCGCCGGCCAAAACCCTAGGAAGAAGAAAGCCTTGCCTCCCACTTCTAGCCGCCCAATCTTCTCCTAAAACTCTAGCCGCCCAAAACCCTAATTCCCTTAGGGTTTCTTGCCGCCCAAGCTTATGTAGACAAAACCCTAATCTCTCAAAAAAAAAAAACAACTTCCCTTGCCGCCCACTTAAGTCTCCCTTTTATAGAGTTAGGCTTAAGCCTTGATTTAATCTCAACCGTTGGTTCTAGGGTTTTATCCCAACCGTCGGATCTAGGGTTTAATCCCAACCGTTGGTTTTAGAGATTTAATCTTAACCATCGGTTCTAGGGATTTAATCTCAACCGTCGATTCTAGAGATTTAATCTCCACCGTCGGATGTAGAGATTTAATCTCAACCGTCGGTTCTAGAGTTTTGTTTTCCATTCTTGGATCTAGACTTCATGAGGATTATACTAGGCTACGATAGGGACCATGAGGAGGAGTTGGATCTTGGCCACCCGATGGATCGGAACCACACAAACTTGATCCATCAATGATGTTCCATTCCACTAGAGGATCATCATTGAATTACCTCACCAACCCCCATAAATTAATATGGGCTCCACATATTATTTGTACATCCATCTCCCCGTGTTTAAGATATCGAATGTCCGTTAATTAATTGATTTACTGACCATCAATCAATTAACATCTAACTCCTCGAGTAGTACCACTCAACCTTATCATCATATTGACTAAGTCAACCAGCTGGGTTTACATGATGAACCTTATGAGCTCCTCAAGGGGACATCATCAACCTAATATATAGGAAACAGTTTCCTCCTATAATCAACGGCACACCATGTAAATAATATCATTTCCTAACTTACCGGGCATATTGATTTAATTCATCTAAATCTCACCCTTTGGTAAATCAAAGAAATAAATACTAAGTACATGTGCCCGTTATTATATCGGGATTAAGAGCATGTACAACATAATATCCGAGGTCCGATTCAATTATGTAGTCAGCAATAAATTGAATCACCTCTATGTCGGTCCTGCTCAATACACCTAAGTGTACTAGTGTAACTCTATGTTCAAGATAAAACAATACCAAGCTACACTACAACCATGCCAATGGTTTATCTAAAACCATCTTGGTTGTGAGCCTCTACTTATATTCTACAAGGGACTGATAACATGATCTTCTGTGCCACACCAAGCACCATGTTATCTACAATGTAAAATATTAGACAATATGCACACATATAAAGCGCAAAAAATGATCATGTGATTCTTATTTCAAAATAAAAATGTTCATACAAAAAGACCTAGGCTTTCAGTATACATTCCAACAATCTCCCACTTATACTAAAAGACTATGTTGTCATCACACTGCCATACATTTGATCCCCATGTCCTCCACATGCCTATCAAACGCTTTCGCTGGAAGGGCCTTAGTGAATGGATCCGCCAGGTTATCCTCTGATGCAATCTTGGCGACAGCTACTTCTCCTAGCTTTACGATCTCTCGTATCAGGTGGTACTTGCGCTCTATGTGTTTACTCGCCTTATGGGCTCATGGTTCCTTCGAGTTTGCAACTGCACCACTATTATCACAATAAATTGTGATAGTTCTAAGCAAACCAGGAATCACATCCAAGTCCATCAAGAAGTTCCTGAGCCAAACAGCTTCCTTGGCTGCCTCAGAGGCTGCCACATACTCAGCTTCCATGGTAGAGTCCGCCACGCATTTCTGCTTGACACTCCTCCATACTATGACTCCACCTCCAAAAGTAAACACAAACCCCGAGATAGACTTACTGTTATCCCTATCTGATTGGTAATCAGAATCCGTGTAACCCACAGGGACTAATTGATCTGCCCGGTAAACCAGCATATAATCCCTAGTCCTTCTCAGATACTTCAATATATGCTTTACCGCAGTCCAATGTCCCTATCCAGGATTACTCTGATATCTGCTAACCATGCCCACGGCAAAGAAGATATCTGGTCTCGTACATAGCATAGCATACATGAGGCTTCCTACTGCCGAAGCATAAGGAACCGTCTTCATCTCCTCTATCTCCTTTGATGTTTTAGGACATATCTCTTTAGATAAAGGAACTCCATGCCTGAAAGGTAGAAAACCCTTCTTGGAGTTCTGCATGCTAAAATGAGCTAGGACCGTGTCTATGTATGAAGCTTGAGATAAGCACAACATCCTTTTCTTGCGATCCCTTATAACTTTGATCCCAAGGATGTGTCCCACCTCTCCCAAGTCCTTCATGTCAAACTGTTTGGACAACCATACTCTTACGTCTGATAACACTTTGATATTGTTACCAACTAACAAAATATCATCTACGTATAGTACAAGAAATACCACTACGTTTCCGTCACATCTTTTGTATACACATGGCTCATCCGAACTTTGAATAAATCCATATGACTGGATTACCTCATCAAAATGGATGTTCCAAGATCTGGAAGCTTGCTTCAATTCATAAATGGACCGATTAAGCTTACACACTAGATGCTCTTTGCCTTTAGCAATGAATCCCTCTGGTTGCCGCATATAGATGTTCTCCTCAAGACTTCCGTAAGGAAAGCTGTCTTGACATCCATCTGCCAAATCTCATAATCCATATGAGCAGCTATAGATAAGAGAATCTGGATAGACTTAAGCATAGCTACTGGCGAAAAAGTCTCCTCATAATCGATACCCTCTTTCTGAGTATACCCTTTCGCAACAAGCCTAGCTTTGAAGGTCTCAACCTTCCCGTCTACTCCTCTCTTTCTCTTGTAGATCCACTTACATCCAATGGCTTTCACACCATCGGGTGGTTCTACTAGCTCCCAGACATGATTAGAATCCATAGATTCTATCTCTGAATTCATCGCTATTTGCCAAGATACCGCATCTCTATCTTGGAGTGCCTCGTCATATGTCCAGGGATCAGGTTCATGTTCGCCAGGGACCAAATCAGAAGATTCTCCCAAGAACATGAATCTCTCGGGTTGTCTAACAACCCTCCCACTACGACGAGGTGCCTTACGTATGCTCTGTGACCGCCTGCGATGACTTGTGGTATCTCCTCTTATATCGGTGGTACTGAAGTCGGGACTTCCCCTGTCAACTCCTCAAGAACAATCCTACTCATGGGCTTGTGGTTCATCACATAGTCCTCCTCTAGAAATCTGGCATTCGTACTCACGATCACCTTCTGATCTCTAGGACTATAGAACAAACCACCCTTCGTTCCCTTAGGGTAGCCAACAAACAAGCGTACTTCTGTACGAGATTCCAACTTACCAGCATCTCCCTTCAGCACATGTGCTGGACTACTCCAAATCCGAATATGTCTTAGACTAGGCTTTCGCCCAGTCCACAATTCTGTGGGAGTAGAGGGTACTAACTTAGATGGAACCAAGTTCAGAATGTGTGCTGCTGTTTCCAGAGCAAACCCCCAGAACGAATCAGGTAACTCAGAATAACTCATCATCGATCTGACCATCTCCATAAGAGTCCTATTCCTTCGCTCCGCCACACCATTCTGCTGGGGTGTGCCAGGTGCGGACAATTGGGATTGAATCCCAGCCTCTGATAAGTAACTCCTAAACTCTCCCAAGAGGTACTCGCCACCACGATCAGATCGTAGTGTCTTGATACTTTTACCTTGACGGTTCTCCACATCAGCCTTGAATTCTTTGAACCTGTCAAAGCATTCAGACTTGCGGCGCATCAAGTAAATGTATCCATATCTTGAATAATCGTCTATAAAAGAGATGAAATATTCAAAACCACCTCTAGCCTAGATAGACATAGGACTGCACAAATCAGAATGAACCAATTCTAACACATCTTTAGCTCTATACCCCTTGGCCTTGAAAGGCCTCTTGGTCATTTTACCTTCCAAGCAAGATTCGCAGGTTAGGAGATCCTCCACCACTAATGAACCCAAAGGTCCATCAGCTATCAACCTTTGAATTCTACTCAGGTTAATATGACCAAGCCTTAGATGCCAAAGATATGTCTGGTTCATTTTCGAAGATTCTTTTCTCTTATTAGACTTAGAAGATGAGTTATTTACTTCTATATGCATCGTGGGAGCTTTCGGTTCAAGAGTGTACAAATTGTCAACCAATGTACCAGAACAGATAATCTCTCTATTCCTTTTTATAACCACTTTGTCATTAAAAGAAACAGAATATCCATCCATAAATAATTTAGAAACTGAAATTAGATTCTTTCTAAAAGTAGGTACATAAAGACAATTTCTCAAAACCAAAACTTTATTCCTATCAAAAGATAAATGAACGTCTCCCACTGCAATAGCCGCCACCTTTAAAGCATTGCCCATGAAGACGGTAATCTCTCCCTCAGCTAGTCGTCGGGTTTCCTGGAACCCCTGCAAAGTATTACAGACATGATCAATGGCTTCTGTATCTACACACCAGACACTGGTAGATAACACCGCTAAACATGTTTCAACAACTAAACAAGAAGATATACCTTTGTTCTTTCGGCGAGGACAGTCCGCCTTCCAATGTCCAGTTTGCTTGAAAGTGAAGCACTTGCCTTTCGGCTTCTTCACTCCTGCCTGAGGTCCTACTGCCACTTTCTTTGCTCCACCTTGCTTCTTCTTCTTCTTACCTTTCGGTTTAGAAGAAGAAACCTTCTGAGCAACCATCGCTTGAGCGCTTTGACGAAAAAGCCTCTCTGTCGCCTGTAGTTCTGTCAGAAGCTCCGCCAACGAATACAACCTCTTGTTCATGTTGTAGTTGAGGCGGAAATGCTCAAAACTCCTAGGCAGAGACTGGAGAATGATATCGACCTGGGTTTCCCCATCGATCTCAGCTCCGAGGACTTCCATCTCATTAAGATGAGTCATCATCTTGAGAACATGATCCCTAATGGGTGTTCCCTCGATCATGGTGGTCGTCATCAAGTTTCTCATAGCCTCCTGTCTAGCCGCCCTACTCTGATGTCCGAAAAGTTCCTCGAGATTGAACATCATGTCATAAGCTGTGACCATGGCCTGATGCTGATGTTGCAGCACATTTGACATAGATGCCAAAATATAACACCGCGCCATCTCATCTGCCTTGATCTATTTCTTATAACTTTCTTTCTCCTTTTCATCAGAGTCATCGGTGGGCTTAGGAGGACAGACCTCGAAGAGTACAAATTTGTACTCCTCTGCAGTTAAGACAATATCCAAATTTCTTTTCCAATCAATATAATTTGTTCCAGTAAGTTTATTTTCTTTTAATATCACAGCAAGTGGGTTGAAAGCCATTTGAAAAACCTAAGAATCACAATGATCAAAATATTAGATTTCAAATATCATTGATTCCTCAAACAATAAAATTTCGAAATCAACCAACACCTCAAAACACCGAGAATATCACATGCCACGATAGTGTGGACGTATACGAATTCTACATTTGTAAGAGGAGGTTTTACCCATTAATTTTATTATCTTGTCAACCTTACTTTTTGACAAATAAAATTAATAGTTGGTTCCTCTTTGGCCCTACAAATAAAAGCAGTGACTCCGATGGGGAGGATACTTTTAATTTGCATCTAAGTGTGCACCATTACACGATACTAAGGAAATTATCTCGGATTATGTGCCTTACCGATGTGGAAGTACACACACTCCTAAATAATTTCCTATAACCATTATTTGACCTAGTGATCTGCAAACAAACCCATCCGATGGGGAGGAAGGCACTCAGAGCCGACACACAAGTTTGTTGCATCACACGTCAAATTGTAATGGAGGCCGCGGGAATCAATTAAAATGTCCCTCTCCCACTTAGTAAATTGACAATGAGGAATTTTCAAGCACACACAACATGCATATAAAACAAATCAGCAATAAATATTGAAAAAATAGAATTTTCCCAACTATTATGGCATTGTTCTCCAATATGCATCCCGTCGTGTCGCCACCTCGTCCGCTCCACCTTTTCCCGTGCGCAAGTCACCAAAGAGATCCGAGCTAAGATAAAATATTTTAATTTACATCCATCAATCCTATACTCCACGAAGGAGTGTACAAATAATCTAGATCAAAAGTAAACTAAAATGAGTGGCTAAACAATGTCGTATTTAATTACAAAAATTAAATACTAATCTAGCCTCGTCAACCCCGAGGATTCAAATAATATACATACAATCACACACAAACAATCACATACACACATATAGCCATAATAGTCGAATCTTATGCCTGCAACCAAAAAGTTAGCCTACGCACATCCTACTATTATCCGGCATACTCAATATATGATATGTGCATGAAAGTAACCGAATCCAAAACACACAAAACCGAAAACCGTGGCTCTGATACCAATTGATAGGAATTTGCTTCGGAGGCTCATTGGCTCCCATGTCCCCGGATTAAAATTTTCACTAATGAAAAACTAATTCGGATGGGATGAGTTTCCTAAGCACAACCAATTCATCGTCGTGCTAACAACTTGAGTGATCGCTTGAACAAACTAGTTGTTCAAGCAACACAACTCTTCTAGTTGGTTAGCCGCGGAAGAGACGATGGGCGGATCGCCAGTTTTTGTGTTTGTCTTCGGGGTCCATGATTATACAAATACATACAAATGCAAACTAGTATAATCAACACATACTAACATAAAGATAAGAACATGCAAAGATCAATAAAAGTTGTAAAACTTTTATACCTCTCGATCTTCTATCGTATGTCCTATCCTCCTCGTGGACATCGTGTGGGCGAAGATCCTCCACGAGTAGAAGCCTCCTAGATCATGTTCTTCCTTTCCTTGCTCTATCCGAACAAAGAGAAGAACCAAACAAAAACTCCTTCTCCTTTCTAGAACCGGCCACCAAGCCAAGGAGCTTGATATAACCGCCGGCAAAGTAGTAGTTTTTTGAGCGCCGGCCAACCTTGAAGCAAAGTTGCCGCCGGCCACCAAAAGAGAAAAGAAGGGGGCGCCGGCCAAGAGCTCCAAGGATAAAACCTAGCCCTTGTTTACACCGGCCAAGGAGATGAGGAAGAAGGGAAGAACACCGGCAAAGGGTTGAGAGGAGGAAGAGGGGCGCCGGCCAAAACCCTAGGAAGAAGAAAGCATTGCCTCCCACTTCTAGTCGCCCAATCTTCTCCAAAAACTCTAGCCGCCCAAAATCCTAATTCCCTTAGGGTTTCTTGCCGCCCAAGCTTAGGTAGACAAAACCCTAATCTCTAAAAAAAACAACTTCCCTTGCCGCCCACTTAAGTCTCCCTTTTATAGAGTTAGGCTTAAGCCTTGATTTAATCTCAACCGTTGGTTCTAGGGTTTCATCCCAACCGTCGGATCTAGGGTTTTATCCCAACCGTCGGATCTAGGGTTTAATCCCAACCGTTGGTTTTAGAGATTTAATCTTAATCGTCGGTTTTAGGGATTTAATCTCAACTGTCGGTTCTAGAGATTTAATCTCCACCGTCGGATCTAGAGATTTAATCTCAACCGTCGGTTCTAGAGTTTTGTTTTCCATTCTTGGATCTAGACTTCATGAGGATTATACTAGGCTACGATAGGGACTATGAGGAGGAGTTGGATCTTGGCCACCCGATGGATCGGAACCACACAAACTTGATCCATCAATGATGTTCCATTCCACTAGAGCATCATTATTGAATTACCTCACCAACCCCCATAAATTAATATGGGCTCCACATATTATTTGTACATCCATCTCCCCGTGTTTAAGATATCGAATGTCCATTAATTAATTGATTTACTGACCATCAATCAATTAACATCTAACTCCTCGAGTAGTACCACTCAACCTTATCATCATATTGACTAAGTCAACCAGCTGGGTTTACATGATGAACCTTATGAGCTCCTCAAGGGAACATCATCAACCTAATATATAGGACACAGTTTCCTCCTATAATCAACGGCACACCATGTAAATAATATCATTTCCCAACTTACCGGGCATATTGATTTTATCCATCTAAATCTCACCCTTTGGTAAATCAAAGAAATAAATACTAAGTACATGTGCCCATTATTATATCGGGATTAAGAGCATGTACAACATAATATCCGAGGTCCGATTCAATTATGTAGTCAGCAATAAATTGAATCACCTCTATGTCGGTCCTGTTCAATACACCTAAGTGTACTAGTGTAACTCTATGTTCAAGACAAAACAATACCAAGCTACACTACAACCATGCCAATGGTTTGTCCAAAACCATCTTGGTTGTGAGCCTCTACTTATATTCTACAAGGGACTGATAACATGATCTTCTGTGCCACACCAAGCACCATGTTATCTACAATGTAAAATATTAGACAATATGCACACATATAAGGTGCAAACAATGATCATGTGATTCTTATTTCAAAATAAAAATGTTCATACAAAAAGACCTAGGCTTTCAGTATACATTCCAACATGGAGGACCAAGAATTCGTCAATCGGTTGACGAATACCTCTTCGGAGAAGCGAGTTTTGAGGACTCATTTTTGCATCCGAATTTTGATTCGGATTGTGATCTTCTCTCGATCACATCGTCTTCGACACGAGGCTAGTGACTCCTACGAAGACGAGGCTCGTAGCTTGGCAAAGCTATCCCGACGGTACTCCGCGTGGATACGGATAGAGGAAATTCTAGCGTGAGTTGCTCCAGTTGATGTCATTCCCGCTGCACGTGATATATCAGGTATAACTAGCATAATTTACTTTTATTGCAAAATTTGAAATTGCGATTATGTCTACACCTATTGTATCTTGCATACGTGTGGTGTGTGTGTTGTAAAAAATTAGATTTATTGCTTTTAATTCTTCCGCTGTGCACATGTTTATAAAACATGTTCGAACACACACTCACCGTGATGCCAGGGAAACCCAACACTACGTCTGTTGCTTGGCGTATATGTCATCGAGGCGCGATCGAAACTCTGAGAAGTCATAGGCGGATGTACCTGCATCATGCTCAAAAGTAGAACAAGGTGGTGGTGTAGGTGCAGGCTCATGTCGACATGGACTAGGTGGGCTCCTATACATGTGTGGACTGGAGGGAGAGTGATGTATAGGGGGAGAGATGGGTGCCGAAGTGGAGGGTCCCTCATATGGTGGGGACTCCACTATCAGGTCCAAATGTCAGTTGGCGCGTGTGGTGATGGTGGTACAATTAGGGTCGGGGAGCCTAAGGGATGATAAATTTTTCCTTATATAGCACAAGGAGTGTCCCTCTCTCACAATCATTTTCATTGCCATACACACTCCTAAGTCGATCCTAGAGCTCTCCCCTATGCTATCTAATGTTGTGTAGTCGTATCCCATCCTATGGCAAATATGGGTAACTAGGCCTCCCAAAATAATCTCTCCCCTCGTCGCTTTGCCCATTTTCACTAGGGGTCTAATGAAATGGGACCCTACATCAATGCTACTCCTTTCTTGTAGCATGTTCCACAAGCAAAGCAGCTCACTTGCTCTCACTACCCAGTCACTCTTCCCTCTTTCGAAAATGGCACTCGCCATAACCCGGTGTAGGTACCGGAAGATGGGGTTTTGGAGGCGTGAACCTTTGACCCTAGAAGGGTCATAAGCATTCTCCCCTGTCAATTCGGACCAAAGGTCCGGGCATTAAACCCAATCAGGGTTCTCCTCTCTCCCCCACTAGGCAAGCTAGAGCATGTGTTCCATTGGAGTAATGTCCATTCATGCTCAATGTTGAACAACCTAAATGTAATCCTACCCTCTTTGCTCTCTCTTCCCGTCAAGATTTCCGCTTCTAAAGAACTCAAAAATTCTAAAACTATCCTAGGGTAGGTTGGGTGTCTTATTCCGATAATCTCTCCCCACTCCATTTTTGCAAATATGGCTTGAATATCACCCAACAAACCTAGGGTTTCCAATAAATCTTCATCTAGATACTTAGTAGCAGTGATTCTCCTAGTAGAAAGCATGTTAAATCTTTCCCTATGCTCGTTATTACGAAATGCAAGGGACGGAAGAGCGTCACCTTCTCCCGGAGCTTGTGGGGCATCCCCTCTCCTTGTTCTTCGCTTCGAGGTAGTAGATTGGGGTGTCACTTGCCTTGTCCTCCTTATCCTTGCTTTTATTGGGATTCCTTGAGGGTTGGAGAGGCTCCTAGGTGGTGGGGAAGATGATTTCACACGGCTAGGGCAAAAGAAATCAAAGCACACGCCACATTTGGGGCAAAACACATGGTTCGACGCCCCTTATACTTCACGCGCCACGACCGTGTGGATTCACACGACCAGGACATGTGTGCCGCTGGAAGGTGGGAAATGACCATGTAGATTCACATGGCCAGGCCATGTGCCCCTCATTTTTCTCCCATGGTGTGCCATGGTCCGAATTCTCTTTACATGCTATGTCTTGTAGGTTCAAAAATGATTTTTGTGTTTACCTAGAAGGTTCTTTCTAGTCCTAATTCATGCTCAAAAATGCTAAATGCTATAAATCAAAGTTCAAATTACCAAAAAGAATGCAATTAAGTCAAAAACAAGTAAAAACTAAACTTGGATTGCCTCCCAAGAAGCGCTTTATTTAAGGTCTTTTAGCTCAACCACACTCCTATGTCTCATCTTGGCTCTAGTGGCCCAAGGAGATTTTTCTCCCTCCCCTTCTTGATGTGTTTGAATCTTGCTCGTGGGGGAGAAAGATATTTGCTCACTTTACACCACTTGACTTTTGGTTCTCCATTACTATGTCTCTTAAATCTTGCTCGTGGAGGGGCAAGATATTTATTAGCTGCTTTCCTTAGCTCTAGATTGAACATGATTAGCCTCAAGTAATCATTGGGAGTTTGATCATGATATTCCATTGTGTCTGAATGTTGTAAATAATGTAACTCGCCACAGACATCCTCACCAAAAGATCGATTAGTAGATTCTATTATGTTGAATGAAATTTTATCGCCACAATTCACTAAAAGGCCTTCGTTATTAGTAACTATAGTTTCAGTGAGGGTTAGGGTAGGCTTTTCTATATCCTTGAGGTTTCGAGGTGTTTTGATTGAATCAATGCACTCCTTGATTAAAGTATCAATCATGTAATCCTCAAGTTCTTTTTCAAGTGGCGATTGAATGGATTGTCCTTCTTCACTTCCTATGTCATCTACGTCCTCCTCATCCGTTCATTCAAAGTGAGTCTCCGCCATATTGGGTGTAATCCAGTCATCAAAGCCACCTTCTCATCGTTTGGTTTCTTCGCTTGCTAGATCTAATTGCATAATCTCTGCAAATTGTCGGCTATGCTCCTCGCATTCCCTAGTAAAATCGACTAGAAAGGCTTCTAAGCGGGGACTTGGTTCTGGATAAAATTCACATGGTGATTCATAGCTCTCATACTCACTTGGGAAATAATATTGAGGGTTCAAGTAGCCAGGGTCATAACTATATAAATAGGATTCATCTCGTGGCCACTGGTTGTAATCATAGGTGACATCTTCTTGTTCAAATTGCAAAGGTTCAAATATATCCGGGCAATCATTATTGGTATGCCATGTTTCACCACAATGCTCACAATAGATGTTACCAAAACTCACATCATTAACTTGACCATAATCATGAGAAAAAGCATGCATGTTTATCTACAAGAAAATATGAATAAGGAAAGGAACAGGAGTGCCACAACAAGAGACTAAAGCTGCTAGAACTATGATTAATCTAAAAGAAAAACTACTAGAAAATAACTAAAGCTAGAAGAAAACTAAAAACTAAATTAGAACCAAATTAAACTAGAAAACAATAAAAACTAGGGAAATAAACCTAAACTAGGTCTGATCCAACTGTCCACTTTTGATTCGATATTAAATCAATCAGTCCCCAACAACGTCACCAAAAACTTGATGCACGCGAATGCGACCTCAAATCTCGCGATGGGAACCGTCGAGGACTCGAAGCGTGCGCTCACGCTCAACACCCGCAAGTGCACAGATGTCATCAAGTAATAAAAAGATTATCGATCCCACAAGGACTGAGATTCGAGTACCGATTGGTTTAGTGGACATTATTGTTCGGAGTTCCGTTCTAATGGTTGTGATGACGAGGGTTGTCGGCAGTCCTAACTCTAGTACAATGTCACACGGAGGAAGAGAAGGGTTGCTACGAGTCTTTTGAGGGAATTCTAGGATTTTGGTTTCGCTTGTGTGTCGCAGAACACGCTATCAATTGGGTATTATCTAGACGTCTAACTATAGTCTTGTGGAAGGGACATCATACACTTCCTCGATGAGCCTTCGCATCTATCAGGAACTACCTATGCCATACCAGGTTGACCCCTGGCTTTAGGATGGGATAGGTTGTACGAGGATGCCGATTCAATCCCTATGACGAGTCAGAACGTGTCCCATTTCTGACTCTATCACACCCTTCTATCTACAGTTACTGAAGTTGAGGCAAACCCCTAGGTTCCTCCTTAATTCTCCTAAATCTTTGATACGAGGGCTGTCACCTCTCGTATCGGCTATGCATAGTAAATAAAAGACCAAAACAAATACCTATCGATCTAAATAATCACCAATTGCAAATATGATTTCAAGATCAAAAATATATTTGAAATAATATGTTCTACGCACACAAACTAATCCCTAATCCAAGAATAGGAGAATCTACTACATAAATACGAGAAGAGAAACACAAAGCATATTATAATTCATAGGAACAATGTAAACTGCATAAAGAACATGAATTACAATGCACTTTAGCTCTCCTCTCTAGCATTAATGTGCAGAACTTGATCCTCGAGTGGCCTTCTTCCTCCCCGTTGCGAGTTTCCGAAGCTTTTTAGGGTGTCGGAGTGTTGTCTCGGTTGTCGTGCCTCTCCCCTAGGGTTTGGGCATAGCTTCCTTTATATAGACATCAGGTCAGATATCCTCTAAACCTGGAAAATAACTAAATCGTGTCGAAATCGCCCTGTGCCACACGACCGTGTGGATTCACACGGGCAGGCCGTGTGTGGCACTGGGGCGCGAGCCGTGTGGATTCACAGGCCCAGGGTGTGTGTCCTTTTGTTCTAGATGTCAAATGCCTTCTTTTTGCTCCAAAAGTGCGCCATTTTTCCCGTAGAATGTTGTCCTGCACACAAGAGTACAAAGAGCATATCTCCGATCCAGAAAATAGGAAATGCATGCAAAATAAAGTAAAATATGCAAGAATCAAATATAAAATACAACGGGATGTGAGCAAAAACTACTCCTAAAACCCTATATATTTTTCTCACATCAATAGAATATGCAAATAACATGCAAGATGATGTACAATCAAATGCAGCAAACATAACTCAATCAAATGCAACATCACAAAAAGCATATATAGATTGTATCTATATATACTGCTCACACTCACACACATAAATATACATAAATATATGTATATGTATATATATGCAAATGCCCTCACACATGACAATGCAAATGCATGGTCATACCTGCACACCCCACTCGCTACCACGACCCCAATGTGGCCTAGGTGGCATGACATGACAACTGTCCCAACTCAACAATAACCACTACTCTCGAGTGGCCGAGTGGGTAGTATGAATAATTAGCGATAAGCTAAAGAGCTATAAGCTAGCCACTCCGACTGACACTACCCATGAGTGGTTGAGTGTCACACACAGAGGACAATTGCACGCAACTGTTGGCTTTTCCTGGCACCGACGTGGGTGTGCGTTCAAACATGTTTCATAAACATGCACACAGAGGAAGCAAAAAGAAGCAATAAACTAATTTTATTACAGCACACATACCACACGCATGAAGGATACAACAAGTGTAGATATAATCACTATTTTAAATTTTGCAATAAAAGAAAATTTATTCTAGTTATTCCTGATGTATCACGTGTAGCGGGAGTGGCATCAACTGTAGAGACCCTCGCTAGAATCACCTCTATCCGTATCCACGCCGAGTATCTTCGGGATAGCTTCACAAAGCCACGAGCCCCGTCTTCGCAAGAGTTACTAGCCTCGTGTCGAAGACGTTGTGATCCAAGAGACGATCACAATCCGAATCAAAATTCGGATCTAAAAATGAGCTCCACGAACTCGCTTCTTGGAAGCAGTTTTCGTCAACCAATTGATGAAACCTTGGTCCTCCACCTATGAGGATTGCCAGAGATCTAATCCCCGACAAGTAGGTCGTTATCGGAGCACAAAATGCCGACCAAACGACCTCTCTATGAAGAGAGAAACAAGCTGTCCAAAATTGGACAACTTGTGTTGGTGGAGAAGATGGTCGGCCAATCAATGGTCGGTTGCTCCTTGGTCGCCGGCGGCCAAGGGAGGATGGCCGGAGGAGTCGTTGGCGGCTGGTGGGTGGCCGACAGCGAGGAGGAGGAGCTGCAATAGGCTTGGGCGGCAGCACAAGAGATGGGTGGCAACCCTAGAGGAGGAAGAGGAGAGGAGGCTAGGGTTTCCAAAACCCTTGAACCAATTAATTCTCTACGAAAAATCCTTAAGCCATGTTTTTATAGAGAACACATTCTCCTAATGGTTATTGGTTCATAACCAAAACCCGTTTGATGGGTGGATGCTTCGGAGGCTCATTGGCTCCCATGTCCCCGGATTAAAATTTTCACTAATGAAAGGATTAATCCGGATGGGATGAGCTTCCTTAACAACACCATTTCGTCGTCGTGCTAACAACTTGAGTGGTCGCTTGAACAAACTAGTTGTTCAAGCAACACAACTCTTCTAGTTGGTTAGCCACGGAAGAGACGACGGATGGATCGCCGGTTTTTGTGTTTGTCTTCGGGGTCCATGATTATACAATATATATTCATACACACACATGCATAATCAAAACAAATAAGAACATGCTCAGATCTGTACATAAAGTTAAAATAACTTTATACCTCACGATCTTCTACCGTATGTCCTATCCTTCTCGTGGACGACGTGTGGACGAAGTTCCTCCACGAGTAGAAGCCTTCTAGATCGCTTTCTTCTCTACCTTGTCCGCTGCGAACAAAGAGAAGAACTCGCAAATACCTTTCCTATCTAGAACCGGCCACCAAATTAGGGAATTTGGTGCAACCGCCGGCCAAGGAGCAATGGATGATGCGCCGGCCAACTTCAAGAAGAGTTGCCACGGCCACTTTGGAGAATAGGGAGGAGGAAGAGAACCGCCACCAATGGGAGGAGAACGCGGCCAAGGAAGAAGGGAGAGACTCTAGGATGGGCGCCGGCCAAGAGTTAATGGAGGAGAATGGGCGGGCAATCAACTTGAAGGAAGGAGGTTGCCGCCACTTCTTTGCTCCAAAACCCTAGCCTAATGAACCCTAGCCACTTGAGGATGAGCCAAACCCTAACTCCAATTTCTTGATTTTCTTGCCTCCCAACCCTAGGCATCTATTTATAGAATTGTGGTTTAGACTCTTTTATTCTCCACCGTCGGATCTAGGGATTTAATCTCCACCTTCGGATCTAAGGTTTTGGATCTAAGGTTTCATCCCAACCGTCGGATCTAGGGTTTTATCCCAACCGTCGGATCTAGGGATTTAATCCCAACCGTCGATTCTAGGATTTCATCCTAACTATCGGATCTAGGGATTTAATCCCAACCGTTGGTTCTAGGGTTTCATCCAACCATCGGATCTAGGGATTTAATCCCAACCGTTGGTTCTAGGTTTTGTTTTACATTCTTGGATCTAGACTTCACAAGGATTATATTAGGCTACGATAGGGACCATAAGGAGGAGTTGGGTCTTGGCCACCCGATGGATCGGAACCACACAAACTTGATCCATCAATGATGTTCCATTCCACTAGAGGATCATCATTGAACTACCTCACCAACCCCCATAAATCAATATGGGCTCCATATATTATTTGTACATTAATCTCCCCGTGTTTAAGATATCGAATGTCCGTCAATTAATTGATTTACTGACCATCAATTAATTAACATCTAATTCCTCGAGTAGTACCACTCAACCTTATCATCATGTTGACTAAGTCAACCAAATTGGGTTTACATGATGAACCTTATGAGCTCCTCAAGGGGACATCATCAACCTAATATATAGGACACGATTTCCTCCTATAATCAGCGGCACACCATGTAAATAATATTATTTCCCAACTTAAGGGCATATTGATTTAATCCATCTAAATCTCACCTTTGGTAAATCAAAGAAATAAACACTAAGTACATGTGCCCGTTATTATATCGGGATTAAGAGCATGTACAACATAATATCGAGGTCCGATTGCAATTATGTAGTCGACTAAATTGAATCACCTCTATGTCGGTCCTACTCAATACACCTAAGTGTACTAGTGTAACTCTATGTTCAAGATAAAACAATACCAAGCTACACTACAACCATGCCAATGGTTTGTCCAAAACCATCTTAGTTGTGAGCCTTTACTTATATTTTACAAGGTACTGATAACATGATCTTCTGTGCCACACCAAGCACCATGTTATCTACAATGTAAAATATTAGACAATATGCACACATATATAATGAATATATAAAATGCAAACAATGATCATGTGATTCTTATTTCAAAATAGAATGTTCATACAAAAAGAGCTAGGCTTTCAGTATACATTCCAACAATCTCCCACTTATACTAAAAGACTATGCCGTCATCACTCTGCCATACATCTGATCCCCATGTCCTCCACATGCCTATCAAACGCTTTCGGAAGGGCCTTAGTGAATGGATCCGCCAGTTATCCTCTCGATGCAATCTTGGCGCGGAACTTCTCCTCGCTTTCGATCTCGTATGAGGTGGTACTTGCGCTCTATGTGTTTACTCACCTTATGGGCTCGTGGTTCCTTGAGTTTTACCATTTGCACCACTATTATCACAATAAATTGTGATAGTTACGGGCAAACCAGAATCACATCCAAGTCCATCAAGAAGTTCTGAGCCATACACTTCCTTGGTGCCTCGGCACGCCATACTACTCAGCTTCCATGGTAGAGTCCGCCACGCATTTCTGCTTGACACTCCTCCATACTATGGCTCCACCTCCAAAAGTAAACACAAACCCCGAGGTAGACTTACTGTTTTCCCTATCTGATTGGAAATCAGAATCCGTGTAACCCACAGGAAGTAATTGATCTGCCCGGTAAACCAGCATATAATCCCTAGTCCTTCTCAGGTACTTCAATATATGCTTTATCGCGATCCAATGTCCTGTCTCAGATTACTCGATATCTCGCTAACCATGCCCACGGCAAAGCAGATATCCGGTCTCGTACATAGCATAACATACATAAGGCTTCCTACTGCCGAAGCATAAGGAACCACCTTCATGTCCTCTATCTCCTTTGATGTTTTGGGACACATCTCTTTAGATAAAGGAACTCCATGCCTAAAAGGTAGAAAACCTTTCTTGGAGTTCTGCATGCTAAAACGAGCAAGGATAGTATCAATGTATGAAGCTTGGGATAAGCACAACATCCTTTTCTTGCGATCCCTTATAACTTTGATCCCAAGGATGTGTCCCACTTCTCCCAAGTCCTTCATATCAAACTGTTTGGACAACCATACCCTTACGTCTGATAACACTTTGATATTGTTGCCAACTAACAAAATGTCATCTACGTATAGTACAAGAAACACCACTACGTTTCCGTCACATCTCTTGTATACACAAGGCTCATCAGGACTTTGAATAAATCCATATGACTGGATTACCTCATCAAAGCGGATGTTCCAAGATCTAGAAGCTTGCTTCAATCCATAAATGGACCGATTAAGCTTACATACAAGATGCTCTTTGCCTTTAGCAATGAATCCCTCTGGTTGCCGCATATAGATGTTTTCCTCAAGACTTCCGTTAAGGAAAGCTGTCTTGACATCCATCTGCCAAATCTCATAATCCATATGAGCAGCTACAGATAAGAGAATCCGAATAGACTTAAGCATAGCTACCGGCGAAAAGGTCTCCTCATAATCGATACCCTCTTTCTGAGTATACCCTTTCGCAACAAGCCTAGCTTTGAAGGTTTCAACCTTCCCGTCTACTCCTCTCTTTCTCTTGTAGATCCACTTGCATCCAATGGTTTTTACACCATCGAGTGGCTCTACTAGCTCCCAGACCTGATTAGAATCCATAGATTCTATCTCTGAATTCATCGCTCTTTGCCAAGATATTGCATCTCTATCTTGGATTGCCTCGTCATATGTCCAGGGATCAGGTTCATGTTCACCAGGGACTAAGTCCGAAGACTCTCCCAAAAACATGAATCTGTCGGGTTGTCTAACAACCCTCCCACTACGACGAGATCCCTCCTGTGTATGCTCTGTGACACGCGGTGCAGTGACTTGTGGTGTCTCCTCTTGTACCGGTGGTACTGAAGTCGGGACTTCCCCTGTCATCTCCTCAAGAACAATCCTACTCGTGGGCTTGTGGTTCATCACATAGTCTTCCTCTAGAAATCTGGCATTCGTACTCACGATCACCTTCTGATCTCTAGGATTATAAAACAAACCACCTTTCGTTCCCTTAGGGTAGCCAACAAACATGCATACTTCTCTACGAGGTTCCAACTTCCCAAATCGACCTTGGCCACATGTCTTTGGACTCCCCATATCCGGAATATGTTTGAGACTAGGTTTTCGCCGATCCACAATTCTCTGAGGGGTAGAAGGTACTGATTTAGATGGAACCAAGTTCGAGTGTACATTGTCAGATCCGCATACCCCGAGCGAAAACAGTAACTCGTAATAACTCATCATCGATCTGACCATCTCCATAAGAGTCCTATTCCTTCGCTCCGCTACACCATTCTGCTGGGGTGTGCCAGGTGCAGACAATTGGGATTGAATCCCAGCCTCTGATAAGTAACTCCTAAACTCTCACAAGAGGTACTCGCCACCACAATCAGATCGTAATGTCTTGATACTTTTACCTTGACGGTTCTCCACATCAGCCTTGAATTCTTTGAACTTGTCAAAGCATTCAGACTTGCGGCGCATCAAGTAAATGTATCCATACCTTGAATAATCGTCTATAAATGAGACAAAGTATTCAAAGCCACCTCTTGCCTGGATAGACATAGGACCACACAAATCAGAATGAACCAATTCTAACACATCTTTGGCTCTATACCCCTTGGCCTTAAAAGGCCTCTTGGTCATTTTACCTTCCAAGCAAGATTCGCAGGTTGAGAGATCCTCCACCACTAATGAACCCAAAGGTCCATCAGCTATCAACCTTTGAATTCTACTTAGGTTAATATGACCAAGCCTTAGATGCCAAAGATATGTTTGGTTCATTTGCGAAGGTTCTTTTCTCTTATTAGATTTAGAAGATGAGTTATTTACTTCTATTTGCATCGTGGGAGTTTTTGGTTCAACAGTATATAAATTGCCAACCAATGTACCAGAACAGATAATCTCCCTATTCCTTTTTATAACCACCTTGTCATTAAAAGAAACAGAATATCCATCCAAAAACAATTTAGAAACTGAAATTAAATTCTTTCTAAAAGTAGGTACATAAAGACAATTTCTTAAAACCAAAAATTTATTCCTATCAAAAGATAAATAAACGTCTCCCACTGCAATAGCTTCCACCTTTGAAGCATTGCCCATGAAGACGGTAATCTCTCCCTCAGCTAGTCGTCGGGTTTCTGGGAACCCACGCAAAATGCGAGACATGATCGGTGGCTCTGTATCTACACACCGAGCCTAGTAGATAACAGCTAAACATGTTTCAACAACTAAACAAGAAGATATACCTTTGTTCTTTCGTGAGGGTCCGCCTTCGATGTCGATCTGCTTGCAAGTGAAGCACTTGCCTTTGGCTTCTTCACTCTGCTGAGGTCCCCTGCCACCTTTCTTCGCTCCACCTTGCTTCTTCTTCTTCTTACCTTTGGTTTAGAGGAAGAAACCTTACAGCGACCATGGCTTGAGCACTCTGTGAAAAGCCCTCTGCTGCTGGAGTTACGTCGGAAGCTCCGCCAGAATACAACCTCTTGTTCATGTTGTAGTTGGTAGGCTGCTCAAAACTCCTAAGCGAGGCGGAGAATGATATCGACACAGGTTTCCCCATCGATCTCGGCTCTAGGACTTCCATCTCATTAAGATGAGCCATCATCTTGAGAACATGATCCCTAGCGGGTGTTCCCTCGATCATGGTGGTCATCAAGTTTCTCATTGCCTCTGCCTAGCCGCCCTACTCACGATGTCAGAAAAGTTCCTTGAGATTGAACATCATGTCATAGCGATGGCTATGGCACGATCTTGATGTTGCGGCACATTTGACATAGATGCCAAAATGTAACACGCGCCATCTCATCGCCTTAACCCATTTCTTATAACGTTCTATCTCCTTTTCATCGAGTCATCGAGGGCTTAGGAGGACGGACCTCGAAGAGTATAAATTTGTACTCCTCATGATTAGGACAATATCGAGTTTCTTTTCCAATCAATGTAGTTTGGACGATAAGTTTGTTTTCTTTTAAAATCACAGCAAGTGGGTTGAAAGCCATTTGAAAATCCTAAAAATCACAATGATCAAAATATTAGATTTCAAATATTATTGATTCCTCAAAACAATAAAATCCCGAAATCAACCAACACCTCAAAGCACCGAGAATGTCGCATGCCACGCAGTGTGGGACATTATCTGAATTCTACATTTGTAAGAGGAGGTTTTACCCATTAATTTTATTATCTTGTCAACCTTACTTTTTGACAAATAAAATTAATAGTTGGTTCCTCTTTGGCCCTACAAATAAAAGCGGTGACTCGATGGGAGGATACTTTATTTGTATCTAAGTGTGCACCATTACACGATACTAAGGAAATTATTTCGGATTATGTGCCTTACCGCTGTGGAAGTACACATGCTCCTAGATAATTTCCTATAACCATTATTTGACCTAGTGATCCGCAAACAAACTCGTCCGCAGGGAGGAAGGCACTCGGAGCCAACACACAAGTTTGTTTGCATCACACATCAAATTGTAATGGAGGCCGCGGGAATTAATTAAAATATCCCTCTCCCACTTAGTAAATTGCAATCGAGGAATTTTAAACATACACAACATGCATATAAAACAAATAAGCAATAAATATGGAAAAACAGAATTTTTTCCAACTATTATGACATTGTCCTCCAATATGCATCCCGTCGTGTCGCCACCTCGTCCGCTCCATCTTTTCCCGTGCACAAGTCACCAAAGAGTTCCGAGCCGAGATAAATCATTTTATTTACATCCATCGATCCTATACTCCACGAAGGAGTGTACAAATAATCTAGATCGAAAGTAAACTAAAATGATCGGCTAAACAATGCCGTATTTAATTACAAAAATTAAATACTAATCTAGCCTCGTCAACCCCGAGGATTCAAATAATAAATTTTTACACACATCCATTCACATACACACACATGGCCATAATAGTCGGATCTTATGCCTGCAACCAAAGAGTTAAACTAAGCATATCCTACTATTATCCGGCACATATAATATATGAAAAATGCATAAAAAAATTAACCGAATCCTAAACACACAAAACCGGAAACCTGTGGCTCTGATACCATTTGATGGGTGGATGCTTCGGAGGCTCATTGGCTCCCATGTCCTCGGATTAAAATTTTCACTAATGAAAGGATTAATCCGGATGGGATGAGCTTCCTTAACAACACCATTTCATCGTCGTGCTAACAACTTGAGTGGTCGCTTGAACAAACTAGTTGTTCAAGCAACACAACTCTTCTAGTTGGTTAGCCGCGGAAGAGACGACGGATGGATCGCCGGTTTTTGTGTTTGTCTTCGGGGTCCATGATTATACAATATATATTCATACACACACATGCATAATCAAAACAAATAAGAACATGCTCAGATTTGTACATAAAGTTAAAATAACTTTATACCTCACGATCTTCTACCGTATGTCCTATCCTTCTCGTGGACGACGTGTGGACGAAGTTCCTCCACGAGTAGAAGCCTTCTAGATCGCTTTCTTCTCTACCTTGTCCGCTGCAAACAAAGAGAAGAACTCGCAAATACCTTTCCTATCCAGAACCGGCCACCAAATTAGGGAATTTGGTGCAACCGCCGACCAAGGAGCAATGGATGATGCGCCGGCCAACTTCAAGAAGAGTTGCCGCCGGCCACTTTGGAGAATATAGAGGAGGAAGAGAACCGGCCACCAATGGGAGGAGAACCGCCGGCCAAGGAAGAAGGGAGAGACCTCTAGGATTGGCGCCGGCCAAGAGTTAATGGAGGAGAATGGGCGCCGGCAATCAACTTGAAGGAAGGAGGTTGCCGCCCACTTCTTTGCTCCAAAACCCTAGCCGCCCAATGAACCCTAGCCACCCACTTGAGGATGAGCCAAACCCTAACTCCAATTTCTTGATTTTTCTTGCCGCCCAACCCTAGCCATCTATTTATAGAATAGGGCTTAAGCCTCCTTTAATCTCCACCGTCGGATCTAGGGATTTAATCTCCACCGTCGGATCTAGGGTTTTATCCCAACCGTCGGATCTAGGGTTTAATCTCAACCACCGGATCTAGGATTTCATCCCAACCTTCGGATCTAAGGTTTCATCCCAACCGTTGGATCTAGGGTTTTATCCCAACCGTCGGATCTAGGGATTTAATCCCAACCGTCGATTCTAGGATTTCATCCTAACCATCGGATCTAGGGATTTAATCCCAACCGTTGGTTCTAGGGTTTCATCCAACCATCGGATCTAGGGATTTAATCCCAACCGTTGGTTCTAGGTTTTGTTTTACATTCTTGGATCTAGACTTCACAAGGATTATATTAGGCTACGATAGGGACCATAAGGAGGAGTTGGGTCTTGGCCACCCGATGGATCGGAACCACACAAACTTGATCCATCAATGATGTTCCATTCCACTAGAGGATCATCATTGAACTACCTCACCAACCCCCATAAATCAATATGGGCTCCATATATTATTTGTACATTAATCTCCCCGTGTTTAAGATATCGAATGTCCGGCAATTAATTGATTTACTGACCATCAATTAATTAACATCTAATTCCTCGAGTAGTACCACTCAACCTTATCATAATGTTGACTAAGTCAACCAGCTGGGTTTACATGATGAACCTTATGAGCTCCTCAAGGGGACATCATCAACCTAATATATAGGACACGGTTTCCTCCTATAATCAACGGCACACCATGTAAATAATATTATTTCCCAACTTACCGGGCATATTGATTTAATCCATCTAAATCTCACCCTCTGGTAAATCAAAGAAATAAATACTAAGTACATGTGCCCGTTATTATATCGGGATTAAGAGCATGTACAACATAATATCCGAGGTCCGATTCAATTATGTAGTCAGTACTAAATTGAATCACCTCTATGTCGGTCCTACTCAATACACCTAAGTGTACTAGTGTAACTCTATGTTCAAGATAAAACAATACCAAGCTACACTACAACCATGCCAATGGTTTGTCCAAAACCATCTTGGTTGTGAGCCTTTACTTATATTTTACAAGGTACTGATAACATGATCTTCTGTGCCACACCAAGCACCATGTTATCTACAATGTAAAATATTAGACAATATGCACACATATATAATGAATATATAAAATGCAAACAATGATCATGTGATTCTTATTTCAAAATAGAATGTTCATACAAAAAGAGCTAGGCTTTCAGTATACATTCCAACACCGTTAACCCGCTCCAATAACTTAAGTTAAAATAAACCAAACCGCGTTGGTCTATTTTAAGTTAAAATGAACCGAACCAACTTTGGTTCATTCGTTTAAAACAAACCAAACCACTTTGGTTTATTTTCCACCATTGGATTAGAACCAAACCGATTTGGCTCATCCATCATGTCTTCAGAAGACTTGACCCATCCATGCTTCCGATGCGACTGAAACAATTTCATACTCGCTCTTTGTTTGGTCTAACCAAACCAAGTCTCTCTCAATTTAAGAATCCTATTCTCAAGCTCATTTTAAATCCTTTGGATTACGCTCATTTTGCGTGTGACCAAATAGGTTCCCGATTTATGTTGACCAAATAGGTTCCCGATTTATGTTAACCAATAATTATAGAACGATCATGAGTGACACCTAGTAGTACTTCATGATCCCCAATTAATCGAAAAATCAACGGTTGATCCCAGAACCTTTTCTGAAACCCTTAAGTAGTTACAATGAATCGTGCCTCATTCCTTTCACTCATCTTATACCCACTTGGTTCAGGACATGGTCTATTGTGTCAGTCCCCACTAAGTTTACTAAGTCACACCTAGCCTAAGTATTACTTCCTCGTCCTCTGGATTATAGTTTCTGCACATGTATCCAAGAGTACCATACTCTAAATATGTAATGCTTTGGCCAAAGACTTTAGTAACAATCCGACGAGAGACCATAGGGTATACATCTCCTCGCAAGGAGCGGTGAATCCTCTGTAGGCTATTCAAACACCTTCGGCCACTTCGACTTATACCTAATCATCCTGGGTCTACATCTCCTCAGAGATGCTTGCTTAAGATGTCAAAGCATAAGTCTTCATGACCAAGATGACTTGAATACCGCAAGTCGAAGGAACATCGCACTTAAGCTGCTGTAAGAACTTCATTGACATATCCATATATGCAGAGAACCATATGAAGTCTTATAGCTGGTCACTCCAATCAACTAGTTACCATAACTAGCATCCACGATTAACTCCGGACATCCCAATGTCTCCAGCTAGTGAGGAACAGCTGCTTGGATAAACCAAAGAGTATACCTCATGCTAGTCTCAATAGAATTGATGGCATCCGAATCCATCAATTCATCGACTAGGGATAATTCCAATACATCACAATTGCACATGTAAAGATACTCACTAGTTGTGATCCAATCACAAATTCTCTCATGCTGTGAATCATATTGCGGACATTCAGTAAATGAGTTTAAGATCCAATCAAATACATGAAAACATGTATACTCAAATAGTGAATCTTCATTTATCAAATAAATGGTACATCCATAAGGCGATTGCCTTAGGACACCTCTCATATATTACTAAAGTAACTCCAACTAACACTATCAATAGTGGCCGAGTGCAGCACAACAAATGAACTACCCCCACACCAATTACTACTACCACGAGTAACTGTGAAGGCAAGATGACTGACGACCCTCTCAACCACAAGGGAGACCAAGTCGCCAACATGCTTGTAAATGGAATGAATGCTCAATCACACATACGCACATCCACAACACACTCTCTATCCCACAAAGAGTCGTATACAACTAAAAATTGACCATGCTAGGACTTCCAGTCCATAGCGACACGTCGTCGACAACCCACACTACCATGTACAAACATATGATCTGTAAGTTATACAACGAAAGGTAAGATGATACAACCACCAACTCTACATTAAGGACATCACCTATGCCCGGATGATTGTTCCTGATGACACGAGTCAAATCAATAAACATACTCAGCTACCTACACATGGTTAAACATCTAAAGATCCACATACCATAACATCGATAATTTATTGCAACGATGAACGAAATATGACGACAACAACAGTATATCTCAAAGTGTAAAGACTAGGTATCAAGTACAAAATAACATGAGTAGAGTCATGGTACGATATTAACAATATAGTAACTCATGCACTAAGAATAATCAACTACCTGACCAGGGAGGGGAATATTAACCACCTAATGTGAAGACTTATCTTAAAATATCATTTGTCTTCACAGCCAAGAATCTATCTCAAATCAACATCTTGTACACAACATAGAACATAATTAAGTTCTATCATACATCACATAATCGAATCAAACCCCACATCGACTTTGTATCTCAATCCATAAGGTTGATTTAGTTATCCAATTAACCTAATCGACCCTTCACATCTATCCCTATATTTCAACACCAACCAACCACCAGATCAGATAACAAAACAACCAATAGTATACATCCATAAACATCCAAATCTGGACTTACCAAGCCTAGCTTCTTCGACCCAACTTCTTGATCCAATTTGAATCCAGTGCTGAATTAGATTTACAAGAAAACTCAATTCCTTTAATCCTCACAACCTGTAAACACATAAATCACACTTACACTCAATCTACCAAGTTTATATTTCACTACTTCAATGAAATAGATTGGTAACAAAGGTTTTACCAAACAATTGGTTGTGTAAGTTGTATAAAATCCACTGCTCGATCACCCATCTGAGCCCATGAACCAAAAATCTGAGTTGTTACAGTTCTTCCCGTTCACGACGACTGCTCCAGCCTAATACCCAGTCCAAACCATAGGAAGATAAACATCACTTACCAAAACTAGGAAGGAGGGATGTAGACATTGATGAAGGTGTCGATCATTGAGGATCGATGACGATGGAGCTATCAGCGAGCTGAAAGGGTCGATGGTGATGGTCGATGCTCGCAGCATATTGAGCTCACGATGGCTGCAGGTGCAGATCTCTGGCATGGCCGACGATGAAGCGAAGGTCGATCAGAACACAAGGAAGGAGAGAGACGCGACGGAACTGCCACTCCTGGAGGTGCTGTCGCTCATGGAAAATGGCGGTCGGTGGCGTGCAAGTGGAGATCAAAAGAGAGGGGAGAGGCGGCAGCAAGTAGATGCGCGATCGGGCGAAGAGAAAGAGCGGTCGACGCTCGAATGAGATCGCGAGAAGAGGAACGAGAAAATTGGGGATATCAGGGGAAAAGAGAAACCGAAGGAAAATAAACATAAAAACCATGGTTAATAACACTAATTAACTCTCATAGTCTAAATAGGCTTTAATAAAGCCTATTTACTTTATCCCTATGAAACACCATAGAAATTTTTTTTTAAACCCAAAAAAATTTCTAAAAATTCTTGAAAATTATATAAGATAATTTCTTAATCAACAAGGAATATTTTATTTTATTTTATTTCGATATCTTACACTAGCATGGTAGTAGAGTTGCACCAATGAGCAAGGGTTAATCCCCAGGGACTGTAAGCCTTTCTGGGTGTCTGTCCTCTTGCCATGCTAGTCCTGTTGGGTTTTTCGAGCCGCAAAAACCGCTTTTTGCATTGCGAAAACCTCGGAAGCCCCGGCCACGGATCCGTGCGAAGTATAAAATATAAAACTAACATGTATGTGTTTAATACCTTTAGATCTACTCTAGATCTACATGATAAGAAGTTACCCTCGATGCGATGCCCTTCGCAAATCTCGCTCGTCCAAAAGGTTCGTCGGAACTCGAGAGTGTCAAGTGCACACTCTTCTATTGGTATCCACACAAGCAATAGGTGGAGAAAAATACCTTAGAGTGTGCTAGCACCCTTTAGGAATTTCGGCCAAGGAGGTTGGGAGAGCTTGAGAGGGTGATCCAAGGAAGAAGATGAAGTTGTGTAACTCACCAAAAATCAATTACCCATCTAATGGAGTGGCCGGCCACTTTTCTTAGGGGGGTTACATGCATGCATGTAACTCCTCCAAGAGCCAATGGCTCTTGGTCTCCCTCGTGAGGTGGCACCACATGCTAAGTCAATGATGATGTGGAGCATCATCATTGGCCGGCCATGCCAAGTCATCATCATGACATGGCATTTGGTCAAGTCAAACTTGACCTTTCATCTTCCCTCTCAAGTCAAGTCAAACTTGACCTCTTATCTCCCATGGTTGATTAAATCCAACCATTTGATTCAAGTCAATTTAATTTAATGAATCTCTATTCATTAATTTAAATTGATTTGATGAATCAAATCTAAATTAGACTCATTCAACACTTGAATAATATTGAGTCCAACTCAATTAGTCTAATTAGGATTACTCTTAATCCAATTTGGTTTATCCCATGAACCTAATCCTCATGGTTCATCATATGAACCTAATCTACATCTAATTGCCCTTAGTGTGTGACCCTATAGGTTCTTGTAGCGTTGGCAATGTCCCTAAACCGATTTAGGAACATAAGCAATGAGCGGTATCTAGCAACACATCATTTCTACCCAAGTTACAAGAATGTTGAGCTCCAACATCACCTTTGTGACTACTAATTGTGACTCTCACAATATGTGACAATGTCCCTCTATCCTTGACATCTAGATTGACCAATTGAGGCATAGACCATGTCATCCTCGGTACAATCTATATCTTGAACTCCAAGTAGACTCACTCTAATCAAATGAGCTCAATATCTCATATTGACTCATTTGGGAATGGCCATGCACTTCGTGGTCTCACTCTATCAAGAATATCGATGTCACCCCCGTCATATAGGAGGGATAGATTCCATCTACATCACTCACATCCCTCTGCATAATTTGTTACATACCCAGTAATCGCCTTTATAGTCCACCCATTTACGGGTGACGTTTGACGAAGCCAAAGTATGCAACTCCTTATGTAGGGAACCATAGTGACTTCAGGTCTAAGGACTAATAGTCATACTAATAGCCACATGAGAAAGTATATGACACTCATATAACGATCCATGATACTTTCTCATGGCGGGTCATTCAGTATACATTCTCCAATGCATACCCATGTGTCAACTTGATATCTCATATCCATGACTTGTGAGATCAAGTCATCGTGCTGACCTACATGCTAGCCTTTATGCATTAACATTGTCCCTGAATGTTAATACTCGACTAGGAATGATTAAGAGTAGTGTTCTCTATATCATCTCATTATCGATTCAACCAATCGATTGATATAGATAAGAACCTACTACTCAAGGACATTATTATATTTAGTTATTTGGCACCAATACAAGTAAATATAATAACCATGCCTTTATAAATAGGAATATGATACAATAAAGTCCATACAACAATCATCACATGATTGGCTCTAGGGCTTTCACTAACAATCTCCCACTAGCACTAGTGTCAATCACCGTAGTATCTAATACCCAATGACCTAGTGTGACCATCATGCTTTTTCTGTGCCAAAGCCTTGGTCAAGGGATCTACGATGTTAGCCTCTGTGGGTACTCTGCAAATCTTCACATCTCCTCTATCGATAATCTCTCGAATGAGATGAAAGCACCGATATATTCGGCCTCCATTGTAGAATCAGCAACTGTGTCCTGCTTAGAACTCTTCTAGCTCACAATGTCACCATTCAAGCAAAACACGAACCCTAACTGCGATCTATAATCATCCTGGTTAGTTTGGAAGCTGGCATCGCTGTAACCCTTTACAGCTAGCTCCTCATCGCCTCCAAATATCAAGAAATATTCTTTAGTCCTTCTCAAGTACTTAAGAATATTCTTGACTGCTATCCAGTGACGCTCATCTGGATCTAATTGGTATCTACTCGTCATGCTCAAAGCATACGAGACATCAGGATGAGTACACAGCATGGCGTACATGATAGATCCTATAGCAAATGCGTAAGGGATCTTATCCATGCGGTCTCTCTCCTCTCTAGAAGAGGGACTTTGAGTCTGCAAAAGACTCACACCATGTGACATCGGTAGAAGTCCCTTCTTGGAATTCTGCATGGCAAACCGTAGTAATACCGTGTCAATGTATGTACTCTGACTTAGGCCAAGCAATCTCTTAGATCTATCTCTATAGATCTTGATGCCTAGAATACAGGCTGCTTCACCTAAGTCCTTCATTGAGAAGCACGTCCCCAGCCAAGTCTTCACAGACTGTAGCGAAGGGATGTCATTCTCAATGAGTAGTATGTCATCTACATACAATACAAGGAAGACAACTGTATTCCCATTAACCCTTTTGTAGACACAGGGTTCATCTTCATTCTTGATGAAACCAAACTGTTTGATCGCATCATCGAATCAAAGATTCCAGCTCCGAGAGGCTTGCTTTAGCCCATAAATGGACCTTTGCAGCTTGCATACTTTCCCAGTATGTTGTGGATCTTTAAAACCCTCAGGTTGTGTCATGTACACATCCTCGAGTAAGTTCCCATTTAGAAATGCAGTTTTGACATCCATTTGCCAGATCTCATAATCGTGGTATGCTGCAATAACAAACAAGATCCGAATGGACTTAAACATCGCCACTGGAGAAAAGGTTTCATCATAGTCAATACCATCAATCTGCTTAAAACCTTTAGCCACCAATCGACCCTTATAGGTATGCGTAAGTCCATCCATGTCAGTCTTTCTCCTAAAGACCCACTTACACCCAATGGGTTTGACCCCTTCAGGTGGATCAACCAAAGTCCATACTTGGTTGGTGTACATGGATTCTATCTCGGATCTCATGGCCTCTAGCCATTTCTCATAATATAGGCTCATCACAGCTTCCTGATAGGAGGTAGGCTCATTCTCAATGAGCATAACGTCATCATGGTCAGACAAGAGAAATGAGTATCTCTCAGGCTGAACACGTACCCTATCAGACCTGCGAAGAGGTAGGTCTACCTGAACAGGTCGTTGTTCCACAACTCCTTGTGCAACAACCTCATCACCCACAACACTTTGTGGTTCCTATTCAACCTCCATCAAGGCCTCAGTGCTATGGTCCTTATCTTGAATTTCTTCAAGATCGAACGTACTCCCACTAGTTTTTCTAGAAACAAAATCCCTTTCTAGAAAAACCCCAGTCTTTGCTACAAACACTTTGTGCTGACTGGGAATGTAGAAGTAATATCCCTTTGTATCCTTCGGATATCCAACAAAATAGCACCTATCGGATTTGGGTCCCAGTTTGTCTGAGACTTGACGTCGAACGTAAGCCTCGCAACCCCAAATCCTCATGAAAGACATCTTGGGATTTCTCCCTGTCCATATCGTATATGGTGTCTTTATGACAACCTTGGATGGTACACGGTTAAGGGTAAAGGCTGTTGTGTCTAAAGCATATCCCTAAAAGGATATAGGAAGATCTGTGTGACTCATCATAGATCGTACCATATCTAATAGGGTACGATTCCTCCTTTCGGATACACCATTCCACTATGGTGTTCCAGGAGGAGTGAGTTGGGATAGAATCCCACACTCAGCTAGATAGTCATGAAACTCATGGCTAAGGTATTCACCACCTCGATCTGATCGAAGTATCTTAATACTCTTGTCAAGCTGGTTTTGTACTTCATTCTTGAATTCTTTAAACTTTTCAAAGGATTCTGATTTATGTGTCATAAGATACACATAATCATATCTACTGAAGTCATCAGTAAATGTAATGAAGTACTTGTAACCACCTCTAGCAGCAACATTGAAAGGACCACATACATCACTATATATAAGTCCTAATAAATCTGTTGCTCTTTCGTTGTGTCCACTAAAGGGAGTCTTGGTCATCTTGCCTAAAAGGCAAGACTAGCATGTCTCATATGATTCAAAATCAAATGAGTCTAGCAGTCCATCCTTATGGAGCTGAGATAAGCGACTCTCATTTATGTGACCTAAGCGACAATGCCAGAGATAGGTTTGACTTGAACCTCTTGGTACTTATGTTATAGATAGGGCTCTCTAAGTCTAGAAAGTAGAGTCCGTTCATTAGAGGTGCACTACAATAGAACATATCATTTAAATAAACTGAACAACATTTGTTCTTTATTATAAATGTAAATCCTTTCTTGTCCAAACAAGAAACCGAAATTATATTCTTAGTCAAGACAGGCACATAACAACATTCATCTATTTCTAGTACAAGCCCAGAGGGCAGAGATAGATCATAAGTTCCTACAACAACAACAGCAACCCTTGCTCCATTGCCTACTCGTAGGTCCACCTGGCCCTTTGTCAATGCCCTGCTATTTCTCAACGCCTGCACATTGGTATAAATGTGAGATGCACATCCGGTATCTAATACCCATGATGAAGAAATAGATAGATTGACTTCTATAACATTTATACCTGAAGTAGAAGTCTCAGTTCTTTTCTTCTTAAGATCTTCCAGGTAAGCTTTGCAGTTACGCTTCCAGTGTCTAGCTTCCTTGCAGTGGAAGCAAGCCCCTTCCTTGGCTACCCCTCCTTTGGGTTTAAGTTCTTTGCCTTTGCCCTTGGCTTGAGACTTTCCCTAACCTTTAGGCTTGCCCTTGCCTTTCTTTTTTTGCACCATCAAAATGGTGTCAGATTTTCCCTTCTTAAGGTTAAGCTCAGCAGTTCTCAACATGTTGAGCATCTCAGGCAGTGACTTATCAATTTCATTCATGTTATAATTCATGGCAAATTGATTGTAGGCTTGTGGCAAAGATTGCAAGATCAGGTCAGTGGCCAGCTCTTGGCCAAGTGGGAATCCCAGCCTTTGTAGGTTTTCTACGTACCCAATCATCTTGAGTACATATGGACCTACGGGAGTCCCATCTTGCATTTTGGACCCAAACAATGCCTTAGAGACTTCATATCTCTCATGCCTTGCTTGTCCTTGATATAGTTGACGAAGATGTCCAACCTTATCATAAGCATTCATGAACTCGTGTTGCTTCTGAAGCTCAGAGTTCATGGTCGCGAGCATTAGACATGACACATCTAATGCATCATCTTGATGCTTCTTGTAAGCATCTTTGTCAGCTCGCGAGGCAGTGGCAGGAGGTGCCTCCAGAATGGGCTGCTCCAGGACGTACAACTTCCTTTCTTGGGTGAGAACAATTCTCAGGTTCCTGTACCAGTCTAGGAAATTTGCTCCATTGAGCTTGTCCTTCTCAAGGATAGAACGCAGAGAGAGAGTGTTCATATTTATCGACATAATAATCTACAACATACAATGTAGAGAATTAATATCATATTCCTTTTATCATTTAATTAGGCCTTTAATCAAATGATGCTCCCACTGAATTATAGGAATTCTGTAGAATCGAGTTATGGATGTGGTCAAACCACATTACTAGATTCATACAAACTAGCTATAATTCTTGCAGGACAAGATCCACATCATACTAAGCCTTGAGTTAGCTTTGGCTAAATCGCCCAAGACTTAGTACGATTGGTGGGTAACACATTACCGATTACATCTTTATGCAACTCTTGTTTATAGGATCAAGACCCACATTTACAAAAGACCTTGAGTTAGCTTTGGCTAAATCTCCCAAGATTTAGTGTAAATGCGATCTTATCCTATCTTTCCAACGATTGGAATATGCTTATAGTTCTACTCGATCCAATTGAGTTAACTAGTTTTACTCAATCTAATTGAGCTTACTCTAACCCAAGCCATGATAGGAAGGACCAAGATTTTCCCTCCGCACCCTACCAAGATAATATGCGTTGCTCTGCTTTGGCAGATTCAACAACTACAAATGATCGAGGTAGTGATGGGTATCAAGGACCTGGTAGGCATTTACGAGTTGATTCGATTAAGATCTAATCTAATCGTAATGTGTATCATATACGCATGAAGGCCTTTATTATCCTATATTAGCATGCATCATATACATACATACATTATTCTAGCATGCATCATATACATACAAGAAAATTATCCTAGCATGCATCATATACATACAAGCATTATTCTACTAGCATGCATCACATACATACAAGCAAAATCAAATATATATATATATATATATATATATATATATATATATCAACATATATATATATATATATAATTAACTGTGATGTAGTCATGGCCCTACTACGATCTTCTCAAGCCAATGAGAAGATCGGACGGTCAACCTAAGGCTAGCGGCTTCTCCAAGCGCTTCCTTTGATCGCCATGTGTCGTCGGCACCCTTCTCGTAACTTCGTCTACAAGTGGACTTTCCACCGCTCCATTTTGTACATTACAAATATGAAACTCGAGTTACATTCGAGTCTAAAACTATTTACAACTAGAATTTCAAAAGAAGAGGTACGACGCGCATGTCACATACACTATACAACAGGCACAACCACAAAAATGGCACGCAGGCCGTATTATGAATTACAACACATCATAATCCAATAAAATTGGGGTCATTGGACCATGACAATCATAGAATTATACATAATTCTAAATTATGTGTTTTTACAGAAAAATTCTATAAATTTTCCTTCTTTTTTTCAATTTTATGAGTCACCTCTCCATAACGGTCCCGCTAAGCGGTTTCCGGGCGCTATCGCGGGACAAGGCCCCTTTCGGGGATAGGGGCAGCGCCCCTACTCGCAAAATAAACTTTGTGAGTGTCCCTACTACGATCTTACAGCGACTTAATTCGCTGTCCCAAAAACCTAAAGCGAGAACTCGCTGTTTCGGAGAGTTTTTCTCGGTGGTTGAAGCCGACAAGTATCCCAACACTCGTTGCTTCGACTCTTCGAGAAAAATACCCAAAAATTCTATAAAAATAGGAAATTTACAGAAACATAAAATTCTGTAATTTTTATATCTAATATAAAAACCACAAAAACGAAATGCATACATGCTTCGCACGTGGCTCTAATACCACTGTTGGGTTTTCCGAGCCGCAAAAATCATTTTTTGCGTTGCGGAAACCTCGGAAGCCCCGGCCATGGATCTGTGCGAAGTATAAAATATAAAACTAACATGTATGTGTTTAATACCTTTAGATCTACTCTAGATATACATGATAAGAAGTTACCCTCGATGCGATGCCCTTCGTAAATCCCGCTCGTCCAAAAGGTTTGCCGGAACTCGAGAGTGTCAAGTGCACACTCCTCTATTGGTATCCACACAAGCAATAGGTGGAGAAAAATACCTTAGAGTGTGCTAGCACCCTTTAGGAATTTCAGCCAAGGAGGTTGGGAGAGCTTGAGAGGGTGATCCAAGGAAGAAGATGAAGTTGTGTAACTCACCAAAAATCAATTACCCATCTAATGGAGTGGCCGGCCACTTTTCTTAGGGGAGTTACATGCATGCATGTAACTCCTCCAAGAGCCAATGGCTCTTGGTCTCCCTCATGAGGTGTCACCACATGCTAAGTCAATGATGATGTGGAGCATCATCATTGGCCGCCCATGCCAAGTCATCATCATGACATAGCATTTGGTCAAGTCAAACTTGACCTTTCATCTTCCCTCTCAAGTCAAGTCAAACTTGACCTCTTATCTCCCATGGTTGATCAAATCCAACCATTTGATTCAAGTCAATTTAATTTAATGAATCTCTATTCATTAATTTAAATTGATTTGATGAATCAAATCTAAATTAGACTCATTCAACACTTGAATCAAATTGAGTCCAACTCAATTAGTCTAATTAGGATTACTCTTAATCCAATTTGGTTTATCCCATGAAACTAATCCTCATGGTTCATCATATGAACCTAATCTCCATCTAATTTCCCTTAGTGTGTGACCCTATAGGTTCTTGTAACGTTGGCAATGTCCCTAAACCGATTTAGGAACATAAGCAATGAGCGGTATCTAGCAACACATCATTGCTACCCAAGTTACAAGAATGTTGAGCTCCAACATCACCTTTTGTGACTACTAATTGTGACTCTCACAATATGTGACAATGCCCCTCTATCCTTGACATCTAGATTGACCAATTGAGGCATAGACCGTGTCATCCTCGGTATAATCTATATCTTGAACTCCAAGTAGACTCACTCTAATCAAATGAGCTCAATATCTCATATTGACTCATTTGGGCATGGTCATGCACTTTGTGGTCTCACTCTATCAAGAATATCGATGTCACCCCCATCATATAGGAGGGATAGATCTCATCTACATCACTCACATCCCTCCGCATAATTTGTTACATACCTAGTAATCGCCTTTATAGTCCACCCATTTACGGGTGACGTTTGACGAAGCCAAAGTATGCAACTCCTTATGTAGGGAACCATGGTGACTTCAGGTCTAAGGACTAATAGTCATACTAATAGCCACATGAGAAAGTATGTGACACTCATATAACGATCCATGATACTTTCTCATGGCGGGTCATTCAGTATACATTCTCCAATGCATACCCATGTGTCAACTTGATATCTCATATCCATGACTTGTGAGATCAAGTCATCGTGTTGACCTACATGCTAGTCTCTATGCATTAACATTGTCCCTGAATGTTAATACTCGACTAGGAATGATTAAGATTAGTGTTCTCTATATCATCTCATTATTGATTCAACCAATCGATTGATATAGATAAGAACCTACTACTCAAGGACATTATTATATTTAGTTATTTGGCACCAATACAAGTAAATATAATAACCATGCCTTTATAAATAGGAATATGATACAATAAAGTTCATACCACAATCATCACATGATTGACTCTAGGGCTTTCACTAACAAGTCCTGAGTTGAGCAATATGTTCTCTGTGATTTATTTCCTTCGTATTGATTGTGGGACCGATTGAAGGAGGCACTGAGGGTGAGCGAATCGCCTTTTGCACCAAAGAAGCAAGATCCCATTATTTACCATTTGAATAAGAAAATCAACATGTAGATGCACTTTAAATTAGATAAAATAATTAAAACGTACCATTGATTATTGTGTAATTCATCCATGCATCGGTATTATCGAAGAAGACAAATCGATTATATTTTTTAGAATTTTGACAAACAATAATGACTTGCAAATCAAATAAATTAATACTTTATAATTATAAACATATAACTATATTTTAAAAAGAAAAAGAAAAAAATTATTGCTTTCAAATTTTTTTACATAATCCAAAATTTCTTTAATATGATAGGATTTAGACATAAACAAAGCTAATCTTGAATACAAATAATGTTTGCTACTATCCTAAGAGTTAACGAACTCTCGAAACTATCAAGTACTTGAATAACAATACTAAAAATGGATTCCAAAGCAACTATCGATATTGGAAAGTCTAACACATTGTGAGCGATTTGAGAAAGTATAAAAAAATCCAAGATAATTTTTCTTTTACTATCCCAAAATATCAAAAGTATCATAATACTCTTTAATTATTTCATTAAAACACTTGTCTAGTTTTGACATATTACCATCAAAAAAAATTTATGCATTTTGCTTCTTATATTTTGCAAGGATTGATTATTTTTTCAAATCTATTTGACTCATATTTTTTTTTACTCAATGTCATTGTCACCTAATTCTAGAATAGATGAAACCCTTGAGATATTACTTTCAGACTCCATTTTATTCTTATAATTTTGTACAAAGTCAACAAAGTCTCTTTTATTATCTGTCCAACTCTTGCTCTGTTTTCATCTCCATACAATTCAACTAACAAAAATTGTTGGTGCAACAATGCCCCAAGCATTTATGTATTTTAATGTTTGGATAATCATTTATAGTTAGGTAATATTTGTGATCTAACCGTGAATGTGTTAAGTGACAGGAAAATCCAAGTGTGAATGTTGGTGCAGTAGGCACCAGATAATCGAATCTAGGTTTTGTTTATGGCAAAGACCCAAAGCTAAGGTCATATTGTTGTCTAACGAGCTAAACCAAGTGTGCAGGAATGGTTAAGATGAGTTGAAGGTCGGTGACACCCGGAGAATCCCGAGTCGGGAAACCGTGGTGGTAGGGCAACACCGAGAGAACTTCAGAGGGAGTCGAAGAACCTAGGTGGAGACCTGAAGCAAAGCTGCAAGTCACTAAAGGACCTAAGATAAGCTCGTGTGTGAGTGAATGTAAGGTCGGGTCCTCCGTACGGGGACATCCTTAGGAGGCGATCCGACTAAGACTTCCCATGGAAGGTCTAGGTCGAGATCGGACTATAAATGGCCGTCGAATTAGTGCAGTCAAGAATTCTAGCCACCAGTTGACTTCTGGCTTGTATCAGTTGATTGATGGACATTAGTCGAATTGATAAGGGAAGCAGTCGACTGCCATTTGAATTTCCAGCTTCGATGAGAGTCAAACATCATCCCCTTATCTTAGGGTGAGGTGGCCTTCATGATAGAATTTCAAGCTCAACATCCACTATGTTGAAGGGCTATAAAATGAGGAGTGTTTCACACTATTTTCATTCATTCCAAGCCTCCGAAATGCTCCCGCAATGCCGCTCTTCTGTGATGACTCTACGACGCCGAAGCGCTGCCGCAATGTCGATGACACGAGCTCAACCTCTTCCTCTTTAGTCATCGGTATCAGTTTCATAAGTTGTCATTTCTAATTGTTGTAATTCACTTTTCTATTGAGATTTTATTGTAACAAGGAGAGGGGGGTTTGTCTCTCTACCTCGAGTTTTTCGTGGATTTGTAATCGTTGTTTCCTACCTTCAACGAGGAGGAGACTAGTTTAGTGAATTGCCCTCCGTAGACAATCTTGGATCGTAAGGGCCTTAAATTAGCAGTCGGTAGGCTATGAACCAAGTAAAACTAAGCTGTGTTCTTTACTATTCCACTGTGCATTTACTCTTTCTTACTAGTGTTTTAATCGAATGAACGAAAAGATTTACGTGCGTTATTCACCCCCCCCCCTCTAGTGCTCTTTTTCGATCAAACAATTGGTATTAGAACAAGGGCACTACGATTTGGTGCAACCACCAATCTAGCATTTGCTTTAAGTTTCTTTTCATTTTTGGTTTTGTGATTCGTAAGTTTTAAGCATTTTTCGTTTCGTTAAATTCTTTCTCCCGCACCACTAATCCAAGAAAAAAGTCTTTGCAACCATTTTGTCATTTTTTGTTTCTGCGAGATCTTTTCTTCTAAATGGCCTATCTCGAAGGTTTTAGCACCGCCCGACCTTCATTTTACAACGGAGACGACTTCCGTTACTGGAAAGGTTGGATGGAGTGCTACTTAAAAACCCAAGTAGAGATGTGGATCATAATCCAATTCGGGTTCACACTTCCGACTAATGAAGATGGTGAATCATTGGATTGTGATCAATGGACAAATTGTAACGCCCGTGAAATTCTAGCAATTTTACGAGAATTTTTGGCTTTATGATGATGGGCTTTATGTAGGCCTTTTTGGAGAAATAAAAGAAAATAAGCCAAAAAGAGATGCAAAGCCTAGGAATTGAACCCCCCACCTCTAGAGATAGCCAAGCCTTATAGATGCACCCACTAACCATAAGCCCAATAGAATCATATCATTAGAGGAAAAGGGGAACCTATAGTTAAATGGGAGGAGGGTAAATGAAGAGGCTTGACAAAGAGAAGAGAAACTTCTCTTCCTCCCCTTTATAAAGAAGAGAGAAGTTCCACTTGGCCACTTCTTCCTTCCTTCTTCCTCTTCTCTTCATTCTCACCGAAACCCAAGCTCTCTTCTTCTTCCTTTGGCCGAGAGCCCCTTGCAAGCTAGGAGAGAGCTAGGTGACCTCCATTAGGTCATCTCCCCAAGCAAAGCGAAGGAAGTAAGATTTCCCTCACCTGCAGTGTATTCGTTTCGTAGGTTAAATTTCGTAAAGATGAAGTGTAGCCCTTGTAGGTTTCGGCCAATTAAGTTTTGGGCTAAGATTCATGAAAATGATGCTAGGGAACTCCTATAGGTTGTATGCACACTATAGGAATTTTTAGGGACAAAAACTTTAACTTGGTGCCCTTAGGGGTTTTGCCCCAAGGCTTTTAGGGTTAGGGTTTTTTTATGGAAACTCCCCCTTATGAGGTTAGGCCATGATAAGGCTTTAGGAATGAATTCTAGGGGACTAAACCTAAGTTGAACCCATTACAAGTTTCGGCCAACTCATATAATTAGGGTTTGGGTTGCAAGAAAAATGTTTCTAATGACCCTAGGATAAGTTATAGTGCTCATGAATGAATATTAGGTGACAAGAACCCTAGTTGAACCCATTCCATGGTTCGGCCAACTCATCTATCTAGGGTTAGGGTTGCAAGAAAATGGTTCTAATGACACTAGGATAAGTTATAGTGCTCATGAATGAATATTAGGTGACAAGAACCCTAGTTGAGCCCCTTATAGGTTTTGGCCACCCTAGGTAACTAGGGTTAGGGTGGCATGAAAATATCCCTCATGATGCTAAGATAGGTTATAATGCTTTATGAATGAATTTTAGGGACAAAACCTAAGCTTGAGCCCCTTACAAGTTTCGGCCAGCCCATGGTTTTAGGGTTAGGGTTTCATGAAAACACCCCTATATGTAATTGTGCTATGTGTATAGTTTTAATATGACATGAACTATGCTTGGGTGATGAATATGTTATGATTCAATGCAACATGAAATTAGGCTATGTGATGAACATGTTTACGATTTAATATGCCATGAATAGGCTTAGGAAATATGCTTCATGTTATGATGTAATGTGCCATGTAATATGCCGTGATGAACATGTTGTGTGAAGTAATATGCCATGTATATGCTTCGGGAATGTGTTTCAAGTTTATGGAGTATTGTGCCATGAAATATACCTAGGTAAAGAACATGTTTTGTGATTTAATATGTCATGAATATGCTTAGGAAATATGCTTCATGTTTACGATGCAATGTGTCATGAAACATGCTTATGTGATGAACACGTTTATGCTTTAGGACCCCTTTATGGTACTCTTATGTTATGAATGCATGTGTCCTTATAAAATGACTAAGATGGAGATGCTTCCCTTTCAAGTAGGGATCAAGAGCTCTCCTTATGATAAGATAAGATGGAGATGCTTCCCTTTCAAGTAGGGATCAAGAGCTCTCCTTATGATAAGATAAGATGGAGATGCTTCCCTTTCAAGTAGGGATCAAGAGCTCTCCTTATGTCAAGATAAGATCAAGATGCTTCCTTCTTATGATGGGGAATCAAGAGCATTCTTTATATTATGTCCGAAAAGAAAAGAATTAAGTATTTTACTTTGCAAGAGGTTAAGTACCGTCGGGTGGTCGTTAATCAAATCCATAGGGACACAAGAAGGCGTAAGAGGTCTTGCCACTGGTAAGGCGTAAGAGGTCTTGCTCTAATAGGGCGGTGGCTCGCTACCCCTATTAGGGAGCAGCGCATTATGTGGTACTTAACACAGGGCCCCCAAACAAGTTATGATGATATTGAAGTATTTATAAGTATATGTTTTGAAAAGAAAAGACTTTTATGATATTGTGTATGCTAATGTTAAATGCTCAATGCTTCTGAACTAGGTTCTTTGTGCATGCTAGATGTTATGAAGTTATGATGATATTGAAGTATTTATAAGTATATGTTTTGAAAAGAAAAGACTTTTATGATATTGTGTATGCTTATGTTAAATGCTCTGAATGCTTACGAACTAGGTTCTTTATGCATGCTAGATGTTATGAAGTTATGATGATATTGAAGTATTTATAAGTATATGTTTTGAAAAGAAAAGACTTTTATGATATTGTGTATGCTTATGTTAAATGCTCTGAATGCTTATGAACTAGGTTCTTTATGCATGCTAGATGTTATGAAGTTATGATGATATTGAAGTATTTATAAGTATATGTTTTGAAAAGAAAAGACTTTTATGATATTGTGTATGCTTATGTTAAATCCTCAGATGCTTACTGAACTAGGTTCTTACGCATGCTAGATGTTATGAAGTTATGATGATATTGAAGTATTTATAAGTATATGTTTTGAAAAGAAAGGACTTTTATGATATTGTGTATGCTTATGTTAAATGCTCTGAATGCTTACGAACTAGGTTCTTTATGCATGCTAGATGTTATGAAGTTATGATGATATTGAAGTATTTATAAGTATATGTTTTGAAAAGAAAAGACTTTTATTATATTGTGTATGCTTATGTTAAATGCTCTTAATGCTTACGAACTAGGTTCTTTATGCATGCTAGATGTTATGAAGTTATGATGTTTAGAGTTAAGTCTAAGTATGTGGTGACTATGTACTTTATGCTAGTTAGAATTTATGATGTGGCGAAGGTTAAGGGTAAGGTTAAGAATACTTGCGATTATGTTCATACATGATTAGGTTTTATCTTATTACAAATGTTTATGTTCAAGTTAACCAAATGCTTATGATTACGTCCTTTATGCATGTTTGGATTTTCCTGATGAATGGTTATGGTTACTTGAAGAATGTTCGTACCTATGTGCTTTATGTAGGATTAAGATGTATGTTATTCTGAAGGCTTAGGTTAGGAATGCTTAATGTTAAGTTTTAAAACGCTTATGAATCGTCTTTCATGCATGCTTAGTTTATGCATTTATAACGCTCATGTTCAAAGTATGCCCTGCTTAGATTAATTATGCTTAACCTACTTATGAACAATTCTATGCCATGCTTAGTTCTTTTTGTACTATTACCTGGATATGTTGTTGATTAGTGTTGCTATGAAATGCTTAGGTCATTTTTCTATGCCAGCATGCTCATGTTCTAATAGTTTGATGAAATCGTGGCTTTTGTGAGTAGGCAAGGATCTTACTAAGCTATATGCTTATAGTTTATGTTGTCCATATACTGCAGATAAAGGAAGTCTACACTAGAGGAAGTGGCAGGAGGGGCCATGTGCGTGTGTGATAGTGGCATGGTGGAAGAAGACCCTTCACTATCTGCTTATATTATATGCTCTAAGAACAAATTTAAGACATTGCTTCCGCTTATAAGACTTGTGTTTAATGAGTATCCCTTTATTTAAGAGGTTCGATATGTTAGAACTCATGAACGAATCCTTTCGTTATGCATGTTATGAAATGAGATAAGATATGTGGTCATGCTAGTGATGAATAAGATAGGTGAGGCATGTGCCAAAGAAGGTTTCAGTTATGATAACCTGTTTAAGCATGTAGACTTTGAACGGATCCATATGTAGTATGCTAATAAAAAAAAAAATAGATAGACGCAAGTAGCGCCGCCCTGAGAGCAGATAAGGGCGGGCGCTACAGGTGGTATCAGAGCGGGTTCACCTTTCCACTATCACACATCAAGCCTCCATCCTGCTATTTCCAAGTAAGTAACTTTATGCATACTTGAGTTCTTTTATAATGAAGAATGACTCCTATCTAGATAGAAATAATACCTCATCATGTTTTAGTAGATTGGAATCACACTTGTGATCTAGATAGAAATAATACCTTATCATGTTTTAGTAGATTGGAATCACACTTGTGATCTAGATAGAAATAATACCTTATCATGTCTTAGTAGATTGGAATCACACTTGTGATCTCGATAGAAATAATACCCCCTCATGTTTTAGTAGATTGGAATCACACTTGTGATCTAGATAGAAATAATACCTTATCATGTTTTAGTAGATTGGAATCACACTTGTGAACTAGATAGAAATAATACCTCATCATGTTTTAGTAGATTGGAATCACACTTGTGATCTAGATAGAAATAATACCTTATCATATTTTAGTAGATTGGAATCACACTTGCGATCTAGATAGAAATAATACCTTATCATGTTTTAGTAGATTGGAATCACACTTGTGATCTAGATAGAAATAATACCTCATCATGTTTTAGTAGATTGGAATCACACTTGTGATCTAGATAGAAATAATACCTTATCATGTTTTAGTATATTGGAATCACACTTGCGATCTAGATAGAAATAATACCTCCTCATGTTTTAGTAGATTGGAATCACACTTGTGACTTAGATAGAAATAATACCTCGTTATGTTTAGTATAATGGAACCGTACTTGTGATTGAGATAGCAACAATACCTTACCATGCTTTATATGATGGAAACATGTCTTTAACCCAGACATACCATTCCAAAAATTTCGAAGATCTGATTTTCGTAATTATCGGTGTCGGGTCTATGCTCATATGAATTGAAATAAGCCGGTTTAGTACGGGTTAGTCGGTCTTGTGCTGACTTCATTTTTCAATTTCAGATGGCACGGACGATGACTACCATGACCCGTCGTGATGTGTCCCGAAACCGATTGAGGGAAGCTATTGAAGAGATAGTTTATAAACCTGATGGTGGGGTCGCCGGACACATGAGGAGACTCGATGGTCTCTTTAGGAGACTCGAGCAGCAGGAGTTTCCGATACTGGATAATTATCGGATATGGGCCTTGGTACGCTCCCTGCCAAACGATTTCATGGTAGTCGCGCATCACGTATGGGGCCGCTATGAAGGGCGGATAACATATGCGGAGTTGTGCTGGGAGCTACTGGAGCACAAGGTTCAAGAGAAGCCTGTGGTAGAGAATCCGGTGGTAGCTGGCCTCAAGAGGAAGGAAGAGGGTTCTGTAAACAGTCAACTTAGTGGCCAGCCGGAGACTACCCTAGTGAGGCCAGGGAAGATAGGACTAAAAATAGTTACAACCGCACTAGGGTTTGTCCTAGTGGGAGTCATAATGAACTATCTTCTTAAGTAGTTTCTGTTGTTCCAATTAGGAATAAAGAATGTTATATGTTAACATTATTCCTTCTGGTCTGAAAATATGAATAAAAGATGATGAGTCGTTCTTTTGAAATTAAAGATGAGTTCGTTGCATGGGAAGTGTATGGTATAATTGATCAATGTGCTAGATCGAACATACGAATAATGAGTGGAAACAAAGTCGGTGCGCTTTGATGTCCTTATCGATGCTATCTCAACCCCTGAAAAGTGAAGTAATGAATTACGGAATAGAAATCATTTCTGGACAACTTTCCACCATGACTATAACGCCGACGCTGTTCGACGATATAAAGGGAAAGCAAGATGGTGATTCAGACATCCAGAAGTTCAAACAAGAAGTACTGGAAGGAAGGGATAATGGATTCTGCATCACCGATGGCGGATTATTATACTTCCGGGATCGCCTATGCATTCCGAACGATCCGGAGTTACTGAGAAGATACTCGAGGAATCCCATGGAACACCTTATACCTCGCATCCCGGATCTAATAAAATGTATCGAGGACTTAAGGGATAAATTTTGGTGATGCGGCATGAAAGGGATGTGGCTCGATCGTCAACACTGCGACCTACCTAGAAGGTGAAGGCGAACACCGAAACACAGGGGATTATCTGCGTAATACAGATTCAGTGGAAATGGGAAGAAATTTCCATGGATTTCATCTCGGATTACCTAGAACAACAAATGGTTACGATGCTATATGGGTAATCATAGACCGGTTGACAAAGTCGCCCATTTCACGGCAATCAAGATGACCTATTGGTTGGCGGCTAGCTCAATTATATGTCAAGGAAATTATCAAATTACATGGAGTGCCTAAGGCTATTATTTCTGACCGGGATGGCCGTTTTACCTCCCATTTCTGGGAATGTGTTCAGAAGGCTCTTGGCACTAAGTTGAGATTCAAGATGTGTTTCATCCTCGCTGACGGGCCGACGGAAAGAGTGAACAGTCTTTGGAAGATATCTTCTTGAACTGTGCTCTAGACTTTAAGGAGCTGGTGTCGATATTTGTGCTGGCGAATTTGCTTACAACATGTGCTACCATTGGAATGGCACCCTATGAAGCTCTATACGGAGAAGATGCAGAGTCTCCTATCTGTAGACGAGGGTGGTGAAAGGAGGGAAATGGGTCTTCAGGCCGATATTATTGACAATACCACCCGCGCTATACAGAATATCCGTCAGAGAATCGAAACTGCTCAGAGCCGACAAAAGAGCTATGCGGATATGCGGCGTAGACCGTTAGAATTCGAAGTCGGGGACCTGGTATTCCTCAAAGTGACCCCTATGAAGGGAGTGATGAGATTCGGAAGGAAGGGTAAACTGAATCCACGTTACGAGGGACCCTATCCGATATCACAGAGAGTGGGCAAGGTGGCGTGTCGAACTGCCCCAAGAGATGTCGGCTATACACAACGTGTTCCATGTCTCTATGCTCAAGAAATGCATATCCAGAGCGGACCAAGTGATCGAGCCACAAATTGTACACGTTCAAGAGGACCTGAGTATCGAAAGTCGGCCTATCCAGATACTAGACCAAGAGGTCAAGAGACTAAGGAACAAAGAGGTGCCCTTAGTGAAGGTCCTGTGGCAGAATTCGCAATATGAGGAGGCTACTTGGGAACGCGAGGAGGACATGAGGCAGAAGTACCCGGAATTGTTTTAAGTTTCGAGGACGAAACTTTTACAAGGTATGAGGGATTGTAACGCCCGTGAAATTCTAGCAATTTTACGAGAATTTTTGGCTTTATGATGATGGGCTTTATGTAGGCCTTTTTGGAGAAATAAAAGAAAATAAGCCAAAAAGAGATGCAAAGCCTAGGAATTGAACCCCCCACCTCTAGAGATAGCCAAGCCTTATAGATGCACCCACTAACCATAAGCCCAATAGAATCATATCATTAGAGGAAAAGGGGAACCTATAGATAAATGGGAGGAGGGTAAATGAAGAGGCTTGACAAAGAGAAGAGAAACTTCTCTTCCTCCCCTTTATAAAGAAGAGAGAAGTTCCACTTGGCCACTTCTTCCTTCCTTCTTCCTCTTCTCTTCATTCTCACCGAAACCCAAGCTCTCTTCTTCTTCCTTTGGCCGAGAGCCCCTTGCAAGCTAGGAGAGAGCTAGGTGACCTCCATTAGGTCATCTCCCCAAGCAAAGCGAAGGAAGTAAGATTTCCCTCACCTGCAGTGTATTCGTTTCGTAGGTTAAATTTCGTAAAGATGAAGTGTAGCCCTTGTAGGTTTCGGCCAATTAAGTTTTTGGGCTAAGATTCATGAAAATGATGCTAGGGAACTCCTATAGGTTGTATGCACACTATAGGAATTTTTAGGGGACAAAAACTTTAACTTGGTGCCCTTAGGGGTTTCGGCCCCAAGGCTTTTTAGGGTTAGGGTTTTTTTATGGAAACTCCCCCTTATGAGGTTAGGCCATGATAAGGCTTTAGGAATGAATTCTAGGGGACTAAACCTAAGTTGAACCCATTACAAGTTTCGGCCAACTCATATAATTAGGGTTTGGGTTGCAAGAAAAATGTTTCTAATGACCCTAGGATAAGTTATAGTGCTCATGAATGAATATTAGGTGACAAGAACCCTAGTTGAACCCATTCCATGGTTCGGCCAACTCATCTATCTAGGGTTAGGGTTGCAAGAAAATGGTTCTAATGACACTAGAATAAGTTATAGTGCTCATGAATGAATATTAGGTGACAAGAACCCTAGTTGAGCACCTTATAGGTTTTGGCCACCCTAGGTAACTAGGGTTAGGGTGGCATGAAAATATCCTCATGATGCTAAGCTAGGTTATAATGCTTTATGAATGAATTTTAGTGGACAAAACCTAAGCTTGAGCCCCCTTACAAGTTTCGGCCAGCCCATGGTTTTAGGGTTAGGGTTTCATGAAAACACCCCTATATGTAATTGTGCTATGTGTATAGTTTTAATATGACATGAACTATGCTTGGGTGATGAATATGTTATGATTCAATGCAACATGAAATTAGGCTATGTGATGAACATGTTTTATGATTTAATATGCCATGAATAGGCTTAGGAAATATGCTTCATGTTATGATGTAATGTGCCATGTAATATGCCGTGATGAACATGTTGTGTGAAGTAATATGCCATGTATATGCTTCGGGAATGTGTTTCAAGTTTATGGAGTATTGTGCCATGAAATATACCTAGGTAAAGAACATGTTTTGTGATTTAATATGTCATGAATATGCTTAGGAAATATGCTTCATGTTTACGATGCAATGTGTCATGAAACATGCTTATGTGATGAACACGTTTATGCTTTAGGACCCCTTTATGGTACTCTTATGTTATGAATGCATGTGTCCTTATAAAATGACTAAGATGGAGATGCTTCCCTTTCAAGTAGGGATCAAGAGCTCTCCTTATGATAAGATAAGATGGAGATGCTTCCCTTTCAAGTAGGGATCAAGAGCTCTCCTTATGATAAGATAAGATGGAGATGCTTCCCTTTCAAGTAGGGATCAAGAGCTCTCCTTATGTCAAGATAAGATCAAGATGCTTCCCTTCTTATGATGGGGAATCAAGAGCATTCTTTATATTATGTCCAGAAAAGAAAAGAATTAAGTATTTTACTTTGCAAGAGGTTAAGTACCCGACCCGTCAGGTGGTCGTTAATCAAATCCATAGGGACACAAGAAGACGTAAGAGGTCTTGCCCTGGTAAGACGTAAGAGGTCTTGCTCTAATAGGATCGTGGCTCGCTACTGACCTATTAGGGAACGCGCATTATGTGGTACTTAACCTGGGGCCCCCCAAACAAGTTATGATGATATTGAAGTATTTATAAGTATATGTTTTGAAAAGAAAAGACTTTTATGATATTGTGTATGCTTATGTTAAATGCTCTGAATGCTTACGAACTAGGTTCTTTATGCATGCTAGATGTTATGAAGTTATGATGATATTGAAGTATTTATAAGTATATGTTTTGAAAAGAAAAGACTTTTATGATATTGTGTATGCTTATGTTAAATGCTCTGAATGCTTACGAACTAGGTTCTTTATGCATGCTAGATGTTATGAAGTTATGATGATATTGAAGTATTTATAAGTATATGTTTTGAAAAGAAAAGACTTTTATGATATTGTGTATGCTTATGTTAAATGCTCTGAATGCTTACGAACTAGGTTCTTTATGCATGCTAGATGTTATGAAGTTATGATGATATTGAAGTATTTATAAGTATATGTTTTGAAAAGAAAAGACTTTTATGATATTGTGTATGCTTAGGTTAAATGCTCTGAATGCTTACGAACTAGGTTCTTTACGCATGCTAGATGTTATGAAGTTATGATGATATTGAAGTATTTATAAGTATATGTTTTGAAAAGAAAGGACTTTTATGACATTGTGTATGCTTATGTTAAATGCTCTGAATGCTTACGAACTAGGTTCTTTATGCATGCTAGATGTTATGAAGTTATGATAATATTGAAGTATTTATAAGTATATGTTTTGAAAAGAAAAGACTTTTATTATATTGTGTATGCTTATGTTAAATGCTCTTAATGCTTACGAACTAGGTTCTTTATGCATGCTAGATGTTATGAAGTTATGATGTTTAGAGTTAAGTCTAAGTATGTGGTGACTATGTACTTTATGCTAGTTTAGAATTTATGATGTGGTGAAGGTTATGGGTAAGGTTAAGAATACTTGCGATTATGTTCCTTCTGCATGATTAGGGTTTATCTTATTACAAATGTTTATGTTCAAGTTAACCAAATGCTTATGATTACGTCCTTTATGCATGTTTGGATTTTCCTGATGAATGGTTATGGTTACTTGAAGAATGTTCGTACCTATGTGCTTTATGTAGGATTAAGATGTATGTTGTTACGAAGGCTTAGGTTAGGAATGCTTAATGTTAAGTTTTAAAACGCTTATGAATACGTCTTTCATGCATGCTTAGTTTATGCAGTTATAACGCTCATGTTCAAAGTATGCCCTGCTTAGATTAATTATGCTTAACCTACTTATGAACAATTCTATGCCATGCTTAGTTCTTTTTGTACTATTACCTGGATATGTTGTTGATTAGTGTTGCTATGAAATGCTTAGGTCATTTTCTATGCCAGCATGCTCATGTTCTAATAGTTTGATGAAATCGTGGCTTTTGTGAGTAGGCAAGGATCTTACTAAGCTATATGCTTATAGTTTATGTTGTCCATATACTGCAGATAAAGGAAGTCTGCACTAGAGGAAGTGGCAGGAGGGGCCATGTGCGTGTGTGATAGTGGCATGGTGGAAGAAGACCCTTCACTATCTGCTTATATTATATGCTCTAAGAACAAATTTAAGACATTGCTTCCGCTTATAAGACTTGTGTTTAATGAGTATCCCTTTATTTAAGAGGTTCGATATGTTAGAACTCATGAACGAATCCTTTCGTTATGCATGTTATGAAATGAGATAAGATATGTGGTCATGCTAGTGATGAATAAGATAGGTGAGGCATGTGCCAAAGAAGGTTTCAGTTATGATAACCTGTTTAAGCATGTAGACTTTGAACGGATCCATATGTAGTATGCTAATAAAAAAAAAAATAGATAGACGCAAGTAGCGCCGCCCTGAGAGCAGATAAGGGCGGGCGCTACACAAATGCCATGAAATGCCAAGTGGAAGCCAATGCCAAGGCTACCCAAATCCTACAGTGCAGCTTGTCCAAAGAGGAGCTCAACTGCGTCGGCCCCTTCATCAGTGCAAAAGACTTGTGGAATAAGCTCATCGAGCTTCACAAAGGGACCGTAGATACCAAGGTATGTAAGAGGGATTTGTTATTAAATAAATTGTTTAACTTAAAGATGCAGAAACACGAGTTGACCACTTAGCTTCATGCTCGCATACAAGACATCATAAACGGGCTGCATTTGATCAGTCAGAAGGTAGAAAACAGGGATGTAATCAGGTACGCACTTAATGCATTCCCTAGGACTACCTTGTGGGCATCCATGGTTGATGCCTACAAGGTTTCTAAAGACCTTTCTAAAATTAGATTAGATGAAATGTTTTCTGAATTTGAATTACATGAGCAATCTAATTCTGCCCCCGCCGAAAAAAGTATTGCCTTGTTTGCAGGTCCGAAGAAGAAGTCCAAAAGCAAACGACCTCCAGAGGAAGAAGACGAGTACGAGTTGGAGATAGACGACGAGAAGGAAACTGAACTAGTAAATCTAGTTTGGAAAATGATCAAGAGAAGAAGACGACACATCAACCAATACAAGGAACGTAAGTCAAAATCAAATTTCAACTATAGATGCTATGAGTGTAACAGGTTGGGCGACATCAAGTCGGAGTGTCCAAAGCTCAATAACAAGACACCTAAGTTCAAGAAAGCACTCGACGGTATGTGGGAGGAATCGTCGGAGGAGGAAGACGATCTCAACAACCTCGTCTTTATGGCCAACTCGATCGAACCCGAGGAAGAGTCCGACGACGAGTCTCTATTCAAGACAAGCCACAGATTCGTATCCGATTCAAAAGGTTCACTCAAGGTGAGTCGCTATCTAATCGATACATTATATGGTACAATTAAATTCTTAACTAGAAAGTTAGCTAAGTCTGAGTCCAAGGTCGAGACCTTAGTTGAGGAGGTTAAACTCCTTAAACATGAGGTCTCCCTTGTTGGTGCAATTGGCCCAGGTTACGATTAACCAAACTCGAGTTGGACTCGAGTAGTGTTTTGATGTTTGACAATGTTTTGGAGAGATTGTTGGTGCAATCGACCCAGGTCATGATTGATAAGACTCGAGTTTGACTCGAGGAATATTTTGATGTTTGATAATGGTTTGACCATTGTTTGACTATATTGTTGACATGGGGTTGACCATATGATGGAGAAGTCCAAGTCTTGTGTACTTGGCATGGAAAGTCCGAGTCTTGTGTACTTAGCATGGGAAGTCCAAGCATGAGTCTTGGCAAGGGAAAGTCCAAGCTTGAGTCTTGGCAGATGGAAAGTCCAACATGGGTTGGCAAGGAAAGTCCAAGCTCAAGTCTTGGCAAATGGAAAATCCAACATGGGTTGGTAAGGGAAGTCCAAGGGGTGATATTGGCAATGTAAAGTCCAAGGGTAGAGTCTTGGTAACATAAGTCTAATGGTTGGCGGTGTAAAGTCCAAGCAGAGTCTTGGCAGCATAAGTCCAATATGCCTTGGCGGTATAGACCACGTTAGCATGACAATAGCTGATGGAAGAACTTGAAGGATAGCGTATGAATGAATAAGTCATGGATGACTTGGGGGGATCCGATAGGCGTGAGGCTGATGGAGGTGGCTAGAAGGCTTAGGTCTAGGCTAAGAGTGGTCTAGCAAGTATGAGGGCATCATACTTGGTGTTAAAACCTCATGGATGAAGTTATCAGTCGACTGATATTATTCTCAGTCGATTGATGGGATTCGACTAGAGTTTGACTGCAGGAAATGGCCTGGCAGTCGATTGCCAGCATTGGGTAGTCGACTGATGGCCTGATCAGTCAACTGCTATGTGTGGTAGTCGACTGATGGTGGACGTCATGGATATAGAAGGTTTCAGAGTCAACTGTTAGGGTTTGACAGTCGAGTGATGGCTCGATCAATCGACTGATGGGCATGATCAGTCGACTGATGGTCTATCCATTGGAACTTATCCAATGTGGCTCAGTCCGTTGTGAGACAACGGCTAATGGAGTAGTCTACTGATGGTCTCGATCAGTCGACTGCTAGGTGGAATCCATCCTGAATGCAGGTTATAAAAGCAACTCATGGAGAGGGATTTTTGCAAGATTTTTTTGGGTGATTTTAAGGGGAATAGTTGGTGCTTTCCAATCCTTCAAAGCTAGTCCAAGGCGATCAACAAGCAAGCATTCAAAGATCTCTTGTAAAATATTTTTATTTACTTGTAGTGTATTTCATATTTGTATTTACTTGTATTCATTGTATTACTTAGTGTAATCTCTTGTACGAGGTTTCTCCACCTCCGACGTGTTGTTGAGAAGGAGTGTTCTTGTTTAGTGGTGTCATTTGCATTGCTAGGGCTCGTTCGAGCCCAACCCATGGAGAAGGAACCTTGAGGTTCCGAACCACATTATATCGATTGTATAATTGTGTGCTTGTGTCATGTTTTGTTTTTATTATTCTATATTCCACTGCGCTAATGACATTGTAGCAAGAACATGAACGATATACATCAACGTCGAATTGCTATTCACCCCCCTCTAGTGACGATCAATTCCCCAACATCCTAATCTCTTTGACTAGTCAAGTTCAAGAGGAGGACTCAACTCGAGTTGAAAAACTCAAAGTTGAGAACTCAATCTTGAAAGGACAAGTCAAAGATCTTAGGCAAACGTTGGAAAGGTTCACTTTGGGATCCAAAGGATTTGACCTACTACTAGGATCACAAAATGTCATGTACAACAAGGCCGAACTGAGATTTAGATCAACCACGACTAACATGGGTCCCTAAGATCGCTTTAATTTCACAATTATGATCTAATAAGTACTGGGTTCCCAAGGACCAAATCCACTACGTGGATAGACCGAATCGATTCAATGGTCCAGGGAGAGCTAGTACTATATTTGTTTGTTACATTACATAAAATTAGTCTTTGTATGCTTAGTTATTTTGTTTTAATTTTTAGAATGGCTAGATAGGGTCAATAACTCGTCAATCTTGACAACATAGTACTAGGATGCGGCGAGATGATAGTATGTTAGGGAAACGAAGTCTTGTGCGTCCGAACTAGATAAGGTGTATCTAGGTTGGTGCACTCGACTAAGTTGAAATACCTGAAGCTACCTCGTCGTATCCTTAACTAGTTAGACAAGGAAGCAATCTTAAGTGACTCAAGTAATCGATTTCTTGAATTTGGCTGTGTCTAAGGAAGTGGTCGTTGTTCCGATCAAAGAAGGCCTTTGTGCCTCACCATGACCTGGAAGCCAATTTCTCAAAAAAGTTACTTGACGAGCTAAGGGTTAATTCCGAATCTAACCCAAGGTTGATTAGTTTCAATTCATTAAATCTAAACAAGTAAAATTGAAGTCATCTCAAAAACATTTAAGGTTAACATGTTTGATCATGTAGAAAAGGTGAGATGACTATTAGGCTAAGATATTCAACCAACTTAAAATTCCAATATCCGATCCAACTACTATATGTGTAGGATCAATGGATGATGGACAGTGGGTGCTCTCGACACATGACCGAAGACCGACTAAAATTTTTGAAGCTCAGATTCAAAAGTCAAGGATCGTTAGCTTTCGGACACAATGGGAAGCTCAAAATCATCGGTGTTGGTGCAATCGGCCCAGGTCACGATTGACCAGACTCGAGTTTGACTCAAGTAAGTGTTTTGATGTTTGACATGGATGTCTGACATTGATGTCTGACATGTATTGGGGAGATTGCTGATGCAATCGACCCAGGTTAGTATTTGATATTTGACGATGGTTTGACCATTGTCATGGAAAAAGTCCAAGTCTTGAGTACTTGGCATGTAAAGTCCAAGCATGGGTCTTGGTAAAAGAAAGTCCAAGCATGAGTCTTGGCATAGAAAGTCCAACATGGGTTGGCAAGGGAAAGTCCAAGCTTGAGTCTTGGCATTTAAGAAGTCCAAGGGGTTTAATATTGGCGGCGTAAAGTCCAAGGGTAGAGTCTTGACAACATAAGTCCAATGGTTGCCGGCGTAAAGTCCAAGCGGAGTCTTGGCAGCATAAGTCCAATGTGCCTTGGTGGTGTAGACACCGTTAGCATGACAATAGCCGATGGAAGCATCTGAAGGCTAGCGCATGGATGAACAAGTCATTGATGACTTGGAGGGATTCGATAAGTGCAAGGTTGACGGAGGTGGCTAGAAGGCTTAGGTCTAGGCTACGGGTGGTCTAGCAAGTATGGGGGCATCATACTTGGGTTAAAACCTCATGTTTGAGGTTAAAACCTCATGTTTGAGGTGTATTAGTCGACTGAGACCATGGGTCAGTCGACTGGTATGAGTCAACTATGGTTTGACTGCGGGAAGTGCTCTAGCAGTCGATTGCCAGAGGTGGTCAGTCGACTGCTGGCCTGAGCAGTCGACTGATCAAGGTGATCAGTAGACTGATGGCTGTGATTTTGGGCACAGAATGTTCTCCAGTCGAGTGATCGGCCCGACCACTCGACTGATTGAGCCATCAGTCAATTGATGGGTATGATCAGTCGACTGATGGTGTATCCATTAGATTTTTCCAACGTGGATCTAGTCGTTGTCTCACGACAACAGTGGCACCTGTCGACTGATAAGAGAAATCCAGCCCAGGCAGCAGCTTTAAATGGAGCTCATGGAAGAGGATTTGGTAATCGGTTCTTGAGGAATTTTGGGGCGATTTGCTGCTGCAAATCATGGTCTCCAAGTGCATTTCAAGCAACCACAAAGCAAGCAATCCAAAAGCTCTTATAAAGTTGTTTTCTTTACTTGTATTGTAATTTATTATTGTATCTTGCTTGTATTTGTTTCTTACTGTTGTAAGACCATTTGTACGAGGTTTATCCACCTTCGGATTGTTCCGAGAAGGAGTATTTATGATTAGTAGTGCGTGTTTGCATTGCTAGGGCTTTTAGAGCCCAATCCGTGGAGTAGGAACCATTCGATTCCGAACCACGTTATATCCTTGTGTCATGATCGTGTTTGTATGTATGTATTGTATATTTTCTATTTCTGCTGCATTCTAATATATTTGTAGCAAGCACGATTGCGAACGAATTCCATTAAGCATCAACGATGCTATTCACCCCCCCCCCTCTCTAGTAGGCACATCGTTCCTAATAATTGGTATCAGTGCGAGGCCACTCTTCAAGGATTAACAACCAAGAGAGCACCACTAGAGGAAGAAGATGGAGTTTCAAGAACAACAAGGTTGGGACATCAACACCCCAATTCCATACACCTTCTATGGACAAGAAGGGTTTAGGCAATGGAGGGCACGGATCGAAGAATTCATTATGATGAAGGACTTCGAAGATTGGTCTGCCTTGATGGATGGGTTTGATTTTCCAAGAGGGCCAAAAGGAGGATTCCTCAAGATGAAGAAATGGACCGAGGAACAACTCCAAGAGTTCAATAGAAATCAAAAGGTAATAAAATTTTTGGTTGAATTAATACCTAACAATGTTGTGTCCAAGTTAGGTGAATACAAGGATGCAAAAGAATTTTAGAGTGAATTGCCTAAGCTCCATGAAGACCCATCACCGGCTCAAGAAGAGGAGGCCGAAGATGAATCCTCATCCTCACAAGCAAGTGAGGATTCGGAAGTTGATAGAGAATCGACATCCGGATCGGTGGAAGAGGAAGAGGTAGAGGAAGCCTCCACCTCTAGGATTGAGGGGGAGGAGATTAGACCTTCCACTCTGGAGCATCAAGAAGAGCCTTCAACATCCGATCAAGATGAAGAAACTCAAAATCCGGCCGTCATTGACCTAGGTAACTCAAGCACATCATTTCAAAATAAAATTTATATAATGTATTTTGAGTGTAGGGAGTATGGGCACTACAAGAGCAAGTGCCCAAAGAAGGTCAAGAAAAGTCCACCGACACCTAAAAGTCAAGAAAAGTCAAAGGAAGCTGGTCCCCCAACCATCAAAAGCAAGGAGCACATTATATGCTTCAAATGTAATCAAAGAGGGCATTATAGGAGCCAATGCCCTAGGGGGATCAAGAAGGTCAAAGAAGGAGCATCACAAATAGGGGGAGCATTGAGAGCTAACCCTAAGGTAAAATCTATTAATGCACCTTCTAAATTTTATAGGCAAAAGCATGCTAAAAATAATGTTAGCAACCTTGCAATTTATCATAAAGAGCATGCTAGAAATAGGGAATATTGTTTAGGAGCTAAGAAGGTCAATCTTAGGAATAAGAAGAAATTTGAAACTAATGTCCCTAAAAATATTTTACCTAGGCATCTATTAGAAAAATTGAAGACCACCTAGGGTTTAATCCTAAATGGACTAGACACATGCCTAGGAAGAACAATTCCCAAAGGACATATGAAAAATCTAATTTGGGAAGATTAGAGCTAGAAAATCAAGTCTTGAGGTCAAGACTTGAAAAATTAGAGAAGACCCTTAGGAATATACAAAATCAATTTAAGGGGTCAAATGTTCGAAGTCAAGGACCTAGGAAACAAGAATCATCCAAGGGCAAGCCTAAGCCCAAAAATACCTATCACAATGTTCCATTTGATTATGGAACTCAAACTAGGTCTAGGAAGACCAAGGTTACTAGGGAAGTTATATCTAAGGGTAACCAAGGTATGTGCCTAGTGGCTAGGGTTTCAAGGAAACCTAGGCAAGCCACTAAGAAAGTTACAAGGGGAGTTACCCCTAGAGTTAACCTAGGGCAAGACCCAAGTGACCAAGGCTACCAAGCTTAGGAGGGTCATTAGGAGGGTATCTAGGGAGGTCATCCCTAAGGAATACCTAGTAAATCCAAGGAGCTCAAATAGATTTTGGGTTCCTAAGAGCGTGATCGATTCACGCTAGATGGGTTTAGGTGTGCCAAATTTAAATGGATGGGTAGTCAACCTAACCATGATAAAGGTGACACTTTAGGTTATTTTCAAGGTTATGGATACCTTGGAAATATGTTTGAATTATTATCCTAAAAAGATTTTAGAATGTGCCAATATATTTTTGGAATTATGAAAAATAAATCAAATTGGCACAATTTAGGTTTAGAAGTCTTAGTGTGCCATTTTGGATTTTTGGCACACTTGGGAGATTAATAGCAATATGAAAAAATATATTTAATTATATCAAATAGCAATTAATATTAAAATTTAGGTATTATTATACCTTATATTTTATTTGTCATGTTTTGTTTGCCATATAACATGTCATGACATCATATCTATTTTTAATCATTTAATATGTCATGATCATGCTTAGGATTAAGATTAAAATGTCATGAATGCTTAAATTACATCTTATGCCATGACATCATGATTATGAGCATGTGTTTATTTATATCATCATTAATTCTATAACTAGTCATGCATTTAATTTGATTAAAATTGAGTTAAGGGCAATGACATGACTTGAAGTCCCATGTATAAGGGAATCAAGTAGAGTTGCCTTAGAAAAATGCACGAAACCCTAGATTAGGAGAAGAAAACCCACATCTCACATCACATTGACATGTATGTGTATTTATACACCCTAGATACATGTGAGATAATAAGATATGAGTTAAGTTCAAGGTGCATAGTTTTTGCATCTAGATGAACTCAAACTCATCTTATATTAGTTATGGATCTTTGGGAAAGCTTATGTTCAAGCCATGTACATTAAGCCCAAAGAATATGATCTAATATAAGGTTTTAAAACTATTTTAAAAACATTTTAGAAAACCTTGGTGAAGTCTATCTTTTGATAGCAATCACCATTGATAAAGTTGATACAAAGTGAGCTAAAACATTGAAGTTTTGCTTCACTTTTGATCTTTGTGTCAATTTCACTATTTTATGGATAAAATATTTTTCAAACATTTTTCACCCATTGTATTGGTCATAAGTATTATACATATGAAGTTTCATGATTTTTTGAATTATGTATAATTATTTATGAATTTCTGAAATTTGTAAATTTCAATTATCAGTCGACTGATGGGCACGACAGTCGACTGCCAATGCTGATTTCGACAAACATGATATGTTTAGTCCATTTTCAGCTATGTTAGGGTTCCCTAACCACTCCTAACCCTAGGATATGCTTTAGGAAGCATATAAAGGGTGAAAATCCATTGGATATGGATTAGGAGAGTTGTTAGGGTGATGTATCAAATTTAAGCTATGGAAAAGTTCAATGTTGAACTTTAGACCTTAATTTTTATGGTTTAGAGTTCCTATGGGCTTAGGGACTTCCCAGGGACATTGTTGGTGCAATGGTCAAGGGGGAGCAAGCCTTTAGGGAGAGGTATCCATCATGGGATGATGGATGTTATTTTTCCTCATGATGGGGAAAAATGGGAGTTTGAGATACCCAATTTGAAAATTGGGAGAGTGTGTAGGATTGTCTCTCTTAAGTGATATGAGACTTATCACTAGGAAGATTGTAGGCATCCTAGGTATTTTTGGACCAAGGGGGAGATTGTAAGATCTCATTAGGACATGAGACATTGACCTCCTTGAGAGAACCTTTTTGATGTATGTTAAAAAGGGGGAGAATGTTAAAATTACCAATTTGGGATAATTGGTAAGAGAATTTAAGTTAGGGGCCTAACTCAAGGGTGTTTTTGTCAAACATCAAAAAGGGGGAGATTGCTGGTGCAATCGGCCCAGGTCACGATTGACCGGACTCGAGTTTGACTCGAGTAAGTGTTTTGATGTTTGACATGGATGTCTGACATGTGTTGGAGAGATTGCTGATGTAATCGACCTAGGTTAGTATTTGATGTTTGACGATGGTTTGACCATTGTCATGGAAAAAGTCCAAGTCTTGAGTACTTGGCATGTAAAGTCCAAGCATGGGTCTTGGCAAAGGAAAGTCCAAGCATGAGTCTTAGCATAGAAAGTCCAACATGGATTGGCAAGGGAAAGTCCAAGCTTGAGTCTTGACATTTGAGAAGTTCAAGGGGTTTAATATTGACGGTGTAAGTGTTTTGATGTTTGACATGGATGTCTGACATTGATGTCTGACATGTGTTGGGGAGATTGCTGATGCAATCGACCTAGGTTAGTATTTGATGTTTGACGATGGTTTGACCATTGACATGGGAAAAGTCCAAGTCTTGAGTACTTGGCATGTAAAGTCCAAGTCAAGGGTATTTTTGTCAAACATCAAAAAGGGGGAGATTGTTGGTGCAATCGGCCTAGGTCATGATTGACCGGACTCGAGTTTGACTCGAGTAAGTATTTTGATGTTTGACATGGATGTCTGACATTGATGTCTAACATGTGTTGGGGAGATTGCTGATGCAATTGACCCAGGTTAGTATTTGATGTTTGACGATGGTTTGACCATTGTCATGGGAAAAGTCCAAGTCTTGAGTACTTGGCATGTAAAGTCCAAGCATGGGTCTTGGCAAAGGAAAGTCCAAGCATGAGTCTTGGCATAGAAAGTCCAACATGGGTTGACGAGGGAAAGTCCAAGCTTGAGTTTTGGCATTTGAGAAGTCCAAGGGGTTTAATATTAGTGGCATAAGTGTTTTGATGTTTGACATGGATGTCTGACATTGATGTCTGACATGTGTTGGGGAGATTGCTGATGCAATTGACCCAGGTTAGTATTTGATGTTTGACGATGGTTTGACCATTGTCATGGGAAAAGTCCAAGTCTTATGTACTTGGCATGTAAAGTCCAAGTCAAGGGTGTTTTTGTCAAACATCAAAAAAGGGGAGATTGTTGGTGCAATCGGCCCAGGTCACGATTGACTGGACTCGAGTTTAACTCGAGTAAGTGTTTTGATGTTTGACATTAATGTCTAACATGTGTTGGGGAGATTGCTGATGCAATCAACCCAGGTCAGTATTTGATATTTGACGATGGTTTGACTATTATCATGGGAAAAGTCCAAGTCTTGAGTACTTGGCATGTAAAGTCCAAGCATGGGTCTTGGCAAAAGAAAATCCAAGCATGAGTCTTGGCATAGAAAGTCCAACATGGGTTGGCAAGGGAAAGTACAAGCTTGAGTCTTGGCATTTGAGAAGTCCAAGGGGTTTAATATTGGCGGCGTAAAGTCCAAGGGTAGAGTCTTGGCAGCATAAGTCTAATGGTTGGCGGCGTAAAGTCCAAGCGGAGTCTTGGCAGCGTAAGTCCAATGTGCCTTGGCGGTGTAGACATCGTTAGCATGACAATAGCTGATGGAAGTACCTGAAGGCTAGCGCATGGATAAACAAGTCATGGATGACTTGGAGGGATCCGATAGGCACAAGGTTGATGGAGGTGGCTAGAAGGCTTAGGTCTAGGCTACGAGTGGTCTAGCAAGTATGGGGGCACCATACTTGGGTTAAAACCTCATGTTTGAGGTGTATCAATCGACTAGGACCATGGGTCAGTTGACTAGTGTGAGTCAACTAGGGTTTGACTGCGGGAAATGCTCTAGCAATCGACTGCCAGAGGTGGTCAGTCGACTGCTGGCTTGAGCAGTCGACTGATCAAGGTGATCAGTCGACTGATGGCCAGGATTTTGCACACAGAATATTCTCCAGTCGAGTGGTCGGCCCAACCACTCGATGGATTGAGCCATCACTCGACTGATGGGTATGATCAGTTGACTGATGGTGTATCCGTTGGATTTTTTCAGCGTGGATCTAGTCGTTGTCTCACGACAATAGTGGCACCAGTCGACTGATGGTCCCGACCAGTCGACTGATAGGCGAAAGGCAGCATCTTTAAATGGAGCACATGGAAAAGGATTTGGCAACCAATTCTTGAGGAGTTTTGGGGCGATTTGTTGCTGCAAATCAGGGTCTCTAAGTGCATTTCAAGCAACCACAAAGCAAGCAATCCAAAAGCTCTTGTAAAGTTATTTTCTTTACTTGTATTGCAATTTATTATTGTATCTTGCTTGTATTTATTTCTTACTATTGTAAGACCATTTGTACGAGGTTTCTCCAACTCCGAATTATTCTGAGAAGGAGTATTTGTGTTTAGTAGTGCGTGTTTGCATTGCTAGGGCTTTTAGAGCCCAATCTGTGGAGTAGGAACAATTCGATTCCGAACCACGTTATATCCTTGTGTCTTAATTGTGTTTGTGTGTATGTATTGTATATTTTCTATTTTCGCTGCGTACTAATATATTTGTAGCAAGCACGATTGCGAACGAATTCCATCAAGCATCGACGATGCTATTCACCCCCCCCCCCCACTCTAGCGGGCACATCGTTCCTAATAATCGGATTAGGTGATATTGAGCTAAACTCTAACTTTACAATACGAAATGTTCTTTTAGTCAAAAATTTTGAGTATAATCTACTTAGTGTAAGCCAATTGTGTGATAACAACTATAAAGTTATATTCTTAGAAAATGAATGTTTAATTAAAACTAATGACACCTTTAAAACAATACTTAAATGAACTAGGAATAGCAATATTTACACAATTAATTTACCCAACTCCTCAACCAAGTGTCTTATGATACAACAAGAGGAGTCTTGGTTGTGACATCGATGACTCAGCCACTCGCACCCAAGACTCATTCACAAAATGAGTCAGAGTGATTTAGTCAGAGGTTTGCCCAACCTTAACAACTTAGACAATAAAATTTGTATTGCGTGTTAACAAGGTAAATAAACTAGGGCACAACATCAACTAACTAACCAAGAAAGAACCAAAAGTGTACTTGAGCTCCTACACTTAGACCTATTTGATTCTCATGGAGCCAAGTCACTAAACGGAAGTCAATTCTGCTTAGTTATAGTTGATGACTACTCTAGGTTCACCTGGGTTAGGTTCCTTAAACACAAAAGTGATACCTTAGACCAACTTACCAACTTAAGTAAATTAATAGAAAATGAAAAGAACCTTAAGATTAAAAGACTTAGAAGCGATCATGGTGGTGAATTCAAAAACCATAGGTTCACCGACTTCTATAACCTAAACAGATACCACCATGAGTTCTCCTATCCTAGAACCCTACAACAAAATGGTCTAGTCGAGCGAAAGAATAGAACCCTACAAGAAGCCGCTAGAACCATGTTAAACGAGTACAACCTACCTGATAGGTTTTAGGCAGAAGCCATTAGTACGGCTTGTTATGTCCAAAATAGAAACCTACTAGTCAAGAGGCACCTTAAGACCTCATATGAAATCTACCATGAAAAATTACCCAACATTAAATACTTTAGGGTATTTGGATGTAGGGTACATATCCTAAATACCAAGGACTACCTAGGCAAATTCACCTCTAAAATAAATACCGGAATATTCTTAGGATATTCAACCACAAGTAGAGCCTATAGAATCTACAATAATGAAACCCTTAAAATCAAAGAAACCATTAATGTTGTATTCGACGAAGGAGATAAAACCACAAAACTCGTAGTAGAACCAATTGATGAACTGATTAATACTAGACCCGAATCTGACCATGAAAATGAGTCTAGTATAAATCCTAACCCGAGTCAGTCTAGGTTACAATCGAATCATCCTATCTATCAAGTGATAGGTGATCTCAACCTAGGGGTTCGAACTAGAGCATCATACAGAAACCTTAGTCAAATCTCTTTAATCTCGAAAATCGAACCCAAATCTATTGAACAAGCTCTTCTTGATCCCGATTGGATTATTGCTATGCAAGAAGAGCTAACTCAATTCACTAGGAATGAAGTTTGGGAATTAGTATCCCCGCCTAAAGATAAAACAATCATTGGAACAAGGTGGGTATTCCGAAACAAACTCGATGACAAAGGTGAAGTAGTTAGAAATAAAGTGAGATTGGTCGCAAAAGGTTTTAGTCAAGTAGAGGGGTTGGATTATGACGAAACCTATGCCCCCATAGCTAGACTAGAATCGATCAGAATGTTATTACCCTACGCTGCACATCGAGGATTTAAACTATTTGAAATGGATGTGAAGTCAGCGTTTTTAAATGGTCTCATTAAGGAAGAAGTCTACGTTAGCCAACCCCCAGGATTCGAAAGCTTAGACAAACCCGACCATATTTTTAGACTTAAGAAAGTCTTATATGGACTAAAACAAGCTCCTAGAGCTTGGTATGAAAGGTTATCTATTTATCTCAAGTCTAAAGGGTTTAGCCAAGCCTTAGTCGACCCAACCCTCTTCATAAAATCCATAGGTAAAGAAATATTTATTGCACAAATTTATGTAGACGATATAATATTTGGAACAACCAACTCAATCTTATTAAATGAGTTCATTTCATTAATGGAAAGTGAATTTGAAATGAACTTAGTAAGAGAATTAATATTTTTCCTAGGTTTACAAATTAAACAAACTAAGGAGGAAATTTACCTACACCAACATAATTACACTAAGGAATTAATTAATAAATTTGGAATGCAAAATGTTAAGGTAATAAATACACTGATGGCTACAAATGTCAATATAGGAGAAGACTTAGATGGAAAACCAATAGACCTAAAACACTATAGGAGCGCGATAGGTAGTCTCCTATACTTAACTGCTAGTCGACTCGATATACTCTTCGCAGTGAGTATATGCGCAAGATTTCAAATTTGTGCTAAGGAGTCACACCTAATGTTGGTTAAACGCATCCTTAGATACCTAAAGGGTACACTAAACATAGGAATTTGGTACCCTAGATCTACCAAGTTCAAACTAATTGGCTACTCCGACTCGGATTATGTCAGTAGTAAACTCGATAGAAAGAGCATGAGTGGTTGTTGTCAACTTCTCGGCTCAAGTCTAGTTAGTTGGTGCAGTAGAAAGCAACATTGTGTTGCCTTATCTACCACCGAAGCCGAATACGTCGCAATGGGTGAGTGTGTCGCTCAGCTTCTTTGGATGAAACACACTCTCCAAGACTTTAACTTAAACTTTAACAACACTAAAATTTACATCGATAACATTAGTTCAATTAATTTAACCAAGAACCCAATCTGTCACTCTAGGACCAAACATATAGAGGTCAAACACCACTTCATTCGAGAACATGTAGCTAACGGGATCATGCAACTCGAATACGTGGAGTCCAAATCGAACCTAGCAGACTTGTTTACCAAGCCCTTACCCGAAGCAGAGTTTAGTCTACTTAGAAAAAAATTAGGTATGTGCGTAATAGAGTAGGACTTAAAACTTATATTTTTGTTATACTCTATTTTATTTTTTATGCAAAATGGAACTAGCCTAGGGCTTACCCTAGAAAGCATGCACCTATAGATTTAAGGAGTCAATACATCTCACAACACATAGGACTAATGTGTTTGTGTACTTAGCCACATAGATGGGCGTGAGATGTTAGGACCTTACTCCTGGTTCCAGATGTAGATCTAGTGCATCGACATGAACCATAGAGTATAATTATCTAAATTAACCAACTCTAATAAGGACTTATTGATCATTCTATATCAATTAAGTCAAATAGAGTTGAACATTCTATTAGTTAAGCTTATGTTTAAAGTATTATTTTCAAAATCTAATAGGTACATGCTTGGACTTATAAAACTTATCACTATGTTTCGAAAAAGATTTTTATAAACCCCCACACTTTTCGATTTATGGTAAAAGGGGGAGAAAAAGGCCAAAGTTAAGGGATCAAAAATTTCTTTTGATAACTTAACTTAAATCTAAACTTAAAACCATTGGGCCAAAGTTAAGTAAGTGACACTTACTTGACTTAACTTTCTTTTATGGCAACAAGGGGAGAAAAAGGCCAAAGTTAAGAGATCAAAAATTAATTTTTAATAACATAACTTATACATTTAGGCCAATGTTAAGTAATCTTGATTACTTAACTTTTTAAGTAACAACCGTTAAGGGGAAGAGCTAAGATCCTTTTTCAAGTACTTACCTAAGGCCAAGGGGGAGGTTACCTCAAGGGGGAGGACTTGAAAAAGAGTTTTACTCATACCCCTTCTTATGCTAACTTACTAAGTTACTCACACTAACTTACTAAGTTATGCATTTATGCTTCTTCCATAATTTATGTTTATTTCATATTCATAATAATCATTTCACTCTTATGCATTAATTTTTCCCTTAACTTTGTGTCAGTTTGCCATAGATCAAAAAGGGGGAGATTGTTGGTGCAGTAGGCACCAGATAATCGAACCTAGGTTTTGTTTATGGCAAAGACCCAAAGCTAAGGTTATATTATTGTCTAACGAGTTGAACCAAGTGTGCAAGAATGGTTAAGCAGAGCTGAATGTCAGTGACACCCGGAGAATCCTGAGTTGGGAAACCGTAGTGGTAGGGCGACACTGGGAGAACCCAGGTGGAGACCTGAAGCAAAGTTGCAAGTCACAAAAGGACCAAAGGTAAGCTCATGTGTGAGTGAATGTAAGGTCGGGTCCTCCGTACGAGGACATCCTTTGGTGGTGATCCGACTACGACTTTCCATGGAAGGTCTAGGTCGAGATCGGACGGTAAGTGGCCATCGAATTCACTTATATTGTTTTTATTTCGAGCTAACTCTTTAGTGCAGTCGAGAACTCTAGGCTTGTATCAGTCGACTAATGGGCATCAGTCGAATTGATAAGGGAAGCAGTCAACTGTCATTTGAATTTCCAGCTTCAATGAGAGTCAAACCTCATCCCCTTATCTTGGGGTGAGGTGGCCTTCTTGATAGAATTTCAAGCTCAACGTCCACTAGTTGAAGGGCTATAAAATGAGGAGTGTTTCACATTATTTTCATTCATTCCAAGCCTCCGAAACACTCCCACAATGCCACTCTTCTACGATGACTCTACGATGCCAAAGCGCTACCGCAATGTCGATGACATGAGCTCAACCTCTTCATCTTTAGTCGTCAGTATCAGTTTCACAAGTTGTCATTTCTAATTGTTATAATTCACTTTCCTATCGAGCTTTTATCGTAACGAGGAGAGGGGGGTTTTGTTAGTGAAAGCCCTAGAGTCAATCATGTGATGATTGTTGTATGGACTTTAATGTATCATATTCCTATTCATAAAGGCATGGTTATTATATTTACTTGTATTGGTGCCAAATAAACTAAGTATAATAACGTCCTTGAATAGAAGGTTCTTATCTATATCAATCGATTGGTTGAATCGATAATGAGATGATATAGAGAACACTACTCTTAATCATTCCTAGTCAAGTATTAACATTCAAGGACAATGTTAATGCATAGAGACTAGCATATAGGTCAACTCGATGACTTGATCTCACAAGTCATGGATATGAGATATCAAGTTGACACATGGGTATGCATTAGAGAATGTATACTGAATGACCCGCCATGAGAAAGTATCATGGATCGTTATATGAGTGTCATATACTTTCTCATGTGACTATTAGTATGACTATTAGTCCTTGGACCTGAAGTTACCAAGGTTCCCTACATAAGGAGTTGCATACTTTGGCTTCGTCAAATGTCACCCGTAAATGGGTGGACTATAAAGGCGATTACTGGGTATGTAATAAATTATGCGGAGGGATGTGAGTAATGTAGATGAGATCTATCCCTCCTATATGACGGGAGTGACATCGTTATTCTTGATAGAGTGAGACCACGAAGTGCATGACCATGCCCAAATAAGTTAATATGAGATATTGAGCTCATTTGATTAGAGTGAGTCTACTTGGAGTTCAAGATATAGATTGTACCGAGGATGACACGGTCTATGCCTCAATTGGTTAATCTAGATGTCAAGGATAGATGGACATTGTCACATATTGTGAGAGTCACAATTAGTAGTCACAAAGGTGATGTTGGAGCTCAACATTCTTGTAACTTGGGTAGCAATGATGTGTTGTTAGATACCGCTCAATGTTTATGTTCCTAAATCGGTTTAGGAGCATTGCCAACGTTACAAGAACCTATAGGGTCACACACAAAGGGCAATTAGATGGAGATTAGGTTTATATGATGAACCATGAGGATTAGGTTCATGGGATGAACAAAATTGGATTAAGAGAATCCAAATTAGACTAATTGAGTTAGACTCAATTTTGTTAGGGATCATTTGGAACTGCTAGAGGGGGGGTGAATAGCGTCAATGGAATTCTTTCACGTTTGTTTCTATAATTTTGTTAGCGCAGCGGAAATAGAAAAGTAATAACGATAACGAAATGCACAACACGCTAACACAACGATATAACGTGGTTCAGAACCGCACAGTTCCTACTCCACGGATCGAGCTCTACGAGCTCTAGTGATGCACGCACTCACTAATGACAAATACTCCTTCTCGACACAAGTCGGAGGTGGAGAAACCCCTTACAAGTAATCTTACAACAATAAGATATAAATACAAGCAATATACAATAATACAATGCAAAACTAGTAAAGAAAACAACTTTACAAATGCCTTTGGATTGCTTGCTTGTTGATCGCTTGAATCGTGGTTGAAGACCCTGATTTGCAACAGCAAATCGCCTCAAGACGTCCAAGAAATCGATCAGTTTTTCCTCCATCACGAGCTCCATATATAGCTTCAACCTGTGCTGAAAAAAGTCGATCAGTCGACTGATCGGGACCATCAGTCGACTGATGCCACTGTTGCCGTGAGACAACGGCTAGATCCACGTTGGATAAGTCCAACGGATCCATCATCAGTTGACTGATTGTGACCATTAGTCGACTGATGGAGTCCTCACTCGACCAGTCGAGTCTCGACTCCATTCTGTGGCCAATTTCTCAAGCACCAGTCGACTGATCACACGATCAGTCGAGTGCTCGAGCCATCAGTCGACTGCCCACCTCTGGCAGTCGACTGCTAGGTTATAACCCGCAGTCAAACCCTAGTTGACTCGGTCCAGTCAACTGCCACATGGCACCAGTCGACTGGCACACCTCAAACATGAGGTTTTAACCCAAGTATGGTTCCCCCATACTTGCTAGACCACCCTTAGCCTAGACCTAAGCCTTCTAGCCACCTCCATCAGCCTCACGCCTCTCGGATCCCTCCAAGTCATCCATGACTTGTTCATCCATCGCGCTAGCCTTCAGGTGCTTCCGTCAACTATGTCATGCTAACGGTGTCTACACCGCCAAGGCACATTGGACTTACGCCGCCAAGACTCCGCTTGGACTTTACGCCGCCAACCATTGGTCTTATGCTACCAAGACTCCCGCTTGGACTTTACGCTGCCAATATCAAACCCTTGGACTTCTCAAATGCCAAGGCTCAAGCTTGGACTTTCCCTTGCCAACCCATGTTGGACTTCTCAAATGCCAAGACCATGCTTGGACTTTTCATGTGCCAAGTGTCCCACTTGGACTTTCCATGCCAAGTACTCAAGACTTGGACTTTACCAAATGACAATTACATTGTCATATGTTTTTGTCGAAACATCAAAAAATCACTCGAGTCAAACTCGAGTCCTGGATAATCGTGACCTGGGCCGATTGCACCAACAATCTCCCCCTTTTTGATGTTTGACAAAAACCAAACAAAACATTGAGTTAGAACACTAACTCAAATCTCTTACCAATTATCCCAAATTGGTAAATACTCTCCAAATGTTCTCCCCTAAACATTCTCCCTCTTTTTGACTAACATCAAAAAGGTTTCCTCCCCAAGAGGGTCAATGTCTCATGTCCCAATGAGATCTTACAATCTCTCCCTTGGTCCAAAAAATACTTAGGATGCCTACCATCTTCCTAGTGATAAGTCCAATATCACTCAAGAGAGATAATCTCATTTACTCTCCCAATTTCCAAATTGGGTCTCTCAAAAGTCCCATCAATTTCCCAATTGATGTCATATTCTCCCAATAACTTCTCCTCTTCAATGAGAAAAACACATTCATCATCCCAAGATGGATACCTCCTCCTAAAGGCTTGCTCCCCCTTGACCATTGCACCAACAATGTCCTTGGGAAGTCCCTAAGCCAATAGGAACTCTAAACCATCAAAATTAAGGTTAGAAATTCAACATTGAACTTTCCAACACCTTAACATTGATACAACCCTAAACAACTCTCCTAATCCATATCCAATGGATTTTCACCCTTTATAATGCTTCCCAAAGCATATCCTAGGGTTAGGAGTGATTAGGGACCATAATCGTAGCTGAAATCGGATTAAACAACCTTGTTTACCCCGAAATCAGGCTACGATCAGTGATTGAAATCGATCAGCACCTCCATCGATCAATCGACACCAATGGCGGTCGGTGATAAACCAATTTCCGAATTTTAATTATCAGAATCGAATTTCAAAAAATCATAAATAATTATACGTATATCGAAAAATCACGAAATTTGATACGTATAATACCTATGACCAATACAATGGGTGAAAAATGTTTGAAAAATATTTTACCCATAAAATAAAGAGTTTGATACAAAACTCAAAACCATTGAAATTTTCAATGTTTTGGCCCTATCTTGTATCAACTCTATCAATGGTGATTACTATCAAAAGATAGACTTCACCAAGGTTTTTCAAAATGATTTTAAAATGTTTTCAAAACCTTATTTTGGATCATATTCCTTGGGCTCAATGTACATGACTTGTACACAAGCTTTCCCAATGATCCACCAATAGAATTAGATGAGTTTTAGTTCATCTAGATGCAAAAACTATGCACCTTGAACTTAACTCATATCCTAGCATCTCACATGTATCTAGGGTGTATAAATACACATACATGTCAATTGGATGTGAGATGTGGGTTTTGGTTATCCTAATCTAGGGTTTCATGCATTCTCTAAGGCAACCCTACTTGATTCCCTTATAAATGGGACTTCAAGTCATGCCATAGTCCTTAGTTCAATTTCAACCAAATTGTCTTAAATGCATGAATGATTATGGCATTAGAAATGATATAAATAAGCATACGCTCATAATCATGATGTCATGGCATAAGATGAAATCTAAAAACACATGACATTTAAAGCCTTAATCCTAAAACATGAGCATGACATATAAAATCATAGAACTAGGCATGATGTCATGACATGGCATATGGCAATCAAAGCATGGCATATAAAATATATAGGTATAGTAATACCTAAATTTTAATATTAATTGTCATTTGATATGGTTAGATATATTTTGCCATATTATCATTAATCTCCCTAGTGTGCCAACAACCCAAAATGGTACACTAACACTCTAAACCCTAATTGTGCCAATTTGATCATTTTATCAAACTTCATAACTAATATTGGCACATCCTAAAATCTTTTAGGATTATAATTCAACCCTATTTCCAAGGTATCCATAACCTTGAAAATAACCTAAAATGCCACCTTTGCCATGGTTGAGTTAACTACCCATCCAATCAAGGTTGACACACCCTAAACCCACCTAGCGTGAATCAATCACGCTCTTAGGAACCCAAAACCGATTTGAGCTCCTAGGGTTAATTAGGTATTCCTTAGGGATAACCTCCCTAGATACCTTCCTAATGACCCTCCTAGGCTTATTAGCCTTGGTCATTTTGGTCTTACCTAGGTTGACTCTAGGGGTAACTCCCCTTACAACCTTCTTAGAGACCACCCTAGGTTTCTTAGAAACCTTGGCCACTAGGCACAACCCTTGGTCAACTCTAGGGATGACTTTCCTATTGACCTTAGTTTTCCTAGGTTTAGTTCCATAATCAAATGGAACATTGTGATAGGTTTCCTTTGGCTTAGGTTTACCCTTGGATGAATCTAATTTCCTAGGTCTTGATTTTTGACCATTTGACTCTAGGCTTTGACTTCTAGACCCTACATGTTGACCTCTTGACCCTTGAAATAGATTTTGCATTTTTGCAAGGGTCTTTTCCATCTTTTCAAGCCTTGACCTCAAGCCTTGATTTTCTTTTTCTAGTTGCCCAATTTTAGAATTTTGATTTAAAACTTGGGCATTGGACTTCCTAGGCATATGCCTAGTCCATTTAGGATTGAAACCTAGGTGTTCTCCTATTTTCTTGATAGATTCCCTAGGTAAAATATTTTTAGAGACATTAGTCCCAAATTTCTTCTTATTTCCTAAGTGGACACTCTTAGCACCTAAACAAATATGTCTATTATTTCTAGCATGCTTTTCATGTACAATAGCAAGACTATTAAAATTATTCCTAGCATGCTTCTTGTCCCTAGAAATTGAAGGTGCATTAATAAATTTTACCTTAGGGTTTGCCTTGGAGGCTCCCCCTACTTGTGTTGCTCCTTCTTGCCCTTTCTTCTTCCCCCTTGGGCAATGACTCCGGTAATGTCCCTTTGAGTTGCACTTGAAGCATATGATATGCTCCTTGCTCTTTTGACTTTGGGGACCGGCATCCTTGACTTTTGGTGCCGGTTGAGCCTTCTTTACCCTTTTTGGGCACTTACTCTTGTAGTGCCCGGATTCCCTACACTCAAAACAAATTATATGATTTTTGTTTAAAAACCGAATTGCTTGAGTTACCTAGAGTAGTTGTAGGCCTCGGAGTGGATTCTTTATCTCTCCCGGAGGTGGATGGCTCCTCTTGAGATTGCCCCAGTGTGGAGGATGGTCTCTCCTGCTCAATCCTAGAAGTGGATACTTCTTCCACTTCTTCCACCTTTTCTTTTTCCGATCTGGAAGTTGACTCCATCTCAACTTCCGATTCCTCACTTTCACTTGAGGATGAACTCTCTTCTTCATCCTCCTTGTCTTCATGGATTGAATGAGACTCTTCATGGAATTTTGCCAATTTGTTCCATACCTCCTTGGCGTCTTTACAATCCTCAAGGTCACCTAGGCTACACAAGAGGTCATTAGTAATTAGATCAAAAATAAGTTTGATTACCTTCTTGTTTTTATCGAATTGTCGGAGTTGCTCCTCACTCCATTTCTTCTTCTTGAGAAACCCTCCCTTTAGTCCCTTAGGATATTCAAACCCTTCCATCAAAGTGGACCACTCCTCAAGGTCTCTCATCATTAGGAAGTCCTCAATTCTCGCCTTCCATTGTCGAAATCCTTCTTGTCCATATAAGGAATATGGAATTGGGGTGTTGATGTCCCATCCCAATGGTTCTTCCATCTTCACCCTCTAGCGTCTTTTGTCTTAGCTCCCGGCGGTTAGTCCGTAGAAGAGCCCCAGGCTCTGATACCACTTGTTAGGGATCGTTTGGAACGGCTAGAGGGGGGGTGAATAGCGTCAATGGAATTCTTTCACGTTTGTTTCTACAATTTCGTTAGCGCAGCGGAAATAGAAAAATAATAACGATAACGAAATGCACAACACGCTAACACAACGATATAATGTGGTTCGGAACCGCACGGTTCCTACTCCACGGATCGAGCTCTACGAGCTCTAGTGATGCACACGCACTCACTAATGACAAATACTCCTTCTCGACACAAGTCGGAGGTGGAGAAACCCCTTACAAGTAATCTTACAACAATAAGATATAAATACAAGCAATATACAATAATACAATGCAAAACTAGTAAAGAAAATAACTTTACAAATGCCTTTGGATTGCTTGCTTGTTGATCGCTTGAATCGTGGTTGAAGACCCTGATTTGCAACAGCAAATCGCCTCAAGACGTCCAAGAAATCGATCAGTTTTTCCTCCATCACGAGCTTCATATATAGCTTCAACCTGTGCTGGAAAAAGTCGATCAGTCGACTGATCGGGACCATCAGTCGACTGATGCCACTATTGCCGTGAGACAACGACTAGATCCACGTTGGATAAGTCCAACGGATCCATCATCGGGCCGATCGATGGAGTCCTCACTGACCGAAGTCTCGACTCCATTCTCAGTCGATTTCGACCAATCGACCGATCACACACGATCGAGTGCTCGAGCCATCATCGACCCACCCATGATCGCTAGGCCATAACCCGCAGTCAAACCCTAGTTGACTCGGTCCAGTCGACTGCCACATGGCACCAGTCGACTGGCACACCTCAAACATGAGGTTTTAACCCAAGTATGGTTCCCCCATACTTGCTAGACCACCCTTAGCCTAGACCTAAGCCTTCTAGCCACCTCCATCAGCCTCACACCTCTCGGATCCCTCCAAGTCATCCATGACTTGTTCATCCATCGCGCTAGCCTTCAGGTGCTTTAGTCGGCTATGTCGTGCTAACGGTGTCTACACCACCAAGGCACATTGGACTTACGCTGCCAAGACTCCGCTTGGACTTTACGCCGCCAACCATTGGTCTTATGCTGCCAAGACTCCCGCTTGGACTTTACGCTGCCAATATCAAACCCTTGGACTTCTCAAATGTCAAGGCTCAAGCTTGGACTTTCCCTTGCCAACCCATGTTGGACTTCTCAAATGTCAAGACCATGCTTGGACTTTTCATGTGCCAAGTGTCCCACTTGGACTTTCCATGCCAAGTACTCAAGACTTGGACTTTACCAAATGACAATTACATTGTCATATGTTTTTGTCGAACATCAAAACATCACTCGAGTCAAACTCGAGTCCTGGTCAATCGTGACCTGGGCCGATTGCACCAACAAATTTGATTCAAGTGTTGAATGAGTCTAATTTAGATTTGATTCATTGAGTCAATTTATATTAATGAATAGAGATTCATTAAATCAAATTGACTTGAATCAAGTGGTTAGATTTGATCAACCATGGGAGATAATAGGTCAAGTTTGACTTGACTTGAAAGGGAAGATAAATGGTCAATTTTGACTTGACCAATTGTCATGTCATGGTGACTTGGCATGGGGGTCAGCCAATGATGAAGTTCCACATCATCATGGTCTTATCATGGGGTGCCACCTCATGAGGGAGACCAAGATCCATTGGCTCTTGGAGTTACATGCATGCATGTAACCCCCCAAAGAAGTGGCCGGCCACTTTAGGAGGAATGATGGTGTGAATTTATTTTGTGTGTGTAACTTCATCATCTTCTTCCTTAGTTCTTCCTCTCTTGCTCTCCCGATCCTCCATTGTCGAGACTATCAAGGAGTGATAGCACACTCAAAATTGTCTTTTCTCCACCTATTGCTTGTGTGGATACCAATAGAGGAGTGTACACTTGACACTCTAGAGTTCCGGTGATCGGCTTGGACGAGCGGGATAAGCGATGGGCATCGCTTCAAGGGTAATTTCTTATCATGTAGATCTAGAGTAGATCTAAAGGTATTAAACACATATGTGTAGTTTTTATTTGTTATACTTCGCACGGATCCGTGGTCGGGCTTCCGAGGTTTCCGCAATGCAAAAAGTGGTTTTTGCGGCTCAGAAAATTCTAACAGTGGTATCAGAGCCACGTGCGAAGCATGTATGTGTTTCATATTTGTAGTTTTTGTATTAGATATAAAAATTATAGATTTTTAAGTTTCTGTAAATTTCCTATTTTTATAGAATTTTTGGGTATTTTTCTCGAAGAGTCCAAGCAACGAGTGTTGGGACACTTATAGGCTTCAACCACCAAGAAAAACTCTCTGAAACGGCGAGTTCTCGCTTTAGGTTTTTGGGACAGTGACTTAATTCGATGTAAGATCTAGTAGGGACACTCGTAAAGTTTATTTTTGTGAGTAGGGGCGCTTCCCCTATCCCCAAAAGGGGTCTTGTCCTGCGATCACGCCCGAAAATCGCTTAGCGGGACCATTACGGAGTGGTGACTCATAAAATTAAAAAAAAATAGGAAAATTATAGAAATTTTCTGTAAAATACATAATTTAGTATTATGTATAATTCTGTGATGGTCATGGCCCAAGAACCCCAATATTATTGGATGTTAATGTGTTGAAATTCATAATACGGCCTGCGTGCCGTTTTTGTGATTGTGCTTGTTGTATAGGGTATGCGACTTGCATGTCGTGCCTCTTCTTTTTAAAATTATAGTTGTAAATAGTTTTAGATTCGAATGTAACTCGAGTTTCATGTTTTTAATGTACAAAATGGAGCGGTGGAAGATCCACTTCTAGACGGAGTTACGAGAAGGGTGCCGACGACACATGACGGTCAAAGGAGACGCTTGGAAAAGCCGCTAACCCTAAGTTGACCGTCCGATCTTCTCATTGGCTTGAGAAGATCGTAGTAGGGCCATGACCACATCACAATTAATTATATATATATATATATATATATATATATATATATATATATATATATATATATATATGTTGATATATATATCTATTTGTTTTTGCTTGTATGTATGTGATGCATGCTAGTAGAATAATGCTTGTATGTATATGATGCATGCTAGGATATTTTTCTTGTATGTATATGATGCATGCTAGAATAATGCTTGTATGTATGTGATGCATGCTAGTATAGGATAATAAAGGCCTTGATGCGTATATGATACACATTCACGATTAGATTAGATCTTAATTGAATCAACTCAAAAATGCCCACCATGTCCTTGATACCCATCACCACCTCGATCATTTGTAGTTGTTGAATCTGCCAAAGCAGAGCAATGCATATTATCTTGGTAGGGTGCGGAGGGATAATCTTGGTCCCGCCTATCATGGCTTGGGTTAGAGTAAGCTCAATTAGATTGAGTAAAACTAGTTAACTCAATTGGATCGAGTAGAACTATAGGCATATTCCAACCGTTGGAAAGACAGGATAAGATCGCATTTACACTAAATCTTGGGTGATTTAACCAAAGCTAACTCAAGGTTTTTGTAAATGTGGGTCTTGATCCTATAAACAAGAGTTGCATAGAGATGTAATCGGTAATGTGTTACCCACCGATCATACTAAGTGTTGGGTGATTTAGCCAAAGCTAACTCAAGGCTTAGTATGATGTGGATCTTGTCCCGCAGGAATTATAGCATGTTTGTATGAATCTAGTAATGTGGTTTGACCACATCCATAACTCGATTCTACAAAATTCCTATAATTCAGTGGGAGCATCATTTGATTAAAGGGCCTAATCAAATGATAAAAGGAATATGATATTAATTTTATGCATTGTGTATGTTGTAGATTACTATGTCGATAAACACGAACACTCTCTCCCTGCGTTCTGTCCTTGAGAAGCACAAGCTCAATGGAGTAAATTTCCTAAAATGGTACAGGAACCTGAGAATCGTTCTCACCCAAGAAAGGAAATTGTACGTCCTAGAGCAGCCCATTTCGGAGGCACCTCCTGCCACTGCCTCGCGAGCTGACAAAGATGCTTACAAGAAGCATCAAGATGATGCATTAGATGTGTCATGTCTTATGCTCGCGACCATGAACTCTGAGCTTCAGAAACAACACGAGTTCATTAATGCTTATGATATGGTTGAACATCTTCATCAACTATATCAAGGACAAGCAAGGCACGAGAGATATGAGGTCTCTAATGTTGGTGCAAATGGCCCAGGTCACGATTGACCAGACTCGAGTTTGACTCGAGAGATGTTTTGATGTTTGACAAAGTAAGTTGACATTGATGTTTGATATTAATGTATATTGATTGTTTTAGGGAGGTTGTTTATACAATCAGTCCGGGTTATGTTTAACTGGACTCGAGTTTGACTCGAGGAAGACTTTGATGGTTGACTAGGGTTGACCATGTGGTTATGGAAAGTCCAAGTCTTGGGTACTTGGCATGGAAAGTCCATGTGGGACACTTGGCACTTGGGAAAGTCCAAGCATTGGTCTTGGCATGGAAAGTCCAACATGGGTTGGCAAGGGAAAGTCCAAGCTTGAGTCTTGGCATTTGAGAAGTCCAAGGGGTTTGATATTGGCAGCGTAAAGTCCAAGCGGGAGTCTTGACAGCATAAGTCCAATGTTTGGTGGCATAAAGTCCAAGTGGAGTCTTGGTAGCGTAAGTCCAATGTGCCTTGGCGGTGTAGACATCGTTAGCATGACATAGCCGAGGGAAGCACCTGGAGGCTAGCGCGATGGATGAACAAGTCATGGATGACTTGGACACTTTGCATTTGGGAAAGTCTACGCATGGGTCTTGGCATGGAAAGTCCAACATGGGTTGGCAAGGGAAAGTCCAAGCTTGAGTCTTGGCATTTGAGAAGTCCAAGGGGTTTGATATCAAGTACCCATGACTTGGACTTTTCATAACCACATGGTCAACCCTAGTCAACCATTAAAGTCTCCCTCGAGTCAAACTCGAGTCTAGTTAAACATAACCTGGATTGATTGTATAAATAATCTCTCCAAAACATCAACAGACATTAATGTCAAACATCAATGTCAACTTACTTTGTCAAACATCAAAACATCTCTCGAGTCAAACTCGAGTCTGGTCAATCTTGACCTGGGTCGATTGCACCAACATCTAAGGCATTGTTTCAGTCCAAGATGCAAGATGGGACTCCCGTAGGTCCATATGTACTCAAGATTATTGGGTACGTAGAAAACCTACAGAGATTGGGATTCCCCCATGGCCAAGAGCTAGCCACTGGCTTGATCTTGCAGTCTTTACCATAAAGCTACAATCAATTTGTCATGAATTACAACATGAATGAAATTGATAAGCCATCACCGAGATGCTCAAAGATGTTGAGAATCACGAGCTCAACCTTAAGAAGGGAAAATCTGACTCCATTTTGATGGTGCAAAAGAAGAAAGGCAAGGTAAAGCCTAAAGGTAAGGGAAAGTCTCAAGCCAAGGGCAAAGGCAAAGAACTGAAAACCAAAGGAGGGGTGGCCAAAGAAGGGGCTTGCTTCCACTGCAAGGAAGTTGGACACTGGAAGCGTAACTGCAAAGCATACCTGGAATATCTTAAGAAGAAGAGAAGTGAGACTTCTACTTCAGGTATAAATGTTATAGAAGTCAATCTATCTATTTCTTCATTATGGGTATTAGATACCGGATGTGCATCTCACATTTGTACCAATGTGCAGGCGCTGAGAAATAGCAGGGCATTGACAAAGGGAGAGGTGGACCTGTGAGTAGGCAATGGAGCAAGGGTTGCTGTTGTTGCTATAGGAACTTATGATCTATCTCTGCCCTCTGGCTTGTACTAGAATTAGATTAACGTTGTTATGTGTCTGCTTTAACTAAGAACATAATTTCGGTTTCTTGTTTGGACAAGAAAGGATTTACATTTATAATAAATAACAAATATTGTTCAGTTTATTTAAATGATATGTTCTATTGTAGTGCACCTCTAATGAACGGACTCTACTTTCTAGACTTAGAGAGCCCTATCTATAACATAAGTACCAAAAGGTTCAAGTCAAATGAGTTGAACCAAACCTATCTCTGGCATTGTCGCTTAGGTCACATAAATGAGAGTCGCTTATCTCAGCTCCATAAGGATGGGCTGCTAGACTCATTTGATTTTGAATCATATGAGACATGCGAGTCTTGCCTTTTAGGCAAGATGACCAAGACTCCCTTTAGTGGACACAGCGAAAGAGAAACAGACTTGTTAGGACTTATACATAGTGATGTATGTGGCCCTTTCAATGTTGCTACTAGAGGTGGTTACAGGTACTTTATTACATTTACTGATGACTTCAGTAGATATGGTTATGTGTATCTCATGACACATAAATCAGAATCCTTTGAAAAGTTCAAAGAATTCAAGAATGAAGTACAAAACTAGCTTGGCAAGAGTATTAAGATACTTCGATCAGATCGAGGTGGTGAATACCTTAGCCATGAGTTTCGTGACTATCTAGCTGAGTGTGAGATTCTATCCCAACTCACTCCTCCTGGAACACCATAGTGGATGTTAGTGCAATCTTTTGCCATGATAAGATTTTGATGTGTGTGGCAAAGGGTTTAAGTTAGTTTGTTATGTTGATTTGATATGTGCGTTGAAGTCATGCAGGACTTAGTAATTCGCACATGGAGCCGTGGCGAGTTTCACATCTCATGACTCGGGCCTTGAGTTGGTGAAGGATAGCTTTGCGGAAGCCGTGCGTTTGGAGCATCCGAGGGACCGCCGGACGAGGAGCTTGGAGTGAAGTCGGAGGAAGTAGACTTCGAGGCAAGAGACGCGAAGGAGCATTGCAGAGTCATGCGCCTGATGCTGCCGAGGGACGTGGCTGCAAACAAAGAGAACTTCGAAGGCGAGGGACTCCGAGGGATGAGAGTGAGCGAATGTAACCCGGAAAGGGGTGGCTCTTAGGTGAAACTTGGCCATTTGGCTAAGTGTCGGATGGGATTTCCCGACACCAATCGACTGCCATGGAATGGCAGTCGACTGCTCTGAGTCGATTGGGTTCGACTGGTGTCTGACTCATGGGCATTTGGCCCAAGCAGTCGACTGCCATGGACTAGCGATCGTGCCGACATCGGGCCGATCGCTGGCGACGGCGATCGATGGCACGTGCAGACGCACGTAATGGAGTCGACCTCATTGAGCACTCGACTGATTGACATCAGTCGACTGATGAGTGACATCAGTCGACTGATGCTAGTACCGTTGGATGAAATCCAACGTGGAAAGCGGTCATTATTGGGCAACGGCTACAGGACTAGTCGACTGATTGGGACATCAGTCGACTGCTCCTGTGTCAACGGGAAGAAACCCTCTTCCTCTATAAAGAGGAATGGGATGGGGCTTTGGGAGGCTAATGTTCATGCTCCAATTTGCTCCCAAAGTGCTCTAAGGGTTTTTCCACTCTTCTTACTTGCTTTATTTCCATTCTATTCTAAGAAGAGAGATTGTAAAGAGGTTACCTCCACCTAGCTTTGTGCAAAGGAGAGATCTAGTGGATAGATTGCGGAGTGATTCACCATGGACGAATCGGACCATGGATTAGCGGCGTAGCCGTGAACCACGTTACATCTCGGTGTTTGTATTGTTTGTTTATCTTTTTCTTTGTCTTTATTTATATTTGCATATTCCGCTTGCACTAACGTTTTGTAGACGAGCAAAATCCGACATCCATCGATTGAGGGCTATTCACCCCCCTCTAGCTGGCCGTTCGATCCCCCAACAAGTGGTATCAGAGCAAGGTCGCTTGTCGAGGACTAACCGCCGCAACAAGCACTTCATCAAAAGATGGCCGGCTCGAACATTCATCCACCGAAGTTTGAAGGAGAATTCGCTTGGTGGAAGAAGCGAATGGAGGTATTTTTCGAAACGGATTTTGATATTATGATTACAATGGAATCCAGTTTCGTTTTGCCTAGGGATGAAGAGGGGAAGCCAATAGAGAAGTCAAGGTGGACCAAGAGGCAAAGAGAGGAGCACCTTACAAACTCAAAAGGCAAGCATCATCTATACAATGTGCTTCCTCATCAAGAAATAAATAGAATTGGAGATTGCCTAAGTGCCAAGGAAATGTGGGAGAAGCTAGTAGAACTTCATGAAGGTACCTTGGAGGCTAAACTTGCAAGAAGAGATCTCCTCCGCTCCCAATTATCCAACATAAAATTAGAAAAGGGAGAAAAGGTAACTTCATTGCATTCTAGGTTTAAAGATATTTTAATTGGGCTAACAAGTGTAGGTGAAAATCTCTCCAACCGGGATATGATAATGAAAGCCATAGTTGCTTTTCCCCGATCATCCAAGTGGAGTTCAATGCTGGACTCATTTTATATTTCAAAGAATCTAGAGGTAAGTACTCTAGATGAATTTTTCTCCACTATGGAATTACATGAATCTAGGCTTGAAGGAGTAGTAGAATAGCCAAGAATTCAACCATCAAGAGGAGTTGCACTTTTGGCCAATAAGGGGAAGAAGAAGATGGAGATCCCCTCCTCCGATGATGATGAAGCCTCCTCCTCCTCCTCCATGGATAGCACGGAAGAAGCCTATATGGTAAGGAGGGTAAGGCGTGCATTGAAAGGTTTTAGATTTAATAAATCTAATGATAGGAATAGAATACCATGGGGGAAGATTATTTGCTACAATTGCCAAGGAGAGGGACACATAAGGGACAATTGTCCTCTCCTAAACAAGAGCAAAGAAGAAAGGAAGAAGAAGGAAGAAAAGAAGAAGAAAAAGGGGAGCAAAAAGAAGGAAGAAGAGAAGAAGGCTAAAGAAAAGGAGAAGGCCAAGGCGTTCAAAGCAAAGACATAGGATGATCTTCCTTCCTCATCTTCATCCGAAGAAGAGGAACAAGTCTACTCCAACCTTGCATTGATGGTCTTTGACGACTTGGATTGCTCCTCCACCGAAAATGAAGAATCAAGCTCAAGTGGAGAGAGATCAAGTGAAGGGGGAGCCTCCTCTAAATCCTCCTCATCCGAAGAAGAAGAAGACATGGAAGCTATGGTAACAAATCTAACTCCCAAGAAAATAGTTTCCATGGTTTCTAGCTTAACTAGGGATTTATTTAGAGCTAAGAAGAAAAATAAGAGCATGCTTGAGCAAATTAAGGACTTAGAAAATAAACTAGAAAAAGCATGCTTAAATGATGACAATATTTCTTCTAGCTTAAATGATGCATGCTCACATGATAACTATATGTCATTTAATGTTAGTGATGCATGTATGGATGAAAATAGGGCTTTAAGGGAAAAGGTAGATTATTTAACCAAAGCCCTAGAAAAATTCACTATTGGCTCAAATACATTGAACATGATAATTGGGAGCCAAAGAGCTAGCTTTAATAAAAAAGGCCTTGGATATAAAGAAAAGAAAAATGAAAAGGCCTACAAATGTCTAATTGCTAGGGGTCAAGATAAGAAAAAGACAATTGCTAGGAAATGGATCCCCAAGGAGTATCTTGTGAACCCTATAGGAAAGAATTTGTATTGGGTTCCAAAATCCATCCTTAAGGGTTAGAAAAACCCTAGGATAGTCAACCATATGGACTTGACCTATATCATATCTTTGGTTGACTTAGGATGTTGGGACACATTTTTGAAATAGTGTTAGGTGATAATAACGTGCCTATAAATAGTTAATAATGCTTAAATCATGATGATTAATGTAATTGCTATGTATGTTTGCAATCATGTTTTATGATTTTGAAATTTGGCACATCATCATGAGAAATAGGGTTTAAATCATGCCTTAGGTGATATTTTGCTTATTATCATGATATAATACCTAATGTATGATAACAATTCAATGAATACATGTGTTTCATGATCATAATATGAATTTAAGTCATATATGTCTTTATGATCATGTTGAGTATTAGGATGATACTTAACCTTGATAGAATTGCATGAATATAATGGTTAAGTATATACAAATACCTCTAGGATACATCTCACACTCACTATAGGCTACCATGATTGAAAACTTAGCATGAGTGAGATGTTAGGATGATACAAATGTCCACTGATGCCTATGGCATTTAGATGGTCATTTAAAGTATCAAAATAGCAATAATAGACCAATCATGGGGAAGGCTTATGTTTAATTCATAGACATATTGCCCAAAGATCATGGTTGGATATTTCATATGTTTTCAAAATAATTTCTTAATCTAAAATCTATGTATTCATGTTTTGAAACAATTGGAACCAAAACTAGGTGTTAAACTTGATACTCACATGATCAAAAACCTAGTGGTTTTTAAACCTTTTGGATTTTTGGCAAATACGTGAAAATATAATGATTTTTCATGAAGACCTATTTTTCACTTATAAAGAATCTTACAAGAAATATGTTCCTCAAATTTCATGATTTTTCGAATTTTCTGGAATTTTTAATGCATTTTTGAAATTCACCCCGGAAATCAGAACTCTTGAAAACAGTGCCATCAGTAGTCTGAACCATCATTGGTGGCACTATTCGAGCGATGAGGTTGATTTCAGTTGTTAAACCAACTTTTGGTATTTTCCTTCTATTAGACTTGATGTCATGAGTTTATAACTTAGTGTTAATCTTTTTGATGGTGTCAAAGGGGGAGAATTGACTATGTTTAAGTAAATTATGATAGGGGGAGAAAATTTACTTTGAAAATTTGTATGGGGAGTTTCATGGATTAAGGGGGAGTTGCATGTTGCTATATCATGCTTATGTTTACATGCTTTCTCACCTTATAAATTTTTATCAAATGTTTACCTAACTTAAACGGATTGCCACACATCAAAAAGGGGGAGATTGTTAGTGCAATTTTTTGCCATGATAAGGTTTTGATGTGTGTGGCAAAGGGTTTAAGTTAGTTTGTTATGTTGATTTGATATATGCATTGAAGTCATACAGGACTTAGTAATTCGCACATGGAGCCGTGGCGAGTTTCACATCTCATGACTCGGGCCTTGAGTCAGTGAAGGATAGCTTTGCGGAAGTCGTGCGCTTGGAGCATCCGAGGGACCGCCGGACGAGGAGCTTGGAGTGAAGCCGGAGGAAGTAGATTTCGAGTCAAGAGACGTGAAGGAGCATTGTAGAGTCGTGTGCCTGATGCTGCCAAGGGACATGGCCACGAACGAAGAGAACTTCGAAGGCGAGGGACTCCGAGGGATGAGAGTGAGTGAATGTAACCCGGGAAGGGGTAGCTCTTAGGTGAAACTTGGCCATTTGGCTAAGTGTCGGATGGGATTTCCCGACCGGATCATTGCCATGGAATGGCGATCATTGCTCGAATCGATTAGGTTCGGCGGTGTCGACTCATGGGCATTTGGCCCAAGCGACTACCATGGACTAGTAGCGATCATTCTTGCGACATCGATCATTGACCGGACAATGATCGGTGCCGACATCAGTCGATCGTGGCGTGACGATCGCGATGCACGTAATGGAGTCGACCTCATTGAGCACTCGATGGGTGACATCTCTTCCTCTATAAAGAGGAATGGGATGGGGCTTTGGGAGGCTAATGTTCATGCTCCAATTTGCTCCCAAAGTGCTCTAAGGGTTTTTCCACTCTTCTTACTTGCTTTATTTCCATTCTATTGTAAGAAGAGAGATTGTAAAGAGGTTACCTCCACCTAGCTTTGTGCAAAGGAGAGATCTAGTGGATAGATTGCGGAGTGATTCACTATGGACGAATCGGACCGTGGATTAGCAGCGTAGCCGTGAACCACGTTACATCTTGGTGTTTGTATTGTTTGTTTATCTTTTGCTTTGTCTTTATTTATATTTGCATATTTCGCTTGCGCTAACGTTTTGTAGACGAGCAAAATCCAACATCCATCGATTGAGGGCTATTGACCCCCCTCTAGCCGGCCGTTCGATCCCCCAACAGTGGAATGGTGTGTCCGAAAGGAGAAATCATACCCTATTAGATATGGTACGATCTATGATGAGTCACACAAATCTTCCTATATCTTTTTGGGGATATGCTCTAGACACAGCAGCCTTCACCCTTAACCGTGTACCATCCTGTTGGGATGTATACTGAAAGCCTAGCTCTTTGGTATGAACATTTTATTTTGAAATAAGAATCACATGATCATTGTTTGCACTTTATATTTATATATGTGCATATTGTCTAATACTTTACATTGTAGATAACATGGTGCTTGGGTGTGGCACAGAAGATCATGTTATCAGTCCCTTGTAGAGTATAAGTAGAGGCTCACAACCAAGATAGTTTTGGACAAACTATTGGCATGGTTGTAGTGTGGCTTGGTATTGTTTTGTCTTGAACATAAAGTTACACTAGTACACTTAGGTGTATTGAGCAGGACCGACATAGAGGTGATTCAATTTGTTGCTGACTACATAATTGAATCGGACCTCGGATATTATGTTGTACATGCTCTTAATCCCGATATAATAACAGGCACATGTACTTAGTATTTATTTTTTTGATTTACCAGAGGGTAAGATTTCTATGGATTAAATCAATATGCCCGATAAGTTGAGAAATGATATTATTTACATGGTGTGTCGTTGATTATAGGAGGAATCCGTGTCCTATGTATTAGGTTGATGATGTCCCCTTGAGGAGCTCATAAGGTTCATCATGTAAACCCTGCAGGTTGACTTAGTCAACATGATGATAAGGTTGAGTGGTACTACTCGAGGAGTTAGATGTTAATTAATTGATGATCAGCAAATCAATTAATTGACGGACATTCGATATCTTAAACACGGGGAAATGGATGTACAAATAATATATGGAGCCCATATTAATTTATGGGGGTTGGTGAGGTAGTTCGATGATGATCCTCTAGTGGAATGGAACATCATTGATGGATCAAGTTTGTGTGGTTCCGATCCATCGGGTGGCCAAGACCCAACTCCTCCTCATGGTCCCTATCGTAGCCTAATATAAACCTCATGAAGTATAGATCAAATGATGGAAAACAAATCTCTAGATCCAACGGTTGGGATTAAATCCCTAGAACCGACGGTGGAGATTAAATATCTATATCCGACGGTTGGGATTAAAACTCTAGAACCGACGGGTGAGATTAAATCTCTAGATCCGATGGTTAGGATTAAAACCCTAGAACCGACGGTTGAGATTAAATCTCTAGATCCGACGGTTGGGATTAAAACCCTAGAATCGACGGTGGAGATTAAACCAAGGCCTAAATCTAACTCTATATATATATATAGGCTTAAAGTGGGCGGCAAGGGTAATTGATCATGGATGGTTTAGGGGATTAGGGTTTGCTTCCTTTGGAGGCTAGGAACCCTAGTTGGTTTAGAATCTTTTGGGCGGCTAGGGTTTGGGAGAGAGGTATGGGGCGGCAACAAGTGGAAGAAGAGTTTCTTCTTCTTCCTAAGGCATGGCCGGTCCCTTCCTTCTACCCTTCTACCTTGGTTGGTCCACATTCTATTCTTCTATCCCCTCTTCCATGGCCGGCGCATAGTTGATGGAGTTGGATGGTTTAGGCAAGCAACCCTAAGAAGGAAACCCTAATTAGGGTTTGGCTCCTTTAGGGTTGGGCGGCCAAGGTTTGGAAGGAGGGTAGGCGGCATCTTGTGGAAGAGTTCTTCTTCTTCCTAGGAAAGGTGGCCGGTTTAGATCTCCTCCTTCCACCTTGGTTGGGCGGCAAGAAGACCTAAGGAGGAAACCCTAATTAGGGTTTGGCTCCTATGGTTGGGCGGCTAGGGTATGCAAGGAAGGTGGGCGGCAACTATAGGAGAGGAGCTCTTCCTCTTCCTAGGTTGTGGGCGGCTCCTTCCTCTATTCCCTCCACCGTGGCCGGCGCCCAACATATTCCCTTTATCCTCTTCACTCCATCTTGGTCGGCGGCACCAAAACAAGGGTTTGTCCCTAGTTCGGTACCTTGGTTGTTTCCATTATGTTCTCTCTATTCTTGGGGCCGGCGACATCAATCCTTTTATGGATTGGTGGTTGGCTCAAGCAAGAAGGGAAAGAGAGTTCTTCTTTCTTTGGATTGAAGAAGATCTAGGAAGCTTCAACTTGTGGAGGATCTTCGCCCACACAAAGTCTACAAGGAGGTTAGGACATACGATAGAAGATCAAGAGGTATAAAAGTTTTATAACTTTTATTATTGTTCTTTGCATGTTCTTATTGATATGCTAGCTTATGTTCTTTATGTTAGTATATGTTGATTATACTAGTTTACATTTGTATGTATTTGTATAATCATGGACCCCGAATAAGAAACACAAAAATCGGCGATCCGTCCGTCGTCTCTTCCGTGGCTAATCGACTAGAAGAGTTTGGTTGCTTGAACAACTAGTTTGTTCAAGCGATTGCTCGAGTCGTTGGCACGACGACGAATTGGTTGTGCTTAGGAAACTCATCCCATCCGGATTAGTTTTTCATTAGTGAAAATTTTAATCCGGGGACATGGGAGCCTATGAGCATTCCGAGAAATAGCACGATTGCCAACACATCCAAGGCTGTGATAAAGACACCATATATGATATGGACAAGGAGAAATCTCAAGATGTCTTTCATGAAGATTTGGGGTTGTGAGGCTTACGTTCAACGTCAAGTCTCAAACAAACTGGGATCCAAATTCGATAAGTGCTATTTTGTTGGATATCCCAAGGACACGAAGGGATATTACTTCTACATTCTCAGTCAGCACAAAGTGTTTGTGGAAAAGACTGGGGTATTTCTAGAAAGGGATTTTGTTTCTAGAAAAACTAGTGGGAGTACGTTCGATCTTGAAGAAATTTAAGATAATGACCATAGCACTGAGGCCTTGATGGAGGTTAAATAGGAACCACAAAGTGTTGTGGGTGATGAGATTGTTGCACAAAGAGTTGTGGAACAACCACCTGTTCAGGTAGACCTACCTCTTCGCAGGTCTGATAGGGTATGTCGTCAGTCTGAGAGATATTCATTTCTCTTGTCTGACCATGATGACGTTATGCTCATTGAGAATGACCCTACCTCCTATCAGGAAGCTGTGATGAGCCCAGATTTTGAGAAATGACTAGAGGTCATGAGATCCGAAATGGAATCCATGTACACCAACCAAGTATGGACTTTGGTTGATCCACCTGAAGGGGTCAAACCCATTGGGTGTAAGTGGGTCTTTAAGAGAAAGACTGACATGGATGGACTTACGCATACCTATAAGGGTCGATTGGTGGCTAAAAGTTTCAAGTAAATTCATGGTATTGACTATGATGAAACCTTTTCTCCAGTGGTGATGTTTAAGTTCATTCGAATCATGCTTGCTATTGCAGCATACCACGATTATGAGATCTGGCAGATGGATGTCAAAATTGCATTTCTGAATGGAAACTTACTCGAGGATGTGTACATGACACAACCTGAGAGTTTTGTAGATCCACAACATACTGGGAAAGTATGCAAGTTGTTGGATCAAAGCGGATCGCTAGAGGGGGGGTGAATAGCGATAAATCTTTTTTTTATTTTCGAAATCGTTTCAAAACACTTATATGCAGCGGAAATGTAAATGCAAAGTAAAAGAGACAAGGGAATTTTACTTGGTTCGTAGCCTTCGGCTACTACTCCAAGGCCCTAGTGGTCCTTGGCCATGTACGGAGGGCAAAAACACTAAAGAACTCCTCCTCGTTAGAGGTAGGAGTTAATCGATACAAATGAAGCACAAAGCTAGAGGTAGAGGGACACTCCCTCTCTCCTCGTTACGATAAAAGCTTCGAGAATTGAAAGTAATGAACTGAAATAAAAACTTAAACCGATGTAATAAAATGAAAACAATTAAAACCTAGACGTCGGAGAAGAAGCACTTCGTTGTCGGAAAGTTGTAGCTTGGCGGAGGCTTTTGGAAGGTTAGAATTGATGAAGAAACCCTAGGATAGGCCCTCCTTTTATAGCCTTTGAGCCCCTTTTCGAGAGGAACTTTAGCCAATCACAATTGAGCACCAATCTCCTTAAAATGGGGTGATAAGCCTTGACTCCTCGAAGCTGATCATTGACCATCAGTCGACTGATGGCCATCATCACCGATCGATGGCAAGATTAGTCGAATGTCGAATCGCAGCAGTAGTCGATCGATGGATGGCAATGAGTCCTCCAAGCCGGGCAATGATCGATGCTAGATGCAAGACAAAGTTAGCTTAACAAAAACATTATTTTGACGGGCTCCGACCATCCGATCTCGACCTAAACCACCTATAGGATGTCTTTGGTCGGATCTACGCTTAAGATCATCCCCGTAAAGAGGATACAACCTCACTTACGCTCGCACACATGAGCTTACCTCGATACTTACTGTGTCACTTTTGCTTCCGGCCTTCCACTCGATTCCTTCGGCTCCCTCCGAAGTCACTAGAGTGTCGCCCGACCACCACGGCTTCCTCCGGGTGTCACTAGCCTTCAGCTCCAGCTATAGCAATTTTCTGCACACTCGATTCAGCTCGTGAGATAACGACATGAGCTTAACTTTTTATCATTTGCTATAATCAAAACTCAGGTTCGACTAGGGTGCCTACTGCACCAACAATCTCCCCCTTTTTGATTTATGGCAAACCCACATACAAAGTTAAGAACATAGCATGCATGAAGAATAAAAAATAGCATGCATGAAGAATAATAATGTGCATAAAATAGCATGCATGAAGAATAATAATGTGCATGAAAAACAAAAATAAAGATTAAGTTGGAGTAGTAAGGATTTTCTTCAAGTACTCCCCCTTGAGGAAACCTCCCCCTTGACCGAGGGTGAGTCTTGAAAGAAGACCTTAGTCCTCCCCCTTGAGGATTGCTATTTAGGAAGAGTTTAAGTAATTAACATTACTTAAAGTTGGCCTTAGTAAAACATTTAAGTTAAGAGGACTTCTTAACTTGGCCCTTTCTCCCCCTTTCTTAAGTAAAGAATTAACGTTTGGCCATAGTGTTTTAAAAAATAAGTTTAAGTTAAGAATTCTCTTAACTTGGCCTTTACTTTCTTTTAAGTAAATTTTCAAAACTTAAAGTTAAGTAAACATTTACTTAACTTTTGGCCATGAAAAACAAGTTAAGTTATCAAAATTTTTGAAATTTTTGATCCCTTAACTTTGGCCTTCTTCTCCCCCTTTTGTCATATATCAAAAAGAGTGGGGTGTGTGAAAAACAAATATAGATATTAATTTTAAAGTCCAAGCATGTTCCATATTATTTTAAAAATAATATACTGAAAATAAGTTCATCTATAAAATGTTCGACACATATTTGGCTCGATTGATATGAAAGATCAACCAGTCCTGGTCAGAGTCGGTTAGTATGTATGATTATACTCCGTGGTTCATGGCGATGCACTAGCTCTACATCTAGAACCAGGAGTAAGGTCCTAACATCTCATGCATATCTACATAGCTAAGTACACAAACATATTAGTCCTATGTGTTGTGAGATGTATTGGCTCCTTAAATCTATAGGTGCATGATATCTAAGGTATGTCCTATACTAGTTCCATGAAAAATGAAAAGTAAGAAATAGTAGTAATATAATTTGCAAAGTCCTATTCTACTACGTACATGCCCAATTTTCGTCTCAATAGACTAAATTCGGCTTCGGGTAGGGGTTTAGTAAATAGGTTTGTCAAGTTAGACTTCGATTCGACGTATTCGAGTTGTATGGCTCCGTTGGCCACATGTTCTCGAATGAAATGGTGTTTGACCTCCATATGTTTGGTCCTAGAGTGACATATCGGATTCTTAGTAAGATTAATTGAACTAATGTTATCTACGTGGAGTTTAGTGTTCATAAAGTCTAACTCAAAGTCGCGGAGAGTGTGCTTCATCCAAAGAAGTTGAGTGACACACTCACCCATCGCAATGTATTCGGCTTCGATGGTAGATAAGGCAACACAGTGTTGCTTCCTACTGCACCAACTTACTAGACTCGAGCCGAGAAGTTTACAACAATCACTCATACTCTTTCTATCGAGCTTACTACTGGCATAGTCTGAATCGGAGTAGCCGATTAGTTCGAACTCGGTAGATCTAGGGTACCAAATAACGACATTAAGTGTACCCTTTAGATATCTAAGGATACGCTTGACTAGAGTTAGGTGAGACTCCTTGGCACAGGTTTGGAACATTGTGCACATACTTACTGCAAATAAGATATCAAGTCGGCTTGCAATTAAGTAAAGGAGACTCCCTATTACGCTCCTATAGTATTTTAAATCAATTGAGTTTCCGATTACATCTTCTTCTATATTCACATTAGTTGCCATTGGGGTATTAATAATTTTAGCGTCTTGCATTCCAAAGCGTTTAATTAATTCCCTAGTATATTTGCGTTGATGTAGGTATATTCCATCTTTAGTTTGTTTAATTTGTAGACCTAAGAAGAAACTTAACTCACCTACTAAATTCATTTCAAATTCACTTTCCATAAGTGAAATGAACTCATTTAGTAGGATTGAGTTGGTGGTTCCGAAAATAATATCATCTACGTAGATTTGGGCTATGAATATATCTTTACCTAAGGTTTTTACGAAAAGGGTTGGGTCAACTACACCTTGGTTAAATCCTTTAGACTTAAGATAATTCGAAAGTCTCTCGTACCAAGCTCGAAGAGCTTGTTTAAGTCCATAGAGGGCTTTCTTTAACCAAAGGACATGGTCGGGTTTATCTACACTTTCGAAACCGGGAGGTTGACTAACATAAACCTCTTCCTTAATGTATCCATTTAAGAATGTTGATTTCACATCCATTTGAAACAACTTAAATCTTCGATGTGTAGCATACGCTAATAGCATTTGAATGGACTCTAATCTACCTACTGGGGCATAGGTTTCGTCATAATCTAAACCTTCAACTTGACTAAACCCTTTAGCGACTAGTCTAGCTTTATTTCTAACTACTTCACCTTTATCATCAAGTTTATTTCTAAACACCCACCTTGTTCCAACGATTGTTTTATCTTTAGGTGGTGGTACTAATTCCCATATTTCATTCCTAGTGAATTGAGCCAGCTCTTCTTGCATTGCAATAATCCAATCGGGATCAAGAAGAGCTTGGTCAATAGTTTTGGGTTCAATTTTAGAAATCAAGGAGATTTGACTAAGGTTTCTATATGAGACTCTAGTTCGAACTCCTAGACTTGGATCACCTATCACTTGGTCAATAGGATGATTTGTTTGAGTCTACAACTTGATCAATAGGATGACTCATTTGAGTTCTAGTTTGGTTAGAGTCATCTATCACTTGGTCGATAGAGTGACTTGATTGACTTAGGTTAGGATTAACACTAGACCTGATCTCTGGATCAGAGTTAGGTCTAGTATGAATCGGCTCGCTAATTAGGGTTGCCGGGGGTTTTGTAGGTTCGTGTCCTTCATCAAATACTACATTGATAGTCTCCTCAACTCTAAGGGTGTCATGGTTATATACTCTATAAGCTCTACTTGTAGTCGAGTATCCTAGAAAGATTCCGTTCGTGGTTTTGGATGTAAATTTCCCTAGGTAATCCTTAGTGTTTAGGATATGTACCTTACACCTAAATACCCTAAAGTACTTGATGTTAGGTATTTTATCGTGATAAATCTCGTATGAGGTCTTAAGGTGCCTCTTTACCATAAGGATCCTATTTTGGACATAGCATGTCGTACTTACGATTTTCGCCCAAAACCTATCGGGTAGGTTATACTCGTTTAACATTGTTCTAGCGGCTTCTTGTAGGGTTCTATTTTTGCGTTCTACTAGGCCATTTTGTTGTGGAGTTCTAGGGCAAGAGAACTCATGGTGGTATCCATTTAGGTTACAGAATTCTGTAAACCTATGGTTCTCGAATTCACCACCGTGATCAGTCCTAAGTCTTTTGATTTTAATGCTTTGTTGATTTTCTATTAATTTAAATAGGTTTATTAATTGATCTAGGGTATCACTTTTGTGTTTGATGAACCTAACCCAAGTAAATCTAGAATAGTCATCAATTATGACTAAGCAGAATTTACTTCCATTAAGTGACTTAGCTCCATGTGAATAAAATAGATCCATGTGTAGGAGCTCAAGCACACTTTTGGTTCGTTCTTGATTAGTTAGTTGATGTTGTGTCCTAGATTGTTTACCTTGTTGACAAGCATTACATATTTTATTATCCAAGTTATTGAGGTTAGGCAAACCTCTGACTAAGTCACTCTGACTCATCTTGTGGATGAGTCTTGGGTGTGAGTGACCAAGTCGTCGGTGTCACAACCATGATTCCTCTTGCCGTGTTATAAGACACTTAGTTGAGGAGTTAGTTAAGTTAATAGTGTAAATATTGTTATTTCTAGTTCCCTTAAGAATTGTTTTAGAAGTTTCATTTGTATTAATTACGCATTCATTTTCTAGAAATATGACCTTATAGTTATTATCACACAATTGGCTTACACTAAGTAAATTATATTGAAATTTTTCTACTAATAAAACATTTTGAATAACAAAATTTGAGTTGAGCTCAATATCACCCAATCCGATGATTTTGAGCTTGCCGTTATTTTTGAAGGCTACCGATCCTTGTCGTTTGAATCGAAGCTTCGAAAACTTGAGTTGATCCCTGGTCATGTGTCGAGAGCAACAACTGTCCAACATCCATTGATCCTACATGCAAGGTAGTTGGATCGGATATTAGATTTATTAAAGATTGGTTGAAGATTATTAACCTAAATCATCTCACCCATGTCTACATGATCAAACATGTTAACCCTATATATTCTTGAGAGATGACTTCCAATTTTACTTGATTTAAATTTAATGACTTGAACACTTGTCAACCTTGCGTTAGATTCGAATTTGACCTTAGTCTCATCAAGTCACCTTTTCAAGATCATGGCTTCCAGGTCGTGGCGAGGCACAGAGGCCTTCTTTGATCGGAACAACGACCACTTCCTTAGACAAAGTCATTTTCAAGAAAATAGAGACTTGACTTACCTAAGGCCACTTCCTGGTCTAACTAGTCTAGGATACGGCGAGGTAGCTTCAGCTAGTTCCGCTCGATCAAGTGCACCGAACTAGATATGCCTTATCTAGCCCGAATACACAAGGCTCCGCTTTCCTAGCGTACTATCATCTCACCGCGTCCTGGTACTATGTTATCAAGTATTGACGAGTTATAGTCCTATCTAACCATTCTAAAAAGGAAAATCAAACTAAATAAAAACCTAAGCATGCAATTTCTAGGTTAAAACACAAACAAGTTTCGTACTAGCTCCCCCTGGACCGTTGAATCGATTCGGTCTCTCCACATAGTGGATTTGGTCCTTGGAAACCCAGTACTGGTTCGATCCTAAGTTTGAAATCAAGGTGTCTTAGGGACCCATGCTTGGACACATTTTTTATGTCGACTTACAATCAACATATACGACTTGTTGGTCGTATTTGAGCTAAACCCTAGTCCGACCTTGTTGTACACGGCCCTTTGCGATCCAAGTAGGAGGTCAAGTCCTTTGGATCCCAAAGTAAACCTTTCCAACATGTTCCTAAGATCTTCGACTTGACTCTTCAAGAGTGAGTTCTCAACTTCGAGTTTTTCAACCCGAGTTGAGTCCTCCTCTTGAACTCGACTAGTCGAAGAGGTTAGGGAGACCTCGTGTTTGAGGAGTTTAACTTTCTCAACCAAGGTCTCGACCTTGGACTCGGACTTAGCTAATTTTTTAGTTAAAAACTTAATTGCACTATAAAGTGTACTAATGAGGGATCGACTTACCTTGAGTGTATCTTTTGAACCGGATGCGTATCCGTGGCTTGTCTTGAATAGTGCTTCACAGTCCGACTTGTCTTCGATTTCCGATTTAATTTCCAATTCTGACTCCGTCTCCGATTCCACCGGTTTAGCCATGAGAACATGATCATTATCTTCTTCCTCGGATGCTTCTTCCCTAGTAGCGTTGAGTGCCTTTTTGTGTTTTGGTGCTTTTCTCTTGAGTTTTGGGCATTCGGACTTTATATGTCCAAACCTGTTGCATTCATAGCATCTAATATTTGAACTTTTAGTCTTACCTTCGTTGGATCGAGTGACGGTTCATTTTCGGCCCTTGACTATCCTCCGAACTAGGTTGACTAGTTTGGCCTCCATTTCCAAGTCGACCTCCGAATCGGACTCATCCTCTTCTTCCTTCGGAGGTGCCTTGCTTGCGGTTTTCTTCCTTGAACCTGCAAAAAGTGTTATACCCTTCTCGAGTTCCGAGTTAGACTGCTCATGAAGTTCAAAATCAGAAAATAATTCATCTAACCTAAGTTTCGAAAGATCCTTGGAGACCTTGTAGGCATCGACCATGGATGCCCACAAGGTAGTCCTCGGAAAGGAGTTAAGAACATACCTTATAAGGTCGCGATTTTCGACCTTTTGCCCGATTACATGTAGATTGTTGACTATATCTTAAACGTGGGCGTGAAGTTGCGTCGCGGACTCATGTTTCTGCATTTTTAGATTATATAGTTTATTAAATAAAAGATCTCGCTTACATACCTTGGCTTCATTGGTCCCTTCGTGTAGCTCCACTAGCTTTGTCCAAAGGTCCTTTGTGCTGATGAAGGGGTCGACGCGATTTAGCTCCTCCTTGGACAAACCGCATTGGAGGATTTGAGTTGCCTTGGCATCGGCTTCGAATTGTCATTTTGTTGCAATGGTCCATTGGTCATAATCCAAGGATTCACCCACTTCGTTAGTCGGAAGTGTGAATCCCGTTTGCATTATGATCCACATCTCAATTTGGGTTTTGAGAAAGCATTCCATCCGACCCTTCCAATAACGGAAGTCATCTCCATTGTAAAACGGAGGTCGGACGGTGCTAAAACCCTCGAGATGGGCCATTAAAACAAAAGAAACAAGGAGATGAAGACGAAAAACCTAGCAACGACAAAAACACACGAAAATGTACCAAGACTCGCGTCTTGGATTAGTAGTGTGGGAGAAAAACTAACCAAATGAAATAAATCTGAAATAAACAGAATTAAAAAGAAAAAAAAATCTGTAAAAAGCTAGATCGGTGGTTTCACCAAATCTTAGCAACCCTCGGCTCTGATACCAATTGTTGGATTGAAGCGGATCGCTAGAGGGGGGGTGAATAGCGATAAATCTTTTTTTTTCTTTTCGAAATCGTTTCAAAACACTTATACGTAGCGGAAATGTAAATGTAAAGTAAAAGAGACAAGGGAATTTTACTTAGTTCATAGCCTTCGGCTACTACTCTAAGGCCCTAGTGGTCCTTGACCACGTACGGAGGGCAAAAACACTAAAGAACTCCTCCTCGTTAGAGGTAGGAGTTAATTGATACAAATGAAGCACAAAGCTTGAGGTAGAGGGGCACTCCCCCTCTCCTCGTTACGATAAAAGCTCCAAGAATTGAAAGTAATGAACTGAAATAAAAACTTAAACTGACGTAATAAAATGAAAACAATTAAAACCTAGACGTCGGAGAAGAAGCACTTCGTTGTCGGAAAGTTGTAGATTGGCGGAGGCTTTCTCCTTTATAGCCTCGAGCCCTTTTCGAGAGGAACTTTAGCCAATCACAATTGAGCACCAATCTCCTTGAAATGGGGTGATAAGCCTTGACTCCTCGAAGCTGATCATTGACCATCAGTCGACTGATGGCCATCATCAGTCGACTGATGGCAGCATCAGTCGAATGCTGACCGCAGGCAGTCAACTGATGGATGGCAGTCGAGTCATCCAAGCTGGCAGTCGACTGATGCTAGCTGCAAGGCAAAGTTAACTTAAAAAAAATATTATTTTGATGGCCTCCGACCGTCTGATCTCGACCTAGACCACCTATAGGATGTCTTTGGTCGGATCTACGCTTAAGATCATCCCCGTAAAGAGGATACGACCTCACTTACGCTCGCACATACGAGCTTACCTCGATACTTACTGTGTCGCTTTTGTTTTCGGCCTTCCACTCGATTCCTTCGGCTCCCTCCGAAGTCACTCGAGTGTCGCCCGACCACCGCGACTTCCTCCGGGTGTCGCTAGCCTTCAGCTCCAGCTATAGCCATTTTCTGCACACTCGATTCAGCTCGTGAGATAACGACATGGGCTTAACTTTGTATCGTTTACTATAATCAAAACTCAGGTTCGACTTAGGTGCCTACTGCACCAACACAAGTTGTAAAGGTCCATTTATGGGCTAAAGTAAGCTTCTCGGAGCTGGAATCTTTGATTCGATGATGCGATCAAACAGTTTGGTTTCAATTTACGTATTGCTATGTAGAAATAGCATGTTATTGATTAAATTAAACCATGATTGTCTTCCTTGTATTGTATGTGGATGACATACTACTCATTGAGAATGACATCCTTCACTACATTCTGTGAAGACTTGGCTGGGGACGTGCTTCTCAATGAAGAACTTAGGTGATGCAGCCTATATTCTAGGCATCAAGATCTATAGAGATAGATCTAAGAGATTACTTGGCATAAGTCAGAGTACATATATTGACACGGTATTACTACGGTTTGCCATGCAGAATTCCAAGAAGGGACTTCTGTTAATGTCACATGGTGTAAATCTTTCGAAGACTCAAAGTCCCTCTTCTAGAGGAGAGAGACCGCATAGATAAGATCCCTTACGCATCTGCTATAGGATCTATCATGTATGTCATGTTGTGTACTCGTCCTGATGTCTTATATGCTTTGAGCATGACAAGTAGATACCAGTTAGATCTAGGTGAGCGTCATTGGATAGCAGTCAAGAATATTCTTAAGTACTTGAGAAGGACTAAAGAATATTTCTTGATATTTGGAGGCGATGAGGAGCTAGCTGTAAAGGGTTACAGCGATGCCAACTTCCAAACTGACCAGGATGATTATAGATCATAATCAGGGTTCGTGTTTTGCTTGAATGGTGGCACTGTGAGATGGAAGAGTTCGAAGCAGGACACAGTCGCTGATTCTACAACAGAAGCCGAGTATATCGCTACATCTGAGGCAGCAAAGGAGGCAGTTTGGATCCTCAAGTTCATTACTGAGCTTGGGGTGGTTCCTAGCATAGCAGATCCCATAGAGCTCTATTGTGACAACAATGGAGCGATTGCACAGGCTAAGGAACCTCGTTCACACCAGCGGACCAAACACATACTACGGCGCTTCCATCTCATTCGAGAGATTATCGATAGAGGAGATGTGAAGATTTTCAAAGTACCCATAGAGGCTAACATCATAGATCCCTTGACCAAGGCTTTGGCACAGAAAAAGCATGATGCTCACACTAGGTCATTGGGTATTAGATAATATGGTGATTGTGTTGGGTTTCCGGCACCGCGGCGTGTGTGTGTTCGATCATGTTTCGTAAACATGAACACAGCGGAAGCAATAAAATAATAAATACTCCTATTTATTACAACACACACAACACACGCATGCATATTACAACAAGTGTAGACATAACCGTAAATTTAAATTTGCAATAAAAGGAAATTTATCTATGTTATACCTTTCGTATGACGTGTAGCGGGAACGGCATCAACCGGAACGATTCTCGCTAGAATCGTCTCTATCCGTATCCACGCCGAGTTCCTCGGGATGACTTCGCTAAGCCACGAGCTTCGTCTTCGTACGGGTTACTAGCCTCGTGTTGAAGACGACGTGATCGAGAGATGATCACGATCCGAATCCTAACTCGGATCCAAAATGAGTCCTCAAAACTCGCTTCTCCGAAGAGGTATTAGTCAACCGATTGACGAATCCTTCATCCTCCACCTCAGAGGATTACCGGAGATCGTATCCCCGGTAAGTTATTCGCTGTCGGAGCTCTAACCGTCGTCCAAACGACGCTCCGACGAGAGGAGAAGAAGCTGTCCAGAAAACTGGACAGCTTGGTGGAGGAGTAGGCGCCGGCCAAAACAAGGAAGCCAAGTGCTCACCTTTTCACCGAGGCCTAGGAAGATCACCGGAGGGTCGCCAGAGGGTTCACCGGCTGAAGCTTGGACGCCGACAAGGAGATGATGGCGGCACAACAAGCTGGGCGGCAGCCTAGGGTTGGCGCCGAGCAACTCCAAGGGTGGGCGGCAACTCAAAGGCTAGGGGTTTTTGGATTAGGGCTTAATTATCCATTAAGCCCTCTTTTATAGAGAACTAATTCTCTTAATGGTTATTGGATCATAACCATTAGGCCCGTTAACCCGCTCCATTAAGATAAGTTAAAATAAACCAAACCATGATGGTTTATTTTAAGTTAAAACGAACCGAACCAACTTTTGGTTCATTCGTTTAAAATAAACCAAACCCTTTGGTTTATTCTCATCCATTGGATTAGAACCAAACCATTTTGGTTCATCCATTACGTCTTCATAAGACTCTGCCCATCCACGCTTCCATTGCGACTGAAACGATTTCATGCTCGCTTTATGTTTGGTCCAACCAAACCTAGTTTCTCTCGATCTGAGAATCTCATTCTCAAGCTCGTTTTAAATCCTTTTGATTACGCTCGTTGTGCGTGTGACCAAATAGGTTCTCAGTTTATGTTGGCCGTCTATAATTAACCATTAATTATAGAACGATCATGAGTGGAACCTAATAGTACATCATGATCCCCAATTAACCGAAAAGATCAACGGTTGATCCAGAACTATTTCTGAAACCCTTCAGCAGCTCGAATGATTCGTGCCCCATTCCCTTCACTCATCTTATACCCACTTGGTTCAGGACATGGTCTATTGTGTCAGTCCCCACTAGGCTGACTACATCACACATAGCCCAAATATTATTTCCTCGTCCTACGGATTCTAGTTACTCCTCATGTATCGAAGAGTACCTTACTCTAAACATGTAATGCTTTGGCCAAAGACTTTAGTAACAATCCGACGAGAGGCCATGGGTATACATCTCCTCGCAAGGAGTGGTGAATCCTTTATAGGCTATTCAAACACCTTCGATCACTTCGACTTATACCCAATCATCCCGGGTCCACATCTCCTTAGAGATGTTTGCTTAAGATGTCAAAGCATAAGTCTCTATGATCAAGATGACTTGAATACCGCAAGTCAAAGGAACATCGCACTTAAGCCACAGTAAGAACTTCATTGACATATCTATATATGCAGAGAACCATATGAAGTCTTACGGCTGGTCACTCCAATGAACTAGTTACCATAACTAGCATCCACGATCAACTCCGGACATCACTATGTCTCCAGCCAGTGAGAATCAGCTGCTTGGATACACCAAGGAGTATACCTCGTGCTAGTCTCGACAGAATTGATGGTGTCCAAATCCATCAATTCATCGACTAGGGATAATTTCGATACATCACAATTACACATGTAGAGATACTCACTAGTTGTGATCCAATCACAAATTCTCTCATGTTGTGAATCATATCGTGGACATTCAGTAAATGAGTTTAAGATCCAATCAAATACATAAAACATGTATACTCAAATAGTGAATCTTCATTTATCATATAAATGGTTCATACATAAGGCGATTGCCTTAGGACATCTCTCATATATTACTAATAGACTCCCACTTGGCCTAATGCCAATCGCTACGGTATCCAATACCATAAGCTCGAACATGACCCTCAAACTTATTTTGAGGTAATGCCTTATTCAAAGGATCCGCTAAGTTCCTTTCAGTGGGAATTTTCTCGATTTGTATTTCATTCCTACTGATGATCTCTCTGATAAGATGATAGCGGCGAAGCACATGTTTGGATCATTGATGAGACCACATCAAGTTCAGAGATGAACTTCTTGATCCAAACCGCTTCCTTTGCTGCTTTCAAAGCTGCAATGTATACTGCCTTAGTGGCAGAATCCGCTATAGTGTCAAGCTTGGAACCTTTCCAACTTATTGCGCCTCCATTCCAGGTGAATACTTATCCAGACTGAGACCTGGAATCATCCTTGTCTGTCTGGAAGCTGGCATCCGTATACCCGCGTATCACCATGTCCCCTTCTCCATATATTAGGAACACATCCTTAGTTCTTCTCAAGTACTTAAGGATCGTCTTAATACCACCCAATGATCCATTCCTCGATCGGATCGTATCGCCGTGACACTCGTGAGCATACGATACATCGGGCCTCGTACATAACATAGCATACATGATAGATCCTATCATGGATGCATAGGAATCTTACTCATGCAAATCCTCTCGCCTTCTGCGCGGACACATAGACTTCGAAAGGTGTACCCCATGCCCGATGGGTAGGAAACCTTTCTTGGATTCCGACATGCTAAACCTCTTTAGCACTCGGTCTATATATGTAGACTGCGAAAGACCAAGCAACCGTTTCGATCTATCTCTATAGATCTTAATCCCGAGGATGTAAGTTGCTTCTCCTGTGTCTTTCATGGAGAATGTCTTGATAACCAAACCTTCACGATCAGAAGATTGAAACATCGCTTCCTATAAGTAGTATGTCATCGACATATAATACTAGGAATACGATCGCACTCTACTAACCTTCTTGTACACACAAGGTTCTCCGATTTTGTGAGAAATCAAACTTTTGATTGTCTCATCAAAACGGATATTCCACCTCGGATGCTTGCTTCAATCCATAAATGGACCGGCCGCAATTTGCATACCTTGGTTTTATCAACCGATGTGAAACCCTCAGTCAGTATCATATACACGCCCTCGAGCAAGGTTTTTCCATTAAGGAAAGCCGCTTTACATCCATCCGCCATATCTCATAATCATAATGAGCCGCTACGTGAGCATCCGAATGGATTTAAGATAGCTACAGTAATAGGTTTCACATAATCAACACCTTGTTTTTGACGATATCCTTTCGCCACCAATCTAGCCTTATAGGTAATCACATTACCATCCATGTCGGTTTTCTTCTTGAAAACCCACTTGCACCCTATAGGCTTTATCCTTCAGTGGGTCAACCAAGTTCCAAACTTGGTTTTCATACATGGAATCCATTTCCGACTTCATGGCACCAAGCCACTTATCCCTTTCTCAACTTGTCAAGACTTCTTCATAACTGTAGGCTCTCATCATCAATGAGTAACATCATTCGATTCGCTACGAGAAATCCATATCTCTCGTGAATATTGCGTGTTCTACCAGATCTACGAAGATGTGGTGTTACAATAGGTCCAAATGATTGCTCATCACTATGAGTTGTCTACCGCTGTGCTTCACCGTATCTCATCAATGTCTATTTGAGTCTCTCGAGCCTCCTCAAGCTCGACGACACTCCCACGCTTTCTTGCAAGAGAAACTCTTTCTCTAGAAACACAAAGATGCCTCAAACAAACACCTTTTGTTCCACAGGATGATAGAATTGGTAACCCCTTGTTTCCTTAGGGTATCCAATAAATAGACATTTATCAGACTTAGCATCCAATTTGTCTGATATAGTCCGCTTCACATAAGCTGGACAACTCCATATCTTCAAGTAAGATTGAGGTTTCTTACTATTCCATATCTCATATGGAGTAGTTGAGACTACTGGTAGGCATTCTGCTTAACAAGTAAACAAATGTCTCGCATAGCCCCAAAAGGACTTGGGAAGAGTTGCATGATTCATCATTGACCGACCATGTCCAACAAGGTCCTACGCCTCCTCGATACACCATTATGTGGTGTATAGGGCGGAGTCCATTGAGACAATATACCATTGTCTCTTAGATAATCAAGAAACTCTTGACTTAAGTATTCACCACCTCGATCCGATCGAAGTATTTTAATACTCTTGTCATGTTGTTTCTCTACTTCATTTCTGAATTCTTTGAACCTTTCAAAGGCTTCAGACTTGTGTTTCATCAAGAACACATACCCAAACCGTGAGTGATCATCGGTGAAGGTAATGAAGTAGCTATAGCTCCTAATGCTTGAGTTGACATAGGTCCACATACATCAGTATGTATTAGACCTAGTAACTCTCCCACTCGTTCACCTTTTCCAAAGAAAGGTAACTTAGTCATCTTGCCTTTTAAGCATGATTCGCATGTATCGTATGAATCCAATTCAACGATTCCGTAATTCCACATCGGTGTAATTCGACATGCGCTTTCTTGCTTATATGGCCAAGACGACAATGCCACATATAGGAGTCTATTTGATTATCCTTCGAGCACGCTGTTGCTCGCTTGCTCGATATTGAAAATGTCACCGGATACGCCCAACGATAAATGCCATTACTCAAAGTTCCAGTTCCATAAAGTACGCCATTCAAAGTTATATAACAACAATTGTTACTAAACGTCAAATGGAAACCATTTCTATTTAAACAGGAAATAGAAACAATGTTCTTTATTAGAGAAGAAACATAATAGCAATTGTCCAGTTCTAAGACTAGTCCTACAGGGAGTTCCAACAAATACGTTCCGATGGCGAGTGCAGCAACCGTTGCTCCATTCCCAACACGTAAATTTGACTCCCCTCTGACAAGTCTTCTTCTATTCCTTAGCCCCTGTATGTCATTACATATATGTGAGCTACACCCAGTATCCAATACCCAAGTGTCTAAGGAAATAGAATGACAATCAATAACGAAGATACCTGAAGAGGATGGGGCATCGGATGCCTTATCCTTCTTCACGGACTCAAGATAAATCTTGCACTTTCTTCAAATGGCTCTCCTTGCCATAATGATGGCAAGTTTCCTTTTGCTAGTTCTACCTTCTTAGCCCTTCTCTTCTTTCCCTTCTGCTTTGTTCCTTTGACTTCCTCTTAGAACCTTTCTTGAGAATCAACATGCAGTCCCTGCTCATGCTTCTCGAGAAGACTCCACGGTCTTGACATATTGCGATACCACAGATGAACCTCCTAGCATCTCGGAGGTGAAGAGGAGCTTTGAGACTTGAACCTTTGAATCTCACTTGCTCATCAACCAACTCACAAAGATGAAGGACTACGATATGAGCATCCATATGCTCATGCGCTTCGTAGCTTAGGTTCCATCGCGGCTAACATGATGCAACTCATTTGTTCGAGAATCACTCACATGTTTACGATAGGCCAACAATTGGTCGAGTTGCATAAATCACTAGGACAGCGGGAAGAGGCGCTTGAGGACATTTACAAGCTTTTCACCTTGAGAACAATTCTCAAGTTTCTAAGCCGATCCAAAAGTTCGGCCCGATCAATTTATTGAATCAAAATGGAGCATAATTCAAAGACATCATGATCAATCTTAGAAATACAAAATGAGCATATATGAGAAAGATGATTTTAAAATGCATCAATATACATTTATAAATCCCATTCATTTTTTAATTTCAAAAACCCCAAAATCACTTGGAGATCGTAGGTCCATCTCCGAATGGGCTGATATCCATCATAGTTATGAACAACCTTGGAGAGAGTCAACAAGTCATTCATAACTCGACGGTAGGTATCTTCTATACCCGATTGCATATCCCGTATATGCAACTATCACAATGTGCTATCAACTAATTGAATGTTCACATATATCGGGTTGTTAACACATTAACAAGTATGCATCATATGCATAGCACCCCTTCACCTCCCTTTACATCGACCTTGGAGAGAGTCAACAAGCCGATGCTCGGGTTAAAGCCAACCCATTAATCGGGAAATAGTTTTAATATGGTTAGAGCGCATTCAACCAATTAGCCCAGCTTGGAGAGAGTCCAACAACCAAAGCTAACGATTGACCTCTGACTCTTACCATATTAGTATTAAACTATTCCATGGTTTGAACATATTCGGGTTGGCCAGGGCTTGGAAGAGTCAACAACCCAAACAAAAGCGGAACTCTGGTTCTAACCATATTAATGGAAGGTGTAGGCTTTAATATTGTTTAAGGGTTTTTATGTCTCATCCTCTTTGCATGCAAATAACTATTATCTACATGGCATGGCATACATGACATACATCTACATGTCACAACACGCATGGCATAATGTTATGCATCTAATGCAATTACATGGCATACAATTATGTCATGTATATATTTCCTTATATGTCATAACTATTTATGGAAATAAAATATGTTTAAGATTTGATTCTCCAAATCAAATCATAATTAAATTAGGAAACAAATTTCCAAATCTAATCACATATTTTATTCATGGAATTATTTGATTAAGGAAAATCTATTTAGGAAACCAATTTCCTAAATCATTAAAACTACTTATGGAAATAAAATATTTTAAGATTTGATTTCCCAAATCAAATCATGATTAAATTAGGAAACAAATTTCCAGAATCTAATCAAATATTTTATTTATGGAAAATATCAATTTCCATAAATACTTCCAACTTTCCAAAAGTGGAAGATTTCCATAGATACTTCTAGACTTTCCAAAATTGAAAAATTTCCAAAAATACTTCTAAATTTCCAAAATTAGAAAATTTCCAGAAATATATTATGACTATCGCAAAACCATTTTTACGATTATGTCGAAATACAACCTGGGCTCTAATACCACTGTTGGGTTTCCGGCACCGCGGCGTGTGTGTGTTCGATCATGTTTCGTAAACATGAACACAGCGGAAGCAATAAAATAATAAATACTCCTATTTATTACAACACACACAACACATGCATGCATATTACAATAAGTGTAGACATAACCGTAAATTTAAATTTGCAATAAAAGGAAATTTATCTACGTTATACCTTTCGTATGACGTGTAGCGGAAACGGCATCAACCGGAACGATTCTCGCTAGAATCGTCTCTATCCGTATCCACGCCGAGTTCCTCGGGATGACTTCGCTAAGTCACGAGCTTCGTCTTCGTACGGGTTACTAGCCTCGTGTTGAAGACGACGTGATCGAGAGATGATCACGATCCGAATCCTAATTCGGATCCAAAACGAGTCCTCAAAACTCGCTTCTCCGGAGAGGTATTCGTCAACCGATTGACGAATCCTTCGTCCTCCACCTCAGAGGATTACCGGAGATCGTATCCCCGGTAAGTTATTCGCTGTCGGAGCTCTAACCGTCGTCCAAACGACGCTCCGACGAGAGGAGAAGAAGCTGTCCAGAAAACTAGACAGCTTGGTGGAGGAGTAGGCGCCGGCCAAAACAAGGAAGCCAAGTGCTTACCTTTTCACCGAGGCCTAGGAAGATCACCGGAGGGTCGCCGGAGGGTTCACCGGCTGAAGCTTGGATGCCGACAAGGAGATGATGGCGGCACAACAAGCTGGGCGGCAAGAGGTTAGCGCCGAGCAACTCCAAGGGTGGGCGGCAACTCAAAGGCTAGGGGTTTTTGGATTAGGGCTTAATTATCCATTAAGCCCTCTTTTATAGAGAACTAATTCTCTTAATGGTTATTGGATCAAAACCATTAGGCCCGTTAACCCGCTCCATTAAGATAAGTTAAAATAAACCAAACCATGATGGTTTATTTTAAGTTAAAACGAACCGAACCATCTTTTGGTTCATTCGTTTAAAATAAACCAAACCCTTTGGTTTATTCTCATCCATTGGATTAGAACCAAACCATTTTGGTTCATCCATTACGTCTTCATAAGACTCGGCCCATCCATGCTTCCATTGCGACTGAAACGATTTTATGCTCGCTTTATGTTTGGTCCAACCAAACCTAGTTTCTCTCGGTCTGAGAATCTCATTCTCAAGCTCATTTTAAATCCTTTGGATTACGCTCGTTGTGCGTGTGACCAAATAGGTTATCGGTTTATGTTGGCCGTCTATAATTAACCATTAATTATAGAACGATCATGAGTGGCACCTAGTAGTACATCATGATCCCCAATTAACCGAAAAGATCAACGGTTGATCCAGAACTATTTCTGAAACCCTTCAGCAGCTCGAATGATTCGTGCCCCATTCCCTTCACTCATCTTATACCCACTTGGTTCAGGACATGGTCTATTGTGTCAGTCCCCACTAGGCTGACTACGTCACACCTAGCCCAAATATTATTTCCTCGTCCTACGGATTCTAGTTACTCCTCATGTATCGAAGAGTACCTTACTCTAAACATGTAATGCTTTGGCCAAAGACTTTAGTAACAATCCGACGAGGGGCCATGGGTATACATCTCCTCGCAAGGAGTGGTGAATCCTTTATAGGCTATTCAAACATCTTCGATCACTTCGACTTATACCCAATCATCCCGGGTCCACATCTCCTTAGAGATGTTTGCTTAAGATGTCAAAGCATAAGTCTCTATGATCAAGATGACTTGAATACCGCAAGTCAAAGGAACATCGCACTTAAGCCACAGTAAGAACTTCATTGACATATCTATATATGCAGAGAACCATATGAAGTCTTACGGCTGGTCACTCCAATGAACTAGTTACCATAACTAGCATCCATGATTAACTCCGAACATCACTATGTCTCCAGCCAGTGAGAATTAGCTGCTTGGATACACCAAGGAGTATACCTCGTGCTAGTCTCGACAGAATTGATGGTGTCCAAATCCATCAATTCATCGACTAGGGATAATTCCGATACATCACAATTACACATGTAGAGATACTCACTAGTTGTGATCCAATCACAAATTCTCTCATGCTTGTGAATCGTATCGTGGACATTCAGTAAATGAGTTTAAGATCCAATCAAATACATAAAACATGTATACTCAAATAGTGAATCTTCATTTATCATATAAATGGTTCATACATAAGGCGATTGCCTTAGGACATCTCTCATATATTACTAACAGATTGGCACTAGTGCTAGTGGGAGATTGTTAGTGAAAGCCCTAGAGCTAATCTTGTGGTGATTGTTGTATGGACTTTAATGTATCATATTCCTATTCATAAAGGCATGGTTATTATATTTACTTATATTGGTGTCAAATAAACTAAGTATAATAACGTCCTTGAATAGAAGGTTCTTATCTATATCAATCGATTGGTTGAATCGATAATGAGATGATATAGAGAACACTACTCTTAATCATTCCTAGTCAAGTATTAACATTCAAGGATAATGTTAATGCATAGAGACTAGCATGTAGGTCAACTCGATGACTTGATCTCACAAGTCATGGATATGAGATATCAAATTGACACATGGGTATGCATTAGAGAATGTATATTGAATGACCCGCCATGAGAAAGTATCATGGATCGTTATATGAGTGTCATATACTTTCTCATGTGACTATTAGTATGACTATTAGTCCTTGAATCTGAAGTTACCATGGTTCCCTACATAAAGAGTTGCATACTTTGGCTTCGTCAAACGTCACCCGTAAATGGGTGGACTATAAAGGCGATTACTGGGTATGTAACAAATTATGTGGAGGGATGTGAGTGATGTAGATGGGATCTATCCCTCCTATATGATGGGAGTGACATCGTTATTCTTGATAGAGTGAGACCATGAAGTGTATGGCCATGCCCAAATGAGCTCAATATGAGATATTGAGCTCATTTGATTAGAGTGAGTCTACTTGGAGTTCAAGATATAGATTGTACCGAGGATGACACGGTCTATGCCTCAATTGGTCAATCTAGATGTCAAGGATAGAGGGACATTGTCACATATTGTGAGAGTCACAATTAGTAGTCACAAAGGTGATGTTGGAGCTCAACATTCTTGTAACTTGGGTAGCAATGATGTGTTGCTAGATACCGCTCATTGCTTATGTTCCTAAATCAGTTTAGGAGCATTGCCAATGTTACAAGAACCTATAGGGTCACACACAAAGGACAATTAGATGGAGATTAGGTTCATATGATAAACCATGAGGATTAGGTTTATGGGATGAACCAAATTGGATTAAGAGTAATCCAAATTAGACTAATTGAGTTAGACTCAATTTGATTCAAGTGTTGAATGAGTCTAATTTAGATTTGATTCATTGAGTCAATTTATATTAATGAATAGAGATTCATCAAATCAAATTGACTTGAATCAAGTGGTTAGATTTGATCAACCATGGGAGATAATAGGTCAAGTTTGACTTGACTTGAGAGGGAAGATGAATGGTCAATTTTGACTTGACCAATTGTCATGTCATGGTGACTTGGCATGGGGGCCGGCCAATGATGAAGTTCCACATCATCATGGACTTATCATGGGGTTCCACCTCATGAGGGAGACCAAGAGTCATTGGCTCTTGGAGTTACATGCATGCATGTAACCCCCCAAAGAAGTGGCCGGCCACTTTAGGAGGAATGATGGTGTGAATTTATTTTCTGTGTGTAACTTCATCATCTTCTTCCTTGGTTCTTCCTCTCTTGCTCTCCTGATCCTCCATTGCCAAGACTATCAAGGAGTGCTAGCACACTCAAGATTGTCTTTTTTCCACCTATTGCTTGTGTGGATACCAATAGAGGAGTGTACACTTGACACTCTAGAGTTCCGACGATCGGTTTGGACGAGCGGGATAAGTGATGGGCATCGCTTCAAGGGTAATTTCTTATCATGTAGATCTAGAGTAGATCTAAAGGTATTAAACACATACGTGTAGTTTTTATTTGTTATACTTCGCATGGATCCGTGGTCGGGCTTCCGAGGTTTCCGCAACGCAAAAAGCGGTTTTTGCGGCTCGAAAAATTCCAACAGGTTTGTCTCTCTACCTTGAGTTTTTCGTGGATTTGTAATAGTTGTCTCCTACTTCCAACGAGGAGGAGACTAGTTTAAAGAATTGCCCTCCGTAGACAATCTTGGATCATAAGGGCCTTGGATTAGCAGCCGGTAGGCTGTGAACCAAGTAAAACCAAGCTTTGTTCTTTACTATTCCGCTGTGCATTTACTCTTTCTTACTAGTGTTTTAATCGAACGAATGAAAAGATTTATTTGCGCTATTCACCCCACCCCCCCTCTAGTGCTCTTTTTCAATCCAACAGTGAAGACTTGGTAAAGAGAATTCCATGTGTGGATCTTGGCTAGGGAAGTCTAAGGGAAGGTCTTGGCAGCGTAAGTCCAAACATGTAGTCTTGATAGCGTAAAGTCCAAGTGGACCTTGGCAATGGAAGTCTAAAGGCAAAGTCTTGGCAGCATAAGTCCAAACCTGCAGTCTTGGCGGCGTAAAGTCCAAGTGGACTTTGGCAAAGGAGAAACCCGAAACATGACAAAACTGAGGGAAGCTCTTGAAGGCAAGCGCAAGAATGAAGGAGTCGTGGACTTAGTGGGGTCCTGGAGGCACAAGGAAGAGCTAGAAGGTTGAGTCTAGGTTTAGAGTGTTAGTTTTAAGTATGAATTGATCGTACTTGAGTATGACAATGATCGAGTCTTGTCCATCGTCTGCAGTCTCGAAGCCAAGACTCGAGGGTCCGAAGGCTGAATAGCGATCGGGATTATGCCCGATCGATTAGCGTGAGTCGATCGAGCTCGAGCGTGGTATCATGTGCCACCAGTGATGACTACCAACTTTGAGCAGTTGACTAGCACCGTGATCAATCAACTGCCATAATGGGCAGTCGACTGATGGAGATGGACATGGGCACAAAAATATTTTGAGTTGACTGATTGCTTGGAGCAATCGACTGATGGCTCGATCAGTCAACTGTTGGTATGAGCAGTTGATTGGTCAAAGTTCCATTAGGCAATGACGAATTGAGATTAGGCTTCATTAGAAGTCGTTGGATTCGGTCAACAGTGGCAGCAGTCGACTACTGACAAGTTCAATGGGAAAATCAACCTTTTCTCTATAAAAGGAGGCCTTGGGAAGCTTGAGAGGGCTAGTGCTCTCATTTCAATCTTTGCTCTCAAGCTCACCAAGTCTTCTCCAAGCTTTCTAGTATTTCTTAATCTCTTCTTCTCCATTTTAATTCCATCATCTTGTAAGAAGAAGAGTGTAATTGTAAGAAGGCTTCTCCACCTTGGTGTGATCATCAAAAGGAGATTTTAGTGAATGCTTGCTAGAGTTGATCCACCTTACGGATTGTCGTGGAGTAGGATTGTCATCTTCGAACCACGTTAAACATCTTTGTTAGCGTTATTTTCATTGTCATTTGATTTCATTCTTAATTGTATTATTGCTTTGCTACCACTAACATCTTATAGAAATCAAAAGAGGCTATTCACCTCCCTCTAGCCAATCCTCAAGGTTCCTACAAGTGGTATCCGAGCCCAGTTCGCATCGGAAGATCTAACAATAAACTAGAGCACGAAGGCATTTCAAGAGGGATATAGCACGGCACAACCACCTTTCTTCGACGGGAACGAGTTCACCTATTGGAAAGGTAGGATGGAGTATTATTTAATAAATGATATTGATAATTGGTTCAGTGTAGTAGATCGATTCGAGAAGCCGGTAGATGAATTTGGAGCGCCACTACCGACAAAAGATTGGAGAAGAGAAATGGCGAAGAAAGCTCAAGCAAACACCAAAGCAACAACCACACTCCAATGTGGTTTATCCAAACAGCAATTGAGAAAAGTTGGACCCTTTGACTCCACTAAAGAGCTTTGGGAGAAGCTCATTGAGCTCAATGAAGGATCCAAGGAGACAAGGAGAGCCAAAAGGGACCTATTGATAGGTCAACTTCAAACTTTCAGGATGAAGACTAACGAGACCGTAAGTCAAATGCACAATAGATTCAAGGAGGTGGTCAACGGACTACACGTCATAGGTGAGAAGGTGGACAACCACAACTTGGTAAGGTACATTCTTCAAGCTTTTCCTAGAACAACCTTTGGTCATCAATGGTAGATGCTTATAAGGTTTCTAGAGATCTTTCCTTAGTTAAATTAGATTAATTGTTTTGTGAATTTGAATTGCGTAAACAAGCTAACACTTCATCAAAGGAGAAAGGTCTAGCCCTTTTTATAGGAAAGAAACAAAAGAAGAATGAGAAGGAGGTCTATTCATCATCTAAGTCGGAAGATGAGCCATCAAGTAGCGATGAAGAGTTGTCGGCTAGTGAAGTGGCTCACTATGCCAAGAGGTTTGGTGGAAAATCAAGAAGACTCACAAAGAAGGATGTGAGAAGGATGATCCAATCCTCAAAAGGTAAATCAAGTAGTAATTCAATTTCTAACACTAATGTTGCTTGCTATGGATGAAATAAGAAGGGGCATATCAAGCCAAATTGTCCGGAGCTAAAGAAGAAGGAGGAAAAAGAGAAGAAGAAGAAGGACAAGAAGGAGAAGAAGAAGAAGAAGGCTATGATGACCCAAACCACATGGGACACTCAAAGTGTTGAAGACTCATCCGATGAGGAGGAGCTATGTCATATCACACGCCATGTGGTACTCATGGCATTGGAAGATGATACCGAAGCATCAAGCCAAGAGAAGTCTTCATCAAGCGATGAATTGTCATATAGTGACGATGAGGTAAAATACTCCCCTAGAGTAGAATTATTATACAAAACTATTGTTTATCTTAAGAATGCATTAGACAAGTCAAAATCTAGAATTAAGGACTTGAAGATATAAATTAAGGCAATTAGGAATGAACAATCTTTATATGATGATTCATGCATGATTAAGGAGGAGAATGAAAAACTTAAAAAAGAGGTTAGTGAATTAAAGACATGTTTAGAAAAATTCATAAATGACTCAAAATACCTTGACATGATTCTTAGGAACCAAAGAGCCATTTATAATAAGGTTGACATAAGATATAAACCTAAGGACAAGAAAGTAGCCTATATCTCCTTAATTAATAGAAAGGCAACAATTAGGGGTAAGGTTAAGAAGGCTTGGGTCCAAAGAAGTTTTTGAATGATATTATCGGTTCAAACATTTGGGTACCTAATGAGTTTGTTTTTCATGTTGTTTAGGTAGGTGGACCAAGCATGTAGAATGTGGATAGTGGTTGATCAAGACACATGACCGGAGATGTGAGCAAGTTCTCCACAATCAATTATGTTAAAAGGGGGATGGTGTCTTTTGGCAATAGTGGGAAGCTCAAGATCTTAGGTAGAGGTACAATTGAGGTATCCCCCAAAATTGTCATTCACAAAGTTTTACTAGTTGAAAGCATGAAGTTTAGTTTATTGAGTGTAAGTCAACTTTGTGGTATGGGCTATAAGGTAGAGTTTAAATCTTCTAAATGTTTAATTAAACACCAAAGCCTAGAAGATTGCATGTTAGTTGGATATAGGAAATCAAACATTTATTATGTTGATCTTTCATATGCTTCTAACATTTCTACCAAGTGTCTCATGTCAAAAGAAGAGGAAGGTTGGCAATGACATAGAAGACTTGGACATATCAACATGAAGAACATTGCCAAGATAGACAAGTTGGATCTAGTTAAAGGGCTACCAAAAGTGAAGTACATCAAGGACAAGATGTGTGATGCATGCCAAGAAAGAAAGCAATCCAAGTCATCACACAAGGGTAAAACTTTAAATAGTACTTCATTACCTTTAGAGCTATTGAATTTAGATTTATTTGATTATCATAGTATCCCTTCATTAAATGGCAATAAATATTGTTTAGTGATAGTTGATGATTTTTTTAGGTATACATGAGTTTATTTTATGAAACATAAGGATGATACCTTAGAAATAATCATAGGATTTAACAAAAGGGTTGAAAATGAAAGAAATCTCAAAATCAATCGGATCCGTAGTGATCATGGTGGAGAGTTTGAAAATTCTAACTTTTCAAAATTTTACTTAGAACAAGGGTACAAGTATGCATTCTCTTGTCCTAGAATACCCCAATAAAATGGGGTGGTGGAAAGGAGAAATCGTGACCTACAAGAGGCAGCTAGGATAATGTTTAATGCATACTCCTTACCTATCTACTTGTGAGCGGAAGCAGTTAACACCACTTTCTATATCTAAAATCGAGTTTTAATCCATAGGTTTTTAGGTAAAACCCCTTTTGAATTATGGAATGACACAATTCCTACAATTCATTATTTCAAGGTCTTTGGATGCAAAGTCTACATTTTAAATATCAAAGACAACTTAGAAAAAAGTGAGTCTAAAGCAGATGAAGGAATCCTAGTTGGATACTCTTCCACTAGTAGAGGTTATAGAATATAAAACAAGAGGACTCAAAATGTTGAGGAATCCTCTAATGTTCAATTTGATGAATCTACTAGTACTTACCCTAGGAAATCCTCCATTGATAATGATATCAATGATAAAAATCAAGATATTACTCAAAACTTCAAAATCTAACTTTAGGGAGTAATGATTAAGGGGGAGGTATGGGAAGTATTAATCAAAGGGGAGGAAGAGAAGATTTCGATGATGAAAGGAGAAAGGATAATCATGATCAAAATCAAGTTGATTCACCTCCTAGAACATTTAGGATTCATCAAAAGTATCCCCTAGACCAAGTTGTAGGAGTACTATCCCAAGGAGTAAGAACTAGGTTTTTTCATAGAGCTCCCACTAGCCAAGTAGCTCTCATCTCACAAATTGAGCCTAAATTGATCAATGATGCATTACTTGATCCGGATTGGATTTTGGTAATGCAAGAAGAATTGGCTCAATTTGAGAGAAGTCAAGTATAGGAGCTAGTCCCTAGACCCAATGATACCACCATAGTTACCACAAGATGGGTCTTTAGGAATAAGTTGGATGATCAAAGGAACGTAACTAGAAACAAGGCTAGATTAATTGTAAGAGGATTCAATCAAGTTGAAGGACTTGACTATGATGAGACCTATGCACTAGTTGCTAGTTTAGAATCAATAAGAATCTTATTAGGATATGTCGCTCACATAGGGTTTAAGCTTTTTCAAATGGATGTGAAATCGACATTCCTAAATGGATTTATTAAGGAAGAAGTATATGCAGAACAACCTCCTGGGTTTAAGAGTGTAAATTACCCAAACCACGTATATAATATTAGAAAAGTTTTATATGGGTTAAAACAAGCTCCCCAGGCTTGGTATGAAAGATTATCATCTTTCTTAATCTCTAAGGATTTTAGAAGGGGACAAGTTGATCAAACTCTCTTCATTAAGTCAAAATCAAAGGATATCTTTGTTGCTCAAGTATATGTTGATGATATCATTTTTGGGTCAACAAATGATGATCTTCTTCAAGACTTTATTAAAAAAATATGGAAAATGAGTTTGAAATGAGTCTAGTTGGAGAATTAAATTTCTTCTTAGGTCTACAAGTTAAACAAACCAATGAGGGAATCCATATATACCAAACCAAATATGCCAAAGAAATGGTCAAGAAATTTGGTTTGGAAAATGCTAAGGTAGTAATGACTCCTATGTCAACTAACTCTAAAATAGACAATGATCTTGAAGGTAAATCAATTGGCTTAAAACTTTATAGGAGTATGATTGGTATCCTACTATACCTAACCTCTAGTAGACCCGATATTTTGTTTGTAGTAGGTATGTGTGCAAGATATCAATCTTGTGCCAAAGAGTCTCACTTAGTGGCCGTTAAAAGAATCTTAAGATATTTAAAGGCCAACTAAGTGTAGGACTTTGGTACCCTAGGACTAGATCTTTTGACTTTGTTGGATACACCGATTTCGATTATACGGGGTTGCAAATTGGATCGAAAGAGTACTAGTGGTGGGTGCCAATTTCTTGGATCCTCTCTAGTTAGTTGGAGTAGTAGGAAGCAACCTTGTGTTGTTTTATCCACCACCGAGGCTGAGTATGTAGCCATGGGTCGTTGTGTAGCACAACTACTATGGATGAGACATACTATAGAAGATTAAGCTACACTACTCCAAAGTTAAGGTCTATTGTGATAATGTGAGTACCATTAATTTGAATAAAAATCCGGTACATCACTCTAGGACCAAGCACATTGAAGTGAAGAATCACTTCATTAGAGATCATGTGGAAAAGGGCAATTACATTGAATCTAAGTCCAACCTTGCCGATATTTTCACCAAGGCTCTTCCAGAAGCAGAATTTTCATCACTTAGGAGAGAACTTGGTATGTGTTTTGTAGAGTAGTGGTATAGATTTGCATAATCCTATATGAAATCTAGGACTATACCTTAAAGCATCTCACAACACACCTAAGAATCCATGATTTTTATATCGAGCCACTTAGACATCATGTGAGATGTTAGGAAGATTCATTTGGTGTTAGGGCAATCAACCCAAGTATGGTTTGGTTTTGATGTGTGTGGAAAAAGGGTTTAAGTTAGGTTGTTTATGTGATTTGATGTGTGTGTTCAAGTTGTGCAGGACTTGGTAAATCACACATGATAAGCTTGATTAAGCATTGGCTAGTTCACCATCTCATGGCTCAGGTCCTTGAGTCGATGAAGGATAGCGTTGGAGAAGTCGTGAGCTTGGTGCATCCGAGGGACCGTCGGATGAGGAGCAAATGGAGTGAAGCCAAAGAAAGCAGACTTCAGGGCAAGATGCGAAGGATGACACTGGAGGAGTCGCGGGCTTAGTGCATTCGAGGGACGTAGCCGGACGAAGAGAGCTTCGGTGAGGGACTCCATGGGAGATGAGAGATTGAGCGATTGTAACCCGGGACGGGGTAGCTCAAGTTAGGTGGACTTGGCCGAATGGCTAAGTCAAGTGTCGGATGCTCAAACTTGTGTTTGAGGTTTTACCCGACAAGTCGGATGCTCAAACATGTGTTTGAGGTTCTACCCAACGATTGGATAAGTCGGATGCTCAAACATGTATTTGAGGTTTTACCTGATGATTGGAAGTGTCGGATGCTCAAACATGTGTTTTGAGGTTTACCTGACGATCGGATGCTCAAACATCTTGATGTTTGAGGTTTTACCCAACAATATTCGACTGCCAATTACTCGCAGTCGAATGGTCCTAGTCGACCAGTAGTTGACCGGTGTCAACTAGGGTTTTGTGGCCCAATAGTCGACAGCCAAGGGATTGCAGTCGACTGCTCCACCATCAGTCGACTACCATGGATGGTAGTCGACTACTATGGGTGAACACGGGCACAGAACCACTCGTAGTTGACTGATCAGTCGGCTATGCAAGCAGCAGTCGACTGCCAAGGCTACCGTTGGACGGTGACGATGGCAAGTTAGAAGTCATTGGAAGTCGGTCGTTAGAGTGACAGTCGACTAATTGCATGCAGCAGTCGACTGATGCATGCCCAACGAGAAGAATGGCTTCCTCTCTATAAGAGGAGGCCTTGGGGAGGTTAATGCTTAACTCTCATTCATACTCCCAAGTGTTGTGAACAATTTTCTTCCCTCTTCCTTGTTCTTATTTCTATCTTATTTTAAGAGGGAGAGAATTGTGTAAACAGGTTACCTCCACCTTGTCTTCAGCTAAAGGAGAGATTAGTGGATCGTGTTGAGGAGTGATTCGCCTTACGAATCGTCCGTGGACTAGCGGCAAGGGTCGTGAACCACGTTACATCTATTGTTAGCGTTTGCATCTCTTTACTTCTTTGTATTAGCTTAATTGTTTTTGTTTAACATATATTTCGCTGCGCTAACTACTCGTGTAGACAATTAAGATGAGTGATTTCCATCTACGACATTCAAGGCTATTTAACCCCCCTTCTAGCAGGTCCTCGATCTTCCAACAAGTGGTATCCGAGCGAGGAGATTGCCATCGGACTCACCGTTGCGACAATCAATGAAATGGACGGCATGAACATCCATCCACCCAAATTTGAAGGTGACTTCTCTTGGTGGAAGAAATGGATGGATGTATTCTTCGAAATAGATTTTGAACTAATGTTAATCATGGTAAATGGTTTCGAAGTTCCTAGGAATGAAGAAGGGGAGTCATTGGAGAAATCAAGATGGTCAAAGAAGCAAAGAGAGGGGCACCTTGCAAATTCAAAAGCCAAGCATCATCTCTACAATGTGCTTCCTCAACAAGAGATTAATAGGACTGGAGAATACTCAAGCACCAAAGAGATGTGAGAGGAGCTAGTGGAGTTTCATGAAGGAACATCCGAAGCCAAGCAAGCAAGAAGGGATCTTCTCTGATCTCAATTGAACAATATCAAGCTAGATAAAGGGGAAAGCGTATTATCTCTACACTCAAGATTTAAAGAAATCATTAATGGTCTATCTAGTGTAGGGGGGAAGCTCTCAAATAGGGATATGATAATGAAAGCAATAGATGTCTTCCCCCGATCATCCAAGTAGAGTTCTATGATGGACTCATTCTACATCTCAAGAAATCTAGAGGTAAGCACTCTAGAAGAATTTTTCTCTACCATGGAACTACATGAAACTAGGCTTGAAGGTATAGTAGAAGAACCAAGCAAAAGTTCAAGGGAAGTAGCATTAGTGGCCGACAAAGGAAAGAAGAAGAAGAAAACTCCACCCTTCTCATCCGATGACGAATCTTCCTCCTCAATGAATAGCAATAAATAGGCTTATATAGTAAGGAAAGTAAGGCGTGCATTGAAAAATTTTAAATTTAACAAGTCTCATGATAGGAGAAGGAGGACTAGGAAGGTGATTTGCTACAATTGCCTAGGAGAGGGACATATGAGGGATGAATGTCCCTTATTGAACAAATCAAAGGAAGACAAGAAGAAAGGAAAGAAGAAGGAAGAGAAGAAATCAAAAGATAAAGGAAAAGGAAAAATGCAAAATTTGAAAGCCACATGGGACGATTCATCATCATCGGAAGAAGAAGAGATTGTCTCCCATTTTGCATTAATGGGAATAGATGACATAGCTTCCACTTCATTCGAAAGAGAAGAAGCAAGCACAAGCGAGGAGGAGAGCTCAAGTGGAGGGGAAGCTTCAACCTCGGAATCGGAAGAAGGAGATTGCGTAAGTGAGGTAAATAAACTACCCTCCCATGATGTTATTTCCATGATTACTAGCTTGACTAAGGACTTATTTAGAGCTAAGAAGAAAAATAAATGCATGCTTGATGAAATTAAAAATCTAGAATAAAAATTGAAAAATTCATGCTCACATGATGATTGTATTTCTTCTAGTAGTAATGATGCATGATTAGAAGAAAATAAGGCTTTAAGGGAAAAGGTAGAATTCCTTACTAAGGCCCTTGAAAAATTTACAAGTGGCTCAAACACTTTAAATATGATCATTGGGAGCCAAAGAGCAAGTTTTAACAAGAAGGGACTAGGTTATAAAGGATCCAAAAATGAAAAAACCTACCATTGTTTAGTTGCTAGAGGACAAGCTAAAACAACCACGGTAGCTAGGAAATGGATCCCAAAGGAGTACTTGGTGAACCCTATTGGAAAGAATCTATATTGGGTTCCCAAGTCAATCCTTAAAGGTTAGAGAACCCTAGGATAGTCAACCATACTTGAATTTATTTCATATCATGCTATTTGGTTGACTTATGTTGATGTTGGGTGATAATGATATGAATCATGATAATGTGTGACTTGTGTTTTGGATGATATACTTGCTTTATGATCATGATGAATGTACTTAACCTTGAGTAGAAATTGCATGGAATTTATGGTTAAGTACAAATACCTTAGTTACATCTCACAACTCACCATAAGGCTAACTTGATTAAAAACATAGCAATGGGTGAGATGTTAGGTTGATACAAGTGATTCACTAATGCTTATAACATTTAGATGAGTCACTAAGTGTATTATGACATAGCAATCATAGACCAACTATGGGGAAAGCATATGTTTAATTCATGGATATATTTTCCAAAGATCATGGTTGGATATTTCTAATGTTTTAAAACCATTTCATGTTTTGAAAACTCAGGGATTATGTTTTGAAACATTCTAAGACAAAACTAGGATTTCAAGTTGATACAAACTTTAGTGATTTTCAAACTTTTGAGATTTTCCCTTACTTTCGAAAATTGATTGAATTTTCATGAAAAATTATTTTTTCCTTGATAAATGGACTCATTAGAATTGTGTACCCCATATTTCATGATTTTTTGAATTTTCATGAATTTTTATTGCATTTCTAAAGTTGACTTCAGAAATCAGAAAATGTTGATTTTCAGGTTTCAGACGACTGATGCTCTGAACCAGTTGACTGATAGGGACTATGCAGCTCATTTTTGGGCATTTTTTAGCATGTTTTGATAGTTTTATTCCCTTAGATATTGATGTCATGCTGAATAACATATGTATAATATTTTTGATGGTGTCAAAGGGGGAGAAGTGTGAAGTTTAAGTTAATCATGCTAGGGGGAATTAGCATGTGTTCAGGGGGAGTTGCATGTGTTAAGGGGGAGTGTTTTGATACTCATGTTTTATTTACATGCTTTCCTTCCTTAGTGTTTTGTTAATGGTTTACCTAACTTAAACATGTTGCCAAACATCAAAAAGGGGGAGATTGTTAGGGCTATCAACCCAAGTATGGTTTGGTTTTGATGTGTGTGGCAAAGGGTTTAAGTTAGGTTGTTTATGTGATTTGATGTGTGTGTTCAAGTTGTGCAGGACTTGATAAATCACGCATAGTAATCTTGATGAAGCATTGGCGAGTTCATCATCTCATAGCTCAGGTCCTTGAGTCGGTGAAGGATGACATTGGAGAAGTCGTGATCTTGGTGCATCCGAGGGACCGCCGGACGAGAAGCAAATAGAGTGAAGCTAAAGGAAGCAGACTTTAGGGCAAGACGCGAAGTATGACACTGGAGGAGTCGCGGGCTTAGTGCATCCGAGGGACGTAGCCGGACGAAGAGAGCTTCGTTGAGGGACTCCATGGGAGATGAGAGATTGAGCGATTGTAACCCAGGACGGGGTAGCACAAGTCAGGTGAACTTGGTCGAATGGCTAAGTCAAGTGTCGGACGCTCAAACTTGTGTTTGAGGTTTTACCCGACAAGTTGGATGCTCAAACATGTGTTTGAGATTTTACCCGATGATTGGATAAGTCGAATGCTCAAACATGTGTTTGAGGTTTTACCCGGCGATTGGAAGTGTCGGATGCTCAAACATGTGGTTTGAGGTTTACCCGACGGTCGAATGCTCAAACATCTTGATGTTTGAGATTTTACCCAACAATAGTCGACTGCCAAGTAATGGCAGTCGACTGGTCTGAGTCGATTAGTATTTGATCGGTGTCAACTGGGGTTTTGTGGCCCAACAGTCGACTGCTCCACCATCAGTCGACTGCCATGGATGTAGTCGACTGCCAAGGCCGTAGTTGACTGCCATTACCCATCAGTTGACTGTCAATTTCTATCGGATCCCTCCAAGTCATCCATGATTTTTTCATCCATAAGCTAGCCTTCAGGTGCTTCCATCGACTATTGTCATGCTAAGCTGGTCTATACCACCAAGGCACATTTGGACTTACGCTGCGAAGACTACCGCTTGGACTTAACTGACTAGTCGGCTACCAAGCGTTCTGCTCTCGCAACCTTGACCAGCAGTCAACTGCCATCCATGGTAGTCGAATGCTCAAGCCATCAGTCTACTGCCTAATTTTGGCAGTCGAATGCCAAGGCCATTTCCCATAGTCGAATGCTAGTCAACTCCCGACTAGTCGACTGGTCATAATCCCAGTCGACTGCTCAGAGTCAACTCGGCTGCCAAGTGTCAAAATATTTTACCAATCGACTAGTCTAAATATCCAGTCAACTGATAACCTCAACCATGAGGTTTAACTCCAAGTATGATGCCCTCATACTTGGTAGACCACTCTTAGCCTAGACTTAAGCCTTCTAGCCACCTCCGTCAGCCTCACGCCTATCGGATCCCTCCAAGTCATCCATGACTTGTTCATCTATACGCTAGCCTTCAGGTGCTTCCATCGGTTATTGTCATGCTAAGTTGGTCTATACCGCTAAGGAACATTTGGACTTACGCTGTCAAGACTAATGCTTGGACTTTACGCTGCCAAACCATTAGACTTATGCTGCCAAGGCTCCCGCTTGGACTTTACGTTGCCAATTTCAACTCTTGGACTTCCCTTGCCAACCCATGTTGGACTTTCCATTTGCCAAGACTCAAGCTTGGACTTTTCCTTTGCCAAGACCCATGCTTGGACTTTCCATGTCAACCCATGTTGGACTTTCCAATTGCCAAGGCTCAAGCTTGGACTTTCCCTTGCCAAGACTCATGCTTGGACTTTCCATGCCAAGTACACAAGACTTGGACTTTTCCATCATATGGCCAACCCATGTCGACCATATAGTCAACTCATTGTCAAACAATGGTCAACTCAATGTCAAACATCAAAACACTGACATCTAACCACTACTCAAGTCAAACTCGAGTCTGGTCAATCATGACCTGGGTTGATTACACCAACAATAATGCCCTAAGTATTTATGTATTTTGATGTTTGAATAATCATTTATAGTTAGGCAATATTTGTGATCTAACCGTAAATATGTTAAGTGACAAGAAAATCTAAGTGTGAAGACTTGGTAAAAAGAAGTTCAAGTGTGGATCTTGGTAAGGGAAGGTCTTGACAGCATAAGTCCAAGCATGTAGTCTTGGCGGTGTAAAGTCCAAGCGGACCTTGGTAAAGGAAGTCTAAATGCAAGGTCTTGGTAGTGTAAGTTCAATCATGTAGTCTTGGTAGCATAAATTCTAAGCGGACTTTGGCAAAGGAGAAACCCGAAATATTATGAAATTGAGGGAAGCTCTTAAAGGCAAGTGCAAGGATGAAAGAGTCGTGGACTCGGAGGGATCCTGGAGGCACAAGGAAAAGTTAAAAGGTTGAGTGTAGATTTAGGATGTTGGTTTCAAGTATGAATTGATCATACTTGAAGTATGCCAGTTGACTGGGGTCTTGTCCAGTTGATTGGTCTCGAGTTTTCGACACTCGAGGGTCCAGAAGGCCTGAATAGTCGACTGGGGTTATGACCCAGTCGACTAGCAGGAGTCGATTGGAGCTTGATTGTGATTGTGTGCCACCAACAGTCGACTGCCAACTTTGAGCAGTCTACTAGCGATGTGATCAGTCGACTGCCATGAAGGGCAATCGACTGCCGGAGATGGACATGGGCACATACACATTTTGAGTCAACTGATGGCTCGATTAGTTGACTGTTGGTATGAGCAGTCGACTGGTCAAAGTTCCATTGGGAAGTAACGAATCGAGATCAGACTTCGTCAGAAGCCATTGGATTCGGTCAATAGTGCCAGCAATCGACTGTTGGTATGCAACAGTCGACTGCTGATAGGTTCAATGGGAAAATCAGTCTTTTCTCTATAAAAGAAGGCCTTGGGAATCTTGAGAGGGCTAGTGCTCTCAAGCTCACCAAGTCTTCTCCAAGCTTTCTAGTATTTCTTAACCTCTTCTTCTCCATTTTAATTCTATCATCTTGTAAGAAGAAGAGTGTAATTGTATGAAGGCTTCTCCACCTTGGTGTGATCATCAAAAGGAGATTTTAGTGAAGGCTTGCTAGGGTTGATCCACCTTACGGATTATCATGGAGTAGATGCGTCATCTCTGAACCATGTTAAAAATCTTTGTTAGTGTTGTTTTCATTGTCTTTTGATTTCATTCTTAATTGTATTATTGTTTTACTTCCGTTATCATCTTATAGAAATCAAAAGAAGTTATTCACCCCCCTTTAGCCAATCCTCAAGGTTCCTACATAAATTTCACAAAATTCAATTTATGTTTTGGTTCAAACACTACCATATATAAAGCAAGTTATTCATTTCCTCATAATCTCTACAATACTCATTAAATTTTTTCATTTTAATTCCAATTGAATACACATTAAGGTCATCATTTTTTTTGCCACTCCTTCAATATAATATGAATAAAATTTATCATGTGTGCAAAAATATTAGAAGTGACATATAAGGAACCTGAAACTTTTAAAGTTAGCTTATAAAAAACTTATAATAATGATGAAAAAATCCTAAAATTATTCTATTATTCACTTGTTTGCTTCCTATCGAAAGTTTTATTTTACTTTTAGGTTTACCATTTAATCCAAGTATCATCTCTCCATTATCATTTATAATAACATGTTAATTTTTATATTAAAAATCTAATTTAAAATATAGATCTTGTTCACCAAACTTATTAAAAACTCTTTCAAATTTTGAGCTACATTCAACATCAACAAAATTTAGTTCCATCTAGTTGATACATCTAAACATAATAAATTTTTTGCTTCCATTTTTTTAATCTCTGTACATTCCTTAAACTTGCTTAATTTGGAGGGTGATTATTTAATATATTTAACTGCATTTTTGAACCCACATCACAAATTCATTTATATCTTTTAAGCCATTAATGACAATCAAATTGATTATATGAGTTACATACCTCATATAAATGTATTCTTCCTTTAAAATAGTTGATGATGTCCTCTTCTTCGGCCTGTTTATATCCCCTTCTCTCTTCTTAATATCCTCTTCTAATCACCTTGGATCCTTGAACTACGAGCTAGATCTGTCACTTTAGGGAAGAATGTTAAGGGTGGGCTGACTTTCTGGCACGAACCCTCCGACGCTCAAGTCAGACATGGTAGGAGAATGAAGAAAGTAAAATGTAAAAAGAAGAAGTGAGAAGAAGAACTTTGAGGTATCGAATAGCAAAGAGAAAAACCAACCCCTTTCTCCTTCCACCTCTGCCCCTTTTATAGGAGATTCATCCCACCTCTTCTTGAAGTGGATTTACTTTAATGCCCCTGCTAGCCTGTCAAGATGTAACCGCTTCTCCTGCTCCTTTTCAAAATAGTTCCTTTCACACTCTCCACGTATCCCGTGTGTTCCTTATCTTCTTGCCAATTATTAATCAAACATATAAACAAAAATATTAATAACACTTCTTTGACACATTCTCTGTTACTTTCTGTACCCAAAAATACTTGCATATGTTGGGTTTCCGGCACCGCGGCGTGTGTGTGTTCGATCACGTTTCGCAAACATGAGCACAGCGGAAGCAATAAAAAATAATAAATCTATATTTATTACAACACACATAACACACGCATGCATATTACAACAAGTGTAGACATAACCATAAATTTAGATTTGCAATAAAAGGAAATTTATCTACGTTATACCTTTCGTATTACGTGTAGCGGGAACGGCATCAACCGGAACGATCCTCGCTAGAATCGTCTCTATCCGTATCCACGCCGAGTATCCTTAGGATGACTTCGCTAAGCCACAAGCTTCGTCTTTGTACGGGTTACTAGCCTCGTGTTGAAGACGACGTGATCGAGAGATGATCACGATCCGAATCCAAATTCGGATCCAAAACCGAGTTCTCAAAACTCGCTTCTCTGGAGAGGTATTCGTCAACCGATTGACGAATCCTTCGTCCTCCACCTCAGAGGATTACCAGAGATTGAATCCCCGGTAAGTTAGCCACTGTTGGAGCTCTAACCGTCGTCCAAACGACGCTCCGACGAGAGGAGAACAAGCTGTCCAGAAAACTGGACAGCTTTGGTGGAGGTGATAGGCGTCGGCCAACCAAGGAAGATAGAGCTCACCTTGATGCCAAACCTAAAGGAGATCTCCGGAGCACTAACCGGCAGCAGCTCGACGCCAGCGAGGGGGAAGGAAGCTACCTTTTGGACGCCGGTTGGAGGAGCTATGGGCGGCGGCAAGAGGTTGGCGCTGAAAGCTCCCTCAATGGGGTGGGCGGCAACCTTAGGGCAAGGGGTTTTTGGATTAGGGCTTAATTATCCCTTAAGCCCTCTTTTATAGAGAACTAATTCTCTTAATGGTTATTGGATCATAACCATTAGGCCCGTTAACCCGCTCCATTAAGATAAGTTAAAATAAACCAAACCATGATGGTTTATTTTAAGTTAAAACGAACTGAACCAACTTTTGGTTCATTCGTTTAAAATAAACCAAACCCTTTGGTTTATTCTCCTCTATTGGATTAGAACCAAACCATTTTGGTCCATCCATTATGTCTTCATAAGACACGGCTCATCCACGCTTCCATTGCGCCTGAAACGATTTCGTGCTCGTTCCATGTTTAGTCCAACCAAACATAGTTTCTCTCGGTCTGAGAATCTCATTCTCAAGCTCGTTTTAAATCCTTCGGATTACGCTCGTTGTGCGTGTGACCAAATAGGTTCTCGGTTTATGTTGGACATCTATAATTAACCATTAATTATAGAACGATCATGAGTGGTACCTAGTAGTACATCATGATCCCCAATTAACCGAAAAGATCAACGGTTGATCCAGAACTATTTCTGAAACCCTTCAGCAGCTCGAATGATTCGTGCCCCATTCCCTTCACTCATCTTATACCCACTTGGTTCAGGACATGGTCTATAGTGTCAGTCCCCACTAGGCTGACTACGTCACACCTAGCCCAAGTATCAATTCCTCGTCCTACGGATTCTAGTTACTCCACATGTATCGAAGAGTACCTTACTCTAAACATGTAATGCTTTGGCCAAAGACTTTAGTAACAATCCGACGAGAGGCCATGGGTATACATCTCCTCACAAGGAGTGGTGAATCCTTTATAGGCTATTCAAACACCTTCGATCACTTCGACTTATACCCAATCATCCCGGGTCCACATCTCCTTAGAGATGTTTGCTTAAGATGTCAAAGCATAAGTCTCCATGATCAAGATGACTTGAATACTGCAAGTCAAAGGAACATCGCACTTAAGCCACAGTAAGAACTTCATTGACATATCTATATATGCAGAGAACCATATGAAGTCTTACGGCTGGTCACTCCAATGAACTAGTTACCATAACTAGCATCCACGATTAACTTCGGACATCACAATGTCTCCAGCCAGTGAGAATCAGCTGCTTGGATACACCAAGGAGTATACCTCGTGCTAGTCTCGACAGAATTGATGGTGTCCAAATCCATCAATTCATCGACTAGGGATAATTTTGATACATCACAATTACACATGTAGAGATACTCACTAGTTGTGATCCAATCACAAATTCTCTTATGCTGTGAATCGTATCGTGGACATTCAGTAAATGAGTTTAAGATCCAATCAAATACATAAAACATGTATACTCAAATAGTGAATCTTCATTTATCATATAAATGGTTCATACATAAGGCGATTGCCTTAGGACATCTCTCATATATTACTAACAGACTCCCACTTGGCCTAATGCCAATCGCTACGGTATCCAATACCATAAGCTCTAACATGACCCTCAAACTTATTTTGAGGTAATGCCTTAGTCAAAGGATCCGCTAAGTTCCTTTCAGTGGGAATTTTCTTGATTTGTATTTCGTTCCTACTGATGATCTCTCTGATAAGATGATAGCGGCGAAGCACATGTTTGGATCGTTGATGAGACCTTGGCTCTTTCGCCTGTGCAATTGCTCCATTGTTGTCACGATGGGCGGTATTGCTTCAACAATGGCCGGAATCACACCAAGTTCATAAATGAACTTCTTGATCCAAACCGCTTCCTTTGCTACTTCCGAAGCTGCAATGTATTCTGCCTCAGTGGTAGAATTCGCTACAGTGTATTGTTTGAAACTTTTCCAACTCACTGCGCCCCCATTCAAGGTGAACACGATCCGGTGAGACTGAATCATCCTTGTCTGTCTGGAGCTGGCATCTGTATACCCGCGTATCACCATGTCCCCTTCTCCATATATTAGGAACACATCCTTAGTTCTTCTTAAGTACTTAAGGATCGTCTTAACAGCCACCCAATGATCCATTCCTGGATCAGACTGGTATCTGCTCGTGACACTCAGAGCATACGATACATCGGGCCTCGTATATAACATAGCATACATGATAGATCCTATTGCGGATGCATAGGGAATCTTACTCATGCAAATCCTCTCGTCTTCTATGCGCAGACACATAGACTTCGAAAGGTGTACCATGCAAACCTTTCTTGGATTTCGACATGCTAAACCTCTTTAGCACTCGGTCTATATATGTAGACTGCGAAAGACCAAGCAACCGTTTCGATCTATCTCTATAGATCTTAATCCCGAGGATGTAGGTTGCTTCTCCCAGGTCTTTCATGGAGAATGTCTTGGATAACCAAACCTTAACTGACTGTAATATTGAAACATCGTTTCCTATAAGTAATATGTCATCAACATATAATACTAGGAACACGACTGCACTCCCACTAACCTTCTTGTACACACAAGGTTCGTCTGGATTTTGTGAGAAATCAAACTTTTTGATGGTCTCATCAAAACGGATATTCCAGCTCCTGGATGCTTGCTTCAATCCATAAATGGACCGTCGCAATTTGCATACCTTGGTTTTATCAACCGATGTGAAACCCTCAGGCTGTATCATATACACGTCCTCGAGCAGGTTTCCATTAAGGAAAGCTGTTTTCACATCCATCTGCCATATCTCATAATCATAATGAGCCGCTATGGCCAGGAGCATCCGAATGGATTTAAGCATAGCTACAGGCGAATAGGTTTCGTCATAATCAACACCTTATTTTTGACGATATCCTTTCGCCACCAATCTAGCCTTATAGGTAATCACATTACCATCCATGTCAGTTTTCTTCTTGAAAACCTACTTGCACCCTATAGGCTTTATCCCTTCAGGTGGGTCAACCAAGTTCCAAACTTGGTTTTCATACATGGAATCCATTTCCGACTTCATGGCACCAAGCCACTTATCCCTTTCTGAACTTGTCAGCACTTCTTCATAACTGGTAGGCTCCTCATCATCAATGAGTAACACGTCATTCGATTCACTTACGAGAAATCCATATCTCTCAGGAATATTGCGTGTTCTACCAGATCTACGAAGATGTGGTGTTACAATAGGTCCAGCCGATTGCTCATCACTATGAGTTGTCGGTTGTTGTGCTTCACCAGGTATCTCATCAATGTCTATTTGAGTCTCTCGAGCCTCCTCAAGCTCGACGACACTCCCACTATTTTCTTGCAAGAGAAACTCTTTCTCTAGAAACACAGCATGCCTTGAAACAAACACCTTTTGTTCCACAGGATGATAGAATTGGTAACCCCTTGTTTCCTTAGGGTATCCAATAAATAGACATTTATCAGACTTAGCATCCAATTTGTCTGATACTGTCCGCTTCACATAAGCAGGACAATCCCATATCTTCAAGTAAGATACATGAGGTTTCTTACTATTCCATATCTCATATGGAGTAGTTGAGACTACCTTGGTAGGCATTCTGTTTAACAAGTAAACAGCTGTCTGAAGTGCATAGCCTCAAAAGGACTTGGGAAGATTCGCATGATTCATCATTGACCTTACCATGTCCAACAAGGTCCGGTTACGCCTCTCAGATACACCATTATGTTGTGGTGTATATGGCGGAGTCCATTGAGACAATATGTCATTGTCTCTTAGATAATCAAGAAACTCTTGACTTAAGTATTCACCACCTCGATCCGATCGAAGTATTTTAATACTCTTGTCATGTTGTCTCTACTTCATTTCAATTCTTTGAACCTTTCAAAGGCTTCAGACTTGTGTTTCATCAAGAACACATACCCAAACCGTGAGTGATCATCGGTGAAGGTAATGAAGTAGCTATAGCCTCCTAAAGCTTGAGTTGACATAGGTCCACATACATCAGTATGTATTAGACCTAGCAACTCTCCCACTCGTTCACCTTTTCCAGTAAAAGGTAACTTAGTCATCTTGCCTTTTAAGCATGATTCGCATGTATCGTATGAATCCAATTCAAACGATTCCAGAATTCCACATTTGTGTAATTCGGACATGCGTTTCTTGCTTACATGGCCAAGACGACAATGCCACATATAGGAGTCTATTTGATTATCCTTTTGAGCTCGCGTGTTGCTCGCTTCGATATTTAAAATGTCACTGGATACGTCCAACGTATAAATGCCATTACTCAAAGTTCCATTTCCATAAAGTGCGTCATTCAAAGTTATATAACAACAATTGTTACTAAACGTCAAATGGAAACCATTTCTATTTAAGCAGGAAATAGAAACAATGTTCTTTATTAGAGAAGGAACATAATAGCAATTGTCCAGTTCCAAGACTAGTCCACTAGGGAGCTTCAGCAATTAAGTTCCGATGGCGACCGCAGCAACCTTTGCTCCATTGCCAACTCGCAAATTTGACTCCCCTCTGACAAGTCTTCTTCTATTCCTTAGCCCCTGTATGTCATTACATATATGTGAGCCACACCCAATATCCAATACCCAAGTGTCTAAGGAAATAGAATGACAATCAATAACAAAGATACCTGAAGAGGATGGAGCATCGGATTCCTTCTTCTTCTTCATGGACTCAAGATAAATCTTGCAGTTTCTTCGCCAGTGGCCTTCCTTGCCACAGTGATGGCAAGTGCCCTTTTGCGCTGGTTCTGCCTTCTTTGCCTTTTTGTTCTTTCCTTTCTTCTGTTCTTTTGCCTTCCTCTTAGAACCTTTCTTTGAGGAATCAACTAACAGAACCGCCTTCTCCTCATGCTTCACAGAAGGCTCCACAGTCTTTAGCATATTGAGGAGCTCGGGAATGGTGGATTCCAATTTGTTCATCCGATAGTTCATCACAAATTGCGAGAAACTCTTGGACAAACAATGCAGAATTAAGTCAATACTTAACTCATGATCCATCACAAAACCGAGGGTAGCTAGCCGCTCGATGTACCCGTTCATCTTTAGCACAAACTGCACTACAAATGAACCTTCTTGCATCTTCATGGTGAAGAGGAGCCTAGAGACCTCGAACCTTTCGGATCTCGCTTGCTCATCGAACAACTCATGAAGATGGAAGACCATAGTATTAGCATCCATATGCTCATGCTGCTTTTGCAGCTCAGGTACCATCGCCGCTAGCATGATACAACTCGCCCAGACCGCTTACATGCTTCGATAGACCAACATTTGGTCTGAGTTGCATCGTCCTTAGGACTCAGAAGAGGCTCTTCAAGGACATATGCAAGCTTTTTCTTGAGAACAATTCTCGTGTTTCTAAGCGATCCAGAAGTTAGGCCCGGTCTTTGTTCGAATCCAAAATAGTGCACAAATTCAAAGACGCTATGATCAATTTATTGACCTAGAAATACAAAACAAGCATATATGAAAATGATTTTAAAATGCATCAATATACATTTATAAATCCCATTCATTTTTCAATTTCAAAAACCCCAAAATCACTTCGAGATCGTAGGTCCATCTCCCGAATTGATATCCATCATAGTTATGAACAACCTTGGAGAGAGTCCAACAAGTCATTCATAACTACGATGGTAGGTATCAACTATACCGATTGCATATCACGTATATGCAACTATCACAATGTGCTATCAACTAATTGAATGTTCATACATACATCGGGTTGTTAACACATTAACAAGTATGCATCATATGCATAGCACCCAACTTCACCTCCCTTTACATCGACCTTGGAGAGAGTCCAACAAGTCGATGCTCCAGGTTAAAGCCAACCCATTAATCGGGAAATAGTTTTAATATGGTTAGAGCGCATTCAACCAATTAGCCCAGCTTGGAGAGAGTCCAACAACCAAAGCTAACGATTGACCTCTGACTCTTACCATATTAGTATTAAACTATTCCATGGTTTGAACATGTTCGGGTTCGAGCCGGGCTTGGAGAGAGTCCAACAACCCAAACAAGAAACGGAACTCTGGTTCTAACCATATTAATGGAAGGTGTAGGCTTTAATATTGTTTAAGGGTTTTTATGTCTCATCCTCTTTGCATGCAAATAACTATTATCTACATGGCATGGCATACATGGCATACATCTACATGTCACGACACGCATGGCATAATGTTATGCATCTAATGCAATTACATGGCATACAATTATGTCATGTATATAATTTCCTTATATGTCATAACTATTTATGAAAATAAAATATGTTTAAGATTTGATTCTCCAAATCAAATCATAATTAAATTAGGAAACAAATTTCCAAATCTAATCACATATTTTATTCATGGAATTATTTGATTAAGGAAAATCCATTTAGGAAACCAATTTCCTAAATCATTAAAACTACTTATGGAAATAAAATATTTTAAGATTTGATTTTCCAAATCAAATCATGATTAAATTAGGAAACAAATTTCCAGAATCTAATCAAATATTTTATTTATGGAAAATATCAATTTCCATAAATACTTCCAACTTTCCAAAAGTGGAAGATTTCCATAAATACTTCTAGACTTTCCAAAATTGAAAATTTTTCATAAATACTTCTAAATTTTCAAAATTAGAAAATTTCTAGAAATACATTATGACTATCGCAAAACCATTTTTACAATTATGTCGAAACACAACCTGGGCTCTGATACCACTGTTGGGTTTCCGACACCGCGGCGTGTGTGTGTTCGATCACGTTTCGCAAACATGAGCACAGCGGAAGCAATAAAAAATAATAAATCTATATTTATTACAACATACACAACACACGCATGCATATTACAACAAGTGTAGACATAACCATAAATTTAGATTTGCAATAAAAGGAAATTTATCTACGTTATACCTTTCGTATTACGTGTAGTGGGAACGGCATCAACCGGAACGATCCTCGCTAGAATCGTCTCTATCCGTATACACGCCGAGTATCCTTAGGATGACTTCGCTAAGCCACGAGCTTCGTCTTTGTACGGGTTACTAGCCTCGTGTTGAAGACGACGTGATTGAGAGATGATCACGATCCGAATCCAAATTCGGATCCAAAACCGAGTTCTCAAAACTCGCTTCTCCGGAGAGGTATTCGTCAACCGATTGACGAATCCTTCGTCCTCCACCTCAGAGGATTATCGGAGATCGAATCCTCGGTAAGTTAGCCGCTGTCGGAGCTCTAACCGTCGTCCAAATGACGCTCCGACGAGAGGAGAACAAGCTGTCCAGAAAACTGGACAGCTTTGGTGGAGGAGATAGGCGCCGGCCAACCAAGGAAGATAGAGCTCACCTTGATGCCAAACCTGAAGGAGATCTTTGGAGCACTAACCGGCAGCAGCTCGACGCCGGCGAGGGGGAAGGAAGCTACCTTCTGGACGCCGGTTGGAGGAGCTATGGGCGGCGGCAAGAGGTTGGCGCCGAAAGCTCCCTCAATGGGGTGCGCGGCAACCTTAGGGCAAGGGGTTTTTGGATTAGGGATTAATTATCCCTTAAGCCCTCTTTTATAGAGAACTAATTCTCTTAATGGTTATTGGATCATAACCATTAGGCCCGTTAACCCGCTCCATTAAGATAAGTTAAAATAAATCAAACCATGATGGTTTATTTTAAGTTAAAACGAACCGAACCAACTTTTGGTTCATTCGTTTAAAATAAACCAAACCCTTTGGTTTATTCTCCTCCATTGGATTAGAACCAAACCATTTTGGTCCATCCATTATGTCTTCATAAGACACGGCTCATCCACGCTTCCATTGCGTCTGAAACGATTTCATGCTCGCTCCATGTTTGGTCCAACCAAACATAGTTTCTCTCGGTCTGAGAATCCCATTCTCAAGCTCGTTTTAAATCCTTCGGATTACGCTCGTTGTGCGTGTGACCAAATAGGTTCTCGGTTTATGTTGGTCATCTATAATTAACCATTAATTATAGAACGATCATGAGTGGCACCTAGTAGTACATCATGATCCCCAATTAATCGAAAAGATCAACGGTTGATCCAGAACTATTTCTGAAACCCTTCAGTAACTCGAATGATTCGTGCCCCATTCCCTTCACTCATCTTATACCCACTTGGTTCAGGACATGGTCTATAGTGTCAGTCCCTACTAGGCTGACTACGTCACACCTAGCCCAAGTATCAATTTCTCGTCCTACAGATTCTAGTTACTCCACATGTATCGAAGAGTACCTTACTCTAAACATGTAATGCTTTGGCCAAAGACTTTAGTAACAATCCGACGAGAGGCCATGGGTATACATCTCCTTGCAAGGAGTGGTGAATCCTTTATAGGCTATTCAAACACCTTCGATCATTTCGACTTATACCCAATCATCCCGGGTCCACATCTCCTTAGAGATGTTTGCTTAAGATGTTAAAGCATAAGTCTCCATGATCAAGATGACTTGAATACCGCAAGTCAAAGGAACATCGCACTTAAGCCACAGTAAGAACTTCATTGACATATCTATATATGCAGAGAACCATATGAAGTCTTACGGCTGGTCACTCCAATGAACTAGTTACCATAACTAGCATCCACGATTAACTCCGGACATCACAATGTCTCCAGCCAGTGAGAATCATCTGCTTGGATACACCAAGGAGTATACCTCGTGCTAGTCTCGACAGAATTGATGGTGTCCAAATCCATCAATTCATCGACTAGGGATAATTTCGATACATCACAATTACACATGGAGAGATACTCACTAGTTGTGATCCAATCACAAATTCTCTCATGCTGTGAATCGTATCGTGGACATTTAGTAAATGAGTTTAAGATCCAATCAAATACATAAAACATGTATACTCAAATAGTGAATCTTCATTTATCATATAAATGGTTCATACATAAGGCGATTGCCTTAGGACATCTCTCATATATTACTAACAGCATACCATTCTCTTCTTAATTCAGAAAACACTCAAAGTCCACATATGCCTCACTCAAGAAATCAACATACTGCTCGGGAAATACACTGACTGCTTGGGAAATACACTGACTGCTCGGGAAATACACTAATAACTCGGGAAACATACTGATTGCTCGAGAAATATATACATTTCTCGAGGCATACATAATTTGACCAGGAAAACCAAAATCTCACATGCACTGCGAACTATTCTGCTTCTCCTTACTTGACATGGAAAATACACATAGGACTCGAGAATTATATACACTACTCGGGAAATATGTATATTAGTCAGGCAACACACATATTTCTCTATCAATACAATACTTAGCTCTGAACATAACTAATCTGCTCACCCCTACTCAGCTTTTTCAACACAATACTTAGCTCTGAGCGTGACTAATCTGCTCACCTCTACTCAGCTCGGGATTTACACATATTGCTCGGGAAACATACTAACCGGTCGGGAATTATAGATATCAATCAAAAATACATATACTACCCTGTCGATACAACACTTAGCTCTGAACGTGACTAATCTGCTCACCTCTACTCAGCTCGGGAATTGCATATACTACCCGGAAAACATACTAACTGGTTGGGAATGACACTTGATTCCCTCTAAAAAAACACACTAAGTATATGATTGAAAATCCCGTCCCCACCATAAGTTTCCCCTCTTTAGTAAAACTAAAGAGCAAAGTCGAGTGAAATTTTACAAGTATTCACCGACACTTCCCTTTCTGAAAACAAAAATTTCTCTACCTTAACCAAACACCCCTGCACCCATCATAAGTTTCCCCTCTTTAGTAAAACTGAAGAACAAAGTCGAGTGATGTTTTATAAGTATTTACTGAAACTGCCTTCACTGAAAAAACTTTCTTGTCTTAGCTGATAAAATAAAAACTTCTCTACCTTAGCTGATAAAACAAAACTTCTCTACCTTAGTTGATAAAAAAAAACTTCTCTGCCTTTAGCTAAAAAAAAACCCCACACCCATCATAAGTTCACCCTCTTTAGTGAAACTGAAGAGCGAAGTTGAGTGAAGTTTCATAAGTTCTTACTGATATAGATTATGCCATATCAAACATAGAATCACAAACTGTCATAATAGATGCAGGGCTTTAAACTATCAAACAAGGCGCAGGGCCTTCAATTGTTATACTAGGCGCAGTGCCTTAAACTTTAATGTTATCAATTTACTTGCCATATAGCTGGCGTTATAGTCCCCATGGAGAAAATATAATTACCTAGCCCATAAGCTATTATATGAGGTATGAGAGCCTTGAGAACATTTTACCTTCCATATAACTGGCATTATAATTCCTGTGGGGGAATGTAGCTACCTAGTCCATAGGTTGTTATAGTAGGCGTAAGAGCCTTGAGAACATTTTACCTGCCATATAACTGGAATTATAGTCCCCGTGGGGGAACGTAGCTACCTAGCCCATAGGTCGTTATAGTAGGTGTAAGAGCCTTGAGAATATTTTACCTGTCATATAGCTGGCGTTATAGTCCTCGTGGAGGAATTTAGCTACCTGGCCTATTGGCTATTATAGTAGGCGTAAGAGCCTTCAGTCAGTTTTTATCTCCAAAATCCTGCAAGAGGAAATTTGTTATACCTTAGTCTCCTGTATTAGGCATAAAAGCCTTAAAAACATCAATGATCCCTACCAAAGAAAAAAAAAATTAGAAAAAATGTTAGAACCGAGAAAAAATACAACAATTCCCCCTTAACTTAATTTTTTCCTGCACCCACCATTTTACTTAACTTTTTCACCTTTTCCTTTAAAGGGTGTTACTTCACTTAACACTTAACCGTTAACTTCCTATTTACCTTTACAAAAACCCTAGCTTCCTTCGTCCCCGACGCCTTCAACCCCTCTGCAACAAGTCTCCTTTCATGGCCTCCTCTTCTTCCAATGCTTCTTGGTACAAAACAACCTCTAGCCGACTAGCCCTCAATCACCCTTTCTTCTTTCACTAGCCCAGATACATCCTTGAGGGCTTCACCGCCATCATCCCAGTCCCCCATCAACGACCTTACCAACCCTTGATCGACACCAGCACTCTATTCACGAGCCAACTTGAAGGAGGCCTCCGCCTTCCTATCCCAAAACCTCTCTTTGACATCTTGGTATACTACGACATCCCCATTAACCATCTAACACCCAACTCCATTCGTATACTCGTCGGAACCCTAATCGTTTTCAAACACCATAACATCCTTCAAACACCTCACGTCTTCCATTTCTTCTACCAACTCAAAATGGCTGATACTGACATGTTTTACTTCATGGCAAGCCAAGATTATCAATTTCTTACTGACATGCCTACTTCTCATAAGGGCTAGAAAGAACTGTATTTATATGTCCCTTTAGACCTTGTCCTCTAATTCTCCTTAACCTGGAGGACTACCCTTCGCTAACTCCCCGAGCTGAAAGCCATCAAATCCTATGTCAACTTCCCCTCCATCGAACCTATACTAGAAAACAAACATTTCAGTATTTCTAAAATTCTGCAAGAACCGATACTGTCTTATTATGGGCTATCTCCTATACCTTCAGTCGAAGCCCATCCCATAGGTAAGTTTTATTTTGTTGTATACTTATTGAATTTACCTATAAACATATACTAACATATTGATTTCCCAGAAGACATGATGCACATTTCTATTGTCAGAACCTTGGCAAAAAAAATAACATAAGAATGTTAGTGCTTATAAGATTCATATATCTCCACAATGACATGTTATTGTCCACTTTGGGCCTAAAGCCTCATGGTTTTATTTTTGGGCTTTACCCAAAAGGCCTCATGCCAATGGAGATATCTTTTCATCTTATAAGCACATGATCTTTTCCATATCTTATCAATGTGGGGCTTTGATTGTATTCCCAGTACTCCAATAATCCCCCCTCAAATGAAGGACCATATTGATCCCCCTCCCTCAAGCACATCCTCTACTTGATGTCCGATCCTCAACCCACCAAGACTTCCTGCCAACTGTCTGGTCCTCCTGACCCATCTGGACTTCCTACCAGTTGTTTGATCCTCCCAACCCAACTGGACTTCTTGCTTGGTGTCTGGTTCTCTTGATCCGGACATGAGAGTTCCACTTCCTTCGTTCGAGGTTCATGGCTTGACATGGACCATGGTTCTGATACCAATTGTTAGTGCCTATAAGATTCATATATCTCCACAATGGCATGATATTGTCCACTTTGGGCCTAAGCCCTCATGGTTTTATTTTTAGGCTTTACCCAAAAGGTCTCATGCCAATGGAGATATCTTTTCATCTTATAAGCACATGATCTTTTCCATGTCTTACCAATGTGAGACTTTGATTGTATCCCCAATACTCCAACAAAGAAAAGGAAAAGAATCCAGGCAACTTCTACCTCCACCTCCAGCCAAGAACCATCTTCCTCAGTAATTACTCCCCCTTCCTCTAGTGCTTACGATGATTATATTGATCTCATTCTTGCAACTTCTTCACAAAAAATTATTTATACATCTGTATCACAGGTCCTCTTCGAACTTCCCCAAAGCCCCATTATCATACTTGAAGAACTTGGGTAGCTTACCCTCACTCTAGTTGCCTATGATCTTATTCCTCCTCCACCAGAACCCCTTCAAAATCCTTTTCCCCCTTTTGACATTTTACTCCCTGCAGAGCCCACCTCTTCACTTCCTCCCCTAGAATTACCTCCCACTGACACACTTGCTCATAGTCCACCTCCTAATCCTTCCAATGATCCGATTGACCTTTTCTCATCCTCTTCTCCACCTTTTTCTGCCGACAATCTTCCTTTAACTCCCTCTTTCCTACTAGACATCCATAGCCCTTACCTCTCTCGAGCCCTATAGCTCCTGAATTCACCACATCCTCCCCTCTTGACCTTCTGGTACATGTTGTATCAGACACCTACACCAACAATCCTCCTTCTCCTTGAGAACTCCCTATGTCTCCATCCAACCCTAATTCTCCTCCTATACCTCCTACATCTTTACTTCCCTCTGATACTTCAATTCCCATATCAGATTCTACCCTATCGCAAACTACCCCCTCCTTTATCAATATTGACATTCCCTTATTTTTGCAAGATCTCTACCAAAGCCTCCACATGGTAAATTTTTTTCCCTTTACTAACTTATTTTATTGCACCAATATATCTCTCATATCATTTTTACTTTATTTATTTTGCAGAGCACCTCTAATCTCCATGATTTCAGTTAATAGTTTACTGAATATCAGATCCAGCAACTTCAACCTTCCTCCTCTCATACAAAAATGCCTCAACCTATTATCAGCTCCGCACCCCAAACTTCTACCAAGGGCTTTCAGACTAACCCTACTAAAACTTCAGCTTCTTCAAAGGGATTACAGACCAGTCCTCATGCATCTCCCAACCAGTCTGAAAAATGTTGGTACAATCGGCCCAGGTCACGATTGACCAGGACTCGAGTTTGGCTCGAGTGAAGTTTTGATGTGTTTTGATGTTTCGACAAAAACATGTGACAATATAATTGTCAAGGAAAGTCCAAGCATGGGTCTTGGCAAATGGAAAGTCCAACATGTGTTGGCAAGGAAAGTCCAAGCATGGGTCTTGGCAAATGGAAAGTCCAACATGAGTTGGCAAGGAAAGTCCAAGCATGGTCTTGGCATGGAAAGTCTAACATGGGTTAGCATTTGAAGTCCAAGGGGTTTAATATTGGCGGTGTAAAGTTCAAGCGGTAGTCTTGGCAGCACAAGTCCAATGGTTGGCGGCGTAAAGTCCAAGTGGAGTCTTGGCGGCGTAAGTCCAATGTGCCTTGGCGGTGTAGACACCGTTAGTATGACATAGCCGACGGAAGCACCTGAAGGCTAGCGCGATGGATGAACAAGTCATGGATGACTTGGAGGGATCCGAGAGGCGTGAGGCTAATGGAGGTGGCTAGAAGGCTTAGGTCTAGGCTAAGGGTGGTCTAGCAAGTATGGGGGAACCATATTTGAGTTAAAACCTCATGTTTGAGGTGTGCCCGATCGGCCCGGTGCCATGTGGCGGTCGATTGGACCGGTCAACTAGGGTTTATTTGCGGGTTATGGCCTAGTAAGTCCATTGCTAGAGGTGGGCGATCGATCGATGGCTCAGCGGCGAGCTGATCGATCGTGTGATCAGTCGACTGGTGCTCGAGAATTCGGCCACAGAATGGAGTCGAGACTCGACTGGTCAAGTGAAGACTCCATCAGTCGACTGATGATCACAATCAGTCAACTGATGCTAGTTCCGTTGGACTTATCCAACGTGGAACTAGCCGTTGTCTCACGACAACAGTGCCATCGATCGATGGTTCCGATCGATCGTGATAGACTTTTTCGTATATATGGAGCTCGTGGTGGAGGAAAAAGGAATCGGTTCTTGAGGGCTATTGGGGCGATTTGTTGGTGCAAATCAGGTCTCCAAGTGCAAGCAAGCAACCAAGCATTCAAGCAATCAAAACAAGTGTTGTAAAGTCTTTTCTTTACTTGTATTTCATATTTACATTGTATATTGCTTGTATTTCGTTCTTACTGTTGTAAGATCTATTGTAAGGGGTTTCTCCGCCTCCGACTTGTGTCGAGAAGGAGTGTTTATCATTAGTGAGTGCGTGTGCATCACTAGGGCTCTTTAGAGCTCAATCCGTGGAGTAGGAACCGTGCGGTTCCGAACCACGTTATATCATTGTGTTAGCTTGTTGTCTATTTCGTTATTGTTTTTATTATTTCTATTTCTGCTGCGCACTAACGAAATTGTAGACACAAACGCGATCGAATTTCATCTACGCTATTCACCCCCCCCCTCTAGCCGTTCCAATATTCCTAACAAGTGGTATCAGAGCCCGGGGCTCTTCTACGGATTAACAACCGGGAGCTAAGGCAAAAGGCTAGAGGGTGAAGATGGAATTCCAAGACAAGCTTGGATGGGAAATCAACACTCCACCTCCATATGATCCAGAAGATTTTTCGGCATGGAGAGCAAGAATGGAAACATTCTTGATGATGAACATAGAGGATTGGTTCATCCTCGTTGAAGGTCTTGAACCCCCTAGGGATAAGAAGGGGAATGTCCTAAAATTGAAAAAGTGGACCCAAGAGCAACGCCAAAAGCTCAAGACCGAAGTTAAGGTAACGAAACTTTTGGAAGATTTAATCCCTAATGATGTTTTGTGCAAGTTAGGGGATTACATGTATGCCAAGGAGCTATGGAGAAAATTGGCAAGATACCATGAGGAGAGTTCATCCTCAAGTGAAAGTGAGGAATCGGAAGTTGAGATGGAGTCAACTTCCGAATCGGAGAAAGAAGAAGTAGAGGAGGTGGAAGAACCATCTACTTCTAGGATTGAGGAGGAGAGACCATCCTATACACCGGAGCAACCTCAAGAAGAGCTCTCAACATCCGATCAAGATGAGGAAGCTCAAAATTCAACTCCGGCACCTACCACCACCCTAGGTAACTCAAACACTTTACTTTCAAATAAAAATCATATTATGTGCTTTGAGTGTAGGGAGTATGGGCATTACAAGAGCAAATGCCCAAAGAGGATCAAGAAAGCTCCTCCGACGCCTAAAATTCAACAAAAGTCAACGGACGCCGGTTCTCCAAGACAAAAGAGCAAGGAGCATGTCATTTGCTTCAAATGCCGACTACCGGGTCATTACCGGAGTCAATGCCCAAAGAAGAAGAAGAAGGGGCAAAGGGGAGCATCACAAGTAGGGGGAGCCACTAAGGCAAACCCTAAGGTATATTTAAATAATGCTCCGACTAATTTAAAGCATGCTAGAACTAATTTTAGCAATTGTGGTAAGTATCATAAAGAGCATGCTAGAAATAACAAACATATGTGTTTAGGAGCTAAAAATGTTCACCTTAAGAATAAGGAGAAATTTGGGACTAATGTCCCTAGAAAAACAATACCTAAGAAATCTATTAAGAAAATCCAAGAACATCTAGGTTTTAATCCAAAATGGACTAGGTATGCGTCAAGAAAGTCCAATGCCCAAGATTTAAATGAAAATTCTAAAATTGGGCAATTAGAATTAGAGAACCAAGCCTTGAGGTCAAGGCTTGAGAAATTGGAAAAGACCCTAAACAAGATACAAAATCAATTTCAAGGGTCAAATTGTCAAACTCTAGGACCTAAGAGTCAAAAGTCAATCAAGGGCAAGAATGGTTTGGGTCACAAACCTAAGTCCAAGGTGACTTACCATAGTGTTCCATTCAACTATGGGACACTAACTAGGTCTAGAAAGACCAAGGTCAATGGGAAAGTCATTCCTAGAGTTGACCAAGGTTTGTGCCTATTGGCCATGGTTTCGAAGAAACCTAGGATGGCCACTAAGAAGGTTGTTAGGGAGGCAATCCCTAAGGTTAACCTAGGCAAGACCAAAATGACCAAGGCTAATAAGCCTAGGAGGGTCATTAGGAAGGTATCTAGGGAGGTTATCCCTAAGGAATACCTAATTAACCCTAGGAGCTCAAATCGGTTTTGGGTTCCTAAGAGCGTGATTGATTCACGCTAAGATGGGTTTAGGGTGTGCCAACCTTGATTGGATGGGTAGTTAACTCAACCATGATAAAGGCGGCACTTTAAGGTTACTTTCAAGGTTATGGTTACTTTGGAAATATCCTTGAGCCTTAATTTCAAAGAATTTTAGGTTGTGTCAATATATATCTTGAAAACATGAAAATCAATAAATTGACACGATCTAGATTTAGAGGTCATAGTGTGTACCTTTGATTATTGGCACACTTTGAAAGGTCATGTATCAAGAAATGTGTGGTTAAGATGTAAAGGTAATATCTAGAGTGATACTCAAGTACCACACAACTTGATGTCTTGTATTCACCATGCTTCATATGTTTTACCATATGTTTGCATGGAAGGAATGTCTAGGATAGATTACATCTCACAAAACAAGTCTTTTACCTTGATTGTGTATTTCAACACTTAGAAAGGGTGAGATGTTAGGTTTTGGAAATCATTGAATGTTAATGTTTGCAAAAATGAAATAAAACATTAAAATACATTAACAAATACATAAATAAAAGTATAACGTCAATACATTCGATATACAAGATCTAACGTGATAAAATGGAATAATTAAAATGATAAAATCGAGATCTTCTGATTTTCAGAACTGGAAATCAGATATCGATCGATCGACATAATTATCGATCGTGATAACATCAGAAGCGATACGATACGGCCATCACGAGTGCTAGCTCCATGACTTGATCGATCGAACATCATCGATCGATGAGGTCCATCACCGATCGATGGTAATGCTCACTAAGGCCAAGTCCATCACCGAGTGCTCAACGAGCGGTCGGATGCTCGCAGAGCACGTTACGAAGGTTTGATTGCCGAGCCGGATCAGTCGACTGCCGGCTCGGTAAACCCGGTAATAAACCGCCATCAGTCGACTGATGCTCCACATCAGTCGACTGAATCGCGTTTTTAAAACGCGAACCGCTAGGGTTCGGCGTCTTCACGCGACGAACTCTTTCTTCTTCCTTCGGTCTCCGATCGCCGTCTCCGTCTCCGACCAACTCTTTCGGCCATGCCAACCTTCCAAAGTCCTAGGTTTGATAAACAAGCCTCTCCTTTTCCATCTTTGACCTATCTTGGAGCCCTAGTTCGCGCGATTTAGGGTTTATCTCTCTTGTTCCGTTTAGGGTTCCGGCGTCTGAAGCTTTCCGGCGACTTTTCCGGTGATCCTCAGCAACATTTGAGTCTTCCCTCCGGCACACACATTCAAATGGCGCCTAAGTAACGATTTTTCTTTCCGAGCCCTAATTTTCATTTCCATTACAATTAAGGTTTATCTAATCGTGTATTGTTGTCATTGCATGTCATATCATCACATTGCATTCATAATAGGAGAGCCCGTAGGAATGATCCACCCGAGAGTGAATCTCGATTGTACCAACCTATGTTGGTTAGGTACATCGATAGGAACTTTTTCGATAGGCATTGTAGTGACGTTATGGAATTAATTGCATACTACAATCTGATGAAAATCGTCTTGTGCACGCATCCAATTAATGATGACCTTATTAAGGAATTCTATCAAAACCTTAAAAAGGTGGATGACGGCCCTACATACACCACTCGCGTTACAAAACGCGAGTTAGAGTTCACTCCTGCGATACTGCAGGAGTTTCTCGAGTGTAGGCCTTTAGATGACACCTTTATCTTTTACCCTACCATGGACTTTCCTCTACCTGAGCCTTTTGCCCATATCTCTATGGAGTCCATGCATGAGCATATTTTTGGTTATCCTCGTCCACTGGCCCAGAATCTATTTCCTATCACCGAGTTATCTGCACCTGACAATGTCCTCTACAAGGTCATTATTGGGTGTTTTCTGCCCATTGTCACTCGGGGTCTGGCCAAGATTCGGCCTCCCCATCTCTTTCTTCTATATGCCATGCATCATCAGTTAAACATAAACTTTGCATTGAACATTTTCCACTGCATTGTGCACTTCACTTCCCCTGTCCAAGGGAAAGTGCATATGTCATTTGGTCATATCATCACAGCATGGCTCGACTCGTGTCAACATCCATAGGCTCTCTGCGCGGCTATCGGAGGTGTCTGATCAGATATCGTTCGTAATTTCTCATTAGCGGCTACGGATGGCCGGGCAGATGGAGTTGGTGCCACGACCACCACCCGAGCGAGCGGACCTCCTCCACCACCCGAGAGGCAGAGGACCACGAGGATGCGAGACCATCGATGAGGATGACCGGATGCCGGACACATCGGCCGTCCATCATTCGTCGTGGCCATTTGGAGTCCGAATTTCAGACCATCGCGATCGGTGGACTCTAGGTCATCGAGATCTTGGCGAGCGCATCCTTCAGCGACGTCTCGATAGGATGGAGGAGTCCCGTGGCGCGTAAGAGCGATCACTCGATATGCTAGAGATGATCCTCGACTCGAAGTCGTGACCTCCGTCGCCACCTCCTGTGGACGATTAGAGGATATTAGATTTTTTTTGTGGTTGTCATTTTTGTAGTGAGATTGAGCATAGTCAATCTCCATTTTGAATGTAAAAGACAAATTTTAAGTTAAATGAAATCTTTGTTTCTGAAAAATCTTGTGTGTATGAATGAATATTTATATAATTGTATTGCTATCATATACCATGTCATGACATTGTTTAGGATTATTTTAGATGTCATGTGTTCTTAGATTTCATATTATGCCATGACATCATGATTATGAGTATATGCTTATTTATATCATCTCAAATGCCATAATCATTCATGCATTTAATTAAAATTGAATTAAGGACTATGGCATGACTTGGAGTCCCATTTATAAGGGAATCAAGTAGGGTTGCCTTCGAAAAATGCATGAAACCCTAGTTTAGAGAGAATAAAACCCACATCTCACATCTAATTGACATGTATGTGTATTTATACACCATAGATGCATGTGAGATGCTAGGATATGAGTTAAGTTCAAGGTGCATAACTTTTGTATCTAGATGAACTAAAACTCATCTAATTCCATTGTGGATCATTAGGAGAGCTCGTGTACAAGTCACATACATAGAGCTCAAGGAATATGATCCAAGATAAGGTTTTGAAAACATTTTAAAATCATTTTAGAAAACCTTGGTGAAGCCTATCTTTTGATAGCAATCACCATTGATGAAGTTGATACAAAGTAGGACCAAAACATTGAAAATTTCAATGGTTTTGAACTTTGTGCCAATTTCACTATTTTATGGGTAAAATAATTTTCAAACATTTTTCACCCATTTTATTAGTCATAAGTATTATACGTATCCAATTTCATGATTTTTCGATATACGTATAATTAGTTATGAATTTCCAAAACTCGATTCGATAATCAAATTGAAAATTTTCATATCGATCGCTTGGCGGCATGATCGATGAGTGTGGCAATGATCGGTAGTCGACGAGTCGACTGCCAAGGCTGATTTCGGGAAAACTAAGTTTGGTTAGTCCATGTTCAGCCATGGTAAAGGTCCCTAACCACTCCTAACCCTAGGATATGCTTTGGAAAGCATTATAAAGGGTGAAAATCCATTGGATATGGATTAGGAGAGTTGTTTAGGGTTTGTATCAATTCTAAGGTGTTGGAAAGTTCAATGTTGAATTTCTAACCTTAATTTTGATGGTTTAGAGTTTCTATTGGCTCAGGGACTTCCCAAGGACATTGTTCGTGCAATGGTCAAGGGGGAGCAAGCCTTTAGGGGGAGGTATCCATCTTGGGATGATGGATGTGTTTTTCTCCTCGAATAGGAGAAGTTATTGGGAGAATATATCATCAATTGGAAAATTGATGGGTTTTTGAGAGACCCAATTTGGAAATTGGGAGAGAGTATAGGATTGCCTCTCTTGAGTGATATGGGACTTATCATTAGGAAGATGGTAGGCATCCTAAGTATTGTTGGATCAAGGGGGAGATTGTAAGATCTCATTGGGACATGAGACTTTGACCTCCTTGGAGAGAAGACCTTTTTGATGTTAGTCAAAAAGGGGGAGAATGTTTGGGAAAAATATTTGGAGAGTATTTACCAATTTGGGATAATTGGTAAAGGTTTTGAGTTAGTATTCTAACTCAAATTATTTGTTTGGTTTTTGTCAAACATCAAAAAGGGGGAGATTGTTGGTGCAATCGGCCCAGGTCACGATTGACCAGGACTCGAGTTTGGCTCGAGTGAAGTTTTGATGTGTTTTGATGTTTCGACAAAAACATGTGACAATATAATTGTCAAGGAAAGTCCAAGCATGGGTCTTGGCAAATGGAAAGTCCAACATGTGTTGGCAAGGAAAGTCCAAGCATGGGTCTTGGCAAATGGAAAGTCCAACATGAGTTGGCAAGGAAAGTCCAAGCATGGTCTTGGCATGGAAAGTCTAACATGGGTTAGCATTTGAAGTCCAAGGGGTTTAATATTGGCGGCGTAAAGTCCAAGCGGTAGTCTTGGCAGCACAAGTCCAATGGTTGGCGGCGTAAAGTCCAAGCGGAGTCTTGGCGGCGTAAGTCCAATGTGCCTTGGCGGTGTAGACACCGTTAGTATGACATAGCCGACGGAAGCACCTGAAGGCTAGCGCGATGGATGAACAAGTCATGGATGACTTGGAGGGATCCGAGAGGCGTGAGGCTGATGGAGGTGGCTAGAAGGCTTAGGTATAGGCTAAGGGTGGTCTAGCAAGTATGGGGGAACCATATTTGAGTTAAAACCTCATGTTTGAAGTGTGGCAGTCGACTGGACCGAGTCAACTAGGGTTTGACTGCGGGTTATGGCCTAGTAGTCGATTTGCAGGTGGGCGGTCGTGATCGATGGCTCGGTCATGATCGATCGTGTGATCGGATCGGCGGTGCTCGAGAATTCGAGAATGGGTCGAGACTTCGGTCGGTCAGTGAGGACTCTATCGATCGTGATGATCACTGTCGGTCGGTGATGGTAGTTCCGTTGGACTTATCCAACGTGGAACTAGCCGTTGTCTCACGGCCGATGCCATCGATCGTGATGGTCCGATCGATCGTGATGGTCGATTAGTCGTGATGGTCGATCGATCGGTATATATGGAGCTCGTGGTGGAGGAAAAAGGAATCGGTTCTTGAGGGCTATTGGGGCAATTTGTTGGTGCAAATCAGGTCTCCAAGTGCAAGCAAGCAACCAAGCATTCAAGCAATCAAAACAAGTGTTGTAAAGTCTTTTCTTTACTTGTATTTCATATTTACATTGTATATTGCTTGTATTTCGTTCTTACTGTTGTAAGATCTATTGTAAGGGGTTTCTCCGCCTCTGACTTGTGTCGAGAAGGAGTGTTTATCATTAGTGAGTGCGTGTGCATCACTAGGGCTCTTTAGAGCTCAATCCGTGGAGTAGGAACCGTGCGATTCCGAACCACGTTATATCATTGTGTTAGCTTGTTGTCTATTTCGTTATTGCTTTTATTATTTCTATTTCCGCTGCGCACTAACGAAATTGTAGACACAAACGCGATCGAATTTCATCTACGCTATTCACCCCCCCTCTAGCCGTTCCAATATTCCTAACAAAAAAGAGGCAGCATTTCAACAACAGTTGCAAGAACTCCAATTTCAAGTGCAAACTCTAACTGCCAAGAGAGCCCAATTAATATCAGAGAAAGAAAAAGCCTCAATTCAATATGGGCATGATTTGCACAAGGCCAAATGGGAAAGTTTTTGCAAAGATACTACCATTCAACTTCTCCGAGAACAAGTTGAATCTTATAAACAACAAGCAGCAGCATCGCAAGCAGAGGCTCAGAAACTGACACAGAAAGAGAAGGACTAGCACTTCCAGTGGGGCCAGTGCTTTCAACTTTTAGAAGACCTCATTGATGCCTTCAATGGTCTGAAAGAAAGAACTGACAATAACATGGCAGAATTTCACTTCCATTTTTCCATATTGATGCAACATTCCAAAGATTATTAGAGGTTGCCAACGAACAGACTCGCCGAGTTGTCCAACTCCACAAAGAACTGACCCATCTACAAGAAACTGAGATCGAACATTGAGCGACCCAAGAAACAAAACTTTTAACCAGAATAATGACCAAATATGGAAGATATTTTCAAAGAGGCTTTGAAGGAGCTCTGCAGGCAGCTAATGATAAAAGCCTCCTATCCTCTAAAGAACCCGAGATCCTTTTAAACATAGGGGCTGCTTTTGCTAAATTCCCCTTAGAGGCCTTTAATACTGAGTCGGACACCGACTTAGAATTGTAAAATTGTAATGAGTTCTTTTGCAATGAACAACTATCCCATTATTTGCAATGACTATTCAATCCCTTTGTAAGCATCATTTGTATTGAATAATTTGCTATGAATGTTTATCCTTAGTTTGTCATGTTTATTTCTGCACTTGCGTATACTGTATGTGCCTGTTTCTATGAGGTTTCACATTAATCGACTCTGTAATACATATCTATTTTTAGATCTATGTTGTTAATATCCATTTTACAAACTTCACCATAACTTGTATATGTCTCATAACAGAATCTGATCACATTTATACACCTCCTGTTTACTTTACCCATACCATTACCATTAACTGCTGACATTTAAACTAAGCATGGCTCCCTTATTTCCCCCCTATTCTTACCCTAACAAACTGATTCAATCTGATTCCACTCCCTAAGAATAAGCAGTAGAAGTTGTTATTTCCCTTCTTTTTCCTCCCATTTCTTCACTATAAATATATAAGCACTCTTCATTGTCCTCCATTCTCCAACCTCAAGAAGATGCATCATATTTCTCCAATCCCCCAACCATGGTTCTCATCCACCCGCTCTAAAGTGACAGGAGAATAGTGTTAATCCTTATCTTCCCAATTACAACTTCCTTTAGGCTTCCACATAATCGCATCTACCTCTACTTAGTGCCCTAATTCAACACCCGCCCGAACAAAGGCTTTCTTCTTGGAGCAGATAGAAGCCCACCTATATTTCCCTCTTCATCCATTCTTTTTAGAAGTATCTGAATAGTTTTCTATCCCTTTAAATCAACTAAGTCCCAACTCCTTCCGCTTTATGTTAGACTTTTATCGCATTGCATCATACTTATCAATTACCCTCTCGGCCTTTTTATTTCACTGATTTTCCCAAATAAAATCATCAGAAATCGGTATCTTCTATTTTCAGGCCCAGTCAGATTCTCAATTTCTGACCGACATCCCTTCTTCACACAAAGGATGGAAGAAACACTATTTCTTTGTACATTCCCCCTCTCCATTCCCCTTTCCATCTACTTGGTTGCATACCCTTCCCCCTCGACCTTCTTTAAATCAATATAGAGATAATGCAGAATACCAAGTAATGACTTTACTATTAGCAGAAGAACAACTCAACTTAAATCAGTTACCCACCAAATCAACACTGACATTAATCAAAGCAAATCACCCCTGCAGTCGACTAATACGCTAGGTAACCCTCAATCTCATTCTTCCCCTTTTTTTCACTGTTTTTCTACATATACATAAGTAATACATATTCAAGCATATTTTCTTTTCCCTTTTGCAGAATCACTCCTATCCCAAGCCTCCAGTAATATCCATCCACCCTCTTGTATAAACCCTATTTATCTCTGCCCCCGTACCTCAACACCTTCCCTTCAGCCTCCCCCTTCATGCCCAGTCACACAAAATCTCCCCTCTCCCTTAGTCCAAGATTTACCAGATTTCCTTTTAGCTAGCATCAACGAGGTTAGTATACTACTTATTTTGCTACCATTACTTAATACTAATGCTTAACTGTGCATGGTAGTACAAGCATAACTCGTTTAAACAATCAATGGATCCAATATACTAGTACCTTAAAGAAAGAATTACAAGAATGCCAAGCTCGAGAATTATCACTACAACATGCTTATCAAAGACTCGAGAGAGAACTTCAAGCCTCTTACATAAAAGCTCAAGCTGACCGGGTAGAACTCTCAGCCCTTCACTTTCAAACTACCTACACGACCATCCAAAGAAGGAACCAGTACAATATCAGAAACATTCTAGACTTCTATTGCAATTAATGACATGTTTCTAGATTATGACTTTGCTTTTTTACAATGGAGATTATAAGACTGTATCAATCAATTTCAAGCAGTAGGTTATCCACCTCCTGGGCAATCCACCAGTTTTTTAGCCTTAGGAAATACTATTGATCGAACTCCACTTGATTTACTATCTTTTCCTTTCTCTTCCAATACTGAAAATGTAATAATTTGTATTTAGTGCAACACTTGAAATACAACCACTACAACAAAAATATAACAAAACAACACCACAAAGACAATGGTTTTTGGAGAAACCGTTGTGATTTTGATAAAAGACAACGATTTTTTACAAAACCGTTGTCTTTGAACGTCCATATAACATAAAAGACAACAGTTTAATACTATCTGTTGTCGTTGAGTGTATTTTTTTTATCAACAACATAATTTACAATGATTTTCAGAAACTGTTGTCTTCAATAATTTTTATTTTTATCTTAATGATAGTTGGGATAACGGTGCAATGAACTGTTATCAATGAGTAGATTTTCACAATGTTTGGTACAACGATAAAAAATCATTGTCGTTGTAATACTAATACAACGGTTATAAACCATTATCAATGAAATTATAATGGTGTAATTGAATTATGAGAAGTACAATATAATTCGTTAATAATAATTATTAATTTTAAAATATTTTTAATACAAATAAAAATTATATATATATATATATATATATATATATATATATATATATATATATATATATATATATATATATATATATAAACCTTCGTTCCTTTTCTTTCCCCTCCCGCCTTTTTCCCAATAGCTTCCGTCGTGTTCTCTTGATCACTTTGCCTCCTTCCGTCCCCTTTAGCCATCGATTCTCTTCCCCTTCTAGCGGCTTCTCACGACATCACTTACCAATCCAGCATCACTCACCCGTCATTTGTCCATTCTCTTCTCCTTCAATCCATCACTCGCCCTCTGGGCCATCGTTAGTATTCTAGGTGTACGGTATTCCCTTATTATGATAGTTTATGTTGATCATTTCATGGAATGTTGGTTCAACTCGATTGTTATCTCTTGTTTGTAAGAAATCGAGATGAACCAATAGACTAAACTCGAGTTGGATCAAATATAGTTTCATCTAGGGTCATCAAGGGAATTTTAAGTTGGATTAATCCGAGTCCTTTATCAAGATTGAAAGCAGTTTAATCAAAGGATTCAGATTTGTTCAATCCTGATCGTCCGATAAGATCTGATCGATTTTGGGCCATCCATTTAGATCTGAAGAGATCCGAACCATACACTCAGATCTATTCATCTCAACTTTTCATCGAGACTAAGCTGATCGTGATCGTCTACTCAGATTGATCAGATCCGTCCATATGAGATCAGAGAAATTTGAGCCGTCAGATCAGATCTAGGATTTAGGTTGTAATAAAGCTTGATCAGATTTATTTTGGGGCGATTCTTCTTCACGCGACGCACGCAGCTGCTTCTTCACCGAGCTCCACCAATTCCTCACCCCCATCCACTGCCGGCCGCTCTTCCTCTCCTCCACCAAGGCCGGCGGTGGTGGTGTCTTCATCATCTCCACCATCTTCACGGAACAAGCGAGCAACCATCATCTTCATCAAGTCGGCCCATTCATCTCCGGCAGCCTCCCATCTTTACGAGTTTGGCTTTCATGCATGTGTAAGAAAGCAGCACAGTTAGCAGTAGAGGAGGAGTAGACAAGTACGTGACTGGTTCTGCTTCTCTCCTTCACACACACAGTATGTGATACTACATCGGGTGCTGCTTTTTTTTATAGCTGTAGCCTCTTCATACCTTGTGGCTGGATGCTGCAGAGCAAAGAAAGTGGTCCTGGAAAAATAACAAGGTATGTGGAGGTTCTTGATGATATTTACCTGCCTACATGTTCATTCGAGTCTGTATTTGCTATTTGGTATTAATCTTTACCTATTTTTTTTTTTTTTAAATGACATGCATCTCCTGTGACAACAGTGTCTATATAATTCTCTTCTCTTATATTTGCATCTCATACTTCAGTGTAATTCTTCTTCACTGGGCTAAGACTTTAGTAGATGCACCATAAATTACTCATTAATAGCCACTGTAAGTATGTTACCAAAGAAGTATCAAAACATTGCAAAGGTGTGTTTTACAGCTTAAGTTAACAGGAAGTATTGACATGCCGGTAGATATGATCAAATCTGTACAATTTGAAATTAATGTTTATTCTAACAAAGGAACCTCCTAGTCTCAAGGGAAAGGACCAGCATCGGCATTGTCCACAAAAGTCTCTTTTTTTATAGGTATAATGTCCATGAAATTTACCTCTTTGCATGGGTACGAGCCATAAAAGCCAAATTGTGTACATATGACCAAGTAAGGTTCATTCCTTCCTCTTGTAGGATTAGCTATTTCTCTGCACATCCTGTTGTCCAGTTATGTAGGCTTCTGTGCATGTGGAAAAGACATAGAGACTAAAGCTACTTGTGTGTCTTCCAGTCCACTGATTCCGTTATGACTTTTTGTGTATGGGAATCTCCCTACATGGTTCAAGGTAGCTTTTCTCTTCGAGTTTCCTCTCTATAACCAAGGTTCAAGGTTTAGTTTAGCATGTGAATGAATTGGTTGCACACATGTAATATCAAAAGTTAATGTAAATTGAAGACAAAGTTTAATTACTACTCGATTGATTTGATTGTGTTGACATCTCTATAAGTTGCATTCTCACGTGATGCTTATTATCCATGAGTGAATCTCCAATCTTTGTTGTATCCTGACTGTCTACTTCTCCCAACCCTATTACCAGCAAATCATATTCATTACATTGGTTAAGGTGGCCTAAGTTGAAACACCACCAAGTTGATGATTATATTACCAATACATATTTTCACTCGGGAAATACTGATATGATTTTGTTAATGCTTGTGAGATATTTAAGTGTGTGAAGTTCCAGTTGCAATGGTCTCCGTTGATGCATATTCTGCAGATATACATTCAATTTAAGTTTGATTAGCCCTGTGGAATTTTTAACTTATCATCCCTTTTCCAGGGTATTTGATTTATGAGATTTTTTCTGGTACAAAATTATCTAAAAAGAGGAACTTCAAATCACCTCTTTCATCCCAAAGGTTAGCATTGATAAGTTGCATTCTCGTTATGCTTGTTCCTTCTTAGATAAACTAATTACTGCATCGTCATTTTGAAAATGCTGATTGTTTAATCTTTTACTTACAATCTATCATATTTTTGTATGGATGGAGGCTTAGTAAACAACTATAAAAGCTTATTTATTGTTCTTTATATTTAAATGTTAAGCTACTATTGAAAGAATACTATGACATGTGTAATTTTTATTTTTCATCGTGAAGTCTCTCCTTCCAGATTACCAGAGGCTTTTGAGTTCCACACCATCTCGTAGATTGAATCCATCAAAGCTTATTGACAACAATGGTGAGTTCTTTTTCTAGTTTTTATGATCTTTTCTCTTTTGGGATTGACATATACTATAATCTAAAATTCAGTGCTTAAATAGAAGTTTCCATATTAGAGAGATTTGGATTTACTACTCTTTGAAGAACATAGAATCACCAAAATATAGTTTATGTATTTGCTAGATATGAACAACTATGAATTAGGCCTCTTTCTTATTAATCTCTCATACTTCCCTCGCTGTAACATGTACTTTATATAATTTCTTACAATGACAACTGCTAATTTTCATTCTATTTGAATTTTCCTTTGTCATGTTTTGTTTACCTTCTTTTTCTTGCAATGTTTTCACAAAAATTTTCCTGCCAACCAAAATTTTCATTTACTATTTATCCATTTTAGTTTAAAAATAAATAACATTGTATACAATAATGGACTAGGTTATATTGTTTTATACTTTTTAAAATCTCATATCAGTGTCTTCAGGAATTTTAGCACTTAAATGCTAACCTTGTTCAAATAAAAATGAATAGTTTGCAAATGGTTGCCAAGAATTTTTTTTTTTGGCAAGAAAGAAACAAATGATAAAAAGTGAAATGTTACTAATAGTTTGGCCAATAAAAAAATTGAATATATTTTCTATTTTTGATAGTTTCTTATTACATTTTTCATTATTTTTGATAAACATGTTTGATTATCTAGTGTGAAATATGGTAGTTTGAACTTTGAAGCACTGTGTTTGATTTCCTATCTTTTTACTTATATAGAAGTTGATTTCTCAGTGATTATAACAAAAGCTCTTGTGATTAATTTCTCATAGAATGATCACTGATATGATAGTGTATCTTAATGAAATATTTTTTTAAAAATATTTTTCATCTATTGTCAACAAGTTTTCTAAAGGCTTGTAAGTATTCTAGTAGACATATGGACCAAATTTATGATAAGTCGTTTGTCTGATGATTTTAAAGTAAGATTTTTAAATCTATTGTCTCGAATTATAAACTCTTAATAGACTAGTGTGATTGGTAATGATTAAAATTGTTTTCTTGTTTATTTTTTAAGGAAATAAGTGATAAACAACAGGAAAGGAGTGGGTTGCATGCATACAAGATCACATATCTGATGAGTAGGAAATTTAAGTATTCATACTTTTTTTGGTTAGATGTTGTAATCTATAAATGTTTTGCTTATGCATAATTTTTTTAGTGTAGTACTAAGCATATGATGTGCAGTTGTTTTGCTACAAGTACTTTTTTATATATGTTTTTAATGGTGATCATTTAAAATGGGATGATATGAGATTATATTTCACACTGCTACAAGTGCGAGTGTATATATGTTTTCTATAATTTTTTTATGTTGTTGTATGATGTATATTAAAAATACTATTGGTGCAATCGGTCCAGGTCACGATTGACCAGACTCGAGTTTGACTTGAGTAGTATTTTGATGTTTGACATTGATGTTTGACAAAGGAGTTGACCATTGTTTGACAATGGATTGACTAGATGGTTGACTTGGGGTTGACCATAATGGAGAAGTCCAAGTGGGACACTTATGGAAAGTCCAAGTCTTGTGTACTTGACATGGAAAGTCCAAGCTTGAGTCTTGACAATTGGAAAGTCCAACTGTTAGGAATATATGAGAGATGTCCTAAGGCAATCGCCTTATGTATGAACCATTTATATGATAAATGAAGATTCACTATTTGAGTATACATGTTTTCATGTATTTGATTGGATCTTAAACTCATTTACTGAATGTCCACGATACGATTCACAGCATGAGAGAATTTGTGATTGGATCACAACTAGTGAGTATCTCTACATGTGTAATTGTGATGTATCAGAATTATCCCTAGTCGATGAATTGATGGATTTGGACACCATCAATTTTGTCGAGACTAGCACGAGGTATACTCCTTGGTGTATCCAAGCAGCTGATTCTCACTGGCTGGAGACATTGTGATGTCCGGAGTTAATCGTGGATGCTAGTTATGGTAATTAGTTCATTGGAGTGACCAGCCGTAACACTTCATATGGTTCTCTGCATATATAGATATGTCAATGAAGTTCTTACTGCGACTTAAGTGCGATGTTCCTTTGACTTGCGGTATTCAAGTCATCTTGATCATAAAGACTTATGCTTTGACATCTTAAGCAAGCATCTCTGAGGAGATGTGGACCCGGGATGATTGGGTATAAGTCGAAGTGATCGAAGGTGTTTGAATAACCTATAAAGGATTCACCACTCCTTGCGAGGAGATGTATACCCATGGTCTCTCGTCGGATTGTTACTAAAATCTTTGGCCAAAGCATTGCATGTTTAGAGTAAGGTACTCTTCGAAACATGTGCAGTAACTAGAATCCGTAGGACGAGGAAATGATACTTGGGCTAGGTGTGACGTAGTCAGCCTAGTGGGGACTGACACTATAAACCATGTCCTGAACCAAGTGGGTATAAGATGAGTGAAGAGAATGGGACACGATTCATTCAAGCTGCTGAAGGGTTTCAGAAATAGTTCTGGATCAACCGTTGATCTTTTCGGTTAATTGGGGATTATGATGTACTACTAGGTACCACTCATGATCGTTCTATAATTAATGGTTAATTATAGACGACCAACATAAATCGAGAACCTATTTGGTCACACGCACAACGAGCGTAATCCGAAGGATTTAAAACGAGCTTGAGAATGAGATTCTCAGACCGAAAGAAACTAGGTTTGGTTGGACCAAACATAGAGCGAGCATGAAATCGTTTCAGTCGCAATGAAAGCGTGGATAGGCCGTGTCTTATGAAGACATAATGGATGAACCAAAATGGTTTGGTTCTAATCCAATGGAAGAGAATAAACCAAAGGGTTTGGTTTATTTTAAACGAATGAATCAAAAGTTGGTTCGGTTCGTTTTAACTTAAAATAAACCATCATGGTTTGGTTTATTTTAACTTATATTAATGGAGCGGGTTAACGAGCCTCATGGTTATGATCCAATAACCATTAAGAGAATTAGTTCTCTATAAAAGAGGGCTTAAGGTGTTGTTAAGCCCTAATCCAAAACCCTAACCTAGTTTTGGCCGCCCACCCTCACCATCTAATCGGCGCCAACTCCATTGCCGCCGCCCACCTCTTCCAACCGGCGTCCAAAAGGAGCCTTCCTTCCCCCTCGCCGACATCGAGCTGCTGCCGTTTGGTGCCGTTTGGTCCTTGGGTTCGGTAAGAAGGTGAGCTTCCACCTTTCTTTTGGCCGACCCTTACTCCTCCACCAAAGCTGTCCAGTTTTCTGGACAGCTTGTTTTCTTCTCGTCGGAGCATCGTTTGGACGACTTTAGGAGCTCCGATAGCGCCTTACTTACCGGGGATTCGATCTCCGGTAATCCTCATAGGTGGAGGACGAAGGATTCGTCAAACAGTTGACGAATACCTCTTCGGAGAAGCGAGTTTTGAGGACTCGTTTTTGGATCCGAATTTGGATTCGGATCGTGATCCTCTCTCGATCACGTCGTCTTCAACACGAGGCTAGTAACCCGTACGAAGACGAGGCTCGTGACTTAGTGAAGTCATCTCGAAGATACTCGACGTGGATACGGATAGAGACGATTCTAGCGAGGATCGTTCCGGTTGATGCCGTTCCCGCTACACGTGATACGAAGGGTATACGTAGTTAAATTTCCTTTTATTGCAAATTTAAATTTACGGTTATGTCTACACATGTTGTACTATGCATGCGTGTGATGTGTGTGTTGTAATAAATGTAGATTTATTATTTTTATTTCTTCCATTTAAACATGTTCGAACACACACTTCACATGTAAACCCAACAAAGGGTATCGAGCCTGTGTGTTTCGATATAATCGTAAAATAGTTTTGCGATAGTCATAATGATATTTCTGGAAATTTTCTACTTTTGGAAAGTTGGAAGTATTTATGGAAATTTTTCAATTTTGGAAAGTCTAGAAGTATTTATGGAAATCTTCCACTTTTGGAAAGTTGGAAGTATTTATGGAAATTGATATTTTCCATAAATAAAATATTTGATTAGATTTTGGAAATCTGTTTCCTAATTTAATCATGATTTGATTTGGGAAATAAAATCTTAAAATATTTTATTTCCATAAATAGTTTTGATGATTTAGGAAATTGGTTTTCTAAATTGACTTTCCTTAATCAACTATTTCCATAAATAAAATATGTGATAAGATTTGGAAATTTGTTTCCTAATTTAATCATGATTTGATTTGGAGAATCAAATCTTAAACATATTTTATTTCCATAAATAGTTATGACATATAAGGAAATTATATACATGACATAATTGTATGCCATGTAATTGCATTAGATGCATATCATTATGCCATGCGTGTCGTGACATGTAGATGTATGTCATGTATGCCATGCCATGTAGATAATAGTTATTTGCATGCAAAGAGGATGAGACATAAAAACCCTTACTCAATATTAAAGTCTACACCTTTCATTAATATGGTTAGAACCAGAGTTCTGTTTCTTGTTTGGGTTGTTGGACTCTCTCCAAGCCCGGCTCGAACCCGAACATGTTCAAACCATGGAATAGTTTAATACTAATATGGTAAGAGTCAGAGGTCAATCGTTAGTTTTGGTTGTTGGACTCTCTCCAAGCCGGGCTAACTGGTTGAATGCGCTCTAACCATATTAAAACTATTTCTTGATTAATGGGTTAGCTTTAACCTGGAGCATCGACTTGTTGGACTCTCTCCAAGGTCGATGTAAAGGGAGGTGAAGTTGGGTGCTATGCATATGATGCATACTTGTTAATGTGTTAACAACCCGATGTATGTGTGAACATTCAATTAGTTAATAGCACATTGTGATAGTTGCATATACGTGATATGCAATCGGTATAGTTGATACCTATCGTCATAGTTATGAATGGCTTGTTGGACTCTCTCCAAGGTTGTTCATATCCATGATGGATATCAGCTCATTCGGAGATGGACCTACGATCTCCCGAAGTGATTTTGGGGTTTTTTGAAATTCGAAAAATGAATAGGATTTATAAATGTATATTGATGCATTTTAAAATCATTTTCTCATATATGCTCGTTTTGTATTTCTAGGTCAATAAATTGATCATGACGTCTTTGAATTTGCGCACTATTTTGGATTCCAACAAACTGACTGGGCCTAACTTCCTGGACTGGCTTAGAAACCTGAGAATTGTTCTCAAGGCGGAAAAGCTAGCATATGTCCTTGAAGAGCCTCTTCTCAACCGTCCTAAGGACGATGCAACTCCAGACCAAATGTTGGTCTATCAGAAGCATGTGGCATATTCTGAGCTGGCGAGTTGCATCATGCTAGCGGCGATGGTACCTGAGCTGCAAAAGCAGCATGAGCATATGTATGCTAATACTATGGTCTTCCATCTTCATGAGTTGTTCGATGAGCAAGCGAGATCCGAAAGGTTCGAGGTCTCTAGGCTCCTCTTCACCATGAAGATGCAAGAAGGTTCGTTTGTAGTGCAGTTTGTGCTAAAGATGAACGGGTACATCGAGCGGCTAGCTACCCTCGGTTTTGTGATGGATCATGAGTTAAGTATTGACTTAATTCTGCATTGTTTGCCTAAGAGTTTCTCACAATTTGTGATGAACTATCGGATGAACAAATTGGAATCCACCATTCCCGAGCTCCTCAATATGCTGAAGACTGTGGAGCCTTCTGTGAAGCATGAGGAGAAGGCGGTTCTGTTAGTTGATTCCTCAAAGAAAGGTTCTAAGAGGAAGACAAAAGAACAGAAGAAAGGGAAGAACAAGAAGGCAGAACCAGCACAAAAGGGCACTTGTCATCATTGTGGCAAGGAAGGCCACTGGCGAAGAAACTGCAAGATTTATCTTGAGTCCATGAAGAAGAAGAAGGCATCTAGTATCTTCGTTATTGATTGTCATTCTATTTCCTTAGACATTTGGGTATTGGATACTGGGTGTGGCTCACATATATATAATAACATACATGAGCTAAGGAATAGAAGAAGACTCGTCAGAGGGGAGTCAAATTTGCGAGTTGGCAAAGGAGCAAAGGTTGCTGCGGTCGCCATCGGAACTTATTTGCTGAAGCTCCCCAGTGGACTAGTCTTGGAACTGGACAATTGCTATTATGTTCTTTCTCTAATAAAGAACATTGTTTCTATTTCCTGTTTAAATAGAAATGGTTTCCATTTGACGTTTAGTAACAATTGTTGTTATATAACTTTAAATGGCGTACTTTATGGAACTGGAACTTTGAGTAATGTCATTTATACGTTGGACGTATCCAGTGACATTTTCAATATCGATGCGAGCAACACGCGTGCTCGAAAGGGTAATCAATTAGACTCCTATATGTGACATTGTCGTCTTGGCCATGTAAGCAAGAAACGCATTTTCGAATTACACCGATGTGGAATTCTGGAATCATTTGAATTGGATTCATACGATACATGCGAATCATGCTTAAAATGCAAGATGACTAAGTTACCTTTTATTGGAAAAGGTGAACGAGTGGGAGAGTTACTAGGTCTAATACATACTGATGTATGTGGACCTATGTCAACTCAAGCTTTAGGAGGCTATAACTACTTCATTACCTTCACCGATGATCACTCACGGTTTGGGTATGTGTTCTTGATGAAACACAAGTCTGAAGCCTTTGAAAGGTTCAAAGAATTCAGAAATGAAGTAGAGAAATAACATGACAAGAGTATCAAAATACTTCGATCGGATCGAGGTATTGAATACTTGAGTCAGGAGTTTCTTGATTATCTAAGAGACAATGGCTAGGTGTGACGTAGTCAGCCTAGTGGGGACTGACACTATAGACCATGTCCTGAACCAAGTGGGTATAAGATGAGTGAAGAGAATGGGGCACGATTCATTCGTGCTGCTGAAGGGTTTCAGAAATAGTTCTGGATCAACCGTTGATCTTTTCGGTTAATTGGGGATCATGATGTACTACTAGGTACCACTCATGATCATTCTATAATTAATGGTTAATTTTAGACGGTCAACATAAACCGAGAACCTATTTGGTCACACGCACAACGAGCGTAATCCGAAGGATTTAAAACGAGCTTGAGAATGAGATTCTCAGACCGAGAGAAACTAGGTTTGGTTGGACCAAACATGGAGCGAGCATGAAATCGTTTCAGTCGCAATGGAAGCGTGGATGGGCCTTGTCTTATGAAGACATAATGGATGAACCAAAATGGTTTGGTTCTAATCCAATGGAGGAGAATAAACCAAAGGGTTTGGTTTATTTTAAACGAATGAACCAAAAGTTGATTCGGTTCGTTTTAACTTAAAATAAACCATCATGGTTTGGTTTATTTTAACTTATATTAATGAAGCGGGTTAACGAGCCTTATGGTTATGATCCAATAACCATTAAGAGAATTAATTCTCTATAAAAGAGGGCTTAAGGTGTTGTTAAGCCTTAATCCAAAACCCTAACCTAGTTTTGGCCGCCCACCCTCACCATCTAATCGACGCCAACTCCATTGCCGCCGCCCACCTCTTCCAACCGGCGTCCAAAAGGAGCCTTCCTTCCCCCTTGCCGGCGTCGAGCTGCTGCCGGTTGGTGCTCCGGTGATCTTCCTTGGGTTCGGTAAGAAGGTGAGCTTCCACCTTTCTTTTGGCCGACCCTTACTCCTCCACCAAAGCTGTCCAGTTTTCTGGACAGCTTGTTTTCTTCTCGTCGGAGCGTCGTTTGGACGACTTTAGGAGCTCCGACAGCGCCTTACTTACCGGTGATTCGATCTCCGGTAATCCTCATAGGTGGAGGACGAAGGATTCGTCAAACGGTTGACGAATATCTCTTCGAAGAAGCGAGTTTTGAGGACTCGTTTTTGGATCCGAATTTGGATTCGGATCGTGATCCTCTCTCGATCACGTCGTCTTCAACACGAGGCTAGTAACCCGTACGAAGACGAGGCTCGTGACTTAGTGAAGTCATCCCGAAGATACTCGGCGTGGATACAGATATAGACGATTCTAGTGAGGATCGTTCCGATTGATGCCGTTCCCGCTACACGTGATACGAAAGGTATACGTAGTTAAATTTCCTTTTATTGCAAATTTAAATTTACGGTTATGTCTACACATGTTGTACTATGCATGCGTGTGATGTGTGTGTTGTAATAAATGTAGATTTATTATTTTTATTTCTTCCGCTGTGCAAATGTTTACGAAACATATTCGAACACACACTCGCCGTGGTGCCGGAAACCCAACACCAACATGAGTTGACATGGAAAGTCCAAGCTTGAGTCTTGACAATTAGAAAGTTCAACATGGGTTGACAAGAGAAAGTCCAAGCTTGAGTCTTGGCAATTAGAAAATCTAACATGGGTCGACATGGAAAGTCCAAGCATGGGTCTTAGCAAGGAAAAGTCTAAGCTTGAGTCTTAACAAATGGAAAATCAAACATAGATTGACAAGGGAAGTCCAAGAGTTGATATTGGCTGCGTAAAGTATAAGGGTGGAGTCTTGGCAGCATAAGTCCAATGGTTTGACGGCGTAAAGTCCAAGTGTGTGTCTTGACAGCGGAAGTCCAAATGTGCCTTGGCAGTATAGACCAACTTAGCATGACAATAACCGATGGAAGCACTTGAAGGCTAACATATGGATGAACAAGTCATAGATGACTTGGAGGGATCCGATAGGCGTGAGGCTGATGGAGGTGGCTAGAAGGTTTAGGTCTAGGCTAAGGGTAGCCTAGCAAGTATGAGGGCATCATACTTAGGGTAAACCTCATGGTTGAGGTGTAGCAGTCGACTGGGGATATGAACCAGTTGACTGGTCAAGTGTTTTGACACTTGCCAGCGGTCAGTCGACATCGGCGATCGAGATTATGACTAATTAGTGAGTCGATCGGGTTCGATTCACGATAAAAGGCCTGGCGATCGGTGATAAGCAATGATCGACTACGTGGTGGGCATTCGATTGGCATTGATCATTGGTCAGCTCAAAGCTCGATGCCGGTCGATCGGCTACGAGGTTGTCAGTCGATTGATGGGTAATGATAGTCGACTGCAGTGTATCCATTGGCTTGAATGTCGACGTAAATCAAGTCCGTTGTGAGACGACGACACTGTTGGCAGTCAACTGGGGCCTTATGGCAATCGACTGCCAGACACGAAATCAACCTTAAAAGGAGCTCGAGGAGAAGATTTTTGGTACGATTCTTTGAGGCGATTTAGGGCGATTTGCTTGTGCAATTCAGGGTCTCCAAGTGCAGCTCAAGTAACCAAACAAGCAAACATCTAAAAGCACATTTGTAATGTTTTCTTTACGTGTTTTTGTGTATTTCATTTGTAATCATTTGTATTTACTTATATTACTTGTGTAATCATTGTACGAGGTTCCTCCGTCTCTGATTTGTTGTCGAGAAGGAGTTATTAATGGTGTTTGCATTGCTAGGGCTCGTTTGAGCTCAACCCGTGGAATAGGAATCCTAAGGTTTCGAACCACGTTATATTCTCGTGTATTTCTTGTTGTGTGTATTTATTTTTGTTATTATTATTTTCGCTGCGTACACAAACGTTTGTAGCAAGCAACGCGATCGATTTCCATCATCGAAGCAATGAACACGCTATTCACCCCCTCTAGTGACGTCCAATTCCTAACAAGTGATATCAGAGTGAGGCTGCTCTTCAAGATTTAACAACTAAAGGAGCACGCTAGGGGGAAGAAGATAGAGTTTGAAAAAAAATTGGGATGAGACATCAACACCCCAATTCCATACACCTTCTATGGACAAGAAGGCTTCAATCAATGGAAGATGAGGATTGAAGAATTCATAATGATGAAAGATTTCGAAGATTGGTCTGCTTTGATGAAAAGATTTGTATATCCAAGAAGTTCGAAGGGAGGATTCCTCAAGATGAAGAAATGAACCGAGGAACAACTCTAAAATTTCGAGAGAAATAAGAAGGTAATAAAATTCTTAGGTGATTTAATCCCTAATGATGTTTTGTGTTAGATTAGGTGAATATAAGGATGCAAAGGAGTTTTAGAGCGAATTGACAAAGCTCCATGAAGAACTATCACCGGCCACAAGTGAAGAACAATCCCAAGAAGTCGAAGAATGCTCATCGGCTCAAGAGCTTGAGGAATTGGAGATGCCCGGAGAAAGGACAGGTGACCAAGCAGAAGCATGCCCGTGGGCCTTGTACTATTCCAAAAGCCATCTCGACACCTGCAAATCCAATCGCGACCCAGAAAGAAAGCCCAAGCTTGGCCCGAAAAAGGGTGAGGCCGAGCAGACGACGCTTCCGTTGGTATTTCGTGTAGAAGAGGAAACGGAAAGAGATCGCAACAAATGTCGTGAAAATTGGTGACGGAGTTGCTAGTCCATCGGGCAAGAACCAGCGACGGCTCCGTACAGTCAGCTGTCCGAAGGCTGTACATTATTAGAATCAATAATGGAGCGTGGAGGACCTAATTTTCCAGCGCATCCTCATGTCAGTGTCGACCGCTGTGGCCCAGCTTGTAACGTGGCTGAGTCTGCCACGAGAGTCCTTTCCTTTTGTCGTGTCAAACAGTGTGCCTAATAAGCACCCAAAGGTGGTCGCCCATGTGCCATACCGTTCAATGGGGTCCACTTGGATTCCCGATTTTGTGAAACCTCGGGTGCTCACGGTTTTGAGCCCTGTGGTTGACGAGTCATCAGTGGCGTTGTCCTGCCACTCGTCTTGACTTGGTGGAGAAGAAAGAATCTCTGCATGTGACGATAGGGCCCAATGAGCACCCGACATATGATGATTAACCTTTTTCTTCTCTATTTAAGTCCGCTTGTAATGGGTTGCAAGGCAGAAAGTGATCCCAGTCTCCTTACTTCCCTCTGTGTTAATAAAGACTCGTGTTGGTGTTCCTCTCTTAGTCTCCCCGTGCATCTTCTCTTGTTGTTCTTGGCCCTAGGCATCAGCTCCATCCTGTGGCCTCGAATTGAGAAGTCAATCCTAATCTAATTCATGCGTTGGGATAACGAACAATGCACCTCCCTTTTGTTGAGTTGAGGGTAGAGTCTAGAGTTCATTGCTTTCATCTCTCATGAATTTGGTATTTGTGAATGACCTTTGGGGTGGCCTGGCTGGTGCCTGGCCTTGTCGGTGGGTAGCCAGGAGGTCCCATAGTGGCCTTATGAGCTGGGGGGTTGTATGGTGATGCTACGGTGCTGGAGGAGTAGACCCTTTGCCCTTCCTGTTGTGCTTCCATAAGGCGCCTCAGGGCTGGGTATTCCATATTCGCCTCGATTCCTACTGCCAGTACCTCTTCTTCTTGCTCTGCAAAGGGGTTGCACCACTCCTCGTCGTTGGAATATTCATCCTAGATTAGCTTTGTTCCTTCTGAGTTGGCCAAGGATGCTAAATACTGAATACGCCCCAGGTAGTCTCCTTCTGACTCAGGGTCATGCAAGGAGTGATTCATGGACCGGAGTATAGTGGCCCCTGGGCTTGTATCTCCTGCATGGTCACCTTCCTGATGCTCCAGAGGAGAGGATGACTCTGTTGTTTCTAAGAGGGCATGGATAGCTAAGTTCCTATTCATTAGGTCCTGCAGAGTAATGTATTCTTGCCTTTGCAGTGGAGGTGCAATTCCCTCTTGCCTCTTCTCCTTAGGTAAAAGTTGGGAAAATATTGTTGGTACCGAGGGCTCCTGTTGCTCTCCATACTCGTCGTCACTATTTTCATACTCAACGTCATCGTCGCACATCGAGCATCTTTCGCATATAGGGTTATGATTTTCTGCGGTCACTTCTTCAGGCGGTGGTTCCGCATTTTTCGGTATGTAGATCATGCAGTGGTTATAGCTGTAATGCGTGACCATCTAGGCAATGATTTGTCCCTGATACACATTAATAGGGGAGTATGTTGTAGGGAATTCTCGTATGCCAAATGGCATATGCTCAATGGAAAATAGGATCCCTTCCAAGTGATCCATGCGAAAGCAAACTCGTATAAAATAAATTTCTCTAAACCAAACCTATCTTATAGGAGAGTTCTACCTTTGTTGCGTGCCCTTTGCAATCCCGCTTTTCCTTTCGGTTTGTTGGATCTTTAGCACGTTCAAGTGTCCGTGCCTCTATACGTATCCACACGAGCACGCTCTTGTCTCACAAAAGGAAAACTAGAAGAGCTCTCCTTTACTTCTTGCTAGAGAAGTCCCTAAAGGAGAGGAATCTAGGGAAGAAGAGAAAGGAGGAAGAAGACTACTCTTCTTGCTAGCCTACACTCACAAAGCCACACAACCAAAGCTTCCACCAAGCTTCTCAAGCTCTCTCTCACAACCACACCACAATCACAATCCAAATGATACTTTGGCCGGCCACTCCATGGGGCCTTTTATAGGGTTGGCAAAACCCTTTCACCTCCTACAATTTAATGCAATCCATTGCATTGAGACCCCTTTGTTTTGTCGCCACTTAAGGAGACAAAAACCATTTTGTCCCCTTCCACCTTATCTAGCTTAGGTGGATGCTTAGGTGGCATGCTTATGTGGCATGCTTATGTGGCATTCATGCAACGCTAATTAATCTTATTAATCAATAAGCTTATGTTATCATATCAATTAATCTTATTAATTCAATTGCTTATGTTATCATATTGAATTAATCTTATTAAATCAATAAGGTAACATATATTGAATTAATCTCATTAAATCAATTAGCTAAAATTTTATTGCTTAAAGTCCAAAACCATTTTGTACTTAAGCTTATTCCCAAATTATTCTAGTCAAACTAGAATACTCTAATTCTCTAATTATCATGCTCTTGTGTGTGACCCTATAGGCTCTCATAACGCTGGCAAAGTGGATCTAAACTCTTTAGATACACAAGCAATGAGCATCTAGCAATACATCATTGCTACCCAAGTTACGAGATAAGTCAAGATCCGACTAACCTTTCCGTGACTACTATAATATATGACCGTGTCCTTCTATCCTTGATATCGACGATCAATGAGGCATAGACCGTGTCATCCTCGATCAATCTATGTGTTTTTGATCCCCGAGTAAACTAACTCAAACAAATGAGCTCAATATCTCATATTGACTCATTCGAGCATGATGCGTTTTAGTAGTTCTACTCAATCAAAGCCACAGATATCACTCTCGTCATATGGAAGGGATAGATCCCATCTACATCACTCACATCCCTCCGCATAATTTGTTTATATACCCGATGTCGCCTTTATGGTCCACCACATTACGGGTGGCGTTTGTGATACCAAAGTACATAACTCCTTATGTAGGGAACCAGTAGTGACTTGAGGTCTAAGGACTATTCATACCAATAGTCACATGAAAGTTTATGACACTCATATAGCGATCCATGAAACTTTCTCATGGCGAATTGATTCGATATATATTCTCAATATATACCCATGTATCGACTTGATATCATATATCCATGACTTGTGAGATCAAGTCATCAATTGACCTACATGCTAGTCTTTATGTATTAATATTGCCCTTGCATATTAATACTTGACTAAGAACATTTAGAAAGTGTTCTCTCTGACCTCTTAATCAGTTACGCGATTGATGTCTTGTAGATAAGAACCTACTTTTCTAGGGGCATTATTATATTTAAATTAGGTAGCAAGCAAGATGTAAATATAATAACCAATCCTTTGCCTTTATAGAATATGATACAAAATGTTCCTATTCAACCATCACATGATTGGTTCTAGGGCTTTAACTAACAATCTCCCACTAGCACTAGTACCAATCACTATGATATCTAATACCTAGTGACCTAGTGTGACCATCATGCTTCCTCTGTGCGAAGCCTTGGTCAATGGATCTGCGATGTTAAGCTTACGGTACTCTGCATATCCTCACATCTCCTCTATCGATGATCTCTCGAATGAGATGGAAGCGCGCATGATATGTGTTTGGTCGTGATGTGATCGAGGTTCCTTAGCACTTTGTCTGATAGCCCCATTGTTGTCACAGGTCTATTGGATCTGCAATGCTAGGAACTACCCCAGTTCAGCGATGAACTTGCGAGCCAAACGACCTCCTTTCTTTGCATCGGATCTTTGCAATATACTCGGCTTACATTGTAGAATCGGCAAGCTGTCCTGCTTGAACTCTTCCGACTCACGGCTCCACCATTCGAGCAAAACACGTACCCGATTGCGATCTATAGTCATCCTTATGCATTTGGAAGCTTGCATCACTGTAACCCTTCTGATTAGCTCCTCATTGCCTCGAATATCGGAAATATTCTTTCGTTCTTCGTAAGTACTTAAGAATATTTTTGGCGCTATCCGATGACTTTCACTGGATCATTGTATCTACTCGTCATGCTCAAAGCATCACGAGGCGTCGGAGCAGTCTGAAGCATGGCGTACATGATAGACCCTATAGGCGATGCATAAGGGATCTTATCCATGCGATCTCTCTCCTCCTTAGAAGAGGACATTGAGTCTTGAAGACTCACACCATGTGATAAAGCGAAACCCTTTCTTAGAATTTTGCATAGCAAAGCGATCTAGCACTTTATCGATGTATGTACTCTGACTTAGGCCAAGTAATCTTCTAGATCTATCTCTATAGATCTTGATGCCTAGAATATAGGCGACTTCACCTAAGTCCTTTCAGAAACAATTCCCTAACCACATCTTCACATTTGGGTGAGGGAATATCATTTAGATGAGAAGTATGTCATCTACATACAAGACAAGAAATACAAGCTGTGCTCCACTATTTCTCTTGTAGACACAAGGCTCATCTTCATTCTTGATGAAACCAAACTCTTTGATTGCATCATCAATCGAAGATTCCGGCTTCGAGAGGCTTGCTTTAGTCCATAAATGGACCTTTGCGGTTTGCATACCTTTCGGGATGCTTTGGATCTTCAAAACCCTCGGGTTGTGTCATGTACACATCCTCGAGTAGCTTTCCATTGAGCGGTTTTGACATCCATCTGCCAGATCTCATAATCATGGTAGGCTGCAATAGCAAGTATGATCCGAATGGATTTAAGCATCGCAACTGGTGAAAATGTTTCTTCATAGTCAATACCATGAATTTGTTTGAATCCTTTAGCCACCAATCTACCTTTATAGGTATGCTTATTACCATCCATGTCAGTCTTTACTTTAAAGACCCACTTACACCCAATGGGTTTTACCCTTGGTGGATCGACGAAGTCCATACTTGGTTAGTGTACATGGATTCCATTTCGGATCTCATGGCCTCTAGCCATTTCTCGGAATCTGGGCTCATCATAGCTTCTTGATAGGATGTAGGCTCATCAAGATCGACAAGCAATACTTCACCGTTGTCAGTTAAGAGAAAAGAATATCTCTCGGGTTGACGACGGATCCTATTAGATCTACGAAGAGGTTGGTCTTGAGCAGTGTTTGCTCCACAACTCTTTGCAACAATTTCCTCATCCACAACACTTTGTGGTTCTGTTCATTTTCCATGAAGCCTTAGTGTTATCGTCATCTTGAACTTCTTCAAGATGAATTTTACTCCACTAGTTTTCTAGAAATAAATTCTTTTCTAGAAAGAGCGGCATTCTGCAACAAACACCTTGCCAAGTGTGGGATTGTAAAGTAATATCCCTTAGTTTCCTTGGGATATCCGAAATAACACTTATCGATTTGGGTCCTAGTTTATCCGAGACTTGGCGTCTTACATAAGCTTCACAACCCCAAATCTTTATAAAAGACATTTTGGGACTCTTCGGTCCATATCGTATATGGTGTCTTTTCTCTGCTTTTAATGGGGCGCGATTAAGTGTGAAGCGGTGTCTCTAGAGCTAGTCCCCAAAAGGAAGTAGGTAGATCGGTCGACTCATCATTGATCGTACCATATCTAATAGAGTCACGATTTCTCCTCTCGGATACACCATTCCATTGTGGTGTTCGAGTGAGTTGGGATATTATCCCACACTCGGCCAGTGATCACGAAACTCTTGACTAAGGTATTCACCACCTCGATCGATCGAAGTAGCTTATCGCTTACCAAGTTGGTTTTGTACTTCATTCTTGAATGCTTTGAACTTTTCAAAGGATTTCGACTTATGTCTCATCAAATATAAGTAGCCAAATCTACTCATATCATCGAAAGTAATAAAGTACTTATAGCCTCCTCGACCCGACATTGAAAGGCCCACATACATCGGTATGTATGAGTCCTAACAAATCCGTCGCTCTCTCATGTCCACTAAATGGAGTTTTAGTCATCTTTCCTAAAAGGCAAGATTCGCATACCTCATATGATTCAAAATCAAATGAGTCCAATAATCCATCTTTATGGAGTTGGGATATGCGTTTTTCATTTATGTGACCTAGGCGATAGTGCCAGAGATATGCAGTTCGAATCATTCGATTTGAACCGTTTATATTACGTTATAAATTGGGTTATCTAAATCTAGAACATAGAGACCATTCATAAGTGGTGCATTACAATAGAACATTTCATTTAAATAAATGGAACAACATTTGTCCTTTATTATAAAAGAAAAGTTTTCTTGTCTAAACAAGATACTAGATTATGTTCTTTGTCAATGCAGTACATAAAAGCACTCCTCTAGTTCTAAGATAAGCCCTGGGCAAAGACAAAGAATATGTTCCTACATTTCTGGCCTGACTTTTGCGCCATTACTGCTCGTAGAGGTCCACTTCGCCCTTTGCCATTATTCTACTATTTCTCGGTCCACCGCACATTAGTACAAATGTGAGATGCACATCCAGTTATCTAATACCCATGTAGAAGAAATAGATAGATTAACCTCTATAACATGTATACAGCGAAGTCCCACTTCTCTTGTTCTTTACTTCCTCGAGTAGACTTTGCGGATTCGCTTCGATGTCGATCTTACGCAATGGAGCGATCCCTTCCTTAGGTACTTTACCTTTACCCTTTGAAGTGGATGAATTGGCCTTGCCTTTGGCTTAGGTCTTACCCTTGCCTTTGCGCTTACCTTTGTCCTTCTTGACCATTAGTACATTACTAACTTTCTTCTTGAGATTTGGTTCGTGATTCTCAACATCTTTGAGAATCTCGAGCAAAGGTTTATCAATTTCATTCATGTTATAATTCATGGCGAATTGATTGTATGCTTTAAGAACGCGATTGCGGGATAACATCGATTGCCAATTCTTGGCTCGATGGAAAACCTAGTCTTTCAAGGTTCTCAGCGTACCCAATCATTTTGAGTCGTGAGTTCCTCAGTGTTCCTTCTTGCATCTTGCATGCAAAAAGAGCCTTAGACACTTCAAAACGCTCGTGCCTAGCTTGTCCTTGATATAGTTGTTTCAAATGCTCAACCATATCATAGGCATCCATGTTCTCATGTTGCTTCTGAAGCTCAGAGTTCATGGTGTCAAGCATAAGGCATGACACTTCTAATGAGTATTCTTGATGCTTCTTATAAGCATCCTTTTCGACGAGTGGCCGTAGGCGGGTATTTCGGGGTAGCTGCTCTAGGACATATAGTTTGCGTTCTTGCTTGAGGATAATCCTCAAGTTCCTATACTGATCGAAAGTTTGCTCCGTTGAGCTTGTCCTTCTCAGACGGATCGCAAGTTGAGGATGTGTCGTGTTAGATGACATGGTGATCTACAACATTAAAATGCAAAGTTAAGTATCATACCTAAATCATTTAATTAGGCCTTTAATTAAATGAGGCTCCCACTAAATTCTCATAGCTACTATTTAGCTATAAATTTATATGGGATAAAGATCCACATCATAATTCGTCTTGAGTTAGCTTTGGCTAATCGCCCAAGACGTAGTATAATTAGGTAGGCAATCTTTTGCCAATTACATCTGATGTAACTCTTTAATAGCTTTGGTTAAGTTTTAGATTAGTTTAGTGTTTATTCCTAAACCCGACTTCGGTGTGGCGAGGCACAGGCCTTCTTGGATATCGAACAGCGACCACTTCTAAGACAAAGCTGATGTTTGGAAATCACACAAAACTAATGTTAACACTTATGTTCAAAGCTAATATATGCCTCTACTTTCTTAACCAATTAAGAAAACACTTAATTAAGTCTTAACCAAGACTGATAGCGAGACATCACGATTGTCCACTCGCACCCCTCCAAGATAAAATGCATTGCTTTGCTTTGGCAAACCCAATAACAAATGATCGAGGAAGTAGTGAGTACCAACTTTGGTAGGCATATCGTTTAGACTTATTAAGAAATAAACATGTATCATATACATATTTAGCATACATCACATATAAGCTAAACTAATCATGCATCACATACAAGCTAAACTAACATGCATCACATACATATTAAACTAACGTGTCATGGTTATGGCCCTTATTCTACAATCTTCTCAAGCCAATGAAAAGATTGATTGGTCAACCTAGGGATAGCATCTTCTCCTAAGTGCTTCCTTTTGGTTGTCTTGTGTGTTGACTTCCTCCTTGTAACCTCATCTTCCAATGGACCCTCCATCCTTGTTTTGTACATTACAAAAAGAGAAATACTCGAGTTACATTCGAGTCTAAAACTAATTTACAACAAGAATATTAGGAGAAAGGCACGACACGCAGGCCGTATTAAGAATTACAACACACAATCACAAACTTTTTGGGACTAGGCCATAACCATGCACCATGTCATTTTAACTTTTAAAAGACATTGGATATTTTATTATGTTTGAAAATTTGCTAATGCAATTATCAACTCATAATAAAATTTATCCTACTTCTATATCACATATAAAATAGAGAAAATCTATTTTTATACGATCTTTCGCAAGTGGCTCTGATACCACTGTAGGGAATTCTCGTATGCCAAATGGCATATGCGCAACGGAAAATAGGATCCCTTCCAAGTGATCCATGCGAAAGCAAACTCGTATAAAATAAATTTCTCTAAACCAAACCTATCTTATAGGAGAGTTCTACCTTTGTTGCGTGCCCTTTGCAATCCCGCTTTTCCTTTCGGTTTGTTGGATCTTTAGCACGTTCAAGTGTCCGTGCCTCTATACGTATCCACACGAGCACGCTCTTGTCTCACAAAAGGAAAACTAGAAGAGCTCTCCTTTACTTCTTGCTAGAGAAGTCCCTAAAGGAGAGGAATCTAGGGAAGAAGAGAAAGGAGGAAGAAGACTACTCTTCTTGCTAGCCTACACTCACAAAGCCACACAACCAAAGCTTCCACCAAGCTTCTCAAGCTCTCTCTCACAACCACACCACAATCACAATCCAAATGATACTTTGGCCGGCCACTCCATGGGGCCTTTTATAGGGTTGGCAAAACCCTTTCACCTCCTACAATTTAATGCAATCCATTGCATTGAGACCCCTTTGTTTTGTAGGCCACTTAAGGAGACAAAAACCATTTTGTCCCCTTCCACCTTATCTAGCGTAGGTGGATGCTTAGGTGGCATGCTTATGTGGCATGCTTATGTGGCATTCATGCATGTTGAATTAATCTTATTAATTCAATTAAGCTTATGTTATCATATTGAATTAATCTTATTAATTCAATTAAGCTTATGTTATCATATTGAATTAATCTTATTAAATCAATAAGGTAACATATTGAATTAATCTCATTAAATCAATTAGCTAAAATTCTCATTAAGCTTAAAGTCCAAAAACCATTTTGTACTTAAGCTTATTCCCAAATTATTCTAGTCAAATTAGAATACTCTAATTCCTCTAATTATCATGCTCTTTGTGTGTGACCTATAGGCTCTCATAACGCGTTGGCGGTGGACCTAAACTCTTTTAGATACACAAGCAATGAGCGACATCTAGCAATACATCATTGCTACCCAAGTTACTGAGATAAGTCAAGATCCGACTAACCTTTCGTGACTACTATAATATATGACCGTGTCCTTCATCATCCTTGATATCAGTTGATCGATAGGCGTAGGCCGTGTCATCCTCGATCAATCTATGTGTTTCTTGATCCCGAGTAAACTAACTCAAACAAATGAGCTCAATATCTCATATTGACTCATTCGAGCATAACCATGCGTTTTAGTAGTTCTACTCAATCAAGCCCACCGATATCACTCGTCGTATGGAAGGGATAGATCCCATCTACATCACTCACATCCCTCCGCATAATTTGTTATATACCCGATCGCTTTATGGTCCACCCTGCTACGGGTGACGTTTGTGACGATACCAAAGTACATAACTCCTTATGAGGAACCGTAGTGACTTGAGTCTAAGGACTATTCATACCAATAGTCACATGAGAAAGTTTATGACACTCATATAACGATCCATGAAACTTTCTCATGGCGGGTCAGTTCAGTATATATTCTCCAATATATACCCATGTGTCAACTTGATATCATATATCCATGACTTGTGAGATCAAGTCATCAATTGACCTACATGCTAGTCTTTATGTATTAATATTGCCCTTGCATATTAATACTCGACTAGGAACATTTAGGAAAGTGTTCTCTACAGCCTCTCATAATCAATTCTGCCAATTGATGTGCTGTAGATAAGAACCTACTTTTCTAGGGCATTATTATATTTAAATTAGCTGGCACAAGCAAGATGTAAATATAATAACCAATCCTTTGCCTTTATAGAATATGATACAAAATGTTCCCTATTCAACCATCACATGATTGGTTCTAGGGCTTTAACTAACATATGTTAGGTTAAATACAATGATCTTTACTACTCCTGGGTAGTGGCTGTCAATAGTACTAGCCTCTATGCTCAATTGGGTGTCCCTGTATGAAAGGGATCTTGTCGTTATCTATCCATAGATTCTAAATGGGAATTCGAAGCTTATGTCTGTGGAGACTTGTCTTCTTCTCTGTGGGGGAATTTCGCAATTCTCATCGGTCGTTATTTCGTAGCCTGCCGATCTGCTGGTGTATTGCTTGGGCATATGTGCGGTTGGAGATAGTAATCTGACCAGTACTCCTGGTTCACTCTGCTCTCCGACATAAGCCGCTTCTCCTTCAATCAGAACAGTTAGGGAATGTACCCTAAGCTCTTCTTCGTCGCTGGGGACTTCCTCATCCCTAGCATTGTAGCATGGCCTTCCAGATATCGATGGTGCCGTGTACCTATCAAATGTTACGGACATTCTTCCGTCTATCAGGTTTCTGCTTGTGATCTCCCTTGGTTGAAGTGGGATGTTGATTTGTGTTGGCTGAATTACCCAGCTTAGCCCTTGGAGCGTCGTGACCGAGTATCTTCACCCTTGGAGTGCCCTTACTCCGTGGCTTACCAGGTAGTCTACCACTCCTTGGACTTTGTATGAGAAGCCCACATTAGGCGTGTTAGAGAGCCTGCCGATAAGGCCCCTTGTGATTAGCAAGTTCGCCTCTCCATTTCGCCATTGTTCATAGCCTCGTGTGAGTATTGATACTTGGATATTTCTATAAAAATCCCCTATTGTTAGCATCAGATCAGGGATCACGTATACCATTTGGGATCCGTGTGAGAGATCCACTTCCATTGCTGTGATTATGACCCTGTCCCCTTGCCATCTATTGTCTCGGAACAACACGAGAGCGATAGTTCCTTCCTCCTATCTATGTAATGTTTGGATTCTGACTTGGAGGACTCCCAGATGTATGAAGCGCATACGGCTTCGTTGCAGTTGGTTAAAGCTACTTTTCTGGATGAAACTCCTGTCATGCTGCTGGTCATCTGTGCATAGTATGGATTCCTCCGATCTATGCATGTAGACTCTGTGATGGACATCATCCCTCCTGGAGTGGTATAATACTTCCGCCGGCACGATGGAAGCCCCCTCCTGCATAGACAACTGTAGTTGTACCTGAGGATCCAGCTGCTACTCCAACGTTTGCTGGGTGGTTCTTCCCATAATTCGCCGGCCTATCATTCGGATAACTTGCTGAGCGTTGTACATCCGCCTTTGTGTCTCCGATACTTGTTGATTTGGTCTTCAAAAAGTGGAGGGGATTGCTGCTCAGATGCTATGGTTCGGGTTGCCATTTCTGTTTGAGTTTAGCTTGCTCTTCTTTCAGTATGCTGTAGGGGTCCTTGAAGACTCGAAGCTTGCCTCTTGCCTCTTTTGGCCGCTGATACCATGAATTAGATTAGGATCTACTTCTCAATTTGAGGCCGCAGGATGCATGGGATCTTTATTAACACAGGGCCAAGAACAACAAGAGAAGATGCATGGGGAGACTAAGAGAGGAACACCAAAAAGAGTCTTTATTAACACAGAGGGAAGTAAGGAGACTGGGATCGCCGTCTACCTTGCAACCCATTACAAGTGGATTTAAATAGAGAAGGAAAGGTTAATCATCACATGTCAGGTGCTCATTGGGTCCCATCGTCACATGCGGAGATTCTTTTCTTCTCCACCAAGTCAAGACGAGTGGCGGGACAACGCCACTGATGACTCGTCAACCACGGGCTCAAAACCGTGAGCGCCTGAGGTTTCACAAAATCGAGAATCCAAGTGGACCCCGTTGAACAGTATGCCACATGGGCGGGCACACTGTTCGACATGACAAAAGGAAAAGACTCTCGTGGTTGACTCAGCCACGTTACAAGCTGGGCCACTGCGGACGACACTGACACGAGGATGCGTTGGGAAACCGGGTCCTCCACGCTCCATTATTGACTTTGATAATGTACAACCTTCGGATAGCTGGCTGTACGGAGCCGTCGCTGGTTCTTGCCCGACGGACTAGCAACTCCATCACCAATCTTTACGGCGTTTGTTGCGGTCGCTTTCTGTTTCCTCTGTTGCACGGAATACCAACGGAAGCGCCGTCTGCTCGGCCTCACCCTTTTTCGGGCCGGGCTTGGGCTTTCTTTCTGGGCTGCGATTGGATTTGCAGGTGTCGAGATGACTTTTGGAATAATACAAGGCCCACGGGCCTACTTCTGCTCGGTCACCTGTCCTTTCTCCGGGCATCGCCCTACGCCGGAGTTGTTCATCTTCCCCGGGCGCCTATGGTACGGACGAAAAATCCGCTGTTGCAGTGGCGCTCTTGGAAGTCGCAAGGAAGGCGAAAGTGGCACTAGGCTACCACTCTCCCAACCACCTTCCGAAAAAGGATGGGACATCCTTTTAATTGCCGACGAACAGTGGAAATTTTTCGACGGTTCGTCGTCCCATCTAGGTAAATCTTCATCTTTAGCTAGTCGACAGCGTAGACATGCTACCGAGGCTGCTTCACAAGAGCAGGTCGTGGCTGTCTCCCATGAAAATTCTGACTCCTCAGGGGAAGTCCTGCAAGAGTCCCATCTCAAGACTCGGGACTCTTATAGGACTTCCCTTGAGGAGTCAGAATCTTCATGGGAGACAACCACGACCTGCTCCTGTGAAGCAACCTCGGTAGCATGCCTACGCTGCCGACTAGCTAAAGATGAAGATCTACCAAGATGGGATGACGAACCGTTGGAAAATTCCTACTGTTTGTCGGCAATTAAAAGGATGTCCAAGATCTCTTTCATACAGGGACAACCAATTGAGCATAGAGGCTAGTACTATTGACAACCACTACCCGGGAGAGGTAAAGATCACTGTATTTAACCTAACAGACTCCCCTATTAATGTGTATCAGGGACAGATCATTGCCCAGATGGTCACACATTACAGCTATAACCACTGCATGATCTACATACCGAAAAATGCGGAACCACCGCCTGAAGAAGTGACCGCAGAAAATCATAACCCTATATGCGAAGGATGCTCGATGTGCGACGATGATGTGGAGTATGGAAATAGTGACGACGAGTATAGAGAGCAACAGGAGCCCTCAGTACCAGCAATATTTTCCCAACTTTTACCTAAGGAGAAGAGGCAAGAGGGAATTACACTTCCACTGCAAAGGCAAAAATATACTACTCTGCAGGACCTAATGAATAGGAACTTAGCTATCCATGCCCTCTTAGAAACAACAGAGTCATCCTCTCCTCTGGAGCATCAGGAAGGTGACCATACAGGAGATACAAGCCCAGGGGCCACTATACTTCGGTCCATGAATCACCCTTTGCATGACCCTGAGTCAGAAGGAGACTACCTGGGGCATATTCAGTATTTAGCATCCTTGGCCAACTCAGAAGGAACAGAGCCAATCTGGGATGAATATTCCGACGACGAGGAGTGGTGCAACCCCTTTGCAGAGCAAGAAGAAGAGGTACTGGCAGTAGGAATCGAGGCGAACATGGAATACCCAGCCCTGAGGCGCCTTATGGAAGCACAACAGGAAGGGCAGAGGGTCTACTCCTGCAGCACCGTAGCATCACCATAGAACCCCCCAGCTCATGAGGCCACTATGGGACCTCCTGGCTACCCACCGGCAAGGGCAGAACAAGGGCAGGCACCAGCCAGGCCACCCCAAAGGTCATTCATAAATACCAAATTCAGGAGGGATGAAAGCAATGAACTCTGGACTCTACCCTCAGCTCAACAAAAGGGAGGCGCATTGTTCGTCATCCCAACATAGTTGGCCCTCTTTGATAATGTCTTCTCGCGATGGGAATCCATCACCAAGAACCATGTCTCAACACAAGGTTTCACTGATGTACGGGACAAGGCTGAGTACATCGAGAATCTGCTAGGAGAGATTGAGAAGCTAGCATGGATCTAATGGCGGATGAGCTACCCCGTCGAGTATGATGCATTGTTGAGCACGACGGAAGGCAGGGAAGGAACCCATAACATACTTTCCCAAATGAGAAGGGTATTCTCTTCAGAGCATCCATCACAAGGATCCACTGCTATACAAGACGCAGCCTACAAAGACCTGGAAAGGCTATCCTGCGAAAATGTCAAGGATTTGGTCAAATACATGAATGATTATATGCGTTTGGCTGCCAAAACTGGAAGACTATACATGGGGCCAAAGCTATCAGAGAAATTTTGGCTGAAAATGCCTGGGGACCTAGGCAACAGAATCAAGGCTGCATTTGATGAAAAATACGCGGGCCTCACGGTAGGAGTTTTCCCATGAATACTATTCTCTTACAAATACTTAGAGATGGAATGCAAAGATGCAGCTTTCCAAAGGTCCCTCAAGAACCTATCCTTCTGCAGCCAAATCCCCATACCAGGATACTATTAGGAAAAGAAGTGCCTTGGCGTTCGATGATCCAAAACTTACAAAGGCAAGCCCCATGACTCTCACGCCCGCATTGAAAGGAAGCACTTGGTCCGAAACAAAAAATGCAGGTTCTACCTCTACGGAGAAGAAGGGCATTTTGCAAGAGAATGCTCTAACGAGCGACGGAATATCAGAAGAGTCGCGTTGTTCGAACAACTGGAGCTACCAAAAGATTGTGACCTCCTCTCAGTCCAGGAAGGAGAGAACCAAAGCGGCGCCATCTTCAACATTTCCGAAGGAGAGGATGATGAGGAACTCTGTAGGTCTATCCAAACTTTGCAAATTAATGACGAATTTTTAAGCATGCTTGGGCAGATTGATGGGGGATACAAACCCCGAGTGAAGGTGACCGAGGAACAACTGAACTGCAGCCACAACTGGAAGAACAATGAAGTCATATTACCACAACAATCTAGTATGTTTGCCAACCCTCTAGAGGGCAAGGATTCATTGCCCAGAATGCCTCACCACTGCTTGCAATCTGTGTGACCCATACTACTACAACAAGCAGGTCCCAGTCACACCGCCTCCTCCGGCACAGTTTTTCCCAAGCGACCTGATTGAACAACAAAGCTACTACATCTCCTGGTGCTCCGGCGAGATTGAAAGGCTTAAGAAAGAAGCGGAGTTCTATAAAAGGCAGTATGAAGAACTCATGGAGAAAGAATTGACTCATGACTTCCAACAACTAGGACTCGGGGAGCAAGTGGAGATGGCCAGTGCACCTATTGGGGAAAATAACATCGCTACAACACAAGAAGTACAAAAAGGACCCAGGTTAGTAAAGAACATGCTTTACAACCTCAATGTGGAAATAGAGATCCAAGGCATCCCCAGGTTCGCGCTCAGGGCCATCTTAGACACAGGTGCAACTACCTGCTTTGTCGACTTGAGGTTGGTACCATCAGCAGCCTTGGAGGAAATCACCCATGTGGTCCAATTCAGCGGGATAAACTCGCAACAGACGGCCAAGAAGAAGCTAAGGCCGAGAAGGATGTTGATCGAAGGCAATGCTTTTCGTATCCCTTACACTTATGACTTTCCCATGATATTAGGGGATAACATCTAGATGATTATTGGAGCGAATTTCATCAGAGCGATGCAGGGCGGGGTACGAATAGAAGGTAATGTAGTCACGATTTATAAAAAATTGACTACAATTCATACGTTACCTACAATGAGCACAGCCTTAACCATTGAGGAACTCGACCTCGAGGAAGAAGAATATTTACAGATAAAAGAAATGGTGGCTTATTCCACAGGGCCTTCACAGACTAGAGAATTCGGCCCACTCCTAAAGGAGCTGCAAGAGCAAGGGTACATTAGGGAGAACCCCCTAAAACACTGGTCTAAGAACCAAATCACATGCAAGTTAGACATCAAGAACCCAAACTTCATTATTGAGGATAGGCCAGTCAAGCAGCTTACACCAACACAAAAGTCAGCCTTCTCCCGACATGTCAAAGCACTATTAGAAATCGGGGTAATAAGGCCAAGCACCAACAGGCACCGAACCACCGCAATTATCGTCAATTCTGGGACCATGATAGATCCCAAAATCGGGAAGGAAACAAAAGGAAATGAGAGGATGGTATTCAATTACAAGCGTCTCAATGACCTCACCAACAAAGACCAGTATAGCCTACCTGACATCAATACCATACTCCGAAAGGTTAGTAACAGCAGGATCTATTCAAAGTTTGATCTGAAAAGTGGCTTCCACCAGGTGGCCATGCACCCGGAATCAATAGAGTGGACTACGTTCTGGGTACCTAATGGACTATATGAATGAGTTGCTATGCCATTCGGACTAAAAAATGCCCTGGCTATTTTTCAAAGGAAAATGGACAATTGTTTTCGAGGTACTGAAAATTTCATTGCGGGTTACATTGACGACATCTTAGTCTTTTCCGAAGACAGGAAGGAACACGCAAAACACCTTACCACCATGCTAAAAATCTACAAAGAACATGGCCTAATCCTCAGTTCGACCAAGATGAAGATTGCCGTTCCCGAAATAGAATTCCTGGGTACTATCCTGGGGAACAGAAAGATAAGGCTTCAACCTCACATAATCTCTAAAATTACAGACTTCAATGAGCAAGAACTCCTCAACAAGAAAGGATTACAGGCTTGGCTTGTGTTGCTTAACTATGCCCACAACTATATCCCAAACCTTGGGAGGCTGCTTAGCCCATTATATGCGAAAACAAGCCCAACGGGCGATAAGAGAATGAATAGCCACGACTGGACACTGGTCAAGCAGATCAAGGAGCTTGTACGCAACCTCCCAAACCTCGAAGTCCCACCGGAGGACTGTTACATCATCCTCGAAACAGATGGATGCATGACCAGATTGGGGGGGGGGGTCTGCAAGTGGAAACAATAGAAGCAAGACCCAAAGGGCACAGAGCGGGTTTGTGCCTGATGATGGTTGCAGTTCTGGAGAGCGCTCCTTGGTGTTCGCTAGGCAATGTTGGGATGTATACTGAAAAGTCTATATTTTGTATGAACATCTTTATTTTTGAAATAAGAATCACATGATCATTGTTTGTATATTTATGGTTATGCATATTATCTAATATATTACATTGTAGATAACATGGTGTGTAGTATCACACGGGAGATCATATTATCAGTTCCTTGTAAAGTATAAGTAAAGGCTCACAACCGAGATTGTTATGGACAAACCATTGATATGGTTGTAGTGTGATTTGATATTGGTTTGTCTTGACCATAGAATTACACTAGTACACTTTGTGTGTATTCAGCATGACCGACTTAGAGGTGATTCGATTTATTGCTGACTACATAATTGAATCGAACCTCGGATATTATGATGTACATGCTCTTAATCCCGATATAATAACGGGCACATGTACTTAGTATTTATTTCTTTGATTTACCAATGGATGAGATTTATAGAGTAAATCGATATGCTTGGTTAGGAAATGATATCATTTACATGGTGTGCCGTTGATTATAGGAGGAAATCATGTCATATATATTAGGATGATGATGTCCCCTTGAGGAGCTTATAAGATTCATCATGTAAACCCTGCAGGTGGACTTGGTCCAGCATGATGATAAGGTTGAGTGGTACTACTCATGGAGTTAGATGTTAATTAATTAATTGTCAGTAAATTAATTAATTGACGGACATTCGAGATCTTAAATACGGAGAGATATTTGTACAATTAATATATGGAGCTCATATTTATTTATGGGGTTGGTGTGGTAGATCAATGATAATTTTCTAGTGGAATGAATTATCATTAATGGATCGGACTTTATATGAGCTTGATCCATTGAGTGGCCAAGATCCAACTCCTCCTCATGGTCCCTATTGTAGCCTATTAAAACCCTCATGAAGCCTAGATCCGATGGTGGAAAATGGAACTCTAGATCCGACGGTAGAGATTAAATCTCTAGATCCGACGGTGAAAATTAAATCTTTAGATCCGACGGTTGAGATTAAATCCCTAGATCCGACGGTTGAGATTAAATCCCTAGATCCAACGATGGAGATTGAAAGGAGGCTTAAGCCTAACTCTATAAATAAAGCTTAAGGGGTGGGCGGCAAGAACAACTTAAGGAGATTAGGTTTTGCTTCAAGGATTGAGCAGCTAGGGTTTGGAGAAGTCTTGGGCGGCAAGTTCTCCTATCTTCCTAGGGTTTTGGCCGGCGCCGCTCTTCTCCTTTCTCTTCTTGGCCTGCGGTCCAATCCTCTTCCTCTCCTCCTTGGCCGGTGGGAACAAGGGTTAGGGTTATTCCCTTAGAGCTCTTGGCCGGTGCCCACTCCATCTCCTCTCCTTGGCCGTTGGTGAGGATCAAGCTTGGAGCTTGGTGGTCGGTTCTAGATAGGGAAAAAAGTTTTGCTTTATTCTTCCCTTTGTTCAGAGCGAGCAAGGAAAGGAAGAACATGATCTAGGAGGCTTCTACTTTTGGAAGATCGTCGCCCACACGACGTCCAAAAGGAGGAAGGACATACAATAGAAGATCAAGAGGTATAACAAGAGGTATAAGCTTGTTTACTTTGATTAGTGTTCTTTTGTATTATGTATATATAATTGTTTACAATTGTATGTGACTAATTTACTTGGACCCAGAAGACAAACACAAAAATCGACGATCCGTACATCTTCTATTCCGCGGCTAATCGAAAAAAAGAGGTAGGTTACTTGAACAACAAGTTTGTTCAAGTGACCACTCTATTCGAATAGCACGACGATGAATCGGTTGCTTGGGTAATCCCTCTAATCTAGGATTAATTTTTTTTAATCCGGAGATATAGATGGGATCGCCATACACAAGCGACCGAGTTGAAGTGGGAAGCGAAGTTTCCACCTTCAAGTGATATCAGAGCTTTGGTTCCGCAAAACCTTCAAGTGGTATCAGAGCCACGGTTTTCAGTTTTGTGTGTTTAGGATTCGATTACTTTTATGCACTTATCATATATTGTATGTGCCGGATAATAGTAAGATGTGCGTAGGCTAACTTTTTGGTTGAAGCCATAAGATCCAACTATTATGGCCATATGTGTGTGTATGTGATTGGATGTGTGTAATTGTATTATTATTTGAATCTTCGGGGTTGACGAGACTAGTATTTAATTTTTGTAATTAAGTACGACATTGTTTAGCCAATCTTTTATTTTAGTTTACTTTCGATCTAGATTTCATGTACACTCCTTCGTGGAGTATAGGATCAATGGATGTAAATTAAAATATATTTTCTCGGCTCGGATCTTCGGATGACTTGTACATGGCGTAGGGAGAAGCGGATGAGATTGCGATACGACGGGAGGCATATTGGAGAACAAAGCCATAATAGTTGGAAAATATTTTTTTTTTCATATTTATTGCTTCTTATTTGATATGCATGTCGTGTGCTAGGAAAATTTCTCAATTTTAAATTACTAAGTGGGAGAGGGATATTTTTTTAAAAAATTCTCACGACCTCCTTTACGATTTGACATGTGATGCAAACAAACTTGCGAGTCGGCTCTGAGTGCCTTCCTCCCCATCGGATGAGTTTGTTTTGCGGATCACAGGGTCGAATATGGTTATAGGAAATTATTTAGGAGCGTGTATACTTCCCCATCGGAAGGCACATAACCTGAGATAATTGCCTTGGTACCGAGTAATGGTGAACACTTAGATGCAAATAGAAGTATCATCCCCATCGGAATCACTGCTTTTATTTGTAGGGCCGAAGAGGAATCAACTATTAATTTTATTTGTCAAAAAGTTAGGATGACAAGATAGTAAAATAAATGGGTAAAACCTTCTCTTATAAATGTAGAATTTGTATACGTCCACACGATCGTGACATACAATATTCTCGGTGTTTTGAGGTGTTGGTTGATTTTAAAATTTTATTATTTGAGAAATCAATAATTTTTTGAAATCTAATGTTTTGATCTATGTTATTCTTAGGTTTTTAAAAAATGACTTTCAACCCGCTTGCTGTGATATTAAAAGAGAATAAACTTACTAAATCTAATTATGTTGATTGGAAAAGGAATCTTGATATTGTCTTGACTGCTGAGGAGTACAAATATGTACTCTTCGAAGAGTGTCCTCCTAAGCCTGTGAATGATTCTGGGAAAAAGGAGAAGGAGAATTATAAGATGTGGATAAAGGCTGATGAGATGACGTGATGTTACATTTTGACTTCTATGTCAAATGTATTGCAACATCAGCATCAAGCCATGCCCACTGCTTATGACATGATGCTCAATCTCAAGGAGCTTTTCGGACACCAGAATCGGACTGCTAGGCAGGAAGCCATGAGGAACTTGATGACGACCATCATGATCGAGGGAACACCCATGAGGTATCATGTTCTCAAGATGATGACTCATTTGAATGAGCTGGAAGTCCTTGGAGCTGAGATCGATGGGAAAACCTAGGTCGATATCATTCTCCAGTCTCTACCTAGGAGTTTTGAACAGTTTCGCCTGAACTACAACATGAATAAAAGGTTGTATTCGTTGGTGGAGCTTCTGATAGAACTCTAGGCGGCAGAGGAGCTTTTTCGTTAGAGTGCTTAGGCTCGGGCCATGATTGCTCAGAAGGTTTCGACTTCTAAGCCGAAAGGCAAGAAGAAGAAGAAACAAGTGGAGCAAAGGTGGCGGGAGAAACTCAAGGAGGAGTGAAGAAGCCGAAAGGCAAGTGCTTCACTTGTAAGCAGACTGGACATTGGAAGAAGGACTGCCCCAATCGGAAGCAGAACAAAGGTATATCTTTTGGTCTAGTCGTTGAAACATGTTTAGCGGTGTTATCTACCGGCACCTGGTGTGTAGATACGGGAGTCACTGATCATGTCTGCAATATTTTGCAGGGGTTCTAGGAAACCAAACTGGCTGAGGGGGAGATTACCGTCTACTTGGGCGATGCTACGAAGGTGACGACTATTGCAGTGAGAGATGTTTATTTGTCTTTTGAGAGGAGTAAAATTTTGATTTTGAAAAATTACCTTTATGTACCTTTATTTAGAAAGAATTTAATTTCGGTTTCTAAATTGTTTTTGGATGAATATTCTATTTCTTTTAATGACAGAGTTGTTATAAAAAGGAATAGGGAGATTATCTGTTCTGGTGCGTTGATAGACAATTTATATACACTTGAACCAAAAGCTCCTATGATGCAAATAGAAGTAAATAACTCATCTTCTAATTCTAATAAGAGAAAAAAACCTTCGAAAATAAACCAAACATATCTTTGACATCTAAGGTTAGGTCATATTAACCTAAGTAGAATTCAAAGGTTGATAGCTGATGGACCTCTGGGTTCATTAGTGGTGAAAGACTTCCCAACCTGCGAATCTTGCTTGGAAGGTAAAATGACCAAGAGGCTTTTTAAGGCCAAGGGGTATAGAGCCAAAGATGTGTTAGAATTGGTTCATTCTGATTTGTGTGATCCTATGTCTATTCAGACAAGAGGTGGTTTTGAATATTTCGTCTCTTTTATAGTCGATTATTCAAGATATGGATATATTTACTTGATGCACCGTAAGTCTGAATGCTTTGACAGGTTCAAAGAATTCAAGGCTGATGTGGAGAAATGTTAAGATAAAAGTATCAAGACACTACGATCTGATCGTGGTGGTGAGTACCTCTTGGGAGAGTTTAGTAATTACTTATCAGAGGTTGGGATTCAATCCCAATTATCTGCACCCGACACACCCCAACAGAATGGTGTAGCGGAGCGAAGGAATATGATTCTTATGGAGATCTGAGTTATTCTGAGTTGCCAGATTCGTTATAGGGGTATGTTCTGGATACGACAATGTATATTCTGAACTTGGTACCATCTAAATCAGTGCCTTTTACTCCCATAGAATTGTGGACTGGGCGAAAGCCTAGTCTGAGATATATTCGGACTTAGGGGAGTCCAGCATATGTGCTGAAGGCAGATGCTGGTAAGCTGGAACCTCGTACAGAAGTGCGCATGTTCATTGGCTATCTTAGAGGAACGAAAGGTGGTTTGTTTTATAGTCCTAGAGATCAGAGGGTGATCGTTAGCACGAACGTCAGATTTCTAAAGGAAGACTATGTGATGAACCACAAACTCATGAGTAAGATTGTTCTGGAGAAATTGAGAGGGGAAGTCACTACTTCAGTACCACCGGTACAAGAGGATATACCACAAGTGACTGCACCGCGGGCCACAGAGGATACACAGGTGATACCTCATCGTAGTGGAAGGGTTGTTAGACAGCCTGATAGATTTATGTTATTAGGAAAATCTTCTGATTTGGTCCCTGACGAACATGAACCTGATCCCTGGACATATGACGAGGCAAACCAAGATAAAAATACAGTATCTTGGCGAAGTGCAATGAATTCTGAGATAGAATCTATGGATTCAAATCAGGTCTGGGAGCTAGTAGAACCACCCAATGATATTAAAACCATTGGATGCAAGTGAGTCTACAAAAGAAAGAGAGGAATAGACGGGAAAGTTGAGACCTTCAAAGCAAAGCTTGTTGCGAAAGGGTATACTCAGAAAGAGGGTATCGATTATGAGGAGACTTTTTCGCCGGTAGCCATGCTTAAGTCTATTCGGATTCTCTTTTGTATTGCTGCTCATATAAATTATGAGGTGTGACAGATGGATGTCAAGACAACTTTTCTTAATGGAAGTCTTGAGGAAAACATCTATATGAAGCAACTAGAGGGATTCATTGCAAAGGGCAAAGAGCATCTTGTGTGCAAGCTTAATCAGTCAATTTATGGATTGAAGCAAGTTTCGAGATCTTGGAACATCCGCTTTGATGAGGTAATCCAGTCTTATGGATTTATTCAATGTCCGGATGAGTCTTGTGTGTACAAGAGATGTGACGAAGACGTAGTGATATTTCTTGTACTATACGTAGATGATATTTTGTTAATTGACAACAATGTCAAGGTGTTATCAGACGTAAGAGTATGGTTGTCCAAACAGTTTGATATGAATGACTTGGGAGAAGTGAGACACATCCTTGAGATCAAGGTTATAAGCGATCGCAGGAAAATGATGTTGTGCTTATATCAAGCTTCATACATAGACACCATTATGACTCGTTTTAGCATGCAGAACTCCAAGAAAGGTTTTCTACTTTTTAGGCATGGAGTACCTTTATCTAAAGAGATGTGTCCTAGAACATCAAAGGAGATAGAGGAGATGAAGGCTGTTCCTTATGCTATGATATGTACGAGACCGGATATCTGCTTTACCGTGGGCATGGTTAGCAGATATCAGAGTAATCAAGGACAGAGACATTGGACTGCGGTTAAGCATATATTGAAGTACCTGAGAAGGACTAGGGATTATATGCTGGTATACTAGGCAGATCAATTACTCCCTATGGGTTACACAGATTCTGACTTTCAATCAGATAGGTATAATAGTAAGTCTACCTCAGGTTTTGTATTTACTTTAGGAGGTGGAGCCATTGTATGGAGGAGTGTCAAGCAGAAATGTATGGCGGACTCTACCATGGAAGCTGAGTATGTGGCAGCGTCTGAGGCGGCTAAAGAAGCTGTATGACTCAGGAACTTCTTGATGGACTTGGATGTGATTCCTGGTTTGTCCAGAACTATCACAATTTATTGTGATAATAGTGGTGTAGTTACAAACTCGAAGGAACCATGAGCCCATAAGACAAGTAAACACATAGAGCGTAAGTACCACCTGATACCATAAATCGTAAAGCAAGGAGAAGTTGCTGTGACCAAGATTGCATCAGAGGATAACCTGACAGATCCTTTTACTAAGGCCCTTCCAGCGAGAGCTTTTGATAGATATGTGGAGGGAATGAGAATCAGATATATGGCAGTATGAGGACAGCATAGTCTTTTAGTATAAGTGAGAGATTGTTGGATGTATACTGAAAAGTCTATCTTTTGTATGAATATTTTTATTTTTGAAATAAGAATCACATGATCATTGTTTGCATATTTATGGTTATGCATATTGTCTAATACATTATATTGTAGATAACATGGTGTGTAGTATCACACAGGAGATCATGTTATCAATTCCTTGTAAAGTATAAGTAAAGGCTCACAACCGAGATGGTTATGGACAAACAATTGGTATGGTTGTAGTGTGATTTGGTATTGATTTGTCTTGACCATAGAATTACACTAGTACACTTTGTGTGTATTGAGCAGGATCGACTTAGAGGTGATTCAATTTATCGCTGACAACATAATTGAATCGGACCTCGGATATTATGGTGTACATGATCTTAATCCCGATATAATAACGAACACATGTACTTAGTATTTATTTCTTTGATTTACCAATGGGCAAGATTTATAGAGTAAATCGATAGGCTCGGTAAGTTGGGAAATGATATTATTTACATTGTGTGCTGTTGATTATAAGAGGAAACCGTGTCATATATATTAGGATGATCATGTCCCCTTGAGGAGCTCATAAGGTTCATCATGTAAATCCTGCAGGTGGACTTGGTCCGGCATGATGATAAGGTTGAGTGATACTACTCATGAAGTTAGATATTAATTAATTAATTTTCAGTAAATTAATTAATTGACGGACTTCGAGATCTTGAACACGGGGAGATATTTATACAATTAATATATGAAACCCATATTTATTTATGGGGTTGGTGAGGTAGATCAATGATAATTCTCTAGTGGAATGGATTATATCATTAATGGATCATACTTTATGTGGGCTTGATCCTGTAACGCCCGTAAAATTCTAAACTATGCCAAGTAATTATATAGGTTTTAAGGCCATAAAAGGTTTAAAATAAAATAAAATAAAAGATAGTTATAGGTAGGATTTGAACCATGAACCTCCTAATAGGGAGGTAGTCTTGACACCACTAGACCCTAGGATAATTTATGGATAAGATATATAAAGAATATACAAAGAATATAGATGGGAAGATGAGGAGTTGGTTCATCCCCTCCCATGAAAGGATGAAGAGTGTTCATTCCCTAGGTATTAAAGAGGAGAATTAAAAAAAGAAAGGAAGTAAAACCCCACTTTCCTTCTTCATTCTCCTTCTTCCTCATCCTTGGCCGAATTCCCCATTTCCCTTTCCTCCCTTTTTCATCCCGAGCTCTAGAAATTTTATAATAATTTTTGTATGATTATAATGGGCTTTATGTGGGATCTTCCAAAAATAAAAGAAAATGAGTCAAAAGGATACAAGGCCTAAGAATTGAACCCCAAACCTCTAGAGATAACCAAGCCCTATAGATGCATCCACTAACCAGAAGCCCAATGAGATGTTATTAGTAGAGGAATACGGGAAATGATAGTTAAGGGTAAGGGAGGCTAAGGGACACTTCAAGAGAATAAATAGGGAATGAAGGGACAAAAGAAAGGCCACTTCTCCACTTCTCCTTCTTCTCTTCTTCTTCCTCACCGAAATCTATTCCTCTCCCTCTCCATTTTCATCCTTTGACCGAACCCCATCCAAGCAAGGAGAAGACTAGGTTTGACTTTTCCTTAGGTCATCTTCCCACTAAAAGCAACGCGAAGGATGTAAGTATCCCTCACCTGCATACGAGTAGCTTCGATTGATGTTTTGTAAAAGAAATCCCTATGATATATTCGGCCAACATGGATTTTAGTGTTTTATGGAAGTTCTATATCTTGTTTTACATGGAAATAATGATGTTAGGAAGTAGAATGAATTAGGTTAAAAGTTAACCCTAGGAACCCCTATGAACCATTCGGCCAACTTGGATTTTTGGTATTTTATTGAAGTTCTATATCTTATTTTACATGCAAATGATGATGTTAGGATGTAGAATGAATTAGGTTAAAAGTTAACCCTAGGAACCCCTATGAACCATTCGGCCAACTTGGATTTTTGGTATTTTATTGAAGTTCTATATCTTATTTTACATGCAAATGATGATGTTAGGATGTAGAATGAATTAGGTTAAAAGTTAACCCTAAACATCTCTAGGAACTATTCGGCCATCATATATTTTTGATGATTAATTGAAGTTCTATACTATGTATGATATGCATATGGTGATGTTAGTATGTTAGAGGAATTAGTTTAAAAGTCTAACTCTAAAAGCCTACATGGACCATTCGGCCACCCTTGGGTTTTCATGTTTCAATGAAGTTTTATACAATGTTTTGTATGCATATGATGTTGTTAGTATGTTAATCGAATTAGGTTAAAAGTCTAACCCTAAAAGCCTACCTGGACCATTCGGCCACCCTTGGGTTTTTATGTTTCAATGAAGTTTTATACAATGTTTTGTATGCATATGATATTGTTAGTATGTTAATTGAATTAGCTCAAAAGTCTAACCCTAAAAGCCCTTTGAACCATTCGGCCACTCCTTTATTTTGAGGATTCAATGAAGTTTTAATCCATGTTTTGTATGCATATGATCTTGTTAGTATGTTAATTGGATTAGGTTAAAAGACTAGCCCCGAAAACCTACATGAACCATTCAGCCAACCATTGTCCTTTAACATGTTCTAGGTTAGGTTAACATGTGTTTATGTTTGGGTGAATTCATGTTGACTTGTGATATTAAATGATGTTAGATGAAGATAACATGCTTTAGGTTAGTGTTTACTTACTCTTGATGTTTATGCCTTATGCCATGCCCTATGTGTATGTGATATTTAAGATATGTTATGAAATGAAATACGATACTATTATGAAATGAAAAACGATATGTTCATGAAATGAATGTGATATGATTATGAAATGAAGTATGATATGTTATGAAATGGAAAATGATATGTTCACGAAGTGAAGTATGATGTGTTAGGAAATGAAGTATGCTATGTTTGCAAAATGAAATAAGTTATGTTATAATAAAAGCATATAAGTATTTTACCTTCTGCATGACTTGTACCAAGACCTTAACAAGGTCCAAAGGGATGGGCTCCTAAGACGCCCTAGGTCGATGGAGTAAGACTCGGGCCTAGGATGGGCCTCTATGTATGATTGCTCCTAGGTCGATGGAGTAAGACTCGGGCCTAGGATGAGCTTCTACGCTATGACGATTGCCCTAGGTCGATGGACTAAGATCGGGCCTAGTAACCTAGTAGGTTCGAGACTTGCTACCTCGGGTCTATTTAGGGATGCGTGCTATGATGATGAAGAAGTGGTACAATGTCGGGCCCAAATATGTTGAGATTATGTTACGTACCTATAAAATATGTTTTCAAAAAGCATCCTACATATGTTTATATGATTTGGTGGTTATGTTCACATGCTATGTTGATATGTCATATATATGTTGCATGTTATGTTTGATATGTCATGTTTATGCTGCTATGTTACATATGATGTATGTTATGTTTGATATGTCATGTTTATGCTGCTATGTTACATATGATGTATGTTAGGTTTGAATATGTCATGTTTATGCTGCTATGTTACATATGATGTATGTTATGTTGATATGTCATGTTTATGCTGCTATGTTACATATGATGTATGTCATGTTTGATATGTCATGTTTATGCTGCTATGTTACATATGATGTATGTCATGTTTGATATGTCATGTTTATGCTGCCATGATACATATGATGTATGTTATGTTTGATACGTATTTACATGATATGCTGCTATGATATATATATGTTACATGTCATGTTTACTTAGGTTACTTATGCTACATGTTAAGTTGCTTACGTCATGTATGTTACATGTTATGTTGCTTATATGTTATGAATGTTACATGCCATGATTAATGTCGATATATGGGCTTTGTGAGTAGAACAGGATCTTACTAAGCCTATGTGCTTATAGTTTATCTTTCCCTCGTACTGCAGATAAGGGTAAGGGATGGATAAACTAAAGGGAGCAGCAGGAGGGGCCAAATGTGTGTGGTAGTGGCATGGTGGAGAAGATTCGTTATGTCTATATATATATGTGTTTCCCTATGATGATGACGTTTATGGATGTCCTTATTTATGTCTCCTTATGATGATGATGTTTATGAACTTGAACTAAGCACTAAGTATCTATATATGTTATGATGCATGCTCTATGTTAATAAGAAGAAGTAAGGAAGAAGTAAGAAGAAGTATCTATATATATTATGATGCATGCTCTATGTTAAGAAGAAGAAGTGTCTATATATGTCAATGCATGTTTATGTTTTAAAAGAAAAGAAAAAAAAAATGTGTCTAAAGTTTTCCGCTGTAAGAAGTACGAAAAATGTATAAAGTCTTCCGTTGTAAGTAATGTATGTATGTACGGTTGCGTCACGCGCCGCCCCTCCGGACTTCTGGTCCAAAAAGGGCGGGCGTGACAGATACATTGAGTGACCAAGATCCAACTCCTTATGGTCCCTATTGTAGCCTATTAAAATCCTCGTGAAGCCTAGATCCGATGGTAGAAAACCCTCATGAAGCCTAGATCCGATGGTGGAAAATGGAACTCTAGATCCGACGGTGGAGGTTAAATCTCTAGATTCGACGGTGTAGATTAAATCTCTAGATCCGATAGTGGAGATTAAATCTCTAGATCCGTCGATTGAGATTAAATCGCTAGATCCAACGGTTGAGATTAAATCCCTAGATTTGATGGTGGAGATTGAAAGGAGGCTTAAGCCTAACTCTATAAATAAGGCTTAAGGGGTGGGCGGCAAGAACAACTCAAGGAGATTAGGTTTTGCTTCAAGGATTGGGCGACTATGGTTTGGAGAAGTCTTGGGCGGCAAATTCTCCTATCTTCCTAGGGTTTTGGCCGGCGCCCCTCTTCTCCTTTCTCTTCTTGGCCGGCGCCCCAATCCTCTTCCTCTCCTCCTTGGCCGGTGGGAACAAGGGTTAGGGTTCTTCCCTTGGAGCTCTTGGCCGGTGCCCACTCCATCTCCTCTCCTTGGCCGACGATTAGGATCAAGCTTGGAGCTTGGTGGTCGGTTCTAGATAGGAAAAGAAGTTTTGCTTTATTCTTTCCTTTGTTCAGAGTGAGCAAGGAAGGGAAGAACGTGATCTAGGAGACTTCTACTTTTGGAAGATCGTCGCCCACACGACGTCCAAAAGGATGAAGGATATACAATAGAAGATCAAGAGGTATAACAAGAGGTATAAGCTTATTTACTTTGATTAGTGTTCTTTTGTATTATGTATATATAATTGTTTACAATTGTATGTGGCTAATTTACTTGGACTCCGAAGATAAACACAAAAATCGGCGATCCGTACATCGTCTATTCCGTGGCTAATCGAAGAAAAGAGGTAGGTTACTTGAACAACAAGTTTGTTCAAGTGACTACTCTATTCGAATAGCACGACGATGGATCGGTTGTTTGGGTAATCCCTCTTTGTCTAGAATTATTATTTTTTAATCCGGGGACGTAGATGGGATCACCATGCACAAGCGACCAAGTTAAAGTGGGAAGCGAAGTTTCCACCTTTAAGTGGTATCAGAGCTTCGGTTCCGCAAAACCTTCAAGCAAAGCCTACCGCTGGTGCTTGTAAGGCTTCCTGGTATGATTCCGTACCTTTAGTGTGGATGAAGTTGTTGCTACTCATGCGGAGGTCCACTGTTGTATGCGTTGGAGGAGTTCCTCAACTTGGTTGAGTTTCTCCGTTAGTTCCTCCGTCGGCAGATCGCTTCTTCCGCGCAGCTTAGGTTGCTTGAAACCTCTGCTGTCGATCCCCGGGATCACTGGCGTCTTGTTTGGAAGCGATGCAAAGTAGAGTAGTGAGAGAAGTAGTTGTTTCTTCTAGGGTCTAGATTCACCCTTCAAGTTTCTGAATGACTTCTAGAATTAACTTGAAGTGCTTAAGGTGAACTCGTGCAGATAAACAAGTTCGGTTGTAAATTACAGAGATGTTTTGGGCGAGGTGAGAATTGGAGATTCTTGGTTTTGAGGTTAGGCCAAGGTAATCTAGATTCGTAGTTCGGGATGTTCTATACCATTCCTGGATGACTTCTTCCCATCTATCAAACATTCGCCAGACTATTTGTTTTCGGCTAGCTCATGGAGGTGTGCCCTTGGTTTTATAGAGTCCCTGACTCTTATCCAAGTTATGACCTCCCCTTTTGCTTACCTCCAACAAAGAGTATGGTTTCAATCTATGGGAAATCTTTGGAAGTTTAGTGCCCGATAACTGGAATAGAGTATTCCTTGACCTAGTAACGGCTTAAGCTAGCATCATTTTTGCTAGCTCTGATACCATAAAAAAGCATGTACAAAATAAGAACAAGGAAAAATGATGAAAAACTCACAAATTCTTATTGAAGTCTTGAAACTAGAGTGAAGCTCAAGTGATGCTTGAATGTGCTTCGCAATGGTGGGAGGTATCTTCTTATATAGAAGGTGAACCGGGTGCTCTAGGGGCCCCATCGTCATTCGCCTTTCTTTAAAGAAGATTCCCAAGACAAAGCATTCCCGTGATGGGTTTGCTTTATAGCTCACACTTATACAGAGCATTCCCGTGATGAGTTTGCTTTACAAGTCTCAAAGCATAAAACATACACTATCCCGTGACGGATCGCACTACGTGCCTACTTTCCGTATAGGGAATCTACTTTACAGCTTGAAGTGAGACATTTCTTTAGCGGTGTTTTTGATCATGTCTATAGCTGTTGCCAGCTGTTTGTCCACTTCTCGTGTGCTCTAGTGCCAGTCCTTACACCAATTATCGGAGGTGCTTTGTCTGACACACTCCTGCAACTTTAGCATGTGGAGTGTCTGGAGCTGCTCCAATGCTCTTGCATCGGTGTTGGCTGCTTGTTTCTAGAGCTGATGGAGTAGGTTACTGATTTGCTTCTCTTCTGCCAGCATGAATCGTCCTTCTTGAATTCGTCATTGTTTGAATTTGAGTAAATCTTCATATTGTTGGCTAACAGTTCTAGTGCTCCCATGCTGGAGTAGTTCTGCGTACTGTAGGTTAATTGGTTGAGGGCTTTTGTTAGCTGGGCCTGTGCAGTCGTATTCAGGTTGGCCTAAAGTTCTAGCAGTGCCGCGTTCACTTGTCCCAGCTGTTCTAATAGTTCGTCCGATCATTTTGAAACAATTAAACAAGTAATTAGCCTTGATAAGCTATCAGCTAGTTGGTTATCTTGCCCATTAATATGCTCGAAAGTGACCGCTACTCCTGTGCCGGTGATGTAGTCCGTGAAGGCAAGCCACCTTACATGGGAGGGTTTGTTGTTTGAGGTTTTGTTGAAGAAGCTAATGATGGCCTGGCAATCTGTTCTGATGATAACCTCACTTTTGTCGAGGAAATATATCTTGAGTGCCTCAAGAGTGTTCATCATAGCATAAATTTCGGCGTCTATGGTTGACTTCGGAGAGTTGAATTTGTCACTTGCGTAGGCACAAACCTGCTCTGTGCCCTTTGGGTCTTGCTTATGTTGTTTCTACAAATCCAATTGCGGCCCAGAAAGAAAGCCCAAGCTTCGAAAAGGGTGAAATGAGCGACGACACTTAGTTGGTATTCCGTGCGAGAGAAGCGAGCGGCAACAAACGCCGTGAAGATTGGTGACGGAGTTGCTAGTCCGTTGGGCAAGAACCAGCGACGGCTCCGTACAACTAGCTATCCGAAGGCCGTACATTATCAGAGTCAATAATAGAGCATGGAGGACCCGATTTCCCAACGCATCCTCGTGTCAGTGTCAGTCGCTGTGGCCCAGCTTGTAGCGTGGCTGAGTCAGCCACGAGAGTCCTTTCCTTTTGTCGTGTCGAACAGTGTGTCTGATAAGCACCCAAAGGTTGTCGCCCATGTGCCATACTGTTCAACGGGGTCCACTTGGATTCCCGATTTTGTGAAACCTCAGGCGCTCATGATTTTGAACCCGTGGTTGACGAGTCATCAGTGGCACTGTCCCGCCACTCGTCTTGACTTGGTGGAGAAGAAAAGAATCTCCGTATGTGATGATGAGGCCCAATGAGCACCCGACATATGATGATTAACTTTTTCCTTCTCTATTTAAGTCCGCTTGTAATGGGTTGCAAGGCAGACGACGATCCCAGTCTTCTTACTTCCCTTTGTGTTAATAAAGACTCATTTTGGTGTTCCTCTCTTAGTCTCCCCGTGCATCTTCTCTTGTTGTTCTTGGGCCTAGGTACCGGCTCCATCATGCGCCCTCGAATTGAGAAGTCAATCCTAATCTAATTCATGGTATCAAAGCTTAAAAGGAGTCTTGAGAAGGAGGTTTGAGCTGTGCAAGGTGCTGTTTAAACTGTATGCTGACTGCAAAGGAGACGCCTGTGTGTGAAGTCTACTGACCGAAGGCGACAAAAGACGTAACCGCCGTAAGACACAAGAGGCGCAACAAAGAGAAGTTGAGTTCCAGAGTCGGGAAGTAGCCACCACCTCTGACGTCAGCAGCCACAACAAGCACAGTCTCGTTCAACTCAGCCTTTGTTCAAGACCATCAAGTACAAGGATGGAAGGATCCTACTACTCGGATGGTGAGCAACATGTTTTCTATGGAGATTTCTACAAGGACCCAACGAACATCGAGGTCTGGAGCGACCTAGACTACGATGAGGGAAGAAGCGAGAAGGACTAAGATGACTATCCTTACGATCACTCGTCGTCTCCACAACAACCAGTCGGAGGTTGTTGTGCCTACGAAGCGTCATCTGACTCAATTGACGAAGGATAGTCACAGCCCGACTGCTCCTGCTAGCATGCTTCAACATCCGGATTAGGCGATGATTCCCGACGCTTTGAATCTGAAGAAAGTCGCACGTCGTCCGATTGGGAAACGGACGACGATGATAACTCAGTGACTAGTGATGCATCAGGTAAACTTTGTTAGTAATATATGAGAGATGTCCTAAGAAAATCGTCTTATGTTTAAACCATTTATATGATAAATGAAGATTCACTATTTGAGTATACATGTATTTGATTAGATCTTAAACTCATTTATTGAATGTCAACAATATGATTCACAGTATGAGAGAATTTTTAATTGGATCACAACTAGTGAGTATCTCTACATGTGTAATTATGATGTATTAGAATTATCCCTAGTCGATGAATTGATGGATTTGAACACCATCAATTTTGTCGAGACTAGCACGAGATATACTCTTTGGTGTATCCAAGCAGCTGATTCTCACTGGCTAGAGACATTGTGATGTTCGGAGTTAATCGTGGATGCTAGTTATGATAATTAGTTCATTGGAGTGGCCAACTGTAAGACTTCATATGGTTCTCTATATATATTGATATGTCAATGAAGTTCTTACTGCAGCTTAAGTGTAATGTTTCTTTGACTTGCGGTATTCAAGTCATCTTGGTCATGAAGACTTATGCTTTTACATCTTAAGCGAGTATCTCCAAGGAGATGTGGACCTGGGATGATTGGGTATAAGTCGAAGTAACCGAAGGTGTTTGAATAGCCTACAAAGGATTCACCACCTCTTACGAGGAGATGTATACCCGTGGTCTCTCATCGGATTGTTACTAAAGTCTTTGGCCAAAGCATTGCATGTTTAGAGTATGATACTCTTGGACACATATGCAGTAACTAGAATCCAGAGGACGAGGAAGTAATACTTGGGCTAGGTGTGACGTAGTCATCCTAGTGGGGACTGACACAATAAACCATGTCTTGAACCAAGTGGGTATAAAATGAGTGAAGGGAATGGAGCACGATTCATTGTAGCTGCTGAAGGGTTTCAGAAATAGTTCTGGATCAATCGTTGATCTTTCGGTTAATTGAGGATCATGATGTACTACTAGGTGCCACTCATGATCACTCTATAATTAATGGTTAATTATAGACGATCAACATAAACTGAGAACCTATTTGGTCACACACACAATGAGCGTAATCCGAAGGATTTAAAACGAGCTTGAGAATGAGATTCTCAGACCGAGAGAAACTAGATTTGGTTGGACCAAACAAGGATCGAGCATGAAATCGTTTCAGTCGCAATGGAAGCGTGGATGAGACGTGTCTTATAAAGACATGATGGATGAACCAAATTGGTTTGATTCTAATCCAATGGTGAAGAATAAACCAAAGGGGTTTGGTTTATTTTAAACGAATGAGCCAAAGTTGGTTCGGTTCGTTTTAACTTAAAATAGACCAACTCAGTTCGGTTTATTTTAACTTAAGTTATTGGAGCGGGTTAACGGATTTATTGGTTATGAACCAATAACCGTTAGGAGAATGTGTTCTCTATAAAAACAGGGCTTAAGGATTTTGTGAAAACCTAATCCTAGTCTTGCCGCCCCAACCCTTCCTTCTCCTTGCCGCTGCCGCCCAAGCCTTCCACGCTGCCAGCCTTGTGCCGCCATCCACCTTGCTGCCGGCGTCCAAGCTCCTGCCGGCGATCCTCCGGCGACCCTCCGACGACTTCCCTTGGCTCAGGTGATCGAGGTGCAGCCGACCATCCTCTTTGGGTCGACGCAACCCCTCCACCAATCTATCCAGAATTTTGGACAACTTCCTCCTTTTGTGTCAGAGCGTTGTTTGGACGACATTTGAAGCTCCGACAGCGGCTACCTTGCCGGGGATTCGATCTCCGATAATCCTCATAGGTGGAGGACGAAAGATTCGTCAATCGGTTGACGAATACCTCTCCAGAGAAGCGAGTTTTGGGGACTCGTTTTTGAATCCGAATTTTGATTCGGATTGTGATCCTCTCTCGATCACATTGTCTTCGTCACGAGGCTAGTGACTCTTGCGAAGACGAGGCTTGTAGCTTTGTGAAGTTATCCCGATGATACTCGGTGTGGATACGAATATAGGCACTTCTAGCGAGAGTTGCTCCGGTTGATGCTTTTCCCGCTGCACGTGATACGTCAGGTATACCTAGTATAAATTTTCTTTTATTGCAAAATTTGAAACTACAATTATTTCTACACATATTGTATCTTGCATGCGTGTGGTGTGTGTGTTGTAATAAATTAGATTTATTGCTTTTAATTCTTCCACTGTGCACATGTTTACGAAATATGTTCGAACACACACTCGCCGCGGTGCCGGAGAAACCTAACAGTGGTATCAGAGTCCAGGTTGTGTTTCGACATAATCGTAAAATTATTTTGCGATAGTCGTAATTGTATTTATGGAAATTTTCTACTTTTGGAAAGTTTAGAAGTATTTATGGAATTTTTCTAATTTTTGAAAGTTTAGAAGTATTTATGGAAATCTTCTACTTTTGGAAAGTTTAGAAGTATCTATGGAAATTAACACTTTCCATAAATAAAATATATGATTAAATTTGGAAATTTATTTCCTAATTTAATCATGATTTGATTTGGGGAATCAAATCTAAAATATATTTTATTTCCATAAATAATTTTATTAATTTAGGAAATTTATTTCCTAAATTAAATTTGACTTTCCTTAATTAACACTTTCCATAAATAAAATCCGTGACTAGATTTGAAAATTTATTTCCTAATTTAATCATGATTTGATTTGGGGAATCAAATATCAAACATATTTTATTTCGATAAATAGTTATGACATATAAGGAAATTTTGTACATGTCATAGTTGTATGCTATGTAGTTGCATTAGATGCATATCATTATGTCATGCGTGTCGTGACATATAGATGTATGTCATGCCATGTAGATAATAGTTATTTGCATGCAAAAGAGGATGAGACATTAAAACTCTTACACAATATTAAAGCCTACACCTTCCATTAATATGGTTAGAACCAGAGTTTTGTTTCTTGTTTGGGTTGTTGGACTTTCTCCAAGCTCGGCTCGAACCCAAACATGTTTAAACCATGGAATAATTTAATACTAATATGGTAAGAGTCAGAGGTCAATCGTTAGCTTTAGTTGTTAGACTCTCTCCAAGCCGGGTTAATTGGTTGAATGCGTTCTAACTATATTAAAACTATTTCTTGATTAATGGGTTGACTTTAACTTGGAGCATCGATTTGTTGAACTCTCTCCAAGGTCGATGTGAAGGGAGGTGAAGTTGGGTGTTATGCATATGATGCATACTTGTTAATGAGTTAACAACCTGATGTATGTGTGAACATTCAATTAGTTGATAGCACATTGTGATAGTTGCATATATGTGATATGCAATCGGTATACATGAAACCTACCATTGTAGCCATGAATGGCTTGTTGGACTCTCTCCAAGGTTGTTCATATCTATGTTGGATATCAACCCATTCGAAGATGGACCTACAATCTCCTGAAGTGATTTTGGGGTTTTTGAAATTCGAAAAATGAATGAAAATTATAAATGTATGTTGATGCATTTTAAATCATCTTTCTCATATATACTCGTTTTGTATTTCTAGGTTAATCGATTGATCATGATGTATTTGAATTTGCACTCTATTTTGGATTCAAATAAATTTACTGGGTCGAACTTCTTGGACTGACTTTTGGATTCAACCTGAGAATTGTTCTCAAGGTTGAAAAGCTTGCGAATGTTCTTAAAGCACCTCTTCCCACCCATCCTAGTGACAATGCAACTCCGGACCAATTGTTGGCCTATCAGAAACATGTGACTGATTCTGAAATTGCGAGTTGCATCATGCTAACCACGATGGTACCTGAGCTGCGGAAGCAGCATGAGCATATGAATGCTCATATCATAGTCTTTCATCTTTATGAGTTGTTTGATGAGCAAGTGAGATTCGAAAGGTTCGAAGTCTCCAAGCTCCTCTTCACCTCTGAGATGCAAGAAGGTTCATCTATGGTACTGCTTAACATGCTGAAGACTGTGGAGCCTTCTGTGAAGCATGAGCAGGGGATGGTGTTGTTAGTTGATTCCTCGAAGAAAGGTTCTAAGAGGAAGTCAAACTAACAGCAAAAGGGGAAGAAAAAGGCTAAGAAGGTAGAACCAACACAAAAGGGCACTTGCCATCATTGTGGCAAGGAGGGCCATTGGCGAAGAAATTGCAAGATTTATCTTGAGTCCGTGAAAAAGGATAAGGCATTAGATGCCTCATCTTTTTCATATATCTTCGTTATTGATTGTTATTCTATTTTCTCAAACACTTCGGTATTAAATACTAGGTGTGACTCACATATATGTAATGACATACATGAGCTAAGGAATAGAAGAAGACTTGTCAAGGGAGAGTCAAATTTACGTGTTGGGAATGGAGCAAAGGTTGCTGCACTCGCCATCGGAACGTATTTGTTAAAACTCCTTACAAGACTTGTCTTAGAACTGGACAATTGCTTTTATGTTCATTCGTTGATAAAAAACATTATTTCTATTTCTTGTTTAAATAGAAATGAGTACCATTTGACTTTTAGTAACAAATGTTACATAACTTTGAATGACATTCTTTATGGAACTAGAATTTTGAGCAAAGATATTTATACGTTGGACGTATCCAATGCCATTTTCAATATCGAAGCGAGCAACAAGCATGCTCGAAAAAATAATCAATTAGACTCCTACATGTGGCATTGTCATCTTAGCTATGTGAGCAAGAAATGCATGTCCGAATTACACCGATGTGGAATTCTGGAATCGTTGAATTAGATTCATACAATACATGTGAATTATGCTTAAAAGGCAAGATGACCAAGTTATCTTTTACTGGAAAAGGTGAACGGGTGGGAGAGTTGCTAGGTCTAATACATACTGATGTATGTGGACCTATGTCAACTCAAGCTCTAGGAGGCTATAGCTACTTCATTACCTTCACCAATGATCACTCACGGTTTGCATGTGTTCTTGATGAAACACAAGTCTGAAGCCTTTGAAAGGTTCAAAGAATTCAGAAATGAAGTAGAGAAATAACATGACAAGAGTATTAAAATACTTCGATCGGATCGAGGTGGTAAATACTTAAGTCAAGAGTTTCTAGATTATCTAAGAGACAATGATATATTATCTCAATGGACTCCGACATATACACCGCAGTATAATGGTGTATCTGAGAGGCGTAATTGGACCTTGTTGGACATGGTCAGGTCGATGATGAATCATGCGAATCTTCCCAAGTACTTTTGGGGCTATGCACTTCAGACAGCTGTTTACTTGCTAAACAGAATGCCAACCAAAGTAGTCTCTACTACTCCATATGAGATATGGAATAGTAATAAACCTTATGTATCTTACTTGAAGATATGGGGTTGTCCTGCTTATGTGAAGTGGACTGTATCAGACAAATTGAATGCTAAGTCTGATAAATGTCTATTTATTGGATACCCTAAGGAAACAAGGGGTTACCAATTCTATCATCTTGTGGAACAAAAGGTATTTGTTTTAAGACATGCTGTGTTTCTAGAGAAAGAGTTTCTCTTGCAAGAAAACAGTGGAAGTGTCGTTGAGCTTGAGGAGGCTCGAGAGACTCCAATAGACATTGATGAGATACCTGGTGAAGCACCACAACCGATAACTCATAGTGATGAGCCATCGGCTAGACCTATTGTGACACATCTTTGTAGATCTAGTAGAACACGCAACATTCCTGAGAGATATGGATTTCTCGTAAGTGAATCGAACGACGTGTTACTCATTGATGATGAGGAGTCTACCAGTTATGATGAAGTTCTGAAAAGTTCAGAAAGGGATAAGTGGCTTAACGCCATGAAGTCGGAAATGGATTCCATATATAAAAATCAAGTTTGGAACTTGGTTGACCCACCTAAAGGCATAAAGCCTATAGGATGCAAGTGGGGTTTCAAGAAGAAAATCGACATGAATGGTAATGTGATTACCTATAAGGCTAGATTGGTGGCAAAAGGGTATCGTCAAAAGCAATGTGTTGATTATGACGAGACCTATTCACTTGTTGCTATGCTTAAATCTATTCGGATGCTCCTGGCCATAGCGGCTCATTATAATGATGAAATATGGAAGATGAATGTGAAAATAACTTTCCTTAATGGAAACCTACTCGAGGACGTGTATATGATACAGCTTGAGGAGTTCACATCGGTTGATAAAACCAAGGTATGCAAACTGCGACGATCCATATATGGACTCAAGCAAGCATCCAGGAGCTGGAATATCCGTTTTGATGAGACAATCAAAAGTTTGATTTCTCATAAAATCCAGACGAACCTTGTGTGTACAAGAAGGTTAGTGGGAGTACAGTCGTGTTCCTAGTATTGTACGTCGATGACATTACTTATAGGAAACGATGTTTCTATCTTACAGTCAGTTAAAATTTGATTCTCCAAGACGTTCTCCATGAAATACCTGGGAGAAGTAACCTACATCCTTGGGATTAAGATCTATAGGGATAGATCGAATCGGTTGCTTGGTCTTTCGCAGTCTACATATATAGACCGAGTGCTAAAGAGGTTTAGCATGTCGGAATCCTAGAAAGGTTTCCTACCCATCAGACATAGGATACACCTTTCGAAGTCTATGTGTCAGTGCACAGAAGACGAGAGGATTTGCATGAATAAGATACCCTATGCATCCGTAATAGGATCTATCATGTATGCTATGTTATGTACGAGGTCCGATGTATCGTATGCTCTGAGTGTCACGAGTAGATACCAGTCTGATCCAGGAATGGATCATTGGGCGACTGTTAAGACGATCCTGCGCTAACCACTTGACACCTGATTTACTCCCTCCACACGTAGGGGCAGCGGTGGGGGGCCTTCTTTTTATAAACTAAGGATGTGTTCCTAATATATGGAGAAGGGGACATGGTGATACGCGGGTATACGGATGCCAGCTTTCAAACAAACAAGGATGATTCAAAGTCTCAGTCTGGGTATGTATTCATCTTGAATGGAGACGCAATAAGTTGGAAAGGTTCCAAGCTTGACACTATAACAGATTCCGCCACTGAGGCAGAATACATTGCCTCAGTGGCGGTTTGGATTAAGAAGCTCATTTCTAAACTTGATGTGGTCTCATCATTGATCCAAACATGAGTTTCGCCACTATCATCTGATTAGAGGATCATAAGTAGGAAGGAAATACAAATCGAGAAGATTCCCACTGAAAGGAACTTAGCGGATCCTTTAACTAAGGCCTTACCTCAAAGTAAGTTTGAGGATCATGTTAGAGCTTATGGTATTAGATACCGTGGCGATTGACATTAGGTCAAGTGGGAGTTTGTTAGTAATAAATGAGAGGTGTCCTAAGGTATCACCTTATGTTTAGACCATTTATATGATAAATGAAGATTCACTATTTGAGTATACATGTTTACATGTATTTGATTAGATCTTAAACTCATTTATTGAATGTCCACAATATGATTCACAACATGAGAGAATTTGTGATTGGATCATAACCAGTGAGTATCTCTACATGTGTAATTGTGATGTATTAGAATTATCCCTAGTCGATGAATTGATGGATTTGGACACCCATCAATTCTGTCAAGACTAGCATGAGGTATACTCTTTGGTGTATCCAAGCAGCTGATTCTCACTGGCTGGAGACATTGTGATGTTCGGAGTTAATCGTGGATGCTAGTTATGGTAACTAGTTCATTGGAGTGACCAACTGTAAGACTTCATATGGTTCTCTACATATATGGATATGTCAATGAAGTTCTTACTGCAGCTTAAGTGCGATGTTCCTTCGACTTGCGGTATTCAAGTCATCTTGGTCATGAAGACTTATGCTTTGACATCTTAAGCAAGCATTTCTGAGGAGATGTGGACCCGGAATGATTGAGTATAAGTCGAAGTAGCCGAAGGTGTTTGAATAGCCTACAAAGGATTCATCACTCCTTGCGAGGAGATGTATATCCGTGGTCTCTCGTCGGATTGTTATTAAAGTCTTTGGCCAAAGCATTGTATGTTTAGAGTATGATACTCTTGGACACATGTGCAGTAACTAGAATCCGGAGGATGAGGAAGTAATACTTGGGCTAGGTGTGACGTAGTCGGCCTAGTGGGGACTGACACAATAGACCATGTCCTGAACCAAGTGGGTATAAGATTAGTGAAGGGGATGGGGAATGATTCATTGTAGATGCTGAAGGGTTTCAGAAATAGTTTTGGATCAACCGTTGATCTTTCGATTAATTGGGGATTATGATGTACTACTAGGTGTTACTCACGGCCGTTCTATAATTAATAGTTAATTATAGATGACCAACATAAACCAAGAATCTATTTGGTCACACGCACAACGAGCGTAATCCGAAGGATTTAAAATGAGCTTGAGAATGAGATTCTCAGACCGAGAGAAACTAGGTTTGGTTGGACCAAACAAGGATCGAGCATGAAATCGTTTCAGTCGCAATGGAAGCGTGGATGAGCCGTGTCTTATGAAGACATGATGGATGAACCAAATTGGTTTGGTTCTAATCCAATGGTGAAGAATAAACCAAAGAGGTTTGATTTGTTTTAAACGAATGAGCCAAAGTTGGTTCGGTTCGTTTTAACTTAAAATAGACCAACTCGGTTCGGTTTATTTTAACTTTAGTTATTGGAGCGGGTTAATGAGTTTTTTGGTTATGAACCAATAATCGTTAGGAGAATACGTTCTCTATAAAAACATGACTTAAGGGTTTTGTGAAAACCTAATCCTAGTCTTGCTGCCACAACCCTTCCTTCTCCTTGCCGCCGCCGCCCAAGCCTTCCACGCCACCAGCCTTGTGCCACCGTCCACCTTACTATCGGCGTCGAAGCTCCTGTCGGCGATCCTACGGCGACCCTCCGGCGACTTCCCTTTGCTCAGGTGACCAAGGTGCAGCCGACCATCCTCTTTGGGCCGGCGCAACCTCTCCACCAATCTGTCCAGAATTTTGGACAGCTTCCTCCTTTCGTGTCGGAGTGTCGTTTTGACGACGTTTGGAGCTCCGACAGCGGCTATCTTGCCGGGGATTCGATCTCCGGTAAACCTCATAGGTGGAGGACGAAGGATTCGTTAATCGGTTGACGAATACCTCTCCGGAGAAGCGAGTGACTCTTGCGAAGACGAGGCTTGTAGCTTTGTGAAGCTATCCCGACGATACTCGGCGTGGATACGGATAGAGGCAATTCTAGCGAGAGTTGCTCCGGTTGATGCCTTTCCCGCTGCACGTGATACGTCAGGTATACCTAGAGTAATTTCCTTTTATTGTAAAATTTAAAATTACAATTATGTCTACACATGTACTATACATGCGTGTGGTGTATGTGTTGTAATAAATTAGATTTATTGCCTTTTAATTCTTCCGCTGTGCACATATTTACGAAACATATTCGAACACACACTCGCCGCGGTGTCGGAAATCCAACAAACTTTGCCATGGTTCCACTGACCGCTCTAACTCTTGTTGGACTTCCCTTGAGGAGTCAGAATCTTCATGGGAGACAGCCACGACCTGCTCCTGTGAAGCAGCCTCGGTAGCATGCCTACGTTGCCGACCAGCTAAAGATGAAGATCTACTAAGATGGGACGACGAACCGCCAGAAAATTCCCACTGTTCGCCGGCAATTAAAAGGATGTGTCATCTTTTTTCGGAAGGTGGTTAGGAGAGTGGTAGCCTAGTGCCAGTTCCGCCTTCCTTGCGGCTTCCAACAGCGCCACTGCAATAGTGGATTTTTCGTTCGTACCATAGGCGCCCGAGGAAGATGAACAACTCCGGTGTAGGGAGATGCCTGGAGAAAGGACAGGTAACCGAGCAGAAGCAAGCGCGTGGACCTTGTACTATTCCAAAAGCCATCTCGACACCTGCAAATCTAATCACGACCCAGAAAGAAAGCCCAAGCCCGACGCAAAAAAGGGTGAGGCCGAGCAGACGACATTTCCATTGGTATTCCATGCAGCAGAGGAAACGAAAAGCGACCGCAACAAACACCGTGAAGATTGGTGACAGAGTTGCTAGTCCGTCAGGCAAGAACCAATGACGACTCTGTATAGCCAGCTGTCCGAAGGCTGTACATTATCAGAGTTAATAATGGAGCATGGAGGACCCGGTTTCCCATCGCATCCTCGTGTCAGTGTCGGCCACTGTGGCCCAGCTTGTAATGTGGCTGAGTCAGCCACGAGAGTCCTTTCCTTTTGTTGTGTCGAACAGTGTGCCTGATAGGCACCCAAAGGGGGCCGCCCATGTGCCATACTGTTCAACGGGGTCCACTTGGATTCCCGATTTTGTGAAACCTCGAGCGCTCACGGTTTTGAGCCCGTGGTTGACGATGTAGGGAAAAATCTGGATCGTGACATTCACAATATCGCGGGCGAATACTTCACACAATTGCAGCGAAAACAAAATATAAACCAGATCTCTCCAGCGATCCATGCAAAACATATATATTGTTTCGATTAACCTACTTTGTCTAGATCTTATCTAGAAAGAGAAGTATACCTTCGATGCGAGCCCTTCGCAATCCCGCAAATCCAAGTGCTGCCGGATCTTAATACGATAAGAACAACTGTATCTCCACTGTATCCACACTGACACTCAGTAGTTTTGGAGTCACGTTGTGCTAGCAACCTTAGCAAAACACCAAGAACACTTGGAAGAAGAAGGAGAAGAAGGAAAGACTTTTCCTTGTCTTGCATGTCCAAACTCAAAAGCCTCTCTACCGAAAAACTCTTACCTCTCATCCCATGAAGAGACTTCTTATCTCCATCATGAATACCAAGACCCTTGGTATTCCATTTCTTCAATGCATTAAACCTCTCATCTTCTCATCATGAATACCAAGACCCTTGATATTCTCATGCATGATTAATCACATTAATCACGCATGATGATCGATGACCCTTGGATTTTTCGCATGATGAATCATCTTCCATGGTTTAACTTGAGTCTAACTCAAGTTTAACTAGCTTGAGTCTAACTCAAGTCTTGGCCATTTGCTCAATTAAAAGAAATCATCTCCAAAACAGAATGCCATTTGTGTGTGACTCAATAGGCTCTTGTAACGTTGGCAATATGTCTAAAACCCCTTTTTAGACACATAAGCAATGAGCGACATCTAGAAATACATTATTGCTACTCAAGTTATAAGAAAGTCGAGATCCGACAATCTTTCCGTGATTATTATCATGTATGACGGTGTTCTTCTATCCTTGATATCTTAGATCGATTAATGAGGCATAGACCGTGTCATCCCCTTATCAATCTTTATGTTTCTTGATCCCCAAGTAGACTCACTCAAACAAATGAGCTCAATATCTCATATTGACTCATTTTAGCATGACCATGCATTTCGTGATCATACTCTATCAAGAGGCCAAAGATATCACTCCCATCATATGAGAGGGATAGATCTCATCTACATCACTCACATCCCTCCACATAATTCGTTACATACCCAGTAATCGCCGTTATAGTGCATCCTGTTACGGGCGACGTTAGACGATACCAAAGTACAAAACTCTTTATGTAGGGAACCGTAGTGACTTTAGGTCTAAGGACTATTCATACTAATAGTCACATGAGAAAATATATGACACTCATATAACGATCCATGACACTTTCTCATGGCAGGTCAATTCAGTACATATATTCTCCAATATAAATACCCATGTGTCAATGTGATATCACATATCCATAACTTGTGAGATCAAGTCATCTATTGACCTACATACTAGTCTCAATGTATCAATATATCCCTTTGTCTATTAATATAATACTTGACTAGGAATATTTAAGTGTAGTGTTCTCTACAACTTCTAATAATAAATTCTCCCAATTGATAAACTGTAGATTAGAACCTACTATTGAAGGGCATTATTATATTTATTTAGCTGGCACACGCATAAAGTAAATATAATAATCAATTTTTACTTGTTATTAATGAAATATGATACATATGATCCCTAATCAATTATCTCATGATTGACACTAAGGACTGACACTAACAGACGAGTCATCAGTGGCGCTGTCCCGCCACTCGTCTTGACTTGGTGGAGAAGAAAAGAATCTCCGCATGTGACGATGGGGCCAATGAGCACCCGACATGTGATAGTTAACCTTTTCCTTCTCTATTTAAGTCCGCTTGTAATGGGTTGCAAGGTGGACGACGATCCCGGTCTCTTTACTTCCCTCTGTGTTAATAAAGACTCGTTTTGGTGTTCCTTTCTTAGTCTCCCCGTGCATCTTCTCTTGTTGTTCTTGGCCCTAGGCACTGACTCCATCCTGCAGCCTCGAATTGAGAAGTCGATCCTAATCTAATTCATGGTATCAGAGCTTGAAAGGAGTCTTGAGAAGGAGGTTTGAGCTGTGCAAGGTGCTGTGTAAATTGTATGCTAACCGCGAAGGAGACGCCTGTGTGCAAAGTCTACTGACCGAAGGCGACAAAAGATGTAACTGCCATAAGATGCAAGAGGCGCAGCAGGGAGAAGTTGAGTCCCGGTGTCAGGAAGTAGCCACCACCTCTAACATCGGCAGCCACAACAAGCATAGTCCCGTTCAGCTCAACCTTTGTTCAAGACCATCAAGTACAAGGATGGAAGGATCCTACTACTCAGATGGTGAGCAACATATTTTCTATGGAGATTTCTACGAGGACCCAACGAACATCGAGGTCTGGAGCGACCCAGACTACGATGAGGGAAGAAGCGAGAAGGACTATAATGACTATCCTTACGATCGCTCATCGTCTCCACAACAACCAGTTGGAGGTTGTTGTGCCTACAAAGCGTCATCTGACTCAGCGGCGAAGGGCGATCCGCGGCCATTTGCTCCTGCGGCCGCGCTTGACGTGAATCATGCGATGATTCCCAACGCTCTGAATCTAAAGAAAGTCGCAACTCATCTGATTGGGAAATGGACGACGGTAATAACTCAGTGACTAGCGATGCATCAGGTAAAATTTGCCTTGGTTCCACTGACCGCTATGACTCTTGCAGGACTTCCCCTGAGGAGTCAGAATCTTCATGGGAGATAGCCACGACCTGCTCCTGTGAAGCAGCCTCGGTTGCATGCCTACGCTATCGACCAGCTAAAGATGAAGATCTATCAAGATGGGACGACAAACCGTCGAAAAATTCCCACTGTTCGCCGGCAATTAAAAGGATGTCCCATCTTCTTTTGGAAGGTGGTTGGGAGAGTGGTAGCATAGTGCCACTTCCTCCTTCCTTGCGACTTCCAAAAGCGCCACTACAACAACGGATTTTTCATCCGTACCATAGGCGCCCGGGGAAGATGAACAACTCCGACGTAGGGCGATGCCTGGAGAAAGGACAGGTGATCGAGCAGAAGTAGGCATGTGGGCCTTGTACTATTCCAAAAATCATCTCGATACTTGCGAATCCAATCGTGGCCCAGAAAGAAAGCCCAACCTCGGCCCGAAAAAGGACGAGGCCGAGCAGACGACGCTTCCGTTGGTATTCCGTGCAAGAGAGGAAACGGAAAGCGACCGTAACAAATGCCGTGAAGATTGGTGACGGAGTTGCTAGTCCGTCAGACAAGAACTAGCGATGGCTCCGTACAGCTAGCTGTCCGAAGGCTGTACATTATCACAATCAATAATGGAGCATGGAGGAACCGGTTTCCTAGCGCATCCTCGTGTCAGTGTCGGCCGCTGTGGCCCAGCTTGTAATGTGGCTGAGTTAGCCACAAGAGTCCTTTCCTTATGTCGTGTCGAATAGTGTGCCTGATAAGCCCCCAAAGGTGGCCGCCCATGTGCTATATTGTTCAACGGGGTCCACTTGGATTCTCGATTTTGTGAAACCTTGGGCGCTCACGGTTTTGCGTGGTGGCCCGCTGTCTCGCCACTCGTCTTGACTTGGTGGAGAAGAAAAGAATCTCCGCATGTGACGATGGGGCCCAATGAGCACCCGACATGTGATGATTAACTTTTTCCTTCTCTATTTAAGTCCACTTGTAATGGGTTGCAAGGCAGATGACGATCCCAGTCTCCTTACTTCCCTCTGTGTTAATAAAGACTCGTTTTGGTGTTCCTCTCTTAGTCTCCCCGTGCATCTTCTCTTGTTGTTCTTGGCCCTAGGCACCGGCTCCATCCTGCGGCCTCGAATTGAGACTGAGCTATTGCCGTCGTCCATTTCCCAATCGGACGAGGTGCTGAAGGATCGATGAAGTGTGGATATGGCCGGCTAGAGGGGGGGTGAATAGCCCTCTTTTGTTCGATGACGTAATTCGCTTGTCTACAAACAATATTAGCGCAACGGAAAACAAAACTAAACAAGCAAATCAAAGCAACAAGAATAAAACCAATGCTAACACCAAGTCGTAACGTGGTTCACGACTACGTCGCTAATCCACGGTCTCCGATTTGTCCTCGGTGAATCACTTCGCAACAAATCCACTATTGGTCTCTCCTTTGCACCAAGCTAGGTGGAGGTAACCCTTACAACTCAAGAACACTCATTCTTTTACAATTGATGTGAAAGAGAACTAGAAGAAGGAGTTTATCACTTGTAGAGCACTTGGATGATGGTTTGGAATATGAGCATTAGCTATCCAAAAGGCCACACCCTCTCTTTTTATAGAGAGGGCTGATTTCTTTCCGTTGGCCGCCACTCATTGCTGCCCTTAGCGGATCACGCGCCTACAACGCCTCCTAACACGTCGGATCCCGCCCGTTGTAGTCCAACAGAACTCTTGGCGATCGGTGATGTAACCATCGATCGATTCGCCTCCGTAATCGTCGATCGGGCTCACGAGAGGTTCTGCGCGACTTTTCGGCGATCATTGCCATTCCATGGCGATCGGCTGCTGCATAAACCCACGATCGGATACCGGTCGAACCCGTTACTCGAGTAATCATTGCCATTTCATAGGCGATCGGAGTGCCGTGTGAACTTAACATTCGTTTGAGCTTCCGACGCTCGGGTAAGCTTCAACCCTTGCGGTCGAGCCTCCGACACTCAGGCATTCGACCAAGTTCACCTAATGAGCTACTTATAATTCACTCATTCTCTCATCTCACTCGAAGTCCCTCGCCGAAGCTCTCTTCGTTCGTGGCCACGTCCCTCGGCAGCATCAGGCGCACGACTCTTCAATGCTCCTTCGAGTCTCTTGCCTCCGAAGTCTGCTTCCTTGGCTTCGCTTTAAGTCATCTCGTCCGGCGGTCCCTCGGCAGCATCAAGCGCACGACTCTACAATGCTCCTTCTCCGACTCAAGCACGAGGTTTTGAGTGGTGAACCCATCAAGGCTCCATGTGCGAATTACTAGGTCCTGCAAGACTCCAACGCACATATCAAATCATAATAACAACCTAACTTAAACCCTTTGCCACACACATCAAAATCTTATCATGGCAAGAGATTGTCCTAACAATCTCCCCCTTTTTGATGTGTGACGATCCGTTTAAGTTAGGTAAAAATATTTGATAAAATATTAAGGAAAGAAATCATGTGAATAAACATCATTAGCAACTCTCCCCCTTAATACATGAAACTCCCCCTAAATGCATTCCCCCTTACTTAAACATATATTTTTCTCCCCCTTTGACACCATCAAAAAGATTAAACAAAGTTTATATATCATGACATCAAGTTTAGAGAGAAACAAAAATCAAAATCACTCAAAAACCTGATAAAATAAGTTTACTGTGCTTGTTCATAGTTCATCAGTCGACTGCTATCAGTATGGCAGTCGACTGACACAATGAAATCCAAATTTCTGATTTTCTGGACGAATTTCAGAAATGCACTATAAATTCTAGAAAATTCAAAAAATAGTGAAATTTGGGGAACACATTTCTTTTAGGGTTCTTTATAAGTGAAAAATAGTTTTCCATAAAAAACATTATATTTTCAATGATTTGCCAAAAATCCAAAAGCTTTAAAAACAACTAGTGTTTTGATCAAGTTTGTATCCATTTTAACATCTAGTTTTTCTTTGGATTGTTTCAAAACATGAACACACAGATTTTAAAGTAAGAAATTATTTTGAAAACATATGAAATATCCAACCATGATCTTTGGGCAATATGTCTATGAATTAAACATAAGTCTTCCCCATGATTGGTCTATTATTGCTATTTGATACTTTAAATGACCATCTAAATGACATAGGCATTAGTGGACCATTAGTATCATCCTATCATCTCACCCATGCTAAGTTTTCAATCAAGGTAGCCTATGGTGAGTGTGAGATGTATCCTAACAATGTTTGTATATACTTAATCATTATTTTCATGCAATTCTATCCATAGTTAAGTATCATCCTAACATCCGACATGATCATAAAGACATATGAATTAATTTTACATTATGACCATGAAACAAATGTATTTATCAAATTGTGATCATGCATTAGGTATTACATCATGATAATAAGGTAAACATCACCTAAAACATGATTTATCTATTTATAGGTGCATTATCATCACCTAATACTATTTCAAAAATGTTGTTCCACCATCTTAAGTCAACCAACAATATGATATAAGTAAATTGTATATGGTTGACTACCCTAGGGTTTTCCTAACCCTTTAGGATGAATTTAGGAACCCAATATAAATTCTTTCCTATGAGGTTCACTAAAAATTCTTTAGTGATCCATTTTCTAGCTATTACCTTCTTTTTATCTTGACCCCTAGTAATTAAGCATTTATAGGCCTTTTCATTTTTCTTTTCCTTATATCCTAGGTATTTCTTATTGAAACTTGTTCTTTGGCTCCCTATGATCATGTTCAATGTATTTGAGCCAATTGTAAACTTTTCTAGGGTCTTGGTCAAATAATCTACCTTTTTTCTTAGAACCCTATTTTCATCCATACATGCATCACTAATATTAAATGACATATATTCATGTGAGCATGCATCATTTAAGCTAGAAGAAATATTATCATTTACATTTAAGCATGCTTTTTCTAATTTATTTTCTAAGTCCTTAATTTGATCTAGCATGCTCTTATTTTTCTTTTTAGCTCTAAATAGATCTTTAGTAAGACTAGAAATCATGGAAACTATTTTACTTGGTGAGAGGTTCGTTACCATAGTCTCCATGTCTTCTTCTTCGGATGCGGAGGATGGTGAAGAAGCTCCCCCTTCACTAGAGCTCTCTTCACTTGAGCTTACTTCTTCATTTTCGGAGGAGGAGCAATCTAGGTCGTCAAAGGCCATTAGGGCAAGGTTGGAGTAGACATGTTCTTCCTCTTCGGATGATGATGATGATGAAGAGGGATCATCCCATGTTTTTGCTTTGAGTGCTTTTGTCTTCCCTTTCTTTTTGACCTTCTTCTCTTCTTCTTTCTTCTTGCTCCCCTTCTTCTTCTTCTTTTCTTCTTTCTTTTTCCTTTCCTCTTTACTCTTATTTAGGAGGGGACAATTATCCCTTATATGTCCTTCTCCTTGACAATTATAACAAATAATCTTTCCCCTTGGTCTTCTCCTCCTATCATTAGATTTATTAAATTTGAAATCTTTTAATGCACGTCTTGCCCTCCTTACCATATAGACTTCTTCCGTGCTATCCATGGAGGAGGAAGAGGATGCTTCGTCTGAGGAGGAGGGAGTCTCCATCTTCTTCTTCCCCTTTTTGGCCAAAAGTGCCACTCCTCTTGAAGGTTGAATTCTTGGCTCTTCTATTATTCCTTCAAGTCTTATTTCGTGGAGTTCCATGGTTGAAAAGAACTCCTCCAAGGTGCTCACTTCTAAATTCTTTGACATGTAGAAGGAGTCCACCATTGAACTCCATTTCGATGACTGGGGAAAAGCGTCGATTGCTTTCATAAACATATCTCGGTTCGAAAGTTTTTCTCCTATACTTGTTAGCCCAATTAAAATTTCTTTAAACCTAGAATGTAATGATGTTACCTTTTCTCCCTTTTCTGATTTGATGTTGCTTAATTGGGAGCGGAAGAGGTCTCTCCTTGCAAGCTTGGCTTCAGAAGTGCCTTCATGAAGTTCAACCAATCTCTCCCATATCTCTTTGGCACTTGAGCACTCCCCAATCCGGTTGATCTCTTGTTGGGGGAGCACATTGAAGAGATGGTGTTTGACTTTTGAGTTTGCAAGGTGCTCTTCCCTTTGCTTTTTCATCCACCTTGACTTCTCTATTTGTTCACCCTCTTCGTCCCTAGGCATCTCAAAATCGTTTTCCATTATAAGCATAATATCAAAATCGATTTCAAAGAATACCTCCATTCTCTTCTTCCACCAAGAGAATTCTCCTTCAAACTTTAGTGGGTGAATGTTGGAGCCGGCCATTCTTGAATGTGCTTGTTGTGGCGGTTAGTCCTCGACAAGCTTTTCTCGGCTTTGATACCACTTGAAGGATCGATGAAGTGTGGATGTGGCCGGCTAGAGGGGGGGGGTGAATAGCCCTCTTTCGTTTGATGACGTAATTCGCTTGTCTACAAATAATATTAGTGCAACGGAAAACAAAACTAAACAAGCAAATCAAAGAAACAAGAATAAAACCAATGCTAACACCAAGTCGTAACGTGGTTCACGGCTAGGCCGCAATCCACGGTCCCCGATTCGTCCTCGGTGAATCACTCCGCAACCAATCCACTATTGGTCTCTCCTTTGCACCAAGCTAGGTGGAGGTAACCCTTACAACTCAAGAACACTCTTTTTACAATTGATGTGAAAGAGAACTAGAAGAAGGAGTTTATCACTTGTAGAGCACTTGGATGATGATTTAGAATATGACCATTAGCCATCCAAAAGGCCACACCCTCTCTTTTTATAGAGAGGATTGATTTCTTTCCGTTGGCCGCCACCAGTCGACTGCTGCCCTTAGCAGTCGACTGTCGCCACTACAACGACCTCCGAACACGTCGGATCCCGACCGTTGTAGTCCAACGGAACACTTGGCAGTCGATTGATGATGTAACTATCACGATCACCTCCGTAGTCGACCGCCCGATCGGCCACGAGGTTCGCGTCGCGACTTCTTCGGCAATGATCGCCATTCTATATGGCAATGATCACCGGGCATAAACCCACCAGTCGGATACCAGTCGAATCCCGTTCGACTCAGAGCAGTCGACTACCATTTCATGGCAGTCGACTGGTGCCGTGTGAAACTCAAACTTAACATTCGTTTGAGCTTCCGGCGGTTGTTTAAACTTCAACCCTTGCGGTCGAGCTTCCGACACTCAGCCATTCGGCCAAGTTCACCTAATGAGCTACTTACAATTCACTCATTTCTCATCTCACTCGAAGTCCCTCGCCGAAGCTCTCTTCGTTCGCGGCCACGTCCCTCGGCAGCATCAGGCGCACGACTCTGCAATGCTCCTTCGCGTCTCTTGCCTCCGAAGTCTGCTTCCTTGGCTTCGCTTCAAGTCATCTCGTCCGGAGGTCCCTCGGCAGCATCAAGCGCACGACTCTGCAATGCTCCTTCTCCGACTCAAGCACGAGGTTGTGAGTGGTGAACCCGTCAAGGCTCCATGTGCGAATTACTAAGTTCTGCAAGACTCCAACGCACATATCAAATCATAATAACAACCTAACTTAAACCTTTTGCCACACACATCAAAACCTTATCATGATAAGAGATTGCCGTAACAGGTGCGACTTTCTTCATACTCAGAGTGCCGGGAATCATCGCCTGATCCGAATGCTGAAGCGTGCTGGCAGGAGTAGTCGGGCTGTGACTGTTCTTCGTCAATTGAGTCAGATGACGCTTCGTAGGCACTACAACCTCCGACTTGTTGTTGTGGACACGATGAGCGATCGTAAGGATAGTCATCATAGTCCTTCTCGCTTCTTCCCTCATTGTAGTCTGGGTCACTCTGAACCTCGATGTTCATTAGGTCCTCGTAGAAATCTCCATAGAAAACATGTTGCTCACCATCTGAGTAGTAGGATCCTTCCATCCTTGTACTTGATGGTCTTGAACAAAGGCTGAGCTGAACAGGACTGTGCTTGTTGTGGTTGTCGACGTCAGAGGCGGTGGCTACTTCTTGACTTCGAGACTCAACTTCTCCCTGCTGGGCCTCTTGCGTCTTACGGTGGTTACGTCTTTTGTCGCCTTTGGTCAGTAGACTTCGTACACAAGCGTCTCCTTCGCGGTCAATGTACAGTTTACACATCACCTTGCACATCTCAGACCTCCTTATCAAGACTCCTTTTAAGCTCTGATACCAAGAATTAGATTAGGATCGACTTCTCAATTCGAGGCCGCAGGATGGAGCCAGTGCCTAGGGCCAAGAACAACAAGAGAAGATGCACGGGGAGACTAAGAGAGGAACACCAAAACGAGTCTTTATTAACACAGAGGGAAGTAAGGAGTCTAGGATGGCTATCTGCCTTGCAACCCATTACAAGAGGACTTATATAGAGAAGGAAAAGGTTAACCATCACATGTCGGGTGCTCATGGGCCCCATCGTCATATGCGGAGATTCTTTTCTTCTCCACCAAGTCAAGACGAGTGGCGGGACAACGTCACTCATGACTCATCAACCACGAGCTCAAAACCATGAGTAGCCGAGGTTTCACAAAATCGGGAATCCAAGTGGACCCCGTTGAATAGTATGGCACATGGGCGACCACCTTTGGGTGCTTATCAGGCACATTGTTCGACACGACACAGGGAAAGGACTCTCGTGGATGACTAAATCACGTTACAAGCTGGGCCCCAGTGCATCTTCGTGTCAGTGTCGGCCGTTGTGGCCCAGCTTGTAACGTGGCTGAGTTAGCCACAAGAGTCCTTTCCTTTTGTCGTGTCGAATAGTGTGCCTGATAAACACCCAAAGGTGGTCGCCCATATGCCATACTGTTCAACGGGGTCCACTTAGATTCCCGATTTTGTGAAACCTCGGGCGCTCATGGTTTTGAGCCCGTGGTTGATGAGTCATCTATGGCGCTGTCCCACCACTCGTCTTGACTTGGTGAAGAAGAAAAGAATCTCCGCATGTGACGATGGGGCCCAATGAGCACCCGGTATGTGATGATTAACCTTTCCTTGTCTGAGCGGGCTGTACAAGTCGGTTAATAGGGGGTTATAATTGATTTTCCTTGCCATATTTTCTGACCCAAAGCCTTTATTGATAGGGAGCTAGATTCATGACCATATTTCTGATTTTGAGATGAGTCCTCGTAATTCTCTGTAACTTAGAATCTAATTGTTGGCAATCCTTAGTATTATGCCCATAGTCTTGATGATAAAAACAGAAAGTAGAAGATGATAATCTTCTAGGCCCTCTAACAGCTCCAAAAGATCTTCTCAACAACTGCTGCTCTTTATAGATATTCATAGCTCTTTCCTTAGAAACCCACAGCTGAAGAACATACACAACTCTTTCTCCTAAAGTCCGAGTGGGTCTTACCCACTCAGCTCGTCTCTCTAACATTTTTGTCATTCGATAATCCCGAGAATCCTGCTGGGACTTTTGAGCAACTACCAGATTAATAACTTTCTTTGCTCGGTATAATAAGACATCAAAATCTGCAGGAGGCTTCTTAGATAGAGATTTGAAGGAATCTCCTCCTCGGAGCCCTTGAGTGAATGCCTCTACTATCATACCAGGCTCTACAGTAGGAACTTTCCTTGCTGACTGAGTAAATCTTTGCACATATTGTCGAAGAGTTTCCTGCTCTCTCTGCTTAAGATTGAAAAGACTCAATGGTGGAGGAAGATATTTCATAGCACTAGAAAAATTCCTTAGAAATAATGTTGAAAAATCTTTAAATGAAGCAATACTCTGTAACTTTAAAGTATTAAACCATTATTGTGTAGGTCCGACTAATGTAGTAGGAAATACTCGACATTTAGCTCCATCCGTATAATGATATAATAATGTCGTATTTTCAAATATATCCAAATGCTCCTTAGGATCAGAAGAGCTAGTATATTTGGGCATATAAGGGACTTAAAAATGTTGAGGCAACTCTTCGTTAAGAATTCTATCTACAAAAGGACTCTGCTCTTCAATTTTTAACATAGTACCCACGAAAGGAATTTCTTCATCAAACCTTTCTTCCCCCGAAGGAGCAACATATTCTTTCTTTCCTTTCAATTGATTATCGATTCGTGAAGAATCCTTTTTAGGGTGAGAGACTCTGATTACCCCCTCTTCAGAATCATTCCCAGATGTATCATCTTTTTTCACCTCTTCAGGTGTAGCTCTTTGAGACATATGATCCATCACAGCAACTACTACTTGCATGAGATCCTCCTTACACATGGGCTCGCGATGCCTTCTACTAGTACCCCCGTTAGAAGTACTGGATATAAATTTCTCCTCCTTTATCGACTTCTTTAGTGTCCTTCGGGTGTTCACCATCACAACTTTTTATTTAGTTTCCCATAGACGATGCTAATTTGATGGCGTCCTCTTCTTCGGCTTGCTTAGATCCCCTTCTCCCTTCTTAAGATCCTTTTCTGATCGCCTTGGATCATTGAACTGTGAGCTAGATCTGTCAATTTAGAAGAATGTTAAGGGTGGATCGGCTTCCTGGCATGGCCCCTCCGACACTCAAGTCAGACACAGTAGGAGAATGAAGAAAGTAAAATACAGAAAGAAGAAGTGAGAAGAAGATCTTTGAGGTACCGAATAACAAAGAGAAAAATCAACCCCTTCTCTCAATACCAAGTATGCCTTTGAGACATTATGCTAATTTTAGGGAATGACCCTCACTTAGGGCAAGTAAGTGCCTAAAAGACAGAGACCTTAGGAAAGCTATAGGATGACGACTTAACTCAACATGAAATGTGTATCCCTCAGGAAATTCTCTCGACACATGCACGAAAAACTAACCTAAGTGAACTTTTAGAACATATCTATTTACTTTAATTGAAAGTATCACTTGATAATTTTAGCTAACATGCTAAGGGTGGGAACAAAACTTTTCGAAATCCATGGCATTGAGCTTTGCTTGAGGACAAGCAAAGATCTAAGTTTGGGGGATTTTGATGTGTGCAAATCATATATGGAGTGGTTTTAGCACACATCCCGTACCATTTCATACTTGTTCTATGTATATTTCTTTTAGTTTGCACCTATTTTCTATTTTCTAGTTCGGAGATCTGCGTTTGCTTTTTTTTACGCATAGGATGATATTTTGGAGGCAAAATGACACTACAAAAGGAGCTCAAGAAGGTCAACCCGTGATATAGTTTTAATGTGTGTGGCAAAGGGTTTAAGTTAGGATGTGTGGATTTGATATGTGCGTTGGAGTTTTGCAGGACTTAGTAATTCGCACATGGAGCCTTAGCGAGTTTCACTTCTCTTGACTCGGTCTTAGAGTCGGTGAAGGATGACTTTGCGGAAGCCGTGCGCTTGGAGCATCCGAGGGACTGCCGGACGAGGAGCTTGGAGTGATGCCGGAGGAAGTAGACTTCAGGGCGAGACGCGAAGGATGGCGCTGCAAAGCCGTGCACTTGGCGCATTCGAGGGACATGACCGGACGAAGATAACTTCAAAGGCGAGGGACTCTGAGGGATGAGAGTGAGCGAATGTAACCCGAGAAGGGGTAGTGCTCTTAGGTGAAACTTGACCATTTGGCTAAGTGTCGGATGAGATTTCCCGACATCAGTTGACTACCATGTTATGGTAGTCGACTACTCTAAGTCGACTGTGACTCGACTAGTGTTCGAGTCGATTCAGTTACAATGACCGCCATGGATTGACAATGATCTGAGACCACCACCGACCGATGAAGACATTAGTCGACTGGTCGCAAGTGTTTCGGACACAGAATGGAGTCGAGCTCGTGAGCACTCGACTGATCGGAGCATCAGTCGACTGATGACAATATCAGTCGACTGATGTGGAAGCCGTTGGATGAAATCCAATGTGGAAATCAGCCGTTATTGGGCAACGACTACAGGATCAGTCGACTGATCAGGGGCATCAGTCGACTGGTCCCGTGTCAACAGGAAGAAACCCTCTTCCTCTATAAAGAGGAAGAGTGTGAGGCTTTGGAGGCCTAATGTTCATGCTCTAATCTTCTCCCAAAGTGCCCTAAAGCTTTTCCATCCTCTTACTTGTTTTTATTTACATCATATTTGTAAGAGGAGTGAATTCTTGTAAAGAGGTTACCTCCACCTAGCTTGGTGCAAAGGAGAGAATAGTGGAAGCTTACGGAGTGATTCACCGTGGATGAATCGGACTGTGGATTAGTGGCGTAGCCGTGAACCACGTTACATCCTTTGTTAGCATTTGTATTCTTGTCTTTGCTTTGTCTTTAATTGTTTGTATTTGCATATTCCGCTTGCGCTAATAGTTTTGTAGACGAGCAACGAACGAACGAATTCCACCGTCTACGTATTAGGCTATTCACCCCCCTCTAGCCGGCCAACATCTACACTTCGATCCCTTACAAGTGGTATCAGAGCAAGGAAAGCTTGCCGAGGACTAACTGCCACAACAAGCACATTCAAGAATGACCGACTCAAACATTCACCCACCAAAGTTTGAAGGAGAATTCTCTTGATGGAAAAAGAGAATGGAAGTATTTTTCGAAACCGATTTCGAAATTCTCTTAATTATGGAAAACAGTTTCAAAATGCCTAGGGATGAAGAAGGGGAGCCATTGGAAAAATCAAGGTAGAGCAAGAGGCAAAGGGAAAAATACTTGACAAACTCAAAAGCCAAACATCACCTCTACAATGTACTCCCCCAACAAGAAGTCAACCAGATAGGAGAGTGTGCTAGCGCCAAGGAGATGTGGGAGAAACTAATAGAGATTCATGAAAGCACATTCGAGGCGAAGCTAGCTAGGAGAGATGTCCTTTGCTCTCAATTATCAAACATCAAACTCGAAAAGGGAGAGAAGGTAAAATCCCTACACTCTAGATTTAAGAAAATTCTAACCGGTTTGACAAGTGTAGGTGAAAAGCTCTCCAATCGGGATATGATAATGAAGGCCATAGATGTCTTTCCCCGGTCCTCAAGATGGAGCTCAATGGTGGACTCTTTTTACATCTCTAAGAACCTAGAAGTTAGCACTTTGGAGGAATTCTTCTCAACCATGGAGCTCCACGAAACGAGGCTTGAAGGAATAGTAGAAGAACCTAGAATTCAACCTTCAAGAGGAGTAGCCTTGATGGCAAACAAGTGGAAGAAGAAGATGGAGACTCCCTCCTCATCCAACGAAGCATCCTCCTCCTCCTCCATAGATAGCATGGAAGAAGCTTATATGGTAAAGAGAGTAAGACGTGCATTAAAATGTTTTAAATTTAATAAATCTAATGATAGGAGGAGAAGACCAAGGGGGAAGGTGATTTGCTATAATTTCCAAGGAGGGGCATATAAGGGATAATTGTCCCCTCTTGAACAAGAGCAAGGAGGAGAAGAGAAAGAAGGAAGAAAAGAAGAAGAAGAAGGGGAGCAAGAAGAAAGAAGAAGAGAAGAAAGCCAAAGAAAAGGGAAAGACAAAGGCACTAAAAGCAAGGACTTGGGATGATCCTTCTTCCTCATCATCATCATCCGAGGAAGAAAATGCCTTTGTCACAAATTTGACATTAATGACTTTTTGACGATCTAGATTCCTCCTCCATCAAAAATGAAGAATCAAGCACAAGTGAGGAGAGTTCTAGTGAAGGGGGAGCTTCTTCACCATCATCAGAATCGGAGGAAGAGGACATGAAGACTATGGTAACGAACCTCTCACCAAGTAAAATAGTTTCCATGGTTTCTGTTCTTACTAAGGATCTATTTAGGGCCAAAAAGAAAAATAAGAGCATGCTAGATCAAATTAAGGATTTAGAAAATATGCTAGAAAAAACATGCTTAAATATTAATGAAAATATTTCTTCTAGTCATGATGATGCATGCTCACATGATCTTTATATGTCATTTGATGTTAATGATGCATGCATAGAGGAAAATAGGACTCTAAGGGAAAAGATAGATCATTTGACCATGACCCTAGAAAAGTTTACAATTGGCTCCAACACTCTTAACATGATTATAGGGAGCCAAAGGGCAAGCTTCAACAAGAAAGACCTAGGATATAAAGAAAATAAAAATGAAAAGACCTATAAATGTTTAATTGCTAGGGGCTAAGACAAAAAGAAGGTAATAGCTAGAAAATGAATTCCTAAGGAGTATTTAGTAAACCCCATAGGCAAGAATTTGTTTTGGGTTCCTAAATCCATCCTAAAGGGTTAGGAAAACCCTAGGATAGTCAACCATATGAAATTTACCTATATCATATGTTGGTTGACTTAGGATGGCGGGACAATATTTTTGAAATAGTGTTAGGTGATGATAATGCACCTATAAATAGATAAATCATGCTTTAGGTGATATTTGCCTTATTATCACGATGTAATACCTAATGCATGATTATTAATTGATGAATACATGTGTTTCATGGTCATAATATGAAATCAATGCATATGTATATTTATGATCATGTGGGATGTTAGGATGATACTTAACCATGTTTAGAATTGCATGAAAATAATGGTTAAGTATATACAAATACTTTTAGGATACATCTCACACTCACCATAGGCTATCTTGATTGAAAACTTAGCATGAGTGAGATGTTAGGATGATACAAATGTCCACTAGTGCCTATGACATTTAGATGATCATTTAAAGTATCAAAATAGCAATAATAGACCAATCATGGAGAAGACTTATGTTTAATTCATAGACATATTGCCCAAAGATCATGGTTGGATATTTCATATGTTTTCAAAACAATTTCTTACTTTAAAATCTGTGTTCATGTTTTGAAACAATTTAAAGCAAAACTAGGTGTTAAACTTGATACTAACTGGATCAAAAACCTAGTTACTCTTGAAACTTTTGGATTTTTGGCAAATACTTGAAAATATAATGATTTTTCATGGACAACTATTTTTTATTGATAAATATACTTACAAGAAATATATTTCCCAAAATTTCATGATTTTTCGAATTTTATAGAATTTTTTAATGCATTTCTGAAATTCAACCTGAAAATCAGAAAAACCTGAAATGCATGTGTCAGTCGACTGGTAGTCTGAACCAGTCGACTGGTAGCCTGATAACATGCCCAATAACTTTTTTTATCCAATTTTAAGGCATGTTTTGGTTTTTATTACTCTCTAAACTTGATACCATGCTTAGATAAACTTTGTTTAATATTTTTGATGGTGTCAAAGGGGGAGAAATATATTTGTTTAAGGGGAAATTATATTTAGGGGGAGTCTCATGTATTAAGGGGGAGAGTTGCTAATCATGTTATTTACATGCTTTCCTACCTTAGTATTTTTATCAAATGTTTTACCTAACTTAAACGGATTGCCACACATAAAAAAGGGGGAGATTGTTAGTGCAATCAACCCGTGATATGATTTTGATGTGTATGACAAAGGGTTTAAGTTAGGATGTGTGGATTTGATATGTGCGTTGGAGTCTTGCAAGACTTAGTAATTCGCACATGGAGCCTTGGCGAGTTTCACATCTCATGACTTGGTCTTAGAGTCGGTGAAGGAAGGCTTTGCGGAAGCCGTGCGCTTGGAGCATCCGAGGGACCGCCGGACGAGGAGCTTGGAGTGAAGCCAGAGGAAGTAGACTTCAGGGCGAGACGCGAAGAATGGCGCTGCAGAGCCGTGCGCTTGGCGCATCCGAGGGACGTGGCCGGACGAAGATAACTTCAAAGGCGAGGGACTCCGAGGGATGAGAGTGAGTGAATGTAACCCGGGAAGGGGTAGTGCTCTTAGGTGAAACTTGGCCATTTGGCTAAGTGTCGGATGAGATTTCCCGATATCAGTTGACTACCATGTTATGGTAGTCGACTACTCTAAGTCGACTGTGACTCGACTAGTGTTCGAGTCCGGTTCAAGTGCCAATAGTCGACTGTCATGGATTGGCGATCGAGAGACCACCGATCGTGATGAAAGCATCGACCGGGTCGCAAGTGTTCGAACGAGAATGGAGTCGAGCTCGCGAGCACTCGACTGATCGGAGCATCAGTCGACTGATGGCAATATCAGTCGACTGATGTAGAAGCCGTTGGATGAAATCCAATGTGGAAAGCAGATTAGTATCGATTATCCGGCTACAGGATCGACCGATCGCGCATCTCGATCGTCCTGTGTCAACGGGAAGAAACCCTCTTCCTCTATAAAGAGGAAGGGTGTGGGGCTTTGGGGGCCTAATGTTCATGCTCTAATCTTCTCCCAAAGTGTCCTAAAGCTTTTCCATCCTCTTACTTGTTTTTATTTACATCATATTTGTAAGAGGAGTGAATTCTTGTAAAGAGGTTACCTCCACCTAGCTTGGTGCAAAGGAGAGAATAGTGGAAGCTTGCAGAGTGATTCATTGTGGACGAATTGGACCGTGGATTAACGGCGTAGCCGTGAACCACGTTACATCCTTTGTTAGCATTTGTATTCTTGTCTTTGCTTTGTTTTTAATTGTTTGTATTTTCATATTCCGCTTGCGCTAATAGTTTTGTAGACGAGCAACGAACGAACGAATTCCACCGTCTACGTATTAGGCTATTCAACCCCCTCTAGCCGGCCAACATCTACACTTCGATCCCTTACATTACCAAGACATGAACACGATTTGGACGAGAAGGATAGCATCAAAACAAAGTTCCAGAGGAAGACACGATCGACCGTGTGAAATTTACATGGCTGTGCCCATTCCTGACGGCAGATTTAGAGTTGATTTCGAGCCTTCCACACGACAATGTGGCGTCAGCGCGACTTATGCAAATCAGGGTTCACAGGCAATTGAGGAAAGCCGAGGTGCACCCCTATATAAGGAAAGGCACGCCTAAACCTAAGGAAGAGGCCCGATGGCTGGGACGGCAAGAAGGTGCCCTAAGAAGCACCAGAGGCTCGCAACGGGGAGGAATGAAGCACCTCGAAGACCCAAATCGACGCTCCAACACCTCGAAGAGCGACCAAGGCACACATTGGATCCAACTGAGTGTACTATCTCTTTTCTTACAACTGTTTGGATTGTAATGATGCATAAAAAGTGTCTTGTGTTTGTTCTTCTTTATTCATGGAGTAGGTACTTCGATTCTAGGATTAGGGAGTAGTTTGTATATGTTGGATATGCTAGTTTAAATATTTATTCGTTATCTTTGAATATATTTGCAATTTATGTTGTTTAGATCAATGAAAGTTATGTTTTAATACTATTTATACTGTACGAAGTCGATACAAGGGTGGAAAGCCTTTGTATCGAAATCTAGGAGAACCAAGGAGGAACCTTACGGTCATCCTCCCTCCCATAATCGTAGGAAGTAGGCAGTGAAAGAGTAGGATATGAAATATGATCCATCTCTTCATAGGGATTGATAGGACATCCTAAAACCCCAAGAACCTATTCTAGCAGAAGGCCCAATGTAGGAGACATCAACCCTAGAATGGTTGAGGGACCCCAGTGATAGGGGGCTCCCAAAGATATCAACCCTCTGAGCTCTGATGATTTGAAAGGGAAACTTGGCTAGGAATTGGTAGTTCCCAGTAAAAGCAAAAGTTCATTAGGATAACACACGATGATCCTGCTGCAAGATCATAACTAGAGATCATAGGAGCATTAAATTGAGAGCATGTTCAACAACGCACAAGTGAAATCAAAATTATGGAATCCTTTAAGAAACTTTGAGCCTCCCTTCACTTTCTCCAAGTGACACCGTATTTGAGACAGAACCATCATCGACCTCACATCTGACTCACAAGAGATTTCCTCCGAACAAACCACATTTACTAGACAAACGATACTCGAATCACAATCTCTGTGGGATCGATACATAAATTATTACTTGACGATAATCGTGCACTTGTTGGCGTTGAGTGGGAGTGTGCACTTCAAATCCTTGGCAATCTCGGTTGGAGATTTTGTTGGTGCAATCAGCCCAGGTCACGATTGACCAGACTCGAGTAGTATTTTGATGTTTGACAATGTTTTAGGGATATTGTTGGTGCAATCGACCTGAGTCATGATTAACCGGACTCGAGTTTGACTCGAGGGGTATTTTGATGTTTGACGATGGTTTGACCATTGTTTGACTATATGGTTGACATGGGGTTGACCATATGATTGAAAGTCCAAGAATGGATCATGGCAAGGGAAAGTTCAAGCTTGAGTCTTGACAATTGGAAAGTCCAACATGGGTTGACAAGGAAAGTCAAGCATGGGTCTTGGTAAGGGAAAGTCCAAGCTTGAGTCTTGGCAAATAGAAAGTCTAACATAGGTTGACAAGGGAAGTCCAAGGGGTGATATTGGAGGCGTAAAGTCCAAGGGTGGAGTCTTGGCAGTATAAGTCCAATGGTTGGCGGCGTAAAGTTCAAACGGAAATCTTGGCAGCGTAAGCCCAATGTGCCTTAGTGGGATAGACCAGCTTAGCATGACAATAGCCGATGGAAGCACCTGAAGGCTAGCATATGGATGAACAAGTTATGGATGACTTGGAGGGATCTAATAGACGTGAGGCTGATGGAAGTGACAAGAAGGCATTGTTGGATCGATGCGGTTCGCTAGAGGGGGGGGGCTGAATAGCGAAAAACCTTTTCCTTTTCTTTTACGTTCGTTAAAACTCGAGAGATAATTAATTGCAGCGGAAATGTAAAGTAAAAAGAGACAATGAAGTTTTTACTTGGTTCGTAGCCTTCGGCTACTACTCCAAGGCCCTAGTGGTCCTTGACCACGTACGGAGGGCAAAAGCACTAAAGGAACTCCTCCTCGTTGGAGGTAGGAGTTAATCGATACAAGAAGGAAAAAGCTTGAGGTAGAGGGACACTCCCCCTCTCCTCGTATACGATAAAAGCTCCGAAAAGAAATGAACTTAAATAAGAGCTAAAAAGCCGACGTTACAATAAGAAAGAATTTAAGACCTAGATGTCGGAGAGAAAGCACTTCGTGGTCGAAAAGTTGTAGCTTGGCGGAGGCTTTTTGGAAGCTTTAGAATGATGAAGAAACCCTAGGTTTGACCCTCCTTTTATAGCCTTTGAGCCCCTTTTCGAGAGGAACCCTAGCCAATCACAATTGAGCACCAATCTCCTTGAAATGGGGTGATAAGCCTTGACTCGACCGATCATTGACCATCACCGAATAATGGCTATCATCACCGACCGATGGCAAGATCGATCCGAAAGGCGACCTCCCAGCCGATCGATTGACGATCGAGTCCTCCAAGCCGGGCAATGATCGATGCTTGCCGCAAGTCAAAGTTAGCTCAACAAAACATAATTTCGACGGTCGCCGATCGTCCGATCTCGACCTAGACCATCTATAGGATGTCTTTGGTCGGATCTACGCTAAGATCATCCCCATAAAGAGGATACGCACTTACGCCGCACACACCAGCTTAGCTTACCTCGACACTTACATGTTGCTTTTTCTTCCGACCTTCCACTCAATTCCTTCGGGTCCCTCCGAAGTCACTCGAGTGTCGCCCGACCACCGCGGCTTCCTTCGGGTGTCGCTAGCCTTCAGCTCCAGCTATATCAATCTTCTGCATACTCGATTCAGCTCGTGAGATAACGACATGAGCTTAACTTTGTATCGTTTGCTATAATCAAAACTCAGGTTCGACTTAGGTGCCTACTGCATCAACAATCTCTTCCTTTTTGATTTATGGCAAACCCACATACAAAATTAAGAAAAAACAAATTAAGTGCATTAAGTAAAATGAGCAAGAGATATGCATGAATGTGTAGGAGTGAAAACTCTTTTTCAAGTGCTCCCCCTTGAGGAATCCTCCCCCTTGACCGAGGGTGTGTACTTGAGAAAGGGTTTTAACTCTCCCCCTTGATATTTGCTACTAAAAAAGAATTAAGTGACCGAAATTACTTAATATTGGCCATAGTGTTTAAAATAAGTTTTAAGTTAAGAAAAAATTGAATTCTTAACCTTGGCCTTTACTTCTATTTTGTTAACAAGTTAAGTAAATTACTTTTTGTTAACAAGTTAAGTAAGAGTTAAGTAAATTATTGTATTGTTAACGAAAACAAGTTAACTAAATGTGTTTAAGTTAAGAGTTCCCTTAACTTGTTTTGTTAACTTAAAGTTAAGTATGCCTTGGCAAAAAAAAATGATCCCTTAACTTTGGTCCTTTTCTCCCCCTTTTGCCATATATCGAAAAGAGTGAGGATGTGTGTGGAATAAAAAATAAGTTTTAATTTTAAAGTCCAAGCATGTTCCACATTATTTTGAAAATAATATACTGAAAATAGGTTCATCTATAAAATGTTCGACTCATATTTGGCTTGATTGATATGAAGGATCAACCATCTCGTAGTCGGTTAGTATGTATGATTATACTCCGTGGTTCATAGCGATGCACTAGCTCTACATCTGGAACCAGGAGTAAGGTCCTAACATCTCACGCCCATCTACGTGGCTAAGTACACAAACACATTAGTCCTATGTGTTGTGAGATGTACTGGCTCTTTAAATCTATAGGTGCATGATATCTAAGGTATGTCCTATGCTAGTTCCATGAAATTAAAGAAATAGTAGTAAGAACATATAATTTGCAAGTACCTATTCTATTACGCACATGCCCAATTTTCATCTTAATAGACTAAATTCGGCTTCGGGTAGGGTTTAGTAAATAGGTCTGCAAAGTTAGACTTCGATTCGACGTATTCGAGTTGTATGGCTCCGTTGGCCACATGTTCTCGAATAAAATGGTGTTTGACCTCTATATGTTTGGTCCTAGAGTGACATATCGGATTCTTTGTAAGATTAATTGAACTAATGTTATCTACGTGAAGTTTAGTATTCGTAAAGTCTAACTTAAAGTCGCGGAGAGTGTGCTTCATCCAAAGAAGCTGCGTGACACACTCACCCATCGCGATGTATTCGGCTTCGGTGGTAGATAAAGCAACACAGTGTTGCTTCCTACTACACCAACTCACTAGACTCGAGCCGAGAAGTTGACAACAACCACTCGTGCTCTTTCTATCGAGCTTACTACCGGCATAGTCCGAATCAGAGTAGCCGGTTAGTTCGAACTCGATAGATCTAGGATACCAAATACCGACATTAAGTGTACCCTTTAGATATCTAAGGATACGCTTAACTAGGGTTAGGTGAGACTCCTTAGCACAAGTTTAAATTTTACACATACTTATCTGCGAATAGGATGTCGGTCGACTCATGATTAAGTATAGGAGACTTCCTATCGCGCTCCTATAGTACTTTAAGTCAATGGACTTACTTTCTAGGTCTTCTCCTATGTTAACATTAATCGCCATTGGGGTGTTTATTACCTTAGCGTCTTGCATTCCAAATCTTTTAATTAACTCCTTAGTGTATTTTTGTTGATATAGGTATATATCATCCTTAGTTTGTTTAATTTGTAGACCTAAAAAGAAACTTAACTCGCCTACCAAGTTCATTTCGAACTCACTTTCCATGAGTGAAACGAACTCGTTTAGTAAGGCTGAGTTAGAGGTTCCAAAAATTATATCGTCTACGTAAATTTGAGCTATGAATATTTCTTTACCTAAGGTTTTTACAAAGAGAGTTGGGTCAACTAAGCCTTGGTTAAATCCTTTTGACTTAAGATTGATTGAAAGTCTCTCGTACCAAGCTCGAGGAGCTTGTTTAAGTCCATAGAGAGCTTTCTTAAGTTTTAGAACATGGTCGGGTTTATCTAGATTTTTGAATCCGGGGGGGTTGGCTAACATAAACTTCTTCTTTAATGTATCCATTTAGGAATGCCGACTTAACATCCATTTGAAACAGCTTAAATCCTCGATGTGCGGCATAAGCTAGCAACATTCGAATGAATTCGAGTCTAGCTACTGGGGCATAGGTTTCGTCGTAATCTAAGCCTTCGACTTGACTAAACCCTTTGGCGACTAACCTAGCTTTGTTTCTAACTACTTCACCTTTATCATCAAGCTTATTTCGAAACACCCACCTTGTTCCAATTATCATTTTGTCTTTAGGTGGTGGTACTAATTCCCACACTTCATTCCTAGTAAATTGAGCTAGCTCTTCTTGCATTGCAATAATCCAATCGGGATCAAGAAGAGCTTGTTCAATTGATTTGGGTTCTATCTTTGAAATTAAGGAAATTTGACTAAGGTTCCTATAGGATGCTCTAGTTTGAACTCCTAGATTAGGATCTCCTATCACTTGATCGATAGGGTGGTTAGTCTGAATCCTAGATTGGGTTGGGTTTGTGTCACCTAATGCTTGATCAATGGGGTGACTTGGTTGAACACTAGTTTGATTCGGATCACTTGTCACTTGGTCGACAAGAGAAGTCGATTGATGTGGATTAGACTCGATCTCAGGGTCAGAGACGAGTTTGGTATCAGTGGGCTCAACACTTGGGGTCATTAAGGGTTTTGTAGGTTCGGGTACTTCATCGAACACTACATTAATAGTCTCTTCGACTTTAAGGGTATCGTGGTTATATACCCTATAGGCCCTACTCGTGGTTGAGTATCCTAAGAAGATTCCGGTGGAGGTTTTGGATTTGAATTTCCCTAGGTGGTTCTTAGTGTTTAAGATATGTACTTTACATCCAAATACCCTAAAGTACTTGATGTTGGGTACTTTATTGTGATAAATCTCGTAGGAGGTCTTAAGGTGCCTCTTTACCATAAGGATCCTATTCTGGACATAGCAAGCCGTGCTAACGGCTTCTGCCCAAAACCTATCAGGTAGGTCGTATTCGTTCAACATGGTCCTACCGGCTTCTTGTAGAGTTCGGTTTTTCCACTCCACTAGGCCATTTTGTTGAGGGGTCATAGGGCAAGAGAATTCATGGTGGTATCCGTTTAAGTTACAGAAGTCAGTGAACCTTTGATTTTCGAATTTACCACCATGATCGCTTCTAAGTCTTTTAACCTTAAGGTTTTTTTGATTCTCGATTAATTTGAATAGATTGATTAATTGATCTAGGGTATCATTTTTATGTTTGATGAACCTAACCTGTAAACTCGAGTAGTCGTCAATTATGACTAAGCAATATTGACTTCTATTGAGTGACTTGGCTCCATGTGAATCGAATAGATCCATATGCAGGAGCTCAAGTACACTTGAGGTTCGTTCTTGGTTAGTTAACTTGTGTTGTGTCATAGGTTATTTTCCTTGTTGACAAACATTACAGATTTTATTAACCAAATTGTTGAGGTTGGGTAAGCCTCTGACTAAGCCACTCTGACTCATCTTGTGGACGAGTCTTGGGTGCGAGTGACCGAGTCCGCTTGCCACATAACCATGATTCCTCTTCCGTGGTCATAAGACATTTGGCTGAGGATTTGATTAAGTTAATTGTATAAATGTTATTTGTCCTAGTTCCTTTGAGTATTGTTTTAGCTGTTTTATTTGTTTTAATTACACATTCATTTTCTAAAAATACGACCTTATAGTTATTGTCACATAATTGGCTTACGCTGGTGTTATATTCAAAATTCTCTACAAGTAATACATTTTTAATAACAAAATTCGAGTTAAGCTCGATATCACCTGATCCGATGATTTTGAGCTTGCCGTTATTCCCAAAGGCTACCGATCCTTGTCGTTTGAATCGAAGCTTCGTGAATTTGAGTTGATCCCCGGTCATGTGTCGGGAGCAACCGCTGTCCAACATCCATTGATCCTACACACAAGGTGGTTGGATTGGATGTTAGATTTTTTTTTTTTAAAATTGGTTGTAAGTTGTTAAACCTAGGTCATCTCACCTGTGTCTATATGATCAAGCATGTTATACTTATGTGTTTTTTTGTGAGATGACTTCCAATTAAGTTGATTAAGTGCATTTAGGTTCAAGTAATTTTATGTTAGATTTGGATTTGACCCTAGGCTTGTCAAGTTTACCTTTTCAAGATTATGGCTTCCAGGTCATGGCGAGGCACAAAGGTCTTCTTTTATCGGATCATCGACCACTTCCTTAGACAAAGCCATTTTCAAGAAAATGATGACTTGACTCACCTAAGACTATTTCCTAGTCTAACTGGTTATTTTTGAAAAGAGGCTCCCCGAGGCTCAATCTTTTCGAAGGATTTTAGTTAGTTATGTACGTGTTCTAAGTGAGTTCACAAGTTTTAAAGCACAAACTTTCTAAGTTAAAGCATGTAATTTCTAAGTTAAAGCACAAACTTTCTAAGTTAAAGCATGCAATTTCTAAGTTAAAGCACAAACATGTTTTGTACTGGCTCCCCCTAGACCGTTGAATCGGTTCGGTCTATCCACATAGTGGATTTGGTCCTTGGGAACCCAGTACGGGTTGGATCCTAGAGTTGAAATCAAAAAGTTCTTAGGGACCCATGCTTGGACATGTTTCCTATGTCGACTTACAATCGACATATACGACCTATTAGTCGTGTTTGAGTTAAACCCTAGTCCAGCCTTGTTGTATACGACCCTTTGAGATCCAAGTAGGAGGTCAAGTCCTTTGGATCCCGAAGTGAACCTTTCCAACGTGTTCCTAAGATCTTCAACTTGACTTTTCAAGAGAGAGTTCTCAACTTCGAGCTTTTCACCGGCTGGTTGGGTCCTCTTCTCGAACTTGACTAGTCGAAGAGGTTAGGGAGACCTTGTGTTTGAGGAGTTTGACCTCCTCAATCAGGGTCTCGACCTTGGACTCGGACTTAACTAATTTCCTAGACAAAAACCTAACCGTATTATGTAAAGTATTAAATAAAGTTCGACTCACTTTAAGGGTATCTTTTGAACCGGATGCGTATCCGTGGCTTAACTTGAAGGTAGCTTCGTAGTCCGAGTCATCCTCAGGTTCTGACTCAAGTTCAGGTTCGGTCTCCGTGTCTGACTCAATCGATTTCGCCATGAAGACGTGGTCTTCGTCTTCTTCGGATGACGCTTCTTCCCATGTCGCGTTGAGGGCATTCTTGTGCTTAGTTGCTTGGTGGTTGAGCTTGGGGCACTCGGACTTGATATGTCCAAACCTGTTACACTCATAACACCTAATATTAGAACTTTTAGGCTTACCTTGGTTGGGTCGAGTCGTGGTTCGCTTTCGTCCCTTGGATATCCTTCGAGCTAGGTTCATTAGTTCGGCAGTCAACTCCGGGTCAACTTCTTCTTCGGACTCGTCTTCCTCCTCGGTTGGTGGTGGCTTGCTTGCGATTTTCTTCTTCTTTGAACCTGCAAACAAGACTATACCCCTCTCGGGTTCCGAGTTGGACTGCTCATGTAATTCGAAATCTGAGAAGAGTTCATCTAACCTAATTTTAGAAAGATCCTTGGAGACCTTGTAGGCGTCGACCATGGATGCCCACAAGGTAGTCCTCGGAAAAGAGTTTAGAACATACCTTATAAGGTCGCGGTTTTTGACCTTTTGCCCGATTGCGTGTAGGTTGTTGACTATGTCTTGGACCCGGGCGTGGAGTTGCGTCGCGGACTCGTGTTCCTGCATTTTTAGGTTATATAGTTTATTGAAAAGAAGATCACACTTACATACCTTGGCTTCATCGGTCCCTTCGTGTAGCTCCACTAGTTTTGTCCAAAGATCTTTTGCGCTTATGAAGGGGCCGACGCGATTTAGCTCCTCCTTGGATAGGCCGCATTGGAGGATTTGTGTTGCCTTGGCGTCGGCTTCGACTTGTCGTTTTGTCGCAATGGTCCATTGATCATAATCCAAGGAGTCACCCACTTCATTAGTCGGAAGTGTGAAACCCGTTTGGATTATGATCCACATATCGATTTGGGTCTTGAGAAAACATTCCATCCGACCCTTCCAATAACGGAAGTCATCTCCGTTGTAAAATGGAGGTCGGACGGTGCTAAAACCCTCGAGATGGGCCATTAGAACAAAAAACAAGGAGACTAAAAAGAAGACCTAGCAACGACAAAAACACACGAAAGTACCAAGACTTGCGTCTTGGATTAGTAGTGTGGGAAATAAAAAGAAACAAACGAAAAATAGAAAGTTAAACAAAGAAATAAGAACCTAAATAAAAAGTAAGTACTCACAACCTTCGATGTCCCCGAAAGGCTAATAAACGTCGATTTTTGAGGATGAAAACAACTTGTTACGGGGGTAAACCCCCGTGAGAAGTGTAGATCTCTGCGAGGGCTTCAATTTGGTAGGTAGACCGTGTCGTGGGTCAACTTGTACGAAAAGTTATGCCCATTTGACTGTCGGCTACTCCAAAAGCGAATACTTGCAAAACAAAACCAAACGAAGAGTACCAAGACTTCGTCTTGGATTAGTAGTGCGGGAAAAAATTTAAGCGAACGAAAAACAAATCTGTAAAAAATGTTAGATTGGTGGTTTCACCAAATCTAAGCGCCCCCGGCTCTGATACCAATTGTTGGATCGATGCGGTTCGCTAGAGGGGGGGTGAATAGCGAAAAACCTTTTCCTTTTCTTTTACGTTCGTTAAAACTCGAGAGATAATTAATTGCAGCGGAAATGTAAAGTAAAAAGAGACAATGAAGTTTTTACTTGGTTCGTAGCCTTCGGCTACTACTCCAAGGCCCTAGTGGTCCTTGACCACGTACGGAGGGCAAAAGCACTAAAGGAACTCCTCCTCGTTGGAGGTAGGAGTTAATCGATACAAGAAGGAAAAAGCTTGAGGTAGAGGGATACTCCCCCTCTCCTCGTATACGATAAAAGCTCCGAAAAGAAATGAACTTAAATAAGAGCTAAAAAGCCGACGTTACAATAAGAAAGAATTTAAGACCTAGACGTCGGAGAGAAAGCACTTCGTGGTCGAAAAGTTGTAGCTTGGCGGAGGCTTTTTGGAAGCTTTAGAATGATGAAGAAACCCTAGGTTTGACCCTCCTTTTATAGCCTTTGAGCCCCTTTTCGAGAGGAACCCTAGCCAATCACAATTGAGCACCAATCTCCTTGAAATGGGGTGATAAGCCTTGACTCCTCGAATCTGATCATTGACCATCATTGATGGCTATCATCGATCGGCCCGATGGCGACATCGGTCGAGTCGACCTCCGACGATCGGTGATTGACGACGTCGAGTCCTCCGTCGGGATCGTGATGCTTGCTGCAAGTCAAAGTTAGCTCAACAAAAACATAATTTCGACGGTCGTCGACCGTCCGATCTCGACCTAGACCATCTATAGGATGCCTTTGGTCGGATCTACGCTTAAGATCATCCCCATAAAGAGGATACGACCTCACTTACGCTCGCACACACGAGCTTACCTCGACACTTACATGTTGCTTTTGCTTCCGGCCTTCCACTCGATTCCTTCGGCTCCCTCCGAAGTCACTCGAGTGTCGCCCGACCACCGCGGCTTCCTCCGGGTGTCGCTAGCCTTCAACTCCAGCTATATCAATCTTCTGCATACTCGATTCAGCTCGTGAGATAACGACATGAGCTTAACTTTGTATCGTTTGCTATAATCAAAACTCAGGTTCGACTTAGGTGCCTACTGCACCAACAGACTTAGGTCTAGGCTAAGGGTGGTCTAGCAAGTATGAGGGCATCATATTTGGTGTTAAAATCTCATGGATGAGGTTATCAGTCGACTGATATTATGATCAGTCGACTGGTGTTTGACTCTAGGAAATGGCTTGGCAGTTGACTGCCAGCATTGGACAGTTGACTGATGGCCTGATCAGTCGACTACTATGGATGACAGTTGACTGATGGTCGATGTCGTGGACACAGAAGGTTCCAGAGTCGACTATTAGGGTTTGACAGTCGACTGATGTTCTATCTGTTAGAACTTATCCAATGTGGCTCGGGCCGTTGTGAGACAACGGCTACAGGAGCAGTTGACTGATGGTCTCGATCAGTCGATTGCTAGGTAAAATCTAGCCCGAATGCAGGTTATAAAAGCAGCTCGTGGAGGAGGTTTTTTCTATCGATTTCTAGAGTGATTTAGGGCAATTTGCTAGTGCAATTCAGGGTCTCCAAGTGCAGCTTAAGCAACCAAACAAGCAAGCATTCAAAAGAGCATTTGTAAAGTTTTCTTTACATAGATTGTTGTATTCATTTTGTATTTTCTTGTTTTATCTTGTTTTATTTTTTAATCATTTGTACGAGGTTTCTCCGCCTCCGACGTGTTGTCGAGAAGGAGTTTTATTAGTGGTGTTGTCATTACTGGAGCTCGTTGAGCTCAACCCGTGGAGTAGGAACCTTGAGGTTCTGAATAACGTTATATCTTGCGTAATGTGCTTGTATTTGTATTTGTATTGTATTTTCTATTTTCGCTGCATACTAATATAATTGTAGCAAGCGCACGATCAAATTCCATCATCGACGTACGAAACGCTATTCACCCCCCCTTTACCGACGATCAATTCCCCAACAAGTGGTATCAGAGCGAGGCTGCTCTTCAAGGTTTAACAATTAAGGGAGCATCGCTAGAGGGTGAAGAAGAAGATGGAGTTTGAAGAAAAATTAGGATGAGACATCAACACACCTCTACCATACAACCAAGAAGATTTTTCGGCATGAAGGGCGAGAATGGAGACATTCTTGATGATGGACATAGAAGATTGGTTTATCATCATGGAAGGTTTTGAACCCCCTAGGGATAAGAAGGGAGACATCATAAAATTGAAGAAGTGGACCCAAGAGCAATGCCTAAAGTTCAAGACCGAAGTTAAGGTAACAAAACTTTTAGAAGATTTGATACCTAATGATATTTTGTCTAGACTAGGTGAATATTAAGATGCCAAGGAGCTTTGGAGCAAATTGACAAAGCTCCATGAAGGTCCATCATTGGCTCAATTGGAGGAAGAGGCCGAAGAAGCAAGCTCATCCTCACAAGAAAGTGAGGATTTGGAGGTCGATGAGTGTTCGACATCTGAGAGGGAAGAGGCAGTGGAAGAGGAAGAATTGGAGGAAGCCTCCACTTCAAGGTTTGAGGGGAAGGAGAGGCCATCTACTCCGGAACAAGAGGAACCTCAAGAGGAACCATCAATCTCCGTTCGAGAAGATGAACAAGATCAAGAGGCTTCCACCACCGACTTAGGTAACTCAAACACATATGCTAATAACATTGTTGAAGCATTACTAATTTACTATGACAACAATGGCGCCATTGCACAGGCTAAGGAATCATGGTCTCATCAGTGATCCAAGCATATACTTTGTCATTACCGTCTGATCAGAGAGATCATAGGTAGACGAGACGTACAAATAGAGAAAGTTCCCACTGATAGAAATCTAGCATATCCCTTAATAAAGTCCTTCCCCAAGAAAATATTGAGAGACATTTAAAGTCCTATGGTATTAGATACCAAGGCGATTGGTTGTAGGCCAAGTGAGAGTTTGATGTAATTGAGAGATATTATAAGACAATCACCTTAGAAATTATTAATAAAATTTACTATTTGAGTATGCATTGGCTATGTATTTGATTGGATCTTAAACTCATCTACTGAAGTCCACAATACGATACATAACATGAAATAAATTGTGATTGGATCACAATTAGTGGGTATCTTATCATGTGTAATCATGTAAGTATTGAAACTATCCCTAGTAGATGAATTGATGAAATTGTACACCACCAATTTTGTAAGACTAGCACATGTTATGCTCCTTGGTTCATCCAAGGATTTGATACTCATTGAATGGAAGCATAGAGATACTAAGAGTGAACATGTAGATGCTAGTAAAGGTTTAGTTCATTGAAGTGACCCTCTAAGAGACTTCATATGATTTTTAATGTCGTTGAAGATCTCATTACAGCTCGAGTGCGAGATTCCTTAGACTTGAGGTATTTAAATCATCTTGGAGGTGTAACTCCGGGTTGATTGGGTATAAGTCAAAATGATCGAAGGTGTTTGAATAGTCTATAGAGAATTTACCACTCCTTATGTAAAGGAGATGTATACCTTAGGCCTCTTGTCAGAATTGTTACTTAGAAGTCTCTCTGGCCAGAGCAAGTATGATAAGAAGACAACCTTCTTGAGGACATGTATGAGTAACTTGAATCCACAAGACAAGGAAATTAACTTGTGCTAGGTGTGACATAGTCAGCCTAGTGTGGACGAGCACATAGACCATGTCCTGAACAAAGTGAGTATAAGATGAGTGAAAGGAACAAGGCATGGAAATAACTATAGCCGCTGAAGGGTTCAGAAACGTTCTAGAGTCGATTTAGACTTTCCAATCAATTGGGGGTTATGATGTACTGTTAGGTGCCACTCATGATCTATTCAGAATTAAGGGGTTAATAATGAATGACCAACATAGTCGGGAATCTATTGGGTCACATGCACTATGGGTGATCTCGAGACATAAAACAAGCCTGAGAATGAGATTCTCAATGAGAGTGGATGTATCTGGTTGGACCAGGCCAAAAGGATGCAAAATGGAGGCTATGGAACTTCCTATGACATTGTCAGACTTAGTACGACCATATCACACCTTAAAGAAGTCAAATGGATCATACAAAGCCTCATATGACCATGCCTAATCAGGCCAGTCATGTGTCTTGGCATGATCGTGTCTTTTGGCACGGTCGATCGTTTGTAAAACACACGACTGTGTCACGGCTACGCCGATTTTGGGATTTTTCTTATGGAAATTTCCTGGGTTATTCATACCTTAATTATGAGATAATTATGGAAAGAAAGGTTCCGTTTAAGCCTCCTTAGATGCCCTAATCAAGAGATCTATAAATATATCCTTTGATATTCTTTGGAGGCAACTCTTGGTTTTCTTTCTTGGTAGTTGTCTTTTCTCTTCTTTTCCTTCTCTTGTCTCCGTCGGTTGGCTTGCACTAATCAAAGACAAATACTTGATGCTATAGGAGTTGACTTAGTGATTCCGAGTGGATACTGATAGAGGCAAAGTCCATTGGTCTTGCTTGTGGTTTCGGTAGATTCGATAAGAATCTCAAAGGTATAATTTCTCTCCTTTTATGCGTTTGCATGAGATTATGTCAATAGCAAAGATTCCTAGCCCCCAGGGGATGTCTGGGATGAAATAAAATTATTTTATTTGCTATATTCCCCTATGCATGATCTCAGAATCTCCAACAAGGCCTCCCCTTGTCACCCCGCCCCAAGATATCTCAACAGAAGAGAGGATCATCCGAGAGGCTCCCTAATTTATTTTAGAATATGTATCCCCCCTTTGTCATCTCAAGGCGTAAATGTGTTTTCTGCTATTATTTCAAATAAATAAATTAATTTTCTACTCTTACTATTCAGGTAATCTTGATGGCCTACATAAAGAAGATCATAGCATGGTAATCGATACAACATACCTCTTTTTGGGGACTATACTTCCCAAAGTTCTCCTTCGTCACCTCTTGCATAATTTCCATAATTATATAATCGATCCACTAAAAAACTTCACAAATACACCGGAATATAATGGAGACTACCTCAAAGGGGAAAAGGGTGAGATGTATGAATAACCTTAGTTGACTGAGCCATGTAAAAGAATGAAGACTGACTCGTGGACCTACGACTTGCCCCAACTAGTAGTGATAAATACTCCGTCGTTCTTCTAATATAATTTCCACCTTCAACCCTAATCCTCCCATCTGCTACCATAGGGGGAATGCTGGACGTTGATAGACACGAGGGATTACGAATCGCCTCGGCTAGCTGAGCCAAATAAGAATAAGGTCTGACTCGAGGGCGTACGAACTGCCTCGGTCGACCGTGATGAATACTCCACCGTTCTTCCAATATGAATTCTACCTTAAACACTACTCCTCCCATCCACACTATAGGGGGAATGTTGGGCATCGACAGACACGAGGGCTTACAAATTGCTTCAGTTGATCGAGTCGAATAAGAATAAGATCCGACTCAAGAGCTTACGAACTACCTTGGTCGATCGTGATGGATATTCCATCGTTCTTCCAATGTAATTTCTATCTTAAACCCTACTTCTCTCATCCACCACCGCAGGGGGAATGTTGGGCATCGGTCGACACGAAGACTTATGAATTGCTTCGGCTGGTCGAGCAAAATAAGAATAAGGTCTGACTCGAGGGATTATGAACTGCCTTACCCGACCATGATGAATACTGCGCCATTCTTCTAATATAATTTCTAGTATAAATTCTACTTCTCCCATCCACCACCGCAGGTGGAATGTTGGGCATCAGCAGACACGAGGGCTTACGAATTGCCTCGGCTGGCCGAGCCGAATAAGAATGAGATCCGACTCGAGGGCTTACGAACTACCTCGGCTAGTCGTGATGAATACTCAGTCGTTCTTCCAATATAACTTCTACCTTAAACCCTACTCCTTCCATCCACTACCGCAGGGGGATTGTTGGGTGTTGGCAGACACGAGGGCTTACAAATCGCCTCGACTGACCGAGCCAAATAAGAATAAGGTTCGACTTGAGTGCTTACAAACTACCTCGATCGACCATGATGAATACTCTGTCGTTCTTCCAATAGAATTTCTACCCTAAACCCTACTCCTCCCATCCACCATCGTAGGGGGAATTTCGGACATCGGCAGACACGAGGGCTTACGAATCGCCTTAGCTGGCCAAGTCAAATAAGAACGAGGTCTGACTCGATGGCTTACGAATTGCCTTGGGCGACCATGATGAATACTCTGTCATTCTTCAAATATAATTTCAAACTTAAACCCTACTCCTCCCATCCCCCACTGTAGGGGGAATGTTGGGCGTCGACACACATGAGGGCTTATGAACTTCCTTGGCCGACCATGATTAATACTCCGCCATTCTTCCAATATGATTTTTACCTTAAACCCTACTCATCCTATCCACCATCGCAGGGGGAATGTTGGGCGTTGACAGACTCAAGGGCTTACGAATTGCTTCGGCTGGCCTAGCCGAATAAGAATGAGATCTGACTCGAGTGCTTACAAATTACCTCGGCGTCCATGACAAATACTCCGTCGTTCTTTCAATATAATTTCTACCTTAAACTCTACTCCCATCCACCACTACAAGGGGAATGTTGGGTGTCCGTAGACATGAGGGCTTACTGATGTGAGCAAAATATATAGGGTTTCAGGAGTAGATTTTGCTCACATCTCATTGCATTTTATATTTGTTTCATGCATATTTCACTTTGTTTTGCATGCATTTCCTATTTTCTGGTTCGGAGATTTGCTCTTTGTACTTTTGTGTGCAGGATAACATTTCATGGGGGAAAAGGCACACTTTCGGAGCAAAAGAAGGGCATTTTGCAGCTGGATGCAGAAGGGGACACGACCAGGGCGTGTGACTACACACGACCGTGTCCAAGGGGAGAAATTGGCCACCCCTGCGCCACACACGACCTAGCCATGTGGAAACACATGGTCGTGTGGCGCTGCGTGATTCTGACTTGAGTCAATTATTTTTCAAGTTTTAGAGAGATCCAGGCTGATGTCTATATAAAGGAGGCCACGCCCAAACCCTAGAGGGAGGCACGACGACCGGGACGACACTCCGACACTCTAAAAATTTTCGAGAACTCACATCGGGGAGGAAGAAAGTCGCTGGAGATTCAAATTCTGCACTTCAACGTCAGAGAGAAGAGTCACATTGCATTGTAATTTCTGTTCCTTGCTTAATTTCTATGGTTTATACGAACATGATCGTGCTTTGTGTTTCTCCTTTCTTATCTATGGAGTAGACTCTCCCATTCTAGGATTAGGGAGTAGTTTGTATGCGTAGAACATGTTATTCCAAATTTGAATTCTGTTCTTGAATTTCTATTTGCAATTGGCGTTTGGTTTTAGAGCTATAGTTATTGTTTTGGTTTTCTATCTATTGTGCTAGCCGATATGAGGGGTGACAACCCTTGTATCCAAGATTTAGGAGAATCAAGGAGGAGCCTCATTTTCGACTCGTCACAGGGATTGATTCGGCATCCTCGTATTAACTATTCCGTCCTAAGTCCAGGGGTCAACCTGGTAATGGCAGAGGTAGCTTTCGATAGATGCGAAGGCTCATCAGGGGAGTGTATGATGTCCTTTCCACAAAACCATAGCTAGAACCCTAGACAAAACCCAATTAACAACGTGTTCTGCGACACACAAACGAAACCGAAATCCTAGAATCCCTTCCAAAATCTTGCAACTTAGTTTCTTTCTTCTTCCATGTGACACCGTATTGAGTTGGGACCACCGTCAAGCCTCGTATTTACAACCCTTAAATCTAAATTCCGAACAATAACCACCACTTACTAAATCGGTGCTCGAATCTCAGTCCCTATGGGATCAATAATCTTTTTATTACTTGACGACATTCGTGCACTTGCGGGTGTTGAGCGCGAGCGTGAGCGCGCGCTTCGAGTCCTCGACGGTCTCCGTCATGAGATTTGAGGTCGCATTCGTGTGCATCACTTATGAATCACCTCGGCTGGTTAATGTTGGACTATCCGAGCCGCAAAAACTGCTTTTTGCATTGCGGAAACCTCGGAAGTCGGCAACGGATCCGTGCAAAGATTAGCAAAAATAATACATGTACGTGTCAAGAAAACTTAGATCTATCTTAGATCTACAAGATATGAGCGTTACCCTTGTAGCGACGCCCTTCACGTATCCCACTCGTCCAAACGCTTTATCGGATCTCGAAGAGTGTTAAGTGCACACTCTTCCACAAGTATCCACACGAACAATAGGTGGAGAAGACAACTTAGAGTGTGCTAGCACTCTTAGAAGTCCACGACAAGAAGGATGAGGGAGAGAGCTTGAGAGGAGAGGAAAGGAGGAAGAAGATGATCTAATCAATTCCTACTCACTTCACATTGATTTTGGCCGGCCACTAAAATAAAAGTTAAATACATGCATGTAATACAAAGAGCCATGGTCTCCCTCATAAGGTGGCACACCATGATGTGTCCATGATGATGTGGAACATCATCATTGGCCGATCCCATGCCAAGTCATCATGACGTGGCATTTGGCCAAGTCAAACTTGACCTTTCATTTTCCCTCTCAAGTCAAGTCAAACTTGACCTCTTATCTCCCATGGTTGATCAAATCCAACCATTTGATTCAAGTCAATTTAATTTAATGAATCTCTATTCATTAGTTTAAATTAACTCGATAAATCAAATCTAAATTAGACTCATTCAACACTTGAATCAAATTGAGTCCAACTCAATTAGTCTAATTCGGATTACTCTTAATCCAATTTGGTTCATCACATGAACCTAATCCTCATGGTCCATCATATGAACCTAATCTCCATCTAATTGCCCTTTGTGTGTGACCCTATATGTTCTTGTAACGTTGACAATGTTCCTAAACTAATTTAGAAATATAAGCAATGAGTGGTATCTAGTAACACATCATTACTACCCAAGTTACAAGAATGTTGAGATCCAACATCACCTTTGTGACTACTAATTGTGACTCACAATATGTGACAATGTCCCTCTATCCATCATATCTAGATTGACCAATTGAGGCATAGACCATGTCATCCTCTGTACAATCTATATCTTGAACTCCAAGTAGACTCACTCTAAACAAATGAGCTCAATATCTCTTATTGACTCATTTTGGCATAACCATGCACTAAGTGGTCTCACTCTATCAAGAATCATGATGTCACTCCCATTATATAGGAGGGATAGATCCCATCTACATCACTCACATCCCTCCACATAATTTGTTACATACCCAGTAATCGCCTTTATAGTCCACCCATTTACGGGTGATATTTGACGAACCCAAAGTGTGCAACTCCTTATGTAGGGAATCATGGTGACTTCAAGTCCAAGGACTAATAGTCACATGAGAAAGTATATAACACTCATATAATGATCCATGATACTTTCTCATGGCGGGTCATTCAGTATACATTCTCTAATGCATACTCATGTGTCAACTTGATATCTCATATCCATGACTTGTGAGACCAAGTCATCAAGTTGACCTACATGCTAGTCTCTTCGCATTAACATTGTCCCTGAATGTTAATACTTGATTAGGAATGATTAATTGTAGTATTCTCTATATCATCTCATTATCGATTCAACCAATCGATTGATACAGATAAGAAACTTCTACTCAAGGACGTTATTATACTTAGTTATTTGACACCAATACAAGTAAGTATAATAACTATAAAGAATGCCTTTATATATATAGGAATATGATACAATAAGTCCATACAACAATCATCACATGATTGACTATAGAGCTTTCACTAACAATCTCCCACTAGCACTAGCGCCAATCACTGTAGCATCTAATACCCAATGACGTAGTGTGACAATCATGCTTTTTCTATGCCAAATCCTTGGTCAAGGGATCTGCGACGTTAGCCTTTGTGGGTAATTTACAAATCTTTACATCTCCTCTATCGATAATCTCTCGAATGAGATGGAAGCGCCATAGTATGTGTTTGGTCCGCTGGTGTGAGCGAGGCTCCTTAGCCTACGCAATCGCTCCATTGTTATCACAATAGAGCTCTATAGGATCTACTATGCTAGGAACCACCCCAAGCTCAGTAATGAACTTGCGGATCCAAACTGCCTCCTTTGCTGCCTCTGATGCAGCAATATACTCGGCCTCTGTTGTAGAATCAGTAAATGTGTCCTGCTTTGAAATCTTCCAGTTCACAGCGCCACCATTCAAGCCAAACACGAACCCTGACTGCGATCTATAATCATCCTAGTCAGTTTGGAAGCTTGCATCGCTGTAACCCTTTACAACTAGCTTTTCATCGCCTCCAAATATCAAGAAATATTCTTTAGTCCTTCTCAAGTACTTAAGAATATTCTTGACTGCTATCCAGTGATGCTCACCTGGATCTTACTGGTATCTGCTCGTTATGCTCAAAGCATACGAGACATCAGGACGAGTACATAGCATGACGTACATGATAGATCCTATGACAGATGCATAAGGGATCTTGTCCTTGCGGTCTCTCTCCTCTCTAGAAGAGGGACTTTGAGTCTTTGAAAGACTCACACCATGTGACATCAGTAGAAGTCCCTTATTGGAATTCGGCATGGCAAACCGTAGTTATACCGTGTCAATATATGTACTCTGACTTAGGCCAAGCAATCTCTTAGATCTATCTATATAGATCTTAATGCCTAGAATACAGGCTGCTTCACCTAAGTCCTTCATTGAGAAACACTTCCCTAGCCAAGTCTTCACAGACTATAGCGAAGGGATGTCATTCCCAATGAGTAGTATGTCATCCACATATAATACAAGGAAGACAACTGTTTTCCCATTAACCCTCTTGTTGATATAGGGTTCATCTTCATTCTTGATGAAACCAAACTATTTGATCGCATCATTAAATCGAAGATTCCAGCTCCGAGAGACTTACTTTAGCCCATAAATGGACCTTTGTAGCTTGCATACTTTGCCAGTATGCCGTGGATCCACAAAACCCTCAGGTTGTGTCATGTACACATCCTCGAGCAAGTTTCCATTCAGAAATGCAGTTTTGACATTCATCTGCCAGCTCTCATAATTGTGGTACGCTGCCATAGCAAGCATGATCCGAATGGACTTAAACATCGCAACTGGAGAAAAGGTTTCATCATAATCAATACCATGAATTTTCTTGAAACCTTTAGCTACCAATCGACCCTTATAGGTATGCGTAAATCCATCCATGTCAGTCTTTCTCTTAAAGACCCACTTGCACCCAACATGTTTGACGCCTTCAGGTGGATCAACCAAAGTCCATACTTGGTTGGTGTACATGAATTCTATCTCGGATCTCATGACCTCTAGCCATTTTTCAGAATCTGGGCTCACAGCTTCCTGATAGGAGGTAGGCTCATTCTCAATGAGCATAACGTTATCATGGTCAGACAATAGAAATGAGTATCTCTCAGGCTGACGACGTACCCTATCAGACTTGCGAAGAGGTAGGTCTACCTGAACAGGTTGTTATTCCACAACTCTTTGTGCAACAATCTCACACCCACAATACTTTGTGGTTCATGTTCAACCTCCATCATGGCCTCAGTGCTGTGATCCTTATCTTGAATTTCTTCAAGATCGAACGTATTCCCACTAGTTTTTCTAGAAACAAAATCCCTTTCTAGAAATACCCCAGTCTTTGCCACAAACACTTTATGCTGACTGGAATGTATAAGTAATATCCCTTCGTCTCCTTGGGATATCCAACAAAATAACACTAATCGGATTTGGGTCCCAGTTTGTCTGAGACTTGACGTCGAACGTAAGCCTCACAACCCCAAATCCTCATGAAAGACATCTTGGGATTTTCCCTGTTCATATTGTATATGGTGTCTTTATCACAGCTTTGGATGGAACACAGTTAAGTGTGAAGGCTGCTGTGTCTAGAGCATATCCCCAAAAAGATATAGGAAGATCTGTGTGACTCATCATAGATCATACCATATCTAATAGGGTAAGATTCCTCCTTTCGGATACACCATTCCACTATGGTGTTCCAGGAGGAGTGAGTTGGAATAGAATCCCACACTCAGCTAGATAGTCACGAAACTCATGGCTAAGGTATTCACCACCTCGATCTGATCGAAGAATCTTAATAATCTTGGCAAGCTGGTTTTGTACTTCATTCTTGAATTCTTTGAACTTTTCAAAGGATTCTGACTTATGTGTCATCAGATACACAACCATATATACTGAAGTCATCAGTAAATGTAATGAAGTACCTATAACCACCTCTAGCAGCAACATTGAAAGGCCCACATACATCACTATGTATAAGTCCTAACAAGTCTGTTGCTGTTTCGCTGTGTCTACTAAAGGGAGTCTTGGTCATCTTGCCTAGAAGGCAAGACTCGCATGTCTCATATGATTCAAAATCAAATGAGTATAGCAACCCATCCTTATGGAGCTGGGATAAGCGACTCTCATTTATGTGACCTAAGCGACAATGCCAGAGATAGGTTTGGTTCAACTCATTTGACTTGAACCTTTTGGTACTTATGTTATAGATGGAGTTCTCTAAGTCTAGAATGTAGAGTCCGTTCATCAGATGTGCACTACAATAGAACATATCATTTAAATAAACTGAACAACATTTGTTCTTTATTATAAATGAAAAACCTTTCTTGTCTAAATAAGAAACTGAAATTATGTTCTTCGTAAGAGTAGGCACATAACAACATTCATCTAATTCTAGTACAAGCCCAGAGGGTAGAGAGAGGAAATAAGTTCCTATAGCAATAACAACAGCCCTTGCTTCATTGCCTACTCGTAGGTCTACTTCATCTTTTGTCAATGCCCTGTTATTTCTCAGCACCTTCACATTAGTACAAATGTGAGAATCACATTCGGTATCAAATACCCATGATGAAGAAATAGATAGATTGACTTCTATAACATATATATCTGAAGTAGAAGTCTCACTTCTCTTCTTCTTAAGATCTTCCAGGTATGCTTTGCAGTTACGCTTCTAGTGTCCAGCTTCCTTATAGTGGAAGCAAGTCTCTTCCTTGGCCACCCCTCCTTTCGATTTCAGAGTCTTGCCTTTGCCCTTGGCTTGAGACTTTCCATTACATTTAGGCTTGCCCTTGCCTTTCTTCTTTTGCACCATCAAAATGGAGTCAGGTTTTCCCTTCTTAAGATTGAGCTCAGCAATTCTCAACATTCTAAGCATCTCAGGCAGTGACTTATCAATTTCATTCATGTTGTAATTCATGACAAATTGATTGTAGCTTTCTGGCAAGGATTGCAAGATTAAGTCAGTGGCCAGTTCTTGGCCAAGTGGGAATTCCAACCTCTATAGGTTCTCTATGTACTCAATCATCTTGAGTACATATTGACCTACGGGAGTCCCATCTTGCATCTTGCACTGAAACAGTGCCTTAGAGATCTCGTATCTCTCGTGTCTTTCTTGTCCTTGATATAGTTGACGAAATGTTCAACCATATCAAAAGCATTCATGAACTCGTATTGCTTTTGAAGCTCAGAGTTTATGGTCACGAGCATGAGGCATGACACATCTAATGTATCATCTTGATGCTTCTTGTAAGCATCTCGGTCAGCTCGCGGGGCAGTGGCAGGAGATGCTTCCGATTGGGCTGCTCCAGGACGTACAATTTTCTTTCTTGTGTGAGAATAATTCTCAGATTCCTGTACTAGTCCAGGAAATTAGCTCTATTGAGCTTGTCCTTCTCAAGGACAGAACGCAGGGAGAGAGTGTTCGTGTTTGACGACATGACTATCTACAACATAAACAATACAGAAAGTAAATATCATATTCCATTTATCATTTAATTAGGCCTTTAATTAAATAATGCTCTCACTGAATTATAGACCTATTGTAGAATCGAGTCATGGATTTGGTCAAACCACATTACTAGATTCATACAAACTAGCTATAATTCTTGTGGGACAAGATCCACATCATACTATGCCTTGAGTTAGCTTTGGCTAAATCGCCCAAGGCTTAGTATGATCGATAGGTAACAAATTATCGATTACATCTCTAAGCAACTCTTGTTTATAGGATCAAGATCCACATTTACAAAAGAACTTGAGTTAGTTTTTGCTAAATCGCCCAAGATTTAGTGTAAATGTGATCTTATCCTATCTTTCCAATAGTTGGAATATGCCTATAGTTTTACTCGATCCAATTGAGTTAATTAGTTTCACTCAATCTAATTGAGCTTATTCTCACCCAAGCTGTGATAGGCGGGATCAAGATTGTCCCTCCGTACCCTACCAAGATAATATGCGTTGCTCTACTTTGGCAGATTCAACAACAACAAATGATCGAGTTAGTGATGGGTATCAAAAGTTGGTAGGCATTTCGAGTTGATTCGATTAAGATCTAATCTAATCGTGAATGTGTATCATATATGCATTAAGGCCTTAATTACCCTATACTAGCATGCTTCACATACATATAAGCAAAATACACTAGCATGTATCATATACATACAAGCAAAATATACTAGCATGCATCATATACATACAAGCAAAAAATATACTAGCATGACCCTACTACGATCTTCTCAAGCCAATGAGAAGATCGGACGGTCAACCTAGGGTTAGCGGCTTCTCCAAGCGCCTCCTTTGATCGCCATGTGTCGTCGTCTCCCTCCTCGTAACTCCGTCTACTAGTGGACCTTCCACCGCTTCATTTTTTACATTACAAACATGAAACTCGAGTTACATTCGAGTCTAAAAACTATTTATAATAGGAATATTAAAAAGAGAGGCACGACGCACAAGTCGCATACCATATACAATATGCACAACTTAAAAATGACGTGCAAACCGTATTATGAATTACAACACATTTTATCCAATCGCATTGGGGTTCTTAGGCCATGACCATCGCAGTATAATACATAATTCTAAATTATGTATTTTACATAAATTTCTATAATTTTCGTATTTTTTTTCAATTTTATTAGTCACATCTCCGCAACGGTCCCGCTAAGCGATTTCTGGGCGCGATCACGGGACAATGCCCCTTGCGGGGTTAGGGGCAGTGCCCCTACTCGCAAAATGAATCTCGCAAGTGTCCCATCTTGATTTTACAGTGCCTTAAGTCAATGTCCCAAAAGACTAAAGCGAGATTTCGTCGTTTCTGAGAGTTTTTCTCGATAGTTGAAGCCTACAAGTGTCCCAACACTTGTTGCTTCAATTCTAGGAGAAAATACTCACAAAAATCTATAAAATTAGAAAAATTACAGAAACTTATAGATCTGTAATTTTTCATATCTAATACAAAAATTACAAAACTAAACACGTACATTCTTCGCACGTGGCTCCGATACCACTGTTGGACTATCCGAGCCGCAAAAATCGCTTTTTGCGTTGCGGAAACATCGAAAGTCGGCCTTGGATCCGTGCAAAGATTAACAAAAATAATACATGTATCTATCAAGAAAACTTAGATCTACCTTAGATCTACATGATAAGAGCGTTACCCTTGTAGCGACGTCCTTCGTGTATCCCGCTCATCTAAACGCTTTGTCGGATCTCGAAGAGTGTCAAGTGCACACTCCTCTACAAGTATCCACACGAACAATAGGTGGAGAAGACAACTTAGAGTGTGCTAGCACTCTTAGAAGTCCACGGCAAGAAGGATAAGGGAGAGAGCTTGAGAGGAGAGGAAAGGAGGAAGAAGATGATCTAATCAATTCCCACTCACTTCACATTGATTTTAGTGGGGTCGGCCACTAAAATGAAGGTTAAATACATGCATATAATACCAAGAGTCATGACTCTTGGTCTCCCTCATGAGGTGACACACCATGATGTGTCCATGATGATGTGGAACATCATCATTGGTCGGCCCCATGCCAAGTCATCATGACGTGACATTTGGTCAAGTCAAACTTGACATTTCATCTTCCCTCTCAAGTCAAGTCAAATTTGACCTCTTATATTCCATGGTTGATCAAATCCAACCATTTGATTCAAGTTAATTTAATTTAATGAATCTCTATTCATTAGTTTAAATTGACTCGATGAATCAAATCTAAATTAGACTCATTCAACACTTGAATCAAATTGAGTCCAACTCAATTAGTCTAATTCGGATTACTCTTCATCCAATTTGATTCATCACATGAACCTAATCCTCATGGTCCATCATATGAACCTAATCTCCATCTAATTGCCCTTTGTGTTTGATCCTATAGGTTCTTGTAACGTTGGCAATTTTCCTAAGCTGATTTAGAAACATAAGCAATAAACGATATCTAGCAACACATCATTGCTATCCAAGTTACAAGAATGTTGAGATCCAACATCACCTTTGTGACTACTAATTGTGACTCTCACAATATGTGACAATGCCCCTCTATCCATGACATCTAGATTGACCAATTGAGACATAGACCGTGTCATCTTCTGTACAATCTATATCTTGAACTCCAAGTAGACTCACTCTAATCAAATGAGCTCAATATCTCATATTGACTCATTTGGCATGGTTATGCACTTAGTGGTCTCGTGGTCTCACTCTATCAAGAATTATGATGTCACTCCCATCATATAGGAGGGATAAATCCCATCTACATCACTCACATCCCTCCGCATAATTTGTTACATACTCAGTAATCGCCTTTATAGTCCACCCATTTACGGGTGACATTTGACGAAGCCAAAGTGTGCAACTCCTTATGTAGGGAACCATGGTGACTTCAGGTCAAAGGACTAATAGTCATACTAATAGTCACATGAGAAAGTATATGACACTCATATAACGATCCATGATACTTTCTCATGGTGGATCATTCAGTATATATTCTCCAATGCATACTCATGTGTCAACTTGATATCTCATATCCATGACTTGTGAGATCAAGTCATCGAGTTGATCTACATGCTAGTCTCTTCGCATTAACATTGTCCTTGAATGTTAATACTTGACTAGAAATTATTAAGAGTAGTATTCTCTATATCATCTCATTATCGATTCAACCAATCGATTGATATTGATAAGAACCTTCTACTCAAGGACGTTATTATACTTAGTTATTTGGTACCAATACAAGTAAGTATAATAACCATAAAGAAATGCCTTTATATATATAGGAATATGATACAACAAGTCGATACAACAATCATCACATGATTGACTCTAGGGCTTTCACTAACAGTTAAGTCGAATAAGAATGAGGTCTGACTCGAGGGCTTCGTATTATGTATAATTACTTGTGTATTTTGTAAAACCGATTTCTGAATCTGATTTCTGCAAACTACAGAAATCTGTCGACTGCCAGTGTTGGCAGTCAACTACAGTTGATGTTACTCGACTAGCCTGAGGAGCAATCGACTGATAGCTGAAGGAGTCGACTGCCAGGCTAGATTTCGGGGAAACCAGGTTTGTTTAGCCTGCTTTTAGCTATGTTAGGCTACCCTAATTGCTCATAACCCTAGGATATACTTTGGAAAATATTGGAAAGGGTGAAATTCCATTGGATATGGATTAGGAGAGTTGTTTGGGTATGTATCAAATTTTAAGGTGCGTGAAAGTTCAAGGTTGAACTTTTAACCTTAATTTTGATGGTTTAGTATTTCTATAGGCTTAGGGACTCTCCAAGGATATTGTTGGTTCAATGGTCAAGGGAGAGCAAACCTTTAGGGAGAGGTTATCCATCATGGGATGATGGATGTGTATTCTTCCTCATGAGGGGGAGAATTTTGGAGAAATGGGAATGTGAGATTCCCAATTGGAAAAATTAGGAGAGTTTGAGGATTGTCTTTCTTTAGTTATATAGGACTTATCACTAGGAAGAGTGAAGGTATCCTAGGTGTTTTTGGACCAAGGGGAGATTGTAAGATCTCATTGGGATATGAGACATTGACACCCTTGTGGAGAACCTTTTTGATGTATGTCAAAAAGGGGGAGAATTGATGGGAGAATTTGGGAATTACAAATTTGAGAGAATTGGTAAGGAGATTTGAGTTAGGTGGGTTAACTCAAAGGTGTTTATGGTTTTTGTCAAACATCAAAATGAGGGAGATTGTTGGTGCAATCGGCTTAGGTCACGATTGACCAGACTTGAGTTTGACTCGAGAGGTATTTTGATGTTCGACAAAATGTATGACAATATGAGTATCATGGGAAAGTCAAAGTCATGGGTACTTGACATGGAAAGTCCAAATGAGACACTTGGCAATAGGAAAGTCAAAGTCATGGGTACTTGACATGGAAAGTCTAAGCATTGGTCTTGGCAAGGGAAAGTCCAAGATTGAGTCTTGGCAATTGGAAAGTTCAACATAGGTTAGCATGGAAAGTTCAAGCATGGGTCTAGGCAAGGGAAAGTCCAAGCTTGAGTCTTTGCAAATGGAAAGTCCAACATGGGTTGGCAAGGAAAGTCCAAGGTGTTGGTGCAGGGGCGCCAGATAATCGAACCTAGATTTTGATTATGACAAAGTTCCAAAGTTAAGGTCATATTGTTATCTCATGAGCTGAATTAAGTGTGCAAAAAATGGTTAAGCTAAGCCGAAGGTCAATGACACCCAGAGAATCTCGAGTCGGGAAACCGTGGTGGTTGGGCGACACCAGGAGAACTTCGTGGGAGTCGAAGAACCTAGGTGGAAGACCGGAAGCAAAATGATAAGTCATAAAGGACCAGAGGTAAGCATGAGTGCGAAGAGAGATGGTAAGGCCATGTCCTCTGTATGGGGACGACCGTAGGCGGCGATCCGACTAAGATTTTTAGTGGAAGGTCTTGGTCGAGATCGGACGATAAGAAACCGTCTCATTTACCATTTTCCGTGCTAACCTCTTACTGTAGGGAAGTGACCAGACTGACAGTCGACTGCTGGATATTGGTAGTCGACTGTTGCATATTAGTCGACTGATGAAGGGCATCAGTCGACTGATGGTAATGAATCAATCTTTTACGCTAGGTCAAAAAGAATAACGTTTGACGCCGCCACTTCGCGATAAGATAAGGTGCCACCTCGTGATAAGTTCCACAAATTGAGGATCTAGAACCAGACTAATTCCAAGGCACAAGTCTATAAAAGGAGGGGAGGACTCCAACCAAAATATCATTAATCTTATTCTCAAGTTCTCCTACAACGCTAAAGCTCTAACGTCATCATAATGCCGACGGAACGCCAAGCATACAACTTCTTCGTCGGCAGCAGCAAGTTTGTTTCTATTTAGTTATTGTATTCGTAGTTTTAATCGTAACGAGGTGAGGTAGGCTTGTTGCCTCATCCTTGTGCTTTCGGTTTTTGTGATCATTGTCTCCTACCTTCAACGAGGAGGAGACTATGTAGTGGATTGCCCCTTCGTATGCGGTCAAGGATCGCGGGGCCTTGGATTAGCAATCGTTGGGTTGTAAACTAAGTAAAAACAAACTTGTGTTATTTATTTTTCCATTGTGCATCTCTGTGTTTTAATCGAACGAATGAAAAGATAAAAAGATTTTATGTTCGCTATTCACCCTCCCTCTAGCGACGCTTTCGATCCAACACAAAGGGTTGATATTAGCGGCGTAAAGTTCACGAGGGAGTCTTGGTAGCATAAGTCTAATGGTTTGGCAGTGTAAAGTCTAAGCAGTAGTCTTGGCAACGTAAGCCCAAATATGTCTTGGTGATGTAGACCAGCTTAGCATGACAATAGCCGATAGAAGCATCTGAAGGCTAGCGTATGGATGAATAAGTCATGGATGACTTGGAGAGATTTGATAGGCGTGAGGCTGATAGAGGTGGCTAGAAGGCTTAGGTCTAGGCTAAGGGTGGTCTAGCAAGTATAAGGGCATCATACTTGAGGTAAACCTCATGGTTGAGGTGTAACAGTCGACTGGGGATATGGACCAGCCGACTGGTCAACTGTTTTGACACTTGTCAACCGAGTTGACATCGAGCAATCGATTGAGATTATGACTAGTCGACTAGTGTGAGTCGACTGGCGATCAACTGCGGTCAGGCTATTGTCACAGACGCAAGGCGCCTCGACTGGTATCCTAGTCGAGGCGCTGCCTCGGTCTTACTGTGGGCACTACGGTAAGGCACCTCGATCGGGCGCCGATCGCTTGATCAATCAATCCAATGAAGGACATCGAATGATGGGTTGGTCGCGAGCAGAACCCTCAGTCGATCGTCACGGCTACGCGGGCGCAATGATTGTTGGGTAATTGCAGTCGATTGCTAGTGTATCTGTTGGCTTGAATGTCGATGTAGATTAAGTCTGTTGTGAGACAACGATACTGTTGGCAGTCGACTGCCAAGAAGAAATTCAGGTCGTAAGGAGGCTTAAAAGGAGCTCGATGGGAGGGATTTCAGTAGCGATTTCTTGAGCGTTTTTGAGGCGATTTGCTAGTGAAAATCAGGGTCTTCAAGCTTGGTTCAAGCGATCAACAAGAAAGCATTCCAAATCTGTTGGGTTTTTTCGAGCCGCAAAAACCGCTTTTTGCGTTGCGGAAACCTCAGAATCCCCGGCCACGGATCCGTGCGAAGATATATTAAAATAAAACATGTATGTGCTTACTAAAAAACCCTAGATCTACCTTAGATCTAAGAGGTGAGATCATTACCCTCGATGCGACGCCCTTCGCAAATCCCGCTCGTCCAAAAGGGTTGCTGGAACTTGAGAGTGTCAAGTGCACACTCCTCTATTGGTATCCACACAAGCAAAATGTGGAGAAAAGACAATCTTGAGTGTGCTAACACTCCTAGAATGTCTCGGCAAGATGAGGAAGAAGGAGAGCTTGAGGGAAAAATGATCCAAGATTGAAGATGATGTTGTGTGTAACTCACCAAATGAATTTCACCATCGTAACCCCTAAAGTGGCCGGCCACATTATGGAGAGGGGGTTACATGCATGCATGTAACTCCCATGACCCTTGGTCTCCTTCAAGATGTGGCACCAATTGACAAAGTCAATGATGATGTGGAGCATCATCATTGGCTGACCATGCCAAGTCATCATCATGACATGACATTTGGTCAAGTCAAACTTGACATTTCATCTTCTCTCTCAAGTCAAGTCAAACTTGACTTCTTATCTCTCATGGTTGATCAAATCTAACCACTTGACTCAAGTCAATTTAATTTAATGAATCTCTATTCATTAATTTAAATTGATTTGATGAATCAAATATAAATTAGACTCATTCAACACTTGAATCAACTTGAGTCTAACTCAATTAGTCTAATTTGGATTACTCTTAATCCAATTTGGTTCATCCCATGAACCTAATCCTCATGGTTCATCATATGAACCTAATCTCCATCTAATTGCTCTTATGTGTGTGACTCTATAGGTTCTTGTAACGTTGGCAATGTCCCTAAACCGATTTAGGAACATAAGCAATGAGCGGTATCTAGCAACACATCATTGCTACCCAAGTTACAAGAATGTTGAGCTCCAACATCACCTTTGTGACGGCTAATTGTGACTCTTACAATATGTGATAATGTCCCTCTATCCTTGACATTTAGATTGACCAATCGAGGCATAGACCGTGTCATCCTCGGTACAATCTATATTTTGAACTCCAAGCAGACTCACTCTATTCAAATGAGCTCAATATCTCATATTGACTCTGACTCATTTGGGCATGGCCATGCACTTCGTGGTCTCACTCTATCAAGAATATCGATGTCACCCCCATCATATAGGAGGGATAGATCTCATCTACATCACTCACATCCCTCCACATAATTTGTTACATACCCAGTAATCGCCTTTATAGTCTACCCATTTACGGGTGACGTTTGACGAAGCCAAAGTATGCAACTCCTTATGTAGGGAACCATGGTGACTTTAGGTCTAAGGACTAATAGTCATACTAATAGCCACATGAGAAAGTATATGACACTCATATAACGATCCATGATACTTTCTCATGGCGGGTCATTCAGTATACATTCTCCAATGCATACCCATGTGTCAACTTGATATCTCATATCCATGACTTGTGAGATCAAGTCATCGTGTTGACCTACATGCTAGTCTCTACGCATTAACATTGTCCCTGAATGTTAATACTCGACTAGGAATGATTAAGAGTAGTGTTCTCTATATCATCTCAATATCGATTCAACCAATCGATTGATATAGATAAGAATCTACTACTCAAGGACATTATTATATTTAGTTATTTGGCACCAATACAAGTAAATATAATAACCATGCCTTTATAAATAGGAATATGATACAATAAAGTCCATACAACAATCATCACATGATTGACTCTAGGGCTTTCACTAACAAAATCTCTTTGTAAAGTTTTCTTTACTTGCATTTTGTTATATTTGCTTGTTTTTGTTGTGTATTACTTTTGTAATCATTGTAAGAGGTTTCTCTGCCTCCAACTTATTGTCGAGAAGGAGTGTTATTGATTATTAGTGGTGTTTACATCGCTAGGGCTCATTCGAGCCCAACCTTTGGAGTAGGAACCCTAAGATTCTGAACCACGTTATATCGCTTGTATTTGTTCTTGTGTTGTGTATTTGTTTTTATCATTTTTATTTCTACTGCGTACACTAACGTTTGTAGAAAGCACGCGATCGATTTCCATCTACGCAACGAACGCGTTATTCACCCCCTCTAGCGGTCACCAACGTTCCTACAAACACCTTCCATTAATATGGTTGAATCAGAGTTTTTTTCGTGCTTGAGTTGTTGGACTCTCTCCAAGCCTGGGCATGACATTGAATATGTTCAAGATAATGAGAATCGATGTTCCATTAAATGGTAAGGACCAGAGGCCAAGCTTCAAGTTTGGGTTGTTGGAGTCTCTCGAAGCCTAGCTTGAAAATAGGTGTGTCTGACCATTTAATTTCAATCTCAGGATTAATGGGTCGACCTTAATTGAAAGCATTGATTTGTTGTGCTATTGCCAAGGTCAATGTGAAGAGAGGTGCAATTAGGTGTTATGCATATGATGCATACTTGTTAATAAGTTAACAACCTAATTTAGATGTGAACATTCAATTAGTTGATAATATCAAGTGATAGTTGTATAATTGCTATACAATTGGTATTGTTGATACCTACCACTAGAACTAAGAATGACTTATTAGACCAACACTAAGGTTGTTCTTAGCCATAGTGGATATCATCCCACTAGGAGAAAACCTACCATCTCTCGGATTCAAAGTTAGGGCTCTTGAATTCGGATAAAATAGTGGGAGCTTAATTTAATGTAAATTGTTTACATTATCAATTCATCTCTCTAATATATTGGTGCAATCTGCCCAGGTCACGATTGACCAGACTCGAGTTTAACTCGAGTGATATTTTGATATTCGACAAAATGTATGCCAATGTGATTGTCAATGGAAAGTCTAAGTCATGGGTACTTGGCATGGAAAGTCCAAGTGGGACACTTGGCAATGGGAAAGTCCAATATGGGTTGGTATGGAAAGTCCAAGCAAGGGTCTTGGCAAGGGAAAGTCCAAACAGGAGTCTTGGTAGCATAAGTTCAATGGTTTGGCGGCGTAAAGTCCAAGCGTGTGTATTGGCAGCGTAAGCCCAAATGTGCCTTGGTGATATAAACTAGCTTATCATGACAATAGCCGATGGAAGCACCTGAAGGCTAGCGTATGGATGAACAAGTCATGAATGACTTGGAGGGATCCGATAGGCGTGAGGCTGACGGAGGTGGCTAGAAGGCTTAGGTCTAGGTTAAGGGTGGTCTAGCAAGTATGAGGGTATCATACTTGGGGTTAAACCTCATGGTTGAGGTTATCAGTTGACTGAGGCTTTGGACCAGTCGATTGGTCAAGTGTTTTGACACTTAGCAGCTGAGTCAACTTGTAGTAGTCGACTGATGGCTTGAGCAGTTGACTGCCATAGAGGGCAGTCGACTGATGGTCGAGGAAACAGGCACAAAATGTTTCCGAGTCGACTGCTAGGGTTTGACAGTCGAGTGGAAGCATGATCAGTCGATTGATGGGTATGATTAGTCGACTGATGGTCTATCCGTTGGAACTTATCCAGCGTGGCTCGAACCATTATGAGACAACGACTATAGGAGCAGTCGACTGATGGTCGCGATCAATCAACTGCTAGGCGGAATCTTGCCCGAATGCAGGTTATAAAAGCATATCGTGGAGGAGGATTTGGCAAGGATTTCATGGGCGATTTTGAGGCGATTTGCTGGTGCAAATCAGGGTCAAGGCTAGTCCAAGACAATCAACAAGCAAGCTTCCAAAAGATCTTTTGTAAAGTATTCTTTATATTCTTTTGTGTATTTTAGTTGTATTTGCTTGTTTACTTATTGTATTACTTTTGTAATCATTGTAAGAGGTTTCTCTGTATCCGACTTGTTGTCGAGAAGGAGTGTTATTGATTATTAGTGGTGTTTGCATCGCTAGGGCTCATTCTAGCCCAATCTGTGGAGTAGAAATCCTAAGATTTCGAACCACGTTATATCGTATGTTTTGTTGTGCTTGTATTTTGTTATTGCTTTATTATTTGTATATCTGCTGCGCATAACAAGTTTTGTAGCAAGCATGCGATTGATTTCCATGTACGCAATGTACGCGCCATTCACCCCTCTCTACTGACGTACTGATTCCCAACAATTAGTATCAGAGCGAGACCGCTCTTCTTTTGGACTAACCGCCAAGGGAGCATGCTAGAGGGAAGAAGATGTAGTCTGAAGAGAAATTGGGATGGAACATCAACACTTCGGTCCCATATGCACTCTATAGACGAGAAGACTTCAATCAATGGAAGGCAAGGATTGAAGACTTCATCATGATGAGGGACTTTGAAGAATGGGTCACATTGATGGAAGGATTCAAATTTCCAAGAGGGCCTAAGGGAGAATTCCTTAAAATGAAAAAGTGGACTGAGGAACAATTCCAAGAATTCGAGAGAAGTAATAAGGTAATAAAATTCTTGATTGATTTAATTCTTAACGATGTTGTGTCCAAGTTAGGTGAATACAAAGATGCAAAGGAATTTTGGAGCAAATTGACCAAGCTCCATGAAGAACCATCATCGGCTCAATTTGAGGAAGAGGCCAAAGAAGCAAGTTCATCCTCACAAGAAAGTGAGGATTCGGAGGTCGAGGAGTGTTCGACATCCGAGGAAGAAGAGGAGCTGAAAGAAGTAGAAGAAGCCTCCAACTCTAGGATTGAGGGGGAGGAGAGACCATCCACTCCAGAACAAGAGCAAAATTAAGAAGAACCATCAACATCCGGAAGAGATGAAGAAGCCCAAACTTCCACCATTGACCTAGGTAGCTCAAGCAATTTAGTTAAAAATAAAAATCATATTATTTGCTTTAAGTGTAGGGAAGCCAGACATTACAAGAGTAAGTGCCCTAAAAAGGTCAAGAAGATGACACAAAGTTGTGCCAAAGACCAAGGAAATTGGTGTCCAAAGATAAAAGAGCAAGGAGCATGTCATTTGCTTCAAATGCCATCAAAATGGGCACTATAGAAGCCAATGCCCTAGGAGAAAAGGAGCATCAAATGTAGGGGGAACTTCTAAATCAAACTCTAAAGTAAAATTTAGTAATGCACCTTCAAATTTTCATGTCAAAAAGAATGGTAGGAGTAATCTTTCTATTGTTCATGAAAGGCATGCTAGAAATAATAAATTTTATTTCTTAGGGGCTAAACATGTTGATTTTAGGTCTAAGGACAAGTCTAGAAATAATGACTCTAGATCTATTTCAACTAAGGAGAAATTTGGGGCTAATGTCCCTAGAAAAATTCTACCTAAGGCAAATATTAAGAAAATAGAAGACCATCTAGGCTTTAATCTAAAGAAATCTAGACATATGTCTAGGAAGGGCAAAAATGATCAAAGAAACAATGGGTCGACAAAAATAGAAAATTGATGTTAGAGAATCAAGACTTGAGGTCAAGGTTTGAGAACTTGAAAAGACTCTTGCAAGAATGACAAATTCAATCAAAGGGTCTAGGAGTCAAAATCTAGAGTCTAGGAGGCAAGGCTCATCTATGGGTAAGAGAGACTTGAGCCACAAGCCTAGGTCCAAGGTAGATAAGCCTACCTATCACAACGTTCCATTCAATTATGGAACATAACCTAGGTTTAGGAGAGCCAAGGTCACTAGGAAAGTCATCCCTAAAGTTGACCATGACAAGTGCCTAGTGGCTAAAATTTCGAAGAAATCTAAGGAAGCCACTAAGAAGGTTACAAGGGGAGTCACCCCTAGAGTTAACATAGGCAAGACCACAATGACTAAGGCTGCCAAGCTTAGGAGGGTCATTAGGAGGGTATCTAGGGAAGCTATCCCTAAGGAATACCTAGTAAACCCAAGAAGCTCAAATAGGTATTGGGTTCCTAGGAACGTGATCGATTCACGCTAAATGGGTTAGGTTGTGCCAACTTTAAATGAATGGGTAGTTAACATAACCATAGTAAAGGTGACACTTTAGATCATTTTCAAGGTTATGGGTACCTTAGGAATAAGTTTTGATCTTATATTCTAAAGGATTTTAGGATGTGACAATATCATTTAAGAAGTTTGAAAAACTAATCAAACTGGCACAAGTTAGGTCTTAGGGTGCGTTTGGTTGGAGGTTTTTGTTCATAACCTTGTAAGGTTATCAACAAAAACCTTGTTTGGTTTAGGTTATAAACAATTACCTGGTAATTGATCATTACCAAGTTATGAACAAAAACCTTTTTAGGGGGAATCGGAAAACCTTAGAGAACCAAGGTTTTTGTTGATTCTCAGGGTTAAGGAAACTTTTTTCCAACATTACCCCAAGCAATATATTAAATGATAATTTGTCAAAACTCAATCGATTTGTCGTCCGTCGATCGCCCGCCGTCTTTTCGTCGCCGCCGCCGCGTCGCTTCCGCTGCCGCCACCGTAGCCTCCGCCATCTCCGCCCTCGCCGCTCACGCTTCGCCATCGTTGCTGCCGCCCGCCGTTGCTCACCGCCGCCGCTGCTCGCCGGCTGTCGGCCGCTGCCCACGCCGCCTTCGTTCTGCTGCCGCGCCACCGTTCGCCGCGGTCGTCGCCGCCGTCGTCGGCCGCCGCCGCCTGCCGCCCCTCGCCACGGCCCCGCCGCCATCCTAATTTAGTAAAATGTTAAACTAAGTTATATATTAAAACCTCCAACCAAACAAGGTTTTTATCTAAGGTTATACTTTATTCTAAGGTTATGTTTTATTCTCTGATAATCACATAACTAAGGTTATGTATGATTACTTGAACCAAACGCACCCTTAGAGTCATGGTGTGCCATTTTGGATTTTTGACACACTTGGGGGATAAATGACTATATGAAAAAATGAACTTAATAATAATAAATGGAAAACAATATTAAAATTTAGGTATTATTATATCTATACCTTTTATTTGTTATGCTTTAGTTGTCATATGTCATGTCATGACATCATGTTTATTTGTATTATATAATATGTCATTATCATGTTTAGTTTAAGTTTTTATGTCATGAGTGCTTAGGTTCATTTTTATGCCATGACATCATTATTTTGGCACATGCTTATTTATGCTATCATTATATGTCATAATCATCATTCATGCATTTAAGGTAATTAAAATTGATTTAAGGACTATGACATGACTTGAAGTCCCATGTATAAGGGAATCAAGTAGTGTTGTTTTAGAAAAATACATGAGACCTTAGATTAGGATGAACAAATTCCACATCTCACATTAAATTGACATGTGTATGTTTTCAAACACCCTAGACACATGTGAGATGCTAGGAAATGAGTTAAGTTCAAGGTGCATAATTTTTGCATCTAGATGAACTCAAACTCATCATATACCATGGGTGGATCATGGGGAAAGTTAATGTACAAGTCATGTGCATTGAGCCCATTGATCATGATCCAATATAGGTTTTCAAAAATATTTTAAAATCATTTTAGAAAACCTTGGTGAAGTCTATCTTTTGATAGCAATCACCATTGATAGAGTTGTTACAAAGTAGGGTCAAAATATTAAATTTTCAATGATTTTAAACTTTGTATCAATCTCTTATTTTTATAGGTATTTTATTTTTCAAATATTTTTCACTCATAATGATTGTTATAAGTATTATACGTATGAAGTTTCACTATTTTGTAAACTACATATAATTACTTATGTATTTCGAAAATTCATTTCTGAATTCTGATTTTTGCATTTTGCAGATATCATCATTATCGCGCTGTGGGAAGTCAGTGATAGGGAAGTCATTTTCTTGTCAGTTATTTGATGTTGATTTCTGATAAACAAGGATGTTTAGCCCATGTTTCAACTATGTTAGACTACCATAACTTCTCCTAACATTAGGATATGCTTTGGAAAGCATTGAAAAGGGTGAAAATCCATTGGATATGGATTATGAGAGTTGTTTGGGTGTGTATCAATTTTAAGGTGTGTGAAAGTTCAAGTTTGAACTTTTGACCTTAATTTTAATGGTTTAGTGTTCACATAGGCTTAGGAACTCTCCAAGGATATTGTTGGTGCAATGGTCAAGGGGGAGCAAGCCTTTAGAGGGAGGTTCATAGGATGATGGATGTATTCTTCCTCATAAGGGGGAGAATTAGAAAATGGGAGAATGTGAGATGCCCAATTTGTAAATTTGGAGAGTTTGAAGGATTGCTTCTCTTTAGTGATATGAGACTTATCATTAGGAAGAGTGAAGACATCCTAGATGTTTTTGGACCAAGGGAGATATTGTAAGATCTCATTGGAATATGAGACGTTGACACCCTTGGGGAGAGCCTTTTTGATGTATGTCAAAAAGGGGGAGAATTAGGAGAAAATGGGATGTTAGGGCAATCAACCCATGTATGATATGGTTTTGATGTGTGTGGAAAAATGTTTAAGTTAGGTTGTTATGTGATTTGATATGTGTGTTTAAGTTGTGCAGGACTTAGTAAATCACATATACGTTAGCTTGATGATAGCATTGGTGGGTTCACCATCTCATGGCTCGAGTCCTTGAGTCCGTGAAGGATGACATTGCGGAAGTCGTGCACTTGGTGCATCCGAGAGACCGCCAGACGAGGACCATTAGAGTGAACCCAAAGGAAGTAGACTTCTGGGCGAGACGCGAAGGATGACATTGCGGAAGCCGTGCGCTTGGTCCATCCGAAGCGTGTGGCCAGACGAAGAGAGCTTCGGTGAGGGACTCCAAGGGAGATGAGAGATTGAGCGATTGTAATGGTAGCTCATAGGTGAACTTGGCTGAATGGATAAGTCAAGTGTCGGATGCTCAAACAGATGGTTTGAGGTTTACCTGATCGTTGGATGCTCAAACAAGTATTTGTTTGAAGTTTTATCCGACACCAGTCGACTGCTATAGATAGCAGTCGACTTCTCTAAGTCGATGGCACTCGATTGGTGCTTGACTGGTGTTCGACTGAGGGTTTCTGGCCCAACAGTCGACTGCTACACCATCAGTCAACTGCCAAGGAATGACAGTCGACTGCTTAAGATAGTCGCGGGCGCAGAATCTCCCATAGTCGGCTGATCAGTCGGCTACACAGGTAGCAGTCGACTGATGAGAGCATCAGTCGATTGCTAGGAGTATCGTTGGATGGTGATGACGACAAGTCAGAAGCCGTTGTAAGTTGGCCGTTAGAGGGGCAGTCGACTGATGACATGCATCAGTCGACTGCTGCCTACCCAATGGGAAGAAACCCTTATTCTCTATAAAAAGAAGGGTTGGGGGCTTTTGGGAGGCTAATGCTTCACTCATAATCATACTCCCAAGTGCCCTAAACATTTTCTACTCCTTTTACTTGTTCTTATCTCAATTCTATTGTAAGAGGGAGAGATTTTGTAAGAAGGTTTACCTCCACCTTGTTTAAGCTAAAGGAGATATTAGTGGATTGGTTTGAGGGAGTGATTCACCTTATGAATCGTCCGTGGATTAGCGACAAGGGTCGTGAACCACATTACATCCTCGTCTTAGCATTTTCTCTTCTTTACTTGTTTGTATTAGCTTAATTGTTTTTGTTTAGCATATTTTCCGCTGTGCTAACCTTGATTGTAGAAGATTAAGCGACCGAATTCCATTGACGTACATCTAGGCTATTCAACCCCCCTTCTAGCTGGGACTCGATCCTCTAATAAGTGGTATCAGAGTGAGGAGCTTGTCAATGGACTCATCGCCAAAATAAGTACGACAAAAAATTGTCGGCTCCAATATCCATCCGCCTAAATTCGAAGGGGACTTTGCTTGGTGGAAAAAGTGAATGGAGGTATTTTCTGAAACCGACTTCGACATTATGTTAATCATGGAAAGCGGTTTTGAAGTGCCTAGGGATGAAGAAGGGAAGCCAATAGAAAAATCGAGGTGGACTAAGAAGCAAAGAGAGGAGCACCTTGCAAATTCAAAAGCCAAGCACCATCTCTACAATGTGCTCCCTCAATAAGAAATCAATAGGATTGGAGAGTGCGCTAATGCCAAGGAGATGTGGGAGAAGCTAGTGGAGCTTCATGAAGGCACATCCGAGGCTAAGCTAGCTAGAAGGGACCTTTTTCGATCGCAATTGAACAATATCAATCTAGATAAAGGGGAGAAAGTATTATCTCTACACTCTCATTTTAAAGAAATAATTAATGGTCTATCTAGTGTAAGGGAGAAGCTCTCTAACTGGGACATGATAATGAAAGTCATAGACGCATTCCCTCGGTCATCCAAATGGAGCTCCATGGTGGACTCCTTCTATATCTCAAAGAATCTAGAGGTAAGTACTCTAGAAGAATTTTTTTCCACCATAGAATTACATGAAACTAGGCTTGAAGGTATAGTAGAAGATCAAATCAAGCAATCAAGGAGAGTGATGCTAGTAGCCGACAAAGGGAAGAAGAAGAAGAAAACTCCACCCTCCTCATCCGGTGAAGAATCTTCCTCCTCCATGAATAGCAATGAAGAAGCATATATGGTAAGGAAGGTAAGACGTGCTTTAAAGAATTTTAAATTTAACAAATCTCATGATAGGAGAAGGAGGAGAGTCATTTGCTATAATTGTCAAGGAGAGAGACACATGAGGGATGAGTGTCCCCAATTAAACAAGAGCGAGGAAGAGAATAAAAAGGATAGCAAGAAGAAAGACAAAAAGAAAGAAGAGAAGAAGTCCAAAGAAAAGGAGAAGTCAAAGCCCCGGAACCTAAAGGCAACATGGGATGATCCATCCTCATTGGAGATAAAGAAGTATTAACAAGCCTCGCACTAATGGAGATAGATGACTTGGACTCCACCTCCTTCGAAAGAGAAGAAGCAAACATAAGTGAGGAGGAGAGCTCAACTGTAGGGGGAGCATCCTCATCGAAATCGCAAGAAGGAGATTGGGTAAGTAAGGTAACAAATCTCCCTCCTAAAAAAGTTGTTTCTATGATTTCTAGTTTAACTAAGGAGTTATTTAGAGCTAAAAAGAAAAATAAATACATGCAAAATGAAATTAAGGATCTAGAAGAAAAATTGAAAAATTCATGCTCACATGTTAATGATTCTTCTTCTAGTACTAATGATGCATGTGTAGAAGAGAATAAAGCCTTAAAGGAAAAGGTAGATCATTTAACTAAGGCCCTAGAGAAATTCACAATTAACTCCAACACCCTAAACAAGATTATTGGGAGCCAAAGGGCAAGTTTCAATAAGAAGGGCCTAGGTTATAACGGATCAAAGAATGAGAAGGCTTACCATTGCTTAATTGCTAGGGGTAAATCTAAAACAAAAATGGTAGTTAGGAAATGGATCCCAAAGGAGTACTTGGTGAACCTCATTGGAAAGAATTTATATTGAGTTTCCAAGTCAATCCTTAAAAGGGTTAGAGAAACCTAGGATACACTACAAAAATTATAGGATTTGACGATGAATTTTGCAACGAAATTTTTTTCATTGCAAATAATTCGCCGTTAAATTCTGTAATGAAAAAAAAATTCGTCGCCAATATTGCAACGAATAAACTTTTCATTGCAAAATTCATCGCCAAATTTGGCGATGAATAATTATTTTAGTCGCAAAATTTGGCGACGAAACATAATTCGTCGCTAAATCTATGATGAAAAAATAGTTCGTTGCCAAATTTGGCGACAAAAATATCTATTCGTCGACAAATTTGGCGACGAAAATAACTATTCGTCGCCAAATTTGGCGACTAACATTCTATTCATCGCAAAAGTCTAATAAACATATTTCCACGGATAAAAATAAATTTGGCGACGAATATTTTTTCATCGCCAAATTTGCGATGAAAAAAAAACACTCATTGCAAAATTCTCAATACCAGTCGACTGATGAAAACAATCAGTCGACTTCCTATTGACCAGTTCAACTGATCAGTCGGCTATCAAATATTCTGTAATGTGCTACAGTAATGACAGTTGACTGCCAAGTGAATATTCGACTGCTGAGTCAGCTATAAAAGCCTCGGTAAGATGTTACAGTAGCATCAGTGGACTGATCATGTTGATCAGTTGACTGATAATTATAATCTGCAACGAAAAAAATTTTCGACGCAATTTTTACGACGGAAAAAATGTTTCGTTGCAAAATCTCATGTATCAGTCAACTCATTGAAACCATCAGTCGACTGATGCTGAAAAACCTGGTTAGGAAATATTTTTTAGCCGACTGGCCACTCAACTACCAGTACTGTTGGACTATCTGAGCCGCAAAAATTGCTTTTTGCATTGTGGAAACCACGGAAGTAGGCCACGGATCCGTGCGAAGATTAACAAAGTAATACATGTACGTGTTAAGAAAAACCTTAGATCTACTTGTGAAGAGCACTACCCTTATAGCGACGCCCTTCGCTTATCCCACTCATCCAAACGGCTTGTCAGAACTCGAGAGTGTCAAGCGTACACTCCTGTACAAGTATCCAAACGAACAATAGGTGGAGAAGGCAACTTAGAGTGTGCTAGCACTCCAAGAACCCCACGGCAAGAAGGATGAGGGAGAGAGCATGAGAGGAGAGCAAAGGAGGAGGAAGAAGATCTAATCAATTCCCACTTACTTCACAACTAATGCTCATCTATCAAAGTGGCCGGCCACTTCATGGAGGGTTAAATACCTCTATTAAATACCAAGAGCCATGGCTCTTGGTCTCCCTCATGAGGTGACACACCATTATGTGTCTATGATGATGTGGAACATCATCATTGGGCGCATGTCAAGTCACCATGACATGGCATTTGGTCAAGTTAAATTTGACCATTCGTCTTCCCTCTCAAGTCAAGTCAAACTTGACCTCTTATCTCCCATGGTTGATCAAATCTAACCATTTGATTCAAGTCAATTTAATTTAATGAATATCTATTAATTTTTTAAATTGACTCAATGAATAAAATCTAAATTAGACTTATTCAACACTCGAATCAAATTGAGTTCAACTCAATTAGTCTAATTTGGATTACTTTTAATCCAATTTGGTTCATCACATGAACCTAATCCTCATGGTTCATCATATGAACCTAATCTCCATCTAATTGCCCTTTGTGTGTGACCCTATAGGTTCTTGTAACGTTGGCAATGTTTATAAACCGATTTAGAAACATAAACAATGAGCGGTATCTAGCAAAATATCATTGTTACCCAACTTACAAGAATGTTGAGATCCAACATCACCTTTGTGAATACTAATTGTAACTCTCACAATATATGACAATGTCTCTCTATCCTTGACATCTAGATTGACCAATTGAGGCATAGACCGTGTCATCCTTTGTACAATCTATATCTTGAACTCCAAGTAGACTCACTCCAATCAAATGAGCTCAATATCTCATATTGACTCATTTGGACATGACCATGCACTTGGTGGTCTCACTCTATCAAAAATCATGATGTCACTCCCATCATATAGGAGGGATAGATCCCATCTACATCACTTACATCCCTCCACATAATTTGTTACATATCCAGTAATCGCCTTTATAGTCCACCCATTTATGGGTGATGTTTGACGAAGCCAAAGTATGCAACTCCTTATGTAGGGAATCATGATGACTTTAGGTCCAAGGACTAATAGTCATACTAATAGTCATATGAGAAAGTATATGACACTTATATAACGATCCATGATACTTTCTCATGGCGGGTCATTCAGTATACATTCTCCAATGCATACCCATGTGTCAACTTGATATCTTATATCCATGACTTATGAGATCAAGTCATCGAGTTGACCTACATGCTAGTCTCTTTGCATTAACATTGTCCCTGAATATTAATACTTGACTAGGAATGATTAAAAGTAGTGTTCTCTATATCATCTCATTATCGATTCAACCAATCGATTGATACAGATAAGAACCTTCTATTCAAAGACGTTATTATACTTAGTTATTTGACACCAATACAAGTAAGTATAATAACCATAAAAAATGTCTTTATATATATAGGAATATGATACAACAAGTCCATACAATAATCATCATATGATTGGCTCTACGGTTTTCACTAACAATCTCCCACTAGCACTAGTGCCAATCACTGTAGTATCTAATACCCAATGACCTAGTGTGACCATCATGTTTTTTCTGTGCCAAAGTCTTGGTCAAGGGATCTGCGACGTTAGCATCTGTGGGTACTCTGCAAATCTTCACATCTCCTCTATCGATAATCTCTCGAATGAGATGGAAGCGCCGTAGTATGTGTTTGGTCCATTGGTGTGAGCGAGGTTCCTTAGCCTGCGCAATCGCTCTATTGTTGTCACAATAGAGCTCTATATGATCTGCTATGCTAGGAACCACCCCAAGCTCAGTAATGAACTTGCGGATCTAAACTGCCTTCTTTGTTGCCTCTGATGCAGCAATATACTCGACCTCTGTTGTAGAATCAACAACTGTGTCCTGTTTCGAACTCTTCCAGCTCACAGTGCCACCATTCAAGCAAAACACGAACCCTAACTGCGATCTTTAATCATCCTGGTCAGTTTAGAAGCTGGCATCGCTGTAACCCTTTACAGCTAGCTCCTCATCGCCTCCAAATATCAAGAAATATTCTTTAGTCATTCTCAAGTACTTAAGAATATTCTTGACTGCTATCCAGTGATGCTCACTTGGATCTTACTGGTATCTGCTTGTCATGCTCAAAGCACATGAGACATCAGGACGAGTACATAGCATGACATACATGATAGATCCTATGGCAGATGCATAAGGGATCTTATCCATGCGGTCTCTCTACACTCTAGAAGAGGAACTTTGAGTCTTCGAAAGACTCACACCATATGACATCGACAGAAGTCCCTTCTTGGAATTTTACATGGCAAACCATAGTAATACCGTGTCAATATATGTAATCTAACTTAGGCCAAACAATCTCTTAGATCTATCTCTATAGATCTTGATGCCTAGAATACAGACTACTTCACTTAAGTTCTTCATTGAGAATCACTTCCCTAGCCAAGTCTTCACAGACTGTAACGATGGAATGTCATTCCCAATGAATAGTATGTCATCCACATACAATACAAGGAAAATAACTGTATTCCCACTAACCCTCTTGTAGACACAGAGCTCATCTTCATTCTTGATGAAACCAAACTGTTTGGTCGCATCATCGAATCGAAGATTCCAGCTTCGAGAAGTTTGCTTTAGCACAAAAATGGACCTTTGTAGCTTGCATACTTTGCCAGTATGCTGTGGATCTACAAAACCCTCAGGCTGTGTCATGTACACATCCTCGAGCAAGTTTCCATTCAGAAATGTGATTTTGACATCCATATACCACATCTCATAATCGTGGTACGCTGTAATAGTAAGCATGATCCAAATGGACTTAAACATCGCTACTAGAGAAAAGGTTTCATCATAGTAAATACCATGAATTTGCTTGAAACCTTTAGCTACCAATCGACCCTTATAGGTATGCGTAAGTCCATCCATGTCAGTCTTTCTCTTAAAGACCCACTTACACCCAATGGGTTTGACTCCTTTAGGTGGATCAACTAAAGTCCATACTTGGTTGGTGTACATGGAATCCATCTCGGATCTCATGACCTCTAGCCATTTCTCAGAATCTGGGCTCATCATAGCTTCCTGATAGGAGGTAGGCTCATTCTCAACGAGCAAAATGTCATAATGGTCAGACAAGAGAAATGAGTATCTCTTAGGCTGACGACGTACCCTATCAGACCTGCGAAGAGGTTGGTCTACCTGAACAGATTATTGTTTCACAACTCTTTATGCAACAATCTCATCACCCACAACACTTTGTGGTTCATGTTCAACCTCCATCAAGGCCTCAGTGCTATGGTCCTTATCTTGAATTTCTTTAAGATCGAACGTACTCCCACTAGTTTTTCTAGAAACAAAATCCCTTTCTAGAAATACCCTAGTCTTTGCCACAAACATTTTGTGCTGACGAAGAATGTAGAAGTAATATCTCTTCGTTTCCTTGGGATATCCAACAAAATAGCACTTATCGGATTTGGGTCCTAGTTTGTCTGAGACTTGACATCGAACGTAAACCTCACAATGCCAAATCTTCATGAAAGACATCTTGGGATTTTTCTCTGTCCATATCGTATATGGTGTCTTTATCAATGCCTTGGATGGTAAATGATTAAGTGTGAAGGCTGCTGTGTCTAGAGCATATCCCCAAAAGGATATAGGAAGATCTGTGTGACTCATCATAGATTGTACCATATCTAAAAAGGTATGATTCCTCCTTTCAGATACACCATTCCACTATGGTGTTCCAAGAGGAGTGAGTTTGGATAGAATCCCACACTCAGCTAGATAGTCACGAAACTCATGGCTAAGGTATTCACCGCTTCGATCTGATCGAAGTATCTTAATACTCTTGCCAAGCTGGTTTTGTACTTCATTCTTGAATTCTTTGAACTTTTCAAAGGATTCTGACTTATGTGTCATCAAATACACATAACCATATATACTAAAGTCATCTGTAAATATAATGAAGTACCTATAACCACCTCTAGCAGCAACATTGAAAGGGCCACATACATCACTATGTATAAGTCCTAACAAGTCTGTTGCTCTTTCGCTGTGTCCACTAAAGGGAGTCTTGGTCATCTTGCCTAGAAGGCAAGACTCGCATGTCTCATATGATTCAAAATCAAATGAGTCTAGCAACCCATCCTTATGGAGCTGGGATAAGCGACTCTCATTTATATGACCTAAGCGACAATGCCAAAGATAAGTTTGGTTCAACTCATTTGACTTGAACCTTTTGATACTTATGTTATAGATGGGGTTCTTTAAGTCTAGAATGTAGAGTCCGTTCATCAGAGGTGCACTACAATAGAACATATCATTTAAATAAACTGAACAACATTTGTTCTTATTATAAAAGAAAAGTCTTTCTTATCTAAACAAGAAATTGAAATTATGTTCTTAGTCAGAGCTGACACATAATAACATTCATCTAGTTCTAGTACAAGTCCAGAGGGTAGAGATAGAAAATAAGTTCCTACAGCAATAGCAGCAACCCTTGCTCCATTGCCTACTCGTAAGTCCACCTCGCTCTTCGTCAATGCCCAGCTATTTCTCAGCGCCTGCACATTAGTACAAATGTGAGATGCACATCCGGTATCTAATGCCCATGATGAAGAAATAGATAGATTTACTTCTATGACATATATACCTGAAGTAGAAGTCTCACTTCTCTTCTTCTTAAGATCTTCCAGGTATGCTTTGCAGTTACGCTTCCAGTGTCCAGCTTCCTTACAGTGGAAGCAAGTCCCTTCCTTGGCCACCCCTCTTTTCGATTTCAGTGCCTTGCCTTTGCCTTTGGCTTGAGACTTTCCCCTACCTTTAGGCTTGCCCTTGCCTTTCTTCTTTTGCACCATCAAAATGGAGTTAGGTTTTCCCTTCTTAAGGTTGAGCTCAACAGTTCTCAACATGCTAAGCATCTCAGGCAGTGGCTTATCAATTTCATTCATTTTGTAATTCATGACAAATTGATTGTAGCTTTCTGGCAAAGATTGCAAGATCAAGTCAGTGGCCATTTCTTGGCCAAGTGGGAATCTCAACCTTTGTAGGTTCTCTATGTACCCAATCATCTTTAGTACATATGGACCTACGGGTGTCCCATCTTGCATCTTGCACTAAAACAGTGCCTTGAAGATCACGTATCTCTCGTGCCTTGCTTGTCTTTGATACAGTTGACGAAGATGTTCAACCATATGAAAAGCATTCATGAACTCATGTTGCTTCTGAAGCTCCGAGTTCATGGTCGCGAGCAAGCAGCATGACACATCTAATGCATCATCTTGATGCTTCTTGTAAGCATCTCGGTCAGCTCGCGAGGTAGTGACAGGAGGTGCTTTCGGAATGGGCTGCTCTAGGATGTACAATTTTCTTTCTTGAGTTAGAACGATTCTCAGATTCTTGTACCAGTCCATAAAATTAGCTCCATTAAGCTTGTCCTTCTCAAGGACAGAACGCAGGGAGAGAGTATTCGTGTTTGATGACATGTCAATCTACAACATAAACAATGCAGAAAGTAAATATCATATTCCATTTATCATTTAATTAGACCTTTAATTAAATGATGCTCTCACTGAATTATAGGACTTTTGTAGAATCGAGTCATGGATGTGGTCAAACCACATTACTAGATTCATACAAACTAGTTATAATTCTCGCGGGACAAGATCCACATCATACTACTCCTTGAGTTAGCTTTGGCTAAATCACTCAAGACTTAGTATGTCGGTAGGTAACAAATTACCGATTACATCTCTATGCAACTCTTGTTTATAGGATCAAGATCCACATTTACAAAAGAACTTGAGTTAGCTTTAGCTAAATCACCCAAGATTTAGTTTAAATGTGATCTTATCCTATCTTTTCAACCGTTGGAATATGCCTATTGTTTTGCTTGATCCAATTGAGTTAACTAGTTTCACACAATCTAATTGAGCTTATTCTCACCTAAGCTGTGATAGGCGGGACCAAAATTGTCCCTCCGCACCCTACCAAGATAATATGCGTTGCTCTGCTTTGGCAGATTCAACAACAACAAATGATCAAGATAGTGATGGGTATCAAAACTTGGTAGACATTTCGAGTTGATTCGATTTAGATCTAATCTAATTGTGAATGTATATCATATACACATTAAGGCCTTAATTACCCTACACTAGCATGCATCACATATATACAAGCAAAATATACTAGCATGCATCATATACATACAAGCAAAATATCCTAGCATGCATTATATACATATAAGTAAAATTTACTAGCATGCATCACATACATACAAGCAAAAACAATAATAATAATAATAATAATAATAATAATATTGTGATGAGGTCATGGCCCTACTACGATCTTCTCAAGCCAATGAGAAGATCGGACAGTCAACCTAGGGTTAGCGGCTTCTCCAAGCGCATCCTTTGACCGTCATGTGTCGTTGGCACTCTCCTCATAACTCCGTCTACTAGTGGACCTTCCACCGCTTCATTTTGTACATTACAAATATGAAACTCGAGTTATATTCGAATCTAAAAACTATTTACAATAGAAATATTAAAAAGAGAGACACGACGCGCAGGTCACATACCATATACAACATGCACAACACAAAAACGGCAAGCAAGCCGTATTATGAATTACAACACATTTTATCCAATCACATTGGGGTTCTTGGGCCATGACCATCACAGTATAATGCATAATTATAAATTATGTATTTTACAGAAATTTTTATAATTTTTTTTTCAATTTTATGAGTCACATCTCCGTAACGGTCCCGCTAAGTGATTTCCGGGCGTGATCGCGGGACAATGCCCCTTGCGGGTTAGGGGCAGCGCCCCTTCTCGCAAAATGAATCTCGCGAGTGTCCCATCTTGATCTTACAGCGCCTTAAGTCGATGTCCCAAATGACTAAAGTGAGATTTCGTCATTTCGGAGAGTTTTTCTCGGTGGTTGAAGCCTACAAGTGTCCCAACACTTGTTGCTTCGACTCTACGAGAAAAATACTCACAAAAAATCTATAAAATTGGAAATTTACAGATCTGTAATTTTTCATATCGAATACAAAAATTATAAAACTAAACACATACATACTTCGCACGTGGCTCTGATACCACTATTGGACTATCCGAGCTACAAAAACCATTTTTTGCGTTGCGGAAACCTCGGAAGTCGGCCATAGATTTGTGCGAAGATTAACAAAGTAATACATGTACGTGTCAAGAAAAATATTAGATCTGCTTTAGATCTACTTGTGAAGAGCATTACCCTTGTAGTGACACCCTTCACTTATCCCGCTCGTCCAAACGGCTTGCCGAAACTCGAGAGTGTCAAGCGTACACTCCTCTACAAGTATCCACACGAACAATAGGTGAAGAAGGCAACTTAGAGTGTGCTAGCACTCCAAGAACCCCACGGCAAGAAGGATGAGGGAGAGAGCTTGAGAGGAGAGTAAAGGAGGAAGAAGAAGATCTAATCAATTCCCACTTACTTCACAACTAATGCTCATCTATCAAAGTGGCCGACCACTTCATGGAGGGTTAAATACCTCCATGTAATACCAAGAGCCTTGGCTCTTGGTCTCTCTCATGAGGTGGCACACCATGATGTGTCCATGATGATGTGGAACATCATCATTGGCCGGTCCCATGCCAAGTCACCATGACGTGACATTTGGTCAAGTCAAACTTGACCATTCATCTTCCCTCTCAAGTCAAGTCAAACTTGACCTCTTATCTCCCATGGTTGATCAAATCCAACCATTTGATTTAAGTCAATTTAATTTAATGAATCTCTATTCATTGTTCAAATTGACTCAATGAATAAAATCAAAATTAGACTCATTCAACACTTGAATCAAAATGAGTCTAACTCAATTAGTCTAATTTGGATTACTCTTAATCCAATTTGGTTCATCACATGAACCTAAACCTCATGGTCCATCATATGAACATAATCTCCATCTAATTTCCCTTTGTGTGTGACCCTATAGGTTCTTGTAACGTTGGCAATGTTCCTAAATTGATTTAGAAACATAAGCAATGAGCGGTATCTAGCAACACATCATTTCTACCCAAGTTACAAGAATGTTGAGATCCAACATCACCTTTGTGACTACTAATTGTGACTCTCACAATATGTGACAATGTCCCTCTATCCTTGACATCTAGATTGACCAATTGAGGCATAGACCGTGTCATCCTTTGTACAATCTATATCTTGAACTCCAAGTAGACTCACTCCAATCAAATGAGCTCAATATCTCATATTGACTCATTTGGGCATGACCATGCACTTAGTGGTCTCACTCTATCAAGAATCATGATGTCACTCCCGTTATATAGGAGGTATAGATCCATCTACATCACTCACTTCCCTCCGCATAATTTGTTACATACCCAGTAATCGCCTTTATAGTCCACCCATTTACGGGTGACGTTTGACGAAGCCAAAGTATGCAACTCCTTATGTAGGGAACCATGATGACTTTAGGTCCAAGGACTAATAGTCATACGAATAGTCACATGAGAAAGTATATGACACTCATATAACGATCCATGATACTTTCTCATGGTGGGTCATTCAGTATACATTCTCCAATACATACTCTTGTGTCAACTTGATATCTCATATCCATGACTTATGAGATCAAGTCACCGAGTTGACCTACATACTAGTCTCTTTGCATTAACATTGTCCCTGAATATTAATACTTGACTAGGAATGATTAAGAGTAGTGTTCTCTATATCATCTCATTATCGATTCAACCAATCGATTGACATAGATAAGAACCTTCTACTCAATGACGTTATTATACTTAGTTATTTGACAACAATACAAGTAAGTATAATAACCATAAAGAAATGCCTTTATATATATAGGAATATGATACAACAAGTCGATACAACAATCATCATATGATTGACTCTAGGGCTTTCACTAACAAGTACAACAGTCGACTGATGATTCAATTTTTGCAACAATTTTTTTTTCGTCGCCAATTCTGCGTTAGAAAATCATTTTTATCGCATAGTTGCGACGAAAATTTTTTTTTGTTGCTAAACTGGAAAAAACCAAAAAAAATTTTTTTGATAGATTATGCTATTTCCCCTGTTTTACAATAAACACATACAAAAATATAAACAAATTTACACATCTGACTTTAATACCGAATGAATGTATACATGACAAACATAACATATATAACTTACAATACTTAGACATCGTATGTGATAAGTCAAGTAATATTTAAATACAACAAATAAATTCAAAGGTAACCACCACCATCATCAAAAAATACATCATCATTGTTATTATGACAAGGATCAGGAGGAGGAGCATATCCAGAAGGAGGAAGTTGACTTGAACTAGATGTTAATTGAAGATGTTGCATAATGAACATCTATTGCCTTTGAAATTCATTCATCTGTTCATTTAAATCTTTGACTTGCTGAGCTCTTTCTCTCGGTTCATTTTCTTTCTGCACTAGTAACTCCCTCAAATGATTAACCTCTTTGGTTAATTGATTTACTTCTGCTTTTAATGCCGGGGAGGATGAAAAAGAAGTACCAGGAACTCTATAGGATCGGCTCAAAGAACCGAGTCCAATTATTCTTCCACTTTTCGGTCCTCCAGTTGCTTCGAGCCATAAATTTATATTGCTAACAGAAGGCTCAGATTCGACTGCATCATCACTTGCACTCGAATTTATCTGTGCAAGTTCATCATATTTCTCCTGTTTTGAAAGAAAAAAAATTAAATACTAACATAATAATTTAAAATTTTAAAATTATAAACCTTCATTCTTCTACCTCTTTCCCCACTCTATGTTTTATCTTTCTTTTAGAATGTACGGGTGAAAGTGTCTATAAATAATAGCTCAGTCCCCGTCTCATGGGCCTAAACAAACAGTTAAAATTTATAAATTAGTGAGTATTAGATTACAAAATTATGATTTGAAAAAACTCACCAATTGATGTCTATGCTTATCGATATTGATTGATCCTCCTGCATACGTGGCAGACATAGTGCCGGAATTACAAAGCTGATTTTGCTTATTCTGCTCACTCCTCCGTTTGCTATTCTCAGATCCCCAATGTGCAATAATTTTATTCCAATTCTCCTCGGTTATACAGTGTGACTTTTTATTTCTAGTTTTCGCATGATTGAGTATGTTTCTGATATGATCGCCACACTTTTTCTTGAAAATCCTCCTAATCTCTAGTGTTTCACTCTCCTTTCAAGTAAAAATACTCGCTGCAGTAGAGAAAATTTGAATTGATTATATTAACTGTAATTTTATATACAAAATGATTTAAATAAGTTACCTTGAACTCATTCCACTATAAATTTTTTATTTCTTCCGGCATGCTCATATAAGTCATAGAAGCTCTGCCCCAATGGTTATTCACTATTTTATTCACCTCGTGAATAACATGTACAGAATTTGTAAATCTAACATAAAATAAAAACAAACCTTGGTAGATACTTATAAAAATATATATCGTATTAAAAATTAAACATAGATAATCTAAAACTTGAATACTTATGAATCTCTGCACGGAGATATCAACTCTCTCGTATCTTCCCTCTCAACGAGTGATTATTGTACCGGGGAAGATACATTATCAGGTATTTGTTGAGAACCAGAAGATCCTGCAACTGGAGAAGAGACGGAGGGCATATTTCCTGCAAGATCATCAGACTATGCAGGGGCTGAAGTAGAGGAAGACTGTGATCTTCCATCGCTACTCCGTCTATGACCGCCACGTTGAAACTAACAATCATAATTATTAAAAGAATATGATAGTAAAATAAAAAATTTACATTTGCATATCGAATTTATAATATGAACAATATGAAAAAATTACCATATTCATAGCAACTGAATAACCTACAAAAAAAAGGCAGTTCATTAATATATCAAATATATGAAATTTTGAATTAGACAGTAATAAAATAAAACATAATTGGTGTTAAATAAAAGTTACCTATAATTATAAATCAAAATCTGCATTATAATTTTTATCCTGGTCATGCGTCTGTTCGTCATCGTCATCGTCATCGTCGTCCTCATCCTCATTCTTATCCTTATTCTCTAAATTATTTTCCTCATCTTCATTCTCATTTATTTCACTTGCATTAACGGGCATTACTACGCCGTTGGGATATCATAACGTTGAAATATTATATTCTTCACTATGAAATGTATTGGCAACTTCATCTTGTTGATATGCTATGTCTTCCCAATGTTCCTCAATTTTTTTACATGCTTTTGTTTTATAAAGAACTCACCAATCACTTTTGTCTCATCTCATACTGGGATATGAAGTATAAAATACTTGAATCACTTGTTGTGCTAACAAAAATGGTTCATACCTTTTGTATAATTTTTTATAATTTATTTCAACCAAATTATACTGTGGATGCACCCTCATGTCTTTGATAGCGTCAAACCAACGACACATAAATAAAATAACTCGTAAATCTTGTTGGTGCAATCGGCCCGGACTCGAGTATGACTTGAACTATATTTTGATGTTAGACAAAATGCATGACATGGGATTATCATGAGAAGTCCAACATGGGTTGACCACATAAATCCAAGTGTGTAGCCTTGGTGGTGAAAATTCAAGCATAGGGCTTGGTGTTGAAAAGTCCAACTTGGGTTGCCCACATAAGTCCAAGCATGGGGCTTGGCGATGAAAGTCCAAGCATGGGGCTTGGCATGGATAATCTAAGCATAAGGCTTGGTGTGGGAAGTCTTGAGGACTTGACAAGTTCACTAGGCTCGGGGTCCTTGAGTCGGTGAAGGATGACATTGTGAAGCTATGTGTTTGGTATATCCGAGGGACCCCGGATGGGGAGCGAATGGAGTGAGGCCCAAGGGAAGCATTCTTCGTGGGAAAGAGACGCGAAGGATGATATTGCGAAGTCGTGCGCTTGGTGCATCCAAGGGACGTAGGCCAAGGGAAGAGAGCTTCGGTGGGGAACTGTTAGTGTCAGCCCATAGTGTCAATCATGAGATGATTGATTAGGGATCATGTGTATCATATTTCATTAATAAAAGACAAAGATTGTTTATTATATTTACTTTATGTATATGCCAGCTAAAATAAATATAATAATGTCCTTAAATAGTAGGTTCTAATCTACAGTATATCAATTAGTAGAATTGATTATGAGAAGCTGTAGAGAACATAATTCTTAATATTCCTAGTCAAGTATTAATATACAAGGGCAATATTAATACATTGAGACTAGCATGTAGGTCAATGGATGACTTGATCTCACAAGTCATGGATATGTGATATCACATTGACACATGAGTATATATATTGGAGAATATATATACTGAATTGACCCGTCATGAGAAAAGTATCATGGATCATTATATGAGTGTCATATACTTTCTCATGTGACTATTGGTATGAATAGTTCTTAGACTTGAAGTCATTATGGTTCCCTACATAAGGAGTTATGTACTTTGGTATCGTCTAATCTCACATCGTAACTGGGTGCATTATAACGGTGATCACTAGGTATGTAACGAATTATGCGGAGGGATGTGAGTTGTCACGCCCCGAGAGCATGCCGAGCCGAAAATCAAACGGACGGCACCTCCCCTGTACGTGGCAACATTTCGGGTTAATACAAGGCCCGTAGGCCCACAACAACAACAATATATATAACAAATAACAAATAACAACAGCGAAAATAAAGAGCGCATACCCACAATATACATAACAAAAATATACAGGTGTACACCACCTGACAAGACCACAGTACTAAAATCGTACATAAAACATCGACATCACGACGAGTCCATAACAAAACAAGGGTCCATGACATAGGACCAAAATCCATAACCATAAGAGAGAAACAAAATAAACTCCTCGGGAGACATCGGAAAAAGGAGATGGGATGGATCGATCGACGCAGCTCCAAGTCGTCACAAAGGCGTCTACCTGTTACCTGGGCGACAGAAAAACCCAGGGTCGGAGGTGGTGAGTAAATCTCAGCAGGTAATCAGAGAAAACATGTAAATATATGTATCAATATTACATGTTATTCAACAGTCTAATCTACTCGTACAACAAGTATACATCAGCATAACAATAGATATGCATGCATATACTAAATAACTGAACATCAACGATGCTGACATACCTGACAGTCAGCTATTCTATCTTGATCTAACCTGGGCATATAATCACATCATAGGGTATAAAAGTATATTACTAACACAATATCCTAACCTGAGTCAAGGGTATCACTGTGAATATCCGATAGATATACAAATATCAACCTACTACCATACAGGAAATGCAGTATCATGTATGAATATGTACAAAGATATGCAACAAGCATAGTACATACAAATGCATCATCAAAGTGAGTATACATATAGACTGTATTTGTATGTATACTAATCACCATCATCCATATATATATATATACAAGCAGGTATGTATATATATACAATCATATGCAAAACACCGTATGATACGACAATGCAGCATGCATGGTCATGCCTGCTCACCCCTACTCGCTACCACGACCCCAGTGTGGCCTTGGTGGCACGACATGACAACTATCCCGACTCTAGCCACCACCACTCTCGAGTGACCGAGTTGGGTAGTATGATCAAGTAGCATATGAGCGTAAAGAGCTCGCTACGCAACGGGGGTCCCTGCTGCTGGCCACTCCGACTGACACTGCCAATGAGCGGTCGAGTGCCACGCACCCAGGACAACTGCATGCAACTCCAACAACCATCGTCAATAATGGTAGAGTGCGGCACAACAAATGCTATGCCCTCACGCCAGTTACTCCTCTGGAAGTAATCTGGGAGGTAGGATGACTGACGACTCTCTCTCAACCCCAAGGGGAGACGATGTCGTTAGTATGCATGCAATGACATGAGGGTACTGTCTCACATACAGAACATCTACCCTAGACTCTCTGTTCAACAAAGAGTCACACCCAATTGATCAGTACACTCTCTACCCTGTAGAGAGTCACTTATCTGATCATGACAAGCTAGGACCATCGGTCCGTAGCGACACACTGTCCACGACTCACATGACCATTCACACAACCCGTGATTGGTGAATAAATGTGCAACATACAGGTATGAAATAAGTCTTACATCTAGGGCCATACTTATCCACAGAGGACCTTTTTGCCAAATTTACGATTTAGGTCAACCTCCGTACTCTAAAATCTACACCCTACTAAACAGTTAGACCTACTTACATCACATCTGTAACTTCTAGATCATGCGAGGGAATATGTGTTATCAATAATCGAGCACACATATATATCAACGGTAAGTTCAAGCATACGATAAACAGAGCATGATCAAGGTAATATGAACACCTAACACGTTCATATCTATATCTAAATCTGGAAATCATTACATCTACCCGACCAGTAGGAAATTACCTACATGATAAGAAGCTCGTGACAATATAAATCCTCAACCACGGTCCCGCCTCTCGTGATCCACGTCCTGCACAACCATGATATGCATTAAGTTCAAGCACATGACAATAGATGTATATAATTTACTATTCTATCATTTCCATACTCGCGTCCCTTTATCGAATACGAATTAGAAGCTCAAAGAGTTAAGCTTGACTATTTAATTTAACTCACCGTGTCAATTAGCAAAAGTGCTAACCCACTCATCCAACTCCATATTCGACTTAACAAAGTTAATCTCATAAAGATTTAACCTTTTTACCCCCACCCAATTTTTATAGTATCATTAACCGAATAAGTTATAAATCTAATTTATAAACACAACCCTTAAATTATAGTTGTCCCGTACTATAATCAATTCTATAATTAACATCTATCATTCCCGGTTAACAAGTATGCTAACCTGTAATCATTTACATCCATTTCAATTGGGGATTTAAACACAGCCGGCTTAATCCATCGACCGACAACCCTCCCAAAATAGTTTACATTCCTTACAACAATACAATTGCCTTCCCTCTGTTAATTAACTAACTCAAAGGCATAAAAAATGAACTGATCTGCACGGACAGAACTAAAAAGGAAAATAGTTTGCTTACCGGCAATTTGATTTTTTTTTCACCGGCAGCACAAACCTTCCAATCCTCAATCTACCGATAGAAGCCCCTGCTCCAGATTTTCACAATGATGTCAGCCAAGAACAGAACATCACAGTAACCTAAGGAGAGCTAGGCTTATCGATAGTTAGAATTTCACCGGTCGAGTAATCCTCCAAATTCGACAGCCAACCCCTCCTACTTTGTGTTCACCGATTCTGCCCAAACACAGGTTAGGTCACGGCAAATTCAGAACCTCATCTTGGAGAGATCCAAGCTCACCTGCCCTATTCGCCTGCCAAGAACTCCAGTGCCCTAGCTCCGGCGCTGATCGACCGTGAGAACCCCTAAAATCGACAACCCACAGCACGTTGCTGCCCAAAACAACAAAATTGGGTTTTTTAGCCGCAGCAAGTCCAGAGAACTCCGAAATCCCTCCTACTATAAGAAAATTCATGCCTTACCTCGCTCCGGCGATCACTGACACAGCCTCCAACCGCACGCTCTTTCAACACCAGCTCGTTCGCGGCACCGTTGAGGGTGGTCAGTCTCCGCTTGCAGAGAAAAGGGAGCGTTGGCTGCGGACGGGGAGATGGCTTAGGCGGTGAAGTCACGAGGAGAAAAGGACTCACGCGAAGAAGGAATCGCGAGCGAGCGTGACGGGAAGAAAAGTGGTCGCTAAGCATTAAAAAGGAAAACAAAGATCACGGCCGAAAAATAAATGAACGCAATAAACGCCTGCTTTAATGATAACGGGTTTCTTTTGTTTAACGGGTTGGATTTTTGACCCGTTAAGCCCACTAACACCTACACAAAAAGGGCTTAGAAATTTCCGTTCGAGTCTAGAAAAATCCCTAAAAATTTCTGGAAATTTCTATAGGGTATTCTCTTAATTACCCTACATATATTTTATTTTTCTGGTATTTTACATTCTCCCCCTCTTATTAAAATTTGGTCCCCAAATTTCGTACTTAAATGCTAAAAATTAATTCAAGCATATTCTGAAACAACCACATACCTCAAGTAAACAGATGAGGGTATCGAGCTCGGATAGTATCCTCCAGCTCCCATGTAGCCTCCTCATCCGTATGATGCTGCCATCCCACCTTTACGAGTCGGATGGTTTTGTTCCGCAACTGCCGCTCCTTGCGATCAAGAATCCACACTGGAGTCTCCTCATAAGTCGCATTCGCCTGGAGGGGTATCGGAACCTCTTTCAGAACATGATCAGATCGCGACACGTATTTCCTCAACATGGAAACATGGAATACGTTGTGAACACCCACAAGTGTCGGAAGTAAAGCCAACCGATAAGCTACACCTCCAATCCGCTCTAATATCTCAAATGGACCAATATAGCGTGGAGCTAATTTTCCTTTTAGCCCAAATCTCTTGACTCCTTTGGTGGGTGACACTCGTAGGAATATATGGTCCCCGACTGAGAATTCCAAAGGCCTTCACCTCCGGTCCGCATAACTTTCTTTTCACGATCCTGTGCCTCGGATAACCGCTCGTCCCGATCACTCGTACCAACTCTGCATCCTGCTGGATACTCTGAGGCCCCAATATCTGTCGCTCCCCAACTTCCTCCCATAACACAGGGGATCTGCAGGGTCTGCCGTATAATGCCTCGAATGGAGCCATCTGGATAGAAGAGTGGTAGCTGTTGTTGTAGGCAAACTCCACTAAAGGAATGTGATCCTCCCAACTGCCACCAAAATCCATGACGCAAGATCTTAATAAATCCTCCAGAGTCTGAATGGTACGCTCGACCGTCTGCCTGTCTCATGGATGAAAGGTCAGTCTGAGTCGAAGCTGTGCCCATGGCTCCGCAGACTCGCCAGAATCGCGGCGAAATCGCGGATCTCTATCAGATATAATACTCAATGGTACTCCATGTAATCTGATGATCTCTCAGCAGTACAATTCCGCTAGACGATCCAATGAGTCCGTCTCACGAATCGGAAGGAAGTGAGCGGATTTGGTTAATCGATCCACGATCACCCAAATCGCAGTATGTCCTTTACGGGTTCTGGGTAATCCCGTAACGAAATCCATCGTGATATTTTCCCACTTCCATTCCGGGATCGGAATCTCCTGAAGTAAGCCAGCAGGTTTCTGATGTTCAGCCTTCACTTGCTGGCATACTAGACACCGTGCCACAAAATCTGCAATATCCCGTTTCATACCGTTCCATCAGTAGAAACGCTTCAAATCTCGATACATCCGAGTACCACCAGGATGTATAGCAAATCTCGACTGATGTGCTTCCTGTAGCAATTCTTCCTTAACTGGGTGTGTGTCCGGAACACATAGTCGTCCTCGGAAATGAAGTACACCATTCTCGTCACTCGAGAAATTCGTCTGACGTTCTGAGTCTATCGTGCTGCTCAAGAACTGCAGATGTTGATCACTGACTTGTGCTTCCTTGATCCTCTCGGCAATGGGGGAATGGGCAACCATAGATACCAATACTCCCCGAGATGTTTGACCGTGTTCAGACAACCCTAACTCTGAGAACTGTCGAACTAGGTCAGTAACCGCTGTCAGATGACTGGCCAGAACTCCACGAGACTTCCTGCTCAGAGCATCTGCTACCACATTAGCTTTTCCCGGATGATACTGGATGGTGCAGTCGTAATCTTTCAGATACTCCATCCATCGTCTCCATCTCAGATTTAGCTCTTTCTGTGTGAACAGATACTTTAAACTTTTATGGTCTATGTATATCTCAAAGGTAATCCCATACAAGTAGTGCCTCCATATCTTCAATGCGAAAATAATGGCGGCTAACTCCAGATCGTGCACTGGGTAATTTCTCTCGTGATCTTTTAGTTGACGGGAGGCATAAGATACTACACGGTTGGACTGCATCAGAACTTCTCCCAACCCTTGGATAGAAGCATCCGTATAGAGAACCATCCCATCAACACTAGAAGGAATCACTAAGATAGGTGTAGAGACTAGCCGTTGCTTAAGCTCCTGGAAGCTAGTCTCACAGGCCTCTGACCAGGTGAACTTGACCCCTTTCCGAGTCAGATGAGTGAGTGACATGGCGATACTCGAGAATCCCTCCACGAATCTTCGATAATACCCGGCCAGACCAAGGAAACTACGAACCTCCTGTACTGATTTTGACTGCTCCCAACTGGTAATCGCCTCAATCTTCTGGGGATCTACAGAAATACCTCTGTTGGACACCACATGTCCAAGAAAACCCACTGAGGATAACCAGAACGCACACTTGCTAAATTTGACATATAACTGCTCCTGTCGCAACGTCTCTAATACTATCCGCAGATGTTGTTCATGCTCCTCCTCTGATCGGGAATAAATCAATATGTCATCGATGAACACTATCACGAACTGGTCTATATATCTCAGGAATACCCGGTTCATTAAGTCCATAAATACAGCTGGGGCATTCGTGAGACCGAACGACATCACTAGAAACTCGTAATGCCCATAACGGGTGCAGAAAACTGTTTTCTGAACATCCTCTTCTCTTATCCGAAGCTGATGATATCCTAAGCGCAGATCAATTTTAGAATACACACATGTATCCTTAAGCTGATCGAACAAATCTTCTATCCTCGACAGTAGATATTTGTTCTTAACTGTGACTGCATTCAGTTGCCGATAGTCAATACATAGCCGTAACGATCAATCTTTCTTCTTGACAAAGAGTACCGGTGCTCCCCAGGGTGAAACACTAGGGCGGATGAATCCATTATCCAGCAACTCTTGCAGTTGAACTTTAAGTTCATTCAGCTCCTTTGGCGCCATCCGATAAGGAGGTTTCGATATAGGCGCGGTTCCTGGAATCACCTCTATCGCAAATTCCACTTGCCTAGGAGGTGGCAAGCCTGGAAGTTCATCGGGAAATACATCTGGATATTCTCGGACTACTTGCACATTAGAGAGGGGCGGTAGTCCTTCGTTCTCAACTTTGACTAGAGATAACATATAACCTTGACAACCCTGAGCCAATAGCTTCTGAGCCTGTAGAGCCGATATAATAGATAATCCATCATCTCTGGTACCAACAAATTCCCAAGCTGGTTGATCTGGTGGTCGGAAAGTCACCACTCGCTCTACAATCCACTGTAGCGTGATAAGCGGCCAACCAGTCCATACCGAGAATAATATCGAACTCTATCATTTCCAACACCTGAAGGTCCACTGTAAGGATATGCCCGTCAAAGTCTAATGGGCAACCCTTGATTTCTTGGTGGCTAGTCAGCACCTCTCCTGATGGCAAGGACACTGCTAACCCACAAGAACGAACCCTTGGGATTCTTCTAACTCTACCCAGAAATACTCTAGATACGAATGAATGAGAACTACCGGTATCAATCAAAGTATCAGTATATAGAATAAATCAAAACCATACCACGATGATCGATCCTCTCACCGCGGCCTCATCTCTAGTGATAGAAAAACTCGCCCGAGCCTCTATATTCGTTTGGCCGATCCCTGACGAGTAGTAGTGTGCCACCACTCCGACCGGATCTCGCTCGCGGATATCGAGGCCGAGTAGCCGGTGCGCATAAGGTATCCCCGAGAATTGGCCGTATAAACCGGCCGAGGTACAGTACTCCCGGGTAGTAGATCACGGAGATACAGTGGTATCGGATCGTTGTCGGCATCATCGCTGGAGTGCCTCCTCGCATCCGTACAAGTGTGTGCCGGTGGAGGTATGGCCGCTCTCCATATGTTTGAGTCCGCGGCGCCCTTCGCCGCCGTGGTAGACTTCTTCCCTTTGTTGGAGCTATCAAGAAACTCCAACTGTGCCTTCAGTGTACAATTACAGCTAGTATGACCCGGTTGTTTGCAATAATAGCAAACCGACTGATCCAACGGACACTCTGATACTCTATGGCTTTCAGATCCACATTTATAGCATCCATTCCTGCCTCGTCCCTTACGGCTACTCTGAGATCCTCCAGAAAACTCTGATGCTGGACGCTTCCCCTTTTGTGATATAGCTGACCCTTCTGCAGCACTTCGCGTAGTTCCTTTCTGCTCCCCTTTCTTCTGAGTCCCCTGAGCTGAACCCTGGTTCTGCTGCTTGCCCTTGGTCATCTGCTTCTCGATATCCTTCTCCTTGGAAATTTGCTGGGAAGTCATCTCGATGAAAAGGGCGCGGTCCAGTGCCTCCCTGTATGAGGTAATGGTAGATCCTGACATTCGACTCCGTATATAGATAGCAAGACCCTGGGTGAACTGGTACATCCGATTTGCATCCTGAGCTACTAGGTGAGAGCAGAACTCTAATAGTCTGGTAAACTCTGCGTTGTACTCCATAACAGAACGATCACCTTGCTTCAGGCTTAGAAACTCCTGACGACGTGCCGTAGAAAATGCCGAAGGAAAGTACTGTCTCCAGAAGGCATCTTGAAAGCTGGCCCAAGTAATCCCATGCTCCCCAGATAGAGTCCTCTGCAATTTCCACCAAGTGACAGCCTGATCTCTGAGATGATATGCAGCAAGGCCCACCTTCTCCACATCTGCGTTCATATACCCAAGGTGTCTTCCATATTTTCCACCAAGATCGGGCAATCCATGGGTCGACTCTAACAAGGTGAACTTCTCCTTGGCTGATCGTGCTAACACGAGTATCCGTGACTTATCATTGAGCCTACTAGACTCTGTGGGCTCTGGCGTAGTCAGTGGTGTATCCGGATTCTGAGGCTCCGAATCACCAATAGGGGTTTGCTGAGGTGGTGCTTGAGTAGCAGGCTCAGTCTCAACGGTATCTCGTCCCCTCCCTCTGGCTGCTCGCCTGGATGGACGGCCTCGACCACGAGTCTGAACAGGTGGCATAACTCTGACAGTATTCACCTGTTGAACAAGTCTAGATAAGTATCTAACTAAAGTATAAATTATCAGGAACACTTACTGTCTGCCGAGCTTATGCATGCAATCCCATCTCACAAAAACCAAAACCGAAAAATATACCGACTCCCGAGAATCCATGACTCGAAAACAAAATCATTGTATGGCATCGCAGAACCTTCGGCTCTGATACCAATAAAGTTGTCACGCCCCGAGAGCATGCCGAGCCGAAAATCAAACGGACGGCACCTCCCCTGTACGTGGCAACATTTCGGGTTAATACAAGGCCCGTAGGCCCACAACAACAACAATATATATAACAAATAACAAATAACAGCAGCGGAAATAAAGAGCGCATACCCACAACATACATAACAAAAATATACAGGTGTACACCACCTGACAAGACCACAGTACTAAAACCGTACATAAAACATCGACATCACGACAAGTCCATAACAAAACAAGGGTCCATGACATAGGACCAAAATCCATAACCATAAGAGAGAAACAAAATAAACTCCTGGGGAGACATCAGAAAATGAAGATGGGATGGATCGATCGGCGCAGCTCCAAGTCATCACAAAGGCGTCACATTGCTACTGGGCGACGTAAAAACCTGGTCCTGAGGTGGTGAATAAAACTCAGCAGGTAATCAGAGAAAACATGTAAATATATGTATCAATATTACATGTTATTCAACAGTCTAATCTACTCGTACAATAAGTATACATCAGCATAACAATAGATATGTATGCATATACTAAATAACTGAACATCAACGATGCTGACATACCTGACAGTCAACTATTCTATCTTGATCCAACCTGGGCATATAATCACATCATAGGGTATAAAAGTATATTACTAACACAATATCCTAACCTGAGTCAAGGGTATCACTGTGAATATCCGATAGGTATACAAATATCAACCTACTACCATACAGGAAATGCAGTATCATGTATGAATATGTACAAACAAATGCAAAAAGCATAGTACATACAAATGCATCATCAAAGTGAGTATACATATAGACTGTATCTGTATGTATACTAATCACCATCATCCATATATATATATATATACAAGCAGGTATGTATATATATACAATCATATGCAAAACACCGTATGATACGACAATGCAGCATGCATGGTCATGCCTGCTCACCCTTACTCGCTACCACGACCCCAGTGTGGCCTAGGTGGCACGACATGACAACTATCCCGACTCCAGCCGCCACCACTCTCGAGTGACCGAGTTGGGTAGTATGATCAAGTAGCATATGAGCGTAAAGAGCTCGCTACGCAACGGGGGTCCCTGCTGCTGGCCACTCCGACTGACACTGCCAATGAGTGGTCGAGTGCCATGCACCCTGGACAACTGCATGCAACTCCAACAACCATCGTCAATAATGGTAGAGTGCGGCACAACAAATGTTATGCCCTCACGCCGCCATTACTCCTCCGAAGTAACTGGGAGGCGGGATGATCGATTTACTCTCTCAACCCCAAGGGGAGACGATGTCGTCAGTATGCATGCAATGACATGAAGGTACTGTCTCATATACAGAACATCTACCCTAGACTCTCTGTTCAACAAAGAGTCACACCCACTCTACCCTCAGAGAGTCACTCATCTGATCATGACAAGCTAGGACCATCGGTCCGTAGCGACATTAATCGCCCACGACTCACATGACCATTCACACAACCCGTGATTGGTGAATAAATGTGCAACATACAGGTATGGAATAAGTCCTACATCTAGGGCCATACTTATCCACAGAGGACCTTTTTGCCAAATTTACGATTTAGGTCAACCTCCGTACTCTAACATCTACACCCTACTAAACAGTTAGACCTACTTACATCACATCTATAACTTCTAGATCATGCGAGGGAATGTGTTATCAATAATCGAGCACACATATATATCAACGGTAAGTTCAAGCATACGATAAACAGAGCATGATCAAGGTAATATGAACACCTAACACGTTCATATCTATATCTAAATCTGGAAATCATTACATCTACCCGACCAGTAGGAAATTACCTACATGATAAGAAGCTCGTGACAATATAAATCCTCACAGCCGCGGTCCTGCCTCGTATCCACGTCCTGCACAACCATGATATGCATTAAGTTCAAGCACATGACAATAGATGTATATAATTTACTATTCTATCGTTTCCATACTCGCGTCCCTTTATCGAATACGAATTAGAAGCTCAAAGAGTTAAGCTTGACTATTTAATTTAACTCACCGTGTCAATTAGCAAAAGTGCTAACCCACTCATCCAACTCCATATTCAACTTAACAAAGTTAATCTCATAAAGATTTAACCTTTTTACCCCCACCAATTTTTATAGTATCATTAACCGAATCAGTTATAAATCTAATTTATAAACACAACCCTTAAATTACAGTTGTCCCGTACTATAATCAATTCTATAATTAACATCTATCATTCCCGGTTAACAAGTATGCTAACCTGTAATCATTTACAGCCATTTCAATTGGGGATTTAAACACAACCGACTTAATCCATCGACCGACAACCCTCCCAAAATAGTTTACATTCCTTATAACAATACAACTGCCTTCCCTCTGTTAATTAGCTAACTCAAAGGCATAAAAAATGAACTGATCTGCACGGACAGAACTAAAAAGGAAAATAGTTTGCTTACCGGCAATTTGATTTTTTTTTCACCGGCAACACAAACCTTCCAATCCTCAATCTACCGATAGAAGCCCCTGCTCCAGATTTTCACAATGATGTCAGCCAAGAACAGAACATCACAGTAACCTAAGGAGAGCTAGGCTTATCGATAGTTAGAATTTCACCGGTCGAGTAATCCTCCAAATTCGGCAGCCAACCCCTCCTACTTCGTGTTCACCGATTCTGCCCAAACACAGGTTAGGTCACGGCAAATTCACAGAACCTCTACTGTTGGAGAGATCCAAGCTCACCTGCCCTATTCGCCTGCCAAGAACTCCAGTGCCCTAGCTCCGACGCTGATCGGCCATGAGAACCCCTAAAATTGACAACCCACAACACGTTGCTGCCCAAAACAACAAAATTGGGTTTTTTAGCCGCAACAAGTCCAGAGAACTCCGAAATCCCTCATACTGTAAGAAAATTCACGCCTTACCTCGCTCCGGCGACCACCGGCACAACCTCTAACCGCACGCTCCTTCAACACCAGCGTGTTCGCGGCACCGTTGAGGGTGGTCGGTCTCCGCTTGCAGAGAAAAGGGAGCGTTGGCTGCGGACGGGGAGATGGCTCAGGCAGTGAAGTCGTGAGGAGAAAAGGACTCACGCGAAGAAGGAATCGCGAGCGACGGTGATCGAGCGCGGCGGGGAAGAAAAGTGGTCGCGAAGCATTAAAAAGGAAAACAAAGATCACGGCCGGAAAAAATAAATGAACGGTTGCGAAACACTCGGTTTTAATGATAACGGATTTCTTTTGTTTAACGGGTTGGATTTTCGACCCGTTAAGCCGACTAACACCTACACAAAAAGGGCTTAGAAATTTCCTTTCGAGTCCAAAAAAATCCCTAAAAATTTCTGGAAAATTTCTATAGGGTATTCTCTTAATTACCTTACATCTATTTTATTTTTCTGGTATTTTACATGAGTGATGTAGATGAGATCTATCCCTCTCATATGAGAAGAGTGATATCTTTGGCCTCTTGATAAAGTAGGACCACGAAATGTATGGCTATGCTCAAATGAGTCAATATGAGATATTGAGCTCATTTGTTTGAGTGAGTCTACTTGGGGATCAAGAAACATAAAGATCGATAAGGGGATGACACGGTCTATGCCTCATTGATCGATCTAAGATATCAGAGATAGAAAGACACCGTCATACATGATAATAGTCATGGAAAGGTTATCGGATCTCGACGATCTTGTAACTTGGGTAGCAATGATGTATTGCTAGATGTCGCTAATTACTTATGTATCTAAAATGATTTTAGATACATTGTCAACGTTACAAGAGCCTATAGGGTCACGCACAAATGACATTCTGTTTTGGAGATGGTTTCTTTTAGTTGGACTAAAAGGACAATTGAGCATATGACCAAGATTTGAGTTAGACTCAAATTGGTTAAACTTGAGTAGACTCAAGTTGAACCATGAAAGATGATTCATCATCATACATGATTAATTTGACTAATCATGCATAGGAATACCAAAGGGCTTGGTATTAATGTTGGGAATTAAAAGAAGGGAATACCAAGGGTATTGGTATTAAGAGAACTCTTAATAGGGAGATAATGACATTGATGGATATAGATTAAAAGGGCCTTTTTGGCATTCAACGTGTATGATAATTGGTGTGTTTTTTTGTTTCGGCGTGCAAGCCAAAAGGGCCAAAAGAGAAAGAGTTCTCTCATCTTCTCCTTCCTCTTCTTCTTCTTCCAAAAGAGTTTTTGGCATTTTGCTAGGGGTTGCTAGCACAACGTGACTCCAAAGCTAGTGTTGTTGGACTATCTAAGCCGCAAAAACCACTTTTTGCATTGCGGAAACCCCGGAAGTCGGGCACGGATCCGTGCGAAGGTAAATAAAATACATGTACGTGTTTAAAACCTTTAGATATACTCTAGATCTACATGATAAGAGTTTACCCTTGAAGCGATGCTCTTCGCTTATCCCGCTCATCCAAATGGATTCCCGAAACTCAAGAGTGTCAAGGGTAAACTCCTCTATTGGTATCCACACAAGCAATAGGTGGAGAAAAGACAATCTTGAGTGTGCTAGCACTCCTTGAAGTCCATGGCAAGATGAGGAAGAGAAGGGGAGAGCTTGAGGGAAGAACCAAGGAAGAAGATGATGAAGTTACACAACTTAACTTCACACACTAATGCACACCATCATAGTGGACGACCACATTAGGGGGTTACATGCATGCATATAACTCCAAGAGCCAATGGTCTCCCTCATGAGGTGGCACCCCATGATGTGTCCATGATGATGTGGAACATCATCATTGGCCGACCCCCATGACATGACAATTGGACAAGTTAAAATTGACCATTCATCTTCCCTCTCAAGTCAAGTCAAACTTGACCTCTTATCTTCCATGGTTGATCAAATCTAACCACTTGATTCAAGTCAATTTGATTTAGTGAATCTCTATTCATTATTTTAAATTGACTCAATGAATCAAATCTAAATTAGACTCATTCAACACTTGAATCAAATTAAGTATAACTCAATTAGTCTAATTTGGATTACTCTTAATCCAATTTGGTTCATCCCATGAACCTAATCCTCATGATTCATCATATGAAGCTAATCTCCATCTAATTGCCCTTTGTGTGTGACCCTATAGGTTCTTGTAATATTGACAATGCTCCTAAACAGATTTAGAAGCATAAGCAATGAGCGGTATCTAGCAACACATCATTGCTACCCAAGTTACAAGAATGTTGAGATCCAACATCACCATTGTGACTACTAATTGTGACTCTCACAATATGTGACAATGTCCCTCAATCCTTGACATCTAGATTGATCAATTGAGCCAAAGACCGTGTTATTCTCGGTACAATCTATATCTTGAACTCCAAGTAGACTCACTCTAATTAAATGAGCTCAATATCTCATATTGACTCATTTGGGCATGGTCATGCACTTCGTGGTCTCACTCTATCAAGAATAACGATGTCACTCCCGTCATATAGGAAGGATAGATCCCATCTACATCACTCACATCCCTCCGCATAATTTATTACATCCCAGTAATCGCCTTTATAGTCCACCCATTTATGGGTGACGTTTGACGATGCCAAAGTATGCAACTCCTTATGTAGGGAACCATGGTGACTTCAGGTTCAAGGACTAATAGTCATACTAATAGTCACATGAGAAAGTATATGATACTCATATAACGATCCATGATACTTTCTCATAGCAGGTCATTTAGTATTCATTCTCCAATGCATACCCATGTGTCAACTTGATATCTCATATCCATGACTTGTGAGATTAAGTCATCGAGTTGACCTACATGATAGTCTCTATGCATTAACATTGTCCTTGAATGTTAATACTTGACTAGGAATGATTAAGAGTAGTGTTCTCTATATCATCTCATTATCGATTCAACCAATCGATTGATATAGATAAGAACCTTATAATCAAGGACATTATTATACTTAGTTATTTGACACTAATACAAGTAAATATAATAACCATGCCTTTATAAATAGGAATATGATACACTAAAGTCCATACAACAATTATCACATGATTGACTCTAGGGCTTTCACTAACAATCTCCCACTAGCACTAGTTCCAATCACCGTAGTATCTAATACCCAATGACCTAGTGTGACCATCATGCTTTTTCTGTGTCAAAGCCTTGGTCAAGGGATCTGCGATGTTAGCCTCTGTGGGTACTCTGCAAATCTTCACATCTCCTTTATCGATAATCTCTCGAATGAGATGGAAGCGTTGTAGTATGTGTTTGGTCCGCTTGTGTGAGCGAGGTTCCTTAGCCTGCGTAATAGCTCCATTGTTTTCACAATAGAGCTCTATAGGATCTGTTATGCTAGGAACCACCCCAAGCTCAGTAATGAACTTGCGAATCCAAACTGCCTCCTTTGCTGCTTCAGATGCAGCGATATACTTGGCCTCTGTTGTAGAATCAGCAACTGTGTCCTGCTTCGAACTCTTCCAGCTCACAGCGTCACCATTCAAGAAAACACGAACCCTGACTGTGATCTATAATCATCATGGTCAGTTTAGAAGCTAGCATCGCTGTAACCCATTACAGCTAGCCCCTCATTGCCTCCAAATATCAAGAAATATTCTTTAGTCCTCAAGTACTTAAGAATATTCTTGACTACTATCCAGTGACGCTCACCTGGATCTGACTGGTATCTACTCGTCATGCTCAAAGCATACGAGACATCAGGACGAGTACACAGCATGACGTACATGATAGATCCTATAGCTGATGCATAAGGGATCTTATCCATGCAGTCTCTCTCTCTAGAAGAGGGACTTTGAGTCTTCAAAAGACTCACACCATGTGACATCGGCAGAAGTCCCTTCTTAGAATTCTGCATGGTAAACCGTAGTAAAATCGTGTCAATATATGTACTCTGACTTAGGCTAGGCAATCTCTTAAATCTATCTCTATATATCTTGATGCCTAGAATACACGCTGCTTCACCTAAGTCCTTCATTGAGAAGCACGTCCCCAGCCAAGTCTTCACAGACTGTAGCGAAGGGATGTCATTCCCAATGAGTAGTATGTCATCCATATACAATACAAGGAAGACATCTGTGTTTCCATTAACCCTCTTGTAGACACAGGGTTCATCTTCATTCTTGATGAAACCAAACTGTTTGAACGCATCATCGAATCGAAGATTCTAGCTCCGAGAAGCTTGCTTCAACCCATAAATGGACCTTTGCAGCTTGTATACTTTCCCAGTATGCTGTGGATCCACAAAACCCTTAGGCTGTGTCATGTACATATCCTCGAGCAAGTTTCCATTCTGAAACGTGATTTTGACATCCATCTGCCAGATCTCATAATTGTGGTACGCTGCAATAGCAAGCATGATCCTAATGGACTTAAACATCGCCACTGGAGAAAAGGTTTCATCATAGTCAATACCATGAATTTGCTTGAAACCTTTAGCAATCAATCGACCCTTATAGGTATGCGTTAGTCCATCTATGTCAGTCTTTCTCTTAAAGACCCACTTACACCCAATGAGTTTGACGCCTTCAGGTGGATCAACCAAAGTCTATACTTGGTTGGTGTACATGGATTCCATCTCGGATCTCATGGCCTCTAGCCACTTCTCAGAATCTGGGCTCATCACAGCTTCCTGATAGGAGATAGACTCATTTTTAATGAGCATAACGTCATCATGGTCAGACAAGAGAAATGAGTATTTCTCAGGCTGACGACGTACCCTATTAGATCTGCGAAGAGGTAGGTCTACATGAACAGGTGGTTGTTCCACAACTCTTTGTGCAACGATCTCATCACTCACATCACTTTGTGGTTCATGTTCAACCTCCATCAAGGCCTCAGTGCTATAGTCCTTATCTTGAATTTCTTCAAGATCGAACGTACTCCCACTAGTTTTTCTAGAAACAAAATCCCTTTCTAAAATACTCCAGTCTTTGCCTCAAATACTTTGTGCTGACTGGGAATGTAGAAGTAATATCCTTTCGTTTATTTGAGATATCCAACAAAATAGCACTTATCAAATTTGGGTCCCAGTTTGTCTGAGACTTGATGTCGAACGTAAGCCTCACAATCCCAAATCCTCATGAAAGACATCTAGGGATTTCTCTCTGTCCATATCGTATATGATGTCTTTATCACAGCCTTGGATGGTACACGGTTAAGTGTGAAGGCTGTTGTGTCTAGAGCATATCCCCAAAATGATATAGGAAGATCTGTGTGACTCATCATAGATCGTACCATATCTAATAGGGTACGATTTCTCCTTTCGGATACACCATTCCACTGTGGTGTTCCAGGAGGAGTGAGTTGGGATAGAATCTCACACTTAGCTAGATAGTCACGAAACTCATGGCTAAGGTATTCACCAACTCGATCTGATCGAAGTATCTTAATACTCTTGCCAAGTTGGTTTTGTACTTCATTCTTGAATTCTTTGAACTTTTCAAAGGATTCTGATTTATGTATCATCAGATACACATAATCATATCTACTGAAGTCATCAGTAAATGTAATGAAGTACCTGTAATCACCTCTAGCAGCAACATTGAAAGGGCCACATACATCACTATGTATAAGTCCTAACAAGTCTGTTGCTCTTTCGCTGTGTCCACTAAAGGGAGTCTTGGTCATCTTGCCTAGAAGACAAGACTCGCATGTCTCATAAGATTCTAAATCAAATGAGTCCAACAACCCATCCCTATGGAGCTGGGATAAGCGACTCTCATTTATGTGACCTAAGCGACAGTGCCAGAGATAGGTTTGGTTCAAATCATTTGACTTGAAGCTTTGGTACTTATGTTATAAATAGGGCTCTCTAAGTCTAGAATGTAGAGTCCGTTCATTAGGGGTGTACTACAATAGAACTTATCATTTAAATAAACAAAACAACATTTGTTCTTTATTATAAATGAAAAACCTTTCTTGTCCAAACAAGAAGCTGAAATTATATTCTTAATTAAAGCAGGCACATAACAACATTCATCTAGTTCTAGTACAAGCCCACAGGGCAGAGATAGAAAATAAGTTCCTACAGCAACAACAGCAACCCTTGCTCTATTGCCTACTCGTAGGTCCACCTCGCCCTTCATCAATGCCCTGCTATTTCTCAGCGCCTGCACATTGGTACAAATGTGAGATGCACATCCGGTATCTAGTACCAATGATGAAGAAATAGATAGATTGACTTCTATAACATTTATACCTGAAGTAGAAGTCTCACTTCTCTTCTTCTTAAGATCTTCCAGGTATACTTTGCAGTTACGCTTCCAGTGTCCAGCTTCCTTACAGTGGAAGCAAGTCCCTTCCTTGGCCACCCCTCCTTTCGGTTTCAGTGTCTTGCCTTTGCCCTTGCCTTGAGACTTTCCCTTACCTTTAGGCTTGCCCTTGTCTTTTTTCTTTTGCACCATTAAAATGGAGTCAGGTTTTTCCTTCTTAAGGTTGAGCTCAGCAGTTCTCAATATGCTAAGCATCTCAGGCAGTGGTTTATCAATTTCATTCATGTTGTAATTCATGATAAATTGATTGTAGTTTTGTGGCAAAGATTGTAAGATCAAGTCAGTGGCCAGCTCTTAGCCAAGTGGGAATCCCAACCTCTGTAGGTTTTCTATGTACCCAATCATCTTGAGTACATATGGACCTACGGGAGTCCCATCTTGCATCTTGGACTAAAACAGTGCCTTAGAGATCTCATATCTCTCGTGCCTTGCTTGTCCTTGATACAATTGACGAAGATGTTCAACCATATCATAAGCATTCATGAACTCATGTTGCTTCTGAAGCTCAGAGTTCATGGTCGCGAGCATGAGGCATGACACATCTAATGCATCATCTTGATGCTTCTTGTAAGCATCTTTGTCAGCTCGCGAGGCAGTGGCAAGAGGTGCCTCCGGAATGGGCTGCTCTAGGACGTACAAATTTCTTTCTTGGGTGAGAACGATTCTCAGATTCCTATACCAGTCCAGGAAATTAGCTCTATTGAGCTTGTCCTTCTCAAGGACAGAACGCAGGTAGAGAGTGTTCGTGTTTGTCGACATGGTAATCTACAACATACATAATGCAGAAAATTAATATCATATTCCATTTATTATTTAATTATGCCTTTAATCAAATAATGCTCCCACTAAATTATAAGATTTTTATAGAATCGAGTCATGGATGTGGTCAACCCACATTACTAGATTCATACAAATTAGCTATAATTCTTGCGGGACAAGATCCACATCATACTAGACCTTGAGTTAGCTTTGACTAAATCGCCGAAGTCTTAGTATGATCGGTAGGTAACACATTACCGATTACATCTCTATGCAACTCTTGTTTATAGGATCAAGAGCCACATTTACAAAAGATCTTGAGTTAGCTTTGGCTAAATCGCCCAAGATTTAGTGTAAAAGTGATCTTATCCTATCTTTCCAACGGTTGAATTATGCCTATAGTTCTACTCGATCCAATTGAGTTAACTATTTATACTCAATCTATTTGAGCTTACTCTCATCCAAGCCGTGATAGGCGGGACCAAGATTATCGCTCCGTACCCTACCAAGATAATATGCGTTACTCTGCTTTGGCAGATTCAACAACAACAAATGATCGAGTTAGTGATGGGTATCAAACTTGGTAGGTATTTTAGAGTTGATTTGATTAAGATCTAATCTAATCATGAATGTGTATCATATACGCATCTAGACCTTTATTACCCTACACTGGCATGCATCACATACATACAAGCAATATACTAGCATGCATCATATACATACAAGCAAAATATTCTAGCATGCATCGTATACATACAAGCAAAATTTACTAGCATGCATCACATACATACAAGCAAAAACAAATATATATATTTATCAACATATATATATATATATATATATATATATAATTTTATTGTGATGTGTTCATGGCCCTACTACGATCTTCTCAAGCCAATGAGAAGATCGGACAGTCAACCTAGGGTTAGCGGCTTCTCCAAGTGCCTCCTTTGACCGTCATGTGTCGTTGGCTTCCTCCTCGTAACTCTGTCTACAAGTGGACTTTTCACCGCTCCATTTTGTACATTACAAACATGAAACTCGAGTTACATTCGAGTCTAAAACTATTTACAACTAGAATTTTAAAAGAAGAGGCATGACGCGTAGGTCGCATACCCTATACAACATACACAACCACAAAAACGGTGTGCAAGTCGTATTATGAATTACAACACATTTATGATCCAATCATATTGGGGTTCTTGGGCCATGACCATCACAGAATTATACATAATTCTAAATTATATATTTTACAGAAATTTCTATAATTTTTTCTATTTTTTTCAATTTTATGAGTCACCTCTCCGTAACGGTCCCGCTAAGTGATTTTCGGGCGCGATTGCGGGACAATGCCCCTTTCGGGGTTAGGGGCAGCGCCCCTACTTGTAAAATGATCTTTGCGAGTGTCCCATCTTGATCTTACAGTGACTTAAGTCATTGTCCCAAAAACCTAAAGCGAGAACTCACCGTTTTAGAGAGTTTTTCTCGGTGGTTAAAGCCTACAAGTGTCCCAACACTTGTTGCTTCGACTCTTCGAGAAAAGTATCCAAAAATTCTATAAAAATAGGAAATTTATAGAAACTTATAGATCTGTAATTTTTATATCTAATACAAAAACTATAAAATTGAAACACATACATGCTTCACACGTGGCTCTGATACCACTGTTGGACTATTTGAGCTGCAAAAACTACTTTTTGCGTTGCGAAAACTCCGAAAGTCGGCTACGGATCCGTGCGAAGGTAAATTAAATACATGTACGTGTTTAAAACCTTTAGATCTACTCTAGATCTACATGATAAGAGTTTACCCTTGAAGTGATGCCCTTCGCTTATCCCGCTCGTCCAAATAGATTGCCGGAACTCGAGAGTGTCAAGTGTACACTCCTTTATTGGTATCCACACAAGCAATAGGTGGAGAAAAGACAATCTTGAGTGTGCTAGCACTCCTTGAAGTCCATGGCAAGATGATGAAGAGAAGGGGAGAGCTTGAGGGAAGAACCAAGGAAGAAGATGATGAATTTACACAACTTAACTTCACACACTAATGCACACCATCATAGTGGCCGACCACATTAGGGGGTTACATGTGTTGGGTTTTTCCGAGCTGCAAAAACCACTTTTTGCGTTGTGGAAACCTCGGAAGCTCGGCCACGGATCCGTGCGAAGATATAAAAATAAAAACATGTATGTGTTTAAAGATCCTAGATCTATCTTAGATCTACAAGATGAGAGCATTACCCTCGTAGCGATGCCCTTCGCTTATCTCGCTCGTCCAAAAGCTTTGCCGGAACTTAAGAGTGAACACTTCTCTATTTGTATCCACACGGATAAATGGTGGAGTAAAGACAATCTTGAGTGTGCTAGCACCCTTGATGTCCATGGCAAGAAGAGGATTGGGAGAGCAAGCTTGAGAGGAGAGCAAGGAAGAAGATGATGGAGTTACCACCAAAATGAATTCCATCAAATGGAGAAGTGACTGGCCACTTAACTCATGGGGGGTTACATACATGCATGTAACTCCAAGAGCCAATGACTCTTGGTCTCCCTCATGAGGTGGCACCACATGATAAGTCCATGATGATGTGGAACACCATCATTGGCCGACCCCCATGACAATTGGTCAAGTCAAAATTGACTATTTAACTTCCCTCTCAAGTCAAACTTGACCTCTTATCTCCCATTGTTGATCAAATCTAACCATTTGATTCAAGTCAATTTGATTTAATGAATCTCTATTCATCATTTTAAATTGACTCAATGAATCAAATCTAAATTAGACTCATTCAACACTTGAATCAAATTGAGTCTAATTCAATTAGTCTAATTTGGATTACTCTTAATCCAATTTAGTTAATCCCATGAACCTAATCCTCATGGTTCATCATATGAACCTAATCTCCTTCTAATTGCCCTTTATGTGTGACTCTCTAGGTTGTTGTAACGTTGGCAATGCTCCTAAACCGATTTAGGAACATAAGCAATGAGCGGTATCTAGCAACACATCATTGCTACCCAAGTTACAAGAATGTTGAGCTCTAACATCACCTTTGTGACTACTAATTGTGACTCTCATAATATGTGACAAAGTTCCTCTATCCATGACATCTAGATTGACCAATTGAGATATAGACCGTGTCGTCCTCGATACAATCTATATCTTGAAATCCAAGTAGACTCACTCTAATCAAATGAGCTCAATATCTCATATTGACTCATTTGGGCATGACCATGCACTTCGTGGTCTCACTCTATCAAGAATAACGATGTCACTCCCGTCATATAGGAGGGCTAGATCCCATCTACATCACTCACATCCCTCCGCATAATTTGTTACATACCCAGTAATCACCTTTATAGTCCACCCGTTTACGGGTGACATTTGACGAAGCCAAAGTATGCAACTCCTTATGTAGGGAACCATGATGACATCAGGTCCAAGGACTAATAGTTATACTAATAGCCACATGAGAAAGTATATGACACTCATATAACGATCCATGATACTTTCTCATGGCAGGTCATTCAGTATACATTTTCAAATGCATACCCATGTGTCAACTCGATATCTCATATCCTTGACTCTTGAGATCAAGTCATCGTGTTGACCTACATGCTAGTCTCTACCCATTAACATTGTTCCTGAATGTTAATACTTGACTAGGAATGATTAAGGGTAGTATTTTCTATATCATCTCATTATCGATTCAACCAATCGATTGATATAGATAAGAACCTACTACTCAAGGATGTTATTATACTTAGTTATTTGGCGCCAATACAAGTAAATATAATAACCATGCCTTTATTAATAGGAATATAATATAGTAAAGTCCATACAACAATCATCACATGATTGACTCTAGGGCTTTCACTAACAATCTCCCACTAGCACTAGTGTCAATCACCGTAGTATCTAATACCCAATGACCTAGTGTGACCATCATGCTTTTTCTGTGCTAAAGCCTTGGTCAAGGGATCTGCGATGTTAGCCTCTCTGGGTATTCTACAAATCTTCACATCTCCTCTATCGATATCTCGAATGAGATGGAAGCGCCGTAGTATGTGTTTGGTCCGCTGATGTGAGCGAGGTTCCTTATCCTGCGCAATCACTCCATTATTTTCACAAAAGAGCTCTATGGGATCTGCTATGCTAGGAACCACCCCAAGCTCAATAATGAACTTGCGGATCCAAACTGCCTCCTTTGCTGTCTCAGATGCAACGATATACTCGGTTTCTGATGTAGAATCAGCAACTGTGTCCTGCTTCGAACTCTTCCAGCTCACAGCACCACCATTCAAGCAAAACACGAACCTTAACTGCGATCTATAATCATCCTGGTCAGTTTAGAAGCTGGCATTGCTGTAACCCTTTACAGCTAGCTCCTCATCGCCTCCAAATATCAAGAAATATTCTTTAGTTCTTCTCAAGTACTTAAGAATATTTTTGAATACTATCCAGTGACGCTCACCTGAATCTGACTGATATCTACTCGTCATACTCAAAGCATACGAGACATTAGGACGAGTACATAGCATGATGTACATGATAGATCCTATAGCAGATGCATAAGGGATCTTATCCATGCGGTCTCTCTCCTATCTAGAAGAGGGACTTTGAGTCTTTGAAAGACTCACACCATGTGACATCGGCAGAAGTCCCTTCTTGGAATTATGCATGGCAAACCGTAGTAATACCGTGTCAATGAATGTACTCTGACTTAGGCCAAGCAATCTCTTAGATCTATCTCTATAGATCTTGATGCCTAGAATACAGGCTTCTTCACCTAAGTCCTTCATTGAGAAGCACGTCCCCAACCATGTTTTCACAGACTGTAGCAAAGAGATGTCATTCCCAATGAGTAGTATGTCATCCACATACAATACAAGGAAGACAACTGTGTTCCCATTAACCTTCTTGTAGACACAGGGTTCATCTTCATTCTTGATGAAACCAAACTGTTTGATCGCATCATCGAATCGAAGATTCCAGCTCCGAGAAGCTTGCTTTAGCCCATAAATGGACCTTTACAACATGCATACTTTCCCAGTATGCTGTGGATTTACAAAACTCTCAAGTTGTGTCTTGTACACATCCTCGAGCAAGTTTTCATTCAGAAATGCGGTTTTGACATCCATTTGCCAAATCTCATAATCGTGGTATGCTTCAATAGTAAGCATGATCCGAATGGACTTAAACATCGCCACTGGAGAAAAGTTTCATCATAGTCAATACCATGAATTTGCTTGAAACCTTTAGCCACCAATCGACCCTTATAGGTATGCATAAGTCCATCCATGTCAGTCTTTCTCTTAAAGACTCACTTACACCCAATGGGTTTGACTCCTTCAGGTGGATCAACCAAAGTCCATACTTGGTTGGTGTACATGGATTCCATCTCGGATCTCATGGCCTCTAGCCATTTCTCAGAGTCTGGGCTCATCACAGCTTCCTGATAGGAGGTAGGCTCATTCTCAATAAGCATAACGTCATCATGGTTAGAAGTAACCACCTCTAGTCATCAGTAAATGTAATGAAGTACCTATAACCACCTCTAGCAGCAACATTGAAAGGGCCACATACATCACTATGTATAAGTCCTAACAAGTCTGTTGCTCTTTCGTTGTGTCCACTAAAGGGAGTCTTGGTCATCTTGCCTAAAAGGCAAGACTCGCATGTCTCATATGATTCAAAATCAAATGAGTCTAGCAGCCCATCCTTATGGAGCTGAGATAAGCGACTCTCATTTATGTGACCTAAGCGACAATGTCAGAGAAAGGTTTGGTTCAACTCATTTGACTTGAACCTTTTGGTACTTATATTATAGATAGGGCTCTCTAAGTCTAGAAAGTAGAGTCCGTTCATTAGAGGTGCACTACAATAGAACATATCATTTAAATAAACTGAATAATATTTGTTCTTTATTATAAATGTAAATCCTTTCTTGTCCAAACAAGAAATCAAAATTATGTTCTTAGTTAAGGCAGACATATAACAATATTCATCTAATTCTAGTACAAGCCCAGAGGGCAGAGATAGATCATAAGTTCCTACAGCAACAACAACAACCCTTGCTCCATTGCCTACTCGTAGGTCCACCTTGCCCTTTGTCAATGCCCTGCTATTTCTCAGCGCTTATATATTGGTACAAATGTGAGATGCACATCCGGTATCTAATACCCATGATGAAGATATAGATAGATTGACTTCTATAATATTTATACCTGAAGTAGAAGTCTCACTTCTCTTCTTCTTAAGATCTTCCAGGTAAGCTTTGTAGTTACGCTTCCAGTGTCTAGCTTCCTTGCAGTGGAAGCAAGCCCCTTCCTTGGCCACCCCTCCTTTGGGTTTAAGTTCTTTTCCTTTGCCCTTGGCTTGGGACTTTCCCTTACCTTTAGGCTTGCCCTTGCCTTTCTTCTTTTGCACCATCAAAATGGAGTCAGATTTTCCCTTCTTAAGATTGAGCTCAGCAGTTCTCAACATGCTGAGCATCTCAGGCAGTGGCTTATCAATTTCATTTATGTTGTAATTCATGACAAATTGATTGTAGCTTTGTGGCAAAGACTGCAATATCAAGTCAGTGGCCAGCTCTTGGCCAAGTGGGAATCCCAATCTCTGTAGGTTTTCTACGTACCCAATCATCTTGAGTACATATGAACCTACGGGAGTCCCATCTTGCATTTTGGACCCAAATAATGCTTTAGAGACTTCATATCTCTCGTGCCTTGCTTGTCCTTGATATAGTTGACGAAGATGTTCAACCATATCATAAGCATTCATAAACTCATGTTGCTTCTGAAGCTCAGAGTTCATGGTCGCGAGTATTAGACATGACACATCTAATGCATCATCTTGATGCTTCTTGTAAGCATCTTTGTTAGCTCGCGAGGCAGTGGTAGGTGGTGCCTCCGGAATGGGCTACTCCAGGACGTATAATTTCCTTTCTTGGGTGAGAACGATTCTCAGGTTCCTGTACCAGTCCAGAAAATTTGCTCCATTGAGCTTGTTCTTCTCAAGGACAGAATGTAGGGAGAGAGTGTTCGTGTTTGTCGACATAGTTATCTACAATGCAGAAAATTAATATCATATTCCTTTTATTATTTAATTATGCCTTTAATCAAATGATACTCCCACTGAATTATAGAAATTTTGTAGAATCGAGTTATGGATGTGGTCAAACAACATTACTAGATTCATACAAACTAGCTATAATTCCTGCGGGACAAGATCCACATTATACTAAGCCTTAAGTTAGCTTTGGCTAAATCACCCAAGACTTAGTATGATCAGTGGGTAATACATTACCGATTATATCTCTATGCAACTCTTATTTATAGGATCAAGACCCACATTTACAAAAGACCTTGAGTTAGCTTTGGCTAAATCGCCCAAGATTTAGTGTAAATGCGATCTTATTCTATCTTTCCAACGGTTGGAATATGCCTATAGTTCTACTCGATCCGATTGAGTTAACTAGTTTTACTCAATCTAATTGAGCTTACTCTAACCCAAGCCGTGATAGACGGGACCAAGATTGTCCCTCTGCACCCTACCAAGATAATATGCATTGCTCTGCTTTGACAGATTCAACAACTACAAATGATCGAGGTAGTGATGGGTATCAAGGACTTGGTAGGCATTTTCGGGTTGATTCGATTAAGATCTAATCTAATCGTAATGTGTATCATATACGCATTAAGGCCTTTATTATCCTACACTAGCATGCATCACATACATACAAGCATTATTCTAGCATGCATCATATATATATATATATATATATATATATATATATATATATATATATCAACATATATACATATATATATATATATATATATATATATATATATATATATATATATATATATATCAACATATATACATATATATAAATTAATTGTGATTAGGTAATGACCCTACTACGATCTTCTCAAGCCAATGAGAAGATCGGACGGTGAACCTACAATTAGCGGCTTCTCCAAGTGCCTCCTTTGACCGCTATTTGTCGTCGGCATCCTTCTCATAACTCCGTCTAGAAGTGGACCTTCCACCGCTCTATTTTGTACATTACAAACATGAAACTCGAGTTACATTCGAGTCTAAAACTGTTTACAACTAGAATTTTAAAAAGAAGAGGCACGACACGTAGGTCGCATACCCTATACAACAAGTACAATCACAAAAATGGCACGCAGGCCATATTATGAATTACAACACATTAACGTCCAATCATATTGGGGTTCTTGGGCCATGACCATCACAGAATTATACATAATACTAAATTATATATTTTACAGAAAATTTCTATATTTTTTCCTATTTTTTTTTTCAATTTTATGAGTCACCTCTCGTTCAATTACATGTATTGAAATAAATCACAGTTTAGAGATCATGCCGGCCACCAGAAGTATGCTGCTTAAACTCACAAAAATAAACTTTGCGAGTGTCCCTACTAGATCTTACACCGACTTAAGTCGCTATCCCAAAATCCTAAAGCGAGAACTCGCCGTTTAGGAGAGTTTTTCTCGGTGGTTGAAGCCTACAAGTGTCCCAACACTCGTTGCTTCGACTATTCGAGAAAAATATCCAAAAATTCTATAAAAATAGGAAATTTACAGAAACTTAAAAATATATAATTTTTATATTTAATACAAAAACTACAAATATGAAACACATACATGCTTCGCACGTGACTCTAATATCACTGTTGGGTTTTTTCGATCCGCAAAAACCGCTTTATGCGTTGCGGAAACCTCGGAAGCCCGGCCACGGATCCATGCGAAGATATAAAAATAAAAACATGTATGTGTTTAAAGATCCTAGATCTACCTTAGATCTACAAGATGAGAGCATTACCCTCGTAGCGACGCCCTTCGGTTATCCCGCTCGTCCAAAAGCTTTGCTGGAACTCAAGAGTGTTAAGTGAACACTCCTCTATTGGTATCCACACGGACAAATGGTGGAGAAAAGACAATCTTGAGTGTGCTAGCACCCTTGATGTCCACGGCAATAAGAGGATTGCGAGAGCAAGATTGAGAGGAGAGCAAGGAAGAAGATGATGTAGTTACCACCAAAATGAATTCCATCAAATGGAGAAGTGGCCGACCACTTAACTCTTGGGGGGTTACATGCATGCATGTAACTCCAAGAGCCAATGACTCTTTGTCTCCCTCATAAGGTGGCACCACATGATAAGTCCATGATGATGTGGAACACCATCATTGGCCGACCCCCATGTCATGTCACCATGACATGACAATTGGTCAAGTTAAAATTGGCCATTCATCTTCCCTCTCAAGTCAAGTCAAACTTGACCTCTTATCTCCCATGGTCGATCAAATCAAACCACTTGATTCAAGTCAATTTGATTTAATGAATCTCTATTCATTAAATTAAATTGACTCAATGAATCAAATCTAAATTAGACTCATTCAACACTTGAATCAAATTGAGTCTAACTCAATTAGTCTAATTTAGATTACTCTTAATCCAATTTAGTTCATCCCATGAACCAAATCCTCATGGTTCATCATATGAACCTAATCTCCATCTAATTGTCCTTTGTGTGTGAGTCTATAGGTTCTGATAACGTTGGCAATGCTTCTAAACCGATTTAGGAACAAAAGCAATGAGCGGTATTTAGCAATACATCATTGCTACCTAAGTTACAAGAATGTTGAGCTCCAACATCACCTTTGTGACTACTATTTGTGGCTCTCATAATATATGACAATGTCCCTCTATCCATGACATCTAGATTGACCAATTGAGGCATAGACCGTGTCATCCTCGGTACAATCTATATCTTGAACTCCAAGTAGACTCACTCTAATCAAATGAGCTCAATATCTCATATTAACTCATTTGGGAAAGACCATGCACTTCGTGGTCTCACTCTATCATGAATAACGATGTCACTCCCATTATATAGGAGGGATAGATCTCATCTACATCACTCACATCCCTCCGCATAATTTGTTACATACCAAGTAATCGCCTTTATAGTCCACCCATTTACGGGTGACGTTTGACGAAGCCAAAGTATTCAACTCCTTATGTAGGGAACCATGGTGACTTCAGGTCCAAGGACTAATAGTCAAACTAATAGTCACATGAGAATGTATATGACACTCATATAATGATCCATGATACTTTCTCATGGCAGGTCATTCAGTATACATTCTCCAATACATACCCATGTGTCAACTTGATATCTTATATCTATGACTTGTGAGATCAAGTCATCGTGTTGACCTACATGCTAGTCTCTACGCATTAATATTGTCCCTGAATGTTAATACTTGACTAGGAATGATTAAGAGTAGTGTTCTCTATATCATCTCATTATCGATTCAACTAATCGATTGATATAGATAAGAACCTACTACTCAAGGATGTTATTATACTTAGTTATTTGGCACCAATACAAGTAAATATAATAACTATGCCTTTATTAATAGGAATATAATACAATAAAGTCCATACAACAATCATCACATGATTGACTCTAGGGATTTCACTAATAACATGCATGCATGTAACTCCAAGAGCCAATGACTCTTGGTCTCCCTCATGAGGTGGCACCCCATGATGTGTCTATGATGATGTGGAACATCATCATTCGCCGGCCCCCATGCCAAGTCACCATGACATGACAATTGGTCAAGTCAAAATTGACCATTCATCTTCCCTCTCAAGTCAAGTCAAACTTAACCTCTTATCTCCCATGGTTGATCAAATCTAACCACTTGATTCAAGTCATTTTGATTTAATGAATCTCTATTCATCATTTTAAATTGACTCAATGAATCAAATCTAAATTAGACTCATTCAACACTTGAAAATTGAGTCTAACTCAATTAGTCTAATTTGGATTACTCTTAATCCAATTTGGTTCATCCCATGAACCTAATCCTCATAGTTCATCATATGAACCTAATCTCCATCTAATTGCCCTTTGTGTGTGACCCTATAGGTTCTTGTAACGTTGGCAATGCTCCTAAACCGATTTATAAGCATAAACAATGAGCGGTATCTAGCAACACATCATTGCTACCCAAGTTACAAGAATGTTGAGATCCAACATCACCTTTGTGATTACTAATTATGACTCTCACAATATGTGACAATGTCTCTCTATCTTTGACATCTAGATTGACCAATTGAGGCATAGACTATGTCATCCTCGGTACAATCTATATCTTGAACTCCAAGTAGACTCACTCTAATTAAATGAGCTCAATATCTCATATTGACTCATTTGGGCATGGCTATGCACTTCGTGGTCTTACTCTATTAAGAATAACGATGTCACTCCCGTCATATAGGAGGGCTAGATCCCATCTACATCACTCACATCCCTCCGCATAATTTGTTACATACCCAGTAATCGCCTTTATAGTCCACCCATTTATGGGTGACATTTGACGAAACCAAATTATGCAACTCCTTATGTAGGAAACTATAGTGACTTCAGGTTTAAGGACTAATAGCCATACTAATAGTCACATGAGAAAGTATATGACACTCATATAACGATCCATGATACTTTCTCATGGCAGATCATTCAATATACATTCTCCAATGTATATCCATGTGTCAACTTGATATCTCATATCCATGACTTGTGAGATTAAGTCATCGAGTTGACCTACATACTAGTCTCTACGCATTAACATTGTCCCTAAATGTTAATACTTGACTAAGAATGATTAAGAGTAGTGTTCTCTATATCATCTCATTATCGATTCAACCAATTGATTCATATAGATAAGAACCTTCTACTCAAGGACGTTATTATACTTAGTTATTTGACACCAATACAAGTAAATATAATAACCATGCCTTTATAAATAGGAATATGATACACTAAAGTCCATACAACAATCATCACATGATTAGCTCTAGGGCTTTCACTAACAAGTGTGGGTGTTAGTGTGGATACCATAGATATACGGTTACCCTTACCGTATTGAGATCTGACACCGTTTAGAAAAGCGGGATTGCGAAGGGCATGCACCGAAGGTATATTCCTCCTCTAGATAAGATCTAGACTAGATTAAAGAAAATGATTTATATAGGTTTACGTATTGCTCGTTGCTCACTATCATCGCCAAGAGTCCTTGCGCCTTTACAGTTATCGCCGTGCGGCCACTTTCCTCGGATGAAATAAGCGCGTACCCTGCCCGATCAGAGGAGGATTGAAGATCACTTTAAACAAAAAACTGAAGTAGTCCATCTTAAAGAATTCGAGAGAATAAGCATTTACTCTATGGTCGTATGCTCAAACAACTTGGTGTTTGAGGTTTTACCTGACATCAATCGACTGCTCTAGGTCGATTGGACTCGACCGGTGTTCGATTGACTAGGTTCTGGCCAAATAGTCGACTGTTGAGGGAGGGCAGTCAACTGCCGATGCCATCATTCGACTGATGATGGAGACCAGTCGATTGATCGGGGCGAATTTGGGCACAGAAGGTCTTCCAGTTGAGTGATTACGCCGAACACTCGACTGATGGGGTTACCAGTCGACTGATGGGTAGGATCAGTCGACTGATGGTTATCCGTTGGATTTTTGCCATCGTGGATTCGGTTGTTGTGAGACAACGACTATAGGAGTAGTCGACTGGAGGCCACGAGCAATCGATTAATCGGTGCGAAATCAGCCCGAGACAAGTATAAAAGGAGGAGCTTGGAGAGGATTTCAACAAGAGAGTTTTTGGGGAGATTTTGGAGTTGAATTGTTGCTGCATTCCAGACCTTCAAGAGCCAAACCAAAGCAAGCTACAAGCAAAGAGTTCAAAGCATTGTTGTAAAGTGTTTTTTACTTGTTTTGTTTATTGTCTTGTATTAGCTTGTATTTCATTGTATTACTTATGTAATCCTTGTACGAGATTTCTCCACCTCCGACGTGTTGTCGAGAAGGAGTTATTGTTAGTACCGTGCGCATAACACGAGCTCGTTGAGCTCACCCGTGGAGTAGGAACCCTAAGATTCCGAACCACGTATATCGATTGTGTCTTGTTTGTTGTATTGTATTCGTTGTGTATTTTTATTATTTTCCGCTGCGCATATTGACTATCATTGTAGACAAGCATGCAAGAACGATCGACTTCCATCGTACGACGATTAAGGGCTATTCACCCCCCTCTAGTCGACCACCGATGTTCCAACAAGTGGTATCAGAGCGAGGAGCTTGTCACAGACTAATCGCCAACACAAGCACGACAAGATGGCCGGCTACAACATCCATCCACTAAAATTCGATGGAGACTTTACTTGGTGGAAGAAAAGGAGGGAGGTATATATCGAAATCGATTTTGATTTCATGTTAATTATTGAAAATGGTTTTGTAGTGCCTAGGAACAAGGAAAACAAGCCAAAAGAAAAATCAAGATGGACCAAGGACCAAATGAAGGATTTCAAGACAAATCTCGAGGTAATAAAAATGCTAAGTGATTTGATTCTTAACAACATTTGGTCTAGGCTAGGTGAATATAGGGATGCAAAGGGCCTATGGCATAAGGTGATCAATTTCAATGAACATCTCGAATCGGCACAAGTAGAGGAGGAAGTCGAGGAAGAATGCCCATCAACATCCAGATCTGAGGATGTTGAAGAATCACCATCTATATTCGAAGATGTTGATGACTTGGTGGAAACCTCCACCTCTAGCATTGAGGGGGAGGAGAGGCCTTCCATTTCGGAGCAAGGTCAAGATGAAGCATCTACCTCCGGAAGAAGTGATCAAGAGGCTTCCACCACCCTAGGTAATTCAAGCAATGTAATTAATAATAAAGATCACATAATTTGGTTTGAGTGTAGGGAGAAAGGGCATTACAAGAGTAAGTGTTCAAAATTGGCTAAGGAAAAGGCACCGACACCAAAAGTCAACCAAAAGTCAAAAGATGCCAAAGTTCTCGCTAGAAAGAGCAAAGAGCACATTGTATGCTTTAAATGCAACCAAAGAGGACACTACTGAGCCAATGTCCTAGGGGGAGGAAGAAAGGGCAAGAAGGTGTATCTCATGTAGGGGGAGTTTCCAAAGCTAACCCTAAGGTAAATTTTGTTGGGTTTCCGGCACAGCGGCGTGTGTGTGTTCGATCATGTTTCGTAAACATGAACACAGCGGAAGCAATAAAAATAATAAATACTCCTATTTATTACAACACACACAACACACGCATGCATATTACAACAAGTGTAGACATAACCGTAAATTTAAATTTGCAATAAAAGGAAATTTATCTACGTTATACCTTTTGTATGACGTGTAGCGGGAACAACATCAACCGGAACGATCCTCGCTAGAATCGTCTCTATCCGTATCCACGCCGAGTTCCTCGGGATGACTTCGCTAAGCCACGAGCTTCGTCTTCGTACGGGTTACTAGCCTCGTGTTGAAGACGACGTGATCGAGAGATGATCACGATCCGAATCCAAAATGAGTCCTCAATACTCGCTTCTCCGGAGAGGTATTCGTCAACCGATTGACGAATCCTTCGTCCTCGACCTCAGAGGATTACCGGAGATCGAATCCCCGGTAAGATATCCACTGTCGGAGCTCTAACCGTCGTCCAAACGATGCTCCGACGAGAGGAGAAGAAGCTGTCCAGAAAATTGGACAGCTTGGTGGAGGAGTAGGCGCCGGCCAAAACAAGGAAGCCAAGTGCTCACCTTTTCACCGAGGCCTAGGAAGATCACCGGAGGGTCGCCGGAGGATCACCGGCTGAAGCTTGGTCGCAAGAAGGAGCCGGACGCGGCACAAGGGGCTGGGCGGCCAAGGAGCTTGCGGCACACCTAGGTTAGGCACAACTAGGTTGGGCCTAGGGTTTGGATTAGGGCTTAATTATCCATTAAGCCCTCTTTTATAGAGAACTAATTCTCTTAATGGTTATTGGATCATAACCATTAGGCCCGTTAACCCGCTCCATTAAGATAAGTTAAAATAAACCAAACCATGATGATTTATTTTAAGTTAAAACGAACCGAACCAACTTTTGGTTCATTCGTTTAAAATAAACCAAACCCTTTGGTTTATTCTCCTCCATTGGATTAGAACCAAACCATTTTGGTTCATCCATTATGTCTTCATAAGACACGGCCCATCCATGCTTCCATTGCGACTGAAACGATTTCATGCTCGCTTTATGTTTGGTCCAACCAAACCTAGTTTCTCTCGGTCTGAGAATCCCATTCTCAAGCTCGTTTTAAATCCTTTGGATTACGCTCGTTGTGTGTGTGACCAAATAGGTTCTCGGTTTATGTTGGCCGTCTATAATTAACCATTAATTATAGAACGATCATGAGTGGCACCTAGTAGTACATCATGATCCCCAATTAATCGAAAAGATCAACGGTTGATCCAGAACTATTTCTGAAACCCTTCAGTAGCTCGAATGATTCGTGCCCCATTCCCTTCACTCATCTTATACCCACTTGGTTCAGGACATGGTCTATTGTGTCAGTCCCCACTAGGCTGACTACGTCACACCTAGCCCAAGTATTATTTCCTCGTCCTACGAATTCTAGTTACTGCACATGTATCGAAGAGTACCTTACTCTAAACATGTAATGCTTTGGCCAAAGACTTTAGTAACAATCCGACGAGAGGCCATGGGTATACATCTCCTCGCAAGGAGTGGTGAATCCTTTATAGGCTATTCAAACACCTTCGATCAATTCAACTTATACCCAATCATCCCGGGTCCACATCTCCTTAGAGATGTTTGCTTAAGATGTCAAAGCATAAGTCTCCATGATCAAGATGACTTGAATACCGTAAGTCAAAGGAACATCGCACTTAAGCCACAGTAAGAACTTCATTGACATATCTATATATGCAGAGAACCATATGAAGTCTTACGGCTGGTCACTCCAATGAACTAGTTACCATAACTAGCATCCACGATTAACTCCTCGGACATCACTATGTCTCCCCGGTGAGAATCACCGGATACACCAAGGAGTATACCTGCTAGTCTCGGCGTAATTGATGGTGTCCAATCCATCAATTCATCGACTAGGATAATTCCGATACATCACAATTACACATGTAGAGATACTCACTAGTTGTGATCCAATCACAAATTCTCTCATGCCGTTTGTGAATCGTATCGTGGACATTCGATAAATGAGTTTAAGATCCAATCAAATACATTAAACATGTATACTCAAATAGTGAATCTTCATTTATCATATAAATGGTTCATACATAAGGCGATTGCCTTAGGACATCTCTCATATATTACTAACAGACTCCCACTTGGCCTAATGCCAATCGCTACGGTATCCAATACCATAAGCTCGAACATGACCCTCAAACTTACTTTGAGGTAATGCCTTATTCAAAGGATCCGCTAAGTTCCTTTCAGTGGGAATTTTCTCGATTTGTATTTCGTTCCTACTGATGATCTCTCTGATAAGATGATAGTGGCGAAGCACATGTTTGTATAGATCATGAGACCTTGGCTCTTTCGCCTGTGCAATTGCTCCATTGTTGTCGCAGTAGACCGGTATTGCTTCAACAATGGCCGGAATCACACCAAGTTCATGAACGAACTTTTTGATTCAAACCGCTTCCTTTGCTGCTTCCGAAGCTGCAATGTATTCTGCCTCAGTGGTAGAATCCGCTACAGTCTCTTGTTTGGAACTTTTCCAACTCACTGCGCCCCCATTCAAGGTGAACACGTATCGGTGAGACCGAATCATCCTTGTCTGGTCCGAAGCCGCATCCGTATACCGCGTATCACCATGTCCCTTCTCCATATATTAGGAACACATCCTTAGTTCTTCTCAAGTACTTAAGGATCGCCTTATACCTTGAATGATCCATTCTGGATCGGATCGAGTATCTCGCCGTGACACTCAGAGCATACGATACATCGGGCCTCATACATAACATAGCATACATGATAGATCCTATTGCGGATGCATAGGGAATCTTACTCATGCAAATCCTCTCGTCTTCTGTGCGCGGACACATAGACTTCGAAAGGTGTACCCCATGCCTGATGGGTAGGAAACCTTTCTTGGATTCCGACATGCTAAACCTCTTTAGCACTCGGTCTATATATGTAGATCGCGAAGACCAAGCAACCGCTTCGATCTATCTCTATAGATCTTAATCCGAGGATGTAGGTTGCTTCTCCCGTCTTTCATGGAGAATGTCTTGGATAACCAAACCTTCACTCAGAAGATTGAAACATCGTTTCCTATAAGTAGTATGTCATCGACATACAATACTAGAATCTGTTGCACTCCCACTAACCTTCTTGTACACACAAGGTTCGTCTGGATTTTATGAGAAATCAAACTTTTTGATTGTCTCATCAAAACGGATATTCCAGCTCCTGGATGCTTTCTTCAATCCATAAATGGATCGTCGCAATTTGCATACCTTGGTTTTATCAACCAATGTGAAACCCTCAGGCTGTATCATATACACGTCCTCGAGCAGGTTTCCATTAAGGAAAGTTGTTTTCACATCCATCTGCCATATCTCATAATCATAATGAGCCGCTATGGCCAGGAGCATCCGAATGGATTTAAGCATAGCTACAGGCGAATAGGTTTTGTCATAATCAACACCTTGTTTTTGACGATATCCTTTCGCCACCAATCTAGCCTTATAGGTAATCACATTACCATCCATGTCGGTTTTCTTCTTGAAAACCCACTTGCACCCTATAGGCTTTATCCCTTCAGGTGGGTCAACCAAGTTCCAAACTTGATTTTCATACATGGAATCCATTTCCAACTTCATGGCACCAAGCCACTTATCCCTTTCTGAACTTGTCAGCACTTCTTCATAACTAGTAGGCTCCTCATCATCAATGAGTAATACGTCGTTCGATTCGCTTACGAGAAATCCATATCTCTTAGGAATATTGCGTGTTCTACCAGATCTACGAAGATGTGGTGTTACAATAGGTCCAGCCGATTGCTCATCATTATGAGTCATTTACTGTTTCACGGGTATCTCATCAATGTCTATTTGAGTCTCTCGAGCCTCCTCAAGCTCGACGACACTCCCACTGTTTTCTTGCAAGAGAAACTCTTTCTCTAGAAACACAGCATGTCTTGAAACAAACACCTTTTGTTCCACAGGATGATAGAATTGGTAACCCCTTGTTTCCTTAGGGTATCCAATAAATAGACATTTATCAGACTTAGCATCCAATTTGTCTGATACAGTCCGCTTCACATAAGCAGGACAACCCCATATCTTCAAGTAAGATACATGAGGTTTCTTACTATTCCATATCTCATATGGAGTAGTTGAGACTACCTTGGTAGGCATTCTGTTTAACCAGTAAACAGCTGTCTGAAGTGCATAGCCCCAAAAGGACTTGGGAAGAGTTGCATGATTCATCATTGACCTGACCATGTTCAACAAGGTCCGGTTACGCCTCTCAGATACACCATTATGTTGTGGTGTATAGGGCGGAGTCCATTGAGACAATATGCCATTGTCTCTTAGATAATCAAGAAACTTTTGACTTAAGTATTCACCACCTCGATCCGATCGAAGTATTTTAATACTCTTGTCATGTTGTTTCTCTACTTCATTTCTGAATTCTTTGAACCTTTCAAAGGCTTCAGACTTGTGTTTCATCAAGAACACATACCCAAACCGTGAGTGATCATCGGTGAAGGTAATGAAGTAGCTATAGCCTCCTAATGCTTGAGTTGACATAGGTCCACATACATCAGTATGTATTAGACCTAGTAACTCTCCCACTCGTTCACCTTTTCCAGTAAAAGGTAACTTAGTCATCTTGCCTTTTAAGCATGATTCGCATGTATCGTATGAATCCAATTCAAACGATTCCAGAATTCCACATCGGTGTAATTCGGACATGCGTTTCTTGCTTATATGGCCAAGACGACAATGCCACATATAGGAGTCTATTTGATTATCCTTTCGAGCACGCGTGTTGCTCGCTTCGATATTGAAAATGTCACTGGATACGTCCAACGTATAAATGCCATTACTCAAGGTTCCAGTTCCATAAAGTACGCCATTTAAAGTTATATAACAACAATTGTTACTAAACGTCAAATGGAAACCATTTCTATTTAAATAGGAAATAGAAACAATGTTCTTTATTAGAGAAGGAACATAATAGCAATTGTCCAGTTCTAAGACTAGTCCACTAGGGAGCTTCAGCAAATAAGTTCCGATGGCGACCGCAGCAACCTTTGCTCCATTGCCAACTCGCAAATTTGACTCCCCTCTGACAAGTCTTCTTCTATTCCTTAGCCCCTGTATGTCATTACATATATGTGAGCTACACCCAGTATCCAATACCCAAGTGTACAAGGAAATAGAATGACAATCAATAACGAAGATACCTGAAGAGGATGGGGCATCGGATGCCTTCTTCTTCTTCATGGACTCAAGATAAATCTTGCAGTTTCTTCGCCAGTGGCCTTCCTTGCCACAGTGATGGCAAGTGCCCTTTTGCGCTGGTTCCGCCTTCTTTGCCTTTTTTTTCTTTCCTTTCTTCTGTTCTTTTGCCTTCCTCTTAGAACCCTTCTTTGAGGAATCAACTAACAGAACCACCTTCTCCTCATGCTTCACATAAGGCTCCATAGTCTTCAGCATATTGAGGAGCTCGGGAATGGTGGATTCCAATTTGTTCATCCGATAGTTCATCACAAATTGCGAGAAACTCTTGGGCAAACAATGCAGAATTAAGACAATACTTAACTCATGATCCATCACAAAACCGAGGGTAGCTAGCCGCTCGATGTACCCGTTCATCTTTAGCACAAACTGCACTACAGATGAACCTTCTTGCATCTTCGTGGTGAAGAGGAGCCTAGAGACCTCGAACCTTTCGGATCTCGCTTGCTCATCGAACAACTCATAAAGATGGAAGACCATAGTATTAGCATCCATATGCTCATGCTGCTTTTGCAGCTCAGGTACCATCGCCGCTAGCATAATGCAACTTGCCAGCTCAGAATCTGCCACATGCTTTTGATAGACCAACATTTGGTCTGGAGTTGCATCGTCCTTAGGACGGTCAGGAAGAGGCTCTTCAAGGACATATGCAAGCTTTTCTGCCTTGAGAACAATTCTCAGGTTTCTAAGCCAGTCCAGGAAGTTAGGCCCAGTCAGTTTATTCGAATCCAAAATAGTGCGCAAATTCAAAGACGTCATGATCAATTTATTGACCTAGAAATACAAAATGAGCATATATGAGGAAATGATTTAAAAATGCATCAATATACATTTATAAATCCCATTCATTTTTCGAATTTCAAAAACCCCAAAATCACTTCGGGAGATCGTAGGTCCATCTCCGAATGGGCTGATATCCATCATAGTTATGGACAACCTTGGAGAGAGTCCAACAAGCCATTCATAACTACGACGGTAGGTATCTTCTATACCGATTGCATATCACGTATATGCAACTATCATAATGTGCTATCAACTAATTGAATGTTCACACATACATCGGGTTGTTAACACATTAACAAGTATGCATCATATGCATAGCACCCAACTTCACCTCCCTTTACATCGACCTTGGAGAGAGTCCAACAAGCCGATGCTCCAGGTTAAAGCCAATCCATTAATCGGGAAATAGTTTTAATATGGTTAGAGCGCATTCAACCAATTAGCCCAGCTTGGAGAGAGTCCAACAACCAAAGCTAACGATTGACCTCTGACTCTTACCATATTAGTATTAAACTATTCCATGGTTTGAACATATTCGGGTTCGAGCCGGGCTTGGAGAGAGTCCAACAACCCAAACAAGAAACGGAACTCTAGTTCTAACCATATTAATGGAAGGTGTAGGCTTTAATATTGTTTAAGGGTTTTTATGTCTCATCCTCTTTGCATGCAAATAACTATTATCTACATGGCATGGCATACATGACATACATCTACATGTCACGACACGCATGACATAATGTTATGCATCTAATGCAATTACATGGCATACAATTATGTCATGTATATATTTCCTTATATGTCATAACTATTTATGGAAATAAAATATGTTTAAGATTTGATTCTCCAAATCAAATCATAATTAAATTAGAAAACAAATTTCCAAATCTAATCACATATTTTATTCATGGAATTATTTGATTAAGGAAAATCTATTTAGGAAACCAATTTCCTAAATCATTAAAACTACTTATGGAAATAAAATATTTTAAGATTTGATTTCCCAAATCAAATCATGATTAAATTAGGAAACAAATTTCCAAAATCTAATCAAATATTTTATTTATGGAAAATATCAATTTCCATAAATACTTCCAACTTTCCAAAAGTGGAAGATTTCCATAAATACTTCTAGACTTTCCAAAATTGAAAAATTTCCATAAATACTTCTAAATTTCCAAAATTAGAAAATTTCCAGAAATACATTATGACTATCGCAAAACCATTTTACGATTATGTCGAAACACAACCTGGGCTCTGATACCACTGTTGGGTTTCCGACACCGCGGCGTGTGTGTGTGTTCGATCATGTTTCGTAAACATGAACACAGCGGAAGCAATAAAAATAATAAATACTCCTATTTATTACAACACACACAACACACGCATGCATATTACAACAAGTGTAGACATAACCATAAATTTAAATTTGCAATAAAAGGAAATTTATCAACGTTATACCTTTTGTATGACGTGTAGCGGGAACGACATCAACCGGAACGATCCTCGCTAGAATCGTCTCTATCCGTATCCACGCCGATTTCCTCGAGATGACTTCGCTAAGCCATGAGCTTCGTGTTCGTACGGGTTACTAGCCTCGTGTTGAAGACGACGTGATCGAGAGATGATCACGATCCGAATCCAAATTCGGATCCAAAACGAGTCCTCAATACTCGCTTCTCCGGAGAGGTATTCGTCAACCGATTGACGAATCCTTCGTCCTCCACCTCAGAGGATTACCAGAGATCGAATCCCCGGTAAGTTATCCGCTGTCAGAGCTCTAACCGTCGTCCAAACGACGCTCCGACGAGAGGAGAAGAAGCTGTCCAGAAAACTGGACAGCTTGGTGGAGGAGTAGGCGCCGGCCAAAACAAGGAAGCCAAGTGCTCACCTTTTCACCGAGGCCTAGGAAGATCACCGGAGGGTCGCCGGAGGATCACCGGCTGAAGCTTGGTCGCCGCAAGAGGAGCCGGACGCCGCACAAGGGGTCGGGCCAAGGAGCTTGGGCGGCACACCTAGGTTGGGCGGCACAACTAGGTTGGGCGGCAACTCCAACTAGGGTTTGGATTAGGGCTTAATTATCCATTAAGCCCTCTTTTATAGAGAACTAATTCTCTTAATGGTTATTGGATCATAACCATTAGGCCCGTTAACCCGCTCCATTAAGATAAGTTAAAATAAACCAAACCATGATGATTTATTTTAAGTTAAAACGAACCGAACCAACTTTTGGTTCATTCGTTTAAAATAAACCAAACCCTTTGGTTTATTCTCCTCCATTGGATTAGAACCAAACCATTTTGGTTCATCCATTATGTCTTCATAAGACACGGCCCATCCACGCTTCCATTGCGACTGAAACGATTTCATGCTCGCTTTATGTTTGGTCCAACCAAATCTAGTTTCTCTCGGTCTGAGAATCCCATTCTCAAGCTCGTTTTAAATCCTTTGGATTACGCTCGTTGTGCATGTGACCAAATAGGTTCTCGGTTTATGTTGGCCATCTATAATTAACCATTAATTATAGAACGATCATGAGTAGCACCTAGTAGTACATCATGATCCCCAATTAACCGAAAAGATCAACGGTTGATCCAGAACTATTTCTGAAACCCTTCAGCAGCTCGAATGATTCGTGCCCCATTCCCTTCACTCATCTTATACCCACTTGGTTCAGGACATGGTCTATTGTGTCAGTCCCCACTAGGCTGACTACGTCACACCTAGCCCAAGTATTATTTCCTCGTCCTACGGATTCTAGTTACTCCACATGTATCGAAGAGTACCTTACTCTAAACATGTAATGCTTTGGCCAAAGACTTTAGTAACAATCCGACGAGAGGCCATGGGTATACATCTCCTCGCAAGGAGTGGTGAATCCTTTATAGACTATTCAAACACCTTCGATCACTTCGACTTATACCCAATCATCCCGGGTCCACATCTCCTTAGAGATGTTTGCTTAAGATGTCAAAGCATAAGTCTCCATGATCAAGATGACTTGAATACCGCAAGTCAAAGGAACATCGTACTTAAGCCACAGTAAGAACTTCATTGACATATCTATATATGCAGAGAACCATATGAAGTCTTACGGTTGGTCACTCCAATGAACTAGTTACCATAACTAGCATCCACGATTAACTCCGGACATCACTATGTCTCCAGCCAGTGAGAATCAGCTGCTTGGATACACCAAGGAGTATACCTCATGCTAGTCTCGACAGAATTGATGGTGTCCAAATCCATCAATTCATCGACTAGGGATAATTCCGATACATCACAATTACACATGTAGAGATACTCACTAGTTGTGATCCAATCACAAATTCTCTCATGCTGTGAATCGTATCGTGGACATTCAGTAAATGAGTTTAAGATCCAATCAAATACATAAAACATGTATACTTAAATAGTGAATCTTCATTTATCATATAAATGATTCATACATAAGGTGATTGCCTTAGGACATCTCTCATATATTACTAACAAATTTAAATTATGCACCTTCTAGTTCTAAGACTAACAAGCATGCTAAAAACTATTTTAGTTCACTTGCTATTATCAATGAAAAGCATGCTAGTAGAAATAAATATTTTTGTCTAGGTGCTAAACATGTTAGTTTACCTAAGGACAAACCTAGACATCATCACTCTAGACCAATCCTACCTAGGGAGTCCATATGGAGAATAGAAGAGAACTTGGACATTAACCCCAAGAAATCTAGGCATATGCCTAAAAGGAAAAATAATTCCCAAAAATATTATGATAAATCAAAATTGGAAAAATTAGAGGTGGAAAATCAAGCCTTGAGGTTAAGGCTTGAGAAACTTGAGAAGACTCTAGCAATAATTACAAATTCATTTAAGGGGTCAAAGGATCAAAATTTAAGGCCTAGGAAATAAGAAATGTCCAAGGGAAAGAAAGGTTTGGGTCACAAACCTATGTCCTACCATAAGGTTCAATTCAATTAAGGAACTACTTCTAGGTCTAGAAAAATCAAGGCTAATAGGGAAGCTATCCCTAAGATTAGCCATGGTGTGTGTTTAGTGGCCAAAGACTTAAGAAAAACCAAGAAAGCCACTAAGAAGGTCAAAGGAGGAGTCACCTCTAGAGTTGACCTAGGAAAGACTCAATTGATAAAGGCTTCAAAACCAAAAAGGGTCATTAGGAAGATATCTAGGGAAGTTCTCCCTAGTGAATACCTAGTTAATCCAAGGAACTCCAATAGATATTGGGTTCCTAGGAGCGTGATCGATTCATGCTAGATGGATTAGGGCGTGTCAACCCTAAGTGGATAGGTAGTTAACATAACCATAGTGAGTTGACACTTTAGGATGTGCCAATATGGTTTGAGAAGATGAAAAATGATTAAATTGGCACAAGTAGATCTTAGAAGTCATAGTGTGTCATTTTGGATTTTTGGCACACTAGGGAAATGGGTGGCATTAAGGCAAAAATGGACTTAATCCTAGAAATGACAATTTGGGCTTAACACTTAGGTATTCTATACCTTAGTATTTTTAATTGTCATGCTTTGTTTGCTTTGCCATGACATGACATCATATTTAGTTTTATCATATAAAATGTCATGATCATTTTTAGGGTTATTTCTATATGTCATATATGCTTAGATTTCATTCACATACCATAACATCATGATATTAGCACATGCTCTTATCTTTGTATCATTTATGTCATAATCATCATTCATGCATAAATAAAATGGATTTAAGGACTAAGATATGATTTGAAGGGAATCAAATATTGTTGCCTAGAGATATGCATGAAACCCTAAATAACAAAGACCCCACATCTCACTAATACTTGACTTTTTTTACACATCTAGATACAAGTGAGATGTTTAGAAAAATTAAAATTAAAGGTTTTAAAAACATTTCAAAATCATTTTGAAAAACCTTAGTGAAGTCTATCTTTTGGTAGCAATCACTATTGAATGAGGTGATACAAAGAGGGCTTAATATTGAAGCTTTTCTTAACTTTTGAACTTTATATCAATCTCACTATTTTGTGGGTAAAATAATTTTCTAATATTTTTCACCCATAATGATTGTAATAAGTAATATACATATGAATTTTCATGATTTTTTACCTTATGTATATTTACTTACGAATTTCTGAAATTCATTTCTGAAAAATTAAAAATTGCACTTTACAGTTATCAGTCGATTGATATCTGATATAGTCGACTGATAATGCTGATTTCGAGTAAACTTTGGTTGTTAGGCCTATGTTCAGCTATGTTTTGGTCCCCTAACCACTCCTAACCCTAAGACATGCTTTGGAAAACATTAGAAAGGGTGGAAATCCATTGGATATGGATTAGGAGAAGTGTTTAGTGTGAGTATCAATTTTAAGGTGTGTGAGAGTTCATTGTTGAACTTTGCCTTAATTTTGATTGTTTAGCATTCTTATTGGCTTAGGGACTCTCCAAGGATATTATTGGTGCAATGGTCAAGGGGGAGCAAGCCTTTAGGGGGAGGTATCCATCATGGGAAGATGGATATATTTTTTCTCATGGGAGGAAAATTTGGGATTGCCTCTCTTAAGTGATATGAGACTTATCACTAGAAAGATTGTAGGCATGTGTGTTCCTCCAAGGGAGAGATTGTAAGATCTCATTGGGATATGAGACATTCATACCCTTAGGGAGGACCTTTTTGATGTATGTCAAACAGGGGGAGAAGTTACCAATTGGGATAGTTGTAATTCTCATTGGGATGTGAGAATTGTCAATTGGGGATAATTGGTAGACTTGGATTTGAGGTTTTGTCAAACATCAAAAAAGGAAAGATTGTTGGTGCAATCGGCCCGGACTCGAGTTTGACTTGAACTGTATTTTGATGTTAGACAAAATGCATGACATGGGATTGTCATGGAAAGTCCAACATGGGTTGGCCACATAAATCCAAGTGTGTAGCCTTGGTGGTGAAAATCCAAGCATAGGGCTTGGTGTTGAAAAGTCCAACATGGGTTAGCCACGTAAGTCCAAGCATGGGGCTTGGCGGTGAAAGTCCAAGCATGGGGCTTGACATGGAATATCCAAGCATGAGGCTTGGTGTGGGAAGTCTTGAGGACTTGGCAAGTTCACTAGGCTCGGGGTCCTTGAGTTGGTGAAGGATGGCATTGCGAAGTCGTGCGCTTGGTGCATCCGAGGGACCACCGGACGGGGAGCGAATGGAGTGAGGCCCAAGGGAAGCATACTTCGAGGGCAAGAGATGTGAAGGATGGCATTGTGAAGCCGTGCACTTGGTGCATCCGAGGGACATAGGCCGAGGGAAGAGAGTTTCGGTGGGGAACTCTATGAGAGGATGAGGTGGACTTGGCCAAGTGGCTAAGACTGAATGTCGGAGGCTCGAACGTGGTGTTTGAGGGTTTACCCGATGGTCGGATGCTCAAACAACTTGGTGTTTGAGGTTTTACCCGACATCAGTCGACTGGTATAGGTACTAGTCGACTGCTCTAGGTCGATTGGACTCGATCGTTGTTTGACTGACTAGGTTTTGGCCGAACAATGATCGCCGAGGAGAGCAATGATCGTCGATGTTATCCATCGACCGATCATGGAGATCACCAACCGATCAGCCGACGCATAGAAGGTCTTCCAATCGAGTGATCGTACTAGGCATTCGACTGATGGGGTTACCAGTCGACTGATGGGTAGGATCAGTCGACTGATGGTTATCCATTGGGTTTTTGCCAACATGGATTTGACCGTTGTGAGACAACGACTACAGGAGCAATTGACTGGAGGCCACGAGCAGTTAATTGATCGGCGTGAAATCAACTCGAGACAAGCATAAAAGGAGGAGCTTGGGGAGGATTTCAACAAGAGAGTTTTTTGGGAGATTTTGGAGGGGAATTGCTGCTATATTCCAGACCTTCAAGAGCCAAACCAAAGCAAGCTACAAGCAAAGAGTTCAAAGCATTGTTATAAAGTGTTCTTTACTTGTTTTGTTTATTGTCTTGTATTAGCTTGTATTTCATTGTATTACTTGTGTAATCCTTGTACGAGGTTTCTCCACCTCCGACGTGTTGTCGAGAAGGAGTTGTTGTTAGTGCCATGAGCATAACACGAGCTCGTTGAGCTCACCCGTGGAGTAGGAACCCTAAGGTTCCGAACCATGTATATCGATTGTGTCTTGTGTGTTGTATTGTATTCGTTGTGTATTTCTATTATTTTCGCTGCGCATATTGACGATCATTGTAGACAAGTACGCAAAAACGATCGACTTCCACCGTACGACGATTAAGGGTTATTCACCCTCCTCTAGCCGACCATCGACGTTCCAACAAATCTGAGCCGGGATACGCTACTTCTAAATTTTTATCTAGCAAGCTGTAAAAATCATTCTTTGCACCTCCATCATTAGATGACTGAACACAAACTCTACTATTCATTGTAGCTTTCCCAGTTCCACATTCTTGAGTATAAAAATTATATCCGTTTATGAAATATGTCGACCAAGTTTTCACCATTGAGTTTGGACCCCATGACAGATGCTTTACTAGTTCTTGCTCAATGTGAGCGTGATTATCAAGAACCTAAAGTAAAATAAGTATGTATGTTAAGGTCAAGATTTATCAAATTTATTATCATAGACTACTTATAAATTTTTTAAACCATGGTGCAAATTCTTCATCGCAGAAATGATCAAACTCATGCTTCGGAAGCTCAGAATATAGAGTTTGGAAAATCCTACCATAAAATTAAATATAACACGAACAATAATTTACGATATATGAAATATATAATATAACATTTATATACTCACTCGAAATATGATGTTACTTCTGGAGAGTTCAGTAAAATATATGTGTGCGCTGCTCGCCACTCTTGACTAGTTAAGTATCTACTTGTACAAGATCCACTCGGCCGACCAAGGTAGTTAAAAATTGAGAATGCCCTCAAATTTGGATCAACAGGACCCTCATCATTTCTTCCTGCTCTCCGACTCTTGCATTGAACGTGAGGTTCAAAATAATATTGTCATGCATCGAGAGTATGCCGAGCCGAAAATAATCAGATAGCATCTCCCCTATACGTGATACAATTCCCTGATATACATAAAGCCTTTTGACCATAATCACATAAAAAATATATGGACATAATCCATAAATCACAGCGGAAGATACTGACACATAATAACGAAACATACAACTCAACCATGCACTACGGAGTGACTTTGACACAACAAGAATCATAATAGAAACCACATAAAAAGTTAAATACAACACATCCGTAACCACAAATACAGAAACGATATAGGATGAAATCCCAAAACAACAATCCAATAGAATACAATAATATGGAAATAATATCCAACTATTCGGTGTGAGATGGGATCAGCTGGCGGAGCTCCGAACATCTAAGGAATCTTCTACTTGTTACCTGGGCGACAGGAAACCCAGGGTCCGTGGTGGTGAGTACAAACTCAGGGGTAATATGTAGAAAGTGCATGAACAACATATAGGGATATAGAGATCTACAAGTATATATGTGAAGATCTACAGGTATACAAAATGAGTCCAATAGACATACAGTTCTAAAGGTAATAACAAGTAACCACAGTATAGTTATACTCAAGGCATATACTAAATTGATCAACTGAACATGAAGTAATGTACTAATGTACCTGACGATCCGCAACACCATAAGCTATATCTTCCAGAACAGGTATACAATAACATAATCCATATAACATACAAGGTCAATCCCATATCTGACCAACACTCAGACATATGAACAGTATATAATCACATGTAATAACAATCCGATCCATACTACATTATGACATGACACTAATCAAATGCATACAACAATATGGACCAACACATACATCATGCTCAACACATAGCAGTATATAATATGCAAATGGCATGTAACACGATGAACAAGCATATGCAGCAAACATAGCTCAATCAAATGCTGCATCTCACAGGCATATGTAAAACATATATCAAATACATGCATACATATATCTCAGCAATGCATATGCATGGTCATGTCTGCGGACCCATCCAACCACGACCCCAGAGTGGCCAGGGTGGCACAATATGACAACTATCCCGACTCCAGCTACCACTACTTTCGAGTGGCTGAGTTGGGTAGTATGAATGAGTAGCATATAAGCGTAAAGAGCTAACTACTCCAAGGGGCCCCTACTGCTAGCCATGCCGTCACACTACCCATGAGTGGGAGAGCATTGCACACAGGACAATTGCACATCACACAACCACCGTCTATAGTGGGCGAGTGCACTAACACCACTCTGCACAGTGGCCAAGTGTGCATCTCTAGCTACCACCGTCTATAGTGGCCGAGCGCAGCACAATCAATGCTCTACCCTCAACCCTGCTACCACTACCTGAGTGGCCGGGGAGGCAGGATGACTGATGACCCATCTCAACCACAAGGGAGACCCAGTTGATAGCATGCATACAATATAATGATGCATAGCTCCACACATGTAACCCTGTAACACACCCTATCCCACGGGGAGTCGTGGTCAACCAAAAGTCAACTATGCAAGGACTACTAATCCACAAGACTCTCTCTCTACTACATAGAGAGTCATACACAACTGATAGTCAACCACGCTAGAACCTCTAGTTCGTAGCGAGATACTATCAACAATCCATATAACCATACGTAGACACACGATCCATAATGGATATGTTAATGCAACAATGCCCCAAGCATTTATATGTGTTGATGTTTGGATAATCATCTAAGTTAGGCAATACCTTGTGATCTAATTGTGAATATGTTTAAGTGACAGGAAAATCTAAGTATGAAGACTTGATAAAGGCAAAGTCCAAGTGTGATCTTGGCAAGGGAAGTCCAAGGAGAAGGCTTGGCGGCGTAAGACCAAGCATGTAGTCTTGGCGGCGTAAAGTTCAAGCGGACCTTGGCAAAGGAAGTCCAAAGAAAAATCTTGGCAGCGTAAGTCCAAGCATGTAGTCTTGGCGGAGTAAAGTTCAAGCATGCTTTGGCAAAGGGAAACCCAAGACATGACAAAACCAAAGGAAGTCTTGGAAGTAGGCGTAAAGGATGAAAAAGTCACGGACTCGGAGGGATCTTGGAGGCGCAAGGCTTAAGGAAGAGCTAGAAGGTTGAGTCTAGGTCTAGAGAGTCAATTCAAGTATGAATTATTCATACTTGATGAGTATCAGTCGACTAATATGATGTATCAGTTGAGTGTTAGGGTGCTCGATTGAGTTAGGTTGCCTAGTCGTGGCGGTCGGTGATCAAGTTAAACACATGTATCGGAGTCTCACTCAATCGCAAGGCACTGCTAATGCCCGTAAAATTTCTAACAAATTTTATAAGAATTTTGCATGATTATAATGGGCTTTTATGTGGGCTCTTTCAAAAATAAAAGAAAATAGAGCCAAAAAGGATGCATGACCCAGGGTTTGAACCCTGAACCTCCAAGCAGATAACTAAACCTTAAGATGCATGTGATAACTAGAAACCCAGCAGGGGTGTGCTGTTAGAAGGGTAAGGAAAATGATAGATAAGGGTAAGGGAGGCAAAGGGACACCTTCACTTGAATAAATAGGAGTAATGAGGAGACAAGAGAACACAAGTTATCATTCTCTTCTTCCTCTCTTCTTCCTCCACCGAAAACCTATCCCTTCCTTCTTCCATTTCCGAAAACTCAAGAAGCAAGAAAGAGAGGCTTTGTCTTAGCTCCAAGGGTATAGTTCTATTAGTAAACCAAGCGAAAGGATGTAAGTAGTCCCCTCACCTGCAGTACAAGTTGTTTCGATTGTTGATTTCTTAAGATCATGCTTTGAAAGTTTTGGCCAAGACCCCATTTATGCTCCTAATGATCTTCCATGCCATGCTAGGTGTATATATGATGTTAACATGATGTTAGTTAGACCTTGTGTAAGTTGTTTGAGTATTTGAATCCTTAAAACCCCCATTGGGGTTTCGGCCAAGACCATGTATGAGCTACAAATGATATTCCATGCCATGCTACATGTATATAAGATGTTAACATGATTTTAGTTAGGCTTTGTGTAAGTTATTTGAGTATTTGAGTCCCTTAAATCTCTATTAGGGTTTCGGCCAATGATATTGGATTAGGCTTTGTGTAAGTTGTTTGGGTGTTGAATTCTTACAAACCTTCCTTGGATGTTTCTGCCATGATAAGTTTATGCTCACCAATGATCTTCCATGCCATGATATATATGTATATGAAGTTAACCTTATGTTAGTTAGACCTTGTACAAGTTGAATTAAGGTTTGAATTCTTAAGATCCCCTTTGGAAGTTTCGGCCAAACCTTGTTCATGCTCACCCATGATCTTCCATGCCATGATATATCTATATATGATGTTAACATGTTGATAGTTAGACTTTATGATAGCATGATTTGTTTATGCCACTACCTTATGTCCATGTTAATTGTATGAATGTATGATTATGTTATGCTCATTGCGTCATGATGTACAAGTATGTATGATGAAATGCCTAAGAGACGCTTCCTTATGAATGGGGACTAAGAGCACTCTTTATGTTATGAAAAGGGACATGATATGTTATGAAAAGGAACATGATATGTTAGGATAAGGAACATGATATGTTATGATAAGGAATATGATATGTTATGATAAGGAATATGATATGTTATGAAAAGGAACATGATATGCTATTTTACTTTTGTATGGCTTGTACCGGACCCTAGCAAGGTCCACGGGAGGGGCTCCTACGTGCCCCTAGGTCGATGGTCATAGTACGAACCTAGTACGGGATAGGCTCCTAAGTTGCCCTAGGTCGACGGTCGTAGTACGGGCCTAGGATGGGTTCCTATGTTTCCCATAGGTCGACGGTCGTAGTACGGACCTAGTACCCTAGTAGGTTCGGGATTAGCTACCTCAGGTCTATTTAGGGATACGCACAAAGATGAAAATGTATGTGGTACAATATCGGGCCCTCAATGTTGAGATTATATTTAAGTACCTATAAAATATATGTTTTCAAAGAACATCTTGCATATACCCATTTCATGTCTATGTGATTATGATATTTTATATGAATGTTATGCCTATATGTTGTTTAGATGAACATGTCAATGTTTTTATGAATTCTAGACTTATGTTCCTAAATGATCATGTTAAGAATACGAATGCTATGCCTATATGTTTCCTAAATGATTATGTCATGACTTTTATATGAATGCTATGCCTATATGTTTTTTAGATGAACATGTCAATGTTTTTATGAATTCTAGTCATATGTTCCTAAATGATCATGTTAAGACCTTTTATATGAATGCTATGCCTATATGTTGTCTAGATGAACATGTCACTACTCTATGTCTAATACTTGATGTATGGTTTTTTTGTGAGTAGGAAATGATCTTACTAAGCCTATGTGCTTATAGTTTCATGTTTCCCTTGTACTGTAGATAAGGGTAAAGAATGACTAAACTAAAGGGAGCTGTAGGAGGGGCAAAGTGTGTGTGTGGCAGTGGCATGGTGGAAGCGATTTGTTTTATATTTCAAGACTTATGCATGTTTTAAAGTTTGCATGTTAGTTGTTAAGAGTTGATCACTACTTGATGTTTTGATGGTTGCTACTTGATGTTAACTTAGACTTGCTTCAAGGGTTATATATGATGTGAAACTATACTCGTTATGCTTTATGAAACCTTAGTATGTTAAGCACTTGATTTAGTTAAAGAATTGCTAAGAAACTTCTTATCTTGATTGAATTGTTAAGTGATAGAGAATTATGTTCCTAGATGATACTCTAAATGCCTCAGTGATGTCCATATACCCTATACTTGTATTTAGGCTCCCATAACTTCATTATGTTGATTATCATGAATTTGCACCAAGTAGTGTCCTTATGAAATGATTACGCATGTTTAGTAAATGTTCACCTGTTACATGGTTAAGAATGTTGAGTTATTTGCACATAAGAAGGTAAATGCATGTTCTATGTTTTATATTTTTTTTAAAGTTTAAATTATTCCGCTGTAAATGCACGCATGTATGATCACATCACGCCGCCCTTCCTCCCCCTCTAGAGTACGAGAAGGGGCGGGCATGATAGGTTGGTATCAGAGCATATCTGCCTTTCCACTACACACACATCAAGCTCCTATCCTGCCGCTCCAAGTAAGAAATTCTATGCCTACTCTATTTCTTTCTTGTATGATAAGAAATTCTTTTAGTTTAAATATGCATGAATATATGTATGATAATCTTATGCTAGCCTTTAGTTTAAATATGCATGAATATATGTATGATAATCTTATGCTGGCCTTATTATAATATATGAAGATAAACATGACTGGGAGATGCAGTAATAGAGTTGATGAGATAGCACCCTCACCTGACCTTACGCATGTGGTTACTGAACTCCAACATCAAGTCACAGAGCAGCAGAAAGTGATAAATGCTTTAATGAACCAGCGAGGAAACCCTACCGCCCCACCAGCAGGCCCTGACCCGATAGTTCGACAAGAAGCTTACCTAATCCAGGTGTAGGGAAGCCAAAAATTTCTCTATCTTGGTGAACCATGGGATGCCCATGCCTGGTTCAAGACTGTGGAAAGCATCGTAGAGCTACTAGATTGACCCGAACATGAAAAGATTAAGTGCACATCGTTTTGCCTTTTGGGAGATGCTCGAATGTGGTGGGAAAGGGTTAAAGCAAGGAGGCAAGTAAATCAATGAGATGGACGAACTTCGAATATGAATTTTTAGAAGAATTCTTCCATATGCGGGTGACAAACAAGCATTATGACGAGTTCACCGGGTTCCGGCAAGGTGACCTCTCAGTTAATGAAGCTGTGAAAAGATTCAACCGGCTCGCGCACCTATGCCCAGAGTTGGTCAGTACAGAAATTGAAAGGGTCAGACTCATGCTGAAGATGCTCTGACCCGAGATAGCTCTGAACGTGGCCGACGGAGTTAATAGACCGCAGATCGCAGAGGAGTTGTTCAGTAGTGCCCTGATCACCGAGCACTACCTGAACAACATTAACCAACAAAAGAAGACACTGAATGAAGGCAAGAGTCAAGCCCAATCAGGAGGTCAGAGAACCCAGAGTACTTGGAAAGGGAACCACAATGGCAAGAGAAAGCAATGGGATGACTCTAAAGGTGGTCCAGCAAACAAGCAGCCCATGATCCCTCAGTGTACTACATGCGGGAAGATACATCCCGGAGTGTGCTACAGGGGCACAAATAGATGCTACAACTGTGGACGGGAAGGGCATAGAGTCAAGGACTGCCCTACTCAGGTTCAGGCACCTCCTTAGCAGTATACCCAGTACAGGGGTGCTCCTCCACAGCTACACCAGATGCAGGCTGCAATCGAAGGTACTCTGATAAGCCAAGGGAGATTGGAAGCCCCGCCAGTTATGACGAATGTCAGGGTATTCTCTCTCTCCAAAGAAGATGTGGCGAGCGCTTCTACGGTTGTCACAGGTCAGATATTTATTTTCTGTCAGCATACTAGTGTACTATTTGATACTGGGGCAACACACTCGTTTGTCTCTACACCTTTCACGAAGAAGATGGACATGCCACCACAAGCTTTGGATCGCAAGTTCTTAACGACCCTGCCCTCAGGAGAAGTGATGCCCTCTACTCATATGCTGTGAGCCGCACCCATCAGAATCGCAGATAGAGAACTCTACTGTGATATGATAGTGCTCGACATGCAGGATTATGATATCATATTGGGCATGGATTTCTTAAATAAGTACGGTGCTTCGATCGAGTGCCGTAAAAGAAAAGTGGTCTTCCAGCCGGAGGCAGAACCTATGTTTGAATTTATTGGAGAGCCAAGGAAAAGAATCGATAAATTTCTATCATCTCTAAAGGCACGCAAGATGTTAGACAATGGATGCACTGGATTTCTAGCACATGCGGTTGATACAAGTCAAACCGAGGACCAGAAGCTAGAAGATGTCAGAGTTGTATACAACTACCCAGAGGTATTCCCAGATGAACTACCAGGGTTAGCCCCTGATAGAGAAATTGAATTTGAGATCGAATTGATTCCTGGTACTAACCCGATCTCTAAAGTACCTTACCGTATGGCGCCGGCTGAATTGAAGGAACTTCAGGGACAACTACAGGAGTTACTCAGCAAGGGACTTATACGCCCAAGTCGCTCTCCATGGGGAGCTCCAGTACTGTTGGTAAAGAAGAAAGATGGGTCTATGCGAATGTGCATAGACTACTGAGCGCTAAATAATGTGACGATCAAGAACAAGTACCCTTTACCATGGATTGATGACCTATTCGACCAGTTAAAGGCTGCCACCGTCTTCTCTAAGATTGATCTGAGGTCTGGCTATCATCAAGTGAAAGTGAAACCAGATGATAGACCGAAGATGACTTTCCGAACAAGATACGAACATTATGAGTTCGTAGTTATGCCTTTCGGAGTGATGAATGCACCTGCTATGTTCATGGATCTGATGAATTGAGTATTTTCGGCATTCCTCGACAAATTTGTGATCATTTTCATCGACGATATATTGATATATTCGAGAACCCAAGATTCTTCAAGAAAAGTAGTTGTATGCAAAGTTCTCCAAGTGCGAGTTCTGGCTCGATCAAGTATCATTTTTGGGCCATGTTATATCTAAGCACGGAGTGATGGTAGACCCAATATAAAGATTGAAGCTATGAGTAACTGGAACAGGCCAAAGAATGCCAGCGAAATCAGAAGCTTTCTCGGACTAGCAAGCTACTACAGGAAGTTTGTAGAGGACTTCTCTAGAATGCAGCCCCTATGACAGTTCTCACCAGAAAGAACAACAAGTATGAATGGACGGATGCCAACGAGAAGAGTTTCACAGAATTGAAAAGGAGATTGACCAGTGCTCCAATCCTTGCTCTTCTGGACAGTAACGAAGGCTTCGACTGTACAACGACGCTTCCAAGTTGGGACTCGGAGCTGTACTCATGCAGAATGGCAAGGTCATTGCCTACACCTCTAGACAACTCAAGGAACATGAAAGGAATTATCCCACTCACGATCTAGAGCTAGTGGCCATGGTTTTTGCTCTCAAAACATAGAAGCATTATCTATATGGAGCTCAGTGTAGGATTTATACAGATCACTAGCGTCTGAAATATTTCTTCACACAGAAAGACTTAAACATGAGACAATGCAGATGGCTCGAGCTAGTCAAAGATTATGACTGCGAGATCTTCTACCATCCAGGAAAAGCGAACAAAGTGGTCGATGCACTCAGCAGGAAGTCCTGTGCCACCTTGATGTCTCTATCGGTATTATCTCAGCCATAGAAAAGGAAATTATGTGTTACGAGGTTGAAATCATTTTCGGACAGCTTTCTACCATGACGATAGCACCGACGCTGTTCGACGATATAATAGAAAAGCAAGCCCATGACCCAAGCATCCAAAGGATCAAGCAAGAGGTCCTAGAAGGGAAGAATGAGGGATTTCGTATCTCTGATAGTGGAGTACTATACCTCAGGGATCGCTTATGTATTCCCGATGATCTAGAATTACGGAAGAAGATATTTGAGGAAGTTCACGGAACCCCCTATGCGATTCATCCTTGATCCACCAAGATCTGAAAGGGAAGTTTTGGTGGTTCGCTATGAAAAGAGATGTGGCTCAGTATGTCAGTACCTGCCAGACCTGCCAGAGGGTTAAAGAAGAACACCAGAGACCTAGAGGAACACTGCAGCCAATCCAAATTCCAGAATGGAAATGGGAAGATATTTCTATGGATTTTATCTCAGGACTACCCAAGACAACGAACAGATATGACGCTATATGGGTGATCGTGGACAAATTGACGAAGTCTGCCCACTTCTTAGCAATCAAAATGACCTACTCGACTGAGCAACTGGATCAATTATATGCTAGGGAAATTATCAGATTACATGGGATTCCTAAGACCATCATTTCTGATAGAGATGGTCGCTTTATTTCCCATTTTTGGGAATGTGTTCAGAAGGCCCTTGGCACGAAGCTATTATTCAGTACTGCCTTTCATCCTCAGACCGACGGACAAACAGAAAGGGTGAACCAAGTACTGGAGGATATGTTACGAGCTTGTGCCTTGGATTTCAAAGGGAGCTGGTGCCGATACTTATGCTTGAAAGAATTTGCCTACAATAATAACTACCAAGCTACTATTGGAATGGTGCGCTATGAGGCTCTATACGGGAGGAGATGTAGATCTCCTATATGCTGGTATGAGGGTGGTTAAAAGAAGGGGATGGGACTCCAAACAGATTTCGTTGACGACACCACCCGAGCTATACAGAACATCCGCCAAAGAATTGAAACTGCTTAGAGCCGGCAAAAGAGCTATGCAGATATGCGGTGTAGACCGTTGGAATTCGAAGTCAGGGATTCGGTATTCCTCAAAGTGGCCCCTATGAAGGGAGTGATGAGATTCAGAAGGAAGGGTAAGCTGAGCCCGCGCTATGTGGGACCGTATCCGATACTGAAGAGAGTCGGCAAGGTAGCTTACGAGCTAGAGCTGCCTCAAGAGATGTCGGCTATTCACAACGTGTTCCACGTTTTGATGATCAAGAAGTGCATTTCCAGTACAGATCAAGTGATTAAGCCAAAAACAGTGCAAGTTCAAGAGGACCTGAGTTATGAAAGTCGGCCTATCCAGATACTAGACCAAGAAGTCAAAAGACTAAGGAATAAAGAGGTGCCCTTAGTGAAGGTCCTATGGTAAAATCAATGGTACGAAGAAGCCACCTGGGAACGCGAGGAGGACATGAAATAGAAGTATCCAGAGTTGTTCTAAGTTTTGAGGATGAAACTTTTAAAAGATATGAAGGACTGTAATGCTCGTAAAATTTCTAGCAAATTTTATAAGAGTTTTGCATGATTATAATGAGCTTTTATGTGGGCTCTTTCAAAAATAAAAGAAAATAGAGCCAAAAAGGATGCATGGCCCAGGGTTTGAACCCTGAACCTCCAAGCAGATAACTAAACCTTAAGATGCATGTGATAACCAGAAACCCAGCAGGGGTGTGCTGTTAGAAGGGTAAGGGAAATGATAGATAAGGGTAAGGGAGGCAAAGGGACACCTTCACTTGAATAAATAGGAGTAATAAGGAGACAAGAGAACACAAGTTATCATTCTCTTATTCCTCTCTTCTTCCTCCACCGAAAACCTATCCCCTCCTTCTTCCATTTCCGAAAACTCAAGAAGCAAGAAAGAGAGGCTTTGTCTTGTCTCCAAGGGTATAGTTCTATTAGTAAACCAAGCGAAAGGATGCAAGTAATCCCCTCACCTGCAGTACAAGTTGTTTCGATTGTTGATTTCTTAAGATCATGCTTTGAATGTTTCGGCCAAGCCCCATTTATGCTTCTAATGATCTTCCATGTCATGCTAGGTGTATATATGATGTTAACATGATGTTAGTTAGACCTTGTGTAAGTTGTTTGAGCATTTGAATCCTTAAAACCTCCATTGGGATTTCAGCCAAGACCATGTATGGGCTACTAATGATATTCCATGCCATGCTACATGCATATAAGATGTTAACATGATGTTAGTAAGGCTTTGTGTAAGTTGTTTGAGTATTTGAGTCCCTTAAACCTCTATTAGGGTTTCGGCCAAGACCATGTAAGTGCCTACTAATGACCTTCCATGCCATGCTACATGTATATAAGATGTTAACATGATGTTAGTTAAGCTTTGTGTAAGTTGTTTGGGTGTTGAATTCTTACAAACCTTCCTTGGATGTTTCGGCCATGATAAGTTTATGCTCACCAATGATCTTCCATGCCATGATATATATGTATATGATGTTAGTTAGACCTTGTACAAGTTGAATTAGGGTTTGAATTCTAAAGATCCCCCTTGGAAGTTTCGACCAAACCTTGTTCATGCTCACCCATGATCTTCCATGCCATGATATATCTATATATGATGTTAACATGTTGATAGTTAGACTTTATGATAGCATGATTTGTTTATGCCACTACCTTATGTCCATGTTAATTGTATGAATATATGATTATGTTATGTTCATTGCGTCATGATGTACAAGTATGTATGATGAAATGCCTAAGAGATGCTTCCCTATGAATGGGGACTAAGAGCACTCTTTATGTTATGAAAAGGGACATGATATGTTATGAAAAGGAATATGATATGTTATGATAAGGATCATGATATGTTATGATAAGGAATATGATATGTTATGATAAGGAACATGATATGTTATGGTAAGGAACATGATATGCTATTTTACTTTTGTATGGCTTGTACCGGACCCTAGCAAGGTCCACGGGATGGGCTCCTACGTGCCCCTAGGTCGACAGACATAGTACGAACCTAGTATGGGATGGGCTCCTAAGTTGCTCTTGGTTGACGGTCGTAGTACGAGCCTAGGATGGGCTCTTATGTTGCCCCTAGGTCGACGGTCGTAGTACGAACCTAGTACCCTAGTAGGTTCGGAATTAGCTACCTCGGGTCTATTTAGGGATGCGCGCACAGATGATGATATATGTGGTACAAAGTCGGACCCTCAATGTTGAGATTATGTTTAATTACCTATAAAATATATGTTTTCAAAGAACATCTTGCATATACCCATTTCATGTCTATGTGATTATGATATTTTATATGAATGCTATGCCTATATGTTATTTAGATGAACATGTCAATGTTTTTATGAATTCTAGACTTATGTTCCTAAATGATCATGTTAAGACTTTTATATGAATGCTATGCCTATATGTTTCCTAAATGATCATGTTATGACTTTTATATGAATGCTATGCCTATATGTTTTTTAGATGAACATGTCAATGTTTTTATGAATTCTAGTCATATGTTCCTAAATGATCATGTTAAGACCTTTTATATGAATGCTATGCCTATATGTTGTCTAGATGAACATGTCACTACTCTATGTTTAATACCTGATGTATGGTTTTTTTTTTGTGAGTAGGAAAGGATCTTACTAAGCCTATGTGCTTATAGTTTCATGTTTCCCTTATACTGCAGATAAGGGTAAAAAATGGCTAAACTAAAGGGAGCAGCAGGAGGGGAAAAGTGTATGTGTGGCAGTGGCATGGTGGAAGCGATCTGTTTTATGTTTCAAAACTTATGCAAGTTTTAAAGTTTGCATGTTAGTTGTTAAGAGTTGATCACTACTTGATGTTTTGATGGTTGCTACTTGATGTTAACTTAGACTTGCTTCGAGGGTTATACATAATGTGAAACTATACTCGTTATGCTTTATGAAACCTTAGTATGTTAAGCACTTGATTTAGTTAAAGAATTTCTAAGAACCTTCTTATCTTGATTGAATTGTTAAGTGATAGAGAACTATGTACCTAGATGATACTCTAAATGCCTCAGTGATGTCCATGTACCCTATACCTGTATTTAGGCTCCCATAACTTCATTATGTTGATTATCATGAATTTGCACCAAGTAGTGTCCTTATGAAATGATTACGCATGTTTAGTAAATGTTCACCTGTTACGTGGTTAAGAATGTTGAGTTATTTGCACATAAGAAGGTAAATGCATGTTCCATGTTTTATGTTTTTTTTTTAAGTTTAAATTATTGCACTATAAATGCACGCATGTATGATCGCGTCGCGCCGCCCTTCTGTTGGTGCAATAATGCCCCAAGCATTTATATATTTTGATGTTTGGATAATCAACTAAGTTAGGCAATGTTTTGTGATCTAATTGTGAACTTGTTTAAGTGATAGGAAAATCCAACTATGAAGACTTGGTAAATGACAAGTCCAAGTGTGATCTTGGCAAAGAGAAGTCAAAGGAAAGGTCTTGGCGGCGTAAGTCCAAGCATGTAGTCTTGGCGGCGTAAAGTCCAAGCAGTCCTTGGCAAAGAAAGACCAAAGGCAAGTCTTGGCGGCATAAGTCCAAGCATGTAGTCTTGACGGCGTAAAGTCCAAGTGTACTTTGGCAAAGAAGAAACCCAAAGCATGACGAAACCGAAGGAAGCTTTTGAAGGCAAGCGCATGGATGGAGTCGTGGACTCAGAGAAATCCTGGAGGTGCAAGGCTGATGGAGAAGCTAGAAGGATAAGTCTAGGCTTAGGGTAAGTTTTCAAGTATGAATTAGTCATACTTGGGGTGTGCCAATCGACTGGAACATGGTGTCAATCGAGCTGGCCTTTAAAATGCAGCATTAGAGGTTGGAGGGTTGTTGGCGATCGGTGGGGTTATCTAGTCGAACGAATCGACCGAGAGTCGACTGCACTGATCGCCATACAAGCGATCGCCATTATTGGCGATCAATCGCCACGAAAGGCCCGTAGTCGGTAGCGATCGGCTCAGCGATATCCGCCGAATCGCCATCGTTGGCGGTTGGTGATAGTCTTCCCGTTGGCGATGACGACGGAAAATCCCGACGTTCAGTTACGTATTGCTAACTGGTAGGCATCAGTCATTGCATCGAAGGCCCTTGGAGAAAAACAACCCGCTATACATGAAGGGTCCTTGGGGAGGCTTAGTGAGCACCCAGGAGTAGAGGCTAATGCTTATATTCTGATCATTCTCCTAAGCTCCCACAAGTTTTTCAAGCTTTCTAAGTGATCTTAAATCATCTCCTCCTCTCTCTAAGCTCAAGTTTCATTCTTTGTAAAGACGAGGAGGTTTGTTGTAAAGGAAAGATTCTTAGTGGAATTGCTTGGGTTGATCCACCTTAAGGATCGCCGTGGAGTAGGAGCGTTATCTCCGAACCACGTAAAGGCCTTGTTAGCATTGTTCTTTCGTTTTTACTTATATTATCCTTGTTTGCTTCCGCTAATCATTCTTGTAGAAACAAAAATGCGCTATTCACCCCCCTCTAGCTTCCAAACGATCACCAACAAGTGGTATCAGAGGCCGGATCGCATCGGAAGATCTAACCATCAACCGAAGCATGACATTTCAAGAGGGATATAGTACGGTGAGGCCTCCATTTTTCGACGGCAATGACTTCGGCTATTGGACAGGTAGGATGGAATACTACCTCATGAATGATATCGAAAATTGGTTTAGTATTGTAGATGGATTCAAAAAGCTGGTCGACAAATTCGGAGCACCACTACCGACAAAAGATTGGACAAGAGAGATGGCAAAGAAAGCACAAGCTAATGCAAAAGCAACGACCACACTTCAATGTGGTCTATCCAAGGAGCAACTTTCCAAAGTCGGGCCATTCAACTCCGTAAAAGAGCTTTGGGAGAAGCTCATCGAATTGAATGAAGGTTCAAAGGAGACTAGAAGAGCCAAAAGAGATCTATTGATAGGTCAACTCCAAAGTTTCACCATGAAGACCAACGAGACCGTGAGCCAAATGCACGGTCGCTTCAAGGAAGTAGTCAACGGACTACATGTAATAGGTGAGAAGGTCGACAACCGAGACCTTGTAAGGTATGTACTCCAAGCCTTCCCTAGAACAACCTTATGGGCTTCAATGGTAGATGCTTATAAGGTCTCTAGGGATCTCTCTTTGGTTAAGTTGGATGAGTTATTTTGTGAATTTTAATTACATGAACAAGCTAACACTTCATCCAAAGAGAAGGGTATAGCTCTTTTTGTATGCAAGAAGGACAAAAAGAAGAAGAAGAAGAAAGAAGTGTCCTCCTCATTCGAATCCGAGGAAGATTCATCTAGTAGTGAAGATGAGCTATCGGCAAGCGAGGTGGCTCATTACGTCAAGAAGTTTAGTGGGAGATCAAGGAAACTCACCAAGAAAGATGTGAAAAGGATGTTCCAATCCTCAAGAGGTAAGCCTTCAAATAGTTCAAATTCTTCATCTAATGTAACTTGTTATGGTTGCAATAAGAAAGGGCACATCAAGCCAAATTGTCCGGAACTAAAGAAGAAGGAGGAGAAAGAAAAGAAGCATAAGGAGAAGAAGGAAAAGAAGGAAAAGAAGAAGAAAGAAGCAATGGTGGCTCAAACTTGGGACACCCTAAGCATGGAAGACACTTCCGATGATGAAGAAGTATGCCATGCCACCCGAAATCTAGCCCTCATGGCTTTAGAGGAAGAAGCCGGGAGCTCAAGTGAGGAGTCTTCATCCTCTTCATCAAGTGACGAATCATCATCAAGTGATGATGATGAGGTAAACAACTCACCTAAGGTAGATTTACTTTACAAGACTATTGCATGTCTTCAAAATGCTTTGAATAGATCGAAAACTAGGATTAAGGATTTAAAAATAGAGATTAAATCACTTAAGAGTGTAGAATCATCTTGTGGTAAATTATCTAGTAATGATGATGCATGTACTCTTAGGAATGAAAATGATAAATTGAGAAAAGAAATAGGTAACTTAAGAGCATGCTTAGAAAAATTTACTAATGGTTCTAAATACCTAGATATGATAATTAAGGATCAAAGGGCTATTTACAACACGACCGGAATAGGATATAGACCTAAGGAAAAGGAGGTAGCATTTACATCCCTTGTTAGTAGAAAAACCATTATTAAAAGCAAGGGTAGAAAGGCTTGGGTTCCTAAGAAGTTTCTAATTGATGCTAGTGGTCCTAAGATTTGGGTACCTAAGGATTGTATTTTTCATGTGATATAGGTAGAAAAACCAAGCTTGTGGATAGTTGATAGTGGGTGCTCAAAGCACATGACCAGCGATGAGAGAAAATTCTCCACTATCAACTACACTAGCAAAGGAAAAGTATCATTTGCTAATAGCGGCAAATTTAAGATTCTAGGAAAGGGCACAATTGAGGTATCCCCCAACCTTGCTATTCATAAATTATTATTAGTTAAAAATATGAAATTTAATTTACTTAGTGTAAGCCAACTATGTGATGCAAACTTTGATGTTAAATTTGATTCCTCAAAATGTTTTATAAGACACAAAACTCTAAATGATTGCATGTTAGTAGGTTTTAGGAAATCAAATATATATTATGTTGATTTATCCTATGCTACTAATGCTTCTACTAAGTGTCTTATTGCAAAAGAGGAAGAAAGTTGGCTTTGGTTGTTGGGATGTATACTGAAAGCCTAGCTCTTTTGTATGAACATTTTTATTTTGAAATAAGAATCACATGATAATTGTTTGCACTTTATATTTATTATATGTGTGCATATTGTCTAATACTTTACATTGTAGATAACATGGTGCTTGGTGTGGCATAGAAGATCATGTTATCAGTTCCTTGTAGAATATAAGTAGAGGCTCACAACCAAGATGATTTTGGACAAACCATTGGCATGGTTGTAGTGTAGCTTGGTATTGTTTTGTCTTGAACATAGAGTTACACTAGTACACTTAGGTGTATTGAGCAGGACCAACATAGAGGTGATTCAATTTATTGCTGACTACATAATTGAATCGGACCTCGGATATTATATTGTACATGCTCTTAATCCCGATATAATAACGGGCACATGTACTTAGTATTTATTTCTTTGATTTACCAAAGGGTGAGATTTATATGAATTAAATCAATATGCCCGGTAAGTTAGGAAATGATATTATTTACATGGTGTGCCGATAATTATAGGAGGAAACCGTGTCCTATATATTAGGTTGATGATGTCCCCTTGAGGAGCTCATAAGGTTCATCATGTAAACCCTGCAGGTTGACTTAGTCAACATGATGATAAGGTTGATTGGTACTACTCGAGGAGTTAGATGTTAATTGATTGATGGTCAGTAAATCAATTAATTGATGGACATTTGATATCTTAAACACGGGGAGATTGATGTACAAATAATGTATGGAGCCCATATTAATTTATGGGGGTTGGTGAGGTAATTCAATGATGATCCTCTAATGGAATGGAACATCATTGATTGATCAAGTTTGTGTGGTTCTGATCCATCGGGTGGCCAAGATCCAACTCCTCCTCATGGTCCCTATCGTAGCCTAATATAAACCTCATGAAGCCTAGATCCAATGATGGAAAACAAAACTCTAGATTCGACGGTGGAGATTAAATCTCTAGATCCGACGGTTGAGATTAAATCTCTAGATCCGATGGTTGAGATTAAATCCCTAGAACTGACGGTGGAGATTAAATCTCTAGATCCGACGGTTGAGATTAAATCTCTAGATCCGACGGTTGAGATTAAATCCCTAGAACCGACGGTGGAGATTAAATCTCTAGATCCGACGGTTGAGATTAAATCTCTAGATCCGACGGTTGAGATTAAATCCCTAGAACCAATGGTGGAGATTAAAAGGAGGATTAAGCCTAACTCTATAAATAAGACTTAGGGCTTGGGCGGCAAGATGAGGAGAAGGAATTCTAGGGTTTTCTCTCTTTAGCTTGGGCGGCAAGAAACCCTAAGGAGATTAGGGTTTGGTTCCTTGGTTGGGCGGCTAGGGTTTGGAAATTAGAGTGGGCGGCAACAATAGGTCTTCTTCCTAAGGTGTTGCCGGCTCCTATCTCTTTTCCCTCTACCTTGGCCGGCGCTCAACCTATTCCTCTTCTCCTCTTCTTTTCCTCTTGGCCAGCGGCACAAAGGAGCTAGGGATTGTTCCCTTGTTTGGTTCCTTGGTTGGCCATCTTGTTCTCTCTATTCTTGGGGCCGGCGGCATCAAGCCTTTGTGGCTTGGTGGTTGGCTCAAGCAAGAAGGGAAGGAGAGTTCTTCTTTCTTTTGATTGAAGAAGATCTAGGAAGCTTCAACTTGTGGAGGATCTTCGCCCACACGAAGTCTACGAGGAGGTTGGGACATACGATAGAAGATCGAGAGGTATAAAAGTTTTACAAGTTTTATTATTGATTTTTGGATGTTCTTGTTAATATGTTTGTATGTGTTGATTATACATGTCTACATCCATATGTATTTGTATAATCATGGACCCCGAAGATAAACACAAAAACCGGCGATCCGTCCGTCGTCTCTTCCGCGGTTAACCGACTAGAAGAGTTTGGTTGCTTGAACAACTAGTTTGTTCAAGCGATCGCTCAAGTTGTTAGCACGACGACGAAATGGTTGAGCTTAGGAAACTCATCCCATCCGGATTAGTTTTTATTAGTGAAAATTTTAATCCGGGGACATGGGAGCCAATGAGCCTTTTAGCAATTCCATCAAAATGGTATCAGAGCCACGGTTTTCGGTTTTGTGTGTTTTGGATTCGGTTACTTTCATGCACTTATCATATATTGTGTATGCCGGATGATAGTAGGATGTGCGTAGGATAACTTTTTGGTTGCAGGCATAAGATCCAACTATTATGGCTATATATGTGTGTATGTGATTGCATGTGTGTGTGATTGTATATTATTTGAATCCTCGGGGTTGACGAGGCTAAATTAGTATTTAATTTTTGTAATTAAATATGACATTATTTAGCCACTCATTTTAGTTTACTTTCGATCTAGATTATTTGTACACTCCTTCGTGGAGTATAGGATCGATGGATGTAAATTAAAATAGTTTATCTTGGCTCGGATCTTTTTGGTGACTTGCGCACGGGAAAAGGTGGACCGGACAAAGTGGCGACACTACGGGACACATATTGGAGAACAATGCCATAATAGTTGGGAAAATTCTGATTTTTTCCATATTTATTGCTGATTTGTTTTATATGCATGTTGTGTGTGCTTGAAAATTCCTCACTGTCAATTTACTAAGTGGGAGAGGGACATTTTAATTAATTCCCGCGACTTCCATTACAATTTGACGTGTGATGCAACAAACTTGCGCGTCGGCTCTGAGTGCCTTCCTCCCCATCGGATGAGTTTGTTTGCAGATCACTAGGTCAAATAATGGTTATAGGAAATTATTTAGGAGCGTGTGTACTTCCCCATTGGTAAGGTACATAATCCGAGATAATTCCCTTAGTATCGTGTAATGGTGCACACTTAGATGCAAATAAAAAGTATCCTCCCCATCGGAGTCACTGCTTTTATTTGTAGAGCCAAAGAGGAACCAACTATTAATTTTATTTGTCAAAAAGTAAGGTTGACAAGATAATAAAATTAAAGGGTTAAACCTCCTCTTACAAATGTAGAATTCGTATACGTCCACACTATCATGGCATGCGATATTCTTGGTGTTTTGAGGTGTTGGTTGATTTCGAAATTTTATTGTTTGAGGAATCAATGATATTTGAAATCTAATATTTTGATCATTGTGATTCTTAGGTTTTTCAAATGGCTTTCAACCCACTTGCTGTGATATTAAAAGAAAATAAACTTACTGGAACAAATTATATTGATTGGAAAAGAAATTTGGATATTGTCTTAACTGTAGAGGAGTACAAATTTGTACTCTTCGAGGTCTGTCCTCCTAAGCCCACTGATGACTCTGATGAAAAGGAGAAAGAGAGTTATAAGAAATGGATCAAGGCAGATGAGATGGCGCGGTGTTACATTTTGGCATCTATGTCAAATGTGCTACAACATCAGCATTAGACCATGGCCACAGCTTATGACATGATGCTCAATCTCAAGAAACTTTTCAGACATCAGAGTAGGGCGGCCAGACAGGAGGCTATGAGGAACTTGATGACGACCACCATGATCGAGGAAACACCCGTCAGGGACCATGTTCTCAAGATGATGGCTCATCTAAATGAGATGGAAGTCCTCGGAGCTGAGATCGATGGGGAATCCCAGGTCGATATCATTCTCCAGTCTCTGCCTAGGAGTTTTGAGCAGTTCCTCCTCAACTACAACATGAACAAGAGGTTGTATTCGTTGGCGGAGCTTCTGACAGAACTCCAGGCGGCAGAGGGGCTTTTTCGTCAAAGCGCTCAAGCCATGGTTGCTCAGAAGGTTTCTTCTTCTAAACCGAAAGGGAAGAAGAAGAAGAAGCAAGGTGGAGCAAAGAAAGTGGCAGTAGGACCTCAGGCAGAAGTGAAGAAGCCGAAAGGCAAGTGCTTCACTTGCAAGCTGACTGGACATTGGAAGGCGGACTGTCCTCGCCGAAAGAACAAAGGTATATCTTCTTGTTTAGTTGTTGAAACATGTTTAGCGGTGTTATCTACCAGTGCCTGGTGTGTAGATACAGGAGCCACTGATCATGTCTGCAATACTTTGCAGGGGTTCCAGGAAACCTGACGACTAGCTGAGGGAGAGATTACTGTCTTCATGGGCAATGCTTCAAAGGTGGCGGCTATTGCAGTGGGAGACGTTTATTTATCTTTTGATAGGAATAAAGTTTTGGTTTTGAGAAATTGTCTTTATGTACCTACTTTTAGAAAGAATCTAATTTCAGTTTCTAAATTGTTTCTGGATGGATATTCTATTTCTTTTAATGATAAAGTTGTTATAAAAAGGAATAGGGAGATTATCTATTCTGGTACATTGGTTGGCAATTTGTATACTCTTGAACCGAAAACTCCCACGATGCATATAGAAGTGAATAACTCATCTTCTAAGTCTAATAAGAGAAAAGAATCTTCGAAAATGAACCAGACATATCTTTGGCACCTAAGACTTGGTCATATTAACGTGAGTAGAATTCAAAGGTTGATAGCTGATGGACCCTTGGGTTTATTAGTGGTGGAAGATCTCCCAACCTGCGAGTCTTGCTTGGAAGGTAAGATGACCAAGAGGCCTTTTAAGGCTAAGGGGTATAGAGCCAAAGATGTATTGGAATTGGTTCATTTTGATTTATCTTGATCCTATGTCTATCGGGCTAGAGGTGGCTTTGAATACTTTATCTCTTTTATAGATTATTCAAGGTATGGATACATTTACTTGATGCGCCAAGAAAGTCCAATACTTTGTGAGTTCAAAGAATTCAAGGCTGATGTGGAGAACCGTCAAGGTAAAAGTATCAAGACACTACGATCTGATCGTGGTGGCGAGTACCTCTTGGGAGAGTTTAGGAGTTACTTATCAGAGGCTGGGATTCAATCCCAATTGTCCGCACCTGGCACACCCCAGCAGAATGGTGTGGCAGAGCGAAGGAATAGGACTCTTATGGAGATGGTCAGATCGATGATGAGTTATTCTGAGTTACCTGATTCGTTCTGGGGGTTTGCTCTGGAAATGGCAGCACACATTCTGAACTTGGTTCCATCTAAGTCAGTACCCTCTACTCCCACAGAATTGTGGACTGGGCGAAAGCCTAGTCTAAGACATATTCGGATTTGGGGTAGTCTAGCACATGTGCTGAAGGGAGATGCTGGTAAGTTGGAATCTCATACAGAAGTACGCTTGTTTGTTGGCTACCCTAAGGGAATGAAGGGTGGTTTGTTCTATAGTCCTAGAGATCAGAAGGTGATCGTGAGTACGAATGCTAGATTTCTAGAGGAGGACTATGTGATGAACCACAAGCTCACGAGTAGGATTGTTCTTGAGGAGTTGATAGGGGAAGTCCCGACTTCAGTACCACCGGTACAAGAGGAGATACCACAAGTCACTACACCGCGTGTCACAGAGCATACACAGGAGGCACCTCGTCGTAGTGGGAGGGTTGTTAGATAACCCGCGAGATTTATGTTCTTGGGAGAGTCTTCGGACTTAGTCCCTGGTAAACATGAACCTGATCCCTGGACATATGATGAGGCACTCCAAGATAGAGATGCGGTATCTTGGCAAACATCGATGAATTCAGAGATAGAATCTATGGATTCTAATCATGTCTGGGAGCTAGTAGAACCACCCGATGGTGTGAAAGCCATTGGATGCAAGTGAATCTACAAGAGAAAGAGAGGAGTAGACGGGAAGGTTGAGACCTTCAAAGCTAGGCTTGTTGCGAAAGGGTATACTCAGAAAGAGGGTATCGATTATGAGGAGACCTTTTCACCGGTAGCTATGCTTAAGTCTATCCGGATTCTCTTATCTATTGCTGCTCATGAGGATTATGAGATTTGGCAGATGGATGTCAAGACAGCTTTCCTTAACGGAAGTCTTAGGGAAAACATCTATATGAAGCAACCAGAGGGATTCATTGCTAAGGGCAAAGAGCATCTTATGTGTAAGCTTAATCAGTCCATTTATGGATTGAAGCAAGCTTCTAGATCTTGGAACATTCGCTTTGATGAGGTAATCCAGTCATATGGATTTATTCAAAGTCCAGATGAGTCTTGTGTATACAAGAGATGTGACTGAAACGTAGTGGTATTTCTTGTACTATACGTCGATGACATTTTGTTAGTTGGCAACAATATCAAAGTATTATCAGACGTAAGAGTATGGTTGTTCAAACAATTTGATATGAAGGACTTGGGAGAAGTGGGACACATCCTTGGGATCAAGGTAATAAGGGATCGCAAGAAAAGGATGTTGTGCTTATCTCAAACTTCATACATTGACACTATCCTTGATTGTTTTAGCATGCAAAACTCCAAGAAAGGTTTTTTACCTTTTAGGCATGGAGTTTCTTTATCTAAGGAGATATGTCCTAAATTATCTGAGGAGATAGAGGAGATGAAGGTGGTTCCTTATGCTTCGGCGGTAGGAAGCCTCATGTATGCGATGCTATGTAAGAGACCAGATATCTGCTTTGCCGTGGGCATGGTCAGCAGATATCAGAGTAATCCAGGACAGGGACATTGGACTGTGGTAAAGCATATATTGAAGTGCCTGAGAAGGACTACGGAATATATGCTAGTTTACCGGGCAGACCAATTACTCCCTGTGGGTTACACGGATTCTGATTTCAAATCAGATAGGGACAACAGTAAGTCTACCTCGAGGTTTGTGTTTACTTTTGGAGGTGGAGCCATAGTATGGAGGAGTGTCAAGAAGAAATGCGTGGCGGACTCTACCATGGAAGCTAAGTATGTGGCAGCCTCTGAGGCAGCCAAGGAAGCTGTATGACTCAGGAACTTCTTGATGGACTTGGATGTGATTCCTGGTTTGCCCAGAACTATCACAATTTATTGTGATAAGAATGGTGCAGTTGCAAACTCGAAGGAACCACGAGCCCATAAGGCTAGTAAACACATAGAGCGCAAGTACCACCTGATATGAGAAATCGTAAAGGAGGTAGAAGTTGCTGTCGCCTAGATTGCATCAGAGGATGACCTGGTAGACCCTTTCACTAAGGCCCTTCTAGCGAGAGCTTTGATAGGCATGTGGAGGGAAGGGGAATCAGATGTATGACAGTATGAGGACAGCATAGTCTTTTAGTATAAGTGGGAGATTATTGGGATGTATACTGAAAGCCTAGATCTTTTGTATGAATATTTTTATTTTGAAATAAGAATCACATGATCATTGTTTGCATTTTATATTAATTATATGTGTGCATATTGTCTAATACTTTACATTGTAGTTAACATGGTGCTTGGTGTGGCACAGAAGATCATGTTATCAGTTCCTTGTAGAATATAAGTAGAGGTTCACAACCAAGATGGTTTTGGACAAACCATTGACATGATTGTAGTGTAGCTTGGTATTGTTTTGTCTTGAACATAGAGTTACACTAGTACACTTAGGTGTATTGAGCAGGACTGACATAGAGGTGATTCAATTTATTGCTGACTACATAATTGAATCGGATCTCGGATATTATGTTGTGCATGATCTTAATCCCGATATAATAACGGGCACATGTACTTAGTATTTATTTCTTTGATTTACCAAAGGGTGAGATTTATATGGATTAAATCAATATGCCCGGTAAGTTGGGAAATGATATTATTTATATGGTGTGCCGTTAATTATAGGAGGAAATCGTGTCCTATATATTAGGTTGATGATGTCCCCTTGAGGAGCTCATAAGGTTCATCATGTAAACCCTGCAGGTTGACTTAGTCAACATGATGATAAGGTTGAGTGGTACTACTCGAGGAGTTAGATGTTAATTGATTGATGATCAGTAAATCAATTAATTGATGGACATTCGATATCTTAAACACGGGGAGATGGATGTACAAATAATGTATGGAGCCCATATTAATTTATGGGGGTTGGTGAGGTAATTCAATGATGATCCTCTAGTGGAATGGAACATCATTGATGGATCAAGTTTGTGTGGTTCCGATCCATCAGGTGGCCAAGATCCAACTCCTCCTCATGGTCCCTATCGTAGCCTAATATAAACCTCATGAAGCCTAGATCCAATGATGGAAAACAAAACTCTAGATCTGACGGTGGAGATTAAATCTCTAGATTCGATGGTTGAGATTAAATCTCTAGATCCGACGGTTGAGATTAAATCCCTAGAACCGACGGTAGAGATTAAATCTCTAGATCCGGCGGTTGAGATTAAATCTCTAGATCTGACGGTTGAGATTAAATCCCTAGAACCGACGGTGGAGATTAAATCTCTAGATCCGACGGTTGAGATTAAATCTCTAGATCCGACGGTTGAGATTAAATCCCTAGAACCAATGGTGGAGATTAAAAGGAGGCTTAAGCCTAACTCTATAAATAAGACTTAGGGCTTGGGCGGCAAGATGAGGAGAAGGAAATCTAGGGTTTGCTCTCTTTAGCTTGGGCGGCAAGAAACCCTAAGGAGATTAGGGTTTGGTTCCTTGGTTGGGCGGCTAGGGTTTGGAAGTTAGAGTGGGCGGCAACAATAGGTCTTCTTCCTAAGGTGTTGCCGGCTCCTATCTCTTTTCCCTCTACCTTGGCCGACGCTCAACATATTCCTCTTCTCCTCTTCTTTTCCTCTTGGTCGGCGGCATAAAGGAGCTAGGGATTGTTCCCTTGTTCGGTTCCTTGGTTGGCCATCTTGTTCTCTCTATTCTTGGGGCCGGTGGCATCAAGCCTTTGTGGCTTGGTGGTTGGCTCAAGCAAGAAGGGAAGGAGAGTTCTTCTTTCTTTTGATTGAAGAAGATATAGGAAGCTTCAACTTGTGGAGGATCTTCGCCCACACGAAGTCTACAAGGAGGTTGGGACATACGATAGAAGATCGAGAGGTATAAAAGTTTTACAAGTTTTATTATTGATCTTTGCATGTTCTTGTTAATATGTTTGTATGTGTTGATTATACATGTCTACATCCATATGTATTTGTATAATCATGGACCCCGAAGATAAACACAAAAACCGGCGATCCGTCCGTCGTCTCTTCCGCGGCTAACCGACTAGAAGAGTTTGGTTGCTTGAACAACTAGTTTATTCAAGCGATCGCTCAAGTCGTTAGCACGACGACGAAATGGTTGAGCTTAGGAAACTCATCCCATCCGGATTAGTTTTCATTAGTGAAAATTTTAATCCGGGGACATGGGAGCCAATGAGCCTCCTAGCAATGCCATCATTGACATAGGAGGCTAGGACACATAAACATGAAGAACATAGCCAAAATAGCAAAAATGAAGCTAGTCAAAGGGTTGCCTAAAGTCAAATTTCTCAAGGACAAAATGTGTGATGCATGCCAAGAAGGAAAACAATCAAAAACATCACACAAAGTTAAAAATTTACTTAGTACCGCTTTACCTTTAGAACTTTTACATATGGACTTATTTGATTGTCATAGTACACCTTCTATGATTGGTAGTAAATATTGCTTGGTAATAGTAGATGATTTCTCTAGGTTTACTTGGGTATTTTTCTTGAAAAATAAAGATGAATCCCTAGGAATAATCATAGGATTTAGCAAAAGAGTAGAAAATGAAAGAAAATTCAAAATCAACCGGATCCGTAGTGATCATGGTGGAGAATTTGAGAATTCTAATTTCTCAAATTTTTGCTTAGAACAAGGGTACAAGCATGAGTTTTCTTGTCCTAGAACACCCCAACAAAATGGGGTTGTGGAAAGGAAAAATTGTGCCCTACAAGAAGCAGCTAGGACAATGCTTAATGCATACTCCTTACCTAGCTACTTGTGGCCGGAAGCGGTTAACACCGCTTGCTATATCCAAAATAGGGTATTAATTCATAGGTTTTTAGGAAAAACTCCATTTGAATTATGGAATGGTACAATTCCAACAATTCATTATTTTAAGGTCTTTGAATGTAAAGTCTATATCTTAAATACCAAAGACAACCTAGGTAAGTTTGAGTCCAAAGCGGATGAGGGAATCCAAGGTGGATACTCATCCACTAGTGTAGAGTATAGAGTTTACAATAAAAAAACTCAAAAGATTGAAGAATCTTCAAATGTCCAATTTGATGAAACTTCCAATACATACCCTAGGAAATCCCCTATTGATGATGATATTAATAATGAACATCAAGAAATTACCCAACAATTCCAAGATCTAACTTTAGGGGGTAATGATCAAGGGGGAGGATTGAATCAAGGGGGAGTAAGAGGTGATTCCGATGATGAGCAAAGGATTGAGATTAATTATGATCAAACTCAAATTAATACACCTAGAACCATAAGAGCTCAACAAAATCACCCCTTAGATCAAATTGTGGGTGAATTATTTCAAGGTGTTAGGACTAGGTCATTTCATAGGGATCCCACTAGTCATATAGCTCTAATTTCTCAAATTGAGCCTAAAACAATCAAAGATGCATTACTTGATTCGGATTGGATCTTAGCAATGCAAGATGAATTGACTCAATTTGAAAGGAGTCAAGTATGAGAGTTAGTTCCTAGACCTAATAAAAACACCATCATTACTACAAGATGGGTCTTTAGGAACAAACTAGATGACCAAGGGAATATTACTAGGAATAAGGCAAGATTAGTTGCAAGGGGCTTTAATCAAGTTGAAGGATTTGACTATGATGAAACATATGCCCCGGTTGCTAGGTTAGAGTCTATTAGAATACTATTAGGGTATGCCTCCTATATGGGTTTCAAACTCCATCAAATGGATGTTAAATCAGCATTCCTAAATGGGTTTATTAAGGAAGAGGTATATGTAGAACAACCTCCCAGGTTTAAGAATATGGACTATCCAAACCATGTATACAAGCTTAGGAAAGCTTTGTATGGTTTGAAACAAGCTCCCCGGGCTTGGTATGAAAGATTATCATCTTTCTTAATCTCTAAGGACTTTAAGAGGGGTAGTATAGATCAAACTCTATTTATAAAGTCAATATCAACGGACATCTTTGTAGCCCAAGTATATGTTGATGACATTATCTTTGGGTCAACAAATGATGAACTTCTCCAAGACTTTATTAAGAATATGGAAAAAGAGTTTGAAATGAGTCTAGTTGGGGAATTAAATTTCTTTCTAGGATTGCAAGTCAAATAAACAAGTGAAGGAAATATATTTACCAAGCCAAATATGCTAAGGAAATGATTAAGAAATTTGGTTTGGAAAATGCTAAGGTAGTTTCAACTCCAATGGCAACCAATACAAAAATAGATAGTGATAATGAAGGAAAAGAAATTGATCTTACACTCTATAGGAGCATGATTGATAGCCTTTTGTACCTAACCACTAGTAGACCCGATATATTATTTGGGGTTGGTATGTGTGCTAGGTACCAATCATGTGCAAAAGAATCTCATTTAGTTGCCGTTAAGAGAATCTTAAGATATATTAAAGGCACACTAAATGTAGGACTATGGTACCCTAGGACTAGGTCTTTTGATTTGGTTGGGTACACCGATTCCTATTATGCCGATTGCAAATTGGATCGGAAGAGTACTAGTGGTGGATGCCAATTCCTTGGGTCCTCCCTAGTTAGTTGGAGTAGTAGGAAGCAACCTTGTGTTGCCCTATCCACCACCAAAGCCGAATATGTGGCTATGGGTGGTTGTGTAGCTCAACTTCTATGGATGAAACATACTTTAGAGGACTATGAGCTATCTTACTCTAACATAAAAGTATTTTGTGACAATGTGAGCACCATAAACTTGACCAAAAATCCGGTGCACTCTAGGACTAAGCACATTGAAGTGAAACATCACTTCATTAGAGATTATGTGGCTAAGGGGGACATTGAGCTTAATTACATTGAATCTAAGTCCAACCTAGCCGACATCTTTACCAAGCCTCTCCCCGAAATAGAATTTTCATCACTTAGGAGAGAACTTGGAATGTGCTTTGTAGAATAGAAGTGTAGGTTTGCATGATCCCATAAAAATCTAAGTTTTATACCTCTAACCATCTCATAATAGACCTAAGAAACCATGATTTGTGTATTTATCCACCTAGAAATCATGTGAGATGTTAGGAAGATGCACTTGATTCATCATGCTTGTTATGATGCATTACCATGAGCCAAAATGCCATCTAGAGACATTAATCCTTCATTGGACCAATCATTGGGAAGGCTTATGTACAATTAATGTGCATATAGGTCCAAGAATATGATTGGAAATGTCAAATAAAATAAAATTTAAACTATGTCTATCAAACCTTGAGAAACAATTTTCTATTGATAAGCCAAAGTGATACAAAGTTTGCAAAAATATCATAACGTTTGCAAAATCTCAAGATTGTGTCAATATCAAAATCTAGAGGTGATATATTTTTAAAATAATTTTTCCTTGATAGGAAATGATCTAACAATATTAACCACAAAATTTCATAATTTTTTGATCTTTATTGAATTAATTAGATTCGGTCTGATAATCTCGGCAAGGCTTACGGTTCGCTTCTCGGTCGCCATTTATGGCGATTATTTACCCGCCGAAGCGCTTCGTATCACGGCCCGGTTCGGTGATCTCCATCGATTCATTGCCATTTATAGCGTCGATTCACCGAATCTGGCGCTTCGTATCGGCGGTTCGTGATCTCCATCGATTCGGCTGCCCGACTAACGATCGTGATGCGCGATTTTAGGGTTTTCCCACCGGTTCGACTCGCCAAAACTTCCTGACTTTCTCTCCTCTTCCTCTTCCAATGAACTTCCACCGCACTTTTTAGCCGTTCTCCCTCGTTTTCCGGCGACTTCACCGACCAGTGCTCCCATTTGGAGTGTTCTCTGACTCGCGGACCTCCTCTTCTCACCCGGTTCACGCCCTAGTCTCCACCGCAGACCACTCGCTCGGCTAGGGTTTTGTGGACACTCACGTCCGACATTGTTCTTTGATCTTTCACCATGCCGCCTAGGTAAACCCTCATCCTTGCTAACAGTTTGTTTATTCCTATAATTTTGTTTCACTAACCGGTGCTTGTTTTGTTGTCTTTGTGCATGCATCATCCTTAACCTACATTGCTCTTTTCGCACATTTAGACTTAAGCATTATGCATCTAGTCCCAACGATGGCCCGTCAAACCCTCCACCCACTGTCGATCCTAGATTTCCAAACTCCGCACTTGAAAGTTCCTTCAATAAAAATAAATTCCAACTCATTCAATCTCGATCAATGGACCCAAATTTTTTAAGGACTACTGCTTTGATATTGTTCAAATCATCCAACACTACAAACTTGAATCATTAGTATTTTGTGAACATCATGTAAATATCACTCTTCTTTCTGAATTCTTCAACAACTTGCGACCGGTTGGAGATGGCCTGAGATACCAGACTCGTTTTGCTCAGTACGATCTGGATTTCAGCCCCCAGATCTGGACCAATTTTCTCGGATGTCTCTCTTCCGAGAATGATTTCATTTTGTATCCGTCTTAGAGTGATCCTCTTCCACCTCCCTTTGAGGAGATTTCTCTAGATTCACTTCATACTACTTTCTATCACTCTCCTCGTCCTTTGAACACCAATCCATTTCAATCCCAAGAGCTTTCTGCTTCTGACAATGTCCTTTATAAGGTCATTGCTCATTGTCTTCTTCCTATAGTTACCCGTGGGTTGGCCTTAGTTCGACCTACACACTTCCTTCTCATGCATATCCTTCGTCAGTACTTAGACATCGATATTGGTCTCAACACCTTCCACTTCATCACTCATTTCATTAAGCCAAACAATGGAAAGGTTCATATGCCTTTTGGAAATGTCCTTACTCAGTGGCTTAGCGTCGTAGGCATTGATGTCAACATAGGGGTCATTAAAATCATGAATAAAAAATATGACCAGATGACTCGTCGGAGCTTCTCCTTGGCGGGCTTGAAGGCCGATGAAGGGTCCGTTTTCTGGGACCCTGCACGATGGCCAGCAGGTGGTGCTCCGACACCAGAGGATGCCGCTACGGCAGGAGATGCTGAGGGTGTTGCTGAGGGAGCTGATGCGGAGGGGACTGCTGCAGGCGATGCTATTCTGCCAGACTCATCCTTCATTGCCCGCTTCGATGCTTTTGCAGAGCGGGTAGATACACGTCTTGAGGAGCTGCGCTTGGGGCAACAGGAGCTTCGCCGAGAGCATCAGGAGCTCCTTTCCCTCGTGAGTGGGATGCATCGGCAGCAGCAGGAAATTTTGGCGATTCTCCGCCCTCCTGCACCCGGACACCCACCTCCTCATGATGGTTCGTCATTTGCACCGATGGATGTTGATGACGATGATCGTTAGCTAGCATGTTTTTGTTATTTTCTTTTTGACCATATGTACGACACAAACTTCAACTTGTGTAATGATTTTTGATTAATGAAATGAAGTTGTGTTTTATTTAGTTCATTTCTATTAGTGCCTACATTACTATAATTTGTTATTTTTCAAGTTTAGAAATTGAGCACATAGTACTAAGTTATGAATATTGATACGATACAATTCCACTTTTGCTTCATATTTTTATCATTTTGAATATCGTATCAATCCGTTAATCTGATGAGCATGTTTTTCGTCTAATATTTTTCATATGTTATATTAGTCGAATAAAATGTGTATGATGAGTTTCATGATTTTTGGACATCCATGGAATTTTCTATGCATTTTAAAACCTTGACTGAAAAATTCGAATTTCAGACTTATGCGATATCGATCGACTGTTATTGCGATCATTTGCCAAGCTCGCGATTGTGATGAAAATTCCAGTCGAACCGGTGACACTATTTTAGAATAGAAAACGGTTTTTCATCTGTTAAAAGGTCCAATTTTGGACATTATATGATTCCCACAGTATATACATGATAACTTGTATGGAAAGAAGGATCTTCTTGATGCACTGGTTTAGGGGGAGATACATCCCTTAATTCTATAATTGTTGGTGCAAAGCTAGGACATATTTGCCTATTCTATTGTTTATGCTTTGCTTCACATGTTATTTCCACATCATGAATCATGTCTTGGATTAAGGGGGAGCTCCATATCGATTTTATACCTTTGTTCAAGATGTGTCAATTATAATTCTTTCCGGCACTTATTGGATAAACTCTTCTCTTTTTGTTGTATGTCAAAGGGGGAGAAGGGATATTTAAGTTAGAATTCATATTGAAATATGTTTATATGCATGTGTTAAAGACCTAACTTAAATGATTGCCAAACATCAAAAAGGGAGAGATTGTTGGTGCAACAATGCCCCAAGAATTTATATATTTTGATGTTTGGATAATCATCTAAGTTAGATAATGTTTTGTGATCTAATTGTGAACTTGTTTAAGTGACAGGAAAATCCAAGTATGAAGACTTGGTAAAAGACAAGTCCAAGTGTGATCTTGGCAAAGAGAAGTCAAAGGAAATGTCTTGGCGGCGTAAGTCCAAGCATGTAGTCTTGGCGGCGTAAAGTCCAAGCAGTCCTTGGAAAAGAAAGACCAAAGGCAAGTCTTGGCGGCATAAGTCCAAGCATGTAGTCTTGGCGGCGTAAAGTCCAAGTGTACTTTGGCAAAGAAGAAACCCAAAGCATGACGAAACTGAAGGAAGCTTTTGAAGGCAAGCGCATGGATGGAGTCGTGGACTCAGAGAAATCCTGGAGGCGAAAGACTGATGGAGAAGCTAGAAGCTTAAGTCTAGGCTTAGGGTATGTTTTCAAGTATGAATTAGTCATACTTGGGGTGTGCCAGTCGACTGGAACATGGTGTCAGTCGAACTGGCCTTTAAAATGCAGCATTAGAGGTTGGAGGGTTGTTGGCAGTCGACTGGGGGTTATCCCAGTCGAACTACTGAGAGTCGACTCAGACCCGATCGCGATAAGCCGGGCATCGACTTCCATTATTGGCGATCATCGCCATGAATGCAAAGGCGTAGGCCGTGGCGGCGGCTACGGCGATATCGATCGAACTACCACTATTGGCAGTCGACTGATAGTCTTCCTATTGGCGATGGCGACGATAAATCCTGCGAATCCGACTGCTCAAAAGCTGTTAGAATCGACGGCAGCCATCTGATGAAAGTCATCAGTCGACTGATAGACCTCCAACGGGAAAAAGAGGCTCTTTTCTATAAAAAGAGGCCAAGGGGAGCAAGAAGAGGCTAATGCTTATATTCTGATCATTCTCCTAAAATCCCACAAGTTTTTCAAGCTTTCTAAGTCATCTTAAATCCTCTCCTCCTCTCTCTAAGCTCAAGTTTCATTCTTTGTAAAGAAGAGGAAGTTTGTTGTAAAGGAAAGCTTCTTAGTGGAATTGCTTGGGTTGATCCACCTTAAGGATCACCGTGGAGTAGGAGCGTTATCTCCGAACCACGTAAAGGCCTTGTTAGCATTATTCTTTCGTTTTTACTTATATTATCCTTGTTTGCTTTCGCTAATCATTCTTGTAGAAACGAAAATACGGTATTCACCCCCCCTCTAGCTTCCAAATGATCACCAACACCTTCCTCCCCCTCTAGAGTACGAGAAGGGGTGGGCATGACAGCCGTGATCACTCGACTGATCACTCCATCAGTCGATTGATGGAGGGATCAGTTGACTGATGAGCGTGCCGTTGGATGATGACGATTATGAATTCTGCGAATCTGACTATTCAGAAGTCATTAACCACGGTGACAGTCGACTGATGTTGTACATCAGTCGACTGATCGTGGCCCAACGGGAAAAATAACCCTCTCTCTATAAAATGAGGGCTTGTGGTGGTTGAGAGGGTTAATGCTTATATTATGATCATCCTCTCAAGCCTCTATGAATTTTCTAAGCTTTCCTAGTGTTTTAATTCCCCTCCTCCTCTCTAAGCTTCATCTTCATCTTTTGTAAGAAGAGGAGGGTTGTTGTAAAAAGAGAAAGCTTCTTAGTGAGATTGATTAGGGTTGATCCCCCTCAAGGATCGTCGTAGAGTAGGAGCATTATTTCTGAACCACGTAAAGGCTTTCGTGTTAGCATTGGGTTTTCATTTTCTATTACTATCGTTTTTACTGTGCTTCTGCTAACCGTCTTTGTAGAAATGAAAACAAGCTATTCACCCCCCTCTAGCTTCCAAGGATCCCCTATAAGTGGTATCAGAGTCCGGATCACATCGGAAGATCTAACAATCAACCGGAGCATGATGGCTTTCCAAATGGTGTATAGCACGGTGAGGCCTCCATTCTTCGACGACAATGATTTCGGCTACTGGAAAGGTAGGATGGAATACTACCTTATGAATGATATTGATAACTGGTTTAGTATTGTAGACGAATTCGAGAAGCCGGTCGACGAACATGGAGCACCAATACCGACCAAAGATTGAACAAGGGATATGGCCAAGAAGGCGCAAGCAAATGCAAAGGCAACGACCACACTCCAATGTGGTCTATCAAAGGAGCAATTGTCCAAGGTCGGACCCTTCAACTCCGCTAAAGAGCTTTAGGAGAAGCTCATCGAATTGAATGAATGATCAAAGGAGACGAGGAGAGCCAAGAGGGACCTCTTGATAGGCCAACTCCAAAACTTTGCCATGAAGACCAATGTGACAGTGAGCCAAATGCACGGTCGCTTCAAGGAATTAGTCAACAGACTACATGTGATAGGTGAGAAGGTCGACAACCGAGACCTTGTGAGGTATGTACTCCAAGCCTTCCCTAGAACAACCTTATGGGCTTCAATGGTAGATGCCTATAAGGTCTCTAGGGATCTTTCTTTGGTTAAATTAGATGAGCTCTTTTGTGAATTTGAGTTGCACGAGCAAGCTAACACTTCGTCCAAAGAGAAAGGTGTAGCTTTTTTTGTAGGAAAGAAGGACAAGAAGAAGAAGGAGAAGAAAGAAGTGTCTTCCTCATCCGAATCCGACGAGGATTCATCTAGTAGTGAAGAAGAGCTATCGGCAAGTGAGGTGGCTCATTATGTAAAGAAGTTTGGTGGGAGGTCAAGGAAATTCACCAAGAAGGATGTGAGGAGTATGTTCTAATCCTCAAGAGGTAAGTCTTCTAGTAGTTAAACTCCTTCCTCTAATGTTGTTTGCTATGGTTGCAATAAAAAAGAGCACATCAAGCCAAATTGCCCGGACTTAAAGAAGAAGGAGGAGAAAGAAAAGAAGCATAAGGAGAAGAAGGAAAAGAAGAAGAAGAAGAAGAAGAAGGCAATGGTGGTACAAACATGGGACACACTAAGCTTGGAGGACTCTTCCGATGATGAAGAAATGTGTCATGCCACCCGGAACCTAGCTCTCATGGCCTTGGAGGAGGAAGCCGGAAGCTCAAGTAACGAGTCTTCATCCTCTTCCTCAAGCGACGAATCATCATCAAGTGATGATGAGGTAAGAGACTCCCCTAGGGTAGATTTACTTTATAAAACCATTGCATGCCTTCAAAATGCCTTAAATAGATCAAAAACTAGGATTAAGGACTTAAAAGTAGAAATTAAGTCACTTAAAAATGTAGTACCATCTTGTGATGATGCATGTACACTTAGGAATGAGAATGATGAACTTAGAAAAGAAATAGGTGATTTACATGCATGTTTAGAAAAGTTTACAAATGAGTCCAAATATCTTGATATGATTCTTAGGGACCAAAGGGTCATTTATAACAAGGCCGACATAGGATACAAGCCTAAGGAAAAAGAAGTAGCCTTCACCTCTTCAATTAGTAGAAAACCAATCATTAGGAGCAAGGCTAAAAAGGCTTGGGTCCCCAAAAGTTATATAGTTGATGCTATCAGTCCTAAAATTTGGGTGCCTAAGGCTTGTATTTTTCATGTTGTATAGGTAGAAGAACCAAGCTTATGGATTGTTGATAGTGGGTGCTCAAAACACATGACCGGTGATGAGAGAAAATTTTCCACCATCAATCAAACTAACAAGGGGAAGGTGTCTTTTGGAAATAGTGGTAAACTTAAGATTCTAGGAAAAGGCACAATTGAGGTATCCCCCAACCTTGCAATTCACAAAGTATTATTAGTTAAAAATATGAAATTTAATTTGTTTAGTGTAAGTCAACTATGTGATGCTAATTTTGATGTTCAATTTGATTCTTCAAAATGTTTCATAAGACACAAAACTTTAAATGAGTGCATGCTAGTAGGTTTTAGGAAATCAAATATATATTATGTTGATTTATCCTATGCTACTAATGCTTCTACCAAGTGTCTCATTGCAAAAGAAGAAGAGAGTTGGCTTTGGTATAGGAGGCTAGGGCACATCAATATGAAGAACATTGCTAAAATAGCCAAAATAAAGTTAGTCAAAGGGTTGCCAAAAGTCAAGTATCTCATGTTAGTATAAGCCCTTAGTGCCAATTATGAGATGATTGGTGAGGGAAACTTTTGTATTATATTCTAGAATTAATAAAGGCAAAGATTGATTATTATATTTCTTTATGCGTGTGCCAGCTAAATAAATATAATAATGCCCATGAATAGTAGGTTGTTATCTACAGTATATCAATTGGTAGAATTGATTATGAGAAGTTGTAAAGAACACTATTCTTAAATATTCCTAGTCGAGTATTGTATTAATAGACAAGGGCTATATTGATACATTGAGACTAGCATGTAGGTCAATGGATGACTTGATCTCACAAGTCATGGATATGTGATATCACATTGATACATGAGTATATATATTGGAGACTATATATACTGAATTGACCCACCATGAGAAAGTATCATGGATCGTTATATGAGTGTCATATACTTTCTCATGTGACTATTGGTATGAATAGTCCTTAGACCTGAAGTCACTACGGTTCCCTACATAAAGAGTTATGTACTTTGGTATCGTCTAACGTCACACCGTAATTGGGTGACTATTGTTGGAATGTATACTGAAAGCCTAGCTCTTTTTGTATGAATATTTTATTTTGAAATAAGAATCACATGATCATTGTTTCACTTTATATATTTATTATATGTGTGCATATTGTCTAATATTTTACATTGTAGTTAACATGGTGCTTGGTGTGACACAGAAGATCATGTTATCAGTCCCTTGTAAAATATAAGTAGAGGCTCACAACCAAGATGGTTTTGGACAAACCATTGGCATGGTTGTAGTGTAGCTTGGTATTATTTTGTCTTGAACATAGAGTTACACTAGTACACTTAGGTGTATTGAGCAGGACCGACATAGAGGTGATTCAATTTAGTACTGACTACATAATTGAATCAGACCTCGGATATTATGTTGTGCATGCTCTTAATCCCGATATAATAACGAGCACATGTACTTAGTATTTATTTCTTTGATTTACCAGAGGGTGAGATTTAGATGGATTAAATCAATATGCCCGGTAAGTTGGGAAATAATATTATTTACATGGTGTGCCGTTGATTATAGGAGGAAACTGTGTCCTATATATTAGGTTGATGATGTCCCCTTGAGGAGCTCATAAGGATCATCATGTAAACCCAGCTGGTTGACTTAGTCAACATGATGATAAGGTTGAGTGGTACTACTCGAGGAATTAGATGTTAATTAATTGATGGTCAGTAAATCAATTAATTGACGGACATTCGATATCTTAAACACGGGGAGATTAATGTACAAATAATATATGGAGCCCATATTGATTTATGGGGGTTGGTGAGGTAGTTCAATGATGATCCTCTAGTGGAATGGAACATCATTGATGGATCAAGTTAGTGTGGTTCCGATCCATCGGGTGGCCAAGACCCAACTCCTCCTTATGGTCCCTATCGTAGCCTAATATAATCCTTGTGAAGTCAAGATCCAAGAATGTAAAAGAAAACCTAGAACCAACGGTTGGGATTAAATCCCTAGATCCGATGGTTAGGATGAAACCCTAGAACCAACGGTTGGGATTAAATCCCTAAGATCCGATGGTTAGGATGAAACCCTAGAATCGACGGTTAGGATTAAATCCCTAGAGCCGACGGTTGGGATAAAACCCTAGATCCGACGGTTGGGATGAAATCCTAGATCCGACGGTTGGGATGAAATCCTAGATCCGACGGTTGGGATGAAACCCTAGATCCGACGGTTGGGATAAAACCCTAGATCCGACGGTGGAGATTAAAGGAGTCCTAACCCTAACTCTATAAAATGAAAGCTTAGAGTTGGGCGGCAAGTAAGTGATTTTCGAATTGGGATTAGGGTTTGGAGTGTTGGATCGATGCGGTTTGCTAGAGGGGGGGGGGGTGAATAGCGAAAGAAAATTTTTCTCGTACGAACTCGTTTTAAAAGAAAACTTATATGCAGCGGAAAGATAAGCAAAACAAAAAGTAAAGGAGACAATAGACACAAGAGATTTACTTGGTTCGTAGCTGAAGGCTACTACTCCAAGGCCCTAGTGTTCCTTGACCACGTACGGAGGGCAAAAGCACTAAAGGAACTCCTCCTCGTTAGAGGTAGGAGTTAATCGATACAAGAAGAAACCACAAAAACTTGAGGTAGAGGGACACTCCCCCTCTCCTCGTATACGATAAAAGCTCCGGAAATATAAATGACAAACTGATAACAAAAACTAAGACCGACGTACAATAATAAAGAAAGTTAAACCTAGACGTCGGAATGGAAGGACTTCGTTGTCGTAGAGTTGCAGCGTAACGGAGGCTTTTGAGCACTTAGAATTGTTGTTAAAACCCTAGGTTTGGCCCTCCTTTTATAGCCTTTGAGCCCCTTTTCGAGTGGGTCTTCAACCAATCACAAATGGACACCAAACCGCTTTGAGGTGGAGTGATAAGCCTTGACTCCTCGAATCTGATCATTGACCATCAGTCGACTGATGGCCATCATCAGTCGACTGATGGCAGCATCAGTCGATTGATGACCTTCGGCAGTCGACTGATACACGGCAGTCGAGTCCTCCAAGCTGGCAGTCGACTGATGCTTGCTGCAAGTCAAAGTTAGCTCAACAAAAACATACTTCCGACGGTCTTCGACCGTCCGATCTCGACCTAGACCACCTATGAGATGTCTTGGGTCGGATCTACGCTTAAGATCATCCCCGTAAAGAGGATACGACCTCACTTACGCTCACACACACGAGCTTACCTCGATACTTACGTGTTGCTTTTGCTTCCGACCTTCCACTCGATTCCTCCCCTCAAATCACTCGAGTGTCGCCGACCACCGCGCTTTCTCCGGTGTCGCTAGCCTTCACTCCATCTATATCAATCTTCGCAGACACTGATTCAGCTCGTGAGAAAACAAAATAGACTTAACTTTGTGTCTTTGCTAAAATCAAAACACAGGTTCGATTTCGGTGTCACACTGCACCAACAATCTCTACCTTTTTGAAATATGGCAAAAACACACAAAGTTAAGGAAAATAAGTGAATGAAACAAAGAAAGACAAGAAGCAAAAGTAGGAGTAGTAAAAATATTTCTCAAGTTCTCCCCTTAGAGGAACCCTCCCCCTTGACCGAGGGTGAGTACTTGAAAAAGACTTTTAGTTCTCCAAACACAAAAGATAATGAGTTAAGTAAATGGCATTACTTAACTTAGGCTTCTTAGAGTCAAAAATAAGTGCAAGTTAAGTAATCAAAAGTTAAGTCAAAATGTTAATTATTCAAAAGGTTTAACTTTTGATTTCTTAACTTGGGCCTTTAAAGTTTTTCAATTCCGAAGAGTTGAAACCTAAACCTTACTCCCCCTTAACTTAGGCCAGAATCAAAGTTTTAAGTTAAGTTATCAATTTCAAAAATTTGAAATTGAACTTTGGCCTTTTCTTGAACCTTAACTTTGGCCTTTTCTCCCCCTTTTGACATAAATCAAGGAAAAAGTGGGGGGGTTTTAAGAAAACCCTAAGTCCAAGCATGATGATTTTAAAAATAGTATGTGAAAATAATTCATCTAAATGTTCAACTCTAGTTTGACTTGATTGAAATGATATTATCAACAAGTCCTGATTAGAGTTGGTTAATATTAGTTGCATATTTATACTCCGAGGTTCATATTGACGCACTTGATCTACATCTTGGAACCTGGAGTAGGGTCCTAACATCTCATGTCCATCTACGTGGCTAAGTACACAAACACATTAGTCCTATGTGTTGTGAGATGTACTGGCTCCTTAAATCTATAGGTGCATGATATCTAAGGTATGTCCTATGCTAGTTCCATCAAAAATGAAAAATAAGAAATAGTAGTAAGAAAATATAGTTTGCAAGTTCTTATTCTATTACGCACATGCCCAATTTTCGTCTTAATAGACTAAATTCGGCTTCGGGTAGGGGTTTAGTAAATAGGTCTACTAGGTTAGATTTCGATTCGACGTACTCGAGTTGTATGGCTCCGTTGGCCACATGTTCTCGAATGAAATGGTGTTTGACTTCTATATGTTTGGTCCTAGAGTGACATATTAGATTCTTTGTATGATTAATTGAACTAATGTTATCTACGTGAAGTTTAGTATTCGTAAAGTCTAACTTAAAGTCACGGAGAGTGTGCTTCATCCAAAGAAGTTGAGTGACACACTCACCCATCGCGATGTATTCGGCTTCGGTGGTAGATAAGGCAACACAATGTTGCTTCCTACTGCACCAACTCACTAGACTCGAGCCGAGTAGTTGACAACAACCACTCGTGCTCTTTCTATCGAGTTTACTACCGGCATAATCCGAATCGGAGTAGCCGATTAGTTCGAACTCGGTAGATCTAGGATACCAAATACCGACATTAAGTGTACCCTTTAGATATCTAAGGATACGCTTAACTAGGGTTAGGTGAGACTCCTTAGCATAAGTTTGAAACCTGGCGCACATACTTACTGCGAATAGGATGTCGGGTCGACTCGCAGTTAAGTATAGAAGACTTCCTATTGCGCTCCTATAGTACTTTAAGTCAATGGACTTACTTTCTAGGTCTTCTCCTATGTTAACATTTATTGCCATTGGGGTGTTTATTACCTTAGCATCTTGCATTCCAAATCTTTTAATTAACTCAGTGTATTTTTGTTGATATAGGTATATACCATCCTTAGTTTGTTTAATTTGTAGACCTAAAAAGAAACTTAACTCGCCTACCAAGTTCATTTCGAACTCACTTTCCATGAGCGAAACGAACTCGTTTAGTAAGGCTGAGTTAGAGGTTCCAAAAATTATATCGTCTACGTAAATTTGAGCTATGAATATTTCTTTATCTAAGGTTTTTACAAAGAGAGTTGGGTCAACTAAGCCTTGGTTAAACCCTTTTGACTTAAGATGGATTGAAAGTCTCTCGTACCAAGCTCGAGGAGCTTGTTTAAGTCCATAGAGAGCTTTCTTAAGTTTTAGAACATGGTCGGGTTTATCTAGATTTTCTAATCCGGGGGGTTGGCTAACATAAACTTCTTCTTTAATGTATCCATTTAGGAATGCCGACTTAACATCCATTTGAAACAGCTTAAATCCTCGATGTGCGGCATAAGCTAGCAACATTTGAATGGATTCGAGTCTAGCTACTGGGGCATAGGTTTCATCGTAATCTAAGCCTTCGACTTGGCTAAATCCTTTGGCGACTAACCGAGCCTTGTTTCTAACTACTTCACCTTTATCATCAAGCTTATTTCGAAACACCCACCTTGTTCCAATTATCGTTTTGTCTTTAGGTGGTGGTACTAATTCCCACACTTCGTTCCTAGTAAATTGAGCTAGCTCTTCTTGCATTGCAATAATCCAATCGGGATCAAGAAGAGCTTGTTCAATTGATTTGGGTTCTATCTTTGAAATTAAGGAAATTTGACTAAGGTTCCTATAGGATGCTCTAGTTCGAACTCCTAGATTAGGATCTCCTATCACTTGATCGATAGGGTGGTTAGTCTGAGTCCTAGATTGGGTTGGGTTTGTGTCACCTAATGCTTGATCAATGGGGTGACTTGGTTGAACACTAGTTTGGTTGGAGTCATCTATCACTTGATCAATAGAGTGACTAGGTTGACTTAGGTTAGGATTAACACTAGACCTGATCTCCGGATCAGAGTAAGGTCTAGTATGAATCGGCTCGCTAATTGGGGTTGCCGGGGGTTTTGTAGGTTCATGTCCTTCATCGAATACTACATTGATAGTCTCCTCGACTCTAAGGGTGTCGTGGTTATATACTCTATAAGCTCTACTTGTAGTCGAGTATCCTAGAAAGATTTCGGTCGTGGTTTTGGATGTAAATTTCCCTAGGTAATCCTTAGTGTTTAGGATATGTACCTTACACCCAAATACCCTAAAGTACTTGATGTTAGGTATTTTATCGTGATAAATCTCGTACGAGGTCTTAAGGTGCCTCTTTACCATAAGAATCCTATTTTGGACATAGCAAGCCGTGCTAACGGCTTCTGCCCAAAACCTATCGGGTAGGTCGTATTCGTTCAACATGGTCCTAGCGGCTTCTTGTAGAGTTCGGTTTTTCCGCTCCACTAGGCCATTTTGTTGAGGGGTCCTAGGGCAAGAGAATTCATGGTGGTATCCGTTTAGGTTACAGAAGTCGGTGAACCTTTGATTTTCGAATTCACCACCATGATCGCTTCTAAGTCTTTTAACCTTAAGGTCTTTTTGATTCTCGATTAATTTGAATAGATTGATTAATTGATCTAGGGTATCATTTTTATGTTTGATGAACCTAACCCAGGTAAACCTGGAGTAGTCGTCAATTATGACTAAGCAATATTGACTTCTATTGAGTGACTTGGCTCCATGTGAATCGAATAGATCCATATGCAGGAGCTCAAGTACACTTGAGGTTCGTTCTTGGTTAGTTAACTTGTGTTGTGTCCTAGGTTGTTTTCCTTGTTGACAAGCATTACAGATTTTATTAACCAAGTTGTTGAGGTTGGGTAAGCCTCTGACTAAGCCACTCTGACTCATCTTGTGGACGAGTCTTGGGTGCGAGTGACCGAGTCGTCGGTGCCACAACCATGATTCCTCTTGCCGTGTCATAAGACACTTAGTTGAGGAGTTGGTTAAATTGATCGTATAAATGTTGTTATTTCTAGTTCCTTTAAGAATTGTTTTAGAGGTTTCGTTGGTATTAATTACGCATTCATTTTCTAGAAATATAACCTTATAGTTATTATCACACAATTGGCTTACACTAAGTAAGTTATATTCAAAATTCTCTACAAGTAATACATTTTTAATAACAAAATTCGTGTTAAGCTCGATATCACCTGATCCGATGATTTTGAGCTTGCCGTTATTCCCAAAGGCTACCGATCCTTGTCGTTTGAATCGAAGCTTTGCGAATTTGAGTTGATCCCCAGTCATGTGTCGGGAGCAACCGCTGTCCAACATCCATTGATCCTACACACAAGGTGGTTGGATTGGATGTTAGATTTTTGTTAAGAAAATTGGTTGTAAGTTGTTAACCCTAGGTCATCTCACCGGAGTCTATATGATCAAGCATGTTATACTTATGTGTTTATTTTGAGATGACTTCTAATTAAGTTGATTAAGTGGATTTAGGTTCAAGTAATTTTATGTTAGATTTGGATTTAACCCTAGGCTTGTCAAGTTTACCTTTTCAAGATCATGGCTTCCAGGTCGTGGCGAGGCACAGGGGTCTTCTTTTATCGGATCATCGACCACTTCCTTAGACAAAGCCATTTTCAAGAAAATGATGACTTGACTTACCTAAAATTATTTCCTCGTCTAACTAGTTATTTTTGAAAAGAGGCTCCCTGAGGCTCAATCTTTTCGAAGAATTTTAGTTGGTTATGTTTTTGAAAAGAGGCTCCCCGAGGCTCAATCTTTTCGAAAAATTTTAGTTGGTTATGTTTTTGTTCTAAGTGAGTTCACAAGTTTTAAAGTACAAACTTTCTAAGTTAAAACATGCAATTTCTAAGTTAAAGAACAAACTTTCTAAGTTAAAACATGCAATTTCTAAGTTAAAGCACAAACATATTTTGTACTGGCTCCCCCTAGACCGTTGAATCGGTTCGGTCTATCCACATAGTGGATTTGGTCCTTGGGAACCCAGTACGAGTTAGATCCTAGAGTTGAAATCAAAGTGGTCTTAGGGACCCATGCTTGGACACATTTTTTATTTCTACTTACGATCGACATATACGACCTATTAGTCGCGTTTGAGTTAAACCCTAGTCCAAACCTTGTTGTACACGGCCCTTTGAGATCCAAGTAGGAGGTCAAGTCCTTTGGATCCCAGTGAACCTTTCCAACGTGTTCCTAAGATCTTCGACTTGACTTTTCAAGAGAGAGTTCTCAACTCGAGTTTTTCAACCCGAGTTGAGTCCTTCTCTTGAACTCGACTAGTCGAAGAGGTTAGGAGACACGTGTTTGAGGAGTTTAACTTCCTCAACTAGGGTCTCGACCTTGGACTCGGATTTAACTAATTTCCTAGACAAAAACCTAACGGTATTTTGTAAAGTATTAAATAAATTTCGACTTACTTTAAGGGTATCTTTTGAACCGGATGCGATCCGTGGCTTGACTTGAAGGTAGCCGTAGTCCGAGTCATCCTCGTGTTCGACTCAAGTTCGTGTTCGGTCTCCGTGTCCGACTCAATCGACGCCATGAAGACGCGTGGTCTTCGCCTTCTTCGGATGACGCTTCTTCCCATGTCGCGTGAGTGCCTTCTTGTGCTTAGGTGCTTGGTGGTTGAGCTTGGGGCACTCGGACTTGATGTGTCCAAACCTGTTACACTCATAACACCTAATGTTAGAACTTTTAGATTTACCTTGGTTGGGTCGAGTCGTGGTTCGCTTTCATCCCTTGGCTATCCTTCGAGCTAGGTTCATTAGTTCAAATAACTCGGGTCAACTTCTTCTTGGACTCGTCTTCCTCCTCGGTTGGTGGTGGCTTGCTTGCGATTTTCTTCTTCTTTGAACTGCAAACAAGGCTATACCTCTCTGCCCGAGTTAGACTGCTCATGAAGTTCAAAATCCGAAAAGAGTTCATCTAACCTAATTTTAGAAAGGTCCTTGGAGACCTTATAGGCATCGACCATGGATGCCCATAAGGTAGTCCTCGGAAAAGAGTTTAGGACATACCTTATAAGGTCGCGATTTTTGACCTTTTGCCCGATTGCATGTAGGTTGTTGACTATGTCTTGGACACGGGCGTGGAGTTGCGTCGCGGACTCGTGTTCCTGCATTTTTAGTGTGTATAATTTATTGAATAACAAATCACGCTTTGCAAACCTTAGCTTGATCCGATCCTTCGTAACTCGATTAGTTTTGTCCAAAGATCCTTTCTTATGAAGGGGCCGACGTGATTTAGCTCCTCCTTGGATAGGCCACATTGAGGATTTGTGTCGCCTTGGCGTCGGCCCGACTTGTCGTTTTGTTGCGGTCCATTGATCATAATCCAAGGAGTCACCCACTTCATTGGTCGGAAGTGTGAAACCCGTTTGAATTATGATCCACATCTCAATTTGGGTTTTGAGAAAGCATTCCATCCGACCTTTCCAGTAACGGAAATCATCTCCGTTGTAAAACGGAGGTCGGACGGTGCTAAAACCCTCGAGATGGGCCATTAGAACAAAAAGACAAGGAGACTAAAATGAAAACCTAGCAACAACAAAAACACACGAAAGTACCAAGACTTGCGTCTTGGATTAGTAGTGCGGGAAATTAAAAGAAATAAACGAAAAATAGAAAGTTAAGCAAAGAAATAAGAAACTAAATAAAAAGTAAGTACTCACAACCTTCGATGTCCCCGAAAGGCTACTAAACGTCATTTTTTGAGGATGAAAATAGCTTGTTACGGGGGTAGACCCCCATAAGAAGTGTAGATCTCTGCGAGAGCTTCGATTTGGTAGGTAGACCGTGTCGTGGGTCAACTTGTACGAAAAGTTATGCCCGTTTGACCGTCGGCTACTCCAAAAGCGAATACTTGCAAAACAAAATCAAACGAAGAGTACCAAGACTTCGTCTTGGATTAGTAGTGCGGGAGAAAAATTTAAACGAACGAAAAACAAATCTGTGAAAAAAAGTTAGATTGGTGGTTTCACTAAATCTAAGCGCCCTACGATACCAATTGTTGGATCAATGCGGTTCGCTAGAGGGGGGGTGAATAGCGAAAGAAAATTTTTCTCGTACGAACTCGTTTTAAAAGAAAACTTATATGCAGCGGAAAGATAAGCAAAACAAAAAGTAAAGGAGACAATAGACACAAGAGATTTACTTGGTTCGTAGCCGAAGGCTACTACTCCAAGGCCCTAGTGGTCCTTGACCACGTACGGAGGGCAAAAGCACTAAAGGAACTCCTCCTCATTAGAGGTAGGAGTTAATCGATACAAGAAGAAACCACAAAAACTTGAGGTAGAGGGACACTCCCCTCTCCTCGTGATAATGATAAAAGCTCCGGAAATATAAATGACAAACTGATAACAAAAACTAAGACCGACGTACAATAATAAAGAAAGTTAAACCTAGACGTCGGAATGGAAGAACTTCGTTGTCGTAGAGTTGCAGCGTAACGGAGGCTTTTGAGAACTTAGAATTGTTGTTAAAACCCTAGGTTTGGCCCTCCTTTTATAGCCTTTGAGCCCCTTTTCGAGTGGGTCTTCAACCAATCACAAATGGACACCAAACCGCTTTGAGGTGGAGTGATAAGCCTTGACTCCTCGAATCTGATCATTGACCATCGATCGATAGCCATCATCATCGATCGTGATGGTAGCATCCGATCGATTGATGACCTTCTAGCCGATCGATGATACGGCCGATCGAGTCCTCCAGTGGCGGTCGTGATGCTTGTTGCAAGTCAAAGTTAGCTCAACAAAAACATACTTCCGACGGTCTTCGACCGTCCGATCTCGACCTAGACCACCTATGAGATGTCTTGGGTCGGATCTACGCTTAAGATCATCCCCGTAAAGAGGATACGACCTCACTTACGCTCACACACACGAGCTTACCTCGATACTTACGTGTTGCTTTTGCTTCCGGCCTTCCACTCGATTCCTTCGGCTCCCTCCGAAATCACTCGAGTGTCGCTCGACCACCGCGGCTTTCTCCGGGTGTCGCTAGCCTTCAGCTCCAGCTATATCAATCTTCTGCACACTCGATTCAGCTCATGAGAAAACAAAATAGACTTAACTTTGTGTCTTTGCTATAATCAAAACACAAGTTCGATTTCGGTGCCTCACTGCACCAACATGGAGCAAAAGGTGGGCGGCTAGGGTTTTGGAGCAAAAGAAGTGGGCGGCAACTCTTCCTTATAGTTGAAGTTGGCCGGCGCCCATCTTCCTTCCATCAACACTTGGCCGGCGCCCATCCTAGAGCCCTCTCCCTTCTTCCTTGGCCGGCGGTTCTCCTTCCATAGGTGGTCGGCATTCATCTTCCTCCCTTCATCCTAGAGTGGCCGGCGGCAACACTTCTTGAAGTTGGCCGGCGCATCATCCAATTGTTCCTTGGCCGGCGGTTGCACCAAATTCCCTAATTTGGTGGCCGGTTCTAGATAGGAAGGTATTTGTTGTTTCTTCTCTTTGTTCGTAGCGGACAAGGTAGAGAAGAAAGCGATCTAGAAGGCTTCTACTCGTGGAGGATCTTCGTCCACACGTCGTCCACGAGAAGGATAGGACATACGGTAGAAGATCGTGAGGTATAAAGTTATTTTAACTTTATTTACAGATCTGAGCTTGTTCTTTTATGTTTTGATTATGCATGTGTGAATAAGTAAATATATTGTATAATCATGGACCCCGAAGACAAACACAAAAACCGGCGATTCGTCCGTCGTCTCTTCCGCGGCTAACCAACTAGAAGAGTTGTGTTGCTTGAACAACTAGTTTGTTCAAGCGACCACTCAAGTTGTTAGCACGACGACGAAATGGTGTTGCTAAGGAAGCTCATCCCATCTGGATTAATCCTTTCATTAGTGAAAATTTTAATCCGGGGACATGGGAGCCAATGAGCCTCCGAAGCGACTCCCTTCAAGTGGTATCAGAGCCAAGGTTTCCGGTTTTGTGTGTTTTGGATTCGGTTAATTTTTATGCATATTTCATATATTAGATGTGCCGGATAATAGTAGGATATGCGTAGTTTAACTCTTTGGTTGCAGGCATAAGATCCGACTATTATGGCCATGTGTGTGTATGTGAATGGATGTGTGCAAAAATTTATTATTTGAATCCTCGGGGTTGACGAGGCTAGATTAGTATTTAATTTTTGTAATTAAATACGGCATTGTTTAGCCGCTCATTTTAGTTTACTTTCGATCTAGATGATTTGTACACTCCTTCGTGGAGTATAGGATCGATGGATGTAAATTAAAATGTTTTATCTCGGCTCGGAACTCTTTGGTGACTTGCGCACGGGAAAAGATGGAGCAGACGAGGTGGCGACACGACGGGATGCATATTGGAGGACAATGCCATAATAGTTGGAAAAATTCTGTTTTTTTCCATATTTATTGCTTATTTGTTTTATATGCATGTTGTGTATGTTTTAAAATTCCTCAATTTTAATTTACTAAGTGGGAGAGGGACATTTTAATTAATTCCCGCGGCCTCCATTACAATTTGACGTGTGATGCAACAAACTTGCGCGTTGGCTCTGAGTGCCTTCCTCCCCATCGGATGGGTTTGTTTGCGAATCACTAGGTCAAATAATGGTTATAGGAAATTATTAAGGAGCGTGTGTACTTCCCCATCGGTAAGGCACATAATCCAAAATAATTCCCTTAGTATCGTGTAATGGTGCACACTTAGATGCAAATTAAAAGTATCCTCCCCATCGGAGTCACTGCTTTTATTTGTAGGGCCAAAGAGGAACCAACTATTAATTTTATTTGTCAAAAAGTAAGGTTGATAAGATAATAAAATTAATGGGTAAAACCTCCTCTTACAAATGCAGAATTCGTATACGTCCACACTATCGTGGCATGCGATATTCTCGGTGTTTTGAGGTGTTGGTTGATTTCGGAATTTTATTGTTTTTGAGGAATCAATAATATTTGAAATCTAATATTTTGATCATTGTGATTTTTAGGATTTTCAAATGGCTTTCAACCCACTTGCTGTGATTTTAAAAGAAAACAAACTTACTGGTCCAAACTACATTGATTGGAAAAGAAACCTGGATATTGTCTTAACTGCGGAGGAGTACAAATTTGTATCATCTTGTTTAGTTGTTGAAAAATGTTTAGCGGTGTTATCTACCAGTGCCTGGTGTGTAGATACAGGAGCCACTGATCATGTCTGCAATACTTTGTAGGGGTTCCAGGTGTTAGTGAAAGCCCTAGAGCCAATCATGTGATGATTATTGTATGGACTTTATTGTATTATATTCCTATTTATAAAGGCATGGTTATTATATTTACTTGTATTGGTGCCAAATAACTAAATATAATAATGTCCTTGAGTAGTAGGTTCTTATCTATATCAATCGACTGGTTGAATCGATAATGAGATGATATAGAGAACACTACTCTTAATCATTCCTAGTCGAGTATTAACATTCAGGGACAATGTTAATGCGTAGAGACTAACATGTAGGTCAACAAGATGACTTGATCTCACAAGTCATAGATATGAGATATCAAGTTGACACATGGGTATGCATTGGAGAATGTATACTGAATGACCCGCCATGAGAAAGTATCATGGATCGTTATATGAGTGTCATATACTTTCTCATATGGCTATTAGTATGACTGTTAGTCCTTAGACCTGAAGTCACCATGGTTCCCTATATAAGGAGTTGCATACTTTGGCTTCGTCAAACGTCACCCGTAAATGGGTGGACTATAAAGACGATTACTGGGTATGTAACGAATTATGCGGAGGGATGTGAGTGATGTAGATGGGATCTATCCCTCCTATATGACGGGGGTGACATCGATATTCTTGATAGAGTGAGACCACGAAGTGCATGGCCATGCCCAAATGAGTCAATATGAGATATTGAGCTCATTTGATTAGAGTGAGTCTACTTGGAGTTCAAGATTTAGATTGTACCGAGGATGACACGGTCTATGCCTCTATCGGTCAATCTAGATGTCAAGGATAGAGGGACATTGTCACATATTGTGAGAGTCACAATTAGTAGTCACAAAGGTGATGTTGGAGCTCAACATTCTTGTAACTTGGGTAGCAATGATGTGTTGCTAGATACCGCTCATTGCTTATGTTCCTAAATCGGTTTAGGGATATTGCCAACGTTACAAGAACCTATAGGGTCACACACATAAGAGCAATTAGATGGAGATTAGGTTCATATGATGAACCATGAGGATTAGGTTCATGGGATGAACCAAATTGGATTAAGAGTAATCCAAATTAGACTAATTGAGTTAGACTCAAGTTGATTCAAGTGTTGAATGAGTCTAATTGAGATTTGATTCATCAAATCAATTTAAATTAATGAATAGAGATTCATTATATTAAATTGACTTGAGTCAAGTGGTTAGATTTGATCAACCATGGGAGATTAGAGGTCAAGTTTGACTTGACTTGAGAGGGAAGATGAAAGGTCAAGTTTGACTTGACCAAATGCCATGTCATGATGATGACTAGGCATGGCCGGCCAATGATGATGCTCCACATCATCATTGACTTGGTCAATTGGTGCCACATCATGAGGGAGACCAAGGGTCATGGGAGTTACATGCATGCATGTAACCCCCCTTCCATGAAGTGGCCGGCCACTTTGGGGTTATGGGGGTGAATTCATTTTTGGTGAGTTACACTCTTAACTTCATCTTCAACCTTGGAACCTTTCCTCTCAAGCTCTCCCTCTCCCATCCCTCTCTTTGGTCGAAATTCCTAAGGGAGTGCTAGCACACTCTAAGGCATTTCTCTCCACCTATTGCTTGTGTGGATACCATAGAGGAGTGTGCACTTGACACTCTCGAGTCGTGAACTTTTGGACGAGCAGGATAAGCGAAGGGCGTCGCTACGAGGGTAACGTTCTAACCTCTTAGATCTAAGGTAGATCTAGGATTTTTGTAAGCACATACATGTAATTATAATTTTTATACTTCGCACGGATCCGTGGCCGGGGCTTCCGAGGTTTCCGCAACGCAAAAAGCGGTTTTTGCGGCTCGGAAAAACCCAACAGTGGTATCAGAGCCACGTGCGAAGCATGTATGTGTTTCGTTTTTGTAGTTTTTATATTAGATATAAAAAATTACAGATTTATATGTTTCTGTAAATTTTCTTATTTTATAGAATTTTTGGGTATTTTTCAGAGAGTCAAGCAACGAGTGTTGGGACACTGTAGAGGCTTCAATCCGAGAAAACTCTCCGAATCGGCGAGTTCTCGCTTTTTGGGACAGCGACTTAAGTCACTGTAAGATCATTGTAGGGACACTCGCAAGTTTATTTTATGCGTAGTAGGGCGCTGCCCCTATCCCCGAAAGGCCATGTCCCGCGATCGCACCTTAAACCGCTAGCGGACCGCTCGAGGGGTGACTCATAAATTCAAAATAAATTAGAAAAAATTATAGAAATTTTCTGTAAAAATACATAATTTAGAATTATGTATAATTCTGTGATTGTCATGGCCCAATAACCCAATTGGATTGGATTATGTGTGTTGTAATTCATAATACTGCGGCCGCTTTGTGGTCAGGCGTGTTGTAAAGTGTTTGCATGACCTACGCGCACACCTATTCTTTAATATTCTAGTTGTAAATAGTTTTAGACTCGAATGTAACTCGAGTTTCAGATTTGTAATGTACAAAAATGGAGCGGTGGAAAGTCCACTTGAAGACGAGCTTACGAGAAGGGTGACGACGACACATGGCGGTCAAAGGAAGCGCTTGGAGAAGCCGCTAGCCTGAGGTTGACCGTCCGATCTTCTCATTGGCTTGAGAAGATCGTAGTAGGGCCATGACTATATCACATTTAATGATATATATATATGTTGATATATATATATATGTATATTTAATTGATTTTGCTTGTATGTATGTGATGCATGCTAGTAGAAAAATGTTTGTATGTATATGATGCATGCTAGGTTAATTTTCTTGTATGTATATGATGCATGCTAGAATAATTAATGTATGTATATGATGCATGCTAATATAGGATAATAAAGGCCTAAATGCGTATAAGATACACATTACGATTAGATTAGATCATAATCGAATCAACTCGAAAATGCCTACCGAGCCTTGATACCCATCACTACCTTGATCATTTGTTGTTGTTGAATCTGCCAAAGCAGAGCAACGCATATTATCTTGGTAGGGTGCGGAGGGACAATCTTGGTCCCGCCTATCACGACTCGGGTTAGAGTAAGCTCAATTAGATTGAGCAAAACTAGTTAACTCAATTGGATCGAGTAGAACTATAGGCATATTCCAATTGTTGGAAAGATAGGTTAAGATCGCATTTACACTAAATCTTGGGCGATTTAGCCAAAGCTAACTCAAGGTCTTTTGTAAATGTGGGTCTTAATCCTATAAACAAGAGTTGCATAGAGATGTAATCGGTAATGTGTTACCCACCGATCGTACTAAGTCTTGGGCGATTTAGCCAAAGCTAACTCAAGACTTAGTATGATGTGGATCTTGTCCCGCAAGAATTATAGCTAGTTTGTATGAATCTAGTAAAAGTGGTTTGACCACATCCATAACTCGATTCTACAAAATTCCTATAATCTAGTGGGAGCATCATTTGATTAAAGGCCTAATTAAATGATAAAAGGAATATGATATTAATTCTCTGCATTGTATGTTGTAGATAACTATGTCGACAAACACGAACACTCTCTCTCTGCGATCTATCCTTGAGAAGGACAAGCTCAATGGAGCAAATTTCCGGATCGCACAGAACTCGAGAATTGTTCTCACCCAAGAAAGGAAGTCAGACGCCCCGAGCCTCATTCCGAGGCACCTCCCGCCAATGCCTCGCGAATGACAAAGATGCTTACAAGAAGCATCAAGATGATGCATTAGATGTGTCATGTCTAATGTCCATGACCATGAACTCTGAGCTTCAGAAGCAACACGAGTTCATGAATGCTTATGATATGGTTGGACATCTTCGTCAACTATATCAAGGACAAGCTATGCATGAGAGATATGAAGTCTCTAAGGCATTATTTGGGTCCAAAATGCAAGAAGGGACTCCCGTAGGTACATATGTACTCAAGATGATTGGGTACGTAGAAAACCTACAAAGGCTGGGATTCCCACTTGGCCAAGAGCTGGCCACTGACCTAATCTTGCAATCTTTGCCACAAGCCTTCAATCAATTTGTCATGAATTATAACATGAATGAAATTGATAAGCCATTGCCTGAAATGCTCAGCATGTTGAGAACTGCAGAGCTTAACCTTAAGAAGGGTAAATCTGACACCATTTTGATGGTGCAGAAGAAGAAAGGCAAGGGCAAGCCTAAAGGTAAGGGAAAGTCCCAAGCCAAGGGCAAAGGCAAAGAACTTAAACCCAAAGGAGGGGTAGCCAAGGAAGGGGCTTGCTTTTCGCAAGGAAGCTGACACTGAAGCGAATCGCAAGGCATACTTGGAAGATCTTAAGAAGAAGAGAAGTGAGACTTCTACTTTAGGTATAAATGTTATAGAAGTCAATCTATCTATTTCTTCATCTTGGGTATTAGATACCGGATGTGCATCTCACATTTGTACCAATGTGCAAGGGCTGAGAAATAGCAGGGCATTGACAAAGGGTGAGGTGGACCTACGAGTAGGCAATGGAGCAAGGGTTGCTGCTGTTGCTGTAGGAACTTATGATCTATCTCTGCCCTCTGGGCTTGTACTAGAATTAGATGAATGTTGTTATGTGCCTGCCTTAACTAAGAACATCATTTCAATTTCTTGTTTGGACAAGAAAGGTTTTTCATTTATAATAAAGAACAAATGTTGTTCAGTTTATTTAAATGATATGTTCTATTGTAGTGCACCTCTAATGAACGGACTCTACTTTCTAGACTTAGAGAGCCCTATCTATAACATAAGTACCAAGAGGTTCAAGTCAAATGAGTTGAACCAAACCTATCTCTGGCATTGTCGCTTAGGTCACATAAATGAGAGTCGCTTATCTCACTCCATAAGGATGGGTCGCTAGACTCATTTGATTTTAAATCATATGACGAGACATATGAGTCTTGCCTTTTAGGCAAGATGACCAAGACTCTTTAGTGGACATATAAAGAGCAACAGATTTGTTAGACTTATACATAGTGATGTATGTGGTCCTTTCAATGTTGCCGCTAGAGGTGGTTACAGGTGTACTTCATTACATTTATGATGACTTCAGAGATATGGTTATGTGTATCTTATGACACATAAATCAACTTTGAAAAGTTCAAAGAATTCAAGAATGAAGTACAAAACCAAATTGGCAAGAGTATTAAGATACTTCGATCGATCGAGGTGGTGAATACCTTAGCCATGAGTTTCGTGACTAACTAGCCGATGAGTGTGGAATTCTATCCCAACTCACTCCTCCCGAACACCACAAAGGGAATGGTGTATCCAAAGGAGGAATCGTGACTTATTAGATATGGTACGATCTATGATGAGTCACACAGATCTTCCTATATCCTTTGGGGATATGCCTGACACAGCACCTTTACCCTTAACCGTGTACCATCCAAGGTCGTGGTAAAGACACCATATACGATATGGACAGGAAAATCCCAAGATGTCTTTTATGAGGATTTGGGGTTGTGAGGCTTACGCTCGACGCCAAGTCTCGCATAAACCGGGACCCAAATCCGATAGGTGCTATTTTGTTGGATATCCCAAGGATACAAAGGATATTACTTCTACATTCCCACAAGACAAAGTGTTTGTGGTAAGACTGGAGTTTTTCTAGAAAGGGATTTTGTTTCTAGAAAACTAGTGGGAGTACCTTCGATCTCAAGAAATTCAAGATAAGGACCATAGCACTGAGGCCTTGATGGAGGTTGAACAGAACCACAAAGTGTTGTGGGTGATGAGGTTGTTGCACAAAGAGTTGTAGAACAACCAATTGCTCAAGTAGACCTACCTCTTCGCAGGTCCGATAGGGTACGCGTCACCGAGAGATACTCATTTCTCTTGTCGACCATGATGACGTTATGCTCATTGAGAATGAGCCTACCTCCTATCAGAAGCCGTGATGAGCCCAGATTCTCGAGAAATGGCTAGACGCCATGAGATCCGAGATGGAATCCATGTACACTAACCAAGTATGGACTTTGGTCGATCCACCTGAAGGGGTCAAACCCATTGGGTGTAAGTGGGTCTTTAGGAGAAAGACTGACATGGATGGACTTACGCATACCTATAAGGGCCGACAGGTGGCTAAAGGTTTCAAGCAAATTCATGGTATTGACTATGATGAAACCTTTTCTCCAAAGGGCGATGTTTAAGTCCATTCGATCTTGCTTGCTATTGGCAAAGATACCACGACATTATGAGATCTGCAGATGGATGTCAAAACCGCGCTTCGAATGGAAACTTACTCGAGGATGTGTACATGACACAACCCGAGGGTTTTATAGATCCACAAAGATAATCGGGAAGGTATGCAAGCCGCAAAGGTCCATTTATGGGCTAAAGCAAGCTTCGAGTTGGAATCTTCGATTCGATGATGCAATCAAGCTTTGGTTTCATCAAGAATGAAGATGAACCTCGTGGTCTACAAGAGGGTTAATGGGAACACAGTTGTGTTCCTTGTATTGTATGTGGATGACATACTACTCATTGGGAATGACATCCCTTCGCTACAGTCTGTGAAGACTTGGCTGGGGACGTGCTTCTCAATGAAGGACTTAGGTGAAGCAGCCTGTATTCTAGGCATAAAGATCTATAGAGATAGATCTAAGAGATTGCTTGGCCTAAGTCAGAGTACATACATTGACACGGTATTACTTCGGTTTGCCATGCAGAATTCCAAGAAAGGACTTCTGCCGATGTCACATGGTGTGAGTCTTTCGAAGACTCAAAGTCCCTCTTCTAGAGAGGAGAGAGACCGCATGGATAAGATCCCTTACGCATCTGCTATAGGATCTATCATGTACGCCATGTTGTGTACTCGTCCTGATGTCTCGTATGCTTTGAGCATGACAAGTAGATACCAGTCAGATCCAGGTGAGCGTCACTGGATAGCAGTCAAGAATATTCTTAAGTACTTAAGAAGGACTAAAGAATATTTCTTGATATTTGGAGGCGATGAGGAGCTAGCTGTAAAGGGTTACAGCGATGCCAGCTTCCAAACTGACCAGGATGATTATAGATCGCAGTCAGGGTTCGTGTTTTGCTTGAATAGGTAGCACTATGAGCTGGAAGAGTTCCAAGCAGGACACAGTTATTGATTCTACAACAGAGGCCGAATATATCGGTGCTTCTATCTCATTCGTGAGATTGTCGATCGAGGAGATGTGAAGATTTGCAGAGTACCCACAGAGGCTAACATCGCAGATCCCTTGACCAAGGCTTTGGCACAGAAAAAGCATGATGGTCACACTAGGTCATTGGGTATTAGATACTACGGTGATTGGCACTAGTGCTAGTGGGAGATTGTTAGTGAAAGCCCTAGAGCCAATCATGTGATGATTGTTGTATGGACTTTATTGTATCATATTCCTATTTATAAAGGCATGGTTATTATATTTACTTGTATTGGTGCCAAATAACTAAATATAATAATGTCCTTGAGTAGTAGGTTCTTATCTATATCAATCGACTGGTTGAATCGATAATGAGATGATATAGAGAACACTACTCTTAATCATTCCTAGTCGAGTATTAACATTCAGGGACAATGTTAATGCATAGAGACTAGCATGTAGGTCAACAAAATGACTTGATCTCACAAGTCATAGATATGAGATATCAAGTTGACACATGGGTATGCATTGGAGAATGTATACTGAATGACCCGCCATGAGAAAGTATCATGGATCGTTATATGAGTGTCATATACTTTCTCATGTGGCTATTAGTATGACTATTAGTCCTTAGGCCTGAAGTCACCATGGTTCCCTACATAAGGAGTTGCATACTTTGGCTTCGTCAAACGTCACCCGTAAATGGGTGGACTATAAAGGCGATTACTGGGTATGTAACGAATTATGCGGAGGGATGTGAGTGATGTAGATGGGATCTATCCCTCCTATATGATGGGGGTGACATCGATATTCTTGATAGAGTGAGACCACGAAGTGCATGGCCATGCCCAAATGAGTCAATATGAGATATTGAGCTCATTTGATTAGAGTGAGTCTACTTAGAGTTCAAGATTTAGATTGTACCGAGGATGACACGGTCTATGCCTCTATCGGTCAATCTAAATGTCAAGGATAGAGGGACATTGTCACATATTGTGAGAGTCACAATTAGTAGTCACAAAGGTGATGTTGGAGCTCAACATTCTTGTAACTTGGGTAGCAATGATGTGTTGCTAGATACCGCTCATTGCTTATGTTCCTAAATCGGTTTAGGGACATTGCCAACGTTACAAGAACCTATTGGGTCACACACATAAGAGCAATTAGATGGAGATTAGGTTCATATGATGAACCATGAGGATTAGGTTCATGGGATGAACCAAATTGGATTAAGAGTAATCCAAATTAGACTAATTGAGTTAGACTCAAGTTGATTCAAGTGTTGAATGAGTCTAATTGAGATTTGATTCATCAAATCAATTTAAATTAATGAATAGAGATTCATTATATTAAATTGACTTGAGTCAAGTGGTTAGATTTGATCAACCATGGGAGATTAGAGGTCAAGTTTGACTTGACTTGAGAGGGAAGATGAAAGGTCAAGTTTGACTTGACCAAATGTCATGTCATGATGATGACTAGGCATGGCCGGCCAATGATGATGCTCCACATCATCATTGACTTGGTCAATTGGTGCCACATCATGAGGGAGACCAAGGGTCATGGGAGTTACATGCATGCATGTAACCCCCCTTCCATGAAGTGGCCGGCCACTTTGGGGTTATTGGGGTGAATTCATTTTCGGTGAGTTACACTCTTAACTTCATCTTCAACCTTGGAACCTTTCCTCTCAAGCTCTCCCTCTCCCATCCCTCTCTTTGGCCGAAATTCCTAAGGGAGTGCTAGCACACTCTAAGGCATTTCTCTCCACCTATTGCTTGTGTGGATACCATAGAGGAGTGTGCACTTGACACTCTCGAGTTCCGGTGAACTTTTGGACGAGCGGGATAAGCGAAGGGCGTCGCTACGAGGGTAACGTTCTAACCTCTTAGATCTAAGGTAGATCTAGGATTTTTGTAAGCACATACATGTAATTATAATTTTTATACTTCGCACGGATCCGTGGCCGGGGGCTTCCGAGGTTTCCGCAACGCAAAAAGCGGTTTTTGCGGCTCAGAAAAACCCAACACCAGGAAACCCGACGACTAGCTGAGGGAGAGATTACCGTCTTCATGGGCAATGCTTCAAAGGTGGCAGCTATTGCAGTGGGAGACGTTTATTTATCTTTTGATAGGAATAAAGTTTTGGTTTTGAGAAATTGTTTTTATGTACCTACTTTTAGAAAGAATTTAATTTCAGTTTCTAAATTGTTTATGGATGGGTATTCTATTTCTTTTAATGACAAAGTGGTTATAAAAAGGAATAGGGAGATTATCTGTTCTGGTACATTGGTTGGCAATTTATATACTCTTGAACCAAAAACTCCCACGATGCATATAGAAATCAATAACTCATCTTCTAAGTCTAATAAGAGAAAAGAACCTTCGCAAATGAACCAAACATATCTTTGGCATCTAAGGCTTGGTCATATTAACCTTAGCAGAATTCAAAGTTTGATAGCTGATGGACCTTTGGGTTCATTAGTGGTGGAGGATCTCCCAACCTGCGAATCTTGCTTGGAAGGTAAAATGACCAAGAGGCCTTTTAAGGCCAAGGGGTATAGAGCCAAAGATGTGTTAGAATTGGTTCATTCTGATTTGTGAGGTCCTTTGTCTATCGAGGCAAGAGGTGGCTTTGAATATGCCGTCTCTTTTATAGGCGATTATTCAAGATATGGATACATTTACTTGATCGCCCAAGTCTGAGATGCTTTGACAAGTTCAAAGAATTCAAAGGGTGATGTGGAGAGCAAATCAAGGTAAAAGTATCAAGACATTCTGATCTGATCGTGGTGGCGAGTACCTCTTGGGAGGTTTAGGAGTTACTTATCAGGTGGGATTCAATCCCAATTATCACTTTGGCACACCCAGTGAGAATGGTGTGGCGGAGGCGAAGGAATAGGACTCTTATGGAGATGGTCGGATCGATGATGAGTTATTACGAGTTACCTAATTCGTGCAGGGGTTTGCTCTGGAAACAACACTTCCATCTAAGTCGGTACCCTCTACTCCCCTGAGTTGTGGGTGGCGAAAGCCTAGTCTAAGACATATTGGATTTGGGGTAGTCCGGCCATGTCTTTGAAGGGAGATCTTTGGTAAGTTGGAATCTAAATGCAATGCGCTTGTTTGTTGGCTACCTAAGGAGCGAAGGGTGGTTTATTCTATAGTCCTAGAGATCGGAAGGTGATCGTGAGTACGAATGCAGTTTCTAGAGGAGGACTATGTGATGAACCACAAGCCCACAGTAGGATTGTTCTTGAGGAGTTGGCGAAGTCCGACTTGATACCACCGGTGAGAAGAGACACCACAAGTCAGCGCACGCGTGTCCGCGAGTATACACGAGGCACCTCGTCGTAGTGGGAGGGTTGTTAGACAACCCGAGAGATTCATGTTTTGGGAGAGTCTTGGACTTAGTCACAGTGAACATGAACTGATCCTGGACATATGGCGAGGCAATCCAAGATAGAGATCACTGTATCTTGGCAAAGAGCGATGAATTCAGAGATAGAATCTATGGATTCTAATCAGGTCTGGGAGCTAGTAGAACCACCCAATGGTGTAAAAACCATTGGATGCAAGTGGATCTACAAGAGAAAGAGAGGAGTAGACGGGAAGGTTGAGACCTTCAAAGCTAGGCTTATTGCGAAAGGGTATACTCAGAAAGAGGGTATCGATTATGAGGAGACCTTTTCACCGGTAGCTATGCTTAAGTCTATTCGGATTCTCTTATCTATAGCTGCTCATATGGATTATGAGATTTGACAGATGGATGTCAAGACAGCTTTCCTTAACGAAAGTCTTGAGGAGAACATCTATATGCGGCAACCAGAAGGATTCATTGCTAAAGGCAAAGAGCATCTTGTATGTAAGCTTAATCGATCCATTTATGGATTGAAGCAAGCTTCTAGATCTTGGAACATCCACTTTGATGAGGTAATCCAGTCCTATGGATTTATTCAAAGTTCGGATGAGCCTTGTGTATACAAGAGATGTGACGGAAATGTAGTGGTGTTTCTTGTACTATACGTAGATGACATTTTGTTAGTTGGCAATAATATCAAAGTGTTATTAGACGTAAGGGTATGGTTGTCCAAACAGTTTGACATGAAGGACTTGGGAGAAGTGGGACACATCCTTGGGATCAAAGTTATAAGGGATCGCAAGAAAAGGATGTTGTGCTTATCTCAAGCTTCATACATTGACACTATCCTTGCTCGTTTTAGCATGCAGAACTCCAAGAAAGGTTTTCTACCTTTTAGGCATGAAGTTCCTTTATCTAAAGAGATGTGTCCCAAAACATCAAAGGAGATAGAGGACATGAAGGTGGTTCCTTATGCTTTGACAGTAGGAAGCCTTATGTATGCTATGCTATGTACGAGGCCGGATATACGCTGCGTTGGCATGGTTAGTAGAATGTGAGTAATCTGGACAGGGACATTGGACTGCGGTAAAGCATATATTGAAGTACCTGAGAAGGACTAGGGATTATATGCTGGTTTACCGGGCAGATCAATTAGTCCCTGTGGGTTACATGGATTCGGATTTCCAATCAGATAGGGACAAGAGTAAGTCTACCTCGGGGTTTGTGTTTACTTTTGGAGGTGGAGCCATAGTATGGAGGAGTGTCAAGCAGAAATGCGTGGCGGACTCTACCATGGAAGCTGAGTATGTGGCATCCTCTGAGGCAGCCAAGGAAGCTGTATGGCTCAGGAACTTCTTGATGGACTTGGATGTGATTCCTGGTTTGCCCAGAACTATCACAATTTATTGTGATAACAGTGGTGCAGTTGCAAACTCGAAGGAACAACGAGCCCATAAGGCGAGTAAACACATAGAGCGCAAGTACCACCTCATACGAGAGATCGTAAAGCGAGGAGAAGTTGCTGTTGCCAAGATTGCATCAGAGGATAACCTGGCGGATCCATTCACTAAGGCCCTTCCAGCGAAAGCATTTGATAGGCATGTGGAGGACATGGGGATCAGATGTATGGCAGAGTGATGACAGCATAGTCTTTTAGTATAAGTGAGAGATTGTTGGAATGTATACTGAAAGCCTAGCTCTTTTTGTATGAATATTTTATTTTGAAATAAGAATCACATGATCATTGTTTCACTTTATATATTTATTATATGTGTGCATATTGTCTAATATTTTACATTGTAGTTAACATGGTGCTTGGTGTGGCACAGCAGATCATGTTATCAGTCCCTTGTAAAATATAAGTAGAGGCTCACAACCAAGATGGTTTTGGACAAACCATTGGCATGGTTGTAGTGTAGCTTGGTATTGTTTTGTCTTGAACATAGAGTTACACTAGTACACTTAGGTGTATTGAGCAGAACTGACATAGAGGTGATTCAATTTAGTACTGACTACATAATTGAATTGGACCTCGGATATTATGTTGTGCATGCTCTTAATCCCGATATAATAACGGGCACATGTACTTAGTATTTATTTCTTTGATTTACCAGAGGGTGAGATTTAGATGGATTAAATCAATATGCCCGGTAAGTTGGGAAATAATATTATTTACATGGTGTGTCATTGATTATAGGAGGAAAACGTGTCCTATATATTAGGTTGATGATGTCCCCTTGAGGAGCTCATAAGGTTCATCATGTAAACCCTGATGGTTGACTTAGTCAACATGATGATAAGGTTGAGTGGTACTACTCGAGGAATTAGATGTTAATTAATTGATGGTCAGTAAATCAATTAATTGACGGACATTCGATATCTTAAACACGGGGAGATTAATGTACAAATAATATATGGAGCCCATATTGATTTATGGGGGTTGGTGAGGTAGTTCAATGATGATCCTCTAGTGGAATGGAACATCATTGATGGATCAAGTTAGTGTGGTTCCGATCCATCGGGTGGCCAAGACCCAACTCCTCCTTATGGTCCCTATCATAGCCTAATATAATCCTTGTGAAGTCTAGATCCAAGAATGTAAAACAAAACCTAGAACCAACGGTTGGGATTAAATCCCTAGATCCGATGGTTAGGATGAAACCCTAGAACCAACGGTTGGGATTAAATACCTAAGATCCGATGGTTAGGATGAAACCCTAGAATCGACGGTTAGGATTAAATCCCTAGAGCCGACGGTTGGGATAAAACCCTAGATCCGACGGTTGGGATGAAATCCTAGATTCGACGGTTGGGATGAAATCCTAGATCCGACGGTTGGGATAAAACCCTAGATCCGACAGTGGAGGTTAAATCCCTAGATCCGACAGTGGAGATTAAAGGAGTCCTAACCCTAACTCTATAAAAGGAAAGGTTAGGGTTGGGCGGCAAGTAAGTGATTTTCGAATTGGGATTAGGGTTTGGAGCAAAAGGTGGGCGGCTAGGGTTTTGGAGCAAAAGAAGTGGGCGGCAACTCTTCCTTCTAGTTGAAGTTGGCCAGCGCCCATCTTCCTTCCATCAACACTTGGCCGGCGCCCATCCTAGAGCCCTCTCCCTTCTTCCTTGGCCGGCGGTTCTCCTTCCATAGGTGGCCGGCATTCATCTTCCTCCCTTCATCCTAGAGTGGCCGGCGGCAACACTTCTTGAAGTTGGCCGGCGGTTGCACCAAATTCCCTAATTTTGTGGCCGGTTCTAGATAGGAAGGTATTTGTTGTTTCTTCTCTTTGTTCGCAGCGGACATGGTAGAGAAGAAAGCGATCTAGAAGGCTTCTACTCATGGAGGATCTTCGTCCACACGTCGTCCACGAGAAGGATAAGACATACGATAGAAGATCGTGAGGTATAAAGTTATTTTAACTTTATTTACAGATCTGAGCTTGTTCTTTTATGTTTTGATTATGCATGTGTGAATAAGTAAATATATTGTATAATCATGGACCCCGAAGACAAACACAAAAACCGGCGATCCGTCCGTCGTCTCTTCCGCGGCTAACCAACTAGAAGAGTTATGTTGCTTGAACAACTAGTTTGTTCAAGCGACCACTCAAGTTGTTAGCACAACGACGAAATGGTGTTGCTAAGAAAGCTCATCCCATCCGGATTAATCCTTTCATTAGTGAAAATTTTAATCCGGGGACATGGGAGCCAATGAGCCTCCGAAGCGACTCCCTTCAAATATAATGGCGATCACTAAGTAAGTAATGAATTATGCGGAGGGATGTGAGTGATGTAGATGGGATCTATCCGTCCCATATGACGGGAGTGATATCTTTGGCCTCTTGATAGAGTAGGACCACGAAATGCATGACCATGCTCAAATGAGTCAATATGAGATATTGAGCTCATTTGTTTGAGTGAGTCTACTTGGGGATCAAGAAACATAAAGATTGATAAGAGGGTGACACGGTCTATGCCTCATTGATCGATCTGAGATATCAAGGATAGAAGGACACTGTCATATGATAATAGTCACGGAAGAGGTTGTTGGATCTCGACATTCTCATCACTTGGGTAGCAATGATGTATTGCTAGATGCCGCTCATTGCTTATGTATCTAAAATGGATTTGGATACATTGCCAACGTTATGAGAGCCTATAGGGTCACACACAAAGAACATATTATTTTGGAGAGGAAATCATTTTGGTTTGACTAAAATGAATTATTAGTTAATTGGATTAATTAGAATGAGTAAGACTCATTACTTGGCTAAATTTGAGTTGGACTCAAATTGGTTTATATTGAGTTAGACTCAAGTCAAACCAAGAGAAGAAGGCTAAAATGAATAATACAGGAATTAATAAATGGGGTTTTAAATGGGATTTAAAACTCATTAATGTGCATTTAATGAGCATTAATTGACTTCCTTTCTTTTACCATGGAGAATAAGGAAGTGCATTTAATGTCTCATTAAGGTGTATTATTGTGGCTTCTTCTTCTTCAACATGGACAATGAAAAATAAATCAGATTTTTATTTTTCGTTCACAACACAAGAGGGCCAAGTACCGAGTGGAAAAGTGAGACCTTGGAGTGGTTGCTAGCACAACCGAAAGGGCTTACCTCTTCTCTGTTAGTAATATATGAGAGATGTCCTAAGGCAATCGCCTTATGTATGAACCATTTATATGATAAATGAAGATTCACTATTTGAGTATACATGTTTAATGTATTTGATTGGATCTTAAACTCATTTACTGAATGTCCACGATACGATTCACAGCATGAGAGGATTTGTGATTGGATCACAACTAGTGAGTATCTCTACATGTGTAATTGTGATGTATCGGAATTATCCCTAGTCGATGAATTGATGGATTTGGACACCATCAATTCTGTCGAGACTAGCACGAGGTATACTCCTTGGTGTATCCAAGCAGCTGATTCTCACTGGCTGGAGACATTGTGATGTCCGGAGTTAATCGTGGATGCTAGTTATGGTAACTAGTTCATTGGAGTGACCGGTAGTAAGACTTCATATGGTTCTCTGCATATATAGATATGTCAATGAAGTTCTTCTGTGGCTTAAGTGCGATGTTCCTTTGACTTGCGGTATTCAAGTCATCTTGATCATGGAGACTTATGCTTTGACATCTTAAGCAAACATCTCTAAGGAGATGTGGACCCGGGATGATTGGGTATAAGTCGAAGTGATCGAAGGTGTTTGAATAGCCTATAAAGGATTCACCACTCCTTGCGAGGAGATGTATACCCATGGCCTCTCGTCGGATTGTTACTAAAGTCTTTGGCCAAAGCAATACATGTTTAGAGTAAGGTACTCTTCGATACATGTGGAGTAACTAGAATCTGGGGACGAGGAAATGATACTTGGGCTAGGTGTGACGTAGTCGACCTAGTGGGGTGACACAATAGACCATGTCACGAACCAAGTGGGTATAAGATGAGTGAAGGGAATGGGGCACGATTCATTCGAGCATCAAGGGTTTCGTAAATAGTTACGGATCAACCGTTGATCTTTTCGGTTAATTGGGGATCATGATGTACTACTAGGTGCCACTCATGATCGTTCTATAATTAATGGTTAATTATAGACGGCCAACATAAACCGAGAACCTATTTGGTCACACGCACAACGAGTGTAATCCAAAGGATTTAAAACGAGCTTGAGAATGGGATTCTCAGACCGAGAGAAACTATGTTTGGTTGGACCAAACATAAAGCGAGCATGAAATTGTTTCAGTCGCAATGGAAGCGTGGATGGGCTGCGTCTTATGAAGACGTAATGGATGGACCAAAATGGTTTGGTTCTAATCCAATGGATAAGAATAAACCAAAGGGTTTGGTTTATTTTAAACGAATGAACCAAAAGTTGGTTCGGTTCGTTTTAACTTAAAATAAACCATTATGGTTTGGTTTATTTTAACTTATCTTAATGGAGCGGGTTAACGGGCTTTATGGATATGATCCATTAACCATTAAGAGAATTAGTTCTCTATAAAAGTGGGCTTAAGGGATTGTTAAACCCTAATTAATCAAAACCCTAGCCTCCCCCCTTGTGTTGCCGCCCACCCTTGTTGAAGGATTTCGGCGCCAACCCAAAGAGCAGCCACCGCCCAGCTTGTGTGCAGCCGTCCAAGTCGTTGTCGGCGTCCAAGCTCCAGCCGGTGAACCTCCGGCGACCCTCCGGTGATCCCCTATAGGTTTGGCATCAAGGTGAGTTTTTCTCTCCTTGTTTTGGCCGGCGCCTATCTCCTCCACCAAGCTGTCCAGTTTTCTGGACAGCTTCTTCTCCTCTCGTCTGAGCGTCGTTTGGACGACGGTTAGTGCTCCGACAGCGGCTAACATACCGGGGATTTGATCTCCGGTAATCCTCTGAGGTGGAGGACGAAGGATTCGTCAATCGGTTGACGAATACCTCTCCGGAGAAGCAAGTCTTGAGGACTTGTTTTAGGTCCGAATTTGGATTCGGATCGTGATCATCTCTCGATCACGTCGTCTTCAACACGAGGCTAGTAACCCGTACGAAGACGAAGCTCGTGGCTTGGCGAAGTCATCCCGAGGAGCTCGGCGTGGATACGGATAGAGACGATTCTTACGAGAATCATTCCGGTTGATGCCGTTCCCGCTACACGTCATACGGAAGGTATAACGTAGTTTAAATTTCCTTTTATTGCAATTTTAATTTACGGTTATGTCTACACTTGTTGTAAAAGCATGCGTGTGTTGTGTGTGTTGTAATAAATATAGATTTATTATTTTTTAATTGCTTCCGCTGTGCTCATGTTTACGAAACATGATCGAACACACACACGCCGCGGTGCCGGAAACCCAACAGTGGTATCAGAGCCCAGGTTGTGTTTCGACATAATCGTAAAAATGGTTTTGCGATAGTCATAATGTATTTCTGGAAGTTTTCTAAATTTTGGAAATTTAGAAGTATTTATGGAAATTTTTCAATTTTGGAAAGTCTAGAAGTATTTATGGAAATCTTCCACTTTTGGAAAGTTGAAAGTATTTATGGAAATTGATATTTTCCATAAATAAAATATTTGATTAGATTCTGGAAATTTGTTTCCTAATTTAATCATGATTTGATTTGGGAAATCAAATCTTAAAATATTTTATTTCCATAAGTAGTTTTAATGATTTAGGAAATTGGTTTCTTAAATAGATTTTCCTTAATCAAATAATTCCATGAATAAAATATGTGATTAGATTTGGAAATTTGTTTCCTAATTTAATTATGATTTGATTTGGAGAATCAAATCTTAAACATATTTTATTTCCATAAATAGTTATGACATATAAGGAAATTATATACATGACATAATTGTATGCCATGTAATTGCATTAGATGCATAACATTATGCCATGCGTATCGTGACATGTAGATGTATGCCATGTATGCCATGCCATGTAGATAATAGTTATTTGCATGCAAAGAGGATGAGACATAAAAACCCTTAATCAATATTAGAGCCTACACCTTCCATTAATATGGTTAGAACCAGAGTTCTGTTTCTTGTTTGGGTTGTTGGACTCTCTCGAACAGAACATGTTCAAACCATGGAATAGTTTAATACTAATATGGTAAGAGTCAGAGGTCAATCGTTAGCTTTGGTTGTTGGACTCTCTCCAAGCTGGGCTAATTGGTTGAATGCGCTCTAACCATATTAAAACTATTCTTGATTAATGGGTTGGCTTTAACCTGGAGCATCGGCTTGTTGGACTCTCTCCAAGGTCGATGTTAAGGGAGGTGAAGTTGGGTGCTATGCATAAGATGCATACTTGTTAATGTGTTAACAACCCAATGTATGTGTGAACATTCAATTAGTTGATAGCACATTGTGATAGTTGCATATACGTGATATGCAATCGGTATAGATGATACCTACCGTCGTAGCTATGAATGGCTTGTTGGACTCTCTCAAAGGTTATTCATAACTATGATGGATATCAACCAATACGGAGATGAACATACAATCTCCAAGTGATTTTGAGGTTTTTGAATTTGAAAAATGAATGGGATTTATAAATGTATATTGATGCATTTTAAATCGTTTTCTCATATATGCTCGTTTTGTATTTCTAGGTCAATAAATTGATCATGACGTCTTTGAATTTGCGCACTATTTTGGATTCGAACAAACTGACTGGGCCTAACTTCCTGGACTGGCTTAGAAACCTGAGAATTGTTCTCAAGGCGGAAAAGCTTGCATATGTCCTTGAAGAGCCTCTTCCTGACCGTCCTAAGGACAATGCAACCTGCACAAATGTTGGTCTATCGAAGCATGTGGCGATTCTCGAAATGGCGAGTTGCATCATGCTAGCGGCGATGGTACCTGAGCTGCAGAAGCTGCATGAGCATATGGATGCTAACACTATGGTCTTCCATCTTCATGAGTTGTTCGATGAGCAAGCGAGATCCGAAAGGTTCGAGGTCTCTAGGCTCCTCTTCACCACGAAGATGCAAGAAGGTTAGAGTCGCTTTTGTGCTAAAGATGAACGGGTACATCGAGCGGCTAGCTACCCTCGGTTTTGTGATGGATCATGAGTTAAGTATTGACTTAATTCTACATTGTTTGCCCAAGAGTTTCTCGCAATTTGTGATGAACTATCGGATGAACAAATTGGAATCCACCATTCCCGAGCTCCTCAATATGTCAAGACGGAGCCTTCGTGAAGCATGAGGAGAAGGCGGTTCTGTTAGTTGATTCCTCAAAGAAAGGTTCTAAGAGGAAGGCAAAAGAACAGAAGAAAGGAAAGAAAAAGGCAAAGAAGGCGGAACCAGCGCAAAAGGGCACTTGCCATCACTATGGCAAGGAAGGCCACTGGCGAAGAAACTGCAAGATTTATCTTGAGTCCATGAAGAAGAAGAAGGCATCCGATGCCCCATCCTCTTCAGGTATCTTCGTTATTGATTGTCATTCTATTTCCTTAGACACTTGGGTATTGGATACTGGGTGTGGCTCACATATATGTAATGACATACAGGGGCTAAGGAATAGAAGAAGACTTGTCAGAGGGGAGTCAAATTTGCGAGTTGGCAATGGAGCAAAGGTTGTCGCTACGCCATCTCGGAACTTATTTGTCAAGCTCCTAGTGGACTAGTCTTGAATCGGACAATTGCTATTATGTTCCTTCTCTAATAAAGAACATTGTTTCTATTTCCTGCTTAAATAGAAATGGTTTCCATTTAACGTTTAGTAACAATTGTTGTTATATAACTTTGAATGGCGTACTTTATGGAACTGGAACTTTGAGTAATGGCATTTATACGTTGGACGTATCCAGTGACATCTTCAATATCGAAGCGAGCAACACGCGTGCTCGAAAGGATAATCACATAGACTCCTATATGTGGCATTGTCGTCTTGGCCATATAAGCAAGAAACGCATGTCCGAATTACACCGATGTGGAATTCTGGAATCGTTTGAATTGGATTCATACGATACATGCGAATCATGCTTAAAAGGCAAGATGACTAAGTTACCTTTTACGGGAAAAGGTGAACGAGTGGGAGAGTTACTAGGTTTAGTACATACTGATGTATGTGGACCTATGTCAACTCAAGCATTAGGAGGCTATAGCTACTTCATTACCTTCACCGATGATCACTCACGGTTTGGGTATGTGTTCTTGATGAAACACAAGTCTGAAGCCTTTGAAAGGTTCAAAGAATTCAGAAATGAAGTAGAGAAACAACATGACAAAAGTATTAAAATACTTCGATCGGATCGAGGTGGTGAATACTTAAGTCAAGAGTTTCTTGATTATCTAAGATACAATGGCATATTGTCTCAATGGACTCCGCCCTATACACCACAGCATAATGGTGTATCTGAGAGGCGTAACCGGACCTTGTTGGACATGGTCAGGTCAATGATGAATCATGCGACTCTTCCCAAGTCCTTTTGGGGTTATGCACTTCAGACAGCTGTTTACTTGTTAAACAGAATGTCTACCAAGGTAGTCTCAACTACTCCATATGAGATATGGAATGGTAAGAAACCTCATGTATCTTACTTGAAGATATGGGGTTGTCCTGCTTATGTAAGCGGTTTGTATCGCATAAATCGATGCTAAGTCCGATAAATGTCTATTTATTGGATACCCTAAGGAAACAAGGGGTTACCAATTCTATCATCCTGTGGAACAAAAGGTGTTTGTTTCAAGGCATGCTGTGTTTCTAGAGAAAGAGTTTCTCTTGCAAGAAAACAGTGGGAGTGTCGTAGAGCTTGAGGAAACTCGAGATACTCAAATAGACATTGATGAGATACCTGGTGAAGCACAACAGCCGATAACTCATAGTGATGAGCAATCTTTGGACCTCTATCAGAACACCACATCTTCGTAGATCTGGTAGAACACGCAACATTCCTGAGAGATATGGATTTCTCATAAGTGAATCGAACGACGTGTTACTCATTGATGATGAGGAGCCTACCAGTTATGAAGAAGTGCTGACAAGTTCAGAAAGGGATAAATGGCTTGATGCCATGAAGTCGGAAATGGATTCCATGTATGAAAACCAAGTTTGGAACTTGGTTGACCCACCTGAAGGCATCAAGCCTATAGGGTGCAAGTGGGTTTTCAAGAGGAAAACCGACATGGATGGTAATGTGATTACCTATAAGGCTAGATTGGTGGCAAAAGGATATCGTCAAAAGCAAGGTGTTGATTATGACGAAACCTATTCGCATGTAGCTATGCTTAAATCCATTCGGATGCTCCTGGCCATAGCGGCTCATTATGATTATGAGATATGGCAGATGGATGTGAAAACAGCTTTCCTTAATGGAAACCTGCTCGAGGACGTGTATATGATACAACCTGAGGGTTTCACATCGGTTGATAAAACCAAGGTATGCAAATTGCGACGATCCATTTATGGATTGAAGCAAGCATCCAGGAGCTGGAATATCCGTTTTGATGAGACGATCAAAAAGTTTGATTTCTCACAAAATCCAGATGAACCTTGTGTGTACAAGAAGGTTAGTGGGAGTGCAGTCGTGTTCCTAGTATTGTATGTCGATGACATATTACTTATAGGAAACGATGTGTCAATCTTACAGTCAGTTAAGGTTTGGTTATCCAAGACATTCTCCATGAAAGACCTGGGAGAAGCAACCTATATCCTTGGGATTAAGATCTATAGAGATAGATCGAAACGGTTGCTTGGTCTTTCGCAGTCTACATATATAGACCGAGTGCTAAAGAGGTTTAGCATGTCGGAATCCAAGAAAGGTTATCTGCCCATCAGGCATGGGGTACACCTTTCGAAGTCTATGTGTCCGCGTACGAAGACGAGAGGATTTGCATGAGTAAGATTCCCTATGCATCCGCAATAGGATCTATCATGTATGCTATGTTATGTACGAGGCCCGATGTATCGTACGCTCTGAGTGTCACGAGCAGATACCAATCCGATCCAGGAATGGATCATTGGGCGGCTGTTAAGACAATCCTTAAGTACTTGAGAAGAACTAAGGATGTGTTCCTAATATATGGAGAAGGGTACATGGTGATACGTGGGTATACGGATGCCAGATCCACACAGACAAGGATGATTCCATGTCTTAGTCTGGGTATGTATTCACCTAGAATGGAGGCGCAATAAGTTGGAAAGGTTCCAAGCTTGACACTATAGCGGATTCTGCCACTAAGGCAGAATACGTTGCAGCTTTGGAAGCAGCAAAGGAAGCGGTTTGGATCAAGTAGTTCATCTATGAACTTGATGTGGTCTCATCAATGATCCAAACATGTGCTTCGCTGCTATCATCTTATCAGAGAGATCATAAGTAGGAACGAAATACAAATCGAGAAAATTCCCACTGAAAGGAACTTAGCGGATCCTTTGACTAAAGCATTACCTCAAAGTAAGTTTGAGGGTCATGTTAGAGCTTATGGTATTAGATACCGTAGCGATTGGCATTAGGCCAAGTGGGAGTCTGTTAGTAATATATGAGAGATGTCCTAAGGCAATCGCCTTATGTATGAACCATTTATATGATAAATGAAGATTCACTATTTGAGTATACATGTTTAATGTATATGATTGGATCTTAAACTCATTTACTGAATGTCCACGATACGATTCACAGCATGAGAGGATTTGTGATTGGATCACAACTAGTGAGTATCTCTACATGTGTAATTGTGATGTATCGGAATTATCCCTAGTCGATGAATTGATGGATTTGGACACCATCAATTCTGTCGAGACTAGCACGAGGTATACTCCTTGGTGTATCCAAGCGGTGATTCTCACCGGGCCGAGACATTGTGATGTCCGAGTTAATCGTGGATGCTAGTTATGGTAACTAGTTCATTGGAGTGACCAGTAAGACTTCATATGGTTCTCTGCATATAGATATGTCAATGAAGTTCTTACTGTGGCTTAAGTGCGATGTTCCTTTGACTTGCGGTATTCAAGTCATCTTGATCATGGAGACTTATGCTTTGACATCTTAAGCAAACATCTCTAAGGAGATGTGGACCCGGGATGATTGGGTATAAGTCAAAGTGATCGAAGGTGTTTGAATAGCCTATAAAGGATTCACCACTCCTTGCGAGGAGATGTATACCCATGGCCTCTCGTCGGATTGTTACTAAAGTCTTTGGCCAAAGCAATACATGTTTAGAGTAAGGTACTCTTCGATACATGTGGAGTAACTAGAATCCGTAGGACGAGGAAATGATACTTGGGCTAGGTGTGACGTAGTCAGCCTAGTGGGGACTGACACAATAGACCATGTCCTGAACCAAGTGGGTATAAGATGAGTGAAGGGAATGGGGCACGATTCATTCGAGCTACTGAAGGGTTTCAGAAATAGTTCTGGATCAACCGTTGATCTTTTCGGTTAATTGGGGATCATGATGTACTACTAGGTGCCACTCATGATCGTTCTATAATTAATGGTTAATTATAGACGGCCAACATAAACCGAGAACCTATTTGGTCACACGCACAACGAGTGTAATCCAAAGGATTTTAAACGAGCTTGAGAATGGGATTCTCAGACCGAGAGAAACTATGTTTGGTTGGACCAAACATAAAGCGAGCATGAAATTGTTTCAGTCGCAATGGAAGCGTGGATGGGCCGTGTCTTATGAAGACATAATGGATGGACCAAAATGGTTTGGTTCTAATCCAATGGATAAGAATAAACCAAAGGGTTTGGTTTATTTTAAACGGATGAACCAAAAGTTGGTTCGGTTCGTTTTAACTTAAAATAAACCATTATGGTTTGGTTTATTTTAACTTATCTTAATGGAGCGGGTTAACGGGCTTTATGGATATGATCCATTAACCATTAAGAGAATTAGTTCTCTATAAAAGTGGGCTTAAGGGATTGTTAAACCCTAATTAATCAAAACCCTAGCCTCCCCCTTGTGTTGCCGCCACCCTTGTTGAAGGATTTGGCGCCAACCCAAAGAGCACCACCGCCCAGCTTGTGCAGCCGTCCAAGTCGTTGTCGGCGTCAAGCTCCAGTAGGTGAACCTCCGGCGACCCTCCGGTGATCCCCTATAGGTTTGGCATCAAGGTGAGTTTTTCTCCTTGTTTTGGCGGCGCTATCTCTCCTCCACCAACCTGTCCCGTTTTCTGGCCAGCTTCTTCTCCTCTCGTCGGAGCGTCGTTTGGCGGACGGTTAGTGCGCCGACAGCGGCTAACATACCGGGGATTTGATCTCCGGTAATCCTCTGAGGTGGAGGACGAAGGATTCGTCAATCGGTTGACGAATACCTCTCCGGAGAAGCAAGTCTTGAGGACTTGTTTTAGGTCCGAATTTGGATTCGGACCGTGATCATCTCTCGATCACGTCGTCTTCAACACGAGGCTAGTAACCCGTACGAAGACGAAGCTCGTGGCTTGGCGAAGTCATCCCGAGGAGCTCGGCGTGGATACGGATAGAGACGATTCTTACGAGAATCGTTCCGGTTGATGCCGTTCCCGCTACACGTCATACGGAAGGTATAACGTAGTTTAAATTTCCTTTTATTGCAATTTTAATTTACGGTTATGTCTACACTTGTTGTAAAAGCATGCGTGTGTTGTGTGTGTTGTAATAAATATAGATTTATTATTTTTTAATTGCTTCCGCTGTGCTCATGTTTACGAAACATGATCGAACACACACACGCCGCGGTGCCGGAAACCCAACATTCTCTCCAAGATCGTGTGTGTGTGCACCGTAGAGGCGTGGACATTCTGACCACGCTGAGATCCGCAAGTGTTGCTGACTGGAATTCGAAGGGCACGCTTCGAAGGTAATCTCGATTCCTATAGGATAGAATCGATAATTGAAATGAGTATATTTTTTTTGCTTGGATCTCTGGAGGGATCCTAAGTTTTCCACTGCGAATTTTGTTTATCGCTCGGGATCCCTACAGTGGTATTAGAGCCACTTGTTAAAAAAAAATTTACACATTTTTTTTAGATGTTTTATGTGATATAAACATGAGATTAGTTTTATTTTGTTTTTTTTGCCGACTCGGTATATGTCCGAGTTGATTTAGACAAGCAGATAGTCTACCGAGTGGGCTGAATTAAGTCGGATGGTGCCGACTCGGTCTATGTCCGAGTTGATTTAGCCAAGCAGATAGTCTGCCGAGTGGGCTGAATCAAGTCGGATGGTGCCGACTCCGCCTGTGTCCGAGTTGATTCAGCCAAGCAGATGGTCTTCCAAGTGGGCTGGTTCAAGTCGGACGGTGTCGAACACACCTGGCCATCTGGAGGTAGCGGGACCGCCGTGGTGTTGCGGCTAATGGGCATAGCGGCTTAAAAATTGCACATAATAAAACTGATAAATAAAATAATTTATTAAATCATTGTGAATGATTTGTATATGGTGCATGGTTATGGCCTAGGACCCAATATGATTGTGGTTATGTGTTGTAATTCATAATACGGCCTGCGTGCCGTCATATGTTTGTGGGTGTTGTATTTTTTTTTACACGGCCTGCGTGTCGTGCCTTCACTTCTATTTTCTAGTTGTAAAATAGATTTAGACTCGAATGTAACTCGAGTATTCTCATTTTGTAATGTACAAAATAAATAAGCAATGAAGGTCTATTGAAGGTGGAAGTGTTACAAGGACGATGCTGACAACACATGCTGACCAAAGGAAGCGCTTGGAAAAGATGCTATCCCTAGGGTAACCAATCGATTTTCTCATTGGCTTGAGAAATCGTAGAATAAGGGCCATAACCATGTCACGTTTAGCGTATATGTGATATATTTTGTGTGTATGTGATGCATGCTAGATAATATGTTATCTTAAAATTAAGTCAAATGAATATGCCTACCAAAGTTTGGTACTCATAAACTACCTCGATCATTTGTGTTGGGTTTGCCAAAGCAAAGTAGCGCATTTTATCTTGGTAGAGTGCGAGAGGACAATTGTGATGTCCTGCTATCAAACTTTGGATGAAACTTCACTAAGTGTCTCAATTAGATTGAGAAATACTTAGAGGCATTTCCTAATAGTTAGGAGACACGGATAAGAGAACATTTATACTAAGTCTTGGGCGATTAGCCAAAGCTAACTCAAGATGATGTATAATGTGAATCTTGATCCTTTATTCCAAGAGTTGCATACGATGCAATTGGTAAAATGTTACCTACCTAGTGATACTAAATCTTGGGCGATTAGCCAAAGCTAACTCAAGGTGAGATATGATGTGGATCTTGTCCCACATGAACTTGAAGCTCAATAGAACTGGTATGACTAGCTCCTATTGAAGCTAAGGGAATCAGTGGGAGTCTCATTTAATTAAAGGCCTAATTAAATGATTTCAAATATAATACTCATTTCTGCATATCATTTCTGTTGTAGATTACTATGTCTTCAAATACGTCAAATACCCTCTCTCTGCGATCGGTCCTTGAGAAGGACAAGCTCAATGGAGCAAACTTCATTGACTGGTTCAGAAATTTGAGAATAGTTCTCAAACAGGAGCGAAAACTCTATGTCCTAGAGCAACCCATTCCTGAACCACCCGCTAATAATGCTACTCGTGCAGATAAGGATGCATACAAGAAGCATCAAGATGATGCATTAGATGCATCATGCCTTATGCTTGCAACCATGAACTCTGAGCTTCAAAAGCAACATGAGAACATGGATGCCTTCGATATGGTTGCACACTTGAAGCAACTATATCAAGGGAAGGCGAGGCACAAGAGATCTGAGGTATCTAAGGCATTATTTTCATGCAAAATGCAAGAAGGAACACCCGTAGGAACTCATGTACTCAAGATGATTGGGTATGTTGAGAACCTTGAAAGATTGGGGTTTCCTTTAGGCCAAGAGTTGGCCACTGACCTTATTCTATATTGGCTGCCTAGAAGCTTTAGTCAATTTGTCATGAATTATTACATGAGCGAAATTGACAAACCATTGCCTAAGCTCTTAAGCATGTTAAGAACTGCTGAGAGCAATCTTAAGAAGATGCATCCTGGTACTAATGATGTACTTATGGTTAAAAAGGGCAAGGGTAAGAAAAAGTATAAAGGCAAGGGTAAGACCCAGAATAAAGATAAGGACAAAGCATTGAAGCCTAAAGGTGGGGTGGCCATGGAAGGGACTTGCTTCCACTGCAAGAAAGCTGGACATTGGAAGAGGAACTGCAAAAAGTACCTCGAGGAAGTTCAGAAGAAGAAAGGAAGTGAGACTTCCACTTCAGGTATACATGTTATAGAAGTCAATCTATCTATTTCTTCCTCATGGGTATTGGATACCGGTTGTGCTTCTCACATTTGTACCAATGTGCAGGGCTTGAGAAGAAGTAGATCTTTGACAAAAGGAGAAGTGGACCTACGTGTTGGCAATGGAGCAAGAGTTGCTGCTATAGCTGTAGGAACATATTCCTTATCATTACCCAGTGGTTTAATTCTAGAACTTGAAGAGTGTTATTTCAGCACTGCAATAACTAAAAACATTATGTCTATATCTTGTTTGGATAAGAAAGGTTTTTCATTTATAATTAAGGACAAGTGTTGTTCTGTATATTTAAATGAAATGTTCTATTACAGTGCACACTTGATGAATGGACTCTATGTTCTAGACCTTGAAAACTCAGTCTATAACATAAATACCAAACGATTCAAATCTAATCATTTGAATCAAACATATCTTGGCATTGTCGCTGGGTCACATAAATGAGAGTCGATAGCCCCTCCATAAGGATGGATTCTTTGGACTCATTTGATTTTGAATCATATGAGGTATGTGAATCTTGTCTTTTAGGCAAGATGACCAAGACTCCATTTAGTGGACAAGGCGAACGAGCGACAGATTTGTTAGGCCTCATACATAGTGATGTATGCGGTCCTTTCAAAGTCGACGGAGGAGGTTATCGATGCCGTCACATTTACTGATGATTTCAGTAGATATGGATATGTGTATCTTATGAGACACAAATCAGAATCCTTTGAAAAGTCCAAAGAATTCAAGAATGAAGTATAGAACCAACTTGGTAAGAGTATTAAGATGCTTCGATCAGATCGAGGTGGGGAATACCTAAGCCAAGAGTTTAGTGACTATCTAGTTGAGTTTGGGATAAGATCTCAGCTCACTCCACCTGGAACACCACAGTTGAATGGTGTATCTGAGAGGAGAAATCGTACTCTATTATATATGGCACGATCAATGATAAGTCATACAGAACTTCCTCCTTCCTTCTGGGGATATGCTTTAGAGACCGCCGCTTTCACACTTAACCGTGTTCCTTCTAAGGCAGTCGTAAAGACACCATATGAGATATGGACTGGGAAGAGTCCCAAGATGTCTTTTATGAAGATTTGGGGTTGTGAGACTTACGTACGACGTCAAGTATCAGATAAACTAGGCCCCAAATCAGATAGATGCTATTTCATTGGATATCCCAAGGAAACTAAGGGATATTACTTTTACAACCCCACACAAGGCAAAGTGTTTGTTGCCAGAAATGGTGTTTTTCTAGAAAGCGAATTTATTTCTAAAAAAAATAAGTGGGAGTAAAATTGATCTTGAAGAAGTTCAAGATACACAAAATAGCACTGATACCTTAATGGAACAAGAACAGTCATCTCAAGGAGTTGTGATACAACCTGTTCAGGTAGACCAAGCTCTGCGCAGGTCTGATAGGATACGTCATCAACCTGAGAGATATTCTTTTCTCTTTGATGATAACGATGGTATCATGCTTGATGAGCCGACATCCTATCAGGAAGCTGTAATGAGCCCAGATTCTGAGAAATGGCTCGAGGCCATGAGATCCGAAATAGAATCCATGTACACTAACCAAGTCTGGACTTTGGTTGATCCACCTGAAGGGGTCAAACCCATTGGGTGTAAGTGGGTCTTTAGGAGAAAGACTGACATGGAAGGTAATGTGCATACCTATAAAGGGCGATTGGTAGCAAAAGGATTCAAGCAGATTCATGGTATTGACTATGATGAAACCTTTTCTCCAGTTGCGATGCTCAAATCCATTCGGATCATGCTTGCTATTGCAGCTTACTATGACTATGAGATATGGCAGATGGATGTCAAAACATCATTTCTTAACGGAAATCTACTCGAGGATGTGTATATGACACAACCTGAGGGTTTTGTCAATCCAAAGGATGCTGGAAAGGTTTGTAAGTTGCATAGGTCCATTTATGGTTTAAAGCAAGCTTCTAGAAGCTGGAATCTTCGTTTCGATAATGCGATCAAAATGTTTGGTTTCATTAAAAATGAAGATGAACCTTGTGTCTACAAGAAGGTTAGTGGGAGCTCAATTGTTTTCCTCATATTGTATGTAGATGACATACTGCTCATTGGAAATGATATCCCTATGCTGCATTCTATGAAGACTTGGCTTGGGAATTGTTTTTCAATGAAAGACTTAGGTGAAGCAGCCTATATTCTAGGCATCAAGTGTTGGTGCAGTGAGGCACCGAAATCGAACCTGTGTTTTGATTATAGCAAAGACACAAAAGTTAAGTCTATTTTGTTTTCTCACGAGCTGAATCGAGTGTGCAGAAGATTGATATAGCTGGAGCTGAAGGCTAGCGACACCCGGAGGAAGCCGCGGTGGTCGGGCGATACTCGAGTTACTTCGGAGGGAGCCGAAGGAATCGAGTGGAAGGCCGGAAGCAAAAGCGACACGTAAGTATCGAGGTAAGCTCGTGTGTGCGAGAGTAAGTAAGGTCGTATCCTCTTTACGGGGATGATCTTAAGCGTAGATCCGACCAAAGACATCTTATAGATGGTCTAGGTCGAGATCAGATGGTCAACGACCATCGAAATTATGTTTTTATTGAGCTAACTTTGACTTGCAGCAAGCATCGCCACGGCTGGAGGACTCATTGCCGTGTATCGCCGATCGCCGAGAAGGTTATCGAATCGTCGATCGCCGATCGATGATGATCAGCCGATCGATGGTCAATGATCGATCGATTCGGGGTCTTCAACCAATCACAAATGGACACCAAACCGCTTTGAGGTGGAGTGATAAGCCTTGACTCCTCGACGATCATTGACCATCACGACCGATGGCCATCATCACCGATCGATGGCGATCACCGATTGATAACCTTCGCAATGATCGATACACTACAATGAGTCCTCCGGCGTCGGCAGATCGATGCTTGCCGCAAGTCATGCTAGCTCAATAAAACATAATTTCGATGGTCGTTGACCATCCGATCTCGACCCAGACCATCTATAAGATGTCTTTGGTCGGATCTACGCTAAGATCATCCCCGCAAAGAGGATACGACCTTACTTACTCGCACACACGAGCTTACCTCGATACTTACGTGTCGCTTTGCTTCGGCCTTCCACTCGATTCCTTCGCCTCCGGCGTAACTCGAGTATCGCCTGACCACCGCGCTTCCTCCGGTGTCGCTAGCCTTCACTCCAGCCTATATCAATCTTCTGCAGACACTTGATTCAAATGAGAAAACAAAATAGACTTAACTTTGTGTCTTTGCTATAATCAAAACACGTTCGATTTCGTCCTCACCGCACTAACAATCTCCCCCTTTTGATATATGGCAAAAACACACAAAGTTAAGGAAATTAAGTGCATGAAACAAGAAAGACAAGAAGCAAAAGTAGGAGTAGTAAAAATATTTCTCAAGTTCTCCCTTAGAGGAACCCTCCTCGAGGGGGTGAGTACTTGAAAAAACTTTTAGCTCTCCAAACACAAAAGATAATGAGTTAAGTAAATGACATTACTTAACTTAGGCTTCTTAGAGTCAAAAATAAGTGCAAGTTAAGTAATCAAAAGTTAAGTCAAAAGGTTAATTATTCAAAAGGTTTAACTTTTGATTTCTTAACTTGGGCCTTTAAAGTTTTCAATTCCGAAGAGTTGAAACCTAAACCTTACTCCCCCTTAACTTAGGCCGGAATCAAAGTTTTAAGTTAAGTTATCAATTTCAAAAATTTGAAATTTAACTTTGGCCTTTTCTTGAACCTTAACTTTGGCCTTTTCTCCCCCTTTTGACATAAATCAAGGAAAAAGTGGGGGGGGTTTTAAGAAAACCCTAAGTCCAAGCATGATGATTTTAAAAATAGTATGTGAAAATAATTCATCTAAATGTTCAACTCTAGTTTGACTTGATTGAAATGATATTATCAATAAGTCCTGATTAGAGTTGGTTAATATTAGTTGCATATTTATACTCCGAGGTTCATATTGACGCACTTGATCTACATCTTGGAACCTGGAGTAGGGTCCTAACATCTCACGCCCATCTACGTGGCTAAGTACACAAACACATTAGTCCTATGTGTTGTGAGATGTACTGGCTCCTTAAATCTATAGGTGCATGATATCTAAGGTATGTCCTATGCTAGTTCCATCAAAATGTAAGAAATAGTAGTAAGAAAATATAATTTGTAAGTTCCTATTCTATTACGCACATGCCTAATTTTCGTCTCAAGAGACTAAATTCGGCTTCGGGTAGTGGTTTAGTAAATATGTCTGCTAGGTTAGACTTCGAGTCAACATATTCGAGTTGTATGGAGCCGTTGGCTACATGTTCTCGAATGAAATGGTGTTTTACCTCTATATGCTTTGTCCTAGAGTGACATATAGGGTTCTTAGTTAGATTTATCGAACTTATGTTGTCTACAAAAATTTTAGTTTTGGTGAAGTCCAACCTAAAGTCTCGGAGAGTGTGCTTCATCCAAAGAAGCTGAGTTACACACTCACCCATCGCAACGTATTCGGCTTCGGTGGTAGATAAGGCAACACAATGTTGCTTCCTACTGCACCAACTCACTAGACTCGAGCCGAGTAGTTGACAACAACCACTCGTGCTCTTTCTATCGAGTTTACTACCGGCATAATCCGAATCAGAGTAGCCGATTAGTTCGAACTCGGTAGATCTAGGATACCAAATACCGACATTAAGTGTACCCTTTAGATATCTAAGGATACGCTTAACTAGGGTTAGGTGAGACTCCTTAGCACAGGTTTGAAACCTGGCGCACATACTATGGAATAGGATGTCGGGTCGACTCGCAGTTAAGTATAGAAGACTTCCTATTACGCCCCTATAGTACTTTAAGTCAATGGACTTACTTTCTAGGTCTTCTCCTATGTTAACATTTATCGCCATTGGGGTGTTTATTACCTTAGCGTCTTGCATTCCAAATCTTTTAATTAACTCCTTAGTGTATTTTTGTTGATATAGGTATATACCATCCTTAGTTTGTTTAATTTGTAGACCTAAAGAAACTTAACTCGCCTTACCAAGTTCATTTCAACTCACTTTCCATGAGCGAAACGAACTGCTTTAGTAAGGCTGAGTTAGAGGTTCCAAAAATTATATCATCTACGTAAATTTGAGCTATGAATATTTCTTTACCTAAGGTTTTTACAAAGAGAGTTGGGTCAACTAAGCCTTGGTTAAACCCTTTTGACTTAAGATGGATTGAAAGTCTCTCGTACCAAGCTCGAGGAGCTTGTTTAAGTCCATAGAGAGCTTTCTTAAGTTTTAGAACATGGTCGGGTTTATCTAGATTTTCGAATCCTGGGGGTTGGCTAACATAAACTTCTTCTTTAATGTATCCATTTAGGAATGCCGACTTAACATCCATTTGAAATAGCTTAAATCCTCGATGTGCGGCATAAGCTAGCAACATTCGAATGGATTCGAGTCTAGCTACTGGGGCATAGGTTTCGTCGTAATCTAAGCCTTCGACTTGGCTAAAACCTTTGGCGACTAACCTAGCCTTGTTTCTAACTACTTCACCTTTATCATCAAGCTTATTTCGAAACACCCACCTTGTTCCAATTATCGTTTTGTCTTTAGGTGGTGGTACTAATTCCCACACCTCGTTCCTAGTAAATTGAGCTAGCTCTTCTTGCATTGCAATAATCCAATCGGGACCAAGAAGAGCTTGTTCAATTGATTTGGGTTCTATCTTTGAAATTAAGGAAATTTGACTAAGGTTCCTATAGGATGCTCTAGTTCGAACTCCTAGATTAGGATCTCCTATCACTTGATCGATAGGGTTGTTAGTCTGAATCCTAGATTGGGTTGGGTTTGTGTCACCTAATGCTTGATCAATGTGGTGACTTGGTTGAACACTAGTTTGGTTGGAGTCATCTATCACTTGATCAATAGAGTGACTAGGTTGACTTAGGTTAGGATTAACACTAGACCTGATCTCCGGATCAGAGTAAGGTCTAGTATGAATCGGCTTGCTAATTGGGGTTGCCGGGGGTTTTGTAGGTTCATGTCCTTCATCGAACACTACATTGATAGTCTCCTCGACTCTAAGGGTGTCGTGGTTATATACTCTATAAGCTCTACTTGTAGTCGAGTATCCTAGAAAGATTCCGGTCGTGGTTTTGGATGTAAATTTCCCTGGGTAATCCTTAGTGTTTAGGATATGTACCTTACACCCAAATACCCTAAAGTACTTGATGTTAGGTATTTTATCGTGATAAATCTCGTACAAGGTCTTAAGGTGCCTCTTTACCATAAGGATCCTATTTTGGACATAGCAAGCCGTGCTAACGGCTTCTGCCCAAAACCTATCGGGTAGGTCGTATTCGTTCAACATGGTCCTAGCGGCTTCTTGTAGAGTTCGGTTTTTCCGCTCCACTAGGCCATTTTGAGGGTCCTAGGGCGAGAATTCATGGTGGTATCCGTTTAGGTTACAGAAGTCGGTGAACCTTTGATTTTCGAATTCACCACCATGATCGCTTCTAAGTCTTTTAACCTTAAGGTCTTTTTGATTCTCGATTAATTTGAATAGATTGATTAATTGATCTAGGGTATCATTTTTATGTTTGATGAACCTAACCCAGGTAAACCTGGAGTAGTCGTCAATTATGACTAAGCAATATTGACTTCTATTGAGAGACTTGGCTCCATGTGAATCGAACAAATCCATATGCAGGAGCTCAAGTACACTTGAGGTTCGTTCTTGGTTAGTTAACTTGTGTTGTGTCCTAGGTTGTTTTCCTTGTTGACAAGCATTACAGATTTTATTAACCAAGTTGTTGAGGTTGGGTAAGCCTCGACTAAGCCACTGACTCATCTTGTGGACGAGTCTTGGGTGTGAGTGACCGAGTCGGCCACAACCATGATTCCTCTTCTGTGTCATAAGACACTTAGTTGAGGAGTTGGTTAAATTGATCGTATAAATGTTGTTATTTCTAGTTCCTTTAAGAATTGTTTTAGAGGTTTCGTTGGTATTAATTATGCATTCATTTTCTAGAAATATAACCTTATAGTTATTATCACACAATTGGCTTACACTAAGTAAGTTATATTCAAAATTCTCTACAAGTAATACATTTTTAATAACAAAATTCGTGTTAAGCTCGATATCACCTGATCCGATGATTTTGAGCTTGCCGTTATTCCCAAAGGCTACCGATCCTTGTCGTTTGAATCGAAGCTTTGCGAATTTGAGTTGATCCCCGGTCATGTGTCGGGAGCAACCGCTGTCCAACATCCATTGATCCTACACACAAGGTGGTTGGATTGGATGTTAGATTTTTTGTTAAGAAAATTGGTTGTAAGTTGTTAACCCTAGGTCATCTCGCCGGAGTCTATATGATCAAGCATGTTATACTTATGTGTTTTTTTTTTTGAGATGACTTTCAATTAAGTTGATTGAGTGGATTTAGGTTCAAGTAATTTTATGTTAGATTTGGATTTAACCCTAGGCTTGTCAAGTTTACCTTTTCAAGATCATGGCTTCCAGGTCGTGGCGAGGCACAGGGGCCTTCTTTTATCGGATCATCGACCACTTCCTTAGACAAAGCCATTCTCAAGAAAATGATGACTTGACTTACCTAAAATTATTTCCTCGTCTAACTAGTTATTTTTGAAAAGAGGCTCCCCGAGGCTCAATCTTTTCGAAAAATTTTAGTTGGTTATGTTTTTGAAAAGAGGCTCCCCGAGGCTCAATCTTTTCGAGAAATTTTAGTTGGTTATGTTTTTGTTCTAAGTGAGTTCACAAGTTTTAAAGTACAAACTTTCTAAGTTAAAGCATGCAATTTCTAAGTTAAAGCATAAACATTCTAAGTTAAAACATGCAATTTCTAAGTTAAAGCACAAACATGTTTTGTACTGGCTCCCCCTAGACCGTTGAATCGGTTCGGTCTATCCACATAGTGGATTTGGTCCTTGGGAACCCAGTACGGGTTGGATCCTAGAGTTGAAATCAAAAAGTTCTTAGGGACCCATGCTTGGACATGTTTCTTATTGTTAGGACCTTTGTAACGCTAGAGGGGGGGTGATTAGCGTTTCTTCGTTTCTACAATCAAGTTAGCGGAAGCAATACAAATACAAAACAAATACAAATACGAAATAAGAAACCAAATGCTAACACCCAATTTACGTGGTTCGGAGATGACGCTCCTACTCCACGGCAATCCGTAAGGTGGATTAGCCCTAGCCAAGCTTCACTATCTTCTCCTTTGGATGAACCAAGGTGGAGAAACCTTTCTTACAATACACTCCTCTTCTTTACAATGATGGATGATGAAGAACAATAGAAGAGGAGGTTTTGGATTGCTAAAAGCACTTAGAAAACTTGGTGAGCACGAGGATGAAGTTAGGAGTTAGAGCACTAGCCTCCCCATGCTCCCCATGACCCCTTTTTATAGAAGAGGGGCTGTTTTTCCCGTTGGGCCTCGATCGATCGGTGATGCCATCGATCATTGCCGCCCCAACGGCTTCGAACGCGATCTCCGGAGATTCGTAGCGCAATCTCCAACGGCCGGTGATCGGTCGGTGATCTCTCCATCGATCGGTGATTGAGTGATCGGTCAGTGATCGCGGCGGCAATCAGTGAGGCGCATTCGTGCTTTCCTTGATTGATCGATCGGATCGCTTCCCATAGCGATCGGATCGATCGAACATCGATCATTTACATGTCCAAGGTCTAATTCATACTTGTTTTTATACCCTAGACCTAGACTCAACCTTCTAGCTCGTATTAAGGCCTTGCGCCTTGGAGATCCCCTCAGTCGCGACTTGTTCATCCTTTGCGCTTTGCTTCCAAGAGCTTCCTTCGGTTCGTCATGTCTTGGGTTGCCAAATCTTGGACTTTACGCGCCAAGACTACAAGCTTGGACTTATCTTTGCCAAGACCTTACTTTGGACTTCCTTTGCCAAGGTTCACTTGGACTTTTGCCAAGACTACAAGCTTGGTCTTATCTTTGCCAAGTCCATCCCTTGGACTTCCTTTGCCAAGATCATACTTGGACTTCCTTTGCCAAGTTCACTTGGACTTTCTGTTGCCAAGACTACAAGCTTGGTCTTATCTTGCCAAGTCCATCCCTTGGACTTCCTTTGCCAAGATCATACTTGGACTTCTCTTTTACTGTCACTTAAACACATTACGCAATTAGATCACAATACATTGCCTAGCAAATGATTATCCAAACATCAAAACACATAAATGCTTGGAGCATTGTTGCACCAACAATCTCCCCCTTTTTGATGTTTGACAATCATTTAAGTTAGGTCTTTTTAATCATATTTCCAATATAGATTCTAACTTAAACATTCCTTCTCCCCCTTTGACAGACATCAAAAAGAGAAGGATTCATAAATGAAAAAGTTAAGGGTATTGGATCTTGGACTAAGGTATAAGATTGAAATTAGGCTCCACCTTAACCCAAGATATCATGTGTAAACCATATTTGAAGCAAAGCATATCAAGGAATTAACCATGAAGTTCTAACTTTGCACCAACAATGGATTTTAGGGAAGAAAACGATATTATATATGAAACTCCCCCTAAAACACTGCATTAATCTGTCCTACAACTTTGTTTATTGCAACATTATCATACCATAGTTTTAGGACATCAAGGATACACTAAATATCAGAAAATGGAGTTTAATATCAGAAAACGCATGTATGTATCGATCTGGTTTACGAACGATCATTACTCGAAATCGAAATTTGACCTTTTATTTAACTTTGAAATGCGTTAGAAATTCCAGAAATCTTGAAAAATCACGAAATTTGCGTACACATTTCTGAAATCATACTTGATTAAGGAAAAATAATTTGAAAAATATATGTTTTCAGATTTCAAGATTGATACAAACTTGGAATCTAACAAAAGTTCTAAAGAGTTTGCAACCTTTGTATCACTTTTGTGGTTCATTTGGAAATTGTTTTTCAAAATATGATGAACATAGTTTAAAATATATATTATTTGGAATTTCCAACCATGTTCTTTGAGCTATGTATCCATTACTTGAATACAAGCCTTCCCAATGATTGGTCCATAAGGTGTTTATGTCTCTAGGTGTGTCATTGGCCCATAGTAATGCATCATAACAAGCATGATGAGCCAAGTACACCTTCCTATTATCTCACATGGTTCTAGGTGTCTCAATACAAAAATCAAGGTTCTTAAGGCTTTTGTGAGATGTAACAAGGTATAAAGATAACATATAATTATGGGATTATGCAAGCCTAGAATTTTACTCCACAAAGCACATACCAAGCTCTCTCCTTAAAGATGAAAATTCATTTTGGGAAGAGCTTTGGTGAAGATATCAAGGTTGGACTTAGATTCTACATAATTAAGTTCAATGTCCCTCTTGCCACATGATCTCTTATGAAGTGATGTTTCACTTCAATGTGCTTGGTCCTAGAGTGATGTACCGGATTTTGTCAAGTTGATGGTACTCACATTGTCACAATAAACCTTAATGTTAGAGTAGTGTAGCTCATAGTCCACAAGAGTATGTCTCATCCAAAGCAATTGAGCTACAACCACCCATAGCCACATATTCGCCGGTGGTTGATAAAGCAACACAATGTTGCTTCCTACTACTCCAACTAACTAGGGAGGACCCAAGAAATTGGCATCCACCACTAGTACTTTTCCTATCCAATTTGCACCGGCATAATCGGAATCGGTATAACCAAGCAATTCAAATGACCTAGTCCTAGGATACCAAAGTCCTACATTTAGAGTACCTTTAATATATCTTAAAATTCTTTTGTGGCTACTAAATGTGATTCTTTGGCACAAGATTAGTATCTTGCACACATACCTACCGCAAATAAAATATCGGGTCTACTAGCGGTTAGGTATAGTAGGCTTCCTATCATACTCCTATAAAGTTTAAGATCGATTGATTTACCATCATGATCACTATCTATTCTAGTGCTAGTGGCCATAGGAGTGCTTACAATTTTGGCATTTTCCAAACCAAATTTCTTGATCATTTCATTTGCATATTTGGTTTGATAAATATGGATACCTTCATTGGTTTGTTTTACTTGTAATCCTAGGAAAAATTGAGTTCTCCAACTAGACTCATTTCAAATTCATTTTCCATATTTTTTATAAAGTCTTGAAGTAGATCATCATTTGTAGACCCAAAGATGATATCATCAACATATACTTGGGCTATGAATATATCTTTCAATGTTGACTTTATAAATAAGGTTTGATCTACTTGTCCTCTTCTAAAATCCTTAGAAATTAAGAAGGATGACAATCTTTCATACCATGCCCTAGGAGCTTGTTTTAACCCATATAATGCTTTCCTAAGCTTATATACATGATTTGGATAATCTATGTTCTCAAACCCGGTGGTTGCTCTACATACACTTCCTCCTTAATAAAACCATTTAAAAATGCCGATTTAACATCCATTTGGTAAAGTTTAAATCCCATGTAGGAGGCATACCCTAAGAGAATTCTAATAGATTCTAATCTAGCAGCAGGGCATAAGTCTCATCTAGTCAAGCCCCTCAACTTGATTGAATCCCTAGCAACCAACCTAGCCTTATTTCTAGTGATGTTCCTTGGTCATCTAACTTATTCCTAAAGACCCATCTTGTAGTAATTATGGTGCTATCATTGGGTCTAGGTACTAACTCCCAAACTTGACTCTCTCAAATTGAGCCAATTCATCTTGCATTGCCAAAATCCAATCCGGATTCATGTAATGCATCATTGATCGATTTAAGCTCAATTTGTGAGATGAGAGCAACTTGACTAGTAGGAGCCCTATGAAATGACCTAGTTCTTACTCCTTGAGATAGATCTCCTACTACTTGGTCAAGTGGATGATCTTGATGAATTCTTAGGTTTCTAGAAGGGTTTCAAATTGATCATTGTTATACTCCACCCTTCTTTCATCATCGGAATCTTCTTCCTCCCCTTGATCATTGCCCCTAATGGTCAAATTTTGAGATTTTTTGGGTAATGTCTTGATTATTGTCATTAATATCCTTATCAATGGAGGACTTTCTAGGGTAGGTACTAGTTTCATCAAATTTAACATTTGAGGACTCCTCAATCCTTAGGTTCTCTTATTATAGACTCTATACCCTTTACTTGTGGATGAGTATCCAACTAGAATTCCCTCATCCGCTTTAGATTCAAATTTCCTAAGTTGTCTTTGGTATTTAAGATATAAACTTTACATCCAAAGACTTTGAAATAGTGAATTGTGGGAATAGTTCCATTCCATAGTTCAAAGGTGTCTTTCCTAAAAACCTATGGATTTGAACCCTATTTTGGATATAGCAAGCGGTATTAACCGCTTCCGCCCACAAGTAGCTAGGTAGAGAATATGCATTAAGCATAGTCCTAGCCGCTTCTTGTAGGGCACGATTTCTCCTTTCCACCACCCCATGTTGTTGGGGTGTTCTAGGACAAGAGACCTCATGATTGTACCCTTGATCTAAACAAAATTGTGAAAATTTAAAGTTTTCAAATTCACCACCATGATCACTCTACGGATCCGGTTGATTTTGAGTTTCATTTCATTTTCAACCCTTTTACTAAATCCTATGATTATTTCTAAGGTATCATCCTTATGTTTCATAAAGTAAACCCAAGTATACCTAGAAAAATCATCACAATGACTAAACAATATTTGTTACCATTTAAAGATGGAGTGCTATGGCAATCAAATAAATCAAGATGCAATAATTCTAATGGTAAAGACGTATTAGTTAAGGTTTTACCTTTGTGTGATGCTTTTGTTTGTTTTCCTTCTTGGCATGCATCACACATTTTGTTCTTGACATACTTGATCTTTGGTAACCCTTTGACCAACTCCATCTTGGCTACTTGGCTATGTTTTTCATGTTGACGTGCCCCAATCTTCTATGCCATAGCCAACATTCTTCCTCTTTTGCCACAAGACACTTAGTAGAAATGTTAGAAGCATATGAAAGATCAACATAATAGATGTTTGATTTTCTATATCCAACTAACATGCAATCATTTAATTCCTTGTGTTTAATCATGCATTTAGAGGATTCAAACGAGACATGATAGTTTGCATCACAAAGTTGACTAACACTTAATAAATTAAACTTCATATTTTCAACTAGCAAGACTTTGTGAATAACAATTTTAGGGATACCTCAATTGTACCTCTACCTAGTATCTTGAGTTTTCCACTATTTCCAAAAGATACGCTCCCTTCTTCACGTATTTAATTGTGGAGAACTTGCTCACATCCGGTCATATGTGTTGAGCAACCGCTATCCACAATCCACATACCTCGCTCTCCTACCTAAATCACATGAAAAACACAAGCTTTTGGTACCCAAACATTTGGAGTAACATTAAAAAACTTCTTAGGTACCCAAGCTTTCTTAACCTTACCCTTAATGGTTCCTTTCCTATTAATTAATGAAATATAAGCAACCTCTTTCTCTTTTGGCTTATATCCTAAACCGGCCTTGTTATAAACTCTTTGCCTACTAAGGATCATGTCAAGACCTTTTGAGCCATTTGAAAATTTTTCTAAACATGTTTTCAATTTACTAACCTCATCCTTAAGTTTTTCATTTTCTTCCCTAAGCATGCAAGAGTCAACATGTAAAAGTTTTCATCCCTAATGGCTTTTAATTCTATCTTCATGCTCTTAACCTTAGATTTAGATTTATCTAGAGCTTCTTGAAGATATGCAATTGATTTGTAAAGAAGTTCTACTTTAGGAGAATTCATTACATCATCGTCACTAGATGACGATTCATCACTTGAGAGCTTTCTTCTTGGCTTGACGTTCGGAATCATCTCCTAGTGCCATGAGTGCCACATGGCGTGTGATGTGGCAAAGCTCATCATCGGAGATGAGTCTTCAACGCTTGGTGTGTCCCATGTGGTTTGAGCCACCATAGCCTCCTTCTTCTTCTTCTCCTTCTTGTCCTTCTTCTTCTTTTCTTTTCCTCCTTCTTCTTTAGCTCAGGGCAATTTGGCTTTATGTGCCCCTTCTTATTGCAAGCATGACAAATCACATTATTGTTAAAATTTGAATTACCACTACTTTTACCTCTTGATGAGTGGAACCCCTTCCTTGCTTCTCTATTCTTGAATTCCTTTGATTTTCTAAGGAACTTCTTGACAAAATGGGCCACTTCACTAGCCGAGTCTCCATCACAACTTGACTCTTGCTCCGACTCGGATGAAGATGACCTCTTTCCTTTCTTTCTTCTTCTTTTCTTTCTTTTCAACAAATAGGGCCAAACCCTTTTCCTTAGAAGACATGTTAGTTTGTTCATGCAATTCAAACTCACAAAATAGTTCATCAATTTTAATTTTGAGAGATCCTAGTAACCTTAATGGAATCAAATATAGAGTTCCATAAAGAATTTCTAGGAAAAGCTTGTAAAATATACCTTACTAAATACCGGTTGTCAACTCGCTCACCTATGATATGGAGTCAGTTCACAATTTCCTTGAACCTTCCATGCATTTGGCTTACAGTTTCATGCATCTTCATTTGGAAGGCTTGAAGTTGTCGATTAGAAGGTCCTTCTTTGCCCTCTTTGACTCCTTGGAACCTTCATTTAGCTCAATGAGCTTTTCCCATAGCTCCTTGGCGGATTCAAAAGGCCCCACCTTGTTGAGTTGCTCCATTGTGACGCCGCATTGGATGGTGAGGATGGCTTTTGCATTTGACTCGAAATTGCGGTTCATCTCCCTTGTCCAATCCTTGCTTGGAATAGGGTTTCCACATCCACCGGTTCCTCGAAGCCATCTACAACACTATGCCAAATTTCAATATTACTCATTAAATAGTACTTCATCCTACCTTTCCAATATGCGAAGTGACTCCCATCGAAGAGTGGTGGCTTGGCGATGCTATATCCCTCTTGAAGAGCCATTGATGCCTTGGTTGATGGTGAGATCTTCCAAGCGATCCGGGCTCTGATACCACTTGTTAGGACCTTTGTAACGCTAGAGGGGGGGTGATTAGCGTTTCTTCGTTTCTACAATCAAGTTAGCGGAAGCAATACAAATACAAAACAAATACAAATACGAAATAAGAAACCAAACGCTAACACCCAATTTACGTGGTTGGAGATGGCGCTCCTACTCCACGGCAATCTGTAAGGTGGATTAGCCCTAGCCAAGCTTCACTATCTTCTCCTTTGGATGAACCAAGGTGGAGAAACCTTTCTTACAATACACTCCTCTTCTTTACAATGATGGATGATGAAGAACAATAGAAGAGGAGGTTTTGGATTGCTAAAAAACACTTAGAAAACTTGGTGAGCACGAGGATGAAGTTAGGAGTTAGAGCACTAGCCTCCCATGCTCCCATGACCCCTTTTTATAGAAGAGGGTTGTTTTTCCCGTTGCTCGATCGGTCGTGATGCATGCCATCACCGATCGCCGCCGGCCACCCGCTTCGAACGCGATCTCCGCGGAGATTCATCCGCAATCTCCAACGGCGGTGATCACGATCGATCTCTCCATCGATCGTGATTGAGTGATCGATAGTGATCACGCAGCAATGAGTGAGACGCATTCAGCGGGCATTTCTTTCCTTGATCGGTCGATCGTTTCCCATAGCGGTGATCGATCGTCAAATCCGATCGACATGTCCAAGGCGATCGATCGATGGTCGTGGTTTCACCTCGATCACCAACGACCGATCGATCGATACATCGTCGACTGATACTCATTAAGTATGAATAATTCATACTTGTTTTTATACCCTAGACCTAGACTCAACCTTCTAGCTCCGTATTAAGCCTTGCGCCTTCAGGATCCCTCCGAGTCCGCGACTTGTTCATCCTTTGCGCTTTGCTTCCAAGAGCTTCCTTCGGTTTCGTCATGTCTTGGGTTGCCAAATGCTTGGACTTTACGCCGCCAAGACTACAAGCTTGGACTTATGCTGCCAAGACCTTACTTTGGACTTCCTTTGCCAAGGTTCACTTGGACTTTACGCTGCCAAGACTACAAGCTTGGTCTTATGCTGCCAAGTCCATCCCTTGGACTTCCTTTGCCAAGATCATACTTGGACTTCCTTTGCCAAGGTTCACTTGGACTTTACGCTGCCAAGACTACAAGCTTGGTCTTATGCTGCCAAGTCCATCCCTTGGACTTCCTTTGCCAAGATCATACTTGGACTTCTCTTTTACCTGTCACTTAAACACATTCGCAATTAGATCACAATACATTGCCTAACTTAAATGATTATCCAAACATCAAAACACATAAATGCTTGGAGCATTGTTGCACCAACACTTATGTCGACTTACAATCAACATATACGACCTATTAGTCGTGTTTGAGTTAAACCCGAGTCCAGCCTTGTTGTACACAGCCCTTTGAGATCCAAGTAGGAGGTCAAGTCCTTTGGATCCTGAAGTGAACCTTTCCAACGTGTTCCTAAGATCTCCGACTTGACTTTTCAAGAGAGAGTTCTAAACTTCGAGCTTTTCAACTCGAGTTGAGTCCTTCTCTTGAACTCGACTAGTCGAAGAGGTTAGGGAGACCTCGTGTTTGAGGAGTTTAACCTCCTCAACAAGGGTCTCGACCTTGGACTCGGACTTAGCTAACTTCCTAGACAAAAACCTAACCGTATTATGTAAAGTATTAAATAAAGCTCGACTCACCTTAAGGGTATCTTTTGAACCGGATGCATATCCGTGGCTTGACTTGAAGGTAGCTTCGTAGTCCGAGTCATCCTCAGGTTCTGACTCAAGTTCGGTCTCCGTGTCTGACTCAATCGACTTCGCCATGAAGACGTGGTCTTCGTCTTCTTCGGATGACGCTTCTTCCCATGTCGCGTTGAGTGCCTTCTTGTGCTTAGGTGCTTGGTGGTTGAGCTTGGGGCACTCGGACTTGATGTGTCCAAACCTCGCTACACTCATAACACCTAATGTTAGAACTTTTAGACTTACCTTGGTTGGGTCGAGTCGTGGTTCGCCGCCCCTTGGCTATCCTTCGAGCTAGGTTCATTAGTTCGGCATCAACTCGGGTCAACTTCTTCTTGGACTCGCCTTCCTCCTCGGGTGGTGGTGGCTTGCTTGCGATTTTCTTCTTCTTTGAACCTGCAAACAAGGCTATACCTCTCGGGTTCCGAGTTGGATTGTTCATGTAATTCAAATCCAAAAGAGTTGCCTAACCTAATTTTAGAAAGGTCCTTGAGACCTTATAGGCATCAACCATGGATGCCCATAAGGTAGTCCTCGGAAAAGAGTTTAGGACATACCTAGGTTTTCGACCTTTTGCCCGATTGCGTGTAGGTTGTTGACTATGTCTTGGACACGGGTGTGGAGTTGCGTCGCGGACTCGTGTTCCTGCATTTTTAGTGTGTACAATTTATTGAATAACAAATCACGTTTGCAAACCTTAGCTTGATCTGATCCTTCGTGTAACTCGATTAGTTTTGTCCAAAGATCTTTTGCGCTTATGAAGGGGCCGACGCGATTTAGCTCCTCCTTGGATAGGCCACATTGGAGGATTTGTGTCGCCTTGGCGTCGGCTTCGACTTGTCGTTTTGTTGCAACGGTCCATTGATCATAATCCAAGGAGTCACCCACTTCATTGGTCGGAAGTGTGAAACCCATTTGAATTATGATCCACATCTCAATTTGGGTTTTGAGAAAGCATTCCATCCGACCTTTCCAGTAACGGAAATTATCTCCGTTAAAGCGGAGGTCGGACGGCTAAAACCTCGAGATGGGCCATTAGAACAAAAAACAAGGAGACTAAAATGAAAATCTAGCAACAACAAAAACACGAAAGTACCAAGACTTGCGTCTTGGATTAGTAGTGCAGGAAATAGAAAGAAATAAACGAAAAATAGAAAGTTAAGCAAAAAAAAATAAGAAACTAAATAAAAAGTAAGTACTCACAACCTTCGATGTCCCCGAAAGGATACTAAACGTCGTTTTTTGAGGATGAAAACAGCTTGTTACGGGGGTAACCCCGGTAAGAAGTGTAGATCTCTGAGAGCTTCGATTTGGTAGGTAGACCGTGTCGTGGTCAACTTATGCGAAAAGTTATGCCCGTTTGACCGTCTACTCCAAAAGCGAATACTTGCAAAACAAAATCAACGAGAGTACCAAGACTTCGTCTTGGATTAGTAGGAGAAAAATTTGAACGAACGAAAAATAAATCTGTGAAAAAGTTAGATTGGTGGTTTCACCAAATCTAAGCGCCCCCGGCTCTGATACCAATTGTTGGATCAATGCGGTTCGCTAGAGGGGGGGGTGAATAGCTAAAGAAAAAACTTTTTCAAATTCGTTTCAAAAGAAATATACGCAGCGGAAAGATAAGCAAAACAAAAAGTAAAGGAGACAATAGAAACAAGATATTTACTTGGTTCGTGGCAGAGCTACTACTCCAAGGCCCTAGTGGTCCTTGACCACGGAGTTAATCGACATAAAAACTTGAGGTAGAGGGACACTCCCCTCTCCTCGTGATAATGATAAAAGCTCAAAATATAAATGACAAACTGATAATAAAAACTAAGACCGATACAATAATAAAGAAAGTTAAACCTAGACGCCGGAATGGAAGGACTTCGTTGTCGAGAGTTGCAGCCAGAACTGAGGCTTTGAGCACTTAGAATTGTTGATGAAACCCTAGGTTTGGCTCCTCCTTTATAGCCTTGAGCCCCTTTTCGAGTGGGTCTTCAACCAATCACAAATGGACACCAAACCGCTTTGAGGTGGAGTGATAAGCCTTGACTGACCGATCATTGACCATCACGATCGATGGCCATCATCACCGATCGATGGCAAGATCACGCGATTGATGACCTTCTACCGATCGATACACTGCAATGAGTCCTCCAAGTCGGGCAATGACCGATGCTTGTCCGCAAGTCAAAGTTAGCTCAATAAAAACATAATTTCGATGGTCGTCGACCATCTGATCTCGACCTAGACCATCTATAAGATGTCTTTGGTCGGATCTACGCTTAAGATCATCCCCGTAAAGAGGATACGACCTTACTTACTCTCGCACACACGAGCTTACCTCGATACTTACGTGTCGCTTTTGCTTCCGGCCTTCCACTCGATTCCTTCGGCTCCCTCCGAAGTAACTCGAGTATCGCCCGACCACCGCGGCTTCCTCCGGGTGTCACTAGCCTTCATCTCCAGCTATATCAATCTTCTGCACACTCGATTCAGCTCGTGAGAAAACAAAATAGACTTAACTTTTGTGTCTTTGCTATAATCAAAACACAGGTTCGATTTCGGTGCCTCACTGCACCAACAATATTCTCCCCCTTTTTGACTAACATCAAAAAGGTTTTCTCTCCAAGGAGGTCAATGTCTCATATCCCATTAAGATCTTACAATCTCCCCCTTTTTGACCTAAAAATATCTAGGATGCCTACCATCGTCCTAGTGATAAGTCCCATATCACTCAAGAGAGGCAATCCTATTCACTCTCCCAATTTCCAAATTGGGTATCAAAAACCCATCAATTTTCCCAATTGATGATACTTTCCCCAATAACTCCTCCTCTCCAAGGAGAAAAACACATCCATCATCCCAAGATGGATAACTCCCCCTAAAGGCTTGCTCCCCCTTGACCATTGCACCAACAATGTCCTTGGGAAGCCCCTAAGCCAATAGGAACTCTAAACCATCAAAATTAAGGTTCTAAGTTCAACATAGAACTTTTACTCACCCTAAATTTGATACTTTGACCTAACACAGCTCCTAATCCATATCCAAAGGATTTTCACCCTTTATAATGCTTCCTAAAGCATATCCTAGGGTTAGGAGTGATTAGGAACCTTTTCCATAGCTGAACACGGGCTAAACAAACCTTGTTAACTCGAAATCAGACACGATAATGACTCGATCAAGAATCACGATCACACACACATCATCGATTGCCACATAGAGGCCGATCGATAATCAAAATCTCGATTTTCAGCTATCAGAAATAAATTTTGAAAATTCATAAATAATTATACGTAATTCGAAAAATCGTGAAAATTCATACGTATAATACTTATGACACACGTAATGGGTGAAAAATATTTGAAAATTATTTTACCCATAAAATAGTGAGTTTGATACAAAACTCAAAACCATTGAAATTTTCAATGTTTTGGCCCTATTTTGTATCAACTCTATCAATGGTGATTGTTATCAAAAGATAGACTTCATCAAGGTTTTTCAAAATGATTTTAAAATATTTTCAAAACCTTATTTTGGATCATATTCCTTGGGCTCTATGCACATGACTTGTACACAAGCTTTCCCAATGATCCACAAATAAAATTAGATGAGTTTTAGTTCATCTAGATGCAAACACTATGCACCTTGAACTCAACTCATATCCTAACATCTCACATGTATCTAGGGTGTATAAATACACATACATGTCAATTGGATGTGAGATGTGGGTTTTGTTCTCCCTAAACTAGGGTTTCATGCATTCCCTAGGCAACCCTACTTGATTCCCTTATAAATGGGACTTCAAGTCATGTCATAGTCCTTAAATCAATTTCAACCAATTGTCTTAAGTGCATGAATGATTATGGCATTAGAGATGATATAGATAAACACATGCTCATAATCATGATGTCATGGCATAATATGAAATCTAAAAACACATGACATTTAATCCTTAATCCTAAACATGAACATGACATATAAAATCATAGAACTAGGCGTGATGTCATGACATGACATATGGCAAACAAGGCATGGCATATAAAATATATAGGTATAGTAATACCCAAATTTTAATATTAATTGCCATTTGATATGATTAGATATATGGAAAATTGCTAGGGAATTGAAATTTCTAGCATGCTTTTGTCTATTAACTAAAGAAAGAGCATTATTAACTTGATATACCTTAGGGTTAGCCTTAGTAGCTCCCCCTACTTGTGATGCTCCCCTTTGCCCCTTCTTCTCCCCCTTCGGGCATTGACTCTGGTAATGACCCGGTAGTCGACATTTGAAGCAAATCACTTGCTCCTTGCTCTTTTTCATTGAGGCACCGGTCTCCTTGACTTTTGGCACGGGTGGAGTCTTCTTAACCCGTTTAGGACACTTACTCTTGCAGTGTCCTTTCTCCCTACACTCAAAGCATATAATATTCATTTTATTATTAATTGACATGCTTGAGTTACCTAGGGTGGTTGTGGTGGTCGGAGTGGATTCTTGAGCTTGCTCTTCCTCTCTACCGGATGTAGATGGTTCTTCTTGTTGCTCCGGTGTTGAGGTTCTCTCCTCCCCCTCAATCCTTGAGGTGGATGCTTCTTCCACTTCCTCCACCTCTTCCGATCCGGATGTTGATTCCCTATCAACCTCCGAATCCTCACTTCCTTGTGAGGATGATCTCTCATCTTCACCCTCCTTATCTTCTTGAATTGATGGTGAACTTTCTTGAGCTTGAGAGGGTGAGCACTCCTCTTCTTCTTCTTCTTCTTCTTGGACCGATGATGAGTTTTCATGGAGCTTTGCCACTTGGCTCCATAACTCTTTAGCATCTACATAATTACCTAACATACATAAGATATTGTTAGGCATTAAATCAATTAAAAATTTTATCACCTTATCATTTTTCTCGGATGCTTGAACTTGCTCTTCGGTCTATCTTTTCTTTTTGAGGAATCCACCTCTTGGTCCTCTTGGATATTCAAATCCATCCATCAAAATGGACTATTCTTCGAAGTCCCTCATCATTAGGAAGTCTTCAATTCTTGACTTTCATTGCTTAAACCCTTCTTGTCCATAGAAGGAATAGGGAATTGGGTGTTGATGTCCCATCCCAATGGTTCTTCCATCTTCACCCTCTAGCCTTTTTTCTTAGCTCCCGGCGGTTAGTCCGTAGAAGAACCCCGGGCTCTGATACCACTTGTTGGAGATTTGACGCCGCTAGAGGGGGGGTGAATAGCGTTGTAACCGTACGAAGATGGAATTCAATCGTAATCGTGTCTACAATTTCGTTAGCGCAGCGGAATATAGAAATGAAAGCAACAACGAAATACAACAATCACGAACACAAAGATATAACGTGGTGTTAGTTATAGCCCTAGAACCAAACATGTGATGGTTGAATAGGGAACATTTTGTATCATATTCTATAAAGGCAAAGGATTGGTTATTATATTTACATCTTGCTTGTGCCAGCTAAATTAAATATAATAATGCCCTAGAAAAGTAGGTTCTTATCTACAGCACATCAATTGGCAGAATTGATTATGAGAGGCTGTAGAGAACACTTTCCTAAATGTTCCTAGTCAAGTATTAATATGCAAGGGCAATATTAATACATAAAGACTAACATGTAGGTCAATTGATGACTTGATCTCACAAGTCATGGATATATGATATCAAGTTGACACATGGGTATATATTAGAGAATATATACTGAACTGACCCGCCATGAGAAAGTTTCATGGATCGTCATATGAGTGTCATAAACTTTCTCATGTGACTATTGGTATGAATAGTCCTCAAACCTGAAGTCACTACGGTTCCCTACATAAGGAGTTATGTACTTTGGTATCACAAACGTCACCCGTAGGTGGACCATAAAGGCGACATCGGGTATATAATAAATTATGCGGAGGGATGTGAGTGATGTAGATGAGATCTATCCCTCCCATATGACGGGAGTGATATCTGTGGGCCCCTTGATTGAGTAGAACTACTAAAACGCATGGTCATGCTAGAATGAGTCAATATGAGATATTGAGCTCATTTGTTTGAGTTAGTTTACTCAGGGATCAAGAAACACATAGATTGATCGAGGATGACACGCCTATGCCTCATTGGTCAATCTGATATCAAGGATAGAAGGACACGGTCATACATTATAGTAGTCACGGAAAGGTTAGTCGGATCTTGACTTATTTCGTAACTTGGGTAGCAATGATGTATTGCTAGATGCCGCTCATTGCTTGTGTATCTAAAAGAGTTTAGATCCACTGCCAACGTTATGAGAGCCTATAGGGTCACACACAAAGAGCATGATGATTAGAAGAATTAGTGCATTCTAGTTTGACTAGAATAATTTGGGAATAAGCTTAAGTACAAAATGGTTTTTGGACTTTAAGCTTAATGAGAATTTTAGCTTATTGATTTAATGAGATTAATTCAATATGCTAAGCTTGATTGATTTAATAAGATTAATTCAATATGTTACCTTATTGATTTAATAAGATTAATTCAATATGATAACATAAGCTTATTGAATTAATAAGATTAATTCAACATCCATGAATGCCACATAAGCATGCCACCTAAGCATGCCACCTAAGCTTGATGAGTTGGAAGGAGACAAAGGGTTTTGACCCTTGGATTTCCTCCACATGTGGCCGGCCAAAACAAGGAGGATAACTCCTTGTTTAATTATCTTTCAATGCCATTGATTGCATTGAATGTGATAGGAGATGAAAGGTTTTTCAAATCCTATAAAACACCCCATGGGGTGGCCGGCCAAATGGGTTGATTTGGAGCTTAAGGCTTGGTGAGAGCTTGGTGGGAGAGGCTTTTGTTGTGTTGTTTTGTGAGTGTAAGCTAGCAAGAAGAGTAGTCTTCTTCTTCCTTTCTCTTCTTCCCTACCTTCCTCTCCTTTAGAGACTTCTCTAGCAAGAAGTAAAGGAGAGATCTTCTAGTTTTCTTTTGTGAGACAAGATCTTGCTCGTGTGGATACATATAGAGGCACGGACATTTGAACGTGCTAAAAGATCCAACACATCCAAGGAAAAGCGGGATTGCAAAGGGCACGCAACAAAGGTAGAACTCTCCTATAAGATAGGTTTTCTTTTGAGAAATTTATTTTTGTATGAGTTTTTCTTTCGCAAGGATCACTTGGAAGGGATCCTAATTTTTCCGTAAGATATGCTATTTTGCATAAAGAGATCCCAACAGTGGTATCAGAGCCACTTGCGAAAGATCATATAAAAATAGTCTTTCTCTATTTTATATATGATATAGAAGTAGGATAAATTTTATTATGAGTTGATAATTGCATTAGCAATTTTTCAAACATAATAAAATATCCGATGTCTTTTAAAAGTTAAAAATGACATGGTGCATGGTTATGGCCTAGTCCCAAAAAGTTTGTGAATGTGTGTTGTAATTCTTAATACGGCCTGCGAGTCGTGCCTTTCTCCTAAAAATCTTGTTGTAAAAATTAGTTTTAGACTCGAATGTAACTCGAGTATTTCTCCTTTTGTAATATACAAAATAAAGATGGAGGGTCCATTGGAAGATGATGATACAAGGAGGAAGTCAACAACACACGACAACCAAAAGGAAGCACTTGAGAGAAGATGCTATCCCTAGGTTGACCAATCAATCTTCTCATTGGCTTGAGAAGATTGTAGAATAAGGGTCATAACCATGACACGCTTAGTATGCTAATATGTATGTGATGCATGTTAATTTAGCTTATATGTGATGTATGCTAATATGTATGTGATGCATGTTTAAGTTTATTTCTTAATAAGTCTAAACGATATGCCTACCAAAGTTTGGTACTCACTACTTCCTCGATCATTTGTTATTGGGTTTGCCAAAGCAAAGCAATGCATTTTATCTTGGAAGAGTGCGAGTGGACAATCGTGATGTCCCGCTATCAAACTTGGTTAAGACTTAATTAAGTTTTTAAAGTAGAGGCATATATTAGCTTTGAACATAAGTTTAAAAATTAGTTTTGTGTGATTTCCGAACATCAGCTTTGTCTTAGAAGTGGTCGTTGCTACGATATCCAAGAAGGCCTCTGGCCTCACCACTACCGAAGTCGGTTTAGGAATAAGCACTAAACTAATCTAAACTTAACCAAAGCTATTAAAGAGTTACATCAGATGTAATTGGCAAAAGATTGCCTACCTAATCATACTACGTCTTGGGCGATTAGCCAAAGCTAACTCAAGACGAATTATGATGTGGATCTTTTATCCCATATAAATTTATAGCTAAATAGAAGCTAATGATGTAAGCAAAATGTGTTTGCCTACATCAATAATTAGCTCATATCAAAGCTATGAGAATTTAGTGGGAGCCTCATTTAATTAAAGGCCTAATTAAATGACTTAGGTATGATACTAAATTTTGCATATTAATGTTGTAGATCACCATGTCATCTAACACGACACACCCCCTCAACTTGCGATCTGTCCTTGAGAAAGACAAGCTCAATGGAGCTAACTTTCTAGACTGGTATAGGAACTTGAGGATTATCCTCAAGCAAGAACGTAAAGTGTACCTTGAGGAAGTAAAGAATAAAAGAAGTGGGACTTCTGCCTCAGTTATACACGTTATAGAAGTTAATCTATCTATTTCTTCTACATGGGTATTAGATACCGGATGTGCATCTCACATTTGTACTAATGTGCAGGGACTGAGAAATAGTAGACTAATGGCAAAAGGCGAAGTGGACCTACGAGTAGGCAATGGCGCAAAAGTTGTCGAGTGTAGGAACATATTTTTTGTCTTTGCCCACTGGGCTTATCTTAGAACTAGAGGAGTGCTTTTATGTACCTGCATTAACAAAGAACATAATCTCTGTATCTTGTTTAGACAAGAAAAACTTCTCTTTTATAATAAAGGACAAATGTTGTTCCATTTATTTGAATGAAATGTTCTATTGTAATGCACCACTTATGAATGGTCTCTATGTTCTAGATTTAGAAAACCCAATTTATAACGTAAATACCAAACGGTTCAAATCGAATGATTTGAACCAAACATATCTCTGGCACTGTCGCCTAGGTCACATAAATGAAAAACGCATATCCCAACTCCATAAAGATGGATTATTGGACTCATTTGATTTTGAATCATATGAGGTATGTGAATCTTGTCTTTTAGGAAAGATGACTAAAACTCCATTTAGTGGACATGGCGAGAGCGACGGACTTGTTAGGACTCATACATACTGATGTATGTGGCCCTTTCAATGTCGAAGCCAGAGGAGGCTATAAGTACTTTATTACTTTCACTGATGATATGAGTAGATTTGGCTACTTATATTTGATGAGACATAAGTCAGAATCCTTTGAAAAGTTCAAAGAATTCAAGAATGAAGTACAAAACCAACTTGGTAAGCGTATTAAGCTACTTCGATCAGATCGAGGTGGTGAATATCTTAGTCAAGAATTTCGTCATCACCTGGCTGAGTGTGGGATAATATCCCAACTCACTCCACCTGGAACACCACAATGGAATGGTGTATCTGAAAGGAGAAATATTAGATATGGTACGATCAATGATGAGCCAGACTGATCTACCTACTTCCTTTTGGGGTTTAGCTCTAGAGACAGCCGCTTTCACACTTAATCGCGTCCCATCAAAAGTCGTAGAAAAGACATCATACACGTTATGGACTGGGAAGAGTCCCAAAATGTCTTTTATAAAGATTTGGGGTTGTGAAGCTTATGTTAGACGTCAAGTCTTAGATAAACTAGGACCCAAATCAGATAAGTGTTATTTTGTAGGATATCCCAAGGAAACTAAGGGATATTACTTTTACAATCCCATACATGGCAAGGTGTTTGTTGCCAGAAATGCTGTCTTTCTAGAAAGAGAATTTATTTCTAGAAAAACTAGTGGGAGTAAAATTCATCTTGAAGAAATTCAGATGAAGATAACACTAAGGCTTCGATGGAAAATGAACAGGCACCACAAAGTGTTGTGGATGAGGAAATTGTTGCCAAAGAGTTGTGGAGCAAACACTGCTCAAGTAGACCAACCTCTTCGTAGATCCGATAGGATCCGTCCAACCCGAGAGATATTCTTTTCTCTTGGTAAAACGGTGAAGTATTGCTTGTCGATCTTGGCGAGCCTACATCCTATCAAGAAGCTATGATGAGCCCAGATTCCGAGAAATGGCTAGAGGTCATGAGATCCGAAATGGAATCCATGTACACTAACCAAGTATGGACTTTGGTTGATCCACCTGAAGGGGTAAAACCTATTGGGTGTAAGTGGGTCTTTAAAATAAAGACATGGGATGGTAATAAGCATACCTATAAAGGTAGATTGGTGGCTAAAGGATTCAAACAAATTCATGGTATTGACTATGATGAAACCTTTTCACCATGATGCTTAAATCCATTCGGATCATACTTGCTATCGACCTACCACGATTATGAAATCGGCGGATGGATGTCAAAACCGCTTCGAATGGAAAGCTACTCGAGGATGTGTACATGACACACCGAGGGTTTTGAAGATCCAAAGCATCTGGAAAGGTATGAAACCGCAAAGGTCCATTTATGGACTAAAGCAAGCCTCTCAAGTTTGGAATCTTCGATTCGATGATGCAATCAAAGAGTTTGGTTTCATCAAGAATGAAGATGAACCTTGTGTCTACAAGAGAAATAGTGGAGCAAGTTGTATTTCTTATCTTGTATGTAGATGACATACTTCTCATCGAAAATGATATTCCCTCACTCCGATGTGAAGATGTGGTTAGGGAATTGTTTCTCGATGAAAGACTTAAGTGAAGTGCCTTATATTTTAGGCATCAAGATCTATAAAGATAGATCTAAAAGATTACTTGGCCTAAGTCGAGTACATACATTGATAAAGTGCTAGATCGCTTTGCTATGCAAAATTCCAAGAAAGGATTTCGCCTTTATCACATGGTGTGAGTCTTTCAAGACTCAATGTCCCTCTTCTAAGGAGGAGAGAGATCGCATGGATAAGATCCTTATGCATCCGCCATAGGGTCTATCATGCACGCCATGCTTTGTACTGCTCCGACGCCTCGTATGCTTTGAGCATGACGAGTAGATACGATCGGATCGGTGAAAGTCATCGATAGCAATAAAAATATTCTTAAATACTTACGAAGAATGAAAGAATATTTCCCGATATTCGTAAAGGGTTACAAGGTGATGATGCAAGCTTCCAAAATGCATAAGGATGACTATAGATCGCAATCGAGTACGTGTTTTGCACCGAATGGTGGAGCCGTGAGTGGAAAAGTTCAAGCGCGGAGACACGATTCTGATTCTAATAGAAGTGAGTATATTGCTGCGTCGATGCGTGAAAGGAGGTTGTTTGGCTCCGCAAGTTCATCAGTGAACTTGGAGTAGTTCCTAGCATTGCAGATCCAATAGACCTCTATTGTGACAACAATGGGGCTATTGCACAGGCTAAGGAACCTCGATCACATCAGCGGACCAAACACATACTGCGGCGCTTCCATCACATTCGAGAGATCATCAATAGAGGAGATGTGAGGATATGCAGAGTACCGACAGAAGCTAACATCGCAGATCCATTGACCAAGGCTTTGGCACAGAGGAAGCATGATGGTCACACTAGGTCACTAGGTATTAGATATCATAGTGATTGGTACTAGTGCTAGTGGGAGATTATTAGTTATAGCCCTAGAACCAAACATGTGATGGTTGAATAGGGAACATTTTGTATCATATTCTATAAAGGCAAAGGATTGGTTATTATATTTACATCTTGCTTGTGCCAGCTAAATTAAATATAATAATGCCCTAGAAAAGTAGGTTCTTATCTACAGCACATCAATTGGCAGAATTGATTATGAGAGGATGTAGAGAACACTTTCCTAAATGTTCCTAGTCAAGTATTAATATGCAAGGGCAATATTAATACATAAAGACTAGCATGTAGGTCAATTGATGATTTGATCTCACAAGTCATGGATATATGATATCAAGTTGACACATGGGTATATATTAGAGAATATATACTGAACTGACCTGCCATGAGAAAGTTTCATGGATCATCATATGAGTGTCATAAACTTTCTCATGTGACTATTGGTATGAATAGTCCTCAAACCTGAAGTCACTACGGTTCCCTACATAAGGAGTTATGTACTTTGATATCGTCAAACGTCACCCGTAACAGGGTGGACCATAAAGGCGATTACTGGGTGTATAACAAATTATACGGAGAGATGTGAGTGATGTAGATGGGATCTATCCCTCCCATATGACGGGAGTGATATCTGTGGGCCCCTTGATTGAGTAGAACTACTAAAATGCATGGTCATGCTCGAATGAGTCAATATGAGATATTGAGCTCATTTGTTTGAGTTAGTTTACTCAGGGATCAAGAAACACATAGATTGATCGAGGATGACACGGTCTATGCCTCATTGGTCAATATGATATCAAGGATAGAAGGACACGGTCATACATTATAGTAGTCACCGAAAGGTTAGTCGGATCTTGACTTATCTCGTAACTTGGGTAGCAATGATGTATTGCTAGATGCCGCTCATTGCTTGTGTATCTAAAAGAGTTTAGATCCACTGCCAACGTTATGAGAGCCTATAGGGTCACACACAAAGAGCATGATGATTAGAAGAATTAGTGCATTCTAGTTTGACTAGAATAATTTGGGAATAAGCTTAAGTACAAAATGGTTTTTGGACTTTAAGCTTAATGAGAATTTTAGCTTATTGATTTAATGAGATTAATTCAATATGCTAAGCTTGATTGATTTAATAAGATTAATTCAATATGTTACCTTATTGATTTAATAAGATTAATTCAATATGATAACATAAGCTTATTGAATTAATAAGATTAATTCAACATCCATGAATGCCACATAAGCATGTCACCTAAGCATGCCACCTAAGCTTGATGAGTTGGAAGGAGACAAAGGGTTTTGACCCTTGGATTTCCTCCACATGTGGTCGGCCAAAACAAGGAGGATAACTCCTTGTTTAATTATCTTTCAATGTCATTGATTGCATTGAATGTGATAGGAGATGAAAGGTTTTTCAAATCCTATAAAACACCCCATGGGGTGGCCGGCCAAATGGGTTGATTTGGAGCTTAAAGCTTGGTGAGAGCTTGGTGGGAGAGGCTTTTGTTGTGTGGTTTTGTGAGTGTAAGCTAGCAAGAAGAGTAGTCTTCTTCTTCCTTTCTCTTCTTCCCTACCTTCCTCTCCTTTAGAGACTTCTCTAGCAAGAAGTAAAGGAGAGATCTTCTAGTTTTCTTTTGTGAGACAAGATCTTGCTCGTGTGGATACATATAGAGGCACGGACATTTGAACGTGCTAAAAGATCCAACACATCCAAGGAAAAGCGGGATTGCAAAGGGCACGCAACAAAGGTAGAACTCTCCTATAAGATAGGTTTTCTTTTGAGAAATTTATTTTTGTACGAATTTTTCTTTCGCAAGGATCACTTGGAAGGGATCCTAATTTTTCCGTTGCGCATATGCTATTTTGCATAAAGAGATCCCAACACGTGGTTCGGAACCACACGGTTCCTACTCCACGGATCGAGCTCTAACGAGCTCTAGCGATGCCAATGCAATCACTAATCAATAAACTTCTTCTCGACAACAAGTCGGAGGCGGAGAAACCTCGTACAAACGTTTACAATAATAAACGAAAGAAATACAAGCAAATACAAAGGAAATGTAAAGAACACTTTACAAACTAGGGTTTTGAGCGCTTGCTTGTTGGTTGCTTGGATGAGCTTGAAGGACCCTGAAATGCACCTGCAAATCGCCTTCAAATCGCCTCACCAAAGCTCCCAAAAATCTGATTCTTGAGTGCTTATCCTCCATCGGCCGATTTCGCCTAATGATCGCCAAAGATCATGTGAGACAACGGCTCAATCCACGCTGACAAGTTCCAACGGACTGGGCCGATCGCCAATATTGGCAGCCGATCGCCACCGCTGTAGTCGATCGCCTACGGCTACGGAGCATTCTCTCGCGTCAATAGCTAGCAATGATCACGACTGCGGCCGATCGCCAGAGACATCGGGCTCAATCGCTCCAATGAGCGCCGACCGCGAGCGGCTCTTAAACGGCAACTCAAGTCGACTCATGGCAATGAACCACCATAATGCTACGATCGCCAACCTCAAAGATGAGGTTTTAACCCAAGTATGGTGCCCCCATACTTGCTAGACCACCCTTAGCCTAGACCTAAGCCTTCTAGCCACCTCCATCAGCCTCACGCCTCTCGGATCCCTCTAAGTCATCCATGACTTGTTCATCCATCGCGCTAACCTCCAGGTGCTTCCCTCGGCTATGTCATGCTAACGGTGTCTACACCGCCAAGGCACATTGGACTTACGCCGCCAAGACTCCGCTTGGACTTTACGCCGCCAACCATTGGTCTTATGCTGCCAAGACTCCCGCTTGGACTTTACACTGCCAATATCAAACCCTTGGACTTCTCAAATGCCAAGACTCAAGTTTGGACTTTCCCTTGCCAACCCATGTTGGACTTTCCATGCCAAGACCCATGCTTGGACTTTCCATTTGCCAAGACCCATGCTTGGACTTCTCATTTGCCAAGACCCATGCTTGGACTTCTCATGCCAAGTACTCAAGACTTGGACTTTCCCAAATGCCAAGTACCCATGACTTGGACTTTCCATGCGCCAAGTGTCCCACTTGGACTTTTCATGCCAAGTACTCAAGACTTGGACTTTACCAAATGCCAAGTGTCCCACTTGGACTTTTCATGCCAAGTACTCAAGACTTGGATTTTACCTTGCCAAGACCCATACTTGGATTTTCCCATAATCACATGGTCAACCCCAGTCAACCATCAAGGTCTTCCTTGAGTCAAACTCGAGTCCGGTCAAACATGACCCGGGTCGATTGCTCCAATAATCTCCTCAATATATTAACCGACATTAATGTCAAACATCAATGTCAAACCACTTTGTCAAATCCCTTTGTCAAACATCAAAACATCACTCGAGTCAAACTCGAGTCTGGTCAATCGTGACCTGGGCCGATTGCACCAACAAAATATGCCATGGAACTTATTAAGAAGTTTGACATTGAAAGTGCCAAGGATAGTCTACACCTGTGGCAATAAGTGTTAAGATGAATCATCATTTGAAAAGTAAACTAGTGGCTCCTGAGTATTGTGGGAGTCTTATAGGTAATTTGTTCTGTTTTACTATAAGTAGGCCTAATATATTATTTGCAGTTGACAAAAATGTCACACAATTTGTTAAGCAATCACATTTGATCACTATTAAGAAAATTTTAAGATATCTCAAAGGTCCTATTAATGTAAATCTTTGATATTCAAGGCCAATATGTTCAATTTTATAGGATAATCTGATTTTCATTATGCTAGTCACACATTGGATCAAAAAAGTACTAAGAAAGAATGACAAATTCTTAAATCTTCCTTAGTAAATTGGAGTAGTCTAAAGTAATATTGTGTTATTTTATCCTCAGCCAAGACCAAAAATATGCCCATGGGTAAATTACTTTTGATAATGCATATTTTAGAGGATTACAGACTTAATTATAAAAATACTCAAGTATTTTGCAATAATGTAAGAATGTAACTTGGCAAAGGACCTAGTGCATCACTTATGAATAAAGTACATTGAAATGAAGTATCATTTAGTTAAAAAAAAAATGAAATTGTCGCAATAGTAGCTCCCTTTTGAGGCCTCTACTAGTTGAGGAGGTAAATCAGGATCCCAAGTGACAAGTACAAAGTAGGGGGTCGATCGATAACTCAAGATGGTAAAACTTTCGGAAATTAAACTCTGCCCATTTAAGAATTACGTCTTTGTGTTTACCAACTAAGATAGTTCTGGGCCTGAAGCATCACTTACTTAAAGACTATATGGCAAGTGAAGACATAATAACTGACTATATGAGATTAAAATAAAATATTACCTATATATTCACCAAATCTATACTTGAAGTTGAGTTTATGACATTTAGGAATGAGCTTCGGATCCACTTTAAGACTAGATGGTTTATTATATCTCACAAAGAACTATAGGAAATCTTGATTTTTATATTGTGCCCTTTAGACACTCTATTAGATGTTCCACTATATTAGATGTTAGGAAGATGTGTTGAGTTTATAATATTTGTTATGATGTATTATTTTTAAGCTGAAATTTCATCTACTATACGAATAATTAATTTTATCAATTCTTAAGAAAGTTTGTGGATAATTCATGTATACATGGTATAAAGAACGTAACTGAAAATTTCAAGTGAAAAGAATTTTAAAATGGTTTTGAAAAAGTTTAGACAAATTTTATTTAGAGTTCTTAAATGATATAAAGTTTGGTTAAAATATCAAGGGGGCATTTGATTCGTAGAAAATTTTTTATTTTTCATTTTCATTCTCTCATTTTTCAGAAAACAGAAAACGAGTTTTTTTTGTTTTCTAATTTTCCAGAAAACGCTCTTTTATTTTTTGAAAAACGAAAATAGAAACAGAAAATAATTATTTCTCGTATTTCAGTTTTCCAGAAAATGCTCCTTTATTTTCTAGAAAATGAAGATGAAAAATGCGAAGCAAATGCATTTTCTCGTTTTCGCAGAAAATGAAAATAGAAAACGGAGATGAAAATGCTTACCAAACGCTCCCTAAAGTTTTTATATGTTTTCTGGCTTCTTGCTAATCTTGAAAAATAAAAAAGTAATTATATTGTTAAAAATCTATTTTTTCATGATAATTTATGATAAAATAAGTATTCATTCATATTTTTTATAAAAGATTGAAATTATTAATCTAACGATTTTTTTTTCCGATCCTTCAAAATTTAAGAGAAAATAAATCACAATAAAATTATATCCTAAACACGATTAATAAAATAATAAATAATCATTTAAACTTCAGGGTGAAATTTTAGATCATATCATGAATCAATTCTATCTATTGCGTAAATATTCTCACCGACTTATCAATGCGTTCCACCCACCCACGAGGACACGTTCATTCATTCATACCGGTTAGATGACAGGTGAAATGATTTGACATGTCAAGGTGAATAAGTAAAATGGTCACCTTAAGAATAAAGGTCTAGTTTAAAATATAACTTTTTGAAGGACACTCTCCAAGGCTCTTGAATGCCTTTTGATGTATTAAGCGGAGAGAAGTGAAAGTCCAAATTAAATCGGTGGATATTTATGAAAAAGTGAGGTGTTTAAGATGATTTGTAATCAACTTACAGCTAGATTTAGAGCAAAATGACCTTTAGGCTCCAACACATTTGAAATATTCAAATTTGGCATCCTCAAAGCTAATTAATGTGCAAATACGTTATTTGCAAACTAGAAGCTGATATATAAAGTAGCGTGTGCCTTGTAAAAAAAAAAATCAGATAGAAATGTGTTCTTAGAGTGTAATCTAATTCACAAATCATCTTGCTTGCATATTTAGAGTAAAGACCTATTTTAGACGCTTGAATGCTAAAAATGCGCAAATTTTATGTGAATTTTGTACATAAGAGAATTTGTTAGTCAGCTTCTACTTCAAAAATAACAATGTTCTGAGTTATAATGTAAATTAGGTTGCGACTAAATTTAGATAACAAAAAAACTTATTTAGACACTCGGATGCTTGAAATATTCAGATTTGATATACTTAAAGCTGACTAGTATTGCAAATATTTGAACAAAAATGGAACAAATATACTCGCTGCAGTCAACTTTGAACAATTTCAAGCATTCAGAACCAGAATCCTGCTTCTTTTTTTTTCTAATTTTGAGCATAAACGAATCTTCATTTTTTTTTCTTGGTTATTTTTCTTATTGCAACCTAATTTAGATATTCCATTTTTTTTCCAAAGTTATTCCTTTCCAATTTGCACTGTAAAATCCTTAATTCAAACAAATAATGAAAAAAAGATTTTTATCATTTATAAAAATAGGAAATATATTTAATTTAAAACATAAATAAAAAAATTCAATAAGTTTTATAAATTTAATTTTTATTTCCAAATCTTAATTCTCAAAAGACAAAAATTTTGTGATTAATTTAAATGTCAATGTATTTTTAAAAAAAATCAATTTTACGAAAAAAAATAAAATACTACATTTTAACAAATAAAATTTTATAAACATTGCTGAGGTGTTATCACAAGATTTTATAAAATCCATAATTTTACTCCAATAAAATCCTAATCACATTAAAAAAAACATGTTTAAAGAATACCAATGTAAACTCTCGTAATGAATACCAATGTAAACTCTCGTAACATCGATCATTTTTTTTCACAAAATCTGAATTCAAAGAATTATAGCGTCGACATTTGTGACCTTGTACTATTTTAATGTCCAATCATTCCTTTGGCAAATCTGAATTTGTTATACAGTAAAAACTAAGATCTATAGATATTTAAAAAAACACTTAATAATTGAAATATATAAATCAGTATATGACTAATAAGAACAAGAAACTGTAGTGTTAAATATGGTTGATGAAGCATGACTGTTCCAAATAGTTTTTTTTACTGTGTTATGCCAAATGATACGGTGACGGGGGAGAAGGTCTGCTCACCTCCTTTCAACGCAATGAAGCGCAAGGAAGTTTAGGAGGTTCTCTCCGGCCGCAACAGTAAAATGAAACGTAAAGCAGAGAAATACAAGCCAACACAAGCAACAAACAAAGACACAGTATGTGACGTGGTTCGAAATAAGAATTCCTACTCCACGGGGATGAGCTCTTCCACCAGCTACTGTGCCAAAACACTTTCACTATGAATTTCCTCCTTCACGAAAAAAACTTCCGGAGATGAAGGAGAAAACCTCTTACAATTAAGTCAATGCACAGGAAACAATACAAAAAAGATGGAGCTCACTACTCTCCTTAGCTTCTTCTCCGACGATGTGGTTGCTCTCCCCTTTTGGAATATGTCTTTGTCTCCTGCTGGTTGGAATAATACGGATCCTCTTTCTCCTGCCCTGCTTCTTCCTTTTATCCTCTTCCTCTGGCCAACTGTTGCATCGCAAGCCTTCTTCATCATACATGTGGCCACTTTGCCCATCTGAAGAATCATTCTGTTATAGACACGAGGAGCGAAGGCTCCTCAGAATATTATGTGGGAGTCCTCTTCTGTTGTGTAACAACTTCTTATCTATATTTCGAGAAATATACTAGTCTGTCCCTTTCAACCATTTGCTTTCGACAAAACTAATCTAAACTTACTGCTCCCGTATAGCGTAGCCATTAGGCTCTTCCCAGTAGCCTGAACCAACTCTCCTTTCTCCCCGCATAGAACCATTTCCGAGCCTGCTAGATCGAACCGATTCTTATTCGCCCTGTACCAAAATGATCTCCGTCATCGCCCCTCTGTACCAATTACCTCAAACTTTCGCGCCCGAACCATTCTACCTTACTTCCCTTGCCGAACCGATTATTCGAATCGGATAGTGTCTTACACGCGAATATTCTTACCCGATTCACAGAAAAAGGTAACTACAGTATCACAACAAAAAATTCCCTTAATAATTTATTGTTAAGTGAGTCCCCAATGAAAGTGTAATACAAGCAAGCATGTGTACAGAATACTTAAACAAAGACCAGAAAATTGCAGATAACGTTGGAGCAAAAAAACATGCTTAACCTAATCAATAAATCACTACAAGTTCATGGTGCGTTGGTAGCTCTATAAGCATGGCAGAGGTGCGGGTGAACTGAGAGCAACATGGCATAGGTCGTCATATTTGAACAGCAAAACAGAAATAAGAAGCTGAGGAATTCGATAGAAGATGGATGTTGGCCAAAAAGGATCCTGCTAATGAGAGTGCATCTCCAAATTAACACTATAGTCTGAAATCGTGTATGATCACATTTAAACCAGTTGACAAACAATCAGTACCTTCTACCGTTTAACCCATTGAAAGCTCTTCCTTGCTTTAGCTTTGCCAGGCTTCTTTCGTTCAACTACGCGTGGATCACGTGTTAAATAACCAGCTGCATGAAGTGCACAAGCAACGTGAGCAATCAGAAAGAATGTAGATACCGACAGAGCCTCAATCTAAATCAAAGGATTCATAAGCAGTTCAGAATACAATGCCGAACACTACATTTGATCCGTGTAATAGTTATCAGTCAGGTGGTATTATGGCAGTACGTTGTTTGGGGCATTTACCAGCTTTTAGGTAAGGTCGAAGGCCTGGTTCCCAACATTGCAACGCTCTGCTGATTCCCAAGCGGATGGCTCCAACTTGACCTGAGCATATAACAAGCTCAATCAATCCTATGCATGCATACAAATATCGTCTCACAAAATTTTAAATTAACCAAATCCTCTGCAAATGGGGAAAAGAAAATCAAAATCCAACGTGACAATTTTTCTAGTTTTAACTGGAAATTTCAACCCAGAATGGTGAATTTAGGATATAACCATGCATATTCTCAGAATGTTACTTACCAGAAACCCCACCCCCTTTAACAGTGCAATTTACATCCCAGAGACCGAGAGTTTTCGTGACAGTGAAAGGTCTGAGAAGTTCTGCTCGGTGATCAAGAATGGAAAAATACGCATCAAACTGCTTGTCATTTACAATGAACTTCCCATCACCAGGTTTAATCCATACACGAGCTACGCTGCATTTCCTTCTCCCTGTTCCATATGCTCTACCCTTTTCATCCACCTGACGAACTCTAGATTTTGCAATCTCCTCTTGTTTCTTACGCTCAATTTCCGTTCTTGTTGAGGTTGCATTCAGCTTTGCAATTGCTTCCTCTTGTATTTCCTTAAGAGGGGGTAATCCTGGAACACCCGTTACATCCTTCAAGATAATCAAACTATCAATCATATCATCTGTGATCCCTGATGCTTCAGTTAGATCTCCAAATGCATGTTCTGGACCTGCCATTTTGAATGTTGAAGCAAGGCAAGCAAAATGAGTTAATGGAAATTTAAAGCAGTCTTTCTAATACACATTGGGTAGGAGTACAGTTGAAGAACAAGAAACCCAATATCATCGACAACAGAAAAAATTTGGAAAACCAAGGAGTGTTAAATGACAATGTAGAAATTCACAATAAAAGGATTTGCTAGGAAGAAAAATAGCAAACATCCGGGAAGCATCACTTTCATAAAGGGACACAATCTTAACATGTTTATCACAAATATTTAACTAATAGTCTCATACTCAGTTACTAACTCACAATTGAGTATTTCCAATTTTGAGCATCATCAGAATAATGTAACAAGAAACTGAGGCATTTAAACACATTTTTTAAATCAAGTCTCTTCTCCTGAAAGGTTTTATGTAGAAGATACAGAATATGAGTCCATTCATAATGGATGTGCAATCAGGGGACGTGGAATGTGCATGTACAGTCAATATTTGCTTTTAAGGAAAGAAAAAATTAGCTACATCAACAATAATGTATAACAACATGTGTCAAAGAAATGAGATTGCATCTATTGTCTACCATATAATGCATCAACTTACTGAACATATGCAATTATTTAAAATGGGTTGAGGGCTGCAATAGGTATAGATGGTATAAGAACAATAACAATCATCCTTTTGTCCCACTTAATGGGAGTCGACTATAGAGATCCTCTTACACCATCGAGTTCGATCCCCTACTATTCATATATATTTAAATGAATTTTATCTTATTTTATCGTCACTAACTAAATCTTATTTGGTCTTCCTCTCTTCCTACACTACTGTATGTATTTGTCATGGCTTCACATCGTATAATTGGGGTATTTATTGAGCACCTAAATATGCGTCCATAACATCTTAAATGTATCTCTTAGAGTTTTTCCACAATAGATACAACTCTAACTTTCTCTCTAGCATTCTCATTTTTATTCTTTCCATTCTCATATTTGTACATCCACTTTAACATCTTTATCTTTATGACTCTCATTTTTTATTCATATGCTCGTTTTATAGGTCTAACCATTATTTTGTAAAACTTTCCTTTAAACTTTTATAAGCATTGTATAATTACAAAGAATATCTGACATCCTCCTCCATTTCAACCATCATAGTTGTATATACAAAATATCTCAACTTCTAAAAATGATCTTGCTCTCAACTACAAGTAACTCATCATCTCCTAGTTAATAATTGTCTTATACATCTAATACTACTCAACTTAAATTTCATATATTTTGTCTTTACTAAGCCTAAAACTTTACTTCTAATTTTTCCACTCAATATTCAAGCTTAGCATTTACTCATTTGTATGTCTCTTTGACCAAACCAATATCATCTACAAATAATATGCACTATGGTAGCATGTCTTGAATGAATCCAATGATTCATTCATGACTGGTATAAAATGATATGAATTTAGAGTTGATCCTTGATAATCTTATATTTTTAGAAAAATGCTCCAGTTAATCCACATAGAGTCTTCATTTTTATCATTACATCCTCGTATACATCCTTAATTATTTCAATATATACTATGCTGACAATTTTTTTTCTAGAATTTGTCGTATAATTTCCTTTAGAACTCTATTTTAACCTTTTTTTTAGGGCAATGACTAAGTGTTGCTTCTTTTTCTTATATGTATAACCTTTATAATCAATTTTCAAGCATAATTTTAAATTGATTTTCAAGCACCTTGATTTTCTTTCTTAATTTTTTGTCTCATTCCTTCTCAAAATTTTATAGTATGACTCATTAACTTAATGTCTCTATAATTTACATAATTTTTATATCTTTTTTATTCTTATACAAGGGACTAGAGTACTTATCCCTCACCCTCCACTGATTAGGCATTAAGCTTAATGCCCCTATAATTTTGTATAATTTTCTTTGTTTTTGATATTAAATAGAATAACTTGGTAAGTCATTCAATACCTTACTTCCTTAAGCACTTTCATACCTCTACTAGAATACTATCTAATCTAAACACTTTCCCATTTTACATTACATTTAATGTTTGTTCTACTTTTAAAGTTTGAATTATCTGATCTACTTAAATTTCTTAAGTTAAGTTGGATCATAAATCTTCATTAAAAAAATGATAAAAGTATCTCTTTCGTCATCCTTTACTAATACCTTATTAAATTCATTTTTAATACATCGTATTTAAGTTAAGATGTTTTGTTTTTTCTCTCTCATTTTAGCTATTCTATAAATGTCTCTTTCTTCTTCTTTTGCATCAAGTTGTTGATATAAGTATATGAAAGTTTCATTCTTTGCTTCACTCATTGCTTTCTTAGTTTCTTTATTGGCTATTATATACTTTTGTAACAATTAAATAGGTCTAGACAGTCAACACCAAAATTTATCAAAATCATAAATATGAAATTTAATTGTACTTGAGAGCAATTAGGTATAGCATCAATACATGATACATTAACAGAAAAAGGGTTGAGATAGTATGAACAATGCAAAGATGACCAATTATATAAAGGGTAACCTGGTGAAAAAAGTCTCACCATGCGGAGTCCCAGGAAAGGGTCTATTGTACGCAGTCTTACCCTGCTTTCCAAGAGATTGTGTTCAGGACTCGAACCTGTGACCTCTAGGTCACAAGACGATAACTTTACCGTTACACTAAAGCTCCCCTTCAAAGATGACCAATTATATATAAGGTAAATTTACTAGAGTGAAAGTGAAGTAGAAGGGAAAATAAAAATAATGCACAAAAACATACATAAAAAAGAATATGAATTTCATTTACTATATAAAGTTTTTGAACATAAGTAATTAATTAAAATGGGTCAAGAGTTGCAATAGGTATAGAAATTCAATGTCCAAATTTGTCTAAATATGTAAACATAAATCTTAGATATATTCGATAACAATTAGGTATAACTCCAATTAGTGAAAGGTTGAGATGGAATGTGCAAGTCAAAGAAGATCAACAGATTCTATAGATAGAAGAATAGACTCTATAGATAAAAATGTTAAGTTTATTAGAAGGGCAAGTGTACTTGAAGGGGAAAAATAACAATACAACATCATGTGTCAAAATAAAGGAGTTTGCATCTGGCATCTATTATATAATGTATCAATTCATTGAACGTAAGAAATTATTTAAATTAAGTTGAAAGTTGCAAAATTCATTCAGATCCATAAACATGAATCTTAATTATATTCAAGAGTAATTAAATGCAAGTGATAAAGTGAGAGAAAATAGGCTGAGATGGCATGGATAGTTTAAAGATGACCAATAGATTCAATAGAAGTACGAGTTAAATTTATTAGATTGGAAGGTGTACCTTAAGTGAGAAAATGAAAGCATGAGTTGTTCATTTAGTTTAACAAAGTTGGTTAACCTAATAATCTATAACTTGAACGTATTCAACTTTAAGAATCTTCAGATTTGGTCAGCCTACACAACTTAAATTCTAACATAAGGAGATGTCATGCAATCCCTCACTAAATAAGCTTATCCACCCAATATAGGTGACACAGCGAAGACCTTCTAAAATAATGTTCTTGAACAAATTATATAGTAAATGATATCAAAAGGAAAATTAGACTAACATATATGCACATCAATATTCCATATCCATAGTAGTATGGAGCAACATTTTAACCAAAGTTGTATTTGCAGTTGCCAAAGGATAAAGCCCAACATTAATAATTTAATTAGAGAGGAAAAAAGATAAAAGTGATTTGATAAAGTACCTTATAGGTAGAAAATAGTTTAAGATGATTGAGCTTAATAAATATAAGCTGACAATTGAAAATTTATTCATAACACATTTTTTCTATCATACCTAGGGATAGCAATGGGTTCCTGATAATCAGCTTGTGGGTACCCGACTAGTTTAAGTTTGATTTAAACATCCTGATTATGCTTAATAATAGGGTTTGGATTAGGTATGAGTTATGCTTAAAATTATGGATATCTTCAGGCTGAACATAAATGCATATTTACTCAAGTTAGGTATCCACAATCACCGACAAATTCAAGTACCCATTTATCATCCAAAATGTGCATTTAAATAGGTTAGAGTAGCAAATATTTAGAAGGATATGATTTAAGCAATACCTAAAAAGTGGGTATACCCAACAACAACAACAACAACAACAACAACAAAGCCTTATCCCACTAGGTGGGGTCGGCTATATGGATCCTTCTACGCCATTGGACTCTATCCCCTACTATATCATCATCTATATTTAAATAAATTTTATCTTGTTTTATTGTTGCTAACCAAGTCTTTTTTGGTCTTCCTCTTCCTCGTTTGATGTGTATATTTGGTATCGTTTCACATCGCCTAACTGGAGCATTTATTGACCGTCTAAGTACATGTTCGTACCACCTTAAACGTGTCTCTCGAAGCTTTCCTTCAATAGATGCAACACCAACTTTTTCTCTAATGCTCTCATTTCTTATTCTGTCCATCCTCGTATGTCCACACATCCACCTTAACATCCTCATCTCTGCAACTCTCATCTTTTGCTCATATGCTCGAGTCGTAGTCCAACATTCAGCTCCATATAACATAGCAGGTCTAATTGCCGTTTTGTAGAACTTCCTTTTAAGTTTTAGAGGCACTTTACGATCACATAAAATACCCGATGCTTTCCTCTATTTCAACCATCCTGCTTGTATTTTATGTAAGACATCTCTCTCAATCCCTCCATCATCTTGCAAAAATGATCCTAAATATTTAAAGCTCTCAATTCCAGACAACTCATCATCTCCTATCTTAACACTTGTCTCATTACGTCTAATATTGCTAAATTTAAATTCCATATATTCTGTCTTTACTCTACTAAGCTTAAAACCTTTCACTTCTAGCGTTTCCCGCCAAGATTCTAATTTAGTATTTACTCCTTCACGTGTCTCATCTACTAAAACAATATCATCTGCAAACAACATACACCACGGTAATGTGTCTTGAATGTGTCCAATGAGTTCGTCCATGATTAGTGTAAAAAGATAAGGACTTAAAGCTGATCCTTGATGTAACCTTATCTTTATTGGAAATGCTTCAGTTAATCTACCTGAAGTCTTCACTCTGGTCGTTACTTCCTTATACATATCCTTAATTAGTTCAATATATGTTACACTAACACCTCTTTTTCCTAAAATTCTCCATATTATTTCTCTTGGAACTCTATCATAAGCTTTTTCTAAATCAACGAATACCATGTGTAGATCCTGCTTTTGCTCTCTATACTTTTCAATTAGTTGTCTGAGAAGATGTATAACTTCTATTGTCGACCTTCCTGGCATGAATCCAAATTGATTTTCGAGAACTATAGTCTCCTTCCTTAATCTTTTTTCTATTACTTTTTTCCAAAGTTTCATGGTATGACTCATTAGTTTAATACACTATAGTTTTCACAAGTTTGTATGTCTCCTTATTCTTATATAAGGGAATTAGGATCTTACCCTCGTTGATCAGCATCCTTTTTGTTTTCAATATCATGTTAAATAATTTTGTAAGTCATTCAATACCTTGTTTCCTAGACACTTCCATACCTCTGTGAATATCATCCGGTCAACGGCTTTTCCATTTGCGTTAGTTTAAAGCATTACTGCTTTTGAAATTTGAATTCTCTGATAAAAATTTAAATTTCTATACTCATTGACTACTTAAATTACCTAAATTAAGTTGGTCTCCTAAACCTTCATTAAAAAGTTGATAAAAATATCTCTTCTCTTTTATTTCTTCATCATTTACTAGTACTATTGCATTCATCTTTAATACATCTTATTTGATTAAGATCTTTTGTCTTCCTCTCTCTACTTTGGCTATTTTATAAATGTCTCTTCCCCTTCTTTTGTATCTAATTTTTGATATAACTTAGTTCAAAGTTTGATTTAGCTTCGTTCATTTTGCTTTCTTAGCTTCTTTCTTGGCTATTGTATATTTTTCAAATTTTCCTCATTTTACAAATATTTAATTTCTTATATCTTATTCGTTTTTCCTTGACTTTCTCTTGCACTTTTTCGTTTCCACCACCAGATTCTTTACTTGATGGTGCGTATCCTGACTCACCAAGTACACTCTTAGCTACTTATTTTGATTTTGATATCATCTTATCCCACGTCGTAGACAGGGTCAGTATATGTCATCTAATACTTGTACTCTACCTTCTCTTTGAATATATTTAGTTTCTCATCCTTTAACTTCCACCACTTAATTCTAGGGTCGTGTATATTTCCTCTATTAATACTATATTTGAGGCGTATATCCAATACTAATAACCTATGTTGAGTAGTTAAACTTTCTCCGGGAATAACCTTACAATCTTCTGAATCTTTCTATCTCTCTTCCTAACCATAAGAAAGTCGATTTGTGATTTATTATTTCACTTTTGCACGTGACTAAGTGTTCTTCTTTTTCTTAAAAATGTATTAGCTAGTATAAGATCATATCTTTATTACGAAAATCGATATAGTTTTACCTTCTTCATTTCTTGTTCCAAACCCATAACCCCAGACCCTCTCATATTCGTTTTCACTCCGATACGCCCATTTAAATCACCTCTATTAAAATCATCTCGTTTGGCCAGGAATATTTTGTAATACTTCATCCAAGTCCTCCCAAAACCTTAATTTGGTATTTTTATCTAATCTATTTGAGGTGCATATATCACCAATTACGTTTATAGTTTCTTTCTCCACTACTATTTTGAGAGCTATAATTCTCTCCCCTTTCTAATTACTCCTACAACTTCATCCTTTAACGAACTATCAACAATAATACCCACTCCATTTCTTGTTTTACTCTTGCTTGTATACCATAACTTAAAACCCGAGTTCTCTATCATCTTTGCCTTCTCACCAACCCATTTTGTCTCTTGTACACATACAATATTAATTTTTCTTCTAATCATCGTATCTACTATCTCCATTGTTTTACCAATGAGGGTTCCTATGTTCCATGTACCAAATCTTAGACTACTAGTTTTTCTATAATATTTGTTCTTACCCAACCTATGGTGTGAGAACTCTTGCTTATTTAACACTACACCCAAGTTCTCATGGAGATGTAGCGGTCCTTGCCGATACATTGCAGTCGGACCCTGCAACGTGAACTCTAGCATATTTTTCACTACACCCGAGTTCTGAAAATGTAGCGGTCCTTGCCGAGACATTACAGTCGGACCCTATAACGCGTTCCTTCCGGGGAACAACCTAGCATTAGCACAATAGTTTAATTGATCCATTCATTGAACATTTGCCTTAGTTTAACGCTGGCTGGCAACCTAACGCAATCCTCCTCCTTTATCCGGGCTTGGGACCGGCCACGATAAGGTTAACTTATCATGGGCGGAGTTGGGTATACCCAACAGCAATGTTTCTAAAAAGGACTAGACAATTGCATATGCGAGGACAAAATCTTTTAGGTAAGGGACTGCATCACATATGTGATATGTGGTCCCTTTAGGCAGTTTGAGCACTTGAGAAAGTTAGATGAGCTCCTATGCAGGCAATCTATGTGGTGAAAAGAAAATAAAACTAGTTCTATTACTTTGACAATGAAGTGTTGAGGATCGGATGCCACATTACGGGGGGATGAATAGCGATTTTTGTTTCGTTTGATCGCGATTGCAATTATCTCTACAAAATATTAGTACGCAGCAAAATATAGAAATAAAATGTACAACAAAAATAAAGGCAAATACACAATCACAACAAGAAGATTTATGTGGTTCAAAACTAGGGTTACTACCCCACGAGTCGAGCTCTAGTGATGCACACTACCACTATCAAACTTCTCCTTCTCAGAATGATACCGAAGGTGGAGAAACCTCTTACAAGATGTTTACAACAATAAACAACAAAATACAAACAAATACAACAGGCAAATGAAAACCAGAAGTGAAAACACTTTAGAAATGTGAGCTTTTGAAATGTCTTGAAAGGTCTGAAATGCAGCAACAATTCCCTTTCAACTTCCTCAAGAAACACTTCAACCCTCCTTCTCGAGCTTCTTATAAAGTTGCAACTCGAGCTGATTTTCACTTTTCAATCGACTGCTCTTACCCAGCAGTCGACTGGTCTCAATGTTGTTGTCTCATAACGGCTCAATCCACGTTGGAATCGCCGGCGTATACCTATCGATCGCCCTTACGTGATCATTCTGGCTATAATCAGTGGCGGTCGACTCTGCGATAATTTATACCTGCTTCTTTATAGTGTCGTGATCATTGCCATACATGCGATCGACTACCCAAACGATCGACTAGTCTAACCCCCAGGTTGATTGCCGAGCTCGATCGACGGTCGAGCCTCGATCGACTACACGACCCGATCGGGTTCCCGTCACTAGGCCTTCCGATGCTCGAACACTCGACCCGATTGGTGATCTATAACTCCAGTCGACTGGTAAACCTCAAGCATGAGGTTTAACTCAAGTATGATCCCCTCATACTTAATACTCACTCATAGCATAGACCTAAGCCTTCTAGCCACCTCCATCAGCCTCATGCCTCTCGGATCCTTTGAGTCCGCAACTCTTCATCCTTCGTATTAGCCTTCAAGTGCTTCCATCGGCTATGTCATACTAACTGAGTCATTTGCCAAGGTTCATTTAGATTTATGCTGCCGAGACCACATGCTTGGACTTTACACTGTCAAAACCTCGCCCTTGGACTTTTCCATTGTTAAGCCTCAATGCTTGGACTTTATTGTCAAGATCCATTTGGACTTACGCCACCAAGACCACATGTTTGGATTTTACGCTGTCAAAACTACATCCTTGGACTTTTCCATTGCCAATACCATGCTTGGATTTTCCATGCCAAGACCATGCTTGGACTTTCCCTTGCTAAGACCATATTTGGACTTTCCTTGACAACTCCATGTTGGACTTTACAATTGCCAAAGTTCACTCGGACTTTACGCCGCCAAGACTACACATTTGGCCTTATGCTGCCAAGACTTTACCTTTGCACTTTTCTTGTCAAATATCCATATTTGGACTTTCCTTGCCAAGTATCCAAATTTAGACTTATGAGATTGATTGCTCCAACAATCTCCCCTAAATAATCTCTCCTATATGACTTTGGATATCTCAATCATCCACTAGTCATACGGTCAATATATGGTTAAACCCATATAGTCAAACAATGGTCAAACTCATTGTCCACCCATTGTCAAACATCAAAATCCTACTCGAGTCTCATTCGAATCTGATCAATCGTGACTTAGGTCGATTGCACCAACATGAAGAAATTAAAGATGATTTGTTTATTATTTTCTTCACCAAAGAAGATTAATTCTTGTGATTATTAAATATTAAGTTATGTAAATTGTAAGGATTAACTTAAACATTTGTTCTACAAATGATAGAAGCTTTAGATATTAAAAATATGCAGGTTACCAATAAATATGAAATATTCTACGTTATAATATTGCTTGTTCTGCATAAGAGGTAGCAAGTCTACTACAATGCATAACAAGGAAATAGCATCAGATCATGATAATAATTAGAGTGCTCATGATAATATTTCAATAATTGATGCAAAAGGTGATTCGCTCGTCCAAAAAATAATTGGTGTCAACCTAGCACCCAAAGAATAATTGGTGCCAACACGAAGGAGGTAAATCACGAAGAGTATATTGTCCAACGCAGGGCTAGCGCGGCAGGAGGGCAAGCACCCCGAAAGACTTGCAACTCTCGGAGATTGACTCTTGCTCATTGGTACAATTCTACTGCATGATAGCCACAAGGCCCTCCCGTGGGGACGATAATATTTCAATAATTAGTGCAAAAGGTGATTTGCTCGCCCTCAGCTAGCACAGCAGGAGGGCAGGCACTCTGAAAGGCTTGCAACTCCCGAGAATTGACCCTTGCTCATTGGTGCAATTCTACTACTGTGCTAGCTACAAGACCCTACCGTGGGGACAATAATATTTCAATAATTTGTGCAAAATGTTGGAAACCGCCAACCTAACGGCCCCTACCGGCCCGCCCCCGGGCCATTGTAAGGGAGGTAAATCACGGTGGGCATTTGGCTCTTGAGACTAATAACCAGCGCATTGAGGGACGGAACTCTCGCTTTTGCGAGAGATTGACCCGTTGTCCATTTATGCAACTTTCTGCATGCGCTAGCCACTAGGTCCTTCCCGTGGGGACAATAATATTTCAATAATGAACATACTCATGCTTGTTAAATGGTTTAATTATGCCTTGCATTATCAAACATAATGAAGGAAAAAAATCAATAAAAATCTAGACCCAGAAAATTATTTATGTTTGGAAGTAATCCAAATTGATGCTGGATGAAAAAATAAAAGATATTCTTTGGGCTACGTTTGGCGATGTCTTACCTTCCAAAATATCTAACAGCTCTTTCTCTCGCTTCTCAAGTTGCTGCTTCTGCTCATCGCTCGACTTCTCTAAATCCTCTACACCACCGTCAACCGCCCCTCCATCGCCATCGTTGAACAGGCACGACTTTTCATCATCGTCGCCCATTGACCATGGCTTGTATCCCTCCGCCGTCTCCCATTCCTCCACCCCTAATCCTCCGAGCCCATTTTCATTCGCCAGAGTATCTCCATCGAGGCCATCAAAAATATCCCCTTTATCAACTGTCCCGGAGCCCTTGCCCCACTGATCCGTGATTCCTGCTCCAGCGTTGATCGCCTCGGTTCCAGAGGGTCCGGCGGCGTCATCAGAAATTCCTGCGAGGTCGCCCTCGCCTGGGAAAAAGAAACCGCCCTCGTCCTCCTCAGGGGTTAATTTCCAGTCGCCGCCGTCGTCGCGACGCCTGCTAGAGAATGCCTTCGAGTATTGAAAGAAAGCGGAATTGTTCGAAGGTAACAGAGGAGAGGGGAGACGAGGAGGAAACAGAAGCAGAGGCGGAGAGGGGATGCAGCGAGGGTGGAAGAAAGCTACAGCAGTGAGAGTAAGGAAGCGAAGAGGTTGGCGAAGAGAGGCAGAGCGGTAGAACATCTTTAGCGAGCTGCGTCTGCTGCGATGTTTGGCTCTACGCGCATAGTGAAATATTAGGGTTCAGAGGTTTCAATTGATTAATGGGTTGGTATTGGGCCGGACATGCAGGGTGTGTAAAATTTTGTTACGGAATAAATTGATTGAATTAATCTGAATTTGAAAATTCAGTTCGAAATTTAATTCTTATTTTTAAAAACATTGATTTTTTTTATTAATTTGATTGGATTTTGAATTTTAAATTAAAAATAAAATCGATTTAATCGATAAAATTGAATGAATCGACTGTAATATCAATTGATTATATTATAATATCGATCTTGTGAAATTTTGATACTGCAATACTAATCGATTGGTATGACAGTATCAATCAAGTGATTTTGAAAAATATTTTTTTAAATTTTTTATCGAATTAATTAATTTTTTATCTATTCAATTTTTATTTAAAAATTCAATATTATTTTTAAAAAAATCGATTTACTCAATATCGATTGAATTAATAATCGATTATCATTCGCTTTTTTCCACGTAGGCCTAGAACATATTAAGCCCAATTTGAATTTAAGTGTTCTTGATTTTTTATAAAAGCAATTTCCAAAAAATAGGAAATTATTCTACCAAAATTGAAAATATAAAATGATAAAAACACCATTTTTTTTTTAAAACTATGACCAAATTTCTAATTTGTATTTTTATATTAGTGTTATTTTAATCGTATTTTTTAAAGAATAATAAAGTTAAAGATTCTATTTTGATCACTATCCAAATCTAATAAAAATATTAAAATAATATAATCATACAATAACAATAACAATTCAACCTTATCCTACTATGCGAGATCAACTATATGGATCCTTCTACGTTATTGAATTATATCCCTTACTATATCATCATATATATTTAAATAAATTTTATCTTATTTATTATTACTAACCAAGTATTTTTTATCTTTCTCTTCATCGTTTGATATGTGTATTTGACATAGTTTCACGTGGTTTAACTAGAGCATGTATTAATCATCTAAGTACATATTCGTACCAACTTAAGCGTGTCTCTCGAAGTTTTCTTTCAATAGATACAACTCCACCTTTCTTTCTAATGCTCTCATTTTTATTCTGTCTATTCTCATGTGTCCACACATTCATCTTAACATTTTCATCTCTGCAACTCTCATTTTTTACTTATGTGTTCAAGTTATAGACCAACATTTAATATCATATAACACAGCAGATCTTATAGGACAAATTTGATCCGCAAGAAGGAGATGAATAGCGTAAGTACTTTTTCCTTTTCGTAACACGTAAAAACACACAACGAAAATATAAAATGCATAAGAAACAATGATTTTTACTTGGTTCATAACCAAAAAGCTGCTAGTCTAAGGCTCATGATCCAATGATTGGTTTAAAAACAATGATGTGGTGTCACAATAGGTTCAGCCAATGGCTCATCACTATGAATTATCGGTCGTGGTGCTTGACCATGTCTCTTTTCAATGTCTATTGGAGTCTCTTGAACCTCCTCAAGTTCAACGTCACTCACATTGTTTTCTTGCAAAAGAAACTCTTTCTCTAGAAACACAACATACCTTGAAACAAACATCTTTTGTTCCGCAGAATGATAGAATTGGTAGTCCCTCGTTTCCTTAGAGTATCCAATAAATAGACATTTATCAGACTTAGCATCCAATTTATCTGATACAGTCCACTTCACATAAGCAGGACAACCTCATATTTTCAAGTAAGATAAATGAGATTTCTTACTATTCCATATATCATATGGAATAGTAGAGACTACCTTGGTCGGGACTCTTGTCACGCCCCAAGAGTATGTCGTGCCAAAAAGCAAATGGACGACATCTCTCTTGTACGTGGCAACATATCGTATTAATACAAGACCCGTAAGCCCACAACCACAACATAAGAAGCAAAATATATATCAAACACAGCAGAAAATATAAAACCACATACCCATAACCACATATATACCATACAAATCCGAAACCACACAGGTGTACACCACCTGACAAGTCCACAGTATTAAACCGTACATAAAACATTGGACACAACATGGAGTTCACAACATAAAACAAAATCCACAACATAAAAACAAAATCCACAATATGCAAAAATGCTATAAGTCACGGCAATGCAGCATGCATGGTCATGTCGGCTCACCCTAAAGCTACCACGACCCCAGTGTGGCATCGGTGGCTCGACATGACAACTGTCTCAACTCAACACCAATCACTACTCTCGAGTGGCCGAGTTGGCAGTATGATTGAGTAGCATATAAGCGTAAAGAGCAAGCTACACGATGGGGGTCCCTGCTATTGGCCACTCCAACAGTCACTACCCATGAGTGGTCGAGTGTCACACACGCAAGTCATCAGCACACAAATCTAACTACCACCGTCTATAGTGGTAGAGTGCGGCACCACAATGCTCTGCCCTCACATCGGTTACTCCTCCTATGAGAAACCGTGGAGGCAGAATGACTAACGACCCTCTCAACCATAAGGGAGACCACGTCGCCAGCATGCATGCAAATGACATGAATGGACAGTCACATATATAGACATCCACCACAGACTCTCTATTCTACAGAGAGTTATAACAATCTGATCAACGCACTCTCTATCCTATAGAGAGTCGTACTCAACTGATCATAACACTCTCTATCCTGTAGAGAGTCATACCAATCTTATCGACGCACTCTCTATTCTGTAGAGAGTCGTACACAACTGGTCATAACAAGCTAGGACTACCGGTCCGTAGCGACACACTAAGCACAATTCACCTGACCATTTACACAATATATGGTCGGTAGTAAACATGAAACCTAAGAGTATTAGAATTAACCCTACGTTCAAGACATTACCTATCCACGGATGACCTTTTTCCCAATTTACAATTAGGTCGTCATCCGTACTTCACTATTTGCAACTAACTAAGCAATTCTAGGTTTACTTACATCACATCTGTAACTCCTAATCATGATGAAGTGATATATGATAACAGCAATAGAGCATAATAGGGCAAAGATAAAGTATCAAGTACAAGAGTAAATAAGAGCGGAGTCAAAGTAACATGATCATATAAGATGATCATATATCTAAATCTGCATGCAACAACTGCTACCTGACCAGGGTAGGAAATTACCCACCTGATACGAAGACTTATCTGGGAGTCTCCACGTTCAAGAATCTATCACAATCAAAATCCTGCAAGAAAGAACAAGGAACATAACTTAGTTCTACCATCATCCAACAATATAATCAAACCAATTCATTAACCCCTTGATCAGCTCGTCAATTCATTTCCAATGGATTATGATCTATCTTTTCACCCATCTGATCCATTTATCCAATTAACCTAACTAAAAATCCATATCAATTCTAATACTAAATCTTAACCACTTGAACAACTTCTTCCATTAATTTAATCAAAATACCAAACAGTCAATTTAATCAAGCTAACTAAATAAACATCTCTATCTACAATTAAAGTAACAGTCCATAGAATTTACCTAGTTTCGAATCCATGGTAAGAGCTTCTTGATCCAAATTCCTCTCACTGCTTCACTACCCCTAGTTTCTCGATCTATAGACAGAAATCCAATTTGCACAGATCGTGGAGCTGAGGGAAGAAATCAATCTCGACTCCAATGCATCCTAACCCCGCTGCACTGCAAGAAAATATATTTCCACTGATCCATCCATCTCAACCACAATTCATTGACATTAACACGATTATTGAAGAATGTTACCCTATAGATCAATTTGCCACACCCTTATTTTCCTCCCGTGGCAACAACACTTCCCTCCCTCTTTGATCCGATAGGGGGGAGGCGACTAATAGCGATGATCCCAAATCCAAGCTTGTAGAGAAGGTGGCCTGGTGCTCGCGGACTCAACAATATCACTGGTAGGCGACTCTGATGGCCAGAGGCAAGTCGTCGATGGCTGGAGTGGAGGCAGCGATGGAGATCTAGGTGGCTGGTGATGGCTGCTACTTAGGTGAAGGTCTTCGACGCTCACTGCTGCTTGGATCGTCGGAGAGAGAAGGACGACGACAAGCTATCCAATAGAGGCGAGTGATAGGAGATGGTGTCGTCCATCTAGGCTCAGGGAAGTGAACAGCTAACGGGGCCACACTGCCACATCCGGCAGCGACGAAGATCGGGTGGAAGAGATGTCGATCAGCCCGCTGCTCCGGTTAGGCTCGATGAAGAGGGGAGAAGCGACGGCGACGACAACCAGAGCTCGTGAAGAGACCAAGTCGGGCGACTCCCACCGGTGCTTGTGGCGTCCAACCGCGAGATCGAGTGAAATAGGGCAACAGATGAGGATAAATGGTCGATCGGAAGAAGACGAAAGGAGCAAGGGGAAGGGGAGATCAGCGTTGTCGGCTTCACGCAAACTGCGACCCTTCGCAACGAAGAAACGAAGCAGGGAAAAACAAAGATCGAGAGATTGGGATCAGGGGGGGGAGTCACGAAGGAGAAGAGAAAAGAAGAGTTTCACCAACCGTTCGAGATTTCGGCATAGAAATGCTCGAGAAATTCGGCGGTGAGGAAAACGTTGAACGACTTGGCGTTAAAAATGGGTCGGGTTTTGAACAAAAATCACATCGGGTTTATCCTATAAGACTTAGACCTAGATCCACTTAAACCCCCTTTTATCATTAAGCCATGGTTTGGTTCAATTAAATCCCTCACCATGTTTTTTTTCCCTGTGGTATTTTACATTCTCCCCCACTTAATAAAATTTGGTCCCCAAATTTCATATTAACATGCAAAAATTACTTCAAGCAAGTTTCTGAAAGGACCATATACATTCCTCAAGTGAACAGATGAGGGTATCAAACTCGGATAGTATCCTCCAACTCTCATGTAACCTCCTCATCAGTATGATCCTGCCATCCAACTTTTACCAGTCAGATGATTTTGTTCCTCAACTGGCTTTCCTTGTGACCAAGGATCCACACTGGCATATCCTCATATAACACATTAGGCTGAAGTGGGATTGATACCTCCTTCAGAACATGACCAACACGTGGCACATATTTTCTCAATAAAGAAACAGGGAAATACGTTGTGAACACCCGCAAGTGTCGGAGGTAAAGTCAACCGGTAAGCCACACCTCCAATCCACGTCAATATCTTAAATGGGCCAATATAACGTGGAACTAATTTCCCTTTTAGCCCAAATCGTTTCACCCCTTTCGTAGGTGAAACATACAGAAGTACTTGATCCCCAACTGAGAATTCCAAAAGCCTTCGCATCCGATCTGCGTAACTCTTTTGTCGATCCTGTACCTCTAATAATCATCATCCACGACGCGATCAACTCGTGATCATGTCGACACTCGGCCCCAATAGTCATCGCTCCCAACCTCCTCACGTGAGAGGTGGTCCCCGATAAGGCCCTCTAAGGAGTCATTTAAATGGAGGGATGATAACTGCTCTTATAGTCAACTTTCACTAAAGAAATGTGATCCTCCCAACTACCTCCATAATCCACGACATAAGATCTTAATAGATCCTCCAGAGTCTGAATGTTATGCTTAGACTATCCAACTGTCTGTAGATAAACATTGTACTGAGTCAAAGCTCTATGCCTATGGTTTGATGCAGACTCTACTAAAATCGTGAGGTAAATCACAGATCTCTATAAAAAATAATACTCAAAGGTACATTATGCAACCTGGAAATCTCTCGACAATACAACTCTGCCAGACGATCAAATGGATCCGGCCCATGAATAGGCAGAAAGTTATCTGATTCGGTTAGTCGATCCACGATCACCCAAATCGCATCATGTCCTTTACGGGTTCTGGGCAATCTGTAACGAAATCCATCTTGATTTGTTCCCACTTCCATTCCGGAATCGAAATTTTGCTGGAGCAATCTAGTGAGTTTCTGATATTCAGCCTTCAAATCTGTTATATCTCTCATCATACCGTTTCACCAATATAAACGTTTCAAATCTTGGTATATACGAGTACCACTAGGATGTATAGCAAATCTCAAATGATGTGCTTCCTGTGGCAACTATTTCTTAAGTGGATGCGTGTCCAGAACACATATCCATATTAGAGATGGAGAATTATCTTCTCAAAAGAAAAGTCCATCAACCATTCAAAATCCACTCCACCACACTCTGTAAGTGCATGGGAGACTATAGCGACCAATCTCACTCGTTGTAACTGTTCGCGTTCCAGCAACTGTATAGTAGCTACCCCGTAGCTAGTCAAATTCAATGAGCACTTTTGCTCCATACATCCATAAATCCAGATAATAACTACTAAAGTCATGTCATGTATATGACAGCCTATCTCGTAGTTTCTTAACTGACGTAGGCGTATGATACGTCTCATTCAACTGCATTGGGATCGCTCTGATCCCTGAAACGATGCATCTGCGTACAACATCCTTCCATCCCCCTCGGAAGGATTAACTAACACTGATGCAAAAGTCAACCATTGATTGAGCCTTGAAAACTAGTTTCACAGGCTTCAGACCAAGTAAATTCCATCGCCTTCCTAATCAAACAAGTCAGTGATATACTAATGCTTAAAAGCATCCTATCCACATTCGTAGGAATAACCAAATCAATACAAGGAAACAACTCCGGTGGTCGAGTGCGTAACTCCAACTACCACAATTAATAGTGGCCAAGTTATGCAACACCAACAACCACAACCTGATCCAATCGTGTCCCGAATATACGATTTCCCAAATCCATGGATGACTAAATCGTTAAATAATCTAACAACATAATCAAAACTCATAAAATTCATACCAAGTATGAAATTATCGTCTTTACACACCTGCATCCTCTTTACTCTACACTGATGATATATCAATCATCACAATGATGATGATAATTGTATGACATCATGTCACTATAATATCAACACTCTAGTCGTAAACCAACCGTAGAGTATACACAGGTGTCCTTAGCTGATCTAAACAGATCATCCATCCATAACGAAGGATATTTACTTTCAACAACTATCGCATTCCATCATCGATAATCGATGCATAATCTCAAAGGTCCATCTCTCTTTTAACAAAGAGTTCTGGATCCTTCTCAAGGAGAAATACTGGGACAGATAAATATCCCCTCCAACATCTCATATAATCACAACTTACATTCTTTCAATTCCCATAGTGTTTAGTAACACTTATACCAGTCAAATTATCACCTGGTATGGGATCTTTGATATCGAAACTATTTCCGCAATCATTTCGATCGCCTACTCCACTTGCCTATGCACGACAAGGCTAGGAGCTCATCCAAAACTACATCCGAATGCTCTCGGATTATACGCATATCTGAGAGACATAATCATACCATAATCTCAACAATTTGACCATCTGTAAGGATATATCTACAGTAAAGGTATATCTATCAAAGTCTAAGGGCATCCCTTGACTTCTTAATTGTTGGTCGACATCTCACCCGATGGTAGAGATACCAACGACCCACAAGTCGATGTAAAGGAACCCTTCTAATCCAAACTAAAAATGTTCTAGACAAGGATACTTGTAAACTACAAGTATCTCTCAATATATTAACCCAGAGGGTAAACTAGAGTAATAACCTAAATGATCAATTATCTGTCGATTCGATACAAAGGCTCCACACAGGTCTCAGCCTTTCTCCGAAGAGAACAAGATCAGATCCAATAGTCTGCGACATAGCGGTGGCACTTCTGTGTTGAATGACCCAGGAATTTTCCTAGATCATCTGATCCCATCACTTAATTCTACGGGTTGCAACTATAGAATACAGAATAGATACGACCATCATCGTATACTTTCTCCTCTGTACAAAGCCAATCCACATCTGGGGGTAACTGTTGTTGTTGTCTGCATGAGTCTTCTATGATGTCTTCTGCTGATATTGCTGCGTAAATCACTTCCCTTAAAGGGAAGTATCACATAACTCCAACCACGCCTGAGGTAGCAGGTCGCTGCTGATGAGATAACCCAATCTTCTGTGCTAATCTCTGCTGTCGAGATGATGCATCATCCTCCCAGAATACCATCGATAGTCTTCAACTGAGTCTTCAAAATACACCTTCTCAATTGTACTGGTTACTTACAATAGCAACAGATGAACTGATCCAACGGATAATCTTACTTCGCGTGTCTTCGTGATCTGCACTGCACACACATAATCCCTTCAGAGTCTTTGTTCTGCTTTCGCCGATAACATCAGACAGTTCTGATGATCTGCGATGGGTCCTCTATGATCAGAAAAACTCTCCACTAATAGCTCGTGGCCTATGACTCCGATCTTGCTCCTTTTGTCCAACATTCGGAGGCTTCTTATTCCAACATCTGACTTGCAATGTCTGCTTATCGATCTTCCTCTCCTAAACACTTGTATAGAGCCATTTCTAAACTCTTGACTCAACCCAATGTCTTCTGGCAGGATCTTATAGAAGATCCAGTGATCTTACTCCAAAAGTAAGCCAATAACCGTGGGTGGCTTAAAACTCCCATTCATATTTTTGAGCTATTAAGTGAGCGTAAACTCTGCAAGTCTATCGACTCTGCATGGTAATTCCGTTACCGACGATTACCCTACTTGAAGCTCAAGAATTCCTTACAATGTGTCACAGAAAGTGACGCGGGGAATTACTCTCTCTCAACATCACTAACCATGATAAGTGATATATTATTTTTCGAAGATTATTTTCTGCATCTTCCACTAAGTACCGGCATAATCCCGATAATGGTATACAATAACTCTACTTTCTCTGTATAACATGAGTTAAGTACTCAAAAGTACCCTCAAAGTTATACAACCCAGTACGAACAACTCAGGGATCAAAATTCCTATGAAACACCTTATGCTAACCCTCCGCTTGCTGTAGCAATAATCGTATACACACCTAGTCCATTACCCCACGGGTAATGATCCGACTAACACCGTTAGTGAAAATCCCTAAGACTGTAGTCTTTGATTTCTACAAGAAATGTGATGACTTGACCCCTGCTTTCCAACTCAGTATCAGTCGACTCTCAAAGGTAAATCACCTTTTCGACACAGGTTCAAGACTCATAGACTCAACAGGTCGTTTCTGTGGTCAACTCAAACCACAGTTACGAAGAATAACCAACGCACTACCTGTTATTCCTTGTTATAAACATTAAAAGCATAATCAATAAAACCGAGAGTATAAGCCCTAAAGGTAACTCCGGCTAGTCGCCTCGGTGGGCGACCCATACTACGAGTCTGTACAGGTGTCATAATTCTAATTGTATACACTTGTTAATCAAGTCTAGATAAGTATCCAACTAGAAAATAAGTCATCAGGAATACTTATTTCGTACTTCTTGGAGCTCATGTCATTGTCCATCTCATCTCAGAAAACTAAAATCGAAAAATAAATTGACTCCCGAGAATCCCAGACTCAAAAATAAAATCATTGTATGGCATCGTAAAACCTTCGGCTCTGATACCAATAAAGTTGTCACGCCCCGAAAGTATACCATGCCGAAAAGCAAACGGACGACATCTCCCCTGTACGTGGCACCATATCTGTTGGATTGATTTGAAACGCTAGAGGGGGGGTGAATAGCGTTAAAACTTTCTTTTTGTTCGTTCGTTTAAAAACCGAGTAGATAATTAATTTGCAGCGAAAAAGATAAGCAATAAATAAAAGAGACAATTCTTTTTACTTGGTTCGTAGCCTTCGACTACTACTCCAAGGCCCTAGTGGTCCTTGACCACTCACGGAGGGCAAAACACTAAACGAACTCCTCCTCGTTGGAGGCAGGAGTTAATCGATACAAGAACAAAAACTTGAGGTAGAGGGACACTCCCCCTCTCCTCGTTACGATAGAAAAAAGAGCTTTGACAAATGTAAATGAACAATGAATCTAAAACTAAAACCGACGTACAAAAATAAAGGAAATGAAACCTAGACGTCGGAGAAGCACTTCGTTGTCGGTAGCTTTGCGGAGGCTTTTGGAAGCTTGGAATTGATGAAGAAACCCTAGGATTGACCCTCCTTTTATAGTCTTTAAGCCCCTTTTCGAGAGGAACCCTAGCCAATCACAATTGAGCACCAATCTCCTTAAAATGGGGTGATAAGCCTTGACTCCTCGAAGCTGATCATTGACCATCAGTCGACTGATGGCCATCATCGATCGTGATGGCGACATCGGTCAGTCGCCGACCTCCGAAACGATCGGTGATTGGACGGTCGAGTCCTCAGTAGCGGTCGTGATGCTTGCTGCAAGTCAAAGTTAGCTCAAAGAAAATATTATTTCGACGGCCTTCGACCGTCCGATCTCAACCTAGACCATCAATGGGATGTCTTTGGTCGGATCTACGCTTAAGACCATCCTCGTAAGGAGGATACGACCTCACTTACGCTCGCACACATGAGCTTACCTCGATACTTAACATGTCGCTTTTGCTTTCGGCCTTCCACTCGATTCCTTCGGCTCCCTCCGAAGTCACTCGAGTGTCGCCCGACCACCGCGGCTTCCTCCGGGTGTCGCTAGCCTTCAACTCTAGCTATAGCAATCTTCTGCACACTCGATTCAGCTCGTGAGATAACGACATGAGCTTAACTTTGTATCGTTTGCTATAATCAAAACTCAGGTTCGACTTAGGTGCCTACTGCACCAACAATCTCCCCCTTTTTGATTTATGGCAAACCCACATACAAAGTTAAGTAAATAGCAAGCATGAAGAATAATGTGCATTAGAAACAAACAAAAAATAAAGAAGATTAAGTTGGAGTAGTAAGGATTTTCTTCAAGTACTCCCCCTTGAGGAAACCTCCCCCTTGACCGAGGGTGAGTCTTGAAGAAAAACCTTAATCCTCCCCTTGAGGGTTGCTTTAAGTAATTACTTAAAGTTGGCCTTAGTAAAACGTTTAAGTTAAGAGTTCTTCTTAACTTGGCCCTTTCTCCCCCTTAAGTAAAACATTAAGGGCATAATGTTTAAAAAAAAGTAAAACGTTGATGGCACAAATAAGTTTAAGTTAAGAATTCTCTTAACTTGGCCTTTAATAAGTTTTCAAAACTTAAAGTTAACTTTTGGTTTAAATATAAAGTAAGAGTTAAATCAAAAAATTTGACCCCTTAACTTTGGCCTTTTTCTCCCCCTTTTGCCATATATCGAAAAGAGTGAGGGTGTGTGTGGAAAACAAAAATAAGTGTTAAATTTAAAGTCCAAGCATGTTCCACATTATTTTGAAAATAATATATTGAAAATAAGTTCATCTATAAAATGTTCGACTCATATTTGGCTTGATTGATATAAAAGATCAACCAGTCCTGGTCAGAGTCGGTTAGTATGTATGATTATATTCCGTGGTTCAAGGCGATGCACTAGCTCTACATCTGGAACCAGAAATAAGGTCCTAACATCTCACGCCCATCTACGTGGCTAAGTACACAAACACATTAGTCCTATGTGTTGTGAGATGTATTGACTCCTTAAATCTATGGGTGCATGATATCTAAGGTATGTCCTATGCTAGTCCCATAAAAATGAAATTTAAGAAATAGTAGTAAGAAAATATAATTTGCAAGTTCCTATTCTATTACGCACATGCCCAATTTTCCTCTTAATAGACTAAATTCGGCTTCGGGTAGGGGTTTAGTAAATAGGTCTGCTAAGTTAGACTTCGATTCGACGTATTCGAGTTGTATGACTCCGTTGGCCACATGTTCTCGAATGAAATGATGTTTGACCTCTATATGTTTGGTTATAGAGTGACATATCGGATTCTTAGTAAGATTAATTGAACTAATGTTATCTACGTGAAGTTTAGTATTCGTAAAGTCTAACTTAAAGTCACGGAGAGTGTACTTTATCCAAAGAAATTGAGTGACACACTCACCCATCGCGATGTATTCGACTTCGGTGGTAGATAAAGTAACACAGTGTTGCTTCCTACTGCACCAACTCACTAGACTCGAGCCGAGAAGTTGACAACAACCACTCGTGCTCTTGCTATCGAGCTTACTATCGGCATAGTCCGAATCGGAGTAGCCGGTTAGTTCGAACTCGGTAGATCTAGGATACCAAATACCGACAATAAGTGTACCCTTTAGATATCTAAGGATACGCTTGACTAGAGTTAGGTGAGACTCCTTGGCACAGGTTTGAAACCTTGCGCACATACTCACTGCAAATAAGATATCAGGTCGGCTTGCAGTTAAGTAAAGGAGACTCCCTATTATGCTCCTATAGTATTTTAAATCAATTGGGTTTCCAATTACATCTTCTTCTATATTAACATTAGTTGCCATTGGGGTATTAATAATTTTAGCGTCTTGCATTCCAAAGCGTTTAATTAATTCCCTAGTATATTTGCGTTGATGTAGGTATATTCCATCTTTAGTTTGTTTAATTTGTAATCCTAAGAAGAAACTTAATTCGCCTACTAAATTCATTTCAAATTCACTTTCCATAAGTGAAATAAACTCATTTAGTAGGATTGAGTTGGTGGTTCCGAAAATAATATCATCTACGTAGATTTGGGCTATGAATATGTCTTTACCTAAGGTTTTTACGAAAAGGGTTGGGTCAACTACACCTTGGTTAAAGCCTTTGGACTTAAGATAAATCGAAAGTCTCTCGTACCAAGCTCGCGGAGCTTGTTTAAGTCCATAAAGCGCTTTCTTTAGTCTAAGGACATGATCGGGTTTGTCTAAACTTTCGAAACCGGGGGGTTGACTAACATAAACTTCTTCTTTAATGTATCCATTTAAGAATGCAGATTTCACATCCATTTGAAACAACTTAAATCCTCGATGTGCTGCATATGCTAATAGCATTCGAATGGACTCTAATCTAGCTACTGGGGCATAGGTCTCGTCATAATCTAAACCTTCGACTTGACTAAACCCTTTAGCAACTAGTCTAGCTTTATTTCTAACTACTTCACCTTTATCATCAATTTTATTTCTAAACACCCACCTTGTTCCAATGATTGTTTTATCTTTAGGTGGTGGTACTAATTCCCATACTTCGTTCCTAGTGAATTGAGCCAACTCTTCTTGCATTGCAATAATCCAATCGGGATCAAGAAGAGCTTGGTCAATAGTTTTGGGTTCAATTTTAGAAATCAAAGATATTTGACTAAGGTTTCTGTATGAGGCTCTAGTTCGAACTCCTAGACTTGGATCACCTATCACTTGGTCGATAGGATGATTTGTTTGAGTCCTAGTTGGATTTGGATTTGAGTCTACAACTTGATCCATAGGATGGCTTGTTTGAGTTCTAGTTTGGTTGGAGTCATCTATCACTTGGTCGATAGAGTGACTTGGTTGACTTAGGTTAGGATTAACACTAGACCTGATCTCCGGATCAGAGTTAGGTCTAGTATGAATCGGCTCGCTAATTGGGGTTACCGGGGGTTTTGTAGGTTCGTGTCCTTCATCAAATACTACATTGATGGTCTCCTTGACTCTAAGGGTGTCGTGGTTATATACTCTATAAGCTCTACTTATAGTTGAGTATCCTAGAAAGATTCCGGTTGTGGTTTTGGATGTAAATTTCCCTAGGTAATCTTTAGTGTTTAGGATATGTACCTTACACCCAAATACCCTAAAGTACTTGATGTTAGGTATTTTATCGTGATAAATCTCGTATGAGGTCTTAAGGTGCCTCTTTACCATAAGGATCCTATTCTGGACATAGCATGCCGTACTCACGGCTTCGGCCCAAAACCTATCGGGTAGGTTATACTCATTAAGCATTGTCCTAACGACTTCTTATAGGGTTCTATTTTTGCGTTCTACTAGGCCATTTTGTTGTGGAGTTATAGGGCAAGAGAACTCATGGTGGTATCCATTTAGGTTACAGAATTCTGTAAACCTATGGTTTTTGAATTCACCACCATGATTAGTCCTAAGTCATTTGATTTTAATGCTTTGTTGATTTTCTATTAACTTAAATAGGTTGATTAATTGATCTAGGGTATCACTTTTGTGTTTGATGAACCTAACCCAAGTAAATCTAGAGTAGTCATCAATAATGACTAAACAGAATTTACTTCCGTTAAGTGACTTAGCTCCGTGTGAATCAAATAGATCCATGTGTAGGAGCTCAAGCACACTTTTGGTTCGTTTTTGACTAGTTAGTTGATGTTGTGTCCTAGATTGTTTACCTTGTTGACAAGCATTACATATTTTATTATCCAAGTTGTTGAGGTTAGGCAAACCTTTGACTAAATCACTCTGACTCATCTTGTGGATGAGTCTTGGGTGTGAGTGACCAAGTCGTCGGTGCCACAACCATGATTCCTCTTGTCGTGTCATAAGACACTTAGTTGAGGAGTTAATTAAGTTGATAGTGTAAATGTTGTTATTTCTAGTCCCTTTAAGAATTGTTTTAGAGGTTTCGTTTGTATTAATTACGCATTCATTTTCTAGAAATATGACCTTATAGTTATTATCACACAATTGGCTTACACTGAGAAGATTATATTGAAAATTTTCTACTAATAAAACGTTTTGAATGACAAAATTTGAGTTATGCTCAATATCACCTGATCCGATGATTTTGAGCTTGCCGTTATTTTCGAAGGCTACCGATCCTTGTCGTTTGAATCGAAGCTTCGAAAACTTGAGTCGATCCTCGGTCATGTGTCGGGAGCAACCACTGTCCAACATCCATTGATTCTACACACAAGGTAGTTGGATCGGATATTGGATTTATTAAAAATTGGTTGAAAATTATTAACCTAAATCATCTCACCCATGTCTACATGATCAAACATGTTAATCCTATATATTCTTGTGAGATGACTTCCAATTTTAGTTGAATTAAATTTAATGACTTAAACACTTGTCAACCTTGCGTTAGATTCGGATTTGACCTTAGGCTCATCAAGTCACCTTTTCAAGATCATGGCTTCCAGGTCGTGGCGAGGCACAGAGGCCTTCTTTGATCGGAACAACGACCACTTCCTTAGACAAAGCCATTTTCAAGAAAATAGAGACTTGACTCACCTAAGACCACTTCCTGGTCTAACTAGTCTAGGATAGGCGAGGTAGCTTCATCTAGTTCCGCTCGGTCAAGTGCACCGAACTAGATACGCCTTATCTAGCCCGAATACACAAGACTCCGCTTTCCTAGCGTGCTATCATCTCGCCGCGTCCTGGTACTATGTTATCAAGTATTGACGAGTTATAGTCCTATCTAACCATTCTAAAAAGAAAAATCAAACTAACTAAAAACCTAAGCATGCAATTTCTAAGTTAAAACACAAACAAATTTCGTACTAGCTCCCCCTGGACCGTTGATTCGATTCAGTCTCTTCACATAGTGGATTTGGTCCTTGGGAACCCAGTACTGGTTTGATCCTAAGTTTGAAATCAAGGTGGTCTTAGGGACCCATGCTTGGACACATTTTTTATGTCGACTTACGATTGACATATACAACTTATTGGTCGTGTTTGAGCTAAACCCTAGCCCGACCTTGTTGTACACGGCCCTTTGCGATCCAAGTAGGAGGTCAAGTCCTTTGGATCCCAAAGTAAACCTTTCCAACGTATTCCTAATATCTTCGACTTGACTCTTCAAGAGTGAGTTCTCAATTTTGAGTTTTTCAACCCGAGTTGAGTCCTTCTCTTGATCTCGACTAGTCGAAGAGGTTAGGGAGACCTCGTGTTTGAGAAGTTTAACTTCCTCAACCAGGGTCTCGACCTTGGACTCAGACTTAGCTAACTTTTTATTTAAAAACTTAATTGTACTATAAAGAGTAGTAATAAGAGACCGACTTACCTTGAGTGTATCTTTTGAACCGGATGCGTATCCGTGGCTCGTCTTGAATAGTGCTTCGCAGTCCGACTCGTCTTCGGTTTCCGATTCAAGTTTCGGTTCCGACTCCATCTTCGATTCCACCGATTTATCCATGAGGACTCGATCGTTATCTTCTTCCTCGGAAGCTTCTTCCCAAGTAGCGTTAAGTGCCTTTTTGTGTTTTGGTGCCTTGCTCTTGAGTTTTGGGCATTCGGACTTAATGTGTCCAAACCTGTTGCATTCATAACATCTTATGTTTGAACTTTTAGGCTTACCTTCGTTGGGTCGAGTGATGGCTCATTTTCGGCCCTTGACTATCCTTCGAACTAGGTTGACTAGTTCGGCCTCCATTTCCGAGTCGACCTCCGAATCGGACTCATCCTCTTCTTCCTTCGGGGGTAGCTTGCTGGCTGTTTTCTTCTTTGAACCTGCAAATAGTGCTATACCTTTCTCGGGTTCCGAGTTAGACTGCTCATGAAGTTCAAAATAAAAAAAAAGTTCATCTAATCTAAGTTTAGAAAGATCCTTGGAGACCTTGTAGGCATCGACCATGGATGCCCACAAGGTAGTCCTCGGAAAGGAGTTTAGGACATACCTTATAAGGTCGCGGTTTTCGACCTTTTGCCCGATTGCGTGTAGATTGTTGACTATGTCCTGGACACGAGTGTGGAGTTGTGTTGCCGTTTCATGTTCCTGCATTTTTAGATTATATAATTTATTAAATAGAAGGTCGCGCTTACATACCTTGGCTTCATCGGTCCCTTCGTGTAGCTCCACTAGCTTTGTCCATAGGTCCTTTGCGCTGATGAAGGGGCCGACGCGATTTAACTCCTCCTTGGACAAGCCGCATTGGAGGATTTGTGTTGCCTTGGCATCGACTTCGACTTGTCATTTTGTCACAATGGTCCATTGATCATAACCCAAGGATTCACCCACTTCATTAGTTGGAAGTGTGAAACCCGTTTGGATTATAATCCACATCTCGATTTGGGTTTTGAGAAGGCATTCCATCCGACCTTTCCAGTAACGGAAATTATCTCCATTGTAAAACGGAGGTCGGACAGTGCTAAAACCCTCGAGATGGGCCATTAGAACAAAAAGAACAAGGAGACTAAAATGAAAACCTAGCAACGACAAAAACACACGAAAGTACCAAGACTTGCGTCTTGGATTAGTAGTGCAGAAGAAAATCTAACAAAAAGAAATAAAACAGAATTAAAAAATAAAAAATCTGTAAAATGGCTAGATTGGTGGTTTCACCAAATCTTAGCAACCCCCGACTTTGATACCAATTGTTGGATCGATTTGAAATGCTAGAGGGGGGGGGTGAATAGCGTTAAAACTTTCTTTTTGTTCATTCATTTAAAAACCGAGTAGATAATTAATTTGCCGCAGAAAAGATAAGCAATAAATAAAAGAGACAATTCTTTTTACTTGGTTCATAGCCTTCGGCTACTACTCCAAGGCCCTAGGGGTCCTTGACCACGCACGGAGGGCAAAACACTAAATGAACTCCTCCTCGTTGGAGGTAGGAGTTAATCGATACAAGAACAAAAACTTGAGGTAGAGGGACACTCCCCCTCTCCTCGTTACGATAGAAAAAAGAGCTTCGACAAATGTAAATGAACAACGAATCTAAAACTAAAACTGACGTATAAAAATAAAGGAAATGAAACCTAAATGTCGGAGAAGAAGCACTTCATTGTCGGTAGCTTTGCGGAGGCTTTTGGAAGCTTGGAATTGATGAAGAAACCCTAGGATTGACCCTCCTTTTATAGCCTTTGAGCCCCTTTTCAAGAGGAACCCTAGCTAATCACAATTGAGCACCAATCTCCTTGAAATGGGGTGATAAGCCTTGACTCCTCGAAGCTGATCATTGACCATCAGTCGAATGATGGCCATCATCAGTCGATGGCGATGGCGGCATCGATCAATCGACCTCCGACGATCGAGTGGCGATCGAGTCCTCTGTGGCGGATGGTGATGCTTACTGCAAGTCAAAGTTAGCTCAAAGAAAACATTATTTCGACGGCCTTTGACCGTCCGATCTCGACCTAGACCATCGATGAGATGTCTTTGGTCGGATCTACGCTTAAGACTATCCTCGTAAGGAGGATACGACCTCACTTACGCTCGCACACACGAGCTTACCTCGATACTTACCATGTCGCTTTTGCTTCCGGCCTTCCACTCGATTCCTTCGGCTCCCTCCAAAGTCACTCGAGTGTCGCCCGACCACCGCGGCTTCCTCCGTGTGTTGCTAGCCTTCAGCTCTAGCTATAGCAATCTTCTGCACACTCGATTCAGCTCGTGAGATAACGACATGAGCTTAACTTTGTATCATTTGCTATAATCAAAACTCAGGTTCGACTTAGGTGCCTACTGCACCAACAATATCGTGTTAATACAAGACCCGTAGGCCCATAACCACAACATAACAAGCAAAATATATATCAAACACAACGGAAAATATAAAACCACATACCCATAACCACACATATACCATACAAATCTGAAACCACATAGGTGTACACCACCTGACAAGTCCACAGTACTAAACCGTACATAAAACATCGAACACAACATGGAGTTCACAACATAAAACAAAATCCACAACATAAAAACAAAGTCCACGGGAGGCTGGGAAAAATGGAGATGGAATGGACCGCTGGCGAAGCTCCAAGCCGTCACGAAGACTTCTACTTGTTACTTGGGCGACAGAAAAACCCATGGTCCGTGGCGGTGAGTAAAACTTAGCAGGTAATAGGAAAAACATGTATATATAAAATATCACATGTAATTCAATAGAAAAATCTACAGGTACATCAGGTAATACTAGCATGATAACATATCCATGTATATACCTTCTAACCAAATGACCAATGTAAAATGCAGACATACCTGAAAGTCTGCTACGCTACACCTATCCAACCTGATTACACATCCACAATATATATATATATATATAACAGGAAGTCTGCTCTAAACCATACAACGTCATAAATATGGGTCAAAGAATGTGATAGACTAACTAACAAATATACAGGTATCCAACACAACCAGATACGTGATGCGGGTAGCATGTATGAAGATGATGTACAACCAAATGCAACAAGCATAGTACAATCAAATGCAGAATCACAATAAGCATATATTTATATATATATAGACTGCATCTATATACATATACTAATCACAATCATCCATATACACACACACACACACACACACACACACACACACACACACACACATGCATATATGTATATATATGACAATATGCAAAAATGTCATAAGTCACGACAATGCAGCATGCATGGTCATGCCGGCTCACCCTAAAGCTACCACGACCCTAGTGTGGCCTCGGTGGCTCGACATGACAACTGTCCCAACTCAACACCAACCACTACTCTCGAGTGGTCGAGTGGGCAGTATGATCGAGTAACATATAAGCGTAAAGAGCAAGCTATACGATGGGGGGTCCCTGCTATTGGCCACTCCGACAGTCACTACCCATGAGTGATCGAGTGCCACACACGCAGGACATCAGCACGCAAATCTAATTGCCACCGCCTATAGTGGTAGAGTGCAGCACCACAATGCTCTGCCCTCACATCGGTTACTCCTCCTATGAGAAATCGTGGAGGCAGGATGACTGACGACCCTCTCAACCATAAGGGAGACCACGTAGCCAGCATGCATGCAAATGACATGAATGCACAGTCACACATATAGATATCCACCACAGACTCACTATTATACAGAAAGTCATAACAATCTGATCAACGCACTCTCTATCCTGTAGAGAGTTGTACTCAACTAATCATAACACTCTCTATCCTGTAGAGAGTCATACCAATCTGATCGACGCACTCTCTATCTTGCAGAGAGTCATACTCAATTGGTCATAATAAGCTAGGACCACCGGTCCGTAGCGACAAACTAAGGACAATTCACCTGACCATTTACACAATACATGGTCGGTAGTAAACATGAAACCTAAGGGTATTAGAATTAACCCTACGTTCAAGACATTACCTATCCACGGATGACCTTTTTCCCAATTCACAATTAGGTCGTCATCCGTACTTCACTATTTGCAACTAACTAAGCAATTCTAGGTTTACTCGCATCACATTTGTAACTCCTAATCATGATGAAGTGATATATGATAACAACAATAGAGCATAATAGGCCAAAGATAAAGTATCAAGCACAAGAGTAAATAAGAGCGGAGTTAAGGTAACATGATCATATATCTAAATCTGCATGCAACAACTACTACCTGACCAGGGTAGGAAATTACCCACCTGATATGAAGACTTATCTGGGAGTCTCCACGTTCAAGAATCTATCACAATCAAAGTCCTGCAAGAAAGAACAAGGAACATAACTTAGTTCTACCATCATCCAACAATAGAATCAAACCAATTCATTAACCCCTTGATCAGCTCATCAATTCATTTCCAATGGATTATGATCTATCTTCTCACCCAGCTGATCCATTTATCCAATTAACCTAATTAAAATTCCATATCAATTCTAATACTGAATCTTAACCACTTGAACAACTTCTTCTATTAATTTAATCAAAATACCAAACTGTCAATTTAATCAAGCTAACCAAATAAACATCTCTATCTATAATTAAAGTAACAGTCCATAGAATTTACCTAGTTTCAAATCCATGGTAAGAGCTTCTTGATCCAAATTCCTCTCACTGCTTCATTGCCCCTAGTCGGTGAGGAAAACATTGAACGACTTGGCGTTAAAAACGGGTCGGGTTTTGAACAAAAATCACATCGGGTTTATCCTATAAGACTTAGACCTAGATCCACTTAAACCCTCTTTTATCATTAAGCCATGGTTTGGTTCAATTAAATCCCTCACCATGTTTTTATTCCCTGTGGTATTTTACAACTCTGTTTAGCAAGTAAATAGATGTCTGAAGTGCATAGCCCGAAAATGACTTGGGAAGATTCGCATGATTCATCATCGACCTAATCATGTCCAACATGTTAGGACTTTTATGCCCACTAGAGGGGGTGAATTGCGATTTGTCGTCGTGCAATGGATCTCGATCGTGCTTGCTACAAAACTTGTTATATGCAGCGGAAATAAAAATAATACAATACAAAATGCACAAACACAATCATACAACAAGATGATGTAACGTGGTTCGGAACCTTAGGGTTCCTACTCCATGGGTGAGCTCAACGAGCTCTAATGATGCACATGCAACCATTAATCAATAACTCCTTCTCGGAACAATCCAGAGGTAGAGAAAACCTCTTGCAATGGTTCTTACAATAATAAGAATGAAATACAAGTAATTACAAATGAAATACAATAAAAGAATGTAAAGAAATCTTTACAATTGATCTTTTGGAAGGTTACTTTTTTGGTTGCTTGAGTTGCACTTGGAGACCCCGAATTGCACCAGCAAATCGCCCGAAAACTCCTCAAAGAATCATGGCCAAATCTCTCTCAACGAGCTGCTTTTATAACCTACATTTAGGTTAGATTTCACCTAGCAATCGACTGATCGTGACCATCAATCGACTGCTCCTGTAGCCGTTGTCTCACAACGGCATGAGCCACGTTGGATAAGTTCCAACGAATAGACTATCAGTTGACTGATCATGACCATCACTCAACTACCAAACCCTAGCAGTCGACTCGGGAACCTTCTGTACCTGAAAACTCAACCAGCAGTCAACTGCCCAATGCTAGCAGTCAACTACTAGGCCATTTCCTGTAGTCGAACTCTAGTCGACTCCCATCAGTTGACTGATAACCTTATCCATGAGGTTTTAACCCCAAGTATGGTGCCGTCATACTTGCTAGACCACCCTTATCCTAGACCTAAGCCTTCTAGCCACCTCCATCAGCCTCACGCCTATCGTATCCCTCCAAGTCATCCATGACTTATTCATCCATACGCTAGCCTTCATGTGCTTCCATCAACTATTGTCATGCTAATGTGGTCTACACCGCTAAGGCACATTGGACTTACACTGCCAAGACTCCGCTTGGACTTTACGCCGCCAAGACTCCTCTTGGACTTTACGCCGCCAACCATTGGACTTATGCTGCCAAGACTCCACCCTTGGACTTTATGCTGCCAATATTCCCCTTGAACTTCTCAATTGCCAAGTACCCATGACTTGGACTTTCACCGCCAAGACTACACCCTTGGACTTACGTGGCCAAGGCTGCACCCTTGGTCTTTCCTTGTCAACCCATGTTGGACTTTCCATTTGCTAGGACTCAAGCTTGGACTTTCCATTTGCCAGGACTCAAGCTTGGACATTCCATGCCAAGTACCCATGACTTGGACTTTTCCCATGACAATGGTCAAACCATCATCAAACATCAAAATACCACTCGAGTCAAATTCGAGTTCAGTCAATCATGACCCGGGTCAATTGCACTAATAATCTTCCCAACACATTGTCAGACATCACTGTCAAACATCAAAACACTACTCGAGTAAAACTCGAGTCCGGTCAATCATGACCTGGGCCGATTGCACTAACACAACACGATTCGATTTCACCTCTTAGACACACCATTATGCTGTGGTGTATACGGCGGAGTCCATTGAGACAATATACCATTGTCCCTTAGATAATCCATAAACTCTTGACTTAAGTATTCACCACCTCGATCAGATCAAAGTATTTTAATACTTTTACCAAGCTATTTCTCTACTTCAATTTTGAATTCTTTGAACCTTTCAAAGGCTTCAGACTTGTGTTTCATCAAGAACACATACCCAAATCGTGAATGATCATTGATAAAGGTAATGAAGTAGCTATAACCTCCTAGAGCATGAGTTGACATAGGTCCGCATACATCAGTATGTATTAGACCAAACAACTCTCCCACCGGTTCACCTTTTCCAGTAAAAGGTAACTTAGTCATCTTGCCTTTTAAGCATGATTCGCATGTATCGAATGAATCAAATTCAAATGATTCCAGAATTCCACATCGGTATAATTCGGACATGCATTTTTTGCTTACATGACCAAGACAACAATGCCACATGTAGGAGGCTAATTGATTATCTTTCCGAGCACGCTTGTAGCTCGCTTCGATATTGAGAATGTCACTAGATACGTCCAACGTATATATACCATTACATAAAGTTCCAGTCCCATAAAAAATATAATTTAAAGTTATGTAACAACAATTATTACTAAAAGTCAAATGATATCCATTTCTATTTAAGCAGGAAATAGAAACAATGTTCTTTATTAATGAAGGAACATAATAGCAATTTTCCAGTTCTAAGACAAGTCCTGTAGAGAGCTTCAACAAATATGTTCCGATGGCGACCGCAGTAACCTTTGCTCCATTGCCAACTCACAAATTTGATTCTCCCTTGATGAGTCTTTTTCTATTCCTTAGCCCCTGTATGTCATTATATATATGTGAGTCACACCCAGTATCCAAGACCCAAGTGCCTGAGAAAATAGAATGACAATCAATAACAAAGATACCTGAAGAGGATGGGGCATTAGATGCCTTCTTCTTCTTCATGGGCTTAAGATAAATCTTGTAATTTCTTCGCCAATGATCCTCCTTTCCACAATGATGGCAAGTGCCCTTTTGAGCCGGTTCTACCTTCTTCTTCCCCTTACGATGTTCCTTTGATTTCCTCTTAAAATCTTTCCTTGAGGAATCAACTAACAGCACCGTCTTCTCCTCATGCTTCACAGAAGGCTCCACAGTCCTTAACATGTTGAGGAACTCAGGAATGATGGTTTCAAGTTTGTTCATCCAGTAGTTCATCACAAACTGTGAGTAACTCTTTGGCAAACAATGTAGAATTAAGTCAATACTTAATTCATGATCCATCACAAACCCAAGTGTCGTTAGTCGCTCGATGTACCCATTCATCTTTAGCACAAATTACACCACAGATGAACTTTCTTGCCTCTTAGAGGTGAAGAGAAGCTTGGAGACTTCGAACCTTTCAGATCTCGCTTACTCTTCAAACAACTCATGAAGATGAAAGACTATGGTATTAGCATCCATATGCTTGTTAGGATGTATACTAAAAGCCTAGCTTTTGTATGAACATCTTTATTTTAAAATAAGAATCACATGATCATTGTTTGTATTTTATATTTATGCATATTGTCTGATACCTTACATTGTAGATAATATGGTGTGTGGTGTCACACAGAAGATCATGTTATCAGTTCCTTGTAGAGTATAAGTAGAGGCTCACAATCAAGATGGTTTTGGACAAACCATTGGCATGGTTGTAATGTAATTTGGTATTGGTTTATCTTGACCATAGAATTACACTAGTACACTTTGTGTGTATTGAGTATGATCGATTTAGAGGTGATTCAATTTATACTGACTATATAATTGAATCAAACATCAGATATTATGGTGTACATACTCTTAATCCCAATATAATAACGGGCACATGTACTTAGTATTTATTTCTTTAATTTACCAATGGGCGAGATTTATGTGTTAAATCGATAGGCCTGGTAAGTTGGGAAATAATATTATTTACATTGTCTACCATTGATTATAGGATGAAACCGTATCCTATACACTAGGATGATAATGTCCCATTGAGGAGCTCATAAAGTTCATCATGTAAATCCTACAGGTGAACTTGGTCCAACATGATGATAAGGATGAGTGGTACTACTCATGGAGTTAGATATTGATTAATTAAATTGTCAGTAATTTAATTAATTAATGGACATTCGAAATCTTAAACACGGGGAGATATTTTATACAAATAATATGTGGAGCCCATATTTAATTATGGGGGTTGGTGAGGTAGATCAATGATGATCCTCTAGTGGAATGGATCATCATTAATAGATCGGGTTATATGTGGTTCGGATCCATTAGGTGGCCAAGATCCAACTCCTCCTTATGGTCCCTATTGTAGCCTATTATAAATATCTTATGAAGCCTAGATCTAAAAAAGGTGGTGGAGAGGCTTGGGCAAAAAAGGGGTGTGTGCTAGGGTTTTGCTTCTGGAGGGTCGGCGACAAGCAAGGGGTTTAGGGTTTTTCCTTCTATTCCTTCTCTTGGCCGGCACCTCCTCTCCATCTCCTAGGGCTGACGCCTCCTTCTCCCTTTCCAAGGGCCGCCACCTCCTCTGCCTCTCCTAGGGTCGGCGGCAACAAGCAAGGAGGAAGAGGGTTCTCTCTTCCTCAATCTCCTCTCCTCTCCTTAGCGTCAGCGGACACCACACTTGGAGTTTGGTGGTCAGTACAAGCAAGGAGAAGAGGATAAGGCTTTGTGTTCGACATAAGAAAGGAGAAGAAGGGAGGGGTTTCTTCCATTGTTCGGAGCGAGCAAGGAAGGGAAGATACATGGTCTAGGAGGCTTCAATTCTTAGAGATCGTCGCCTACACGACGTCCAAGAAGAGGATAGGAATATAATAGAAGATCAAGAGGTAAAATAAGAGTATAATCTTGTTTAATTTTAATTCTTGTTCTTTTGTATTTTGGATGTTGTTGATTGACATGAACCCCGATTATAAACACAAAAACCAGTGATCCATTCATCATCTATTCTGTGGCTAATCAAGGAAACGGGTTAGGTTGCTTGAACAACAAGTTTGTTCAAGCGACCACTCAAATCAAATAGCATGATGATGAATCGATTTCTTGGGTAATTCATCTCTGTTCGAATTAGTTTTAATTAATAAAATTTTAATCCGGGGATGCAAGATAGGATCGCCATGCACAAGCGACCGAAGTGAAGTGAAACACTTCCCTGCAATGCTCATGTTGCTTCTGAAGCTCGGGTACCATCGCTGCTAGCATGATGCAACTCGCCAACTCAGAATCATTCACATGTTTCTAATAGGCCAACAATTGGTTCGGAGTTGCATCATCCATAGGACGAGTGGGAAGAGGCTCTTCGAGGACATACGTAAGCTTTTCCGCATTGAGAACAATTCTCAGGTTTTTAAGCCAATCCAAGAAGTTTGGCCTAGTCAATTTATTCGAATCCAAAATAGAGTGCAAGTTTATAGACGTCATGATCAAGTGATTAACCTAGATATACAAATCGAGCATATATAAGAAAGATTATTTTTAAATGCAACAACATACATTTATTAAATCCCATTCATTTTTCAAATTCGTAAAACCATTAAAATCAATTCGGGAGATCATAGGTCCATCTTCGAATGGGTTGATATCCAACATAGATAAGAACAACCCGGAGAGAGTCCAACAAGTCATTCTTAGCTACGATGGTAGGTATCAAGTATACCAATTGCATATCACATATATACAACTATCACAATGTGCTATCAACTAATTGAATGTTCACACATACATTGGGTTGTTAACGCATTAACAAGTATGCATCATATGCATGTTAGGGCAATCAACCCGTGATATGGTTTTGATGTGTGTGGCAAAGGTTTTAAGTTAGGATGTTTGGATTTGATATGTGCGTTGGAGTCTTGCAGGACTTAGTAATTTGCACATGGAGCATTGGCGAGTTTCACCTCTCATGACTCGGTCCTTGAGACGGTGAAGGATAGCTTTACGGAAGCCGTGTGCTTGGAGCATCCGAGGGACCGTTAGACGAGGAGATTGGAGTGAAGTCGGAGGAAGTAGACTTCAGGACAAGACGCGAAGGATGGTGCTGTAGAGCCGTGCGCTTGGTGTATCCGAGGGACATGGCCAGACGAAGACAACTTCAAAGGCGAGGGACTCCAAGGGATGAGAGTGAGCGAATGTAACCCAGGAAGGGGTAGTGTGCTTAGGTGGAACTTGGCCAATTGGCTAAGTGTCAGATGAGATTTCCCGACATCAGTCGACTACCATGTAATGGTAGTCGACTACTCTAAGTCGACTGTGACTCAACTAGTGTTCGAGTCCGGTTCATGTGCCAACAGTCGACTGCCATGGATTGACAGTTGACTGAGAGACCACCAGTAGACTGATGAAGGCATTAGTCGACTGGTCGCAAGGGTTTCGAGCACAGAATGAAGTGTTCACTTTCGACACTCGATTGATAGCTCCATCAGTCGACTGATGGTAAGATCAGTCGACTGATATGGGAGTCATTAAATGGAATCCAACGTAGAAGAAGCCGTTATTGGGCAACGGCTACGGGATCAGTCGACTGATCGGGGCATCAGTCGACTGGTCCTGTGTCAACGGGAAGAAACCCTCTTCTTCTATAAAAAGAAGGGGTGAGGGCATTTGGGAGCCAAATGCTTCAATTCATAACATCTCCCAAAGTGCTCTAAAGATCTTCTACTCTTCTACTTGTGCTAATCTTCATTCCATTGTAAGAAGAGTGGATTCTTGTGTAAAAGGTTACCTCCACCTAGCTTAGTGTAAAGGAGAGAATAGTGAAAGCTTGAGGCGTGATTCACCTTGGACAAATCGGACCGTGGATTAGCGGTGAGGCCGTGAACCATGTTACATTATGGTGTTAGCGTTTGTGTTTCTATTCTTCCTTTGCTTTGTCTTTAATTGTCTATATTAGTATATTTCGCTTGCACTAATAGTGTTTGTAGATGAGCAATGAACGAACGACTTCCACCGACTACGATAAAGGTTATTCACCCCCTTCTAGCCGGCCACCGATCGACCCTACAAGTGGTATCAGAGCCAAGTCGCTTGTCACCGGACTAACCGCCACAACAAGCACTACATCATGAGATGGCTGACTCTAATATTCATCTGCCAAAGTTTGAGGGAGAATTCGCTTGGTGGAAGAAGCGAATGGAGGTATTTTTCGAAACCGACTTCAAAATTCTATTAATTATGGAAAACGATTTCGAGATGCCTAGGGATGAAGAAGGGGAGCCATTGGAAAAATCAAGGTGGAGCAAGAGGAAAAGGGAGGAGTACTTGGCAAACTCCAAGGCAAAGCATCACCTCTACAACGTACTCCCCCAACAAGAAGTGAATCGGATAGGGGAATGTGCTAGCGCCAAGGAGATGTGGGAGAAACTCATAGAGATTCATGAAGGCACATCCGAGGCCAAGCTAGCATGAATCGGATGGAAGTCCAAGATCAATTAGGTTGGGACATCAACATACCGGTGCCCTACACTCTATACGGACGAGAAGGATTCAATTCTTGGAAGGGAAGAATTGAGGATTTTATTATGATGAGAGACTTTGAGGAATGGTCCATTTTGATGGATGGATTTGAATATCCAAGAGGACCAAGAGGTGGATTCCTCAAAAAGAAAAGATGGACCGAAGAGCAAGTTCAAGCATCCGAGAAAAATGATAAGGTGATAAAATTTTTAATTGATTTAATGCCTAACAATATCTTGTGTATGTTAGGTAATTATGTAGATGCTAAAGAGTTATGGAGCCAAGTGGCAAAGCTCCATGAAAACTCATCATCGGTCCAAGAAGAAGAAGAAGAAGAAGAGGAGTGCTCACCCTCTCAAGCTCAAGAAAGTTCACCATCAATTCAAGAAGATAAGGAGGGTGAAGATGAGAGATCATCCTCACAAGGAAGTAAGGATTCGGAGGTTGATAGGGAATCAACATCCGGATCGGAAGAGGTGGAGGAAGTGGAAGAAGCATCCACCTCAAGGATTGAGGGGGAGGAGAGAACCTCAACACCGGAGCAACAAGAAGAACCATCTACATCCGGTAGAGAGGAAGAGCAAGCTCAAGAATCCACTCCGACCACCACAACCATCCTAGGTAACTCAAGCATGTCATTTAATAATAAAATGAATATTATATGCTTTGAGTGTAGGGAGAAAGGACACTACAAGAGTAAGTGTCCTAAACGGGTTAAGAAGACTCCACCCATGCCAAAAGTCAAGGAGACCGGTGCCTCAATGAAAAAGAGCAAGGAGCAAGTGATTTGCTTCAAATGCCGACTACCGGGTCATTACCGGAGTCAATGCCCGAAGGGGGAGAAGAAGGGGCAAAGGGGAGCATCACAAGTAGGGGGAGCTACTAAGGCTAACCCTAAGGTATATCAAGTTAATAATGCTCTTTCTTTAGTTAATAGACAAAAGCATGCTAGAAATTTCAATTCCCTAGCAATTTGCCATGAAAAGCATGCTAATAGAAATAAATACTTTTGTTTAGGAGCTAAAAATATTCACTTAGATAATAGGGAGAAATTTGGGACTAATGTCCCTAAAAACAACTTATCTAAGAACAAACCTAGGTCAAATAACTCTAGAAAATTTTTACCTAGGGAGACAATTAGAAAGGTGCAAGAGCACCTAGGTCTAAACCCTAAATGGACTAGGCATATGCCTAGGAAGTCCAATGCCCAAGATTTAAATCAAAATTCTAAAATTGGGCAATTAGAAAAGGAAAATCAAGTCTTGAGGTCAAGGCTTGAAAAACTTGAAAAGACCCTAAATAAGATACAAAATCAATTTAAAGGGTCTAGTGGTCAAAATCAAGGGTCCAAAAGTCAAAGTCAACACCTAGGACCTAAGAGTCAAAAGTCAACCAAGGGCAAGCAAGGTTTGGGTCACAAACCTAAGCCTAATGTGGCTTATCATAGTGTTCCATTTGACTATGGAACACAAACTAGGTCTAGGAAGACCAAGGTCAATAGGGAAGTCATCCCTAGAATTGACCAAAGGGTGTGCCTAGTGGCTAGGGTTTCAAGGAAACCTAGGGTGGCCACTAAGAAGGTTGCAAGGAGTTACCCTAGAGTCAACCTAGGTAAGACCCAAATGACCAAGGCTAACAAGCCTAGGAGGGTCATTAGGAAGGTATCTAGGGAGGTTATCCCTAAGGAATACCTAATTAACCCTAGGAGCTCAAATCGGTTTTGGGTTCCTAAGAGCGTGATTGATTCACGCTAGATGGGTTAGGGTGTGCCAACCTTGATTGGATGGGTAGTTAACTCAACCATTATAAAGGTGGCACTTTAGGATATTTTCAAGGTTATGGTTACCTTGAAAATACATTTGAATTATAATCCTAAAAGATTTTAGGATGTGCCAATATTAGTTTGATAAAATGATCAAATTGGCACAATTAGGGTTTAGAGTGTTAGTGTGTCATTTTGGGTTTTTGGCACACTAGGGAGATTAATGATAATATGGCAAAATATATCTAACTATATCAAATGGCAATTAATATTAAAATTTAGGTATTACTATACCTATACATTTTATATGCCATGCTTTGATTGTCATATGCCATGTCATGACATCATGTGTATTTCTAATCATTTTATATGTCATGATTATGCTTAGGTTTAAGGATTTAAATGTCATGTGTTTTAGATTTCATATTATGTCATGACATCATGGTTATGAGCATATGTTTATTTATGTCATCATTAATGCCATAATCATTCATGCATTTAAGAAAATCTCAATTGAAATTGATTTAAGGACTATGACATGACTTGGAGTCCCATTTATAAGGGAATCAAGTAGGGTTGCCTAGAAAAATGCATGAAACCCTAGTTTTAAATGAACCAAAACCCACATCTCACATCCAATTGACATGTATGTGTATTTATACACCTTAGATACATGTGAGATGCTAGGATATGAGTTGAGTTCAAGGTGCATAGTTTTTGCATCTAGATGAACTAAAACTCATCTTGTTTCATTTGTGGATCATTGGGAGAGCATGTGTACAAGTCATGTACATAGAGCCCAAGGAATATGATCCAAAATAAGGTTTTGAAAACATTTTAAAATCATTTTGAAAAACCTTGGTGAAGTCTATCTTTTGATAGCAATCACCATTGATAGAGTTGATACAAAATAGGGCCAAAACATTGAAAATTTCAATGGTTTTGAGTTTTGTATCAAACTCACTATTTTATGGGTAAAATAATTTTCAAATATTTTTCACCCATTGTGTGTGTCATAAGTATTATACGTATGAATTTTCACGATTTTTTGAATTGCATATAATTATTTATGAATTTTCAAATCGATCTTTGTGGCGATCGATGTAATGGAATCGGTCGATTCTGTGAGAAGTCATCGCTGCCAGGTCTGATTTCGGGTTAACAAGGTTTGTTTAGCTCGTGTTCAGCTATGGAAAACGTTCCTAATCACTCCTAACCCTAGGATATGCTTTAGGAAGCATTATAAAGGGTGAAAATTCATTGGATATGGATTAGGAGCTGTGTTAGGTCAAAGTATCAAATTTAGGGTGAGTGAAAGTTCTATGTTGAACTTAGAACCTTAATTTTGATGGTTTAGAGTTCCTATTGGCTTAGGGGCTTCCCAAGGACATTGTTGGTGCAATGATCAAGGGGGAGCAAGCCTTTAGGGGGAGGTATCCATCATGGGATGATAGATGTGTTCTTCCTCATGAGGGGGAGAAATGAGAATGTGAGATGCCCAATTTGGAAATTGGGAGAGTTTATAGGAAGCCTCTCTTTAGTGATATGGGACTTATCACTAGGAAGAGTGAAGACATCCTAGATATTTTTGGGCCATGGGGGAGATTGTAAGATCTCATTGGGATATGAGATATTGACCTACATGGGGAGAACCTTTTTGATGTATGTCAAAAAGGGGGAGAATTAACGGGAGAAGTTATGGGAGAATTTGAGATTACCAATTTGGGAGAATTGGTAAGGAGTTTTGAGTTAGGTGGCCTAACTCAAAGGTATTTGTGGTTTTTGTTAAACATCAAGAAGGAGGAGATTGTTGGTGCAATCGGCCCAGGTCTCGATTGACCGGACTCGAGTTTGACTCGAGTAGTATTTTGATGTTTGACAAGGGAGTTGACCATTGTTTGACAATGGGTTGACTATATGGTTGACATGGGGTTGACCATATGATGGAGAAGTCCAACTCTTGTGTTCTTGGCATGCAAAGTCCAAGTGGGACACTCGACAAATGGAAAGTCCAACATGGCGAGGAAAAGTCGAAGCTTGAGTCTTGGTAATTGGAAAGTCCAACATGGGGTGGCAAAGAAAGTCTAAGGGTTGATATTGGAGGCGTAAAGTCCAAGGGTGGAGTCTTGGCAGCATAAGTCCAATAGTTGGCGACGTAAAGTCCAAGCGGTAGTCTTGGCGGCGTAAATCCAAGCGGTAGTCTTGGCAGCATAAGCCCAATGTACCTTGGCAGTATAAACCAACTTAGCATGATAATAGCCGATGGAAGCACTTGAAGGCTAGCGTATGGATGAACAAGTCATGGATGACTTGGAGAGATCTGATAGGCGTGAGACTGATGGAGATGACTAAAAGGCTTAGGTCTAGGCTAAAGGTGGTCTATCAAGTATTAGGGCATCATACTTGGGGTTAATCCTCATGTTTGAGGTTATCAATCGACTGGGGCCTTGGACCTGTCGATTGGTCAAGTGTTTTGACACTTGGCAACCGAGTTTACTCTTGGCAGTCGACTGGGATTATGGCCAATCGAACTGACCAGAGTTGACTGGTGTTTGATCAGAGGAAATAGCGACAATCGATCAAAAAATTGGCGCGATCGATGGGCTTGATTAGTCGATCGCCATGGATGACCGATCACGCTCGGGTTACGGAGTAGAATACTTGAGTCGACTAGTTAGTCGGCTACGACCCTGACAGTCGACTGCTAGTGTAACTGTTGGCTTGGATACCGACGTGGATTAAGCCGTTGTCTCACAACGATACTGTTGGCATTCGACTGGGGCCTTATGACAGTCGACTGCCAGGTGCGAATCCATCCCGATGCAGGCATAAAAGGAGTAGCTCGTTGAGGATTTGGACAACGATTTTCTTGGATGATTTGGAGGGGATTTGCTGTTGCAATCCAGACCTTCAAGGCTAGTCCAAGGCGATCAACAAGAAAGCATTCAAAGCAAAGTGTTGTAAAATTTTCTTTACTTGTCTTTCGTATTTACTTTGAATTTACTTGTTGTATTTCGTATTACTGTTGTAATCATTTGTATGAGGTTTCTCCGCCTCCGGATTGTTTTGAGAAGGAGTATTTATTAGTGGTGAGTGCATCACTAGAGCTCATTGAGCTTAACCCGTGGAGTAGGAACCCTAAGGTTCCGAACCACGTTGTATCGCTTGTGTTGTGATTGTGTTTGTGCTTGTATTTTTGTTATTACTTTATTTTCTTTGTTTCCGCTGCGCTAATAACAATTGTAGATGCAAGCACGATCGATTTCCATCTTTAACGTACAACATGCTATTCACCCCCTCTAGCGACGTCCAATTCCCTACATATACTTTGGTATCGACAAATGTCACCTGTAACATGGTGGACTATAAAGTTGATCACTGAGTATGTAATGAATTATGTGGAGCGATGTGAGTGATAGAGATGGGATCTATCCCTTCCATATGATGGAAGTGATATCTGTGGGCCCCTTGATAAAGTAGGTCTGCTAAAATATATGACTATGCTCAAATAAGTCAATATGAGATGTTGAGCTCATTTGATTAAGGTAGTCTACTTTGATATCAATAAACACAAAGATTGATAAGAGGATGATACAGTCTACGCCTCATTGATCAATCTAGATATCAAGGATAGAAGGATTGAGTCATACAGGATAATAGTCACAGACAGGTTATGTCGGATCTCGACATTCTCGTTACTTGGGTAGCAATAATGCATTGCTAGATACCACTCATTGCTTATGTTTCTAAAAGGGGTTTTAGAGACATTGTCAACGTTATGAGAACCTATTGGGTCACACACAAAGAACATGTTTTGGAGATGAGTTTATTTTAGTTTGACTAAATGAACCATTAGACTATTGAATTGGAATCATTGAGTTAGACTCATTGAAACGGATGGGTTTGAGTTAGACTCAAATAAGTTGGCCGAATTTGGGTTAGACTCAAATTGGTTTAATTTGAGTTGGACTCAAATTAATTTGAAGAAGATGAATGATATGGATTCATCATGAATTCATCATGCACGATTAATGTGAATTAATCATGCATTGAAGAGGGAAAACCAAAAGTTGAAAGAAATCTCTTATCATGCATGATTAATGTGAATTAGTCATGCATTGAAGTGGGAAAACCAAAGGTTAGAAGAAACATCTTTAAAAGGTTTTCTTCTTATCTTCTTGAGTGAGAGACTTCTTCTTCTTTTCATCTTCTTGGTCGAACATCTCTATTCCTCCCGCTTTTGGCCAAAAGTTTTTTTGGTGGTTGTTAGCACAACCAAATACTTTGATTCTATAAAAGAGTGTTCGTGTGGATACCATAGAGACATGACCATCCTGATCGCGCTGAGATCCTTTGCAAAAGGTTGCCGTCGAGATTGCGAATGGCTACGCATCGAGGGTATTCTCTCAATTGTTAGGGCAATCAACCCAAGTATGGTTTGGTTTTGATGTGTGTGGCAAAGGGTTTAAGTTAGGTTGTTTATGTAATTTGATGTATGTGTTTAAGTTGTGCAGGACTTAAGTGAATCATACATGATTGACTTGATGAAAGCATTGGCGAGTTCACCATCTCATGGCTTGGGTCCTTGAGTCGGTGAAGGATGACATTGTAGAAGTCGTGCGCTTGGTGCATCCGAGGGACCGTCGGACGAGGAGCATTGGAGTGAAGCCAAAGGAAGCAGACTTCAAGGCGAGATGCGAAAGATGACACTGGAGGAGCCACGGGCTTAGTGCATCCAAGGGACGTGGCCGGACGAAGAGAGCTTCGGTGAGGGACTCCATGGGAAGATGAGAGATTGAGCGATTGTAACTCGGGATGGGGTAGCTCATAGTTGAACTTGGCCGAATGGCTAAGCTAAGTGTCAGACACTCAAACTTAGGTTTGAGGCTTTACCCGACAAGTCGGACGCTCAAACTTGTGTTTGAGGTTCTACCTGACAAATGGATAAGTCGGATGCTCAAACATAAGTTTGAGGTTTTACCCGACGAATGGAAGTGTCGGATGCTCAAACAGGTGGTTTGAGGTTTACTCGACGGTCGGATGCTCAAACAAAGTATTTGTTTGAGGTTTTACCCGACAATAGTTGACTACTCTGAGTCGATTGATTGTCGACTAGTGTTCAACTGATGGACTTCTGGCTCAGAATTCGACTGCTAGGGTTTGGCAGATGACTGCTGCACCATCAGTCGATTGCCAAGAGACGACAGTCAATTGCTGAAGGTGGTCGCGGGCACAGAAATGTTTTATGTCTACTGATTGCCTAGATCACTCGATTGATGGCTTGATCAGTCGACTGATGGGCATGATCAGTTGACTGTCCAGAGTGCCATTGGTTGTGACGACCGTGATATGGCGTGGTCAGAAGCCGTTGGAACGACAGTAGTTGACTGACTGCATGCCCAACGGGAAGAATGACCTCTTCTATATAAAAAGATGCCTTGGGTGCCTTGGAGAGGTTAATGCTTAACTCCCATTCATACTCCCAAGTGCTCTAAACGTGTTTTCTCTCATATTCCTTGTTCTTATCTCTATCTTATTGTAAGAGGGAGAAATTGTTGTAAAGAGGTTACCTCCACCTTGTTTAATCTAAAGGAGAGATTAGTGATTTGAGTTGGGGAGTGATTCGCCTTACGAATCTTCTATGGACTATCGGCAAGGGCCATTAACCACGTTACATAATTGTGTTAGCGTTTGTCTCTTTACTTCTTATATTTGCTTAATTGTCTTTTGCTTTAGCATTATTTCCACTGTGCTAATCATTCTCGTAGACAATTAAGACGAGCGATTTCCATCTACGAAATCGGGCTATTCAACCCCCCTTCTAGCCGGTCCACGATCCTCCAACAAGTGGTATCAGAGCGAGGAGATTGTCACCAGACTCACTGCCACAACAATCAACGAAATGGCCGACTCCAACATTCATCCTCAAATTCGAAGGCAACTTCTCTTGGTGGAAGAAGAGAATGGAAGTATTTTTCAAAACCGACTTTGAAATTATGTTGATTATGAAAAATGGTTTCCAAGTCCCTAGAGATGAAGAAGGGAGGCTATTAGAGAAATCAAGATGGACAAAAAAGCAAAGAGAGGAGCACTTAGCAAACTCAAAAGCTAAGCTCTATCTTTTCAATGTGCTCCCTTAACAAGAGATCAATAGGATTGGAGTGCTCAAGCGCTAAAGAGATGTGGGAGAAGCTAGTGGAGCTTCATGAAGGCACCTCCGAAGCCAAGCTTGCAAGAAGAGACCTTCTCCACTCTCAATTTAACAATATCAAACTAGAAATAGGAGAAAAAGTATTATCTCTATACTCAAGATTTGAGGAAATAATTAATGGATTGTCAAGTGTAGGGGAAAAGCTCTCCAATAGGGATATGATCATGAAGGCAATAGATGCATTCCCCCGATCATTGAAATGGAGCTCTATGGTGGATTCATTTTACATCTCAAGAAATCTAAAGGTAAGTACTCTAGAAGAATTTTTCTCTACTATGGAGCTTCACGAAACTAGACTTGAAGGTATAGTAGAAGAGCCCATAATTCAATCAAGGGGAGTGGCACTAGTGGAGAACAAGGGGAAGCAAAAGGAGACTACACCACCTTCATCGGATGACGACTCATCTTCCTTCATGAACACCGATAAAGAGGCATATATGGTAAGAAAGGTGAGACGTGTATTAAAAAGCTTTAAATTTAACAAGTCTCATGATAGAAGAAGGAGGACTAAGAAGGTAATATGCTACAATTGCCAAGGAGAGGGACATATGAGAGATGAATGTCTCTTATTGAACAAGAGCAAAGAAGAAAGGAAGAAAAATGACAAGAAGAAAGAAAGCAAGAAGAAGGAAGAAAAGAAAGAAAAGGAGAAGGAGAAGAAGTAAAAAATGCATAATTTAAAGGCTACGTGGGATGATCCATCCTCATCAGAGGAAGAAGAAGTCTTTACGCATCTTGCACTCATGGCGATTGAAGACATTGCTTCCACCTCATCTGAACAAGAAAGAAGTACAAGTGAGGAGGAGAGCTCAAGTGAAGGGGGAGCGTCTACCTCAGATTCGGAAGAAGGGGATTGGGTAAGTGAGGTAAATAAACTACCCTCCCATGATGTTATTTCCATGATTACTAGCTTGACTAAGGACTTATTTAGAGCTAAGAAGAAAAATAAATGCATGCTAAATGAAATTAAGACCCTAGAAGAAAAACTTGAAAATGCATGCTCACATGAAAATATTTCTTCTTTTAGTGTTAATGATGCATGCTTAGAAGAGAATAGGATTCTAAGGGAAAAGGTAGATTTTCTTTTTAAAGCCCTTGAAAAATTCACAATTGGCTCTAACACATTGAATATGATTATTGGGAGCCAAAGAGTAAGTTTCAACAAAAAGAGCTTAGGTTATAAGGGAACCAAAAATGAAAAAGCTTACCATTGTGCTAGAGGACAAGCTAAAACAACCAAGGTAGCTAGGAAATAGATCCCAAAAGAGTACTTGGTGAACCATATTGGAAAGAATCTATATTGGGTTCCCAAGTCCATCATTAGAGGTTTGAGAAACCTAGGATAGTCAACCATATTTGTCTTTATTTTATTTTTCATTGATAGAGGGACTCATAAGAAATGTGTTCCTCGAATTTTATGATTTTTTGAACTTTCTAGAATTTTTAATATATTTCTGAATTTGGGTTCAGAAATCAAAAATATGCATTTTTAGGTGCCAGTCGACTGCTTATCTGAACCAGTCGACTGATATACTGTGCACGAGCACAATAATCTATTTTAAGAAGAGTTAAGCCTATTTTTGGTAAATTTCTTCCCTTGTATAGTGATGCCATGTTGCATAACATTTGTATGATATTTTTGATGGTGTCAAAGGGGGAGAAATGTTTGTGTTTAAGTGAATCATGCTAGGGGAAGAATTAGCATGTATTAAGGGGCGAGTTTCATGTATTAAGGGGGAGTGTTTTGATACTCATGTCATGTTTACATATTTTCCTTGCCTTAGTATTTTATTAATATTTTACCTAACTTAAACATGTTGCCACACATCAAAAAGGGGGAGATTATTAGGGTAATCAATCTAAGTATGATTTGGTTTTGATGTGTGTGGAAAAGGGTTTAAGTTAGGTTGTTTATGTGATTTGATGTGTGTGTTTAAGTTGTACATGACTTAAGTGAATCACACATGGTTGACTTGATGAAAGTATTGGCGAGTTCACCATCTCATGGCTCGGGTCCTTGAGTCGGTGAAGGATGACATTGCGAAAGTCATGCGCTTGGTGCATCCGAGGGACCGCCGGACAAGGAGCATTGGAGTAAGGCCAAAGGAAGCAGACTTCAGGGCGAGACACAAAGGATGCCACTGGAGGAGCCACGAGCTTAGTGCATCTGAGGGACGTGGTCGAACGAAGAGAGCTTCGGTGAGGGACTCTATGGGAAGATGAGAGATTAAGCGATTGTAACCTGGGATGGGGTAGCTCATAGGTGAACTTGGTCGAATGGCTAAGTCAAGTGTCGGACGCTCAAACTTAGGTTTGAGGTTTTACCAAACAAGTCGGATGCTCAAACTTGTTTTTGAGGTTTTACCCGACAAATGGATAAGTCGGATGCTCAAACATGAGTTTGAGGTTTTACTCGACGAATGAAAGTGTCAGATACTCAAACAGGTGGTTTGAGGTTTACTCGACGGTCGGATGCTCAAACAAAGTATTTGTTTGAGGTTTTACCCAACAATGATCGGTATAGGTACCAATGATCGCTTCCGAGTCAATCGATGGACTTCTAGCCCGGCAATGATCGCTAGGGTTTCGCATGATGAGACTACTACACCATCATCGATGACCAAAGGTGGTCGCGTACGTATGATTTTAAGTCAACTGATTGTCTGGATCACTCGACTGATGGCTTGATCAGTCGACTGATGGGCATAATCAATCGACTGCCCATAGTGTCATTGGATGTGACGACTGCAATCTGGTGTGATCAGAAGACGTTGGAATGACAGTAGTCGACTGCTGCATGCCCAACGGGAAGAATGACCTATTCTCTATAAAAATAGGCCTTGGGTGCCTTGGGGAGGTTAATGCTTAACTCCCATTCATACTCTCAAGTGTCCTAAACGTGTTTTCTCTCCTCTTTTTTTGTTCTTAGCTCTATCTTATTGTAAGAGGGAGAAATTGCTGTAAAGAGGTTACCTCAACCTTGTTTAAGCTAAAGGAGAGATTAGTGATTTGAGTTGGGGAGTGATTCGCTTTATGAATCGTCCGTGGACTAGCGGCAAGGGTCGTGAACCACATTACATAATTGTGTTAGCGTTTGTCTCTTTACTTCTTGTATTTGCTTAATTGTTTTTTGCTTTAGCATTATTTCCACTGCGCTAATCATTCTCATAGACAATTAAGATGAGCGATTTTCATTTACGACATCGGGCTATTCAACCCCCTTCTAGCCAAGTCATGATCCTCCAACATCAACTAGATGTAGTTGTAAGAATGATCATGATACTATGTATACGCGTGGATCTCTGGAGGGATCCAATTTCCACTGCATTTTTGCGATGGTTTTTCGTATAGGATCCCTATACAGAAGTCTAACAATAAGGACTTGACAATTGGAGAAGTCTAAGTTATGGTTGATTAGACACTAAGTGGTCGAAAATCCAACAAAGAGTTGGCATGAGAAGTGAAGACCTCGTGGGCTATAGAGGACGGGACACTTGACATGAGATGGATGAAGTGTTGTAATTGAAGATGTTATAAGACAATCTCCTTAGATGTTATTAATAAAATTCACTATTTGAGTGTACATTCTTTATGTATATGATTGAATCTTAAACTCATTTATTGAAGTCCACAATATGATGCACAGTATGAGAGGAATTATGATTGGATTACAATTAGTGAATATCTCATTATACGCAATTATATAAGTATTGAAATTTTCCTAGTTGATGAATTGATGAGATTGTAGATCATCAATTATGCGAGACTAGAACATGTTATACTCTTTGGTTTAACCAAGCATTTGGTACTCACTAGATGGAAACATAGGGATATTGAGAGTGAACATGTTGATTCTAGTTAGGGTAATTAGTTCACCTGCTATGAAACTTCATATGGTTCTTTATGTCAATGGAGATTTCATTGTAGCTCAAGTGCAAGCTTCCTTAGACATGAGGTATTCAAGTCATCTTAATTATGACAACTTATGCTTTGACTTCTTCGCAACCATCTCCATAGGAGGTGTCATTCCGGGTTGATTAGGTATAAGTTAAAGTGATCAAAGATGTTTGAATAGCCAATAGAGGATTTACCACTTCTATTAAAAAGGAGATATATACCCTAGGAATCTTGTCAGAATTGTTACTTAGAAGTTTTTGGCCAAAGCAGACATGTCAAGAAGATGATCTTCTTGAGCACATGTATCGAATAACTTGAATACATAGGACAAGGAACTATACTTGGGCCAGGTGTGACGTAGTCAACCTAGTGGGAATGAGCACATAGACTATGTTCTGAACTAAATGGGTATAGGAAGAGTGAAAGGAACATATATGAAATAACTGTAGCTACTGAAGGGTTCAGAAATATTCAAAAGTCAATCTTGACTTTTCGATCAATTGAGGGTCATGATGTACCACTCATGATCTATTTATAATTAATGGTTAATTATGAATGACCAACATAGCCGAAAACCTATTGGGTCACACACATCACAGTATCTCAAGAAACATAAAATAAGTCTAAGAATAAGATTTTTAAAAAGAGAGGAATGTCTGGTTAGACTGGATATAAAATGGCACAAAATGAGAGCAACAGAGAGTAACACAGGCGTGTTGGATGGTGGCACGACTGTGCCATACTCTAGGAGCAAAATGGAGGAGGCTGTGGAGCACACCACGACCGTGGAGAAGGCTATGCTGCAAAGCATGACCATGCCTTAGGCCATGTCGAATTTGCTATGGAGAGGCTCGAGTGTGTTGCACAACATAGTCATGTCACTGGCCTTGTTGGACACGATAGAGTGACATGACCAAATCGTGCTAAAAGGTACGACTATGCTGGGGCACGGTTACATACGACATGGTAGTGCCACCAGGCAAGGCCAGGCCTTGTCACATATAGCGTTTTGCCTCTGCCATTTTTGAAAGATTTGCCAAATTTATAGGATAGATTTGGCAAGTATTAATGCTTCAAAGTTGCTCTAAATGAGAGAAGGATAAATATATCTCTTCATGGAACCCTATGAGAAGATTTTTTACGGAGAGATTTTTGATGTTTGGAATGCTAAAGGTTTTGTTGTCATCTCTTCCTCTTCTCATTCTTCTTCTCCACACTTGTCTAGCACTGATCGGAGAGGAAGACTCGTTGCCTTCATGAAGTTATCTCACGAAGATCCAACGTGGATATCGATAGAGGCAAGGCTGATTAGTCTTGCTCGTGGTTTCCATAGATTCAATAGAATCTTGAAGGTATGAGATATGCACCCTCTTTTCTTATTTCATATGATTATATCAAAGACAAGAGATCTCGACAAGAAGATCTTTGGGATGTATACAAAAACTTTTGTTTTCTGTTGTGTTTGCATCTCGGAGATTCCAACAAGTGGTATCAGAGCCAACTTGTGTTTTGACATAGATCATACGATTTAGGATTGTGTAGATACATGTATAATCAAATTTCCTATAAGATAGGTATGCTTATAAGTGCATATGATTGTAGAATCTGATTGCATGTACAAAAAGGTTTTATATTGTATATACATGATTGTAGATAACCAAGAATGCATCTAAAAGAACCAAAGGGGTCTTGCCGCATAGTGTGAGACCGTGGCATAGGCGATCCATGCATTGGAATTGGTTGCGCATTTTGCGTGCCAAATTTTGAGTGCCAGGATATGCAACCGATGCTTGGTCCACATTCGCATTTGGAAATTGCTTCCTTGTGACCTTGGTTGTTCTTAATTAGATTAAGTAGTTGATTGGTTAAACATAGTATAACCCAAAATCCCTTGTGCAAATATTAAAGCTAACACCTTTCATTAATATATTTAGAACCAGAGTTCAATTTCTAGTTTGGGTTCTTGGACTCTCTTTAAGCCTGAAATTGAATATGTTTAGACCATTGAGATATGATCTCATGATTAATGGGTCGACTTTAACTTGAAACATTAATTTGTTGGACCTTCTCCAAAGTTAATATGGATAGAGGTGCAATTAGATGATATGTGTTAATGAGTTAAAAATCTAATGCTTATGCCAACATTCATTTAGTTGATAGCATAATGTGATAGTTATATATATGATATATAATTAGTATTGTTGATACCTAATGTTGAAATGAGAATGACTTGTTGGACTCTCTCCAAGGTTGTTCTTAGCTATAATAGATATCAACCCACTAGAAGAAACCCTACAATCTCTCGAATTCAAAGTGAGGGCTCTTAAATTTGAATAAAATAATGGGAGTTTATTAAATAATGTGAATTGTTCACATTATTAATTCATCTCTCTTATACACTCTTTTTGTATGTCTTGTTGGGGATCTTTTGGATGGCTAGATGGGGGGGGGGGTGTTGAATAGCCTTTCTTCGAATTCTCTCTACAAATCTTGTTAGCGAAAGCAGATATAAAGAATTGTAAAATTAACAACAAGAAATAATGCTAACATAAGTTGTTTAACGTGGTTCGGAGATGAAGCTCCTACTCTACTATGATCCTTAAAGTGGATCACCCCTTACAAGCCTTCAATAAGATCTCCTTTTGATGAGCACACGAAGGTGGAGAAGTCTTCTTTACAAGCAAACTCTTCTTCTTACAAGATGATTGAAATGCGCTTATAAAGAAGAGACTAAAGAACTTATAAAGGCTAGAAGAAGTCTTGGAGAGATTAGGAGGAAAGTTTAGAATGAGAGCATTAGTCCATTCCAAGCTTCCCAAACCTCCTCTTATAGACTTTGGGCATTTTTGGCCGTTGAGGGTGTCGCAGTCGACTTCTTTATACCAGCAGTTGACTGGTGACACTGTTGACTGAATCCAACAACTTCTGACTAAGCTTGATCACAATCGTCACAACTCAATAGACACATGATCAGTCGACAGTGTTGGACCATTGGCGTGCAAGAGGGGAGGGGTGAATAGTGAGCTTCAATTTGATGCTTTGTTCTTGATTGTGTCGTGCTTGTCTACAAAAGCATTATACATAGCAGAATGCAAAACAAATAAAAATGAATACAAAAGAAATAAGCACACACACAACACATAGTTTTACGTGGTTAGAAACTCAAGTTCCTACTCCACGGCGACAATCTAGTGATCTACCCTGACTAACACCTTCTCCTTCTTGGCAATAAATCGGAGGCGGAGAAACCTCTTACAAAATAGAACTTACAATAGTAAGAAGAGAAGCCACTAAATACATATACGAATAAAATACAGAAACAAAAGAAACACTTTTACACGTGAGCTTTTGAATGCTTGATCTTTTGGTTGCTTCTTGGAATACCTTGAAGGCTTAGAAAGTATCAACGTTTCCCCTTCAACATCCTTAAAGAACTACTGTCGAAATCCTCCATGTCGTGCCCTTTTTATAACCTACATCAGGTTGGATTTTTGCCTGACAATCGACTGTCCAAAAGCCCCAGTCGACTGCTAGCCTATTCATTGTCTCACAACAGACTAATCCACGTTGACATTTTAGCCAACGGACACATGAGTAGTTGACTACCCATACCAGCTGTCGACTACTGAGCCACTAGCTGACATCCTAGTATACTACTAAATCTTCTGTTGCCTTTTACAGTGCCATTAGTCGACTGTCCATACACATCAGTCGACTACTCCATCGGAGCACTGTTTCTCAATCGCCCGACCACCCTTCAGGTTTGCTGAGCCCAGAAAGTCGACTACTCTCCACAGTAGTTGATTGCTCGAGAAACCTTCAGGTTCCCCAGCTCACAATGGCCAGTCGACTACTGCCAATCAGCAGTCGACTGTCGAGCACCTCGACTAATCGCCGAGTCACTAAGTGCCGAGCAACACAGTGGCCAATCGATTGTTCTCCAATATTAGTCGACTACCGAGCACCTTGCTCGTTTGTCGAGCCACAAAACATGGAACACTCAGGTTAAATGCTGAGCCTCATAACAGGAGTCAACTTCTTGCTAGACTAGTCGACTGCTCTCCCTACAATAGTCGACTGCATACCACCCAGTTTGAAAATCGAGTCCCACAGTGGGAGTCAGCCACACTGGACCAATCGACTGGGCAAATCTTCGAGTCTACTAAAACACCTCAAACATGAGGTTTAACTTAAGTATGATCCTCTCATACTTGAAACTTACCCTAGGTCTAGACCTAAGCCTTCTAGCCATCTCCATTAACCTCACACCCTTAGGGTCCATCCGAGTCCTCCATGACTCATTCGCCCTTTGCACAAGCCTTCAGGTGCTTCCATCGTCTATGCCATGCCTTTGGGTCTTATGTTGCCAAGACTATTGGACTATCCGAGCCACAAAAACCGCTTTTTGCATTGCGAAAGCCTCGGAAGTGGGCCACGAATCCGTGCAAAGATAAAAAAAAAACTTGAATTCATGTACGTGCTAAGAAAACTTAGATCTACCTTAGATCTACAGGTGAAGAGCATTACCCTTGTAGCGATGCCCTTCGCTTATCCCGCTCGTCCAAACGGCTTGCCGAAACTCGTAGAGTGTCAAGCATATACTCCTCTGCAAGTATCCACACAAACAATAGGTGGAGAAGACAACTTAGAGTGTGCTAGCACCCTAAGAAACTCACAGCAAGAAGGATGAGGGAGATCACAAGAGAGGAGGAAGGAAGAAGATGAAGTTAATTCCCACTAACTTCACACTAATCCTCATCCAAAGTGGCCGGCCACTTCATGGAGGGTTAAATACCTCCATGTAATACCAAGAGCCATAGCTCTTGGTCTCCCTCATGAGGTGGCACACCATGATGTGTCCATGATGATGTGGAACATCATCATTGACCGGTCCCATGCCAAGTCACCATGACGTGACATTTAGTCAAGTCAAATTTGACCTTTCATCTTCCCTCTCAAGTCAAGTCAAACTTGACCTCTTATCTCCCATGGTTGATCAAATCCAACCATTTGATTCAAGTTACTTTAATTTAATGAATCTCTATCCATTAGTTTAAATTGACTCAATGAATCAAATCTAAATTAGACTCATTCAACACTTGAATCAAATTGAGTCCAACTCCATTAATCTAATTTGGATTACTCTTAATCCAATTTGGTTCATCACATAATCCTAATCCTCATGGTCCATCATATGAACCTAATCTCCATCTAATTGCCCTTTGTGTGTGACCCTATAGGTTCTTGTAACATTGGCAATGCTCCTAAACCGATTTAGAAACATAAGTAATGAGCGATATCTAGCAACACATCATTGCTACCCAAGTTACAAGAATATTGAGATCCAACATAACCTTTGTGACTACTGATTGTGACTCTCACAATATGTGATAATGTCCCTCTATCCATGACATCTAGATTGACTAATTGAGGCATAGACCGTGTCATCCTCTGTACAATCTATATCTTAAACTCTAAGTAGACTCACTCTAATCAAATGAGCTCAATATCTCATATTGACTCATTTGGGCATGGCCATACACTTAGTGGTCTCACTCTATCAAGAATCATGATGTCACTCTCATCATATAGGAGGGATAGATCCCATCTACATCACTCACATCCCTCCGCATAATTTATTACATACCCAGTAATCGCTTTTATAGTCCACCCATTTACGGGTGACGTTTGACGAAGCCAAAGTGTGCAACTCCTTATGTAGGGAACCATGGTGACATCAGGTCCAAGGACTAATAGTCACATGAGAAAGTATATGACACTCATATAACGATTCATGATACTTTCTCATGGCGGGTCATTCAGTATACAATCTCCAATGCATACCCATGTGTCAACTTGATATCTCATATCCATGACTTGTGAGATCAAGTCATCGAGTTGACCTACATGCTAGTCTCTTAGCATTAACATTGTCCTTGAATATTAATACTTGACTAGGAATGATTAAGAGTAGTGTTCTCTATATCATCTCATTATCGATTCAACCAATCGATTGATATAGATAAGAACCTTCTACTCATGGACGTTATTATACTTAGTTATTTGGCACTAATACAAGTAAGTATAATAACCATAAAGAAATGCCTTTATATATATAGGAATATGATATAACAAGTCCATACAACAATCATCACATGATTGACTCTAAGGCTTTCACTAACAATCTCCCACTAGCACTAGTGCCAATCACTGTAGTATCTAATACTCAATGACCTAGTGTGACCATCATGCTTTTTCTGTGCCAAAGCCTTGGTCAAGGGATCTGCTACATTAGCATCTGTGGGTACTCTGCAAATTTTCACATCTCCTCTATCGATAATCTCTTGAATGAGATGGAAGCGCTGTAGTATATATTTGGTCCGCTGGTGTGAGCAAGGTTCCTTAGCCTGCACAATCGCTCCATTGTTGTAACAATAGAGCTCTATAGGACCTGCTATGCTAGGAACCACCCCAAGCTCAGTAATGAACTTGTGAATCCAAACTGCCTCCTTTATCGCCTCTGATACAACAATATACTCACCCTCTGTTGTAGAATCAGTAACTGTGTCCTACTTCAAACTCTTCCAGCTCACAGCGCCACCATTCAAGCAAAACATGAATCCTGACTGCGATCTATAATCATCCTGGTCAGTTTGGAAGCTGGCATTGCTGTAACCTTTTACAGCTAGCTCCTCATCGCCTCCAAATATCCAGAAATATTCTTTAGTCCTTCTCAAGTACTTAAGAATATTCTTGACTACTATCCAGTGACGTTCACCTGGATCTGACTGGTATCTTCTCGTCATGCTCAAAGCATACGAGACATCAGGGTGAGTACATAGCATGACGTACATGATAGATCCTATGGCAAATACATAAGGGATCTTATCCATGCGGTCTCTCTCCTCTCTAGAAGAGAGACTTTGAGTCTTCGAAAGACTCACACCAGGTGACATTGACAGAAGTCCCTTCTTGGAATTCTGCATGGAAAACCGTATAGGCCAAGCAATCTCTTAGATCTATCTCTATAGATCTTGATGTCTAGAATACAGGCTGCTTTACCTAAGTCCTTCATTGAGAAACACTTCCCCAGATAAGTCTTCACAGACTGTAGCGAAGGGATGTTATTCCCAATGAGTAGTATGTTATCCACATACAATACAAGGAAGACAACTGTGTTCCCATTAACCCTCTTGTAGACATAGGATTCATCTTCATTCTTGATGAAACCAAACTGTTTGATCGCATCATCGAATCGAAGATTCTAGCTCCAAGAATATTGCTTTAGCTCATAAATGGACCTTTGCAGCTTGCATACTTTGCCAGTATGTTGTGGATCTACAAAACCCTCAGCCTGTGTTATGTACACATCCTTGAGTAAGTTTCCATTCAGAAATGCAGTTTTGATATCCATCTACCAGATCTCATAATCGTGGTATGCTGTAATAGCAAGCATGATCCGAATTGGATCAAAAATGCAGTTTTGACATCCATCTGTCAGATCCATAATCGTGGTACGCTGTAATAGCAAGCATGATCCGAATGAACTTAAACATCGCCACTGGAGAAAAAGTTTCATCATAGTCAATACTATGAATTTGCTTAAAACTTTTAGCTACCAATCGACCCTTATAGGTATGCATAAGTCCATCCATGTCAGTCTTTCTCTTAAAGACCCACTTACACCCAATGGGTTTGACGCCTTCAGGTGGATCAACCAAAGTCGATACTTGGTTGGTGTACATGGATTCCATCTCAGATCTCATGGTCTCAAGCCATTTCTCAGAATCTGGGCTCATCACAGCTTCCTGATAGGAGGTAGGCTCATTCTCAATGAGCATAACGTCATCATGGTTAGACAAGAGAAATGAGTATCTCTCGGGCTGACGACGTACCCTATCAGACATGCGAAGAGGTAGGTCTACCTGAACAGGTTGTTGTTCCACAACTCTTTGTGCAACAATCTCATCATCCACAACACTTTGTGGTTCCTGTTTAACCTCCATCTCGGCCTCAGTGCTATGGTCCTTATCTTGAATTTCTTCAAGATCGAACATACTCCCACTAGTTTTTCTAGAAATAAAATCCCTTTCGAGAAATACCCCAGTCTTTGCCACAAACAATTTGTGCTGACTGGGAATGTAGAAGTAATATCCCTTCGTTTCCTTGGGATATCCAACAAAATAACACTTATCGGATTTGGGTCCCAGTTTGTCTGAGACTTGATGTCGAACGTAAGCCTCACAACCCCAAATCCTCATGAAAGACATCTTGGGATTTTTCCCTGTCCATATTGTATATGGTGTATTTATCACAGCCTTGGATGATACACGGTTAAGTGTGAAGGTTGTTGTGTCTAGAGTATATCCCCAAAAGGATATAGGAAGATCTGTGTGACTCATCATAGATTGTACCATATCTAATAGGGTACGATTCCTCCTTTAAGATACACTATTCTACTGTGGTGTTCTAGGAGGAGTGAATTGGGATAGAATCCCACACTCAGCTAAATAGTCACGAAACTCATGACTAAGGTATTCACCACCTTGATCCGATCGAAGTATCTTAATACTCTTGCCAAGTTGGTTTTGTACTTCATTCTTGAATTCTTTGAACTTTTCAAAGGATTCTGACTTATGTGTCATCAGATACACATAACCATATCTACTGAAGTCATCAGTAAATGTAATGAAACACCTATAACCACCTCTAGCAGCAATATTGAAAGGGCCACATACATCACTATGTATAAGTCATAATAAGTCTATTGCTCTTTCACTGTGTCCACTAAAAGGAGTCTTGGTCATCTTGCCTAAAAGGCAAGACTCGCATGTCTCATATGATTCAAAATCAAATGAGTCCAACAATCCATCCTTATGGAGCTGGGATAAGCGACTCTCATTTATGTGACCTAAGCGACAATGCTAGAGATAGGTTTGGTTCAACTCATTTGACTTGAACCTTTTGGTACTTATGTTATAGATGGGGTTCTCTAAATCTTGAATGTAGAGTCCGTTCATCAAAGGTGCACTACAATAGAACATATCATTTAAATAAACTGAACAACATTTGTTCTTTATTATAAATGGAAAATCTTTCTTGTCTAAATAAGAAACTGAAATTATGTTCTTAGTCAGAGCAGGCACATAACAACATTCATCTAGTTCTAGTACAAGCCTAGAGGGTAGAGATAGAAAATAAGTTCCTACAGCAACAACAACAACCCTTGCTCCATTACCTACTCGTAGGTCCACCTCGCCCTTCGTCAATGCCCTGCTATTTCTCAGTGTTTGCAAATTAGTACAAATATGAGATACACATCCGGTATCTAATACCCATAATGAAGAAATAGATAGATTGACTTCTATGACATATATACCTGAAGTAGAAGTCTCACTTCTCTTCTTCTTAAGATCTTCTAGGTATGCTTTGCAGTTACGCTTCCAGTGTCCAGCTTCCTTATAGTGGAAGCAAGTCCCTTCCTTGGCCACCCCTCCTTTCGGTTTCAGAGCCTTGCCTTTGGCCTTTCCTTGAGACTTTCCCTTACCTTTAGGCTTGCCCTTGCCTTTATTCTTTTGCACCATCAAAATGGAGTCAGGTTTTCCCTTCTTAAGGTTGAGCTCAGCAGTTCTCAATATGCTAAGCATCTCAGGTAGTGGCTTATCAATTTCATTCATGTTGTAATTCATGACAAATTGATTGTAGCTTTTTGGCAAGGATTGCAAGATCAAGTAAGTGGCCAGTTCTTGGCCAAGTGGGAATCCCAACCTTTGTAGGTTCTCTATGTACCCAATCATCTTGAGTACATATGGACCTACGGGAGTCCCATCTTGCATCTTGCACTGAAACAGTGCCTTAGAGATCTCGTATCTCTCGTGCCTTGCTTATCCTTGATACAGTTCACGAAGATCTTCAACCATATCAAAAGCATTCATGAACTCGTGTTTCTTCTGAAGCTCAGAGTTCATAGTCGTAATCATGAGGCATGACACATCTAATGCATCATCTTGATGCTTCTTATAAGCATCTCGGTCAGATCACGAGGTAGTGGCAGGAGGTGCTTCTAGAGTGGGCTGCTCTAGGACGTACATTTTTCTTTCTTGAGTGAGAAAAATTCTCAGATTCCTGTACCAGTCCAGGAAATTAGTTCCATTGAGCTTGTCCTTCTCAAGGACAGAACGCAGGGAGAGAGTGTTCGTGTTTGACGACATGACAATCTACAACATAAATAATGCAGAAAGTAATTATCATATTCCATTTATCATTTAATTAGGCCTTTAATCAAATGATGCTCCCACTGAATTATAGGACTTTTGTAGAATCGAGTCATGGATGTGGTCAAACCACATTACTAGATTCAAACAAACCAGCTATAATTCTCGCGGGACAAGATCCACATTATACTACGCCTTGAGTTAGCTTTGGCTAAATCGCCCAAGACTTAGTTTGATCGGTAGGTAACAAATTACCGATTACATCTCTATGCAACTCTTGTTTATAGGATCAAGATCCACATTTACAAAAGAACTTGAGTTAGCTTTGGCTAAATCGTCCAAGATTTAGTGTAAATGTGATCTTATCCTATCTTTCCAATCGTTAGAATATGCCTATAGTTTTACTCGATCCAATTGAGTTAACTAGTTTTACTCAATCTAATTGAGCTTATTTTCACCCAAGTTGTGATAGGCGGGACCAAGATTGTCCCTCCGCACCCTACCAAGATAATATGCATTGCTCTGCTTTGGCAGATTCAACAACAACAAATGATCGAGATAGTGATGGGTATCAAAACTTGGTAGGCATTTTGAGTTGATTCGATTAAGATCTAATCTAATCGTGAATGTGTATCATATATGCATTAAGGCATTAATTACCCTACACTAGCATGCATCACACACATACAAGGAAAATATACTAGCATGCATCATATAAATACAAGCAAAATATCCTAGCATGCATCATACACATACAAGGTTCGCACGTGGTTCTAATACCACTGTTGGACTATCCGAGCTGCAAAAACCTCTTTTTACATTGCGAAAACCTCGGAAGTCGGCCACGGATCCGTGCGAAGATAAACAAAAACTTGAATTCATGTACGTGCTAAGAAAACTTAGATCTACCTTAGATCTACAGGTGTAGGGCATTACCCTTGTAGCGACGCTCTTCGCTTATCTCGCTCGTCCAAATGGCTTGCTAGATCTCGTAGAGTGTCAAGCGTACACTCCTCTACAAGTATCCACACGAACAATAGGTGGAGAAGACAACTTAGAGTGTGCTAGCACCCTAAGAAACTCACGACAAGAAGGATGAGGGAGATCACAAGAGAGGAGGAAGGAAGTGTTAGGGCAATCAACCCATGATAAGGTTTTGATGTGTGTGGCAAAGGGTTTAAGTTAGGTTGTTATTATGATTTGATATATGCGTTGGAGTCTTGCAGGACTTAGTAATTCGCACAAGGAGACTTGGTGAGTTTCACCTCTCATGACTCGGTCTTTGAGTCGGTGAAGGATGACTTTGCGGAAGTCGTGCGCTTGGAGCATCCGAGGGACCGTCGGACGAGGAGCTTGGAGTGAAGCCGGAGGAAGTAGACTTCAGGGTGAGACGCGAAGGATGGCGTTGTAGAGCCGTGCGCTTGGCGCATCCGAGGGATGTGGCCGGATGAATATAACTTCAAAGGCGAGGGACTCCGAGGGATGAGAGTGAGCGAATGTAACCCGGGAAGGGGTAGTGCTCTTAGGTGAAACTTGGCCATTTGGCTAAATGTCAGATGAGATTTCCCGATACCACCGATACGCATGAAATGGTAGTCGATCGCTTCCGAGTCGAATGGAGTTCGACCGTATCCGATCGATGAGTTTATTCAGCAGCCGATCGCCATGGAATGGCAATGATCGCTAGAGGAAGTCGCGGCATTGACCTCTCGTAGCCGACTAGGCAATGATTACGAGGCGCATGATCGATGGTTACATCACGATCGCCAAGGGATCCGTTGGACTATAATGGTCGGGATCCGATGTGTTCGAGGCCGCTAGTAGTGGCGCTACCAATCGCCAAGGGCGCAGATCGTGGCGCTAACGGAAGAAATCAACCCTCTCTATAAAAAGAGAGGGTGTTGGGCTTTGGGAGGCTAATGCTTCAACTCCTAACAGCTCCCAAAGTGCCCTAAACGTTTTTCCACTCTTCTACTAGTGCTAATCTTCATTCTATTGTAGAAGAGTGATCCTTGTGTAAAAGAGGTTACCTCCACCTAACTTTGTGCAAATGAGAGATCTAGTGGAAAGATTGAGGATTGATTCACCTTGTACGAATCAGACCGTGGATTAGCGGCGTAGCCGTGAACCACTTTACATCCCTTGTTAGTATTTGTATTCTTGTTTATTGCTTTGTCTTTATTGTTTATGCTTCCGCTTGCGCTAACGATTTTGTAGACGAGCAAACGAACGAACGAATTCCATCATCGAACGAAAGAGATTCACCCCCCTCTAGCCGGCCAACACATACACTTCATTGACCCTACAAGTGGTATCAGAGCCGAGGAAAGCTTATCGAGGACTAACCGCCACAACAAGCACATTCAAGAATGGCCGACTCCAACATTCATCCGCCAAAGTTTGAGGGGGAATTCGCTTGGTGGAAGAAGCGAATGGAGGTATTTTTCGAAACCGATTTAGAAATTCTTTTAATCATGGAAAACAGTTTCGAAATGCCTAGGGATGAAGAAGGGGAGCCATTGGAAAAATCAAGGTGGAGCAAGAGGCAAAGGGAAGAGTAATTGACAAACTCAAAAGCCAAACATCACCTCTACAATGTACTCCCCCAATAAGAAGTCAACCGGATAGGAGAGTGTGCTAGCGCCAAGGAGATGTGGGAGAAGCTCATAGAAATTCATGAAGGCACATCCGAGGCCAAGCTAGGAAGGAGAGATGTCCTTTGCTCCCAACTATCCAATATCAAACTCGAAAAGGGAGAGAAGGTAAAATCCCTACACTCTAAATTTAAGGAAATTTTAACCGGTTTGACAAGTGTAGGTGAAAAACTCTCCAACCAGGATATGATAATGAAGGCCATTAATGCCTTTCCCCGGTCATCAAAATGGAGCTCTATGGTGGATTCCTTATACATCTCCAAGAACCTAGAAGTTAGCACCTTGGAGGAATTCTTCTCAACTATGGAGCTCCACGAAACAAGGCTCGAAGGAATAGTAGAAGAGCCTAGAATTCAACCTTCAAGAGAAGTGGCCTTGGTAGCCAACAAGGGGAAGAAAAAGATGGAGATTCCCACCTCCTCCGATGATGAAGCTTCCTCCTCCTCCTCCATGGATAGCACGGAAGAAGCTTATATGGTAAGGAGGGTAAGGCGTGCATTAAAAGGTTTTAAATTTAATAAATCTAATGATAGGAGAAGAAGACCAAGGGGGAAGGTGATTTGCTATAATTGCCAAGGAGAGGGACATATAAGGGATAATTGTCCCCTCCTAAACAAGACTAAAGAGGAGAGGAGAAAGAAGGAAGAAAAGAAGAAGAAGGGGAGCAAGAAGAAAAAGGAAGAAGAAAAGAAGGCCAAGGAAAAGGGGAAGGCAAAGGCATTAAAAGCAAGGACTTGGGATGACCCTTCTTCCTCATCATCATCATCATCTGAGGAAGAAAATGCTTTTGTCACAACTTTGACATTAATGGCATTTGATGACTTAGACTCCTCCACCGAAAATGAAGAATCAAGCACAAGTGAGGAGAGCTCTAGTGAAGGGGGAGCTTCTTCACCATCATCGGAATCGGAGGAAGAGGACATGGAGACTATGGTAATGAACCTCTCACCATGTAAAATAGTTTTCATGATTTCTAGTCTTACTAAGGATCTATTTAGGGCCAAAAAGAAAAATAAGAGCATGCTAGATCAAATTAAGGATTTAGAAAATAAGCTAGAAAAAGCATGCTTAAATATTAATGAAAATATTTCTTCTAGTCATGATGATGCATGCTCACATGATCTTTATATGCCATTTGATGTTAATGATGCATGCATAGAGGAAAATGTTAGTGAAAGCCCTAGAGCCAATCATGTGATGATTGTTGTATGGACTTTATTGTATCATATTCCTATTTATAAAGGCATGGTTATTATATTTACTTGTATTGGTGCCAAATAACTAAATATAATAATGTTCTTGAGTAGTAGGTTCTTATCTATATCAATCGATTGGTTGAATCGATAATGAGATGATATAGAGAACACTACTCTTAATCATTCCTAGTCGAGTATTAACATTCAGGGATAATGTTAATGCGTAGAGACTAGCATGTAGGTCAACATGATGACTTGATCTCACAAGTCATGGATATGAGATATCAAGTTGACACATGGGTATGCATTGGAGAATGTATACTGAATGACCCGCCATGAGAAAGTATCATGGATCGTTATATGAGTGTCATATACTTTCTCATGTGGCTATTAGTATGACTATTAGTCCTTAGACCTGAAGTCACCATGGTTCCCTACATAAGGAGTTGCATACTTTGGCTTCGTCAAACGTCACCCGTAAATGGGTGGACTATAAAGGCGATTACTGGGTATGTAACAAATTATGCGGAGGGATGTGAGTGATGTAGATGGGATCTATCCCTCTTATATGACGGGAGTGACATCGATATTCTTGATAGAGTGAGACCACGAAGTGCATGACCATGCCCAAATAAGTCAATATAAGATATTGAGCTTATTTGATTAGAGTGAGTCTACTTGGAGTTTCAAGATTTAGATTGTACCGAGGATGACACGGTCTATGCCTCGATTGGTCAATCTAGATGTCAAGGATAGAGGGACATTGTCACATATTGTGAGAGTCACAATTAGTAGTCACAAAGGTGATGTTGGAGCTCAACATTCTTTTAACTTGGGTAGCAATGATGTGTTGCTAGATACCGCTCATTTCTTATGTTCCTAAATCGGTTTAGGGACATTGCCAACGTTACAAGAACCTATAGGGTCACACACATAAGAGCAATTAGATGAAGATTAGGTTCATATGATGAACCATGAGGATAAGGTTCATGGGATGAACCAAATTGGATTAAGAGTAATCCAAATTAGACTAATTGAGTTAGACTCAAGTTGATTCAAGTGTTGAATAAGTCTAATTTAGATTTGATTCATCAAATCAATTTAAATTAATGAATAGAGATTCATTAAATTAAAATTGACTTGAATCAAATGTTTGGATTTGATCAACCATGGGAGATAAGAGGTCAAGTTTGACTTGACTTGAGAGGGAAGATGAAAGGTCAAGTTTGACTTGACCAAATGCCATGTCATGATGATGACTTGGCATGGCCGGCCAATGATGATGCTCCACATCATCATTGACTTTGTCATGTGGTGCCACCTCATGAGGGAGACCAAGGGTCATGAGTGTTACATGCATGCATGTAACCCCCTCTCCATGAAGTGGCCGTCCACTTCTAGATCTAAAGGGAATTGATTTTGGGTAACTCCATCTTCTTCTTCCTTGCATCATCTTCTTCCTTGGATTTTTCCCTCAAGCTCTCCTTCTTCTTCTTCATCTTACCGAGACCTTCTAGGAGTGCTAGCACACTCAAGATTGTCTTTTCTCCACCTATTGCTTGTGTGGATACCAATAGAGGAGTGTGCACTTGACACTCTCGAGTTCCGACGAACCTTTTGAACGAGCGGGATTTGCGAAGGGCGTCGCTACGAGGGTGACATCCTTATCATGTAGATCTAAGGTAGATCTAGGGTTTTATATAAACACATACATGTTTTGTTTTTAATACATCTTCACACGGATCCGTGGCCGGGGCTTCCGAGGTTTCCGCAACGCAAAAAGCGGTTTTTGTGGCTCGGAAAAACCCAACAGTGGTATAAGAGCCACGTGCGAAGCATGTATGTGTTTCGATTTTGTAATTTTTGTATTAGATATAAAAATTACAGATTTATATGTTTCTGTAAATTTCCTAATTTTATAGAATTTTTGGGTATTTTTCTCGAAGAATCGAAGCAACGAGTGTTGGGACACTTGTAGGCTTCAACCGTCGAGAAAAACTCTCCGAAACGGTGAGTTCTCGCTTTAGGTTTTTGGGACAGCGACTTAAGTTTTTGTAAGATCATTTTAGGGACACTCGCAAAGTTTATTTTGCGAGTAGGGGCGCTGCCCCTATCCTCGAAAGGGGCCTTGTCCCGCGATCGCGCCCGGAAAACCGCTTAGCGGGAGCGTTACGGAGAGGTGACTCATAAATTTGAAAAAAAAAAAATTAGAAAAAATTATAGAATTTTTTTGTAAAAATACATAATTTATAATTATGTATAATTCTGTGATTGTCATGGCCCAATGACCCCAATTTGATTGGATTATGTGTGTTGTAATTCATAATACGGTCTGCGTGCCGTTTTGTGATTGTGCGTGGTGTATAGTGTATGCGACCTGCGCGTCGTACCTCTTCTTATGACATTCTATTTGTAAATAGTTTTAGACTCGAATGTAACTCAAGTTTCATATTTGTAATGTATAAAATGGAGCGGTGGAAAGTCCACTTGAAGACGAGGTTACGAGAAGGGTGCCGACGACACATGGCGGTCAAAGGAAGCGCTTGGAGAAGCCGCTAGCCTTAGGTTGACCGTCCGATCTTCTCATTGGCTTGAGAAGATCGTAGTAGGGCCATGACTACATCATATATATATATATATATATATATATATATATATATATATATATTTGATTTTGCTTGTATGTATGTGATGCATGCTAGTAGAATAATGCTTGTATGTATATGATGCATGCTAGGATAATTTTCTTGTATGTATATGATGCATGCTAGAATAATGATTGTATGTATGTGATGCATGCTAATATAGGATAATAAAGGCCTAAATGCGTATAAGATACACATTACGATTAGATTAGATCATAATCGAATCAACTCGAAAATGCCTACCGAGCCTTGATACCCATCACTACCTCGATCATTTGTTGTTGTTGAATCTGCCAAAGCAGAGCAACGCATATTATCTTGGTAGGATGCGGAGGGACAATCTTGGTCCCGCCTATCACGCTTGGGTTAGAGTAAACTCAATTAGATTGAGCAAAACTAGTTAACTCAATTGGATCGAGTAGAACTATAGGCATATTCTAATCGTTGGAACGATAGGTTAAGATCACATTTACACTAAATCTTGGGCGATTTAGCCAAAGCTAACTCAAGGTCTTTTGTAAATGTGGGTCTTGATCCTATAAATAAGAGTTGCATAGAGATGTAATCGGTAATGTGTTACCCACCGATCGTACTAAGTCTTGGGCGATTTAGCCAAAGCTAACTCAAGGCTTAGTATGATGTGGATCTTGTCCCACAAGAATTATAGCTAGTTTGTATGAATCTAGTAATGTGGTTTGACCACATCCATAACTCGATTATACAAAATTCCTATAATTCAGTGGGAGCATCATTTGATTAAAGGTCTAATTAAATGATAAAAGGAATATGATATTAATTCTCTGCATTGTATGTTGTAGATAACTATGTCGACAAACACGAACACTCTGCGTTCTGTCCTTGAGAAGGACAAGCTCAATGGAGCAAATTTCCTGGACTGGTACAGGAACCTGAGAATTGTTCTCACCCAAGAAAGGAAGCTGTACGTCCTGGAGCAGCCCATTCCGGAGGCACCTCCTGCCACTGCCTCGCGAGCTGACAAAGATGCTTACAAGAAGCATCAAGATGATGCATTAGATGTGTCATGTCTAATGCTCGCGACCATGAACTCTGAGCTTCAGAAGCAACATGAGTTCATGAATGCTTATGATATGGTTGGACATCTTCGTCAACTATATCAAGGACAAGCAAGGCATGAGAGATATGAAGTCTCTAAGGCATTGTTTGGGTCTAAAATGCAAGAAGGGACACCCATAGGTCAATATGTACTCAAGATGATTGGGTACGTAGAAAACCTACAAAGGCTGGGATTCCCACTTGGCCAAGAGCTGGCCACTGACCTGATCTTGCAATCTTTGCCACAAGCCTTCAATCAATTTGTCATGAATTATAACATGAATGAAATTGATAAGCCATTGCCTAAAATGCTCAGCATGTTGAGAACTGCTGAGCTTAACCTTAAGAAAGGAAAATCTGACACCATTTTCATGGTGCAGAAGAAGAAAGGCAAGGGAAAGCCTAAAGGTAAGGGAAAGTCCCAAGCCAAGGGAAAAGGCAAAGAACTTAAACCCAAAGGAGGGGTAGCCAAGGAAGGGGCTTGCTTCTACTGCAAGGAAGCAGGACACTGGAAGCGTAACTGCAAGGCATACCTGGAAGATCTTAAGAAGAAGAGAAGTGAGACTTCTACTTCAGGTATAAATGTTATAGAAGTCAATCTATCTATTTCTTCATCATGGGTATTAGATACCGGATGTGCATCTCACATTTGTACCAATGTGCAGGCGCTGAGAAATAGCAGGGCATTGACAATGGGCGAGGTGGACCTACGAGTAGGCAATAGAGCAAGAGTTGCTGCTGTTGCTGTAGGAACTTATGATCTATCTTTGCCCTCTGGGCTTGTACTAGAATTAGATGACTGTTGTTATGTGTCTGCCTTAACTAAGAAAATCATTTCAGTTTCTTGTTTGGACAAGAAAGGATTTTCATTTATAATAAAGAACAAATGTTGTTCAGTTTATTTAAATGATATGTTCTATTGTAGTGCACCTCTAATGAATGAACTCTATTTTCTAGACTTAGAGAGCCCTATCTATAACATAAGTACCAAAAGGTTCAAGTCAAATGAATTGAACCAAACCTATCTCTGGCACTATCGCTTAGGTCACATAAATGAGAGTCGCTTATCTCAGCTCCAAAAGGATGGGCTGCTAGACTCATTTGATTTTGAATCATATGAGACATGCGAGTCTTGCCTTTTAGGCAAGATGACCAAGACTCCCTTTAGTGGACACAGCGAAAGAGCAACAGATTTGTTAGGACTTATACATAGTGATGTATGTGGCCCTTTCAATGTTGCAGCTAGAGGTGGTTACAGATACTTCATTACATTTACTGATGACTTCAGTAGATATGGTTATGTGTATCTCATGACACATAAATCAGAATCCTTTGAAAAGTTCAAAGAATTCAAGAATGAAGTACAAAACCAACTTGGCAAGAGTATTAAGATACTTCGATCAGATCAAGTTTGACTTGACTTGACTTGAGAGGGAAGATGAAAGGTCAAGTTTGACTTGACCAAATGCCATGTCATGATGATGACTTGGCATGGCCGGCCAATGATGATGCTCCACATCATCATTGACTTTGTCATGTGGTTCCACCTCATGAGGGAGACCAAGGGTCATGGGAGTTACATGCATGCATGTAACCCCCTCTCCATGAAGTGGCCGGCCACTTCTAGATCTAAAGGGAATTGATTTTGGGTAACTCCATCTTCTTCTTCCTTGCATCATCTTCTTCCTTGGATTTTTCCCTCAAGCTCTTTTTCTTCTTCCTCATCTTGCCGAGACCTTCTAGGAGTGCTAGCACACTCAAGATTGTCTTTTCTCCACCTATTGCTTGTGTGGATACCAATAGAGGAGTGTGTACTTGACACTCTCGAGTTCCGGCGAACCTTTTTGACGAGCGGGATTTGCGAAGGGTGTCTCTACGAGGGTAACATCCTTATCATGTAGATCTAAGGTAGATCTAGGGTTTTATATAAACACATAAATATTTTGTTTTTAATACATCTTCGCACGGATCCGTGGCCGGGGCTTCCGAGGTTTTCGCAACGCAAAAAGCATTTTTTGCGGCTTGGAAAAACCCAACAGAAAATAGGGCTCTAAGGGAAAGATAGATCATTTGACTAAGGCCCTAAAAAAGTTCACTATTGGCTCCAACACTCTTAACATGATCATAGGGAGCCAAAGAGCAAGTTTCAATAAGAAAGGCCTAGGATATAAAGGAAACAAAAATGAAAAGGCCTATAAATGTTTAATTGCTAGGGGTCAATATAAAAAGAAGACAATTGCTAGAAAATGGATCCCTAAGGAATTTTTAGTGAACCCCATAGGCAAGAATTTATTTTGGGTTCCTAAATCCATCCTAAAGGGTTAGGAAAATCCTAGGATAGTCAACCATAAGGATTTCACCTATATCATATTTTTGGTTGACTTAGGATGACGGGACAATATTTTTGAAATAGTGTTAGGTGATGATAATGCACCTATAAATAGATAAATCATTCTTTAGGTGGTATTTGCCTTATTATCATGATGTAATACCTAATGCATGATCACAATTTGATGAATACATTTGTTTCATGATCATAATATGAAATTCATACATATATGTCTTTATGATCATGTTGGATGTTAGGATGATACTTAATCATGGGTAGAAATGCATGAAATTAATGGTTAAGTGTATACAAATACCTTTAGGATGCATCTCACACTCACCATAGGCTACCTTGATTGAAAACTTAGCATGAGTGAGATGTTAGGATGATACAAATGTCCACTAATGCCTATGTCATTTAGATGGTCATTTAAAGTATCAAAATAGCAATAATAGACCAATCATGGGGAAGGCTTATGTTTAATTCATAGACATATTGCCCAAAGATCATGGTTGAATACTTCATATGTTTTCAAAACAATTTCTTATTTTAAAATCTACATGTTCATGTTTTGAAACAATCCAAAGCAAAACTAGGTGTTAAAATGGATACAAATTTGATCAAAACACTAGTTGTTTTTAAAGCTTTTGGATTTTTGGTAAATCATTGAAAATATAATGATTTTTCATGAAAAACTATTTTTCATTGATAAAGAACCCTAAAAGAAATGTGTTCCCCAAATTTTACTATTTTTCAAATTTTCTGGAATTTTTAGTGCATTTTTGAAATTTGTCCAGAAAATCAGAAATTCTGATTTCCTTGTGCCAGTCGACTGCCATACTGATAGCATCGACTGATGTACTGTGCACGAGCACAGTAATATGATTTCATCAGGTTTTTAAGTGTTTTTGATTTTTGTTTCTCTCTAGACTTGATCCCATGACATATAAACCCTGTTTAATCTTTTTGATGGTGTCAAAGGGGGAGAAATATACATGTTTAAGTAAGGGGGAATATATTTAGGGGGAGTTTCATGTATTAAGGGGGAGAGTTTCTAATCATGTTATTTACATGCTTTCTTTCCTTAATATTTTATCAAATGTTTTTACCTAACTTAAACGGATTGCCACACATCAAAAAGGGAGAGAATGTTAGGGCAATCAACCCGTGATATGGTTTTGATGTGTGTGGCAAAGGGTTTAAGTTAGGTTGTTATTGTGATTTGATATGTACGTTGGAGTCTTGCAGGACTTAGTAATTCACACATAGAGCCTTGGCGAGTTTCACCTCTCATGACTCGGTCTTTGAGTCGGTGAAGGATGGCTTTGCGAAAGCCGTGCGCTTGGAGCATCCGAGGGATCGGCGGACGAGGAGCTTGGAGTGAAGCCGGAGGAAATAGACTTCAGGGCGAGACACGAAGGATGGCACTGCAGAGCTGTGCGCTTGGCACATCCGAGGGACGTGGCCGAACGAAGATAACTTCAAAGACGAGGGACTCCGAGGGATGAGAGTGAGCGAATGTAACCCGGGAAGGGGTAGTGCTCTTATGTGAAACTTGGTCATTTGGCTAAGTGTCGGATGAGATTTCCCGACACCAGTCGACTGCCATGAAATAGCAGTTGACTGCTCTGAGTCGAACGAAGTTCGACTGGTATCCGACTGATGGGTTTATGCCCAGCAGTCGACTGCCATGGAATGGCAGTCGACTGCCAGAGGAAGTCGCGGGCACAGAACCTCTCGTAGCCGATTGGGCAGTCGACTACGGACGCAGCAGTCGACTAATGGTTACATCAGTTGACTGCCAAGGGATCCTTTGGACTACAATGGTCAGGATACGACGTGTTTAGAGGCCATTGTAGTGGCGGCAGTCGATTACCAAGGGCGGCAGTCGACTGGTGGTGGCCAACAGGAAGAAATCAGCCCTCTCTATAAAAAGAGAGGGTGTTGGGCTTTGGAAGGCCAATGCTTGAACTCCTAACATCTCCCAAAGTGCCCTAAACATTTTTTCACTCTTCTACTAGTGCTAATCTTCATTCTATTGTAGAAGAGTGATCTGTGTGTAAAAGAGGTTACCTCCACCTAGCTTTGTGCAAAGGAGAGATCTAGTGGAAAGATTGAGGAGTGATTCACCTTGGATGAATCGGACCATGGATTAGCGGCGTAGCCATGAACCACGTTACATCTCTTGTTAGCGTTTGTATTCTTGTTTATTGCTTTATCTTTATTGTTTATGCTTTCGCTTGCACTAACAATTTTGTAGACGAGCATATGAACGAATGAATTCCATCATCGAACCAAAGAGGGCTATTCACCCCCCTCTAGCCGGCCAACACATACACTTCATCGACCCTACAGGAAGAAGATGAAGTTAATCCCCACTAACTTCACACTAATCCTCATCCAAAGTGGTCGGCCACTTCATGGAGGGTTAAATACCTCCATGTAATACCAAGAGCCATGGCTCTTGGTCTCCCTCATGAGATGGCACACCATGATGTGTCCATAATGATGTGGAACATAATCATTGGCCGGTCCCTTGCCAAGTCACCATGACATGACATTTGGTCAAGTCAAACTTGACCTCTTTGTAGGAGCGTCGGTGGTCGGCTAGAGGGGGGTGAATAACCCTCTTTCGTCATATGAACGGAATTACTTGTCTACAAATATAATTAGTGCAATGGAAACAAAACTAAACAAGCAATAACGATAAGCAAAAACAAAATCAATGCTAACACACGATATAACATGGTTCATGGCCTCGCCGCTAATCCACGGTCCGATTCGTCTCCGGTGAATCACTCCGAAACCAATCCACTATTGGTCTCTCCCTTTAGCCCAAGCAAGGTGGAGGTAAACCTTTACACCAATGAGAACACTTCTTTTACAATAGATATGAAAGAAAACTACTGGTCTCTCCCTTTAGCCCAAGCAAGGTGGAGGTAAACCAATCCACTATTGGTCTCTCCCTTTAGCCCAAGCAAGGTGGAGGTAAACCTTTACACCAATGAGAACACCTCTAAATACATTAGATTCCTACCATTGTAGTCCAATGGAACCCTTGGCAGTTGACTGATGTATCCATCATTCGACTGATGCCTTCTTAGCCAACCGACGGCCGGCCACGGAGGTTCTCGTTCGCTGACGCCATCACCGATCGCCACCCTTGGCGATCGATGGTCAGTATGACCGCCATTCCATGGCAATGATCACGGGCCGTAAGCCCACTAGTCGAATACACCCAAACCCATTCGATTAGCGGGGCCGATCGCATGACATGGCAATGATCGATGTTGAGAAATCCCATCCGACACTTAGCCAATTGGCCAAGTTTCACCTAAGCGTACTACCCCGTCCCGAGTTACATTCGCTCACTCTCATCCCTCGGAGTCCCTCGCCTAAGAAGTTGTCTTCGTCTGGCCACGTCCCTCGGATGTGCCAAGTGCACGGCTCTGCAGCGCCATCCTTCGCGTCTCGCCCTGAAGTCTACTTCCTCTAGTTTCACTCTAATGCTCCTCGTCCGGCAGTCCCTCGAATGCCCCAAGCGCACGACTTCCGTAAAGCTATCCTTCACCAACTCAAGGACCGAGTCATGAGAGGTGAAACTTGCCAATGCACCATGTGCGAATTACTAAGTCCTGTAAGACTCCAATGCACATATCAAATCCAATCACCCTAACTTAAACCCTTTGCCACACACATCAAAACCACATCACGGGTTGATTGCCCTAACAATCTCCCTCTTTTTGATGTGTGGCAATCCGTTTAAGTTAGGTAAAACAAATAACAATAAACATAAGCAAGGAAGGCATGTAAGTAAAACATGAGTATAACAACTCCCCCTTAAGACCCTTTTAGCATGATTAACTTAAACCTATCAATTCTCCCCCTTTGACACCATCAAAAATATTTTCTAAATGTTATAATCCAAGGTATCAACTCTAAGGAGGAAAAAATACCAAAAACCAAACAAAATCTGATAAAATCAGGTTAAGTGTTTGCAGACAGACATCACGATCGTTCAGACTACTATGACCGCACAAACATTTCAGTCATTTCTAATTTTTTGACCGAAATTCAGAAATACACCAGAAATTCCAAAAAATTCTAAAAATCGAGAAATTTTGAAAACACATTTATTTTAAGGTGCTTTATCAGTGAAAAATGAGTTTTCATGAAAATTACTTATATTTTCAATGATTTGCTAAAAATACAAAAGCTTAAAAAACAACAAGTATTTTGATCATGTTTGTATCAATTTTAACACCTAGTTTTGTTTTAGATTATTTCAAAACATGAAGGCACAGATTTTAAAGTAAGAAATGCTTTTGAAAACATATGAAATATCTAACCATGATCTTTGGGAAATATGTCTATGAATTAAACACAAGCTTTCCCCATGATTGATCTATTATTACTATTTTGATACTTAAAATGATCATCTAAATGCCATAGGCATTAGTGGACCATTAGTATCATCCTATCATCTCACCCATACTATGTTCTCAATCAAGGTTATCCTTATGGTGAATATGAGATGTTCTTAAAGGAATTATGTACTTAACCTTCAAATTCATGCAATTTTACCCATGGTTAAGTATCACTCTAACATACCACATGATCATAAAAATATATATGCATTGATTTCACATTATGATCATGAAACACATGTGTCAATCAATTTGTAATCATGCATTAGGTATAAAATCATGATAATAAGTCAAGTATCAACCAAAGCATGATTTAAACTATATATGGGTGCATTATCATCACCCAATACTATTTCAAAAATTAAGTCCACGCCATCCTAAGTCAACCAAAACATATGATATAAGTAAAATCCTTATGGTTGACAAACCTAGGGTTTTCCTAACCCTTAAGGATGGATTTAGGAACCCAATACAAGTTCTTTCCTATGGGGTTCACTAAATATTCCTTAGGGATCCATTTTCTAGCAATTGTCTTATTTTTTGCTTGACCCCTAGCAATCAAACATTTATAGGTCTTTTCATTAGTCTTTCCCTTATATCCTAGGCATTTTCTATTGAAACTAGCCCTTTGGCTCCCTATAATCATATTAAGGGTGTTGGAGCCAATTGTGAATTTTTCTAGGGCTTTAGTCAAATGATCTATCTTTTCCCTTAACATCCTATTTTCCTCAATGCATGCATCATTAACATCAAAAGGCATGTAGTTATCATGTGAGCATGCATCATCATCATTAACATTTAAAAATGCTTGTTCTAATTTATTTTCTAGGGCCTTAATTTGATCTAGCATGCTCTTATTTTTCTTTTTGGCCCTAAATAAATCTCTAGTTAAGCTAGAAATCATGGAAACTATTTTCTTGGGAGTTAGATTCGTTACTATAGTTTCCATGTCTTCTTCTTCGGATGAAGAGGATGATGATGAGCCTCCCCCTTTACTAGAGCTCTCCTCACTTGTGCTTGATTTTTCTTCCTCAGAGGAGGAGGTGGAGTCTAGATCATTAAATTCCATTAGAGCCAAATTTGTGACAAAGGTATTTTCTTCCTCCGATGATGATGATGAAGAGGGATCATCCCATGTCCTTGCTTTTAGTGTCTTGGCCTTCCCCTTTTCCTTGGCCTTCTTTTCTTCCTTTTTCTTGCTCCCCTTTTTCTTTTCTTCTTTTCTCCTCCTTTCTTTTTTGCTCTTGTTCAAGAGGGAACACTCATCTCTTATATGTCCCTCTTGTTGGCAATTGTAGCATATGATCTTCCTCTTGTGCCTTCTCCTATCATAAGATTTGTTAAAATTTAAATTTTTCAAAGAACGCCTTACCTTCCTTACCATATAAGCATCTTCATTGCTATTCATGGAGGATGAGGAGGATGCTTCATCGGATGAGGAGGGAGTCTCTATCTTCTTCTTCTTCCCCTTGTTGGCTACCAAGGCTACTCCTCTTGATGGCTTGATACTTGATTCTTCACTTATTCCTTCAAGCCTTGTTTCATGGAGCTCCATGGTTGAGAAGAACTCCTCCAAAGTGCTAACTTCTAAATTTTTGGAGATGTAGAAGGAGTCCACCATTGAGCTCCATTTTGATGACCGGCGAAAGGCATCTATAGCCTTCATCACCATATCCCAGTTCGAAAGTTTTTCTCCTACACTTGTTAGTCCAATTAAAATTTCTTTAAACCTAGAATGTAAAGAATTTACCTTCTCTCCCTTTTCGAGTTTGATGTTGCTTAATAGGGAGCGAAGGAGATCTCTTCTCGCATGCTTGGCCTCGGAAGTGCCTTCATGGAGTTCCACCAACCTCTACCACATTTCTTTGGCACTTGCACACTCCCCTATCCCATTCACTTCTTGTTGGGGAAGTATGTTGTAGAGATGGTGCTTTGCCTTTGAGTTCGCCAAGTACTCCTCCCTTTGCCTTTTAGTCCATCTAGACTTCTCGATTGGCTTCCCTTCTTCATCCCTAGGTATCTCGAAACTATTTTCCATTATTAATAGAATTTCAAAGTTGGTTTTGAAGAATACCTCCATTCTCTTCTTCCACCAAGAGAATTCTCCTTCAAACTTCGGTGGGTGAATGTTTGAGCCGACCATCCTTGATTGTGCTTGTTGTGGCGGTTAGTCCTCGACAAGCTACCTTGGCTCTGATACCACTTGTAGGAGCATCGGTGGCCGTCTAGAGGGGGGGGGGGGGTGAATAGCCCTCTTTCATCGTATGAACAAAATTTCTTGTCTACAAATATAATTAACACAACAGAAACAAAACTAAACAAGCAATAACGATAAGCAAAAATAAAATCAATGCTAACACACAATATAATGTGGTTCACGGCCTCGTCGCTAATCCACGGTTTGATTTGTCTCTGGTGAATCACTCCGAAACCAATCCACTATTGGTCTCTCCCTTTAACCCAAGCAAGGTGGAGGTAAACCTTTACACCAATGAGAACACTCCTTCTTTTACAATAGATATGAAAGAAAACTAGGAGAAGGAGTTTAACCTTTGTGGGGCACTTAGATGATCACTTAGAGCATAAGCATTAGCCATCCAAAAGCCCATACCCTCTCTTTTTATAGAGAGGCCTGATTTCTTTTCGTTGGATGCCATCAGTCGACTGCTGCCCTTGGCAGTTGACTGCCGCCATTACAACGACCTCTGAACACGTCAGATCCTGACAATTGTAGTCCAACGGAACCCTTGGCAGTCGACTGATGTATCCATCAGTCGACTGATGCCTCCGTAGCCGACTGATCAGTCGGCTATGGGAGGTTCTATGCGCGACGCCTTCATCACCGATCGATGGTCCGGCAATGATCGATGGTCCGCAATGATCATCTCATGGCAGTCGACTAATGTCGGGAAATCCCATCCGACACTTAACCAATTGGCCATGTTTTACCTAAGCGTACTACCCCATCTCGGGTTACATTTGCTCACTCTCATCCCTTGGAGTCTCTCGCCTTTGAAGTTGTCTTCGTCCGGCCACATCCCTCGGATGTGCCAAGCGCACGGCTCTACAGCGCCATCCTTCACGTCTCGCCCTGAAGTCTACTTCCTCCAGCTTCACTCTAATGCTCCTCGTCCGATGGTCCCTTGGATGCCCCAAGTGCACGGCTTCTGCAAAGCTATCCTTCACCGACTCAAGGAACGAGTCATGAGAGGTGAAACTCGCCAATGCACCATGTGCAAATTACTAAGTCCTACAAGACTCCAACGCACATATCAAATCCAATCACCCTAACTTAAACTCTTTTCCACACACATCAAAACCACATCACGGGTTGATTGCCCTAACACTCTTATCTCCTATGGTTGATCAAATCCAACCATTTGATTCAAGTCACTTTAATTTAATGAATCTCTATCCATTAGTTTAAATTGACTCAATGAATCAAATCTAAATTAGACTCATTCAACACTTGAATCAAATTGAGTCCAACTCAATTAGTCTAATTTGGATTACTCTTAATCCAATTTGGTTCATCACATGAACCTAATCCTCATGGTCCATCATATGAACCTAATCTCCATCTAATTGCCCTTTGTGTGTGACCCTATAGGTTCTTGTAACATTGGCAATGCTCCTAAACCGATTTAGAAACATAAGCAATGAGCGGTATCTAGCAACACATCATTGCTACCCAAGTTACAAGAATGTTGAGATCCAACATAACCTTTGTGGCTACTAATTGTGACTCTCACAATATGTGACAATGTCCCTCTATCCATGACATCTAGATTGACTAATTGAGGCATAGACCATGTCATCCTCTATACAATCTATATCTTGAACTCCAAGTAGACTCACTCTAATAAAATGAGCTTTATATATATAGGAATATGATACAACAAGCCCATACAATAATCATCACATGATTGACTCTAGGGCTTTCACTAACAAGGACTACACACTTGGACTTAAATGTGCTCTGCTAAGACTACACACTTGGACTTACATGGCCAAGACTACACCCTTGATCTTTTCTTTTTCTAAATATCCATATTTGGACTTTCATGTTGGGGATCGATACGGCCGGCTAGAGGGGGGGGGGTGAATAGCCCTCGTTCGTTGGATGTCGTATTTTGCTTGTCTACAAAATGTTAGCGCAAGCGGAATATGCAAATACAAATAAAGACAACACAAAAGATAGACAAGCAATACAAACACGAGATGTAACGTGGTTCACGGCTACGCCGCTAATCCACGGTCCGATTCGTCCAAGGTGAATCACTCCTCCAAATCCACTAGATCTCTCCTTTGCACAAAGCTAGGTGGAGGTAACCTCTTTTACACAAGGATCACTCTTCTACAATAGAATAGAGATTAGAACAAGTAGAAGAGTAGGAAATCGTGTATGGCACTTTGGGAGAAGTTTAGAGCTTAAGCATTAGCCTCCCAAAGCCCCACTCCCTCTCTTTTTATAGAGAGGAAGATTTTCTTCCCGTTGGCCGCCACCAGTCGACTGCTGCCCTTTGGCAGTCGACTGCCGCCACTCCAACGGCCTCCGAACACGTCGGATCCCGACCGTTGTAGTCCAACAGAACACTTGGCAGTCGACTGATGGACCTCATCAGTCGACTGCTGCCTTGTAGTCGACTGCCCAGTCGGCTACGAGCGGTTCAGGTTCGAACCTATTGACTACCGATCGCCCACATATGGCGGTCGGCTACTACAATTTCGAATACCTCGAACTACATTCGACTCAGAGCAATGACTTCCATTACATGGCGACTTAACATAAGTTTGAGCTTCCGGCGGTCGGGTAAACCTTAACCCTTGCGGTCAAGTCTCCGACACTCAGCCATTCGGCCAAGTTCATCTAATGAGCTACTTACATTTCACTCATTCTCTCATCTCACTCGAAATCCCTCGCCGAAGCTCTCTTCGTTCGCGACCACGTCCCTCGGTAGCATCAGGCGCACGACTCTGCAATGCTTCTTCGCGTCTCTTGCCTCCGAAGTATGCTTCCTTGGATTCACTTCAAGTCATCTCGTCCGGCGGTCCCTCGGCAGCATCAAGCGCACAGCTCTGCAATGCTCCTTCTCTGACTCAGGCACGAGGTTGTGAGGGTGAACCCGCCAAGGCTCCATGTGCGAATTACTAAGTCCTACAAGACTCCAACGCATATATCAAGTCAACATAACAACCTAACTTAAACCCTTTGCCACACACATCAAAACCTTATCATGACAAGAGTCAACATAACAACCTAACTTAAACCCTTTGCCACACACATCAAAACCTTATCATGACAAGAGATTGCCATAACAATCTCCCCCTTTTTGATGTGTGGCAATCCGTTTAAGTTAGGTAAAAATATTTGATAGAAATTTTAAGGTAAGAAAGCATGTAAACATAAACATGATATAGCAATATGCAACTCCCCCTTAATCCATGAAACTCCCCATACAAATTTTCAAAAATTTTCTCCCCCTATCATAATTTACTTAAACATAATTACTTCTCCCCCTTTGACACCATCAAAAAGATTAACACTTAAGTTATAAACCCATGGCATCAAATTTAATAGAAGGAAGATACCAAAAACATGATTAAAATTGAAATCAGAAAATATTGGATCAGATTTTGGGGCAATGGTCGTACTATCAAGATGGATTCTCATTTTCTGGGTGAAATTCAGAAATGCATTATAAATTCCAAAAAATTTGAAAAATCATGAAATTTGATGAACATATTTATTTTAAGTATATCTATCAATGAAAAATATGTTTTCAAGAAAAATCATTATATTTTCCGAGATTTGCCAAAAATCCAAAAGCTTTAAAAACCACTAGTTTTTGAGCATGTTAGTATCCATTTTAACACCTAGTATTGCTTTGGATTGTTTCAAAACATGAATACATGGATTTTAAAGTAAGAAATTGTTTTGAAAACATATGAAATATCCAACCATGATCTTTGGTCAATATGTCTATGAATTAAACATAAGCCTTCCCCATGATTGGTCTATTATTGCTATTTTGATACTTTAAATGACCATCTAAATGCCATAGGCATTAGTGGACATTTGTATCATCCTAACATCTCACCCATGCTAAGTTTTCAATCAAGGTAGCCTATTGTGAGTGTGAGATGCATCCTAGGGGGTATTTGTATATACTTAACCATTCTATTCATGCAATTTTATCAAGGTTAAGTATCAATCTAACAATCCTCATGATCATAAAGGCATATATCAATTAATTCTACATTATGATCATGAACCTAAAGTATTCATCAATTAATGATCATGCATTAGATATTATATCATGATTATAAGCAAAATATCACCTAAGGCATGATTTAAACCCTATTTCTCATGATGATGTGCCAAATGTCAAAATCATAAATCATGATTGCAAACATACATAGCAATTACATTGATTATCATGATTTAAGCATTATTAACTATTTATAGGCACGTTATCATCACCTAACACTATTTAAAAAATATTGTCCCGCCATCCTAAGTCAACCAAAATATGATATAGGTCAATTGCATATGGTTGACTACCCTAGGGGTTATCCTAACCCTTAAGGATGGATTTTGGAACCCAATACAAATTCTTGCCTATAGGGTTCACTAAAAACTCCTTGGGGATCCATTTTCTAGCTATTACCTTCTTCTTATCTTGTCCCCTAGCAATTAGGCATTTATAGGCCTTTTCATTTTTCTTTTCTTTGTATCCTAGGCCTTTCTTATTGAAGCTAGCTCTTTGGCTCCCTATAATCATGTTCAAGGTGTTGGAGCCTATAGTGAATTTTTTTAGGGCTTTGGTTAAATAATCTACCTTTTCCCTTAGAGCCCTATTTTCATTTATACATGCATCACTAACATTAAATGACATATATTCATGTGAGCATGCATCATTTAAGCTAGAAGAAATATCATCATCATTTAACCATGCTTTTTCTAGTTTATTTTCTAGGTCCTTAATTTGATCTAGCATGCTTTTGTTCTTCTTCTTAGCTCTAAATAAATCCTTAGTTAAGCTAGAAATCATGGAAACTATCTTATGGGGTGAGAGATTCGTTACCATAGTTTCCATGTCCTCTTCTTCTTCGGATGAGGAGGTAGAGGAGGCTCCCCCTTCACTTGAGCTCTCTCCACTTGAGCTTGATTCTTCATTTTCGGTGGAGGAGCAATCCAAGTCATCAAAGGCCATCAAGGCCAAATTGGTGACAAAGGCATTCTCCTCATCCGATGATGATGAGGAGGATGAGGATGGGTCATCCCAAGTCCTTGCCTTTAGAGCTTTGGTCTTCCTCTTTTCTTTCGTCTTCTTCTCCTCTTCCTTCTTTTTCTTGCTCCCCTTTTTCTTCTTCTTTTCTTCTTTGCTCTTGTTTAAGAGGGGACAATTGTCCCTTATGTGTCCCTCTCCTTGGCAATTGTAGCAAATAATTTTTCCCCTTGATCTTCTATTCCTATCATTTGATTTGTTAAAATGAAAACCTTTTAAAGCACGTCTTACCCTCCTTACCATATAGACTTCTTCGGTGTTATCCATGGAGGAGGAGGAAGACGCTTCGTCATCGGAGGAGGAGGGGATCTCTATCTTCTTCTTCCCCTTATTTGCCAACAATGCTACTCCCCTTGAAGGTTGGATTCTAGGCTCTTCTTGTATACCTTCAAGCCTTGTTTCGTGGAGCTCCATTGTTGAGAAGAATTCCTTCAAGGTGCTCACTTCTAAATTCTTTGAGATATAGAAGGAGTCCACCATGGAGCTCCACTTTGAGGATCGCGGAAAGGCATCTATAGCCTTCATAACTATATCCCGGTTTGATAGCTTCTCACATACACTTGACAAACCGGTTATAATTTCCTTGAAACGAGAATGTAAGGAAATTATCTTTTCTCCCTTTTCTAGTTTAATGTTGTTGAGTTGGGAGCGGAGGAGGTCTCTTCTTGCTAGCTTCGCCTCGGATGTGCCTTCATGAAGCTCAATTAGCTTCTCCCACATCTCCTTGGCACTTAGGCATTCTCCTATTCGGTTGATCTCTTGTTGAGGAAGCACATTGTAGAGATGGTGCTTTGCTTTTGAATTTGTAAGGTGCTCCTCTCTTTGCTTTTTGGTCCACCTAGATTTCTCTATTGGCTTCCCTTCTTCATCCCTAGGCAAAACGAAACCGGATTACATTGTAATCATGATATCAAAATCCGTTTCGAAAAATACCTCCATTCTCTTTTTCCACCAAGAGAATTCGCCGTCGAACTTCAGTGGGTGGATGTTGGAGCCGGCCATTTTGAATGTTGCTTGTTGTGGCGATTAGTCCTCGACAAGCTTTCCTTGGCTTTGATACCACTTGTTGGGGATCGATACGACCGGCTAGAGGGGGGGTGAATAGCCCTCGTTCGTTGGATGTCGTATTTTGCTTGTCTACAAAACGTTAGCGCAAGCGGAATATGCAAATACAAATAAAGACAACACAAAAGATAGACAAGCAATACAAACACGAGATGTAACGTGGTTCACGGCTACGCCGCTAATCCACGGTTCGATTCGTCCAAGGTGAATCACTCCTCCAAATCCACTAGATCTCTCCTTTGCACAAAGCTAGGTGGAGGTAACCTCTTTTACACAAGGATCACTCTTCTACAATAGAATAGAGATTAGAACAAGTAGAAGAGTAGGAAATCGTGTATGGCACTTTGGGAGAAGTTTAGAGCTTAAGCATTAGCCTCCCAAAGCCCCACTCCCTCTCTTTTTATAGAGAGGAAGATCTTTCGCTGATCGTCACATCTCCAACGGGCCTCCGAACACGCCGGATCCCGACCGCTGTAGTCCAACGAACACTGGCGACCGATGGACCTCATCACGATCGTTGCCTCGTAGTCGACCGCCTATCGGCTACAGCTGCTCAGGGTCCAACCCTATTGACCAGTCGACTGCCCACATATGGCAGTCGACTGCTGGCCACAATTCAGCCAGTCGAATACCAGTCGAACTACATTCGACTCAGAGCAGTCGACTGCCATTACATGGCAGTCGACTGGTGCCGTGTGAAACTCAAACTTAACATAAGTTTGAGCTTTCGGCGGTCGGGTAAACCTTAACCCTTGCGGTCAAGTCTCCGACACTCAGCCATTCGGCCAAGTTCATCTAATGAGCTACTTACATTTCACTCATTCTCTCATCTCACTCGAAATCCCTCGCCGAAGCTCTCTTCGTTCGCGACCACGTCCCTCGGCAGCATCAGGCTAGATCCACGCTGGAAAAATCCAATGAATCCATAATCAGTCGACTGATTATGACCATTAGTCGACTGTTCAAGCTTCCACTCGACTGCTAACCCTAGCAGTCTAGTTAGACTCCATTCTGTGCTCGAAAAACTGAGCACCAGTCGACTGATCACACGATCAGTCAACTACTCAGCCACTCAATCGACTACCCCCGTCTGGCAGTCGACTGTTAGGCCAATTCCCGTAGTCAAACCCTAGTTGACTCATGCCAGTCGACTGCCACATGACACCAGTCGACTGGCACACCTCAAACATGAGGTTTTAACCCAAGTATGGTGCCCCCATACTTGCTAGACCACCCTTAGCCTAGACCTAAGCCTTCTAGCCACCTCCGTCAGCCTCACACCTCTTGGATCCCTCTAAGTCATCCATGACTTGTTCATCCATTGCTCTAGCCTTCAGGTGCTTCCACCGACTATGTCATGCTAACGGTGTCTACACTGCCAAGGTGTTAGTAATATATGAGAGATGTCCTAAGGCAATCGCCTTATGTATGAACCATTTATATGATAAATGAAGATTCACTATTTGAGTATACATGTTTTATGTATTTGATTGGATCTTAAACTCATTTACTGAATGTCCTCGATACGATTCACAGCATGAGAGAATTTGTGATTGGATCACATCTAGTGAGTATCTCTACATGTGTAATTGTGATGTATCGGAATTATCCCTAGTCGATGAATTGATGGATTTGGACACCATCAATTCTGTCGAGACTAGCACGAGGTATACTCCTTGGTGTATCCAAGCAGTTGATTCTCACTGGCTGGAGACATAGTGATGTCCGGAGTTAATCGTGGATGCTAGTTATGGTAACTAGTTCATTGGAGTGACCAGCCGTAAGACTTCATATGGTTCTCTGCATATATAGATATGTCAATGAAGTTCTTACTGTGGCTTAAGTGCGATGTTCCTTTGACTTGCGGTATTCAAGTCATCTTGATCATAGAGACTTATGCTTTGACATCTTAAGCAAGCATCTCTAAGGAGATGTGGACCCGGGATGATTGGGTATAAGTCGAAGTGATCGAAGGTGTTTGAATAGCCTATAAAGGATTCACCACTCCTTACGAGGAGATGTATACCCATGGTCTCTCGTCGGATTGTTACTAAAGTCTTTGGCCAAAGCATTACATGTTTAGAGTAAGGTACTCTTCGATACATGTGGAGTAACTAGAATCCGTAGGACGAGGAAATGATACTTGGGCTAGGTGTGACGTAGTGAGCCTAGTGGGGACTGACGCTATAGACCATGTCCTGAACCAAGTGGGTATAAGATGAGTGAAGGGAATGGGGCACGATTCATTCGAGCTACTGAAGGGTTTCAGAAATAGTTCTGGATCAACCGTTGATCTTTTCGGTTAATTGGGGATCATGATGTACTACTAGGTGCCACTCATGATAGTTCTATAATTAATGGTTAATTATAGACGGCCAACATAAACTGAGAACCTATTTGGTCACACGCACAACGAGCGTAATCCAAAGGATTTAAAACGAGCTTGAGAATGGGATTCTCAGACCGAGAGAAACTAGGTTTGGTTGGACCAAACATAAAGCGAGCATGAAATCGTTTCAGTCGCAATGGAAGCGTGGATGGGTCGAGTCTTATGAAGACGTAATGGATGAACCAAAATGGTTTGGTTCTAATCCAATGGAGGAGAATAAACCAAAGGGTTTGGTTTATTTTAAACGAATGAACCAAAAGTTGGTTCGGTTCGTTTTAACTTAAAATAAACCATCATGGTTTGGTTTATTTTAACTTATCTTAATGGAGCGGGTTAACGGGCCTAATGGTTATGATCCAATAACCATTAAGAGAATTAGTTCTCTATAAAATAGGGCTTAAGGGATAATTAAGCCCTAATCCAAAAACCCTAGCAAGGAGTTGCCGCCCACCTCATTGAGGGAGTTGCCGCCCAACCTCCATTGCCGCCCAGCTTGTTGTGCCGCCGTCCAACTCCTTGCCGGCGACCAAGCTTCAGCCGATGATCCTCCGGCGACCCTCCGGTGATCTCCTATAGGTTTGGCATCAAGGTGAGCCTTTTCTTCCCTTGGTTGGCCGGCGCCTATCTCCTCCACCAAAGCAGTCCAGTTTTCTGGACAGCTTGTTCTCCTCTCATCGGAGCATCGTTTGGACGACGGTTAGAGCTCCGATATCGGCTAACTTACCGAGGATTCGATCTTCGGTAATCCTCTGAGGTGGAGGATGAAGGATTCGTCAATTGGTTGACGAATACCTCTCCGGAGAAGCGAGTTTTGAGAACTCGTATTAGGATCCGAATTTGGATTCAGATCGTGATCATCTCTCGATCACGTCGTCTTCAACATGAGGCTAGTAACCCGTATGAAGACAAAGCTCGTGGCTTAGCGAAGTCATCCCGAGGAACTCGGCGTGGATACGGATAGAGACGATTCTAGCGAGGATCGTTCCGGTTGATGCCGTTCCCGCTACACGTCATACGAAATGTATAACGTAGATAAATTTCCTTTTATTGCAAATTTAAATTTACGGTTATGTCTACACTTGTTGTAATATGCATGCGTGTGTTGTAATAAATATAGATTTATTATTTTTATTGCTTCCGCTGTGTTCATGTTTACGAAACGTGATCGAACACACACACGCCGCGGTGCCGGAAACCCAACAGTGGTATCAGAGCCCAGGTTGTGTTTCGACATAATCGTAAAATGGTTTTGCGATAGTCATAATGTTATTTCTGGAAATTTTCTAATTTTGGAAATTTAGAAGTATTTATGGAAAATTTTCAATTTTGGAAAGTCTAGAAGTATTTATGGAAATCTTCCACTTTTGGAAAGTTGGAAGTATTTATGGAAATTGATATTTTCCATAAATAAAATATTTGATTAGATTTTGGAAATTTGTTTCCTAATTTAATCTTGATTTGATTTGGGAAATCAAATCTTAAAATATTTTATTTCCATAAGTTGTTTTAATGATTTAGGAAATTGGTTTCCTAAATAGATTTTCCTTAATCAAATAATTCCATAAATAAAATATGTGATTAGATTTGGAAATTTGTTTCCTAATTTAATTATGATTTGATTTGGAGAATCAAATCTTAAACATATTTTATTTCCATAAATAGTTATGACATATAAGGAAATATATACATGACATAATTGTATGCCATGTAATTGCATTAGATGCATAACATTATGCCATGCGTGTCGTGACATGTAGATGTATGCCATGTATGCCATGCCATGTAGATAATAGTTATTTGCATGCAAAGAGGATGAGACATAAAACCCTTAAACAATATTAAAGCCTACACCTTCCATTAATATGGTTAGAACCAGAGTTCCGTTTCTTGTTTGGGTTGTTGGACTCTCTCCAAGCCCGGCTCGAACCCGAACATGTTCAAACCATGGAATAGTTTAATACTAATATGGTAAGAGTCAGAGGTCAATCGTTAGCATTGGTTGTTGGACTCTCTCCAAGCTGGGCTAATTGGTTGAATGCGCTCTAACCATATTAAAACTATTTCCTGATTAATGGGTTGGCTTTAACCTGGAGCATCGGCTTGTTGGACTCTCTCCAAGGTCGATGTAAAGGGAGGTGAAGTTGGGTGCTATGCATATGATGCATACTTCTTAATGTGTTAACAACCCAACGTATGTGTGAACATTCAATTAGTTGATAGCACATTGTGATAGTTACATATACGTGATATGCAATCGGTATAGATGATACCTACCGTCGTAGTTATGAATGGCTTGTTGGACTCTCTCCAAGGTTGTTCATAACTATGATGGATATCAGCCCATTCGGAGATGGACCTATGATCTCCCGAAGTGATTTTGGGGTTTTTGAAATTCAAAAAATGAATGGGATTTATAAATGTATATTGATGCATTTTAAAAATCATCTTTCTCATATATGCTCGTTTTGTATTTCTAAAATTGATCATGTTGTCTTTTAATTTGCGTTCCATTTTGGATTCAAATAAATTGACTGGGCCGAACTTCTTTGACTGACTTAGAAACTTGAGAATTGTTCTCAAGGTGAAAAGCTTGCGTATGTCCTCGAAGCGCCTCTTCCCGCCCATCCTAGTGACGATGCAACTCCGGACCAATTGTTGGTCTATCAGAAACATGTGACTGATTCTGAACTGACAAGTTGCATCATGCTAGCCGCGATGGAACCCAAGCTACGAAAGCAGCATGAGCATATGGATGCTCATATCGTAGTCCTTCATCTTTGTGAGTTGGTTGATGAGCAAGTGAGATTCGAAAGGTTCGAAGTATCAAAGCTCCTCTTCACCTCTGAGATGCTAGAAGGTTCATTCGTGGTATCGCCAATATGCCAAGACCTGTGAGTCTTCGAGAAGCATGAGCGAGGGATTTGCATATTAGTTGATTCCTCGAAGAAAGGTTCTAAGAGGAAGTCAAAGGAACAGCAGAAGGGAAAGAAGAGAAAGGCTAAGAAGGTAGAACTAGCACAAAAGGAAACTTGCCATCATTATGGCAAGGAGAGCCATTTGCGAAGAAAGTGCAAGATTTATCTTGAGTCTGTGAAGAAGAATAAGGCATCGGATGCCCCATCTTCTTCAGATATCTTCGTTATTGATTGTCATTCTATTTCCTCAAACACTTGGGTATTGGATACTGGGTGTGGCTCACATATATGTAATGACATACATGGGCTAAGGAATAGAAGAAGACTCGTCAAGGGAGAGTCAAATTTGCGTGTTGGGAATGGAGCAAAGGTTGCTGCAGTCGCCATGGGAACGCATTTGTTGAAACTCCCTACAGGACTTGTCTTAGAACTGGACAATTGCTTTTATGTTCCTTCGTTGATAAAGAACATCATTTCAATTTCTTGTTTAAATAGAAATCGGTACCATTTGACTTTTAGTAACAATTGTTGTTACATAACTTTGAATGGAGTTCTTTATGGGACTGGAACTTTAAGCAATGGTATTTATACGTTGGACGTATCCAGTGATATTTTCAATATCGAAGCGAGCAACAAGCGTGCTCGAAAAGATAATCAATTAGACTCCTACATGTGGTATTGTCATCTTGGCCATGTAAGCAAGAAACGCATGTCCGAATTACACCGATGTGGAATTCTGGAATCGTTTGAATAGGATTCATACGATACATGCGAATCATGCTTAAAAGGCAAGATGACTAAGTTACCTTTTACTGGAAAAGGTGAACGAGTGGGAGAGTTACTAGGTCTAATACATACTGATGTATGTGGACCTATGTCAACTCAAGCTTTAGGAGGCTATAGCTACTTCATTACCTTCACCGATGATCACTCACGGTTTGGGTATGTGTTCTTGATGAAACACAAGTCTGAAGCCTTTAAAAGGTTCAAAGAATTCAGAAATGAAGTAGAGAAACAACATGACAAGAGTATTAAAATACTTCGATCGGATCGAGGTAGTGAATACTTAAGTCAAGAGTTTCTTGATTATCTAAGAGACAATGGCATATTGTCTCAATGGACTCCGCCATATACACCACAGCATAATGGTGTATCTGAGAGGCGTAACCGGACCTTGTTGGACATAGTCAGGTCAATGATGAATCATGCGACTCTTCCCAAGTCCTTTTGGGGCTATGCACTTCAGACAACTGTTTACTTGTTAAACAGAATGCCTACCAAGGTAGTCTCAACTACTCCATATGAGATATGGAATGGTAAGAAACCTCATGTATCTTACTTGAAGATATGGGGTTGTCCTGCTTATGTGAAGCGGACTGTATCAGACAAATTGGATGCTAAGTCTGATAAATGTCTATTTGTTGGATACCCTAAGGAAACAAGGGGTTACCAATTCTATCATCCCGTGGAAAACAAAAGGTGTTTGTTTTAAGGCATGCTGTGTTTCTAGAGAAAGAGTTTCTCTTGCAAGAAAACAGTGGGAGTGTCGTCGAGCTTGAGGAGGCTCGAGAGACTCAAATAGACATTAATGAGATACCTGGTGAAGCACAACAGCCGACAACTCATAGTGATGAGCAATCGGCTGGACCTATTGTAACACCACTCCTTGCGAGGAGATGTATACCCATGGCCTCTCGTCGGATTGTTACTAAAGTCTTTGGCCAAAGCATTACATGTTTAGAGTAAGGTACTCTTTGATACATGTGGAGTAACTAGAATCTGTAGGACGATGAAATGATACTTGGGCTAGGTGTGACGTAGTCAGCCTAGTGGGGACTGACAAAATAGACCATGTCCTGAACCAAGTGGGTATAAGATGAGCGAAGGGAATGGGGCACGAATCATTCGAGCTGCTGAAGGGTTTCAGAAATAGTTCTGGATCAACCGTTGATCTTTTCGGTTAATTGGGGATCATGATGTACTACTAGGTGCCACTCATGATCATTCTATAATTAATGGTTAATTATAGACGACCAACATAAATCGAGAACCTATTTGGTCACACGCACAACGAGCGTAATCCAAAGGATTTAAAATGATCTTGAGAATGGGATTCTCAGACCGAGAGAAACTAGGTTTGGTTGGACCAAACATAAAGCGAGCATGAAATCATTTCAGTCGCAATGGAAGCGTGGATGGGCCGAGTCTTATGAAGACGTAATGGATGAACCAAAATGGTTTGGTTCTAATCCAATGGAGGAGAATAAACCAAAGGGTTTGGTTTATTTTAAACGAATGAACCAAAAGTTGGTTCAGTTCGTTTTAACTTAAAATAAACCATCATGGTTTGGTTTATTTTAACTTATCTTAATGGAGCGGGTTAACTGGCCTAATGGTTATGATCCAATAACCATTAAGAGAATTAGTTCTCTATAAAAGAGGGCTTAAGGGATAATTAAGCCCTAATCCAAAAACCCTAGCAAGGAGTTGCCGCCCAACCTCCATTGCCGCCCAGCTTGTTGTGCCGCCGTCTAGCTCCTTGCCGGCGACCAAGCTTCAGCCGGTGATCCTCCAGCGACCCTCCGGTGATCTTCTATAGGTTTGGCATCAAGGTGAGCCTTTTCTTCCCTTGGTTGGCCGGCGCCTATCTCCTCCACCAAAGCTGTCCAGTTTTCTGGACAGCTTGTTCTCCTCTCGTCGTAGCGTCGTTTGGACGACGGTTAGAGCTCCGACAGCAGCTAACTTACAGGGGATTCGATCTCCGGTAATCCTCTGATGTGGAGGACGAAGGATTCGTCAATTGGTTGACGAATACCTCTCCGGAGAAGCGAGTTTTGAGAACTCGTATTAGGATCCGAATTTGGATTCGGATCGTGATCATCTCTCGATCACGTCGTCTTCAACACGAGGCTAGTAACCCGTACGAAGACGAAGCTCGTGGCTTAGTGAAGTCATCCCGAGGAACTCGGCGTGGATACGGATAGAGACGATTCTAGCGAGGATCGTTCCGGTTGATGCCGTTCCCGCTACACGTCATACGAAAGGTATAAAGTAGATAAATTTCCTTTTATTGCAAATTTAAATTTACGATTATGTCTACACTTGTTGTAATATGCATGCGTGTGTTGTGTGTGTTGTAATAAATGTAGATTTATTATTTTTATTGCTTTCGCTGTGTTCATGTTTACGAAACGTGATCGAACACACACACGCCGCGGTGCCGGAAACCCAACACAAGGCACATTGGACATATGCTGCCAAGACTCCGGTTGGACTTTATGCCACCAACCATTGGACTTATGCTGCCAAGACTTTCGCTTGGACTTTACGCCGCCAATATCAAACCCCTTGGACTTCTCAAATACCAAGACTCAAGCTTGGACTTTCCTTGCCAACCCATGTTGGACTTTCCATGCCAAGACCCATGCTTGGACTTTTCCCTGCCAACCCATGTTGGACTTTTCATGCCAAGACCCATGCTTAGACTTTTCTTTGCCAACCCATGTTGGACTTTCCATTGCCAAGACCCATGCTTGGACTTTCCCAAATGCCAAGTGTCCCACTTGGACTTTCCATGCCAAGTACCAAAGACTTGAACTTTCCCATGACAATCACATTGTCATATGTTTTTGTCGAACATCAAAACATCTCTCGAGTCAAGCTTGAGTCCTGGTCAATCGTGACCTGGGCCGATTGCACCAACAATCTCCCCCTTTTTTATGTTTGACAAAAACCAAACAAACCATTGAGTTAGACCATCTAACTCAACCCAATTATCCCCATCAATTTTCCCAATTGATGTCATTCTCTCAATAAGTTCTCCCCTTTAACATTCTCCCCCTTTTTGACTAACATCAAAAAGGTTCTCTCCAAGGAGGTCAATGTCTCATGTCCCAATGAGATCTTACAATCTCCCCTTGGTCCAAAAATACCTAGGATGCCTACCATCTTCCTAGTGATAAGTCCCATATAACTCAAGAGAGGCAATCCTATACACTCTCCCAATTTCTAAATTGGGTATCTCAAAATCCCATTTTCCCTCCTCATGAAGAAAAAATACCATCCATCATCCCATGATGGATATCTCCCTCTAAAGGATTGCTCCCCCTTGACCATTGCACCAACAATGTCTTTGGGAAGTCCCTAAGCCAATAGGAACTCTAAACCATCAAAAATAAGGTTCAAAGTTCAAACATGAACTCTCCCATCCTTAAATTTGATACAAACCCTAAACAACTCTCCTAATCCATATCCAATAGATTTTCACCCTTTATAATGTTTCCCAAAGTATATCCTAGGGTTAGGAGTGGTTAGGGAACTCTAACATAGCTGAAAGTGGGGTAAACAAACTTTGTTTTCTTGAAATCAGCATTGGCAGTCGACTTTATCAGAGATCAGTCAACTTTCACTCACATCAGTCGACTGCCACCAATGGCAGTCGACTGATAACTGAAATTTCTGAATTTCAGTTATCAGAAACAGATTTTAAAATTTCATAAATAATTATATGTATATCGAAAAATCATGAAAATTCATACGTATAATCATACTTATGACTAATACAATGGGTGAAAAATGATTGAAAAATATTTTCCTCATAAAATATCAAAATTGATACAAAATCCAAAAGTGAATAAAAACTTCAAAGTTTTAGCTCACTTTGTATCAATCTCATCAATGGTGATTGCTATCAAAAGATAGACTTCACCAAGGTTTTTCAAAAGGATTTCAAAACATTATTTTGGATCATATTCCTTGGGCTCAATGTACATGACTTGTATACAAACTTTCCCAATGATCCACAACTAATATAAGATGAGTTTTAGTTCATCTAGATGCAAAAACTATGCACCTTGAACTTAACTCATATCCTAGCATCTCACATGTATCTAGGGTGTATAAAAACACATACATGTCAATGTGATGTGAGATGTGGGTTTTGTTCTCCCTAATCTAGAGTTTCATACATTTTTCTAAGGCAACTCTACTTGATTCCCTTATAAATGGGACTCCAAGTCATGTCATTGTCCTTAAATCATTTTTAATCAAATTAAATGCATGAAATGATCATGACATAGATGATAGCATAATTAAGCATGACCAATGATCATGATGTCATGGCATATGATATAATTTAAGCATACATGACATTTAACCTAACCCTACACAAAATCATGACATATAAATGATAAAAAAATAAACATGATTAAACATGATGTCATGACATATTATATGGCAATCGAGGCATGACAAATAAAATGTATAGATGTAATAATACCTAAATTTTAATATTAATTGTCATTTGATATAATTAAGTATATTTTGCCATAATATCACTTTTCTCCCTAGTGTGCCAAAAACCCAAAATGGCACACTATAACGTTTAATCCTAAATTGTGCCAATTTAATTTATTTTTCATAATTCCAAAAATGTATTGGCACATCCTAAAATATTTTAGGATCATAATATCAATTCTATTTCCAAGGTATTCATAACCTTGAAAATATCCTAAAGTGCCACCTTTACCATGGTTGAGTTAACTACCCATCCAATCAAGGTTGGCACACCCTAAACCAATCTAGCGTGAATCAATCACGCTCTTAAGAACCTAAAACTTATTTGAGCTCCTAGGGTTAACTAGGTATTCCTTAGGGATGACCTCTCTAGATACCCTTTTAATGACCCTTCTAGGCTTATTAGCCTTGGTCATTGTGGTCTTACCTAGGTTGACTCTAGGGGTAACTCCCCTTGCAACCTTCTTAGTGGCTACCCTAGATTTCCTTGAAACCCTACTAGACACATACCTTGGTCAACTCTAGGGATGACTTCCCTATTGACCTTGGTCTTCCTAGACCTAGTTTGTATTCCATAATCAAATGGAACACTATGATAAGCCACCTTAGGCTTAGGTTTGTGACCCAAACCTTGCTTGCCCTTGGATGACTTTTGTCTCTTAGGCCCTAGGTGTTGACTTTGAGTCCTAGACCCTTGACTTTGACTATTTGACCATTGAAATTGATTTTGCATCTTCTTGAGGATCTTTTCTAATTTCTCAAGCCTTGACGTCAAGGCTTGATTTTCTAATTCTAATTGCCCAATTTTTGAATTTTGATTTGGTCTTTGGGCATTGTCCTTTCTAGGCATATGCCTAGTCCATTTGGGATTAAGACCTAGGTGTTCTCCTATTTTCCTAATAGACTCCCTAGGTAAAACTTTTCTAGGGACATTAGTCCAAAATTTCTCCTTCTTTGAAAAATAGACATTTTTAGCTCCTAAACAAAATTCTCTGTTTCTAGCATGCTCTTTTTGATAAAAAGCAAGATTGCTAAAATTAGTTCTAGCATGCTTTTGCCTATAATTGAAAGAAAGAGCATTATTTAGATATACCTTAGGGTTTGCCTTAGAGGCTCCCCCTACTTGTGATGCTCTCTTTTTCTCTCACTTTGGACATTGACTCCGGTAATGCCCTTTTGAATTGCACTTGAAGCATATGATATGCTCCTTGCTCTTTTGACTTTGGGCACCGACATCTTTGACCTTTGGAGCCGGTTGAGTCTTCTTTACTTTTTTTGGGCACTTACTCTTATAATGCCCAAATTCCCTACACTCAAAATACATAATATTATTTTTATTTTGAATTGAGGTGTTTGAGTTACCTAAGTAAATGGAGGCCGGAATTGGATTTTGAGCTTCTTCATCTTGACCGGATGTTGAAGCTTCTTCTTGATGTTGCTCCGGTGATCTAATCTCCTCCCCCTCAATCCTAGAGGTGGAGGTCTCCTCCGATTCTACTTCCTCTTCCTCCTTGGATGTTGATGGTCTCTCAACCTCCAAGTCCTCACTTCCTTGTGAGGATGATGCGTTTGCCTCTTCGGTCCCTTCCTCTTAGACCGGTGATGGACTTTCATGGAGCTTGGCCACTTGGCTCCATAGCTCCTTGGCATCTACATAATTACCTAACATACACAAGATATTGTTAGGTATTAAATCAATCAAAAATTTTATTACCTTATTATTTTTCTCGAAGCTTTGGAGTTGATCTTCACTCCATCTCTTCTTTTTGAGGAATCCACCTTTTGGTCCTCTTGGATACTCAAATCCTTCCATTAATAAGGATCACTCCTCAAAATCCTTCATCATCAAAAAATCTTCAATCCTTCTCTTCCAAGATTTGAAACTTTCTTGTCCATAGAAAGAATATGAGACCGGTGTGTTGATATCCCATCCTAGTTGTTCTTGGACTTCCATCTTCCCCCTTTAGCGTGCTCCCTTAGTTGTTAAATCTTGAAGAGCAGCCTCGCTCTGATATCACTTGTAGGAGATCGTTGGAAGCTAGAGGGGGGGGTGAATAGCTTGATTTCGTTGCTCGATGGAAATCGTTTGCGTTTGCTTGTCTACAATCTTGTTAGTACGTAGCGGAATATACAATAAAAAAATACAACAAGAACAAACACGCAAACACGAGTATATAACGTGGTTCGGAACCTCAAGGTTCCTACTCCACGGATCGAGCTCTAAAGAGCTCTAGTGATGCCAATCACACACCACTATGCAATAACTCCTTCTCGACACAAGTCGAAGGAGGAGAAACCCCTTATAAACTATTCTTACAACAATAAGAAATTGATACAAGAAATTACAATAATGAAATACAATGCAAGTAAAGAAAACTGCTTTACAATTGCTCTTTGAATGCTTGATCGCTTGGTTGCTTGAAATGAACTTGGAGACCCTGATTTGCAGCAGCAAATCACCCAAAATGCCCTCAAGAACTGCTGGTTTTTTCCTCCTTCATGAGCACCATTTAAAGCTTCAACCTGTGCTGGAAATCGTCAATCAGTCGACTGCTCAGGACCATCAGTCGACTGATGCCACTGTTGTCGTGAGACAACGGCTAGATCCACGCTGAAAAAATCCAACGGATCCATAATCAATCGACTGATTATGACCATCAATCGACTGTTCAAGCCTCCACTCGACTGCTAACCCTAGCAGTCGAGTTAGACTCCATTTTGTGCCCGAAAAACCGAGCACCCGATCGGTGATCACACGATCGATCGCTCAACTCACCGATCGGCGCCCCATCGGCGATCATTGCTAGGCCAATTCCCACAGTCAAACCCTAGTTGACTCATGCCAGTTGACTGCCACATGGCAACAGTCGATTGGCACACCTCAAACATGAGGTTTTAACCCAAGTATGGTGCCCCCATACTTGCTAGACCACCCTTAGCCTAGACCTAAGCCTTCTAGCCACCTCCGTTAGCCTCTCACCTCTCGGATCCCTCCAAGTCATCCATTGCGGTAGCCTTCAGGTGCTTCCATCGGCTATGTCATGCTAACGGTGTCTACACCGCCAAGGCACATTGGACTTACGCTGTCAAGACTCCGCTTGGACTTTACGCCGCCAACCATTGGACTTATGCTGCCAAGACTCTCACTTGGACTTTACGCCGCCAATATCAAACCCCTTGGACTTCTCAAATGCCAAGACTCAAGCATGGACTTTTCTTGCCAACCCATGTTGGACTTTCCATGCCAAGACCCATGCTTGGACTTTTCTTTGCCAACCCATTTTGGACTTTTCATGCCAAGACCCATGCTTGGACTTTTCTTTGCCAACTCATGTTGGACTTTCCATTGCCAAGACCCATGCTTGGACTTTCCCAAATGCCAAGTGTCCCACTTGGACTTTTCATGCCTAGTACCCAAGACTTGGACTTTACCATGACAATCACATTGTCATATGTTTTTGTAGAACATCAAAACATCTCTCGAGTCAAGCTCGAGTCCTGGTCAATCGTGACCTGGGCCGATTGCACCAACACGATTCACAGCATGAGAGAATTTGTGATTGGATCACAACTTGTGAGTATCTCTATATGTGTAATTGTGATGTATTGGAATTATCCCTAGTCGATGAATTGATGGATTTGGACACCATCAATTTTGTCGAGACTAGCACGAGGTATACTCTTTTGTGCATCCAAGAAGCTGATTCTCACTGGCTAGAGACATTGTTATGTCCGGAGTTAATTGTGGATGCTGTTGGGTTTCCGGCACCGCGACGTGTGTGTGTTCGATCACGTTTCGTAAACATGAGCACAGCGGAAGCAATAAAAATAATAAATCTACATTTATTACAACACACAAAACACACGCATGCATAGTACAACAAGTGTAGACATAACCGTAAATTTAAATTTGCAATAAAAGGAAATCTATCTACGTTATACCTTTCGTATGACGTGTAGCGGGAACGACATCAACTGGAATGATCCTCGCTAGAATCGTCTCTATCCGTATCCATGCCGAGTTCGTCGGGATGACTTCGCTAAGCCACGAGCTTCGTCTTCGTATGGGTTACTAGCCTCGTGTTGAAGACGACGTGATCGAGAGATGATCACGATCCGAATCCAAATTCGGATCCAAAACGAGTACTCAAAACTCGCTTCTCCGAAGAGGTATTCGTCAACCGATTGACGAATCCTTTGTCCTCCACCTCAGAGGATTACCGGAGATCGAATCCCCGGTAAGTTAGCCGCTGTCGGAGCTCTAACCGTCGTCCAAACGACGCTCCGACGAGAGGAGAACAAGCTGTCCAGAAAACTGGACAGCTTTGGTGGAGGATTAGGCGCTGGCCAAGACAAGGAAGCCAAGTGCTCACCTTTTCACCGAAGCCTAGGAAGATCACCGGAGGGTTGACGGAGGATCACCGGATGAAGCTTGGACGCCGGCAAGGACTTGGACGGCAGCACAAAAGCTGGGCGGCAAAGGAGGTTGGGCGGCAACTCCCTCAATGGGGTGGGCGGCAACTCCTTGCTAGGGTTTTTGGATTAGGGCTTAATTATCCCTTAAGCCCTCTTTTATAGAGAACTAATTCTCTTAATGGTTATTGGATCATAACCATTAGGCCCGTTAACCCGCTCCATTAAGATAAGTTAAAATAAACCAAACCATGATGGTTTATTTTAAGTTAAAACGAACCGAACCAACTTTTGGTTCATTCGTTTAAAATAAACCAAACCCTTTGGTTTATTCTCCTCCATTGGATTAGAACCAAACCATTTTGGTTCATCCATTACGTCTTCATAAGACTCGGCCCATCCACGCTTCCATTGCGACTGAAATGATTTCATGCTTGCTTTATGTTTGGTCCAACCAAACCTAGTTTCTCTCGGTCTGAGAATCCCATTCTCAAGCTCGTTTTAAATCCTTTGGATTACGCTCGTTGTGCGTGTGACCAAATAGGTTCTCGGTTTATGTTGACCGTCTATAATTAACCATTAATTATAGAACGATCATGAGTGGCATCTAGTAGTACATCATGATCCCCAATTAACCGAAAAGATCAACGGTTGATCCAGAACTATTTCTGAAACCCTTCAGCAGCTCGAATGAATCGTGCCCCATTCCCTTCACTCATCTTATACCCACTTGGTTCAGGACATGGTCTATAGTGTCAGTCCCCACTAGGATGACTACGTCACACCTAGCCCAAGTATCATTTCCTCGTCCTACGGATTCTAGTTACTCCACATGTATCGAAGAGTACCTTACTCTAAACATGTAATGCTTTGGCCAAAGACTTTAGTAACAATCCGACGAGAGGCCATGGGTATACATCTCCTCGCAAGGAGTGGTGAATCCTTTATAGGCTATTCAAACACCTTCGATCACTTCGACTTATACCCAATCATCCCGGGTCCACATCTCCTTAGAGATGTTTGCTTAAGATGTCAAAGCATAAATCTCTATGATCAAGATGACTTGAATACTGCAAGTCAAAGGAACATCGCACTTAAGCCACAGTAAGAACTTCATTGACATATCTATATATGCAGAGAACCATATGAAGTCTTACGGCTGGTCACTCCAATGAACTAGTTACCATAACTAGCATCCACGATTAACTCGGACATCACAATGTCTCCGGCCCGGTGAGAATCGGTTTGCTTGGATACACCAAGGAGTATACCTCGTGCTAGTCTCAATTGATGGTGTCCAAATCCATCAATTCATCGACTAGGGATAATTCGATACATCACAATTACACATGTAGAGATACTCACTAGTTGTGATCCAATCACAAATTCTCTCATCTTTGTGAATCGTATCGTGGACATTGATAAATGAGTTTAAGATCCAATCAAATACATAAAACATGTATACTCAAATAGTGAATCTTCATTTATCATATAAATGGTTCATACATAAGGCGATTGCCTTAGGACATCTCTCATATATTACTAACAGACTCCCACTTGGCCTAATGCCAATCGCTACGGTCTCCAATACCATAAGCTCGAACATGACCCTCAAACTTATTTTGAGGTAATGCCTTAGTCAAGGGATCCGCTAAGTTCCTTTCAGTGGGAATTTTCTCGATTTGTATTTCGTTCCTACTGATGATCTCTCTGATAAGATGATAGCGGCGAAGCACATGTTTGGATCATTGATGAGACCATATCAAGTTCAAAGATGAACTTCTTGATCCAAACCGCTTCCTTTGCTGCTTCCAAAGCTGCAATGTATTCTACCTTTAGTGGCAGAATCCGCTATAGTGTCAAGCTTGGAACCTTTCCAACTTATTGCGCCCCCATTCAAGGTGAACACGTATCCAGACTGAGACCTGGAATCATCCTTGTCTGTCTGGAAGCTGGCATCCGTATACCCGCGTATCACCATGTCCCCTTCTCCATATATTAGGAACACATCCTTAGTTCTTCTCAAGTACTTAAGGATCGTCTTAACAGCCGCCCAATGATCCATTCCTGGATCGGACTGGTATCTGCTCATGACACTCAGAGCATACGATACATCGGGCCTTGTACATAACATAACATACATGATAGATCCTATTGCGGATGCATAGGGAATCTTACTCATGCAAATCCTCTCGTCTTCTGTGCGCGGACACATAGACTTCGAAAGGTGTACCCCATGCCTGATGGGTAAGAAACCTTTCTTGGATTCCGACATGCTAAACCTCTTTAGCACTCGGTCTATATATGTAGACTGCGAAAGACCAAGCAACCGTTTCGATCTATCTCTATAGATCTTAATCCCGAGGATGTAGGTTGCTTCTCCCAGGTCTTTCATGGAGAATGTCTTGGATAACCAAACCTTCACTGACTGTAAGATTGAAACATCGTTTCCTATAAGTAGTATGTCATCGATATACAATACTAGGAACACGACTGCACTCCCACTAACCTTGTACACACAAGGTTCGTCTGGATTTTGCGAGAAATCAAACCTTTTAATTGTCTCATCAAAACGGATATTCTAGCTCCTGGATGCTTGCTTCAATCCATAAATGGACCGTCGCAATTTGCATACCTTGGTTTTATCAACCGATGTGAAACCCTCAGGCTGTATCATATACACGTCCTCGAGCAGGTTTCCATTAAGGAAAGTTGTTTTCACATCCATCTGCCATATCTCATAATCATAATGAGCCGCTATGGTCGGGAGCATCCGAATGGATTTAAGCATAGCTACAGGCGAATAGGTTTCGTCATAATCAACACCTTGTTTTTGACGATATCCTTTCGCCACCAATCTAGCCTTATAGGTAATCACATTACCATCCATGTCGGTTTTCTTCTTGAAAACCCACTTGCACCCTATAGGCTTTATGCCTTCCGGTGGGTCAACCAAGTTCCAAACTTGTTTTTCATACATGGAATCCATTTCCGACTTCATGGCACCAAGCCTAATGCTTGAGTTGACATAGGTCCACATACATCAGTATGTATTAGACCTAGTAACTCTCCCACTTGTTCACCTTTTCCAGTAAAAGGTAACTTAGTCATCTTGCCTTTTAAGCATGATTCGCATGTATCATATGAATCCAATTCAAACGATTTCAGAATTCCACATCGGTGTAATTCGGACGTGCATTTCTTGCTTATATGGCCAAGACGACAATGCAACATATGGGAGTCTAATTGATTATCCTTTCGAGCATGCTTGTTGCTAGCTTCGATATTGAAGATGTCACTGGATATGTCCAACGTATAAACACCATTGCTTAAAGTTCCAGTCCCATAAAGAACTCCATTCAAAGTTATGTAACAACAATTGTTACTAAAAGTCAAATGGTACCGATTTCTATTTAAACAAGAAATAGAAATGATGTTCTTTATCAACGAAGGAACATAAAAGCAATTGTCCAGTTCTAAGACAAGTCCTGTAGGGAGTTTCAACAAATGTGTTCCAATGGCGACTGCAGCAACCTTTGCTCCATTCCCAACACGCAAATTTGACTCTCCCTTGACGAGTCTTCTTCTATTCCTTAGCCCATGTATGTCATTACATATATGTGAGTCACACCCAGTATCCAATACCCAAGTGTTTGAGGAAATAGAATGACAATCAATAACGAAGATATCTGAAGAAGATGGGGCATCCGATGCCTTATTCTTCTTCACGGACTCAAGATAAATCTTGCACTTTCTTCGCAAATGGCTCTCCTTGCTATAATGATGGCAAGTTTCCTTTTGTGCTAGTTCTACCTTCTTATCCCTTCTCTTCTTTCCCTTCTGCTGTTCCTTTGACTTCCTCTTAGAACCTTTCTTCGAGGAATCAACTAACAGCACCGTCCCCTGCTCATGCTTCTCAGAAGACTCCACAGTCTTCAGCATATTGAGCAATACCACAGATGAACCTTCTAGCATCTCAGAGGTGAAGAGGAGCTTTGAGACTTCGAACCTTTCGAATCTCACTTGCTCATCAACCAACTCACAAAGATGAAGGACTACGATATGAGCATCCATATGCTCATGCTGCTTTCGTAGCTTGGGTTCCATCGCGGCTAGCATGATGCAACTTGTCAGTTCAAAATCAGTCACATGTTTCTGATAGACCAACAATTGGTCCGGAGTTTCATCGTCACTAGGATGGGCGGGAAGAGGCGCTTCGAGGACATACGCAAGCTTTTCACCTTGAGAATAATTCTCAAGTTTCTAAGCTAGTCCAAGAAGTTCGGCCCAGTCAATTTATTCGAATCCAAAATGGAACGCAAATTAAAAGACAACATGATCAATTTTAGAAATACAAAACGAGCATATATGAGAAAATAATTTTTAAAATGCATCAATATACATTTATAAATCCCATTCATTTTTCGAATTTCAAAAAACCCCAAAATCACTTCGGGAGATCGTAGGTCCATCTCCGAATGGGCTGATATCCATCATAGTTATGAACAACCTTGGAGAGAGTCCAACAAGCCATTCATAACTACGACGGTAGGTATCAACTATACCGATTGCATATCACGTATATGCAACTATCACAATGTGCTATCAACTAATTGAATGTTCACACATACATCGGGTTGTTAACACATTAACAAGTATGCATCATATGCATAGTACCCAACTTCACCTCCCTTTACATCGACCTTGGAGAGAGTCCAACAAGCCGATGCTCCAGGTTAAAGCCAACCCATTAATCGGGAAATAGTTTTAATATGGTTAGAGCGCATTCAACCAATTAGCCCAGCTTGGAGAGAGTCCAACAACCAAAGCTAACGATTGACCTCTGACTCTTACCATATTAGTATTAAACTATTCCATGGTTTGAACATGTTCGGGTTTGAGCCGGGCTTGGAGAGAGTCCAACAACCCAAACAAGAAACGGAACTCTGGTTCTAACCATATTAATGGAAGGTGTAGGCTTTATTATTATTTAAGGGTTTTTATGTCTCATCCTCTTTGCATGCAAATAACTATTATCTACATGACATGGCATACATGGCATACATCTACATGTCACGACACGCATGGCATAATGTTATGCATCTAATGCAATTACATGGCATACAATTATGTCATGTATATAATTTCCTTATATGTCATAACTATTTATGGAAATAAAATATGTTTAAGATTTGATTCTCCAAATCAAATCATAATTAAATTAGGAAACAAATTTCCAAATCTAATCACATATTTTATTCATGGAATTATTTGATTAAGGAAAATCTATTTAGGAAACCAATTTCCTAAATCATTAAAACTACTTATGGAAATAAAATATTTAAAGATTTGATTTCCCAAATCAAATCATGATTAAATTAGGAAACAAATTTCTAGAATCTAATCAAATATTTTATTTATGGAAAATATCAATTTCCATAAATACTTCCAACTTTCCAAAAGTGGAAGATTTCCATAAATACTTCTAGACTTTCCAAAATTGAAAAATTTCCATAAATAATTCTAAATTTCCAAAATTAGAAAATTTCCAGAAATACATTATGACTATCGCAAAACCATTTTTACGATTATGTCGAAACACAACACGGCTCGATACCCTTTGTTGGGTTTCCGCACATGGCGTGTGTGTGTTCGATCACGTTTACGTAAACATGAGCCTGGTGAAGCAATAAAAATAATAAATCTACATTTATTACAACACACACAACACACGCATGCATAGTACAACAAGTGTAGACATAACCGTAAATTTAAATTTACAATAAAAGGAAATTTATCTACGTTATATCTTTCGTATGATGTGTAGCGGGAACGGCATCAACCGGAACGATCCTCGCTAGAATCGTCTCTATCCGTATCCACGCTGAGTTCCTCGGGATGACTTCGCTAAGCCACGAGCTTCATCTTAGTACGGGTTACTAGCCTCGTGTTGAAGACGACGTGATCGAGAGATGATCACGATCCGAATCCAAATTCGGATCCAAAATGAGTCCTCAAAACTCGCTTCTCCGGAGAGGTATTTGTCAACCGATTGATGAATCCTTCGTCCTCCACCTCAGAGGATTATCGGAGATCGAATCCCTGGTAAGTTAGCCGCTGTCGGAGCTCTAACCGTCGTCCAAACGACGCTACGACGAGAGGAGAACAAGCTGTCCAGAAAACTGGACAGCTTTGGTGGAGGATTAGGCGCCGGCCAAGACAAGGAAGCCAAGTGCTCACCTTTTCACCGAAGCCTAGGAAGATCACCGGAGGGTCGCCGGAGGATCACCGACTAAAGCTTGGATGCTGGCAAGGACTTGGACGGCGGCACAAAAGCTGGGCGGCAAAGGAGGTTGGGCGGCAACTCCCTCAATGGGGTGGGCGACAACTCCTTGCTAGGGTTTTTGGATTAGGGCTTAATTATCCCTTAAGCCCTCTTTTATAGAGAACTAATTCTCTTAATGGTTATTGGATCATAACCATTAGGCCCGTTAACCCGCTCCATTAAGATAAGTTAAAATAAACCAAACCATGATGGTTTATTTTAAGTTAAAACGAACCGAACCAACTTTTGGTTCATTCGTTTAAAATAAACCAAACCCTTTGGTTTATTCTCCTCCAATGGATTAGAACCAAACCATTTTGGTTCATCCATTACGTCTTCATAAGACTCGGCCCATCCACGCTTCCATTACGACTGAAACGATTTCATGCTTGCTTTATGTTTGGTCCAACCAAACCTAGTTTCTCTCGGTCTGAGAATCCCATTCTCAAGCTCGTTTTAAATCCTTTGGATTACGCTCGTTGTGCGTGTGACCAAATAGGTTCTCGGTTTATGTTGGTCGTCTATAATTAACCATTAATTATAGAACGATCATGAGTGGCATCTAGTAGTACATCATGATCCCCAATTAACCGAAAAGATCAACGGTTGATCCAGAACTATTTCTGAAACCCTTCAGCAGCTCGAATGAATCGTGCCCCATTCCCTTCACTCATCTTATACCCACTTGGTTCAGGACATGGTCTATAGTGTCAGTTCCCACTAGGCTGACTACGTCACACCTAGCCCAAGTATCATTTCCTCGTCCTCACAGTTCTAGTTACTCCACATGTATCGAAGAGTACCTTACTCTAAACATGTAATGCTTTGGCCAGAAGACTTTAGTAACAATCGGCGAGAGGCCATGGTATACATCTCCTCGCAAGGAGTGGTGAATCCTTTATAGGCTATTCAAACACCTTCGATCACTTCGACTTATACCCAATCATCCCGGGTCCACATCTCCTTAGAGATGTTTGCTTAAGATGTCAAAGCATAAATCTCTATGATCAAGATGACTTGAATACTGCAAGTCAAAGGAACATCACACTTAAGCCACAGTAAGAACTTCATTGACATATCTATATATGCAGAGAACCATATGAAGTCTTACGGCTGGTCACTCCAATGAACTAGTTACCATAACTAGCATCCACGATTAACTCCGGACATCACAATGTCTCCAGCCAGTGAGAATCAGCTGCTTGGATACACCAAGGAGTATACCTCATGCTAGTCTCGACAGAATTGATGGTGTCCAAATCCATCAATTCATCGACTAGGGATAATTTCGATACATCACAATTACACATGTAGAGATACTCACTAGTTGTGATCCAATCACAAATTCTCTCATGCTATGAATCGTATCGTGGACATTCAGTAAATGAGTTTAAGATCCAATCAAATACATAAAACATGTATACTCAAATAGTAAATCTTCATTTATCATATAAATGGTTCATACATAAGGTGATTGCCTTAGAACATCTCTCATATATTACTAACAGATGCTAGTTATGGTAACTAGTTCATTGGAGTGACCAGATGTAAGACTTCATATGGTTCTCTGCATATATGGATATGTCAATGAAGTTCTTACTGCAATTTAAGTGCGATGTTCCTTTGACTTGTGGTATTCAAGTCATCTTGGTCATGGAGACTTATACTTTGATATCTTAAGCAAGCATCTCCAAGGAGATGTAGACCCGGGATGATTGGGTATAAGTCAAAGTGTCTGAAGGTGTTTGAATAACCTATAAAGGATTCACCACTCCTTGTGTGGAGATGTATACCCAGGGCTTCTCGTTGGATTGTTACTAAAGTCTTTGGCCAAAGCATTACATGTTTAGAGTAATGTACTCTTGGATACATGTGCAGTAACTAGAATTCAAAGGACGAGGAATTCATACTTGGGCTAGGTGTGACGTAGTCAGCCTGGCGTGGACTGACACAATAGACCATATCCTGAACCAAGTGGGTATAAGAAGCGTGAAGGGAACGGGGCACAATTCATTATAGTTGTTGAAGGGTTTCAGAAATAGTTCTTGAATCAACCATTGATTTTCTGGTTAATTGGGGATCATGATGTACTACTAGGTGTCACTCATGATCGTTCTATAATTAATGGTTAATTATAGATGACCAACATAAATTGGAAACCTATTTGGTCACACGCACAACGAGCGTAATCCGAAGAATTTAAAACGAGCTTGAGAATGATATTCTCAGATCAAGAGAAACAAGGTTTGGTTGGACCAAACAAGGAGTGAGCATGAAATCGTTTCAGTCACAATGGAAGCATGGATGGGTTGAGTCTTATAAAGACATGATGGATAAACCAAATTGCTTTGGTTCTAATCCAATAGTGGAAAATAAACCAAAGCGGTTTGGTTTGTTTTAAACGAATGAACCAAAGTTGGTTCGGTTCGTTTTATCTTAAAATAGACCAACTCGGTTCGGTTTATTTTAACTTAAGTTATTGGAGTGGGTTAACGGATTTTGGTTATGAACCAATAACTCTAAGGAGAAGGCTTCCTGATGGTTAAGAAAAACATGCTCTATAAAAGTGCGGCTAGAGGTTTAGAGTGCCCTAAGTTTATTTTTGGAAACTTCCCTTCCTCTGTTCTCCCTCTCTTCTCCTTGCCGTCGCCCAAGAGGATCCATGCCCAACTCTTGAGCCGCCGCCCCTTTGTGTCGTAGGCATCCAGCTGCTATCGGCCACCCCTCCGACGACCCTTCGGCGATCCACCTTGGCTCCGGTGACCAAGGATTAGCCGACCACCTCCTTTGGCCGGAACCAAGTGTTGGGAAAATTCCGGATCTAATGTTCACAATATCGCGGGTGAATACTTCACACAACCGCAGTGGAAACAATAATTATACCGGATCCCACCAGAGATCCATGCAAAACTATATAAGTCATTTTCTTTAATCTAGTCTAGATCTTATCTAGATGAGGAATTTACCTTTGATGCGTGCCCTTCGCAATCTCGCTTTTCCAAATGCTGTCGGATCTCAATACAGTAAGGATAACCGTATCATTATGGTATCCACACTGACACCCACCCGATTTGGAGTCACGTTGTGCTAACAACCCCTAGCAAAATGCCAAGAACTCTTTGGAAGAAGAAGGAGAGGAAGGAGAGGGATGAGAGAACTTTTCTCTTCTTTTTCTTTTGGCTTGCACGCACAAAACACAAAATTCCTTAGCCTTCCATTTGCTTTGCACGTTCAAAGCACTTTATTCCCATAGCAACCATTGCCATTAATTCCATTATCTCCCCATTAAGGAGAATCTTAATACCAAGACCCTTGGTATTCTCCTTCATGAATTCTCATCATGAATACCAAGGCCCTTGGTATTCCTATTCATGATTAATCAAATTAATCATGCATGATGATGAATCATCTTCCATGGTTCAACTTGAGTCTAACTCAAGTTTAACCAGTTTGAGTCTAACTCAAGTCTTGGCCATATGCTCAATTGTCCTTTTAGTCCAACTAAAAGAAACCAACTCCAAAATAGAATGTCATTTGTGTGTGACCCTATAGACTCTTGTAACGTTGGAAATGTATCTAAAACCATTTTAGATACATAAGCAATGAGCGGCATCTAGATATACATCATTGCTACCCAAGTTACAAGATCGTCAAGATCCGACAACATTTCCGTTACTATTATCATGTATGACGGTATCCTTCTATCTCTGATATCTTAGATCGATCAATGAGGCATAGACCATGTCATCCCCTTATCGATCTTTATGTTTCTTGATCCCCAAGTAGACTCACTCAAACAAATGAGCTCAATATCTCATATTGACTCATTTGAGCATGGTCATGCATTTCGTGGTCCTACTCTATCAAGAGGTCAAAGATATCACTCCCGTCATATGGGAGGGATAGATCCCATCTATATCACTCACATCCCTCCGCATAATTCGTTACATACCCAGTGATCGCCGTTATAGTGCACCCTGTTACGGGTGACGTTAGACGATACCAAAGTACATAACTCCTTATATAGGGAACTGTAGTGACTTCAGGTCTAAGGACTATTCATACCAATAGTCACATGAGAAAGTATATGACACTCATATAACGATCCATGATACTTTCTCATGGCGGGTCAATTCAGTATATATATTCTCCAATATATATACTCATGCGTCAATGTGATATCACATATCCATGACTTGTGAGATCAATTCATTCATTGACCTACATGCTAGTCTCAATATATTAATATTGCCCTTGTCTATTAATACTTGACTAGGAATATTAAGAATAGTGTTCTCTATAACTTCTCATAATCAATCCTACCAATTGATATACTGTAGATTAGAACATACTTTTCAAGGGTATTATTATATTTATTTTAGCTGACACAAGCATAAAGTAAATATAATAAATAATCTTTGTCTTTTATTAATGAAATATGATACACATGATCCCTAATCAATCATCTCATGATTGGCACTAAGGGCTGACACTAACACCAAGTCCTCCACCAAGCTGTCCAATTTTTGGACAACTTGTTTCTTTCTTGTCGGAGCATCATTTGAATGGCGTTTGGAGCTCTGACAGTGACTTCCTTCCCGAGGATTGGATCTCCGGTAATCCTCATAGGTGGAGGGCCAAGGATTTGTCAATCGGTTGATGAATACCTCTCCGGAGAAGCGAGTTTTTGGGGACTTGTTTTGCATCCGAATTTTGATTCGGATTGTGATCTCCTCTCGATCACATCTTCTTCGACACGAGGCTAGTGACTCCTACGAAGACGAGGCTCGTAGCTTGGTGAAGCTATCCCGACGGTACTCGGCGTGGATACGGATAGAGGCAATTTTAGCGAGAGTTGCTCTGGTTGATGCCATTACAGTTGCACGTGATACGTCAGGTATAACTAGCATAATTTTCTTTTATTGCAAAATTTGAAATTGCAATTATGTTTACACATATTGTATCTTACATGCGTGTGGTGTGTGTGTTGTAATAAATTAGATTTATTGCTTTTAATTCTTCCACTGTGCACATGTTTACAAAACGTGTTCGAACACACTCGTCGTGGTGCCGGGGAAACCCAACAATATGGTCAAACCATATCCAACCCTATTGAAAAACATTAAAACACTACTCGAGTCTCACTTGAGTCTGGTCAACATTGACAATCACCTCCTTTTTGATGTTTGACAATAATTTAAGTTAGGCTAACAAATAAGCCCAACTTAACTCTTCCTATGCCAAAGCATAATGAAGGTTTTCCTAACTTAAACCTTTACATCTCCCCCTTTGGCAGATATTAAAAAGGCCTACCAAGGTTTTCAATGTTCCATCTCCCAATGAGATCCTATATTCTCCCTCTTGATTGAAAATCATCTAGGATGCCTTCACTCTTCTTAGTGATAAAACCCTTTTCACTAAATGAGAGGCAGTCCATAATGAATGTTTACTTTGCCTTCACTTCTCCTCCTTTGGTAAAAAATGCATCCATGATCCCTTGATGGACACAATTCCCCTAAAGACTTACTCCCCCTAGACCATTGCACCAACTATGTCTTTGGAGAGTTCCTAAGCCTACAAGAATTCTAAACAATCAAAAATAAGGGTAAAAGTTCAAACTTGAATTTCACACATCTTAAAATTTGATTCTTAACCCTAAATAACTCTCCTATTCAGTTTCACTGAAATTCTTTCCCATCCAATGCTTTCCAAATCATATCTGATGGGGTCGGGATTTTCAGTTAGATACTTAGCATGTTTTTCAGAAGGTATCAGGTGTGAGTTCTGACTAGTTAGTATGTTTTCCGAGCAGTATGTATAATTCCCGAGGTGAGTGAGGGTGAGTAGATTAGTGATGCTCAGGGCTAAGTATTGTGTTGACAGAGAAGTATGTGCACTTCCTAATTGATGTGTGTAATTTTCGAGCAGTATGTGTAATTCCCGGGCAGAGTAGGGGTGAGCAGATTAGTGATGCTTAGATCTAAGTATTGTGTTGACAGAGTAGTATGTGCAACTTCTTGATTGATGTGTGTAATTCCCAAGCAGTATGTGTAATTCCCGGGCTGAGTAGGGGTGAGCAGATCAGTTATGCACAGAGCTAAGTATTGTGTTGACATAGTAGTATGTGCACTCCCCGATTGATGTATGTAATTCCCGAGCAGTATGTGTAATTCCCGAGCTGAGTAGGGGTGAGCAGATTAGTAATGCTCAGAGCTGTGTATTGTGTTGACAGAGTAGTATGTGCACTTCTCAATTGATGTATGTGATTCTGAAGAAATATGTGTAATTCCCGAGCCGAGTAGGGGGAGCGGATTAGTTGTACTCAGAGCTAAGTATTGTATTGATAGAGCAATATGTGTGTTGCCCAATGGATATATATATTTTTTCGAGCAATGTATGAATTCCCGAGTCCTATGTGTATTTCCTGTTGGGAAAATTCTGGATATGATGTTCACAACATCGTGGGTGAATACTTCGCACAACTACAACGGAAACAATAACTATAATCCGGATCCCACCAGAGATCCATGCAAAACTATATAAGTCATTTCGTACCCTACTTTTCTAGATATTATCTAGAAGGAAAAGTATACATTCGGTGCGTGCCCTCCGCAATCTCACTTTTTCAAATGCTATCAGATCTCAATACAACAAGCATAACCGTATCTCTAAGGTATCCACACTGACACCCACCCATTTTGGAGTCACATTGTGCTAGCAACCCCTAGCAAAACGCAAAGAACCCTTTGGAAGAAGAAGGAGAGGAAGAAGAGGGATGAGAGAACACTTCTCTTGGCTTTTTTTTGGCTTGCACGTTGGAACACCTCTCCACAATTCCAATTGGCTTCATCCCTTTTAGCTTTGCACATTCAAAGCATTAATCACCAAGCCATTAGCAACCCTTGCCATCAATGCCCTTATCTCCTATTGAATACCATGACTCTTGGTATTCCTCTTCATCATGAATACCAAGGCCCTTGGTATTCCCATGCATGATTAATCACATTAATCATGCATGATGATGAATCATCTTCCATGGTTCAACTTGAGTCTAACTCAAGTTTAACTAGTTTGAGTCTAACTTAAGTCTTGGCCACATGCTCAATTGTTCTTTTAGTCTAACTAAAAGAAATCATCTCCAAAACAGAATGTCATTTGTGTGTGACCCTATAGGCTCTTGTAATGTTAGAAATGTATCTAAAACCATTTTAGATACATAAGAAATGAGCGACATCTAGCAATACATCATTGCTACCCAAGTTACAAGATCGTCGAGATCCGACAACCTTTCCGTGGCTATTATCATGTATAACGGTGTCCTTCTATCTCTGATATCTTAGATCGATCAATGAGGCATAGACCGTGTCATCCCCTTATCGATCTTTATGTTTCTTGATCCCCAAGTAGACTCACTCAAACAAATGAGCTCAATATCTCATATTGACTCATTTGAGCATGACCATGTATTTCGTGGTCCTATTCTATCAAGAGGCTAAAGATATCACTCCCGTCATATGGGAGGGATAGATCCCATCTACATCACTCACATCCCTCCGCATAATTCGTTACATACCCAGTAATCGCCGTTATAGTGCACCCTGTTACGGGTGACGTTAGACGATACCAAAGTACATAACTCCTTATATAGGGAACCGTAGTGACTTCAGGTCTAAGGACTATTCATACCAATAGTCACATGAGAAAGTATATGACACACATATAATGATCCATGACACTTTCTCATGGCGGGTCAATTCAGTATATATATTCTCCAATATATATACTCATGTGTCAATGTGATATCATATATCCATGACTTGTGAGATCAAGTCATCCATTATTCTACATGCTAGTCTCAATGTATTAATATTGCTCTTGTCTATTAATACTTAATTAGGAATATTAAAAATAGTGTTCTCTACAGCTTCTCATAATCAATTCTACCAATTGATATACTGTAGATTATAACCTACTATTTAAGGGCATTATTATATTTATTTTAGCTGGCACATGCATAAAGTAAATATAATAAACAATCTTTGCCTTTTATTAATGAAATATGATACACATGATCCCTAATCATTCATCTAATGATTGGCACTAAGGGCTGACACTAACAATCTCCCACTAGCACTAGTGTCAATCACTATAATCTCTAAGACTCAGTGACCTAGTATGACCATCATGCTTCCTCTGTGCCAAAGCCTTGGTCAAGGGATTCGCAATGTTAGCATCAGTATCTACTCTGCATATCCGCACATCTCCTCTATTGATGATCTCTCGAATGAGGTGATACCGCCGTAGTATATGTTTGGAACACTGGTGAGAACAAGGTTCCTTAGCCTGTGCTATAGCCCCGTTGTTGTCACAATAAAGCTCTATAAGGCTCACAATGCTAGGAACTACACCAAGCTCAAAAACAAACTTTTTGATCCAAACTGCCTCCTTTGCTGCATCTGAAGCAGCAATATACTCGACCTCTATAGTAGAATCTGCAACAGTGTCTTGCTTTGAACTCTTCCAGCTCACAACATCACTATTTAGACAAAAGACATACCTTGACTGTGATCTGTAATCGTCCTTGTCTGTTTGGAAGCTAGCATCACTGTAACCCTTTACTGCGAGCTCCTCATCGCCTTCAAATATCAAGAAATATTTTTTAGTTCTTCTCAAGTACTTAAGAATATTCTTGACGGCTATCCAGTGACTATCACCTGGATCTGACTGGTACCTACTTGTCATGCTCAAAGCATACTAGACATCAGGATGAGTGCATAGCATGACGTACATAATAGACCCTATAGCAGATGCATAAGGGATCTGATCCATGCACCCCCTTTCTTCCTTAGAAGAAGGGCATTGAGCCTTCGAAAGGCCCACACCATGTGACACTGGCAGAAATCCCTTCTTTGAATTCTCCATGGCAAAACGCTTAACCACCTTGTCAATGTATGCACTCTGACTTAGGCTAAGCAATCTTTTAGATCTATCTCTATAGATCTTAATGCCTAAAATGTAGGCTGCTTCACCTAAGTCCTTCATTGTGAAACAATTCCCAAGCCAAGTCTTCACAGACTGCAACGTAGGGATGTCGTTCCCAATGAGAAGTATGTCATCAACATACAAGATAAGAAAGATAACTATGCTCCCACTAACCCTCTTGTAGGCACAGGGTTCATCTTCATTCTTGATGAAACCAAAATGTTTGATCGCATCATCAAATCGAAGATTTCAACTTCTAGATGCTTGCTTTAAACCATAAATGGACCTCTGCAGCTTGCATACCTTCTCAGTATGCTTTGGATCTACAAAACCCTCAGGTTGTGTCATGTACACATCCTCGAGGAGGTTTCCATTCAGAAACATAGTTTTGACATCCATTTTCCAGATCTCATAATCGTGGTAAGCTGCAATAGCAAGCATGATCCGAATGGACTTAAGCATTGTAACTGGTGAAAAAGTTTCATCATAGTCAATACCATGAATCTGCTTGAAACCTTTAGCTACCAATCACCCTTTATAGGTATGCATAAGTCCTTCCATGTCAGTCTTTCTCTTAAAGACCTACTTACACCCAATGGGTTTGACCCCTTCAGGTGGATCAACCAAAGTCCATACTTGGTTAGTGTACATGGATTCCATTTCGGATCTCATGTCCTCTAGCCATTTCTCAGAATCTAGGCTCATCACATCTTCATGATAGGATGTAGGCTCGTTCAACTCAACAAGCATAACGTCATCATTGTCAGACAAGAGAAATGAATATCTCTCAGGTTGATGACGTATCCTATCGGACCTGCGAAGAGGTTGGTCTACTTGAATAGGTTGTTGCTCCACAACTCCTTGTGCAACAATCTCATCATCCACAACACTTTATGGTGCCTGTTCAATTTCCATCTCAGTGCTATCTTTATCTTGAATTTCTTCAAGATGTACTTTACTCCCACTAGTTCTTATGGAAATGAACTCTCTCTCTAGAAATACTCCATTTCTAGCGACAAACACTTTGTCGTGTGTGGGATTGTAGACGTAATATCCTTTTGTTTCCTTAGGATATCCTACAAAATAGTACTTGTCTGAATTGGGGTCTAGTTTATCGGAGACTTGACGTCAAACATAAACCTCACAACCCCAAATCTTCATAAAAGACATCTTGGGAGTCTTCCCAGTCCATATCGCATATGGTGTCTTTATGACTGCCTTAGATGGGACGCAGTTAAGTGTGAAAGCAGCCATCTCTAAAGCATGTCCCCAAAAGAAAGAAGGAAGATTTGTGTGACTCATCATGGATCGTACCATATCTAATAATGTACAATTCTTTTTTTCTGATATACCATTACACTGTAGTGTTCCAGGTGGAGTGAGTTGAGATCTAATCCCAAACTCAATGAGATAGTCACGAAAAGCTTGGCTAAGGTATTCCCCACCTCGATTTGATCGAAACACTTTAATACTCTTACCAAGTTGATTTTGTACTTCATTCTTGAATTCTTTGAACTTTTCAAAGGATTTAGATTTGTGTCTCATAAGATACACATATAAATATCTACTGAAATCATCAGTAAAAGTAATGAAGTACTGATAGTATCCTCTAGCTACTACATTGAAAGGCCCACATACATCAGTATGTATGAGTTCTAACAAATTAGTAGCTCGTTCGCCATGTCCACTAAATGGAGTCTTGGTCATCTTGCCTAGAAGACAAGATTCATATGTCTCATATGATTCAAAATCAAATGAGTCCAGTAATCCATCCTTATGGAGCTGGGATATGCGACTCTCATTTATGTGACCCAGGCGACAATGCCAGAGATCCGTTTGGTTCAGATCATTAGATTTGAACCCTTTGGTATTTATGTTATAGACTGGGGTTTCAAGATCTATAATATAGAGACCATTCACAAGGTGTGCACTACAATAAAACATATCATTTAAATAAACGGAACAACACTTGTCCTTTATCACAAATGAGAATCCTTTCTTGTCTAAACAAGAAATAGAGATAATGTTTTTAGTCAATGCAGGCACATAACAATAGTCTTCTAATTCTAAGATAAGCCTAGTGGGCAAAGATAAGGAATATGTCCCTACAGCGATGGCCGCAACCTTTGCTCCATTGCCTACCCGTAGGTCCACTTCGCCCTTTGTCAACGATCTAGTCTTTCGAAGGCCCTGCACATTGGTATAAATGTGAGAAACACATCCGGTATCTAATACCCAAGAAGACAAGATAGATATATTGACTTCTATAACATGTATACCTGAGGCAGAAGTCTCACTTCTCTTCTTTTTCACATCTTCTAGGTATAGCTTGCAGTTTCTCTTCCAATGCCCGGTCTCACTGCAATGGAAGCATTCCCCTTCCTTAGACACCCCTCCTTTGTGTTTCAATGCACTTGCCTTGCCATTACCTTTGGTTTGGGTCTTACCCTTACCTTTAGACTTCTGCTTGCCTTTGCCTTTTCCTTTGTTCACCATCAAAATGGAACTAGGCTTTGCCTTCTTAAGGTTGAGTTCGACAGTTCACAACATGCACAATATCTCAGGTAAAGGCTTGTCAATTTCATTCATGTTGTAGTTCATGACAAATTGACTGTAGACTTTGGGCAGTGACTGCAAAACAAGGTCAGTGGCCAGCTCTTGGCCCAATGGAAATCCCAATCTCACTAGGTTCTCTACGTACCCAATCATCTTGAGTACATGAGTGCCTACGGGAGTTCCCTCTTGCATCTTGCATTGAATCAAGGCCTTTGATAGTTCGTATCGCTCGTGCCTTGCTTGTCCCTGGTATAGTTGTTTCAAATTCTCAACCATACCATAGGCATCCATGTTCTCATGTTGCTTCTAAAGCTCAGAGTTCATGGTGGAAAGCATAAGGCATGACACATTTACTGCGTCATCTTGATGCTTCTTATAAGCATCCTTTTCAGCACGAGTGGCCGTAGGGGCGGGTGGTTCAGGAATGGACTGCTCTAGGACATATAGTTTTCGTTCTTGTTTGAGGACTATCCTCAAGTTCCTGTACCAGTCTAGGAAGTTAGCTTCAGTGAGCTTGTCCTTATCAAGGACAGATCGTAGAGAGAGTATGTTCGATGTATTTGATGACATGGTGATCTACAATACAGAAATTGTCACGCCCGCCCTTTTCGAACCTGCACTGGAAGGGCGTGTGTGATGACATATATACATACATTACTTACAGCGGAAGACTTTATACATATTTCGTACTTCTTACAGCGGAAGACTTTAGACATATTTTTTTTTCTTTTAAAACATAAACATGCATTGACATATATATATACTTCTTCTTCTTAACATAGAGCGTGCATCATAACATATATAGATACTTCTTCTTACTTCTTCTTTACTTCTTCTTATTAACATAGAGCATGCGTCATAACATATATAGATACTTAGTGCTTAGTTCAAGTTCTTAAACATCATCCTCATAAGGAGACATAAGTAAGGACATCCATAGACATCATCATCATAGGTAAACATATATATATAGACCTAACGGATCTTCTCCACCATGCCACTACCACACACATTTGGCCCCTCCTGCTACTCCCTTTAGTTTATCCATCCCTTACCCTTATCTGCAGTACGAGGGAAAGATAAACTATAAGCACATAGGCTTAGTAAGCTCCTGTCCTACTCACAAAAACCATACATCGACATTAATCATGGCATGTAACATTCATAACATATAAGCAATATAACATGTAACATACATGGCGTAATCAACTTAACATGTAGCATAAGTAACGTGAGTAAACATAACATGTATCATCCATAACATGGCAGCATAATATGTATCATCTATAACATAGCAGCATATCATGTAAATATATGACTTAATCAAACATAACATATAACATACGTAACATAGCAAATCAACATAACATACAACATATATGTATGACATATCAAACATAACATACATCATATGTAACATAGTGGCATAAACATGGCATATCAAACATAACCTACATCATATGTAACATAGTGGCATAAACATGGCATATCAAACATAACCTACATCATATGTAACATATCAACATAGCATGTGAACATAACAATCTAATCATGTAACATATGCAGGATGCTTTTGAAAACATATATTATAGGTATGTAAACATAAATCTCAACATATTTGGGCCCGGCATTGTACCACTTCTTCATTATCATAGCGCGCATCCCTAAATAGGCCCGAGGTAGCAAGTCTCGAACCTACTAGGTTACTAGGCCCAATCTTAGTCCGTCAACCTAGGGAAATCGTCATAGCGTAGAAGTCCATCCTAGGCCCGAGTCTTACTCCATCGACCTAAGGCATCTTGGAGCCCATCCCGTACTAGGCCCGAGTCTTATTCCATCGACCTAGGGGAAATCATACATAGAAGCCCGTCCTAGGCCCGAGTCTTATTCCATGGACCTAGGGCATCTTAGGAGCCCATCCCTTCTTGGACCTTTTTAAGGTCTTGGTACAAGCCATGCAGAAGGTAAAATACTTATATGCTTATTTTATAACATAGCTTATTTCATTTCGCAACATAGCATACTTCATTTCATAACATATCATGCTTCACTTCATGAACATATCATCTTTCATTTCATAACATATCATTCTTCATTTCATCATCATATCATATTCATTTCGTGAACATATCGTTTTGTTTCATTTCATAATCTTATCGTATTCCATTTCATAACATATCTTAAATATCACATACACATAGGGCATGGCATAAGGCATGACATCAAGAGTAAGTAAACACTAACCCAAGGCATGTTATCTTCATCTAGCATCATTTAATATCACAAGTCAACGGGAATTCACCCAATACATGATGGCCGAATGGTCCATAGGGTTTCTAGGGTTATCTTTTAACCTAATTCATTTAACATAACAACAACTTCATTTGCATATAAAACATGAATTAAACTTCATTTAATCACCCAAAAATACATGATGGTCGAATGGTCCATAGGGGTTTCTAGGGTTATCTTTTAACCTAATTCATTTAACATAACAACAACTTCATTTGCATATAAAACATGAATTAAACTTCATTTAATCACCCAAAAATACATGATGGCCGAATGGTCCATAGGGTTTCTAGGGTTATCTTTTAACCTAATTCATTTAACATAACAACAACTTCATTTGCATATAAAACATGAATTAAACTTCATTTAATCACCCAAAAATACATGATGGCCGAATGGTCCATAGGGGTTTCTAGGGTTATCTTTTAACCTAATTCATTTAACATAACAACAACTTCATTTGTATATAAAACATGAATTAAACTTCATTTAATCACCCAAAAATACATGATGGCCGAATGGTCCATAGGGGTTTCTAGGATTAACCTTTAACCTAATTCACCCTACACCTTAACTTCATCATGTGCATGTAAGAATAAGGTATAGAACATTAATAAAACACCAAAAATCCATGTTGGCCGAATGGTTTATGGAGGCTTTTAGGGTTAACTTTCAACCTAATCCATTTTACATCCTAACATCATCATATAGTTACAAAACATAACATAGAACTTCATCGAAACCTTAAAAACATGGCTTGGCCGAATGGATCTTGGAGGCTTTTAGGGTTAACTTTTGACCTAATCCATTTTAAGTCCTAACATCATCATATAGTTACAAAACATAGCATAGAACTTCATCGAAACCTTAAAAACATGGCTTGGCCGAATGGATCTTGGAGGCTTTTAGGGTTAACTTTTGACCTAATCCATTTTAAGTCCTAACATCATCATATAGTTACAAAACATAGCATAGAACTTCATCGAAACCTTAAAAACATGGCTTGGCCGAATGGATCTTGGAGGCTTTTAGGGTTAACTTTCAACCTAATCCATTTTACATCCTAACATCATCATATAGTTACAAAACATAACATAGAACTTCATTGGAACCTTAAAAACATGGCTTGGCCGAATGGACCTTGGTGGCTATTAGGGTTAGCTTTTGTCCTAATCCATCTTAAATCCTAACATCATCATATAGTTACAAAAACATGGCATAGAACTTCATTGAAACTTTAAAACATGGCTTGGCCGAATGGATCTTGGTGGCTATTAGGGTTAGCTTTTGTCCTAATCCCTTTTTCCATCTTAACATCATCATATACTTACTAAACATAGCATATAACTTCATTGATAAACCAAAAACATAGCTTGGCCGAATATAACATATAGATCTCTTTTACAACCATCAATCGAAGCTACTCGTATGCAGGTGAGGGATACTTACATCCTTCGCTTTGCTTTGAGTGGGAAGATGACCTAAGGAAACCAAACCTAGCCCTTGCTTCTTGCTTGGATGAGTTTCGGCCAAGGGATGAAAATGGAGAGGGAGAGCTCTAGGATTCGGTGAGGAAGAAGAAGAGAAGAGGGAGAAGTGGAGAAGTGGTTCTTCTCTTGTCCCTTCATTCCCTATTTATTCATTTGAAGAGTCCCTTGATCTCCCTTACACTTAACCATAATTTCCCCTATTCCTCCAATGATATAATTCTATTGGGCTTCTGGTTAGTGGGTGTATCTATAGGGCTTGGCTATCTCTAGAGGTTTGGGGTTCAATTCCTAGGCCTTGCATCCCTTTTTGGCTTATTTTCTTTTATTTTTGAAAAAGCCCACATAAAGTCCCTATAATCATACAAAATTTCTTATAAAATTTCTAGAGCTTGGGATGAAAAAGGGAGGAAAGGGAAATGGGGAATTCGGCCAAGGATGAGAAAGAAGGAGAATGAAGAAGGAAAGTGGGGTTTTACTTCCACTCTTCTCTTAATTCTCCTCTTTAATACCTAGGGAATGAACACCCATCATCCTTTCATGGGGGGGAATGAACCAACTCCTCATCTTCCCATCTATATTCTTTGTATATTCTTTATATATCTTATCATAAATTATCCTAGGGTCTAGTGATGTCAAGGCTACCTCCCTATTAGGAGGTTCATGGTTCAAATCCTACCTATAACCATCTTTTATTTTATTTTATTTTAAACCCTTTTATGGCCTTAAAACCTATATAATTACTTTGCCTAGTTTAGAATTTTGCGGGCGTTACAGAAATGCAGGAATGTATCATATTTCAATCATTTAATTAGGCATTTAACTAAATGATTCTCCACTAGTCACAAAGTGGTACAAGATCCATATTATACCGCATCTTGAGTTTGCTTTGGCTAATCGCCCAAGACTCATATAAATTAGGTAGGTAACTCGTACCAATTACATCTAATGTAACTCTTGTATATATTTATTAACAACATTATTTGTTCATAGTGCCCATCGAATGAGATATCCTTCTAAATTACTACTCATCTTGAGTTAGCTTTGGCTAATCGCCCATGATTTGTATAATGTAGGTAGATGTCTCGTATGAGCTATGCCTCTATCTTCAATCTAATTGAGAGAGCTTAGTTAAGTCAAACCCAAAGTTTAATAGGTGGACATCACAATTGTCCTATCGTACTTTACCGAGGTAAATCGAGTCACTTTGCTTTGGCAAATGCGCTACGATTGAACAAGGTAATAATAAGTATTAAACTTTGGTAGGCATATAATAAGTGACCTAATTGTGTGACAACTAACTACGCATGCATCTCATATAAGCATCACATACACAAGCATCACATGCAAGCATAATATATATCAACATATAACTTTAAACGTGACATGGTTATGGCCCGAATCTACGATCTTCTCAAGCCAATGAGAAGAGCGAATGGATAACCTAGGGATGACATCTTCTCCAAGTGCTTCCTTCAGTCATCCTGTGTTGTCGGTATCCTCCTTGTAACTTCAACCTTCAATGGACTTTCCACTCATCATTTTGTACATTACAAAATAGGAATACTCGAGTTCCATTCGAGTCTAAGTCTATTTTACAACCAGGAAAATAGAGATGAAGACACGACGCGTAGGTCGTATTATTAATTACAACATGCACTAACAACACACAAATACAATCACATTTGGTCCTAGGTCATAACCATCCACCATGCATCAAATCATTAATAATGATATAATTTCATAAAATCTATTATGAATATACACACGAATTTTAAGCCGCTTTGCCGATAAGCCACAATGCCACCTTGTCTATTAATACTTGACTAGGAATATTAAGAATAGTGTTCTCTACAACTTCTCATAATCAATTCTACCAATTGATATACTGTAGATTAGAACCTACTATTCAAGGGCGTTATTATATTTATTTTAGCTGGCACGTGCATAAAGTAAATATAATAAATAATCTTTGCCTTTTATTAATGAAATATGATACACATATTCCTTAATCAATCATCTCATGATTGACACTAAGGGCTGACACTAACATTTCCCGTACCAAGTAAGGAGAAGCAGAATAGTTCACAGTGCATGTGAGAGTTGGTTTTTTCTAGTTAGATTATGTATGCCCCGAGCAGTGTATATATTTCCCGAGCAGTTAGTCTGTTTCCCGAGTTGTTAGTGTATTTCCCGAGCAGTTTGTATGTTTCCCGAGTTATTAATGTATTTCCCGAGCAGTATGTGTTGGTGCAATCGGCCCAGGTCACGATTGACCAGACTCGAGTTTGACTCGAGCGATGTTTTGATGTTTGACATGAAGGTTTGACATTGATGTTTTGACAGTGACATCTAATAATGTTTTGGGGAGATTGTTGGTGCAATCGACTCGGGTCATGATTGACCGGACTCGAGTTTGACTCGAGGGGGATTTTGATGGTTGATTGGAGTTGACCATGTCATGGAAAGTCCAAGTCTTGAGTACTTGGCATGTAAAGTCCAAGCATGGGTCTTGGCAAGGAAAAGTCCAAGCATGGGTCTTGGCATGGAAAGTCCAACATGGGTTGGCAAGTAAAGTCCAAGGGTGTAGTCATGGCCACATAAGTCCAAGGATGTAGTCTTGGCGGTGAAAGTTCAAGTCATGAGTACTTGGCATTTGGAAAGTCCAAGGGGTTTGATATTGGCGGCGTAAAGTCCAAGGGTGAAGTCTTGACAGCATAAGTCCAATGGTTGGTGCCGTAAAGTCTAAGCGGAGTCTTGGCAGCGTAAGTCCAATGTGTCTTGGTAGTGTAGGCACCGTTAGCATGACATAGTCGATGGAAGCACCTGAAGGCTAGTGTATGGATGAACAAGTCATGGATGACTTGGAGGGATCCGATAGGCGCGAGGTTGACAGAGGTGGCTAGAAGGCTTAGGTCTAGGCTACGGGTGGTCTAGCAAGTATGGGGGCACCATACTTGGGTTAAACCTCATGTTTGAGGTTAAAACCTCATGTTTGAGGTGTATCAGTCGACTGTGTAGGAACGTCGGTGGCCAGCTAGAAGGGGGTGAATAGCCCTCAATCGTCGTATGAATGGAATTGCTTGTCTACAAATATAATTAGCGCAACAGAAACAAAACTAAACAAGCAATAACGATAAGCAAAAACAAAATCAATGCTAACACACGATATAACGTGGTTCACGGCCTCGCCGCTAATCCACGGTCTGATTCGTCTCCGGTGAATCACTCCGAAACCAATCTACTATTGGTCTCTCCCTTTAGCCCAAGCAAGGTGGAGGTAAACCTTTACACCAATGAGAACACTCCTTCTTTTACAATAGATATGAAAGAAAACTAGGAGAATAAGTTTAAGCTTTGTGGGGCACTTGGATGATCACTTAGAGCATAAGCATTAGCCATCCAAAAGCCCATACCCTCTCTTTTTATAGAGAGGGATGATTTCTTCCCGTTGGCCGCCATCAGTCGACTGCTACCCTTGGCAGTCGACTGCCACCATTACAATGGCCTCTGAACACGTCAGATCCCGACCGGTGTAGTCCAACGGAACCTCGACAATGATCGATGTATCCATCACCGATCGATGCCTCCGTGAGCCGATCGATCACACCACGGAGGTTCTGTGCCCGCGACTGCCTTCATTACTCAACTACCTTCCTTGGAAATCGACTGATGGTCTGACAGTCGATTGTCATTCCATGGCAGTCGACTGCTGGGCCAGAAACCCACCAGTCAAACCCATTCAACTTGGAGCAGTTGACTGCCATGACATGATAGTCGACTGATGCCGGGTAAACCTCAAACTTTACCTTCATTTGAGCGTCCGACGGTCGGGTAAACCTCAACCCTTGCGGTTGATCCTCCGACACTTATCCATTCGGCCAAGTTCACCTATTGAGCTACTTACATTTCACTCATTCTCTCATCTCACTTGAAGTCCCTCGCCGAAGCTCGCTTCGTTTGCGGCCACATCCCTCGGCAGCATCAAGTGCACGACTCTGCAATGCTCCTTCGTGTCTCTTGCCCTCGAAGTCTGCTTCCTTGGCTTTGCTTCAAGTCATTTCGTCCGGTGGTCCCTCGGATGCATCAAGCGCACGACTCTGTAATGCTCCTTCGCCGACTCAAGCGCGAGGTTGTGAGTTGATGAAACTTGCCAAAGCTCCATGTGTGAATTACTAAGTCCTACAAAACTCCAACGCACATATCAAATCCAATCATCCTAACTTAAACCCTTTGCCACACACATCAAAACCATATCACATGGGTTGATTGCCCTAACAATCTCTCCATTTTGATGTGTGGCAATCCGTTTAAGTTAGGTAAACAAATTACAATAAACATAAGCAAGGAAAGCATGTAAGTAAAAACATGAGTATAACAACTCCCCTTTAAACATGCAACTCCCCCTTAAGACATGCTAAATTTTCCCTTTTAGCATGATTAACTTAAACCTATCAATTCTCCCCCTTTGACACCATCAAAAACATTATCCAAATGTTATAATCCAAGGTATCAACTTTAAAAAGGAAAAAGAATACCAAAAACCAAACAAAACCTAATAAAATCAGGTTACTGTGCTCGTGCATAGTACATCAGTCGAGTGGTTCAGACTACCAGTCAACTGACACTCAAAGATCAGGATTTCTGATTTTTTGAACCAATTTCAGAAATGCACCAGAAATTCCAAAAATTTTGAAAAATCATGAAATTTTGAAAACACATTTCTTTTAAAGTCCTTTATTAGTGAAAAATGACTTTTCATAAAAATTACTTATATTTTCAATGATTTTCCAAAAATCCAAAAGCTTCAAAAACAACTAGTATTTTGATCATATTTGTATCAATTTTAACACCTAGTTTTGTTTTAGATTGTTTCAAAACATGAAGGCAAAGATTTTAAAGTAAGAAATGGTTTTGAAAACATATAAAATATCCAACCATGATCTTTGGGCAATATGTCTATGAATTAAACACAAGCCTTCCCCATGATTGGTCTATTATTGCTATTTTGATACTTAAAATGACCATCTAAATACCATAGGCATTAATGGACCATTTATATCATCCTAACATCTCACCCATGCTATGTTTTCAATCAATGTTAGCCTTATGGTGAATGTGAGATGTTCCTAAAGGTATTTATATACTTAACCTTCAAATTCATGCATTTCTACCCATGGTTAAGTATCACCCTAACATACCACATGATCATAAAGACATATATGCATTAATTTTTCATTATGATCATGAAATACATGTATCAATCAATTTGAAATCATGCATTAGGTATAAAATCATGATAATAAGTCAAGTATCAACCAAAGCATGATTTAAACTATTTATGGGTGCATTATCATCACCCAACACTATTTCAAAAATTAAGTCCACGCCATCCTAAGTCAACCAAATAACATGATATAAGTTAAGTCCACTATGGTTGACTAACCTAGGGTTTTCCTAACCCTTAAGGATGGATTTAGGAACCCAAAATAAGTTCTTTCCTATGGGGTTCACTAAATATTCCTTAGGGATCCATTTTCTAGCAATTGTCTTATTTTTGACTTGACCTCTAGCAATCAAACATTTATAGGCATTTTCATTAGTCTTTCTCTTATATCCTATGCCTTTCCTATTGAAGCTTGCCCTTTGGCTCCCTATGATCATGTTCAAGGTATTTGAGCCTATTGTGAATTTTTCTAGGGCTTTGGTCAAATGGTCTACCTTTTCCCTTAACATCTTATTTTCCTCAATGCATGCATCATTAACATCAAAAGACATATAGTTATCATGTGAGCATGCATCATCATTATTAACATTTAAACATGCTTGTTCTAATTTATTTTCTAAGGCCTTAATTTGATCTAGCATGCTCTTATTTTTCTTTTTGGCCCTAAATAAATCCCTAGTTAAGCTAGAAATCATGGAAACTATTTTCTTGGGAGTTAGATTGGTTACCATAGTTTCCATGTCTTCTTCTTCGGATGAAGAGGATGATGATGAGCCTCCCCCTTCACTAGAGCTTTCCTCACTTGTGCTTGATTTTTCTTGCTCGGAGGAGGAGGTGTCTAGATCATCAAATGTCATCAAGGCAAGGTTTTGACAAAAACATTTTCTTCCTTCGATGATGATGATGAGGAAAGATCATCCCAAGTCCTTGCCTTGAGTGCTTTGGCCTTCCCTTTTTCTTTGGCCTTCTTCTCTTCTTCCTTCTTCTTGCTCCCCTTCTTCTTTTCTTCTTTTCTCCTCCTTTCTTCTTTGCTCTTGTTCAAGAGGGGACAATCTTCTCTTATATGCCCCTCTTGTTGACAATTATAGCATATGATCTTCCTCTTGTGCCTTCTCCTATCATAAGATTTGTTAAATTTCTTAAGGCATGCCTTACCTTCCTTACCATATAAGCATCTTCATTGCTATTCATGGAGGATGAGGAGGATGCTTCATCGGAGGAGGAGGGAGTCTCTATCTTCTTCTTCCCTTTGTTGGCTACTAGTGCCACACCCCTAGATGGCTTGATGCTTGGTTCTTCACTAATTCCTTCAAGCCTTGTTTCGTGTAGCTCCATGGTTGAGAAGAACTCCTCTAAGGTGCTAACTTCTAGGTTCTTTGAGATGTAGAAGGAGTCCACCATTGAGCTCCATTTCGATGACCGGGGAAAAACATCTATAGCCTTCATTACCATATTCCGATTCGAAAGTTTTTCTCCTACACTTGTTAGTCCAATTAAAATTTCTTTAAACCTAGAATGTAAAGAATTTACCTTCTCTCCCTTTTCGAGTTTGATGTTACTTTATTGGGAGCGAAGGAGATCTCTTCTCGCAAGCTTGGCCTCGGAAGTGCCTTCATGGAGTTCCACCAACCTCTCCCACATTTCTTTGGCACTTGGACACTCCCCTATCCGATTCACTTCTTGTTGGGGGAGTACATTGCAGAGATTGTGCTTTGCCTTTGAGTTCGCCAAGTACTCCTCCCTTTGCCTTTTAGTCCATCTAGACTTCTCGATTGGCTTCCCTTCTTCATCCCTAGGTATCTCGAAACCATTTTCCATTATTAATAGAATTTCAAAGTCGGTTTTGAAGAATACCTCCATGTGTTTCTTCCACCACGCAAATTCTCCCTCAAACTTCGGTGGATGAATGTTAGAGCTGTCCATCCTTGATGTAGTGCTTGTTGCGGCGGTTAGTCCTTGACAAACTACCTTGGCTCTGATACCACTTGTAAGAACGTCGGTGGCCGGCTAGAGGGGGTGAATAGACCTCAATCGTCGTATGAACGGAATTGCTTGTCTACAAATATAATTAGCGCAACGGAAACAAAACTAAACAAGCAATAACGATAAGCAAAAACAAAATCAATGCTAACACACGATATAATGTGGTTCACGACCTCGTCGCTAATCCACAGTCCTATTCATCTCCGGTGAATCACTCCGAAACCAATCCACTATTGGTCTCTCCCTTTAGCCCAAGCAAGGTGGAGGTAAACCTTTACACCAATGAGAACACTTTTTCTTTTACAATAGATATGAAAGAAAACATGGAGAAGGAGTTTAAGCTTTGTGGGGCACTTAGATGATCACTTAGAGCATAAGCGTTAGCCATCCAAAAGACCACACCCTCTCTTTTTATAGAGAGGGATAATTTCTTCCCGTTGGCCGCCATCAGTCGACTGCTGCCCTTGGTAGTCAACTGCCGCTATTACAACGACCTCTGAACACGTCAGATCCCGACCGTTGTAGTCCAACGAAACCCTTGGTAGTTGACTAATGCTTCCGTAGTTGATTGATCAGTTGGCTATGGAAGGTTCTGTGCCCGCGACTGCCTTCATCAGTTGACTGCCATCCTTGGTAGTCGACTGATGGTCTGACGGTCGACTGCCATTCCATGGCAATTTACTACTGGGCCAGAAACCCACCAGTCGAACCCATTCGACTTGGAGCAGTCGACTGCCATGACATGGTAGTCGACTGATACTGAGAAAACCTCAAACTTTACCTCCATTTGAGCGTCCGGTGGTCAGATAAACCTCAACCCTTGCGGTCGAGCCTCCGACACTTAGCCATTCGACCAAGTTCACCTAATGAGCTACTTACATTTCACTCATTCTCTCATCTCACTTGAAGTCCCTCGCCGAAGCTCTCTTCGTTCGCGGCCACGTCCCTCGACAACATCAAGCGCACGACTCTGCAATGCTCCTTTGTGTCTCTTGCCCTCGAAGTCTGCTTCCTTGGCTTCGCTTCAAGTCATCTCGTCCGACGGTCCCTCAGATGCATCAAGCGCACGACTCTACAATGCTCCTTCACTGACTCAAGCACGAGGTTGTGAGTTGATGAAACTTGCCAAAGCTCCATGTGCGAATTACTAAGTCCTGCAAGACTCCAACGCACATATCAAATCCAATCAACCTAACTTAAATCCTTTGCCACACACATCAAAACCATATCACATGGGTTGATTGCCCAAACAGACTCGTGTGAGTCAACTAGGGTTTGACTGCGGGGAATGCCCTAGCAGTCGACTTCCAAAGGTGGGCAGTCAACTGATGGACCGAGCAATCGACTAATCTTGTGATCAGTTGACTGGTGCTCGGTATTTCGAGCATAGAATGGAGTCGGACTTGATTGCTAGGCTTAGCAGTCGAGTGAAGGCTCGATCAGTCGACTGATGGACATGATTTGTTGACCGATGTCCTATCCGTTGGATTTTTTTCAGCATGGATTGCACTGTTGTCTCACACCAATAGTGTCATCAGTCGACTGATGGTCCCGATCAGTCGACTGATAGGCGAAATCCAGCCCAGGCAGTAGCTATAAAGGAAGCTCGTGGAGGAAGATTTTGCAACTGGTTCTTGAGGAGTTTTGGGGCGATTTGTTGCTGCAAATCAGGGTCTCCAAGTGCATTTCAAGCAACCATCAAGCAAACAATCAAAAGAGCAATTGTAAAGTGTTGTTTTCTTTACTTGTTGTGTATTTCATTTGTATCTTGCTTGTATTTATTTCTTACTATTATAAGAGCTATTGTACGAGATTTCTCCACCTTCGGATTGTTCCGAGAAAGAGTTTATTATTTTAGTGGTGTTTGTGGCATCGCTAGAGCTCTTTAGAGCTCGATCTGTGGAGTAGGAACCATTCGGTTCCGAACCACGTTATATTCTTGTGTAGTGTTTGTGATTGTGTATCGTGTTATAGTTTTTATTATTATTCTGCTATGCACTAACACAATTTGTAGACGCAATCGCGAATGAATTCCATCGACACATCCACGATGCTATTCACCCCCTCTAGCGGTCACCGAATCCTCAACAATTGGTATCAGAGCCCGGGGCTCTTCTATGGACTAACCACCAGGAGCAAACCGCTAGAGGAAGAAGATGGAGTTTCAAGAAACCCTTGGATGGGATATCAACACACCGGTCCCTTATACTTTCTATGGATGAGAGAGCTTCAACCAATGGAAGGCAAGAATTGAAGACTTCTTGATGATGAGGGATTTTGAGGAGTGGTCCATCTTAATGGAAGGATTTGAATATCCAAGAGGACCAAAGGGAGGCTTCCTCAAGAAAAAGAGATGGACTGAGGAGCAACTCGATAAAAATAAGAAGGCAGTAAAATTTATTTTTGATCTAATTCCTAATGATATCATGTGTAGCCTAGGTGATTGCATGGATGCCAAGGAGCTTTGGAGGGAATTGGCAAGATTCCATGAAGGCCCATCACCGGTTCAAGAAGAAGAGACCGAAGAAGAAGCTTCATCGTCCTCACAAGAAAGTGAGGAGTTGGAAGTTGAGAAGGAGTCAACTTTCGGATCGGAGAAAGAAGAAGAAGAAAAGGTGGAAGAAGCCTCCATCTAGGATTGAGGGGGAGAAGATTAGGGCGTCCTCAATACCGGAGCAACAAGAAGAACCATCTACATCCGGTCGAGAGGAGGAGCAAGCTCAAGAGACCCTCACCACCACCCTAGGTGACTCAAACACTTCAATTTCAAATAAAAATCATATTATGTGTTTTGAGTATAGGGAGTTTGGGCACTATAAGAGCAAGTGCCCAAAGAAGGTCAAAAAGCCTCAACCGGCACTAAAGGTCAAGGATGTTGGTCCCCCAACAATCAAAAGCAAGGAGCAAGTGATTTGCTTCAAATGTCGACTACCGGATCATTACTGGAGTCAATGCTCAAAGGGAGAGAAAAATGCCAAAAAGGGAGCATCACATGTAGGGGGAGCTAAGGCTAACCCTAAGGAACATTTTAGTAATGCTCCTTCTAATTTAAATGTCAAAAAGCATGCTAGAAATTTTAATTCTCTTGCAATTTATCATGAAAAGCATGCTAGAAATAACAAATATTTTTTTCTAGGAGCTAAGAGTGTTCATTTTAATAATAAGGAGAAATTTGGGACTAATGTCCCTAGAAAAACCTTACCTAGGGAATCTATTAGAAAAATTGAAGACCACCTAGGTTTTAATCCCAAATGGACTAGGCATATGCCTAGAAAGAACAATGCCCAAAGATTAAATCAAGATTCAAAAATTGGGCAATTAGAAAAGGAAAATCAAGCCTTGAGAAACTTGAAAAGACCCTTGCAAAAATGACAAAAATGCAAAGGTCAAATAGTCACACTCTAGGGTCTAGAAGTCAAAGTCAAAACCTAGGGCATAGGAGACAAGAGTCAACCAAGGGCAAGAAAGGTTTGAGTCACAAACCTAAGCCTAAGATGACTTATCATAGTGTTCCATTTGATTATGGAAGACAAACTAGGTCTAGGAAAGCCAAGGTCAATAGGGAAGTCATCCCTAAGGTTGACCAAGGTAGGTGCCTAGTGGCTAGGGTTTCGAAGAAACCAAGGGTGGCCACTAAGAAGGTTACAAGGGGAGTCACCCCTAGAGTTAACCATGGCAAGACCCCAATGACCAAGGCTAACAAGCCTAGAAGGGTCATTAGGAGGGTATCTAGAGAGGTTATCCCTAAGGAATACCTAGTAAACCCAAGGAGCTCAACTAGGTTTTGAGTTCCTAAGAGCGTGATCGATTCATGCTAAATGAGTTTAGGTGTGCCAACTTTAAATGGATGAGTAGTTAACCTAACCATGATAAAGGTGGCACGTTAGGTCATTTTCAAGGTTATGGATACCTTGGAAATAGAATTGAATCATGATCCTAAAATATTTTAGGATGTGCCAATATGCTCTTGGAATTATGAAAAATCAATCAAATTGGCACGATTTAGGTTTAGAGGTATTAGTGTGTCATTTTGGGTTTTTGGCACACTTTGGGAATAAGTAATAATATGGCAAAATGAGATTAATTATAACAAATGACGACTAATGTTAAAATTTAGGTATTATTATACCTATATATGATATTTGCCATGCCTTGTTTGCCATATACCATGTCATGACATCATATCTATTTTTAATTATATAATATGTCATGATCATGTTTAGAATTAAGGTTTAATGTCATGTGTTTGTAGATTATATCATATGTCATGACATCATGATTATTGGCCATGCTTAATTATGTTATCATTTATGCCGTTATCATTTATGCCATGATCATTCATGCATTTAATTTTATTAAAATTGATTTAAAGACAATGACATGACTTGAAATCCCATCTATAAGGGAATCAAGTAGTGTTGTCTTAAAAAATGCATGAGACTTTAGTTTAAGATAAACCAAAACCCACATCTCACATCTAGCTTGACATGTATGTGTAAATATACACTCTAGATACATGTGAGATGCTAGGATATGAGTTAAATTCAAGGTGCATAGCTTTTGCATCTAGATGAACTAAAACTCATCTTATCTTAATTGTGGATCATTGGGAAAGCTAGTGTACAAGTCATGTATATTAAGCCCAAGGAATATAATCCAATATAGGTTTTCAAAATCATTTTAAAATACTTTTAGAAAACCTTGGTGAAGTCTATCTTTTGATAGCAATCACCATTGATGAAGTTGATACAAAGTGAGCTAAAACATTGAAGTTTTTCTTCACTTTTGAACTTTGTATCAATTTCAATATTTTATGGGTAAAATATTTTTCTAACATTTTTCACCAATTGTATTGGTCATAAGTAATATACATATGAATTTTCACGATTTTTCAATATGCATAGAATTACCTACACTTTTCCGAATTTCATTTCTGATAACTAAAATTCTAATTTTTCAGTTATCAGTCGACTGCCCTTGGTGGCAGTCGATTGATTGGCATGACAGTCGACTGATCTCTGATAGAGTCGACTGTCAGGCTGATTTTGAGAAAAATAAGGTTGTTTAGCCCATTTTTCAGCTACGGTAAAATTCCCTAACCACTCCTAACCCTAGGATATGCTTTAGGAAGCATTATAAAGGGTGAAAATCCATTGGATATGGATTAGGAGAGTTGTTAGGGTGATGTATCAAATTTAAGGGGTTGGAAAGTTCAATGTTGAACTTTGAACCTTATTTTTGATGGTTTAGAGTTCCTATTGACTTAGGGACTTCCCAAGGATATTGTTGGTGCAATGGTCAAGAGGGAGCAAGTCTTTAGGGGGAGGTATCCATCATGGGATGATGAATGTTATTTTTCCTCATGAGAGGGAGAAATGGGATTTTTAGATACCCAATTTGGAAATTGGGAGAGTGTGTAGGATTACCTCTCTTAAGTGATATGAGACTTATCACTAGGAAGATTGTAGGCATCCTAGGTATTTTTGGACCAAGGGGGAGATTGTAAGATCTCATTGGATATGAGACATTTATCTCCTTGGAGAAAACTTTTTTGATGTTTGTCAAAAAGAAGGAGAATATTTGGAGAGAATGTTTGGGAGAATTATTGGAAGAATTATGGAATTGCCAATTTGGGATAATTAGTAAGAAGATTTGAGTTAGTGTTCTAACTCAAAGGTATGTGGATTTGTCAAACATAAAAAATGGGGAGATTGTTGGTGCAATCGGCCCAGGTCACGATTGACCGGACTCGAGTTTGACTCGAGCGATGTTTTAATGTTTGACATGAAGGTTTGACATTGATGTTTTAACATTGACGTCTGATAATGTTTTGGAGAGATTGTTGGTGCAATCGACCCGGGTCATGATTGACCGGACTCGAGTTTGACTCGAGGGGGATTTTGATGGTTGACTGGAGTTGACCATGTCATGGAAAGTCCAAGTCTTGAGTACTTGGCATGTAAAGTCCAAGCATGGGTCTTGGCAAGGAAAAGTCCAAGCATGGGTCTTGGCATGGAAAGTCCAACATGGGTTGGCAAGTAAAGTCCAAGGGTGTAGTCTTGGCCACATAAGTTCAAGGGTGTAATCTTGGCGGTGAAAGTCCAAGTCATGAGTACTTGACATTTGGAAAGTCCAAGGGGTTTGATATTGGTGGCATAAAGTCCAAGGGTGAAGTCTTGACAGCATAAGTCCAATGGTTGGCAGCGTAAAGTCCAAGCGGAGTCTTGGCAGCGTAAATCCAATGTGCCTTGGCAGTGTAGACACCGTTAGCATGACATATCCGATGGAAGCACCTGAAGGCTAGCATATGGATGAACAAGTCATGGATGACATGGAGGGATCCGATAAGCACGAGGCTAACGGAGGTGGCTAGAAGGCTTAGGTCTAGGCTACGGGTGGTCTAGCAAGTAGGGGGGCACCATACTTGAGTTAAACCTCATGTTTGAGGTTATCAGCCGACTGGTATCATGTGGCAGTCGACTGGTGTGAGTCAACTAGAGTTTAACTGTGGGGAGTGCCCTTGCAGTCGACTTCCAGAGGTGGGCAGTCGACTGATGGATGGAGCAGTCGACTAATCTTGTGATCAGTCGACTAGTGCTCGGTATTTCGGGCATAGAATGGAGTCAGACTCGACTGCTGGGGTTAGCAATTGAGTGAAGGCTCGATCAGTCGACTGATGGACATGATCAGTCAACTGATGTCCTATCCATTAGATTTTTCCAGCGTGGATTGCACCATTGTCTCATAGCAATAGTGTCTTCAGTCGACTGATGGTCCTGATCAGTCGGCTGATAGGCGAAATCTAGCCCAGGCAGCAACTATAAAGGAAGCTCATGGAGGAAGATTTTGCAACCGGTTCTTGAGGAGTTTTTGGGCAATTTGTTGCTGCAAATCTGAGTCTCCAAGTGCATTTTAATCAACCATCAAGCAAGCAATCAAAATAGCAATTGTAAAGTGTTTTTTTCTTTACTTGTTGTGTATTTCATTTGTATCTTGCTTGTATTTATTTCTTACTATTGTAAGAGCTATTGTATGACGTTTCTCCACCTCCGGATTGTTCCGAGAAGGATTTTATTGTTTTAGTGGTGTTTGTGGCATCGCTAGAGCTCTTTAGAGCTCGATCCATGGAGTAGGAACCATTTGGTTCCGAACCATGTTATATTCTTGTGTAGTGTTTGTGATTGTGTATCGTGTTATAGTTTTTATTATTATTCCGCTACGCACTAACACAATTTGTAGATGCAATCGCGAACGAATTCCATTGATGCATCCACGACGCTATTCACCCCCCTCTAGCGGTCACAGAATCCTCAACAGTATGTCTATTTCCCGAGTGATGTATGATATTCCGGGGTTCTTTCTGGAGAAGGTGAAAAAGGGTGATGGGGGTATTTTCGAGTGTAGGAGGTGATGGGGAATGTGTTGAAGAAGTGTTATTAATATTTTTTTGTTGTTTATATGTTTGATTAATAATTGGCAGGATGATAGGAAGCATACGGGATACGTGGCGAATGTGAAAGGAACTATTTTGAAAAGGAGTGGGAGAAGCGGTTACATCTTGATAGGCTGGCAGGGGAATTAAAGTAAATCCACTTCAACAAGAGGCAGGATGAATCTCCTTTAAAAGGGGCAGAGGTGGAAGGATAAAGGGGTTGGTTTTTCTCTTCGCTATTCGGTACTGTGAAGATCTTTTTCTGAATTCTTCTTTCCACATTTTACTTTCTTCATTCTCCTACCGTGTCTAACTTGAGCGTCAAAGGGGCCGTGATGAAGAGCTGACCCACCCTTGACATTCTTCTCTAAAGTGACAGATCTAGCTTGCAGTTCAAGGATCCAAGACGATTAGAAGAGGAGCTTAAGGATAGAGAAGAGGATCTAAGCAGGCCGAAGAAGAGGACAACATCAAATTGACATCTTCTGTGGGAATTTGAACAAAAAGTTATGATGGTGAATACCCGAAGGACAATGAAGGAGCCGATGGAGGAGAAGAAATTTGTATCCAGTACTTCTAAGGGGGGGGGTACTAGTAGAAGGCATCGAGAGCCCATGTGTAAGGAGGATCTCATGCAAGTAGTAGCTGCTATGATGGATCAGATGTCTCAGAGAGCTACGACTAAAGAGGTGAAAGAAGATGATACATCTGGGGATGATTCTGAAGAGGAGGTAATTAGAGTCTCTTGCCCTAGAAAGGATTCTTCACAAATTTGTAAACAATCGAAGGGAAAGAAAAAGTGTGTAGCTCCTTTGGGGGAAGAAAGGTTTGATGCTGATGTTCCTTTCATGGGTACTATGTTAAAGGTGTAGGATCGAAATACTCCAAGAGAGGGGGTGAATCTCGAAGGTTACAATTTTCTTTTAAATTTTAAAGCTTATTTTATATTTTAAAAATGTTAAAGAGTTTGCAGTGGAAACAAAATGAAATAGAGATAAGTTTCTTTTACTTGGTTCACAACCCTAATTAGGTTGCTACTCCAAGGCCAATAGCTCTTCCGAGAGCTACCTCGATAGGCAATCACTATATGCCCTCTGATTTGAGAACTCTCGACTTCGGAGTTCTCTTTTTACAAAAATATGAGATGGGTAACACTCTACCCTCTCTTTGAAGTTAAGTACATACAAGCAAAAGTAAATACAAGAAATTAAGAGCTACTTTATACTGACACTTACGGAAGTTTTGAAGTAGGCATAGAGTGTCAGAAAAGCATCTTTGTGAGGAAGCGAAGCTCTTGTGGACGAGTATGAATAGAGGAAACACTTCGATGAAGTAGAAATATTGTTCTCAGAGCTGGTCGAGCATTTGTTTTATAAACCTTTTCCAGTCAACTCCACATCATCCCGTCAATATGAAACTTCTGGTATTCCAGTTGATTGAATATGCTCTAGTTGACTCCAGGTCACTCGGCTCCGTATCGGGAAGTTTGCCTCTTTAGTCGACTGAAACTCTTTCCATCTCTACTGCAAGATCTTCGATCGATCACCAGCTAATCCTACCAACTAGGTATCTACTTGACTAATCCATACCTAGTCGGCTGGACTTCAGTCGACTAGAATACATTCAATCGACTAATCCCTACAAAATGAGATTAGCACAAATAGATAATAACAAATATGATAGCAGTAGTAATACTACTCGATCTTGACTTTTAAGTCCCACACAGACTCTCCGTCGAATTGATGCCTAGCTTTGTCCCCCAATAAAGGACTCGACCTCACCTCTCTACTCGAGGCTTAACTGTCGGCTACTTGCCAGACTTACCATTCTTGACATCCGATCTGACCCGCCAGGGTTTCCACCAGCTATTCGGTCTACTTGACCCAGTTGGACTTTTTGTCAATTGTCCAGTCTCCTGACCTAACCGGTCTTTATGCCAAATGTTCGGTCTATTGGATCGAGCGGATCGCTAGAGGGGGGGTGAATAGCGATAAAAAACTTTCATTTGTTTTCGTTCGTTAAAACACGAGTAGACATAGCGGAAGATAAATTCAAAATAAATGAGACAATAGAATTTTTACTTGGTTCGTAGCCTTCGGCTACTACTCCAAGGCCCTAGTGTTCCTTGACCACGCACGGAGGGCAAATCATTAAGAACTCCTCCTCGTTAGAGGTAGGAGTTAATCGGATACAAAAACCACGACAAGGATTGAGAAGATAGAGGGACACTCCCCCTCTTCTCGTTACGATAAAAGCACGATAGAAATAACTTAAATATAGATTGAAACCAAAAAGGAACTTTTATCGATGACTCGTAGATGAAAAAGATGAAGATCTAGTCGTCGTGTCTGCAGCGCTTCATCGTAGGGATGTCGGAGACTCGTAGCGTATCAGAAGCACTTGGAGGCTTTTAGAATTGATGAAAAACCCTAGGAGAAGCTCTCCTTTTATGGCCTTTGAGCCCCTCCTCGAGGGGATCTTTAGACAATCACATTTGGGCACCAAGATCCTTAGAATGAGGTGATAAGGCTTGACTCCTCGAAGCTGATCCTTGACCATCAGTCGACTGATGGCAGCTCCAGTCGAGTCGCAACACTCAGCAGTCGACCGATGCTAGCTGAAATCACAAGTTAGCTTAACAAAAACATAATTTTGACGACCGTCGACCGTCCGATCTCGACCTAGACCATCCATGGGATGTCTTTGGTCGGATCTACACTTAAGACCATCCCCGTAAGGAGGATACGACCTCACTTATGCTCACACACAAGAGCTTACCTCGATACTTACTTTGTAGCTCTTGCTTTTGGCCTTCCACTCGATTCCTTCGGCTCCCTCCGAAGTCACTCGAGTGTCGCCCGACCATCACGACTTCCTCCGGGTGTCACTAGCCTTCAGCTTCAGCTTTAGCACTTTTCTGCACACTCGATTTAGCTCGTGAGATAACGATATGAGCTTAACTTTGTATCATTTTCTATAATCAAAACTCAGGTTTGACTTAGGTGCCCACTACACCAACAATCTTTCCTTTTTTGATCTATGGCAAATCCACATATAAAGTTAAGGAAATAATATGAAGAATAATAGTATGCATGAAGAATAATAATATGCATGAAGAATCAATGATTAAGTAGGAGTAATAGAGACTTTCTTCCAAGTACTCCCCCTTGAGGAAACCTCCCCCTTGATCGAGGGTGAGTCTTGAAAGAAGATCTTAAGCCTCTCCCTTGATGTTTGCTATTTAGGAAGAGTTTAAGTAATTAACAATTACTTAAAGTTGGCCTTAGTAAGAAAATTTAAACTTGGCCCCTTCTCCCCCTTTCTTAAGTAAACATTAACGTTTAGCCATGGTATTAAAAATAAGTTTAAGTTAAGAGTTCTCTTAACTTGGCCTTTATTTCCCTTTAACTAAACAAGTTAAGTTGCAAAAATTAAAGTTAAGTAAACATTTACTTAACTTTTGGCCATGAAGCACTAAGTTAAGTTATCAAAAATTGATCCCTTAACTTTGGCCTTTTTCTCCCCCTTTTGCCATATATCGAAAAGAGTGGGGGTTTTTGAAAAAGAAGAAAATATAAGTATTAAGTTTAAGTTTCAAGTCCAAGCATGTTTCGTATTATTTTGAAAATAATATACTGAAAATAAACTCATCTATAGAATGTTCAACTTTTGTTTGACTTGATTGATATGAGGGATCAACAAGTCCTGGTCAGAGTTAGTTAATATATATGATTATACTGTTAGTAATATATGAGAGATGTCCTAAGGCAATCGTCTTATGTATGAACCATTTATATGATAAATGAAGATTCACTATTTGAGTATACATGGTTTCATGTATTTGATTGGATCTTAAACTCATTTATTGAATGTCCGCGATACGACTCACAGCATGAGAGAATTTGTGATTGGATCACAACTAGTGAGTATCTCTACATGTGTAATTGTGATGTATCAGAATTAACCCTAGTCTATGAATTGATGGATTTGGACACCATCAATTCTGTCGAGACTAGCACGAGGTATACTCCTTGGTGTATCCAAGCAGCTGATTCTCACTGGCTGGAGACATTGTGATGTCTGGAGTTAATCGTGGATGCTAGTTATGATAACTAGTTCATTGGAATGACCAACCGTAAGACTTTATATGGTTCTCTGCATATATAGATATGTCAATGAAGTTCTTACTGTAGCTTAAGTGCGATGTTCCTTTGACTTACGGTATTCAAGTCATCTTGATCATAAAGACTTATGCTTTGACATCTTAAGCAAGCATCTCTGAGGAGATGTGGACCCGGGATGATTGGGTATAAGTCGAAGTGATCGAAAGTGTTTGAATTGCCTATAAAGGATTCACCACTCCTTGTGAGGAGATGTATACCCATGGCCTCTCGTCGGATTGTTACTAAAGTCTTTGGCCAAAGTATTACATGTTTAGAGTAAGGTACTCTTCGATACATGTGTAGTAATTGGAATCCGTAGGACGAGGAAATGATACTTGGGCTAGGTGTGACGTAGTCAGCCTAGTGGGGACTGACACAATAGACCATGTCCTGAACCAAGTGGGTATAAGATGAGTGAAGGGAATGGGGCACGATTCATTCGAGCTGCTGAAGGGTTTCAGAAATAGTTCTGGATCAATCGTTGATCTTTTCGGTTAATTGGGGATCATGATGTACTACTAGGTGCCACTCATGATAGTTCTATAATTAATGGTTAATTATAGACGGCCAACATAAACCGAGAACCTATTTGGTCACACGCACAATGAGCGTAATCCGAAGGATTTAAAATGAGCTTGAGAATGAGATTCTCAGACCAAGAGAAACAGAGTTTGGTTGGACCAAACAAGAAGCAAGCATGAAATCATTTCAGTCGCAATGGAAGCGTGGATAGGCCGTGTCTTATGAAAACATAATGGATGAACCAAAATGGTTTGGTTCTAATCCAATGGAGGAGAATAAACCAAAGGGTTTGGTTTATTTTAAACGAATGAACCAAAGTTGGTTCGGTTCGTTTTAACTTAAAATAAACCATCATGGTTTGGTTTATTTTAACTTATATTAATGGAGCGGGTTAATGAGCCTTATGGTTATTATCCAATAACCATTAAGAGAATTAGTTCTCTATAAAAGAGGGCTTAAGGGTTTGTTAATCCCTAATAAAAAAGCCCTAACCTAGTTTTGGCCGCCCACCTCTCCCTCCTCTCTATCTAGTCGGCGCCAATCTTGTTGCCGCCGCCCACCTCCTCCAACCGGCGACCAGCTGCTGCCGTCTTCTCCACTTACCGGCATCGAGCTGCTGTCGGAGGAGCTCCGGTGATCATCCTTGGCTCCGGCGACAAGGTGAGCACATTGCTTTCCTTATTTGGCTGGCGCAAGGTCTCCACCAAAGCTGTCAAGTTTTCTGGACATCTTGTTTCCTTCCTGTCTGAGCATCGTTTGGACGACGTTTGGAGCTCCGACAGTGCTTTACTTACCGGGGAATCGATCTCTGGTAATCCTCATAGGTGGAGGATGAAGGATTCGTCAAACGGTTGACAAATACCTCTCAGGAGAAGCGAGTTTTTGAGGACTCATTTTGGATCCGAATTTGGATTCGGATCGTGATCTTCTCTCGATCACATCGTCTTCAACACGAGGCTAGTAACCAGTACGAAGACGAAGCTCATGACTTGGTGATGTCATTCCAAAGATACTCGGCGTGGATACGGATAGATACGATTCTAGCAAGGATCGTTCCGGTTGATGCCTTTTCCGCTACACGTGATACGTAAGGTATACGTAGTTAAATTTCCTTTTATTGCAAAATTTAAATTTACGGTTATGTCTACACATATTATACTATGCATGCGTGTGATGTGTGTATTGTAATAAATTAGATTTATTATTTTATTCCTTCCGCTGTGCACATGTTTACGAAACATGTTCGAACACACACTCGCCGCGGTGCCCATAACCCAACAGTGGTATCAGAGCCCAGGTTGTGTTTCGACATAATCGTAAAATTATTTTGTGATAGTCATAATGATATTTCAGGAAATTTTCTACTTTTGGAAAGTTAGAAGTATTTATGGAAATTTTTTAATTTTGGAAAGTCTAGAAGTATTTATGGAAATCTTCCACTTTTGGAAAGTTGGAAGTATTTATGGAAATTGATATTTTCCATAAATAAAATATTTGATTAGATTTTGGAAATTTGTTTCCTAATTTAATCATGATTTGATTTGGGAAATCAAATCTTAAAATATTTTATTTCCATAAGTAGTTTTGATGATTTAGAAAATTGGTTTCCTAAATTGACTTTCCTTAATCAACTATTTCCACAAATAAAATATGTGATTAGATTTGGAAATTTGTTTCCTATTTTAATCATGATTTGATTTGGAGAATCAAATCTTAAACATATTTTATTTCCATAAATAGTTATGGAATATAAGGAAATATTGTACATGACATAATTGTATGTCATGTAATTGCATTAGATGCATATAATTATGTCATGCGTGTCGTGACATGTAAATGTATGTCATGTATGTCATGCCATATAGATAATAGTTATTTGCATGCAAAGAGGATGAGACATAAAAACCCTAACTCAATATTAAAGCCTACACCTTCCATTAATATGGTTAGAACCAGAGTTTCATTTCTTGTTCGGGTTGTTGGACTCTCTCCAAGCCCGGCTCGAACCCGAACATGTTCAAACCATGGAATAGTTTAATACTAATATGGTAAGAGTCAGAGGTCAATCATTAGCTTTGGTTGTTGGACTCTCTCCAAGCTGGGCTAATTGGTTGAATGCGCTCTAACCATATTAAAACTATTTCTCGATTAATGGGTTGGCTTTAACTTGGAGCATCGGCTTGTTGGACTCTCTCCAAGGTCGATGTTAAGGGAGGTGAAGTTGGGTGCTATGCATATGATGCATACTTGTTAATGTGTTAACAACCTGATGTATGTGTGAACATTCAATTAGTTGATAGCACATTGTGATAGTTTCATATATGTGATATGCAATCGGTATAGTTGATACCTACCATCGTAGTTATGAATGACTTGTTGGACTCTCTCCAAGGTTGTTCATATCTATGATGGATATCAACCCATTCAGAGATGGACCTACGATCTCCCGAAGTGAATTTGGGATTTTTGAAATTCGAAAAATGAATGGGATTTATAAATGTATATTGATGCATTTTAAAATCATTTTCTCATATATGCTCATTTTGTATTTCTAGGTCAATCGATTGATCATGACATCTTTGAATTTGCGCACTATTTTGGATTCAAACAAATTGACTGGGCCTAACTTCCTGAACTGGCTTAGAAACCTGAGAATTGTTCTCAAGGAGGAAAAGCTAGCATATGTCCTTGAAGAGCCTCTTCCCAACCGTCCTAAGGACGATGCAACTCCAGACCAAATGTTGGTCTATCAGAAGCATGTGGCAGATTCTTAGCTGGCGAGTTGCATCATGCTAGCGGCGATGGTACCTGAGCTGCAAAAGCAGCATGAGCATATGGATGCTAATACCATGGTCTTCCATCTTCATGAGTTGTTTGATGAGATATGGTAGATGGATGTGAAAACAACTTTCCTTAATGGAAACCTGCTCGAGGACGTGTATATGATACAGCCTGAGGGTTTCACATCGGTTGATAAAACTAAGGTATGCAAATTGCGACGGTCCATATATGGATTGAAGCAAACATCCAGGAGCAGGAATATCCATTTTGATGAGACAATCAAAAAGTTTGATTTCTCAGAAAATCCAGACGAACCTTGTGTGTACAAGAAGGTTAGTGGGAGTGTAGTCGTGTTCCTAGTATTATATGTCGATGACATATTACTTATAGGAAACGATGTTTCAATCTTACAGTTAGTTAAGGTTTGGTTATCCAAGACATTCTCCATGAAAGACCTGGGAGAAGCAACCTACATCCTCGGGATTAAGATCTATAGAGATAGATCGAAATGGTTGCTTGGTCTTTCGCAGTCTACATATATAGACCGAGTACTAAAGAGGTTTAGCATGTCGGAATCCAAGAAAGGTTTCCTACCCATCAGGCATGGGGTACACCTTTCGAAGTCTATGTGTCCGCGCACAGAAGACAAGAGGATTTGCATGAGTAAGATTCCCTATGCATCCGCAATAGGATCTATCATGTATGCTATGTTATGTACGAGGCCCGATGTATCGTATGCTCTGAGTATCATGAGCAGATACCAGTCTGATCCAGGAATGGATCATTGGGTGGATGTTAAGACGATCCTTAAGTACTTGAGAAGAACTAAGGATGTGTTCCTAATATATGGAGAAGGGGACATGGTGATACGCGGGTATACGGATGCCAGCTTCCAGACAGACAAGGATGATTCTAGGTCTCAGTCTGGATACGTGTTCACCTTGAATGGGGGCGCAGTGAGTTGGAAAAGTTCCAAACAAGACACTGTAACGGATTCTACCACTGAGGCAGAATACATTGCAGCTTCGGAAGCAGCAAAGGAAGAGGTTTGGATCAAGAAGTTCATTTATGAACTTGGTGTGATTCCAGCCATTGTTGAAGCAATACCGATCTACTACGACAACAATGGAGCAATTGCACAGGTGAAAAGAGCCAAGGTCTCATCAACGATCCAAACATGTGCTTCGCCGCTATCATCTTATCTGAGAGATCATCAGTAGGAAAGAAATACAAATCGAGAAAATTCCCACTGAAAGGAACTTAGCAGATCCTTTGACTAAGGCATTACCTCAAAGTAAGTTTGAGGGTCATGTTACAGCTTATGGTATTGGATACCGTAGCGATTGACATTAGGCCAAGTGGGAGTCTGTTAGTAATATATGAGAGATGTCCTAAGGCAATCGCCTTATGTATGAACCATTTATATGATAAATGAAGATTCACTATTTGAGTATACAAGGTTTCATGTATTTGATTGGATCTTAAACTCATTTACTGAATGTCCGCGATACGACTCACAGCATGAGAGAATTTGTGATTGGATCACAACTAGTGAGTATCTCAACATGTGTAATTGTGATGTATCGAAATTATCCCTAGTCGATAAATTGATGGATTTGGACACCATCAATTCTGTCGAGACTAGCATGAGGTATACTCCTTGGTGTATCCAAGCAGCTGATTCTCACTGGCTAGATACATTGTGATGTCCGGAGTTAATCGTGGATGCTAGTTATGGTAACTAGTTCATTGGAGTGACCAACCGTAAGACTTCATATGGTTCTCTGCATATATAGATATGTCAATGAAGTTCTTACTGTAGCTTAAGTGCGATGTTCCTTTGACTTGTGGTATTCAAGTCATCTTGATCATAAAGACTTATGCTTTGACATCTTAAGCAAGCATCTCTGAGGAGATGTGGACCCGGGATGATTGGGTATAAGTCGAAGAGATCGAAGGTGTTTGAATAGCCTATAAAGGATTCACCACTCCTTGTGAGGAGATGTATACCCATGGCCTCTCGTCGGATTGTTACTAAAGTCTTTGGCCAAAGCATTACATGTTTAGAGTAAGGTACTCTTCGATACATGTGTAGTAACTGGAATCCATAGGACGAGGAAATGATACTTGGGCTAGGTGTGACGTAGTCAGCCTAGTGGGGACTGACACAATAGACCATGTCCTGAACCAAGTGGGTATAAGATGAGTGAAGGGAATGGGGCACGATTCATTCGAGCCAAGGGTTTGAAAATAGTTATCGATCAACCGCTGTTGATCTTTTCGGTTAATTGGGGATCATGATGTACTACTAGGTGCCACTCATGATCGTTCTATAATTAATGGTTAATTATAGACGGCCAACATAAACCGAGAACCTATTTGGTCACACGCACAACGAGCGTAATTAGAAGGATTTAAAACGAGGTTGAGAATGAGATTCTCAGACCGAGAGAAACCAAGTTTGGTTGGACCAAACAAGAAGCGAGCATGAAATCGTTTCAGTTGCAATGGAAGCATGGATGGGCCGTGTCTTATGAAGACATAATGGATGAACCAAAATGGTTTGGTTCTAATCCAATGGAGGAGAATAAACCAAAGGGTTTGGTTTATTTTAAACGAATGAACCAAAGTTGGTTCAGTTCATTTTAACTTAAAATAAACCATCATGGTTTGGTTTATTTTAACTTGTATTAATGGAGCGGGTTAACGGGCCTTATGGTTATGATCCAATAACCATTAAGAGAATTAGTTCTCTATAAAAGAGGGCTTAAGGGTTTGTTAAGCCTTAATCAAAAAGCCCTAACCTAGTTTTGGCCGCCCACCTCTCCCTCATCTCCATCTAGTCGGCACCAATCTTGTTGCCGCCGCCCACCTCCTCCAACCGGCGACCAGCTGCTGCCGTCTTCTCCACTTGCCGGCGTCGAGCTGCTGCCGGAGGAGCTCCGGTGATCATCCTTGGCTCCGGCGACAAGGTGAGCACATTGCTTTCCTTATTTGGCCGGCGCAAGGTCTCCACCAAAGCTGTCCAGTTTTCTCGACAGCTTGTTTCCTTCTTGTCGGAGCGTCGTTTGGACGACGTTTGGAGCTCCGACAGTGCCTTACTTACCGGGGATTCGATCTCCGGTAATCCTCATAGGTGGAGGACGAAGGATTCGTCAAACGGTTGACGAATACCTCTCCGGAGAAGCGAGTTTTTGAGGACTCGTTTTGGATCCGAATTTGGATTTGGATCGTGATCTTCTCTCGATCACATCGTCTTCAACACGAGGCTAGTAACCCGTACGAAGATGAAGCTCGTGACTTGGTGAAGTCATCCCGAAGATACTCGGCGTGGATACGGATAGAGACGATTCTAGCAAGGATCATTCCGGTTGATGCCTTTCCCGCTACACGTGATACGTAAGGTATACGTAGTTAAATTTCCTTTTATTGCAAAATTTAAATTTACGGTTATGTCTACACATATTGCACTATGCATGCGTGTGATGTGTGTGTTGTAATAAATTAGATTTATTATTTTATTCCTTCCGCTGTGCACATGTTTACGAAATATGTTCGAACACACACTCGCCGCGGTGCCCATAACCCAACATATACTCTGTGGTTCATGGCGATGCACTAGCTCTACATCGGGAACCAGGTGTAAGGTCCTAACATCTCATGCCCATCTATGTGGCTAAGTACACAAACACATTATTCCTATGTGTTGTGAGATGTATTGGCTCCTTAAATCTATAGGTGCATGATATCAAAAGTATGTCTTAAGCTAGTTCCATGAGCATGAAAAGTAAAAAATAGTAATAAGAAAATATAATTTGTAAACTCCTATTCTACTACGCACATGCCCAATTTTGGTCTTAGTAGACTGAATTCGGCTTCGGGTAGGGGTTTAGTAAATAGGTCTGCCAAGTTGGACTTCGATTCGACGTATTCGAGTTGTATGGCTCTATTGGCCACATGTTCTCGAATGAAATGGTGTTTGACTTCTATATGTTTGGTCATAGAGTGACATATTGGATTTTTAGTTAGGTTAATTGAGCTAATGTTATCTACGTGAATTTTAGTGTTCGTAAAGTCTAACTTAAAATCTAGAAGAGTGTGCTTCATCCAAAAAAGTTGAGTGACACACTCACCCATCGCAATGTATTCGACTTCGGTGGTAGATAAGGCAACACCGTGTTTCTTCCTACTACACCAACTCACTAGACTCAAGCCAAGAAGTTCACAACAACCACTCGTACTTTTTTTATCAAGCTTACTACCGGTATAGTCCGAGTCGGAGTAGCTGGTTAGTTCGAACTCGGTAGATCTAGGGTACCAAATACTGACATTAAGTGTACCTTTTAGATATCTAAGGATACGCTTGACTAGAGTTAGGTGAGACTCCTTGGCATAGGTTTGGAACCTTGTGCACATACTTACTGCAAATAAGATATCAGGTCGACTTGCAGTTAAGTAAAGGAGACTCCCTATCACACTCCTATAGTATTTTAAGTCAATTGAATTTCCGATTACATCTTCTTCTATATTTACATTCGTTGCCATTGGGGTATTAATAATTTTAGCGTCTTGCATTCCAAAGCATTTAATTAATTCCCAAGTATATTTGCGTTGGTGTAGGTATATTCCATCTTTAGTTTGTTTAATTTGTAGACCTAGGAAGAAACTCAATTCACCTACTAAATTCATTTCAAATTCACTTTCCATAAGTGAAACGAATTCGTTTAGTAGGATCGAGTTGGTGGTTCCGAAGATGATATCATCTACGTAGATTTGGGCTATGAATATGTCTTTACCTACTATTTTTACGAAAAGGGTTGGGTCAACTAAACCTTGGTTAAATCCTTTGGACTTAAGATAAATCGAAAGCCTCTCGTACCAAGCTCGAGGAGCTTGTTTGAGTCCATAGAGAGCTTTCTTTAATCTAAGGACATAGTTGGGTTTATCTAGACTTTCGAAACCGGGGGGTTGGCTGACATAAACCTCTTCCTTAATATATCCATTTAAGAATGCTGACTTTACATCCATTTGAAACAACTTAAATCCTCGATGTGCAGCATATGCTAATAACATTCGAATGGACTCTAATCTAACTACTGGGGCATAGGTCTCGTAGTAATCTAAACCTTCAACTTGACTAAACCCTTTAGCGACTAAAACTAGCTTTATTTCTAACTACTTCACCTTTATCATCAAGTTTATTTCTAAACACGCACCTTGTTCCAACGATTGTTTTATCTTTAGGTGGTGGTACTAATTCCCATACTTCGTTCCTAGTGAATTGAGCTAGCTCTTCTTGCATTGCAATAATCCAATCGGGATCAAGAAGAGCTTGGTCAATAGTTTTGGGTTCAATTTTGGAAATCAAGGAGATTTGACTAAGATTTCGGTATGAGACTCTAGTTCAAACTCCTAGGCTTGGATCACCTATTACTTGGTCGACAGGGTGATTCGTTTGAGTCCTAGTTTGATTTGAGTTAGAGTCATCTATCACTTGGTCGATAGGATGACTAGTTTGAGTCCTAGTTTGATTTGGATTAGAGTCATCTATTATTTGGTCGATAGAATGACTTGGTTGACTTAGGTTAGGATTAATACTAGACTTGATCTCTGGATCAGAGTTGAGTCTGGTATGAATCGGCTCGCTAATTGGGGTTGCCGGGGGTTGTAGGGTTTTGCTTATCAAGTCCGTGAGGGGAAACTTCGCTTCCCACTACACCTTGGTTATTTGTTCATGGCAATCCCATCGATGTCCCCAGATTAAAAAAAAATTAATCCTATACTAAAGGGATTGCTCAAACAACCAAGTCATCGTCGTGCTATTCGTTTAGAGAGGTAACTTGAACAAACTCGTTGTTCAAGTGACTAACATCTATTCTACGAGTAGCCGCGGAATAGACGATGTCCGGATCGCCGGTTTTTGTATTTATGTTCGGGATCCAAGTATTATTTAGCCATAAACAGATTTATATCATGCTCATAATTAAAAAACAAATACAAACATGTCACATATAAAAATTAGAGAATCGATATACCTCTCGATCTTCTAATGTATGACCTTCCTCCTTTCGGACGTCGTGTGGGCGACGATCTACTAAAAGTTGAAGCTCCTAGATCGCAAATCTTCCTTCCTTGCTCTACCAAAGCAAGAGGAAGAATAGAAACAAGGCTCTTCTCCTTCCTATAGACAACCAACAAGCAACAAGAAGGATGCTTGTGATATGACGGTTATTATGTCGTGATACCGTTCCCAAATTATTTACCGAACCCCCTAACTACACTAATGCAGTATAGGACTGACTCAGATCATCTCCCAACAAACCTAATGGTTGGACGTTTGTTTTTAAGCAGAAGTAAACACTGGGGTTTTTTTTTTACAATTATCAAAACAATTAAAATGCAAAATCAAAAGAAAACATGAGAATTAAATATACAAAGAGTAAATCTAACTACCAAATAACAAGTAACAAACAACTATCCTAATGCGCAAAAGTAAGTGATCACGCACCGCACTATCACTATACGGTACAATGATCAAACAAATATGAACAATTCAACCATGCACCGCACTGTCACTGTAAGGCATAGTAGTCAAATAGTCACTGAAAAACTAAGCTAACAGACAGAAAAAAAAATCGACCAAGCACCGCACTGTCACTATACGGTACACTGATCAAACAAAGGTGAACAATTCAACCATGCACCGCGATCACTATCTGACGGTGATCAAGCGACCAAAATCAGCGCAATAAACGAAATGCAATAAACGAAAGAAATTCGACCAGGCACCGCATTGTCACTATACGGCAACTGGTCGAATGTATAGGAAATCTAACCTAATAATGAAAGCACTCCAACCAAAACACCATACTGTCACTATACGATGCATTGATTGGACAATTTTAATGGATGGGGTTAGTGCATCAGCAACAAAAAATTAAACTAACCTACAACTAAATAACGAACGCCAATATTAAGTCTAATAAAAATGCACAATGAACAGAATTAAACAACTAAGCATAACAAACTGATAGAAATAACATTGCATGTAAACAAACCAACAATTAACAGAAACAAACATAATCAACAACTAACAATTGCATAATTGCACTGGAATAAAATGTAGAATGTAATTAACACGAAATCCCGAGTGTTTAACACAAACACACTCAGTAACATAATGATCCAAATAAACTACAATCGATAACCACACGGCGGTCACAACAAATCGAACAACCACTCCGACGGTGAATGCGAAGCTGCCCCGATCGGTGCAACAGGAATGAAGGAAAGATGGATGACTGCGATCACTGCCCGTGGAACTCTTCACCGGCGGTGAAGATGGGGCTGTCTAATCGGCACAACCAGTGGGTGACTCGGTGAATGCGGAATGGCCTATCGATCGCCGGAATGAAGGAGAATGCCGGTGAAGGATGAACTCGCCGGAATCCCGCCTCGCCTTGCTTTGGATCAGCTGCCCGAATCACGACATCTGGATCCGCCACCAAGGATAAGATGGGATCATCGCCAGCTGTCGGAGGGAAACTCGCCGGAATACTGCTGGCCTGTCGTCGATCGCTCGTGTAGTCGTCGGTCGCCACACTCACGAGAGGAAGAAGACGCCGCTCGCGTTCTATCGCGCGTTGTGGCGCAGCTGGGAAGAAGTTGGATTTTATCTCCAATTTTTTTCCCGTCGATTATGCGGATTAGCTAGGTTAAATGAATCCAATTAATCTCCTAAGCAGGCTGTGATCCAACGGTCGTGATCAGTCTGATTTCAAATGAACGGATCTGATCCATCTGAAAGGATAATTACGATCGGTCGAATCTGGAGGAAGGGCTTAGATGTTCAGATCAAAATGTACCGACGGGATCTCTCCAGATCTGAATAGATGGCTTAAAATTAGCTATATTCATTGGATGGTCCATAATGCTCAGATCTGATCCGGATCGACGGCTGCGATTGCTCCAATTAGATCCTCATTATATGTTTCCTACAAAATCACATGAAATTCATGAAAAATATTGAAATTATAGGAATTAATGCAATTAATCGCAAATAGGCTCAATATGTAAAAACATCCCAAATAACAATAATTATCTCATCCAAGAGCCTAAAATATCTAATCCACAAGTAAAAATAGCGCAATAAAAATTGCAGCTATCAAATTCCCCCACACTTATTTTTCACGTCCCGTGCAATAACAAAAACAAAGACACACTAACTCCCTAACTCATTCCCCTAGCAATACCTAGATCAATAATTCAGAGACAAAAAAAATAAGTTACTTAGTATCACCAAATTCATCAGGATCTAGGATATTCAAAAGATCTGACTCCTACAACAGTCAACATGTATGATGGTTTACAGTCAAATCAAATAAACCAAGCTTGATACAAAACCTCCCAAATGGATATATGCACTCATGCTCACATAATGATCGTAGGAGTGGGGTACCCTCAAAACATCATGTAATCTTGTCCTACCATATGCTTGCTTATCATCTACTTCTCCACTGCTATCAATACATTCCATACATGAATCAAAAGAATTTATCAAAAATCAAACATGATCAGATGTAGACTACAAAAGAAACATACCGGAAGATCAAGATATAATGAACAAGCAACAATAGAAGAATTGGAAGACTAAACCTGATAAATTGCATGTAGGAGTGTGGAGGAAGATATCATGATTTAGTTCATCTATCCTACTCTTTGATGCTGTGTTGACAACTTAGAAGCTACTAGAAACTGTGGTGATGTATTGATTCTGGATCAATTTGTGCTTCATCTGATATAGATTTTTCAAGCACCAAATTGTTGCTGTAAGATACTTGTAACAACAATGCAGCAATGCATTAACAACTGCTAATAGCCGCTCTTCAGGAATCGACACCAATCTTGAACCAATTTCAGATAGTAAAATCTCTAATTCACTGGTCAGTCTTAAAGGTATATGAGCACCTTCAGCAGCAATTGGATTTTGTGGAGTTTGGTCCTGCACACTATTGGCATTACCTTCCATAATTCCAGATCTTTTAGATTCTTGTCCATGAGAATTTACACCATCATGTGAACCAACACTAGCGATGGAATGGGAACCTTGATGTGCCTGACTTTCTGAAGTAACACTGAGATGAGAGGTCCCTCGTTGATTTCCATCAAGCATGCTTTGGGAACCAGTATTATTTGCTATTGCAGCTTGTTGCATATGCTGCTGAGCTAATTGTAGCCTCCCACGATCAGATTTTTCTCCATTGCAATAGTTCATACCAAACAGACATCTTATCCCATTCATTAGGTGTGCGCAGTCTCCAAGTCTCAAGGATATCTTTGAGCTCACCATACATATTGCTTATATTGCCACCTGAACTTCCCGAGGGTTGTTTGTTCCCTTTTTCAATGTCCAAAAGTATTCTTGCAGATTCTTGGACCTCTACCAATTGTTGAAATCACAAGAATGTAGGTGTTGTAGAGTGAAAGGACCACCAATTTCTCCTACATCATGTAAAGATGACAAAAGGATGTCATTCTCCTATCTGCACCATTGCACTCATGCAATAGCCTCTCACCACTGAAACACTACCATGTTCCAGAACATTTGAATTACTCATAGTCGAGAGCTCAACAATAGCAGAAGAACTCAAGCAATGAACTAAATCAGCCAACTCATATGAAACTGATGCCGTTTTCTTCACCACCTCAGCAGTCAGTAAATATACTTTTTCCGAAATTCCTCATCACTTGACTTTTGGTTCTTCTCCAAACTAGGCTTTTCTTTGGAACTCAAATTTTCACTTATGTCATTAGTAGTTCCAGATGCCAACTGTGTTTAAGAAAATCCCGCACCTTGCCCAAAGCATGGTTCACAATCAATTTCTGAGACAACATTGCTTACCACCACTTGGAGCACGCTCATGACCCATTGGCTGAAGTTCGCATGATACCAAGGGGAGAATTCGTTTCAAGAGTTTTCTCTTTACCTTTCTCCCATTAAACGCAGCTGTGCATTCCATCTCATGATGACTCAAACGCCATCACAGAATTTTAGTTTAGTTAATTTTGTAACAAAGGCAGGTGCAACTCTTCCAATTTCTCCAAGACATAGCATTGCCAGGTGTTGTTTAGCAGAATTCCTATTATTTCTGAAAGTCTGATACTACTTTTTTTTTTCTTTTCAGATACATACAATCATTCTCAATGTATTCAAGTAATCTTGCTGCCAGGTTCTTCTATCTGCAGTTGTTCTTCCATATCACAGAATTTAAGTTTAGTTAATTTGTAACAAAGGCAGGTGCAAGATGATTCAGTTTCTCATACTCCCCATTCTCCAAGCACCTCTGATCAGGTCTCAGCCTTGAATCTGAACCAGTTTGATGTCCTCGACATAAATTATAGGCCTTTAGATTGAAATGGTTGGGGTGTTGGAACTGACAGCAGCTGCTCAGATTTAAGTAGAGTATCCCAAATGTCCTTGAATTCTGAAAATTTGATCCTTGAATTCACATGTAAGCACTGTATTTTAGAGCTTGGTTATTCATGCATTACTCTAGATTTTTTTTCAGACTGTAACTAACTCCTCTACCCTTCCACATGCAGCTTCTCCAAGGTTACAACTCTTTGACATTTTGCAAGTTTTAATGCAGTCAACATGTAGGTTGTCTCTACACTGGCAGGTGCTGCACTTGGAAAAGATATCCAAACCACGTGTAAGCACACAGAATCAGTGACTCATGCACTTTAAATCTTGTCATCATATCTAGATGGGTTCAGATATAACAATCCTTTTACCGAGCAAAGAGCAGGTAACACAAAGATAAATTTTCCCTAAAAGAATCGACAAAGTTGCTTGCCTTGCTAATTTTCTCGATGCAAAAACACGATGTCTTTCCACCTGTGCTTCAATGAAGCATGGCCAGTGTCTCCCAAATGCTCAAATAACTTAGTCCTTGTTGCAAAGATTTCCCCACATGTCTCACACTCATTAGAGGGTGCTTTTGAGTTGGCCTTTTGCTTCTTTCCTCTCAATGAATAGTTAGAATCCGCAGGTGAAACTTTATTTCCAGTGCCTTTGCCATTCTCCAGATTTTTATCAAGTGGATATGCAATTAACTCTAGCTCCATGGGTATCAAATCCTTCCTCCATGTGTTTTGCAGCAGTTTACTTACAGAGATGATTGGATTGATGCTTGATTTGCTGAATCTGTGATCTATGACTATAGATACTTGGGCTCATTTGTTTCCTTCATAAACACATTCTACAGGTAAGGAGAATTGTGGTTCTAAGAAAATAGAATTTGAATTTATGTGGAAGTTACAAATTATCAGCTTCAGCAATTTGATGCCTGGGTTGTTGATTAAGCATTCTCAATTCATCAAGTCAATTTCCTCCTTAGCATACTCCAATTTCCTGCTGATACTCCTGTTCAGATTTATTTTCAAGCTGCACTTGCATCCTTTGTATCGAACTCCAGTTAATATTCTAAGGAAGGCATTTGCTTCTATGATACAGACCAAAAAATTATTTGCTATTGTGTTACAAGTTCTGCTGCAGCTTAAAGCACCGGTTCTGTGTGGTCTTCAATTAAATTGCACTACCGTCAGAAAAAATTGTAGGTTGATCAGATTCCGGAGCTCTCAGCAAATCAAAACTCAATTCCCATGTCATATTTGAGTGGATTGCTGGCCACTTGTGCAGTTTCTGTTTCCTCCATGTGATAGCAATTCCCAGCAAACAATTTTCTGAGTTCTGATAATGCTGCAATTTTTTTTTTCTGCCGGTTGAACTTAAATCATCTTGCCTATTCTTGAACTGCCCATAACAATTCCTCGGTGGAGTAGATGGTTATGGAACTCTGGGCAGATACCAGGCCACCTTGTTGCATGGGAGCAATTGCTCTAAAGCAATGAACTAAAAGAATTTCCTTGGACATTGTCAATCAGATCCAATCAGAATGCATTTGAGATATTCCGCTGAGATGTAACACCCAATTGTCTGATCATGGCACGAACCATGTTGCATGCCTTGCACAACATGTGCCTACATTGAATTCAAGAACCTTGAATATTATTTTCTTGATTTGTATAGTTGTCATGTTGTTGCATTGAGAATTTTGAGTTTGTTGTTGTTGCCGCACGAATTGAGAATTGTTGGGATGAAATTGTTGTCAGCCCAGCTTGGTGAAGGGATAACTTTACTCTTATTTGAAGCTAAGGCTGTGGACAGTTTCCAGGTGATACCACTTCCCTTCTTCCATTTCTGTACCATAACGTTTCCTCTATCTGAATTTTCATCAGCTCCAAAGATAATGGAATTACGGACCATTCATATTTCTATCATCTTTCAGAATTCCTTTCAGCATATCAAGTTGAGGTTGAAATTGGCTGCACTTATAGGGAAGGTTTTTGTTTATACTGGCACAATTCTGATAATGGCACTTCAGATCTATATCTTTCCTGCAAATGCTAAAAGCCCTGTAGCCAACGTGAAAAGAGACCTCTGACATGAAGGTGAAAGCAGTCCATTTAGCCAAGAGAAACCTTTGCAAGAGATAATAACACGTGGAAAGAATGAACAATATTGCTAGCACTGGAATTCTTGAGATGTGAAGAAAGAAGATCCAAGCCATTTCTGAATCCAACTATTATTCCATTCTTCATCACCCAAATTTATCATCTTAGTCCCATCATTGGCATCAAGTACCTTCTTATCTCCGTTTAGAACAAAGACCACACCTATGTTCCCACTTCCTTTTATAATTTCCAGTAGACAATCCTCAATGGAATTTTGAAGTGAGTCATTCCAAGTTGATTCTTGTAGCCCAACTGATTCAACTGTGGCCTGAAGGCTTTCTAGGTGTCAGATTATAGAAGCCAGAATAAACATTTCATTATCTGAGTTTTCCCCTGAATGAGCTATGTCACATAAGACCATTAAAGCAAACCCATTATAAGAAGCCCAATGTCTTCCTTCATCACAGTAAGCAAACATTGGGTCTAGCACAGGACATGTAGTTATGCTTTCATTGGCAAGTTCAGCAAGTGACGAGATCTTCCTCTTAGAGCTAATGACAGAAAGATTTCATGCAGATGAAGTTAACAACAGTCCTACATCCAATGATTCCGCTTACTTCCTTGATTTTTTTTTCATGGTCCTTCCATTTAAAGATCTCTGGCTCGTCATTTTTTCTTCTTCTTCTTCTTCTTTTTTTTTTTTTTCAAATTCCCAGCTAACCAACATTTCAATACCTCCTTCTAGCGCCAAGATTCCAGAACTGCATGACTTAGCAAATCAAGCAATCTCCAAATAGATTTCCAATTAGATCCAAGTCAAATTTTGTATCCAATTCACAGCTACCCAACAACAATCTCCTCCCCCACACTTAAGAATTTTCCCGTCTCGGACAATGCAACTTATCAAGTTATTCTTCCAATGGGAGAACAAAAGATGGTAGAGGTAATCCACAAGACAATGGAAAATAAATGAATAGGAATGACAAGTACGACAACATGAAAGTATCAAGTGGATTAAACAAGCAATTCAAGTAAGGAAAAGATTCAAGAGTGAAATCCTTCATTATATTCATGCAAATAAATGTTATTGCAGTTTTGAAAAGACTCAAAACAAGTTCTAGAGTAACAAGTATCACACGTGTATCACACCAAAGTGGGTAAATGATTGAAATGGCTTACTACCTCACTAGGTGAATAAAAATCAAGCTTGGTCTATCAATAAAAAGTTCACCATCATGACAAGTGATTGCATGCAAGTGAAGTCTCCTATCATACACAAAAATCCACAATTTAATGATCAAACTTAACTAATTTTTACCACCTCTGAAATGATACTAAGGTATGCATAGGGAAAATTATTCGACTCAACAATAGACAAACAAACCTAAGTAAACAGGCAAACACGCAATCAACCACACAAATTATTCCGAACATAAAAGGAAGAAAATAAATGCAGTAAATAAAAGAACACACTCCCCTTTCATGTCGAAGAAGAAGCATCATCATGTCTGGTTCCACCGTATTCTCCAGTATAGACTTGATCTCTCTGTTCGATACTTCATGTGTCTGTTGCAAAAGTGAGACCCTTGATCGCTGATGATCGCCCTGGGAACTCCAAATCTGCAAAATATGTGAGACCTAACAAAATTCACAACAACTGGAGAATCATCAGTCCTGGTGGGGATGGTCTCCACCCATTTAGAAACATAATCATATGCAAAAAGAATATATGAAAATCCAAAAGATACAAGACACAGACCCATAAAATCAATACCCCAAACATCAAAAATCTCACAGAATAATAAGGATTATTGAGGCATTTAATTTCTACGTCCTATGTTCCCTGTTCGTTGATTGCTCACAAGACTTGTAGAATTCAAAGGCATCATGAAATAAGGTGGGCCAATACAAACTAGACTATACAGCTTTTCTAGCAGTCCTTTGGGGTCCAAAATACACCCCACAAGCCAGAGAATAACAAAAAATAAGTAAGTATGGAATGAAACTCATAATCAAGTCCACATCATCTAAGGATATGATCACTACAAAATTTCCAAAGATAAAGATCATCCCAAACATAATACTTAGCATCATTTTTCAATTTCTGGACTTGTGCATGAGTAAAATGTGAAGGTACAACACGTAACTAAATAAATAGCAAGATCTGCATACCATGGTGTCTTACCCTACAGGTGAAAAAAAATTGCTTATCTGGAAAAGAAGCTGCTATAGGGGTGGACTCGATCTCCATCACAATCCTAGTCAAGCTGAAATACCACCTCCTTCTACAACAAGTTGGTCAAGGGCAAGGCAATCTTACTGAAGTCTCTGATAAAAAGTCTGTAGAAACCTGCATAACTCAGAAAAGCACGAACTTCCCGTACAGAAGCGGGGTAAGATAAAGAAGATATAATATGAATTGTAGCAGGATCTACTTCAATACCATACACAGAGATAATATAACCTAAGAATATCCCATGCTCGACCATGAAATTACATTACTCACAAACATCTGATGGAAGTGATCCTTGGGGCGTCACCTGAAGCGTGCAAGTCCCTACACCTTCCATATCCTCGGCATACTTGGAAATTTACTAGCTCCTGGAATTCCCTAGCCTTTTCTTCAACAACCCTCTTTCTAGGCTGGACCTCTGAGGGAAGAGAAAAACTGTCACATAAAACTCAAGTGAATTATTGCCTGAAGACCTAGTCATCCACACAAACAAATAGAAATGATAAGAAAGACAATAATAACAAAAGAAAAAGAAAACAAACAAACAAACTACAGTTTAAAGACAAACGAACCCATTAAAGTTCCCCGGCAACGACGCCAAAATTTGATATGACGGTTATTATGTCGTGATACCATTCCCAAATTATTTATCGAACCCCCTAACTACACTAATACAGTATAGGACTGACTCGGATCATCTCCCAATGAACCTAATGGCTGGACGTTTGTTTTTAAACAGAAGTAAACACTGGGGTTTTTTTTTACAATTATCAAAACAATTAAAATGCAAAATCAAAAGCAAACATGAGAATTAAATATACAAAGAGTAAATCTAACTACCAAATAACAAGTAACAAACAACTATCCTAATGCGCAAAAGTAAGTGATCACGCACCGCACTGTCACTATACGGTACAATGATCAAACAAATGTGAACAATTCAACCATGCACCGCACTGTCACTATACGGTACACTGATCAAACAAAGGTGAACAATTCAACCATGCACCGCACTGTCACTATACGACACAGTGATCAAACAGCCACTGAAAACTGCAATAAATGAAATGCAATAAACGAAAGCAATTCGACCAGGCACCACACTGTCACTATACGGCAACTGGTCAAATGTAAAGGAAATCTAACCTAATAATGAAAGCACTCCAACCAAAACACCATATTGTCACTATACGATGCATTGATTGGACAATTTTAATGGATGGGGTTAGTGCATCAGCAACAAGAAATTAAACTAACCTACAACTAAATAACGAACGCCAATATTAAGTCTAATAAAAATGCACAATGAACAGAATTAAACAACTAAGCATAACAAACCGATAGAAATAACATTGCATGTAAACAAACCAACAATTAACCGAAACAAACATAATCAACTACTAACAATTGCATAATTGCACTGGAATAAAATGCAGAATGTAATTAACACGAAATCCCGAGTGTTTAACACAAACACACTCAGTAACATAATGATCCAAATAAACTACAACTGGTAACCACACGACGATCACAACAAATCGAACAGCCACTCCGGCGGTGAATGCGAAGCTGCCCCGATCGGCGCAACAGGAAGGACGGACAGACGGAGGAACGCGATCACCGTTCCGACAGCTCTGGATACCGGACAGTGAAATGGAACTCTTCACCGGTGGTGAAGATGGGGTTGTCCAATTGGCACAACCAGTGGGTGACTCCGGTGAATCTGGAACGACCTATCCCAGTCGCCGAAATGAAGGAGAATGCCGGTGAAGGATGAACTCGCCGGAATCCCGCCTGGCCTCGCTTTGGATCAGCTGCCCGAATCACGACATCTGGATTCGCCACCAAGGATCGGATGGGATTGTCGCCAGCTGTCGGAGGGAAACTCGCCGGAATACTACCGGCCTGTCGTCGATCGCTCGTGTAGTCGCCAGTCGCCACGCTCGCGAGAGGAAGAAGACGCCGCTCGCGTTCTGTCGCGCGTTGTGGCGCAGCTGGGAAGAAGTTGGATTTTATCTCCAATTTTATCACCCGTCTGATTGTGCCAGTTCTAATCTCAGCCGCCCAAATATAGCTAGGTTAAATGAATCCAATTAATCTCCTAAGCAGGCTGTGATCCAACGGCTGTGATCAGTCTGATTTCAAATGAACGGATCTGATCCATCTGAAAGGATAATTATGATCGGTCGAATCTGGAGAAAGGGCTCAGATGTTCAGATCGAAATGTATGGACGGGATCTCTCCATATTTGAATAGATGGCTTAAAATCAGCTATATTCATTGGACGGTCCATAATGCTCAGATCTGATCCGGATCGACGGCTGCGATTGCTCCAATTAGATCCTCATTATATGTTTCCTACAAAATCACATGAAATTCATGAAAAATACTGAAATTATAGGAATTAATGCAATTAATCGCAAATAGGCTCAATATGTAAAAACATCCCAAATAACAATAATTATCTCATCCAAGAGCCTAAAATATCTAATCCACAAGTACAAACAGATTTATATCATGCTCATAATTAAAAAACAAATACAAACATGTAACATATAAAAATTAGAGAATCGATATACCTCTCGATCTTCTAATGTATGACTTTCCTCCTTTTGGACGTCGTGTGAGCGACGATCTACTAAAAGTTGAAGCTCCTAGATCACAAATCTTCCTTCCTTGCTCTACCAAAGCAAGAGGAAGAATAGAAACAAGGCTCTTCTTCTTCCTATAGACAACCAACAAGCAACAAGAAGGATGCTTGTCACCGACCAACAAGGAGAGGGAGATTATGGTGGAAACTGGCCAAGAAACCAAGGGAAAGCCCTATATCTTATTTCCACCACCTAAGGAGAAGGATAAGAGGGTCTTTGGATGCCGGCCAAGGTCTGGAAAGAAGGTTGTGGGCGCCGGCTGTTAGTAATATATGAGAGATGTCCTAAGGCAATCGCCTTATGTATGAACCATTTATATGATAAATGAAGATTCACTATTTGAGTATACATATTTTATGTATTTGATTGGATCTTAAACTCATTTACTGAATGTCCACGATACGATTCACAGCATGAGAGAATTTGTGATTGGATCATAACTAGTGAGTATCTCTACATGTGTAATTGTGATGTATCGGAATTATCCCTAGTCGATGAATTGATGGATTTGGACGCCATCAATTACATCGAGACTAACAAGTATACTCCTTGGTGTATCAAGCGGTGATTCTCCTTTGGTGGAGACATTGTGATGTCGGAGTTAATCGTGGATGCTAGTTATGGTAACTAGTTCATTGGAGTGACGGTAGTAAGACTTCATATGGTTCTCTGCATATATAGATATGTCAATGAAGTTCTTCTTGTGGCTTAAGTCGATGTTCCTTTGACTTGCGGTATTCAAGTCATCTTGATCATGGAGACTTATGCTTTGACATCTTAAGCAAACATCTCTAAGGAGATGTGGACCAGGATGATTGGGTATAAGTCGAGTGATCGAAGGTGTTTGAATAGCCTATAAAGATTCACCACTCCTTGCGAGAGATGTATACCCATGGCCTCTCGTCGGATTATTACTAAAGTCTTTGGCCAAAGCATTACATGTTTAGAGTAAGGTACTCTTGATACATGTGGAGTAACTAGAATCCATAGGGCGAAATGATACTTGGGCTAGGTGTGGCGTAGTCGACCTAGTGGGGTGACACAATAGACCATGTCACTGAACCAAGTGGGTATAAGATGAGTGAAGGAAATGGGGCCGCGAATCATTCGAGCTCTTGAAGGGTTTGAAATAGTTACGGATCAACCGTTGATCTTTTGGTTAATTGGGGATCATGATGTACTACTAGGTGCCACTCATGATCGTTCTATAATTAATGGTTAATTATAGGCGGCCAACATAAACGAGAACCTATTTGGTCACCGCCAGCAGCGTAATCCAAAGGATTTAAAAGCGAGCTTGAGAATGGGATTCTCGGACCGAGAAACTAGGTTTGGTTGGACCAAACATAAGCGAGCATGAAATCGTTTGATGCAATGGAGCGTGGATGGGCGTGTCTTATGAAGACATAATGGATGAACCAAAATGGTTTGGTTCTAATCCAATGGAGGAGAATAAACCAAAGGGTTTGGTTTATTTTAAGCGAATGAACCAAAAGTTGGTTGGTTCGTTTTAACTTAAAATAAACCATCATGGTTTGGTTTATTTTAACTTATCTTAATGGAGGCGGGTTAACGGGCCTAATGGTTATGATCCAATAACCATTAAGAGAATTAGTTCTCTATAAAGAGGGCTTAATGGATAATTAAGCCCTAATTGAAATCCAAAAACCCTAGTTGCAGTTGCCCCACCCCATTGGAGTTGGCACCAACTCCATTGCTTGCTCCATTGCTCCAATCAGCTTGCTTCCCCTTCCCCTGCGGCGTCAAGCTGCTGCGGTTGGTGCTCGGTGATCTTCCTTGGTGTGGCGATAAGGTGAGCACTTGGCTTCCTTGTTTTGGCGGCGCCTACTCCTCCACCAAGCTGTCCAGTTTTCTGGACAGCTTCTTCTCCTCTCGTCGGGCGTCGTTTGGGCGGCGGTTAGAGCTCCGACAGCGGATAACTTACGGGATTCGATCTCCGGTAATCCTCTAGTGGAGGATGAAGGATTCGTCAATTGGTTGACGAATACCTCTCCGGAGAAGCGAGTTTTTGAGAACTCGTATTAGGATCCGAATTTGGATTCGGATCGTGATCATCTCTCGATCACGTCGTCTTCAACACGAGGCTAGTAACCTGTACGAAGACGAAGCTCGTGGCTTAGCGAAGTCATCCCGAGGAACTCGGCGTGGATACGGATAGAGACGATTCTAGCGAGGATCGTTCCGGTTGATGCCGTTCCCACTACACGTCATACGAAAGGTATAACGTAGTTAAATTTCCTTTTATTGCAAATTTAAATTTACGGTTATGTCTACACTTGTTGTAATATGCATGCGTGTGTTGTGTGTGTTGTAATAAATAGAAGTATTTATTATTTTTATTGCTTCATTGTGTTCATGTTTTACGAAACATGATCGAACACACACTGCCTTGTGATCGGAAACCTTGATGGTATCAGAGCCCAGGTTGTGTTTCGACATAATCGTAAAAATCGTTTTGCGATAGTCAAAATGTATTTCTGGAAATTTTCTAATTTTGGAAATTTAGAAGTATTTATGGAAATTTTTCAATTTTGGAAAGTCTAGAAGTATTTATGGAAATCTTCCACTTTTGGAAAGTTGGAAGTATTTATGGAAATTGATATTTTCCATAAATAAAATATTTGATTAGATTCTGGAAATTTGTTTCCTAATTTAATCATGATTTGATTTGAGAAATCAAATCTTAAAATATTTTATTTCCATAAGTAGTTTTAATGATTTAGGAAATTAGTTTCCTAAATAGATTTTCCTTAATCAAATAATTCCATGAATAAAATATGTGATTAGATTTGGAAATTTGTTTCCTAATTTAATTATTATTTGATTTGGAGAATCAAATCTTAAACATATTTTATTTCCATAAATAGTTATGACATATAAGGAAATATATACATGACATAATTGTATGTCATGTAATTGCATTAGATGCATAACATTATGCCATGCATGTTGTGACATGTAGATGTATGCCATGTATGTCATGCCATGTAGATAATAGTTATTTGCATGCAAAGAGGATGATACATAAAAACCCTTAAACAATATTAAAGCCTACACCTTCCATTGATATGGTTAGAACCAGAGTTCCATTTTTTGTTTGGGTTGTTGGACTCTCTCCAAGCCCGGCTCGAACCCGAACATGTTCAAACCATGGAATAGTTTAATACTAATATGGTAAGAGTCAGAGGTCAATCGTTAGCTTTGGTTGTTGATCTCTCTCCAAGCTGGGCTAATTGGTTGAATGCGCTCTAACCATATTAAAACTATGTCCCGATTAATGGGTTGGTTTTAACCTGGAGCATCGTCTTGTTGGACTCTCTCCAAGGTCGATGTAAAGGGAGGTGAAGTTGGGTGCTATGCATATGATGCATACTTGTTAATGTGTTAACAACCCGATGTATGTGCGAACATTCAATTAGTTGATAGCACATTGTGATAGTTGCATATACGTGATATGCAATCGGTATAGATGATACCTACCATCATAGTTATGAATGGCTTGTTGGACTCTCTCCAAGGTTGTTCATATCTATGATGGATATCAGCCCATTCGGAGATGGACCTACGATCTCCCGAAGTGATTTTGGGGTTTTTGAAATTCGAAAAATGAATGGGATTTATAAATGTATATTGATGCATTTTAAAATCATTTTCTCATATATGCTCATTTTGTATTTCTAGGTTAATAAATTGATCATGACGTCTTTGAATTTGTGCACTATTTTGGATTCGAACAAACTGACTGGGCCTAACTTCCTGGACTGGCTTAGAAACCTGAGAATTATTCTCAAGGCGGAAAAGCTTGCATATGTCCTTGAAGAGCCTCTTCCTGACCGTCCTAAGGACGATGCAACTCCAGACCAAATGTTGGTCTATCAGAAGCATGTGGCAGATTCTGAGCTGGCGAGTTGCATCATGCTAGCGGCGATGGTACCTGAGCTGCAAAAGTAGCATGAGCATATGGATGCTAATACTATGGTCTTCCATCTTCATGAGTTGTTCGATGAGCAAGCGAGATCCGAAAGGTTCGAGGTCTCTAGGCTCCTCTTCACCACGAAGATGCAAGAAGGTTCATCTGTAGTGCAGTTTGTGCTAAAGATGAACGGGTACATCGAGCGGCTAGCTACCCTCGGTTTTGTGATGGATCATGAGTTAAGTATTGACTTAATTCTGCATTGTTTGCCCAAGAGTTTCTCGCAATTTGTGATGAACTATCGGATGAACAAATTAGAATCCACCATTCCCGAGCTCCTCAATATGCTGAAGACTGTGGAGCCTTCTGTGAAGCATGAGGAGAAGGCGGTTCTGTTAGTTGATTCCTCAAAGAAGGGTTCTAAGAGGAAGGCAAAAGAACAGAAGAAAGGAAAGAACAAAAAGGCAAAGAAGGCGGAACCAGCGCAAAAGGGCACTTGCCATCACTGTGGCAAGGAAGGCCACTGGCGAAGAAACTGCAAGATTTATCTTGAGTCCATGAAGAAGAAGAAGGCATCCGATGCCCCATCCTCTTCAGGTATCTTCGTTATTGATTGTCATTCTATTTCCTTGGACACTTGGGTATTGGATACTGGGTGTAGCTCACATATATGTAATGACATACAGGGGCTAAGGAATAGAAGAAGACTTGTCAGAGGGGAGTCAAATTTGCGAGTTGGCAATAGAGCAAAGGTTGCTGCGGTCTCCATCGGAACTTATTTGCTGAAGCTCCCTAGTGGACTAGTCTTAGAACTGGACAATTGCTATTATGTTCCTTCTCTAATAAAGAACATTGTTTCTATTTCCTGTTTAAATAGAAATGGTTTCCATTTGACGTTTAGTAACAATTATTGTTATATAACTTTAAATGGCGTACTTTATGGAACTGGAACCTTGAGTAATGACATTTATACGTTGGACGTATCCAGTGACATTTTCAATATCGAAGCGAGCAACACGCGTGCTCGAAAGGATAATCAAATAGACTCCTATATGTGGCATTGTCGTCTTGGCCATATAAGCAAGAAACGCATGTCCGAATTACACCGATGTGGAATTCTGGAATCGTTTGAATTGGATTCATACGATACATGCGAATCATGCTTAAAAGGCAAGATGACTAAGTTACCTTTTCTTTGGAAAAGGTGAGCAGTGGGAGAGTTACTAGGTCTAATACATAACGATGTATGTGGACCTATGTCAACTCAAGCATTAGGAGGCTATAGCTACTTCATTACCTTCACCGATGATCACTCACGGTTTGGGTATGTGTTCTTGATGAAACACAAGTCTGAAGCCTTTGAAAGGTTCAAAGAATTCAGAAATGAAGTAGAGAAACAACATGGCAAGAGTATTAAAATACTTCGATCGGATCGAGGTGGTGAATACTTAAGTCAAGAGTTTCTTGATTATCTAAGAGACAATGGCATATTGTCTCAACGGACTCCGCCCTATACACCACAGCATAATGGTGTATCTGAGAGGCGTAACCGGACCTTGTTGGACATGGTCAGGTCAATGATGAATCATGCAACTCTTCCCAAGTCCTTTTGGGGCTATGCACTTCAGACAGCTGTTTACTTGTTAAACAGAATGCCTACCAAGGTAGTCTCAACTACTCCATATGAGATATGGAATAGTAAGAAACCTCATGTATCTTACTTGAAGATATAGGGTTGTCCTGCTTATGTAGGCGGGGTATGTCGGACAAATTGGATGCTAAGTCGATAAATGTCTATTTATTGGATACCCTAAGGAAACAAGGGGTTACCAATTCTATCATCTGTGGAACAAAAGGTGTTTGTTTCAAGGCATCTTTGTGTTTCTAGAGAAAGAGTTTCTCTTGCAGAAAATAGTGGGAGTGTCGTCGAGCTTGAGGAGGCTCGAGAGACTCAAATAGACATTAATGAGATACACGGTGAAGCCTGACGGTAGGCAACTCATAATGATGAGCAATCTGGACCTATTGTAACACCACATCTTCGTAGATCCGGTAGAACACGAATATTCTGAGAGATATGGATTTCGTAAGCAAATCGAGCGACGTGTTACTCATTGATGATGAGGAGACTACTTATGAAGAAGTCTTGACAAGTTCGAGAAAGGGATAAGTGGCTTGGTGCCATGAAGTGGAAATGGATTCCATGTATGAAAACCAAGTTTGGAACTTGGTTGACCCACTGAAGGATAAAGCCTATAGGGTGCAAGTGGGTTTTCAAGAAGAAAACCGACATGGATGGTAATGTGATTACCTATAAGGCTAGATTGGTGGCGAAAGGATATCGTCAAAAAATAAGGTGTTGATTATGGCCGAAACCTATTACTTTGTAGCTATGCTTAAATCCATTCGGATGCTCGCCATAACGGCTCATTATGATTATGAGATATGGCGGATGGATGTGAAAATAGCTTTCCTTAATGGAAACTGCCGAGAAGCGTATATGATCTGACTGAGGGTTTCACATCGGTTGATAAAACCAAGGTATGCAAATTGCGGACGGTCCATTTATGGATTGAAGCAAGCATCCAGGAGTGGAATATCCGCTTTGATGAGGCAATCAAAAGTTTGATTTCTCAAAAATCGAGCGAACCTTGTGTGTACAAGAAGGTTAGTGGGAGTGCAGTCGTATTCCTAGTATTGTATGTCGATGACATAGTACTTATAGGAAATGATGTTTCAATATTACAGTCAGTGAAGGTTTGGTTATCCAAGACATTCTCCATGAAAGACCTGGGAGAAGCAACCTACATCCTCAGGATTAAGATCTATAGAGATAGATCGAAGCAGTTTGCTTGGTCTTTCATGATCTACATAAATAGGCCAGTGCTAAAGAGGTTTAGCATGTCGGAATCCAAGAAAGGTTTCTACCCATCGGGCATGGGGTACACCTTTCAAGTCTATGTGTCCGCATACGTAAGACGAGAGGATTTGCATGAGTAAGATTCCCTATGCATCCGCAATAGGATCTATCATGTATGCTATGTTATGTACGAGGCCCGATGTATCGTATGCTCTGAGTGTCACGAGTAGATACCAGTCCGATCCAGGAATGGATCATTGGGCGGCTGTTAAGACGATCCTTAAGTACTTGAGAAGAACTAAGGATGTGTTCCTAATATATGGAGAAGGGGACATGGTGATACGCGGGTATACGGATGCGACTCGAGCATGCAAGGATGATTCCATGTCTCAGTCTGGGTATGTATTCACCTAGAATGGAGGCGCAATAAGTTGGAAAGGTTCCAAGCTTGACGCTATAGCGGATTCTGCCACTAAGGCAGAATACATTGCAGCTTTGGAAGCAGCAAAGGAAGCGGTTTGGATCAAGAAGTTCATCTTTGAACTTGATGTGGTCTCATCAATGATCCAAACATGTGCTTCACCGCTATCATCTTATCCGAGAGATCATCAGTAGGAACGAAATACAAATCGAGAAAATTCCCACTGAAAGGAACTTAGCGGATCCCTTGATTAAGGCATTACCTCAAAATAAGTTTGAGGGTCATGTTAGAGCTTATGGTATTGGATACCGTAGCGATTGGCATTAGGCCAAGGGGGAGTCTGTTAGTAATATATGAGAGATGTCCTAAGGCAATTGCCTTATGTATGAACCATTTATATGATAAATGCAGATTCACTATTTGAGTATACATATTTTATGTATTTGATTGGATCTTAAACTCATTTACTGAATGTCCACGATACGATTCACAGCATGAGAGAATTTGTGATTGGATCACAACTAGTGAGTATCTCTACATGTGTAATTGTGATGTATCAGAATTATCCCTAGTCGATGAATTGATGGATTTGGGACGCCATCAATTACATCGAGATATACGAGGTATACTCCTTGGTGTATCCAAGCAGCTGATTCTCACTGGCTGGAGACATTGTGATGTCCGGAGTTAATCGTGGATGCTAGTTATGGTAACTAGTTCATTGGAGTGACCATCCGTAAGACTTCATATGGTTCTCTGCATATATAGATATGTCAATGAAGTTCTTATTGTGGCTTAAGTGCGATGTTCCTTTGACTTGCGGTATTCAAGTCATCTTGATCATGGAGACTTATGCTTTGACATTTTAAGCAAACATCTCTAAGGAGATGTGGACCCGGGATGATTGGGTATAAGTCGAAGTGATCGAAGGTGTTTGAATAGCCTATAAAGGATTCACCACTCCTTGCGAGGAGATGTATACCCATGGCCTCTCGTCGGAATGTTACTAAAGTCTTTGGCCAAAGCATTACATGTTTAGAGTAAGGTACTCTTCGATACATGTGGAGTAACTAGAATCCGTAGGACGAGGAAATGATACTTGGGCTAGGTGTGACGTAGTCAGCCTAGTGGGGACTGACACAATAGACCATGTCCTGAACCAAGTGGGTATAAGATGAGTGAAGGGAATGGGGCATGAATCATTCGAGCTACTGAAGGGTTTCAGAAATAGTTCTGGATCAACCGTTGATCTTTTCGGTTAATTGGGGATCATGATGTACTACTTGTTGGGATGTATACTGAAAGCCTAGCTCTTTTGTATGAACATCTTTATTTTGAAATAAGAATCACATGATCATTGTTTGCACGTTATATTTATATGTGTGCATATTATCTAATATTTTACATTGTAGATAACATGGTGCCTGGGTGCAGCACAGAAGATCATGTTATCAATCCCTTGTAGAATATAAGTAGAGGCTCACAACCAAGATGGTTTTGGACAAACCATTGGCATGGTTGTAGTGTAGCTTGGTATTGTTTTATCTTGAACATAGAGTTACACTAGTACACTTAGGTGTATTGAGCAGGACCGACATAGAGGTGATTGATTTATTCTTGTTGCATAATTGAATCGGACCTCGGATATTATGTTGTACATGCTCTTAATCCCGATATAATAACGGGCACATGTACTTAATATTTATTTCTTTGATTTACCAGAGGGTGAGATTTCTATGGATTAAATCAATATGCCCGATAAGTTGGGAAATGATATTATTTACATGGTGTGCCGTTGATTATAGGAGGAATCCGTGTCCTATGTATTAGGTTGATGATGTCCCCTTGAGGAGCTCATAAGGTTCATCATGTAAACCCTGCAGGTTGACTTAGTCAACATGATGATAAGGTTGAGTGGTACTACTCGAGGAGTTAGATGTTAATTAATTGATGGTCAGTAAATCAATTAATTGACGGACATTCGATATCTTAAACACGGGGAGATGGATGTACAAATAATATATGGAGTCCATATTAATTTATGGGGGTTGGTGAGGTAGTTCGATGATGATCCTCTAGTGGAATGGAACATCATTGATGGATCAAGTTTGTGTGGTTCCGATCCATTGGGTGGCCAAGACCCAACTCCTCCTCATGGTCCCTATCGTAGCCTAATATAAACCTCATGAAGTGTAGATCAAATGATGGAAAACAAATCACTAGATCCGACGGTTAGGATTAAATCCCTAGAACCGACGGTTGAGATTAAATCTCTAGATCCGACGGTTGGGATTAAATCCCTAGAACCGACGGTAGAGATTAAATCTCTAGATCCGACGGTTGGGATTAAATTCCTAGAACCGACGGTAGAGATTAAATCTCTAGATCCGACGGTTGAGATTAAAACCCTAGAACCGATGGTGGAGATTAAACCAAGGCCTAAACCCTAACTCTATAAAAGGGTGGCTTATGGTGGGCGGCAAAAAAGATGATGGAACATGGAAAACCTAATTGAGGGGCTTTGGCTTGGGCGGCAAGAAAGTGGAGGAGCTAGGGTTTTTGGGTGGCCACAAAAGGAGAGGGAGCTTCTCCTTCTTCTTCCTAATGGTGGCCGACATCCTTCTTCCTCCTTCCTCCATGGTTTGGCCGGCGCCCATGCTTCTCCTTTTGATCTAGGTTGATGATTTGGTTTTGGAGATTTGGGTTTTGCCAAACCTAAAGTGGGCGGCAAGAAACCCTAAGGGAGTTAGGGTTTTGCCTATCTTTGGTTGGGCGGCAAGAAACCCTAGGATGCTAGGAGGTTGGGCGGCTAGGTTATGGAAGCTAAGGTGGGCGGCAAATATAGGAGGAGGGTTCTTCTTCTTCCTAAGGTTTGGCCAGCTCCTACCTTCTCTTCCTTCTACCTTGGTCGGGGCTCAACCGATTTCCTATTCTCCTCTTCACTCCATCTTGGCCGGCGACACCAAAACTAGGGTTTGTCCCTAGTTCGGTTCCTTGGTTGTTTTCATATTATTCTCTCTATTCTTGGGACCGGCGGCATCAATCCTTTATGAATTGGTGGTTGGCTCAAGCAAGAAGGGAAAGAGAGTTCTTCATTCTTTGGATTGAAGAAGATCTAGGATGCTTCAACTTGTGGAGGATCTTCGCCCACACGAAGTCTACAAGGAGGTTAGGACATACGATAGAAGATCAAGAGGTATAAAAGTTTTATAACTTTTATTATTGTTCTTTGCATGTTCTTATTTGATATGCTAGCTTATGTTCTTTATGTTAGCATATGTTGATTATACTAGTTTACATTTGCATGTATTTGTATAATCATGGACCCCGATAAGAAACACAAAAACCGACAATCCGTCCGTCGTCTCTTCCGCGGCTAATCGACTAGAAGAGTTTGGTTGCTTGAACAACTAGTTTGTTCAAGCGATCGCTCGAGTCATTGGCACGACGACGAATTGGTTGTGCTTAGGAAACTCATCCCATCCAGATTAGTTTTCATTAGAGTGAAAATTTTAATCCGGGGACATGGGAGCCTATGAGCATTCCGAGAAATAGCACGATTGCAAACAATTGGTATCAGAGCCACGGTTTCCGGTTTTGTGTGTTTTGGATTCGGTTACTTTCACGCACTTATCATATATTGTGTATGCCGGATAATAGTAGGATGTGCGTAGGCTAACTTTTTGGTTGCAGGCATAAGATCCAACTATTATGGCTATATATGTGTGTATGTGATTGCATGTGTGTGTGATTGTATATTATTTGAATTCTCGGGGTTGACGAGGCTAGATTAGTATTTAATTTTTGTAATTAAATACGGCATTGTTTAGCTGCTCATTTTAGTTTACTTTCGATCTAGATTATTTGTACACTCCTTCGTGGAGTATAGGATCGATGGATGTAAATTAAAATGTTTTATCTCAGCTCGGAACTCTTTGGTGACTTGCGCACGGGAAAAGATGGAGCGCCAGATATTAGGTGGCGAACAATGCCATAATAGTTGGAAAAATTCTGATTTTTCCATATTTATTGCTGATTTGTTTTATATGCATGTTGTGTGTGCTTGAAAATTCCTCATTTGCAATTTACTAAGTGGGAGAGGGATATTTTAATTAATTCCCGCGGCCTCCATTACAATTTGACGTGTGATGCAACAAACTTGTGTGTCGGCTCTGAGTGCCTTCCTCCCCGAGGACGGGTTTGTTTGCAGATCACTAGGTAAAATAATGGTTATAGGAAATTATCTAGGAGCGTGTGTACTTCCACAGCGGTAAGGCACATAATCCGAAATAATTCCCTTAGTACCGTGTAATGGTGCACACTTAGATGCAAATAAAAAGTAGTTTTATTTGTAGGGCCGAAGAGAAACCAACTATTAATTTTATTTGTCAAAAGTAAGGTTGACAAGATAATAAAATTAATGGGTTAAACCTCCTCTTACAAATGTAGAATTCGTATACGTCCACACAGCGTGGCATGCGATATTCTCGGTGTTTGAGGTGTTGGTGGATTTCAAAATTTTATTGTTTGAGGAATCAATAATTTTTATTGAAATCTACAGTAATAATAAGCATGTTGTGTGTGCTTGAAAATTCCTCATTTTCAATTTACTAAGTGGGAGAGGGATATTTTAATTAATTCCCGCGGCCTCCATTACAATTTGACGTGTGATGCAACAAACTTGCGTGTGGCCTTCCTCCGTGGATGAGTTTGTTTGCGGATCACTAGGTCAAATAATGGTTATAGGAAATTATCTAGGAGCGTGTGTACTTCCACAAAGTAAGGCACATAATCGAAATAATTCCCTTAGTATCGTGTAATGGTGCACACTTAGATGCAAATAAAAAGTATCCTCCCCATCGGAGTCACTGCTTTTATTTGTAGGGCCAAAGAGGAACCAACTATTAATTTTATTTGTCAAAAAGTAAGGTTGACAAGATAATAAAATTAATGGGTAAAACCTCCTCTTACAAATGTAGAATTCAGATATCGTCCACCTTTGCGTGGCATGCGATATTCTCGGTGTTTTGAGTGTTGGTTGATTTGAAATTTTATTGTTTGAGGAATCAATAATTTTTTGAAATCTAAAGTAATGATCTATGTGATTCTTAGGATTTTCAAAATTGACTTTGATCCACTTCTTTGTGATACTAAAGGAAATAAACTTACTGTACCTAAATAATGTTGATTGGAAAAGATTCAAGATATTGTCTTATCTGCTAAGGAGTACAAGTATGCACTCTTCAAAGAGTGTCCTCAAGACATCATTGCTCAAAAGGGTTTCTACTTCTAAGCCGAAAGGCAAGAAGAAGGAGAAACAAGGTGGAGCAAATGTGGTGGGAGGATCTCAGGGAGGAGTAAAGAAGTCGAAAGGCAAGTACTTCACTTACAAGCAGGATGGACATTGGAAGGAGGACTGTCCCAATCCAAAACAGAACAAAAGTATATCTTTTTGTCTAGTCGTTGTAACATGGTTAGCGGTGTTATCTACCGGCACCTGGTGTGTAGATACGAGAGCCACTAATCATGTCTGCAATACTTTGCAGGGGTTCCAGGAAACCCGACGACTAGCTAAAGGGGATATTACCATTTACTTGGGTAATGCCATGAAGATGGCGGCTATTGCAGTGGGAGATGTTTTATTTATTTTTTGAGAAAAATAAAGGTTTTTGGTTCTTAAGAATTTCCTTTATGTACCCTTATTTAGAAAGAATTGATTTCGGTTTCTAAATAGTTTTTGGATGGATAATCTATTTCTTTTCATGACAGATTTGTTATAAAAGGAATAGGGACATTATCTATTCAGGTACATAGATAGGAAATTTATAACTTGAACCACAAGCTCCCACGATGCAAATAGAAGTTAATAACTCATCTTCTAATTCCAATAAGAGAAAAGAACCTTCGAAGATGAACCAAGCATATCTTTGGCTTCTTAGGCTTGGTCACATTAACCTAAGCAAAATTCAAAGGTTGATAGCCGATGGACCTTTGGGTTCATTGGTGGTGGAGGATCTCCCAACCTACGAATCTTGCTTGGAGGGTAAGATGACCAAGAGGCCTTTTTAAGGCCAAGGGGTATAGAGCCAAAGATTTGTTAGAAATGGTTCATTCTGATTTGTAAGGTCCTATGACTATCTAGGCAAGAGGTAATCTTGAATATTTCGTCTCTTTGATAGACGATTATTCAAAATATGGAAGACACTACGATCTGATCGTGGTGGTGACAACCTCTTGGGAGAGTTTAGGAACTACTTATCAGAGGTTGGGATTCAATCCCAATTGACTGCACCTGGCACACCCAGAGCGATTAATAAAGGACTCTTATGGAGATGGTTAGATCGATGATGAGTTATTCTGACTTGTTTTATAGTCTTAGAGATCAGAGGGTGATCGTTAACACGAATGTCAGATTTCTAGAGGAAGACTATGTGATAAGCCACAATCCCAAGAGTAAAATTGTTCTGGAGGAGTTAAAAGGGAAGTCACTTCTTTAGTACCACCAGTACAAGAGGATATACCACATGTCACTGCACCGCGTGTCACAGAGGATACACAGATGATACCTCATCATAGTGGGAGGGTTGTGAGACAGCCTCTCAGATTCATGTTTTTGGACAAATCTTCTGATTTGATCCCTAGCAAACATGAACCTAATCCCTAGACATACGACGAGGCAATCCAAGATATAAATACAACATCTTTGCAAAGTGCAATGAATACTGAGATTGAATCTATGGATTCAAGACAGGTCTGGGAGCTCTTATGCATAGCAACTCATATGGATTATGAGGCGTGACAGATGGATGTCAAGACAACATTCCTTAATGGAAGTCTTGAGGAATCCATCTACATGAAGCGACCAGAGGGATTCATTGCTAAGGGCAAAGAGCGTATTGTATATAAGCTTAATCGGTCCGTTAATGGACTGAAGCAAGCTTTGAAGTCTTGGGACATCCGCTTTGAGGAAGTAAATCCAGTCTTATGGATTTATTCAAAGTTTGGATGGGTCTTGTGTATATCAGAGATGTGATGGAAATGTAGTGGTATTTTTGTACTATACGTAGATGATATTTTGGTGGTTGGCGACAACATCGAAGTGTTATCAGACGTAAGGGTATGGTCATCCAAACAGTATGATATGAAGGACTTGGGAGAAGTGGGTCACAACCTTGGGGATCAAGGTTGTTGTGCTTATCCCAAGCTTCATACATAGACATGGTTTTGGATCGTTTTAGCATACAAAACTCCAAGAAGGGTTTTCTACCCTTCAGGCATGGAGTTCCTTTATCTAAGGAGATGTGTCCTAGATCATCTAAAAAGATAGAGGAGATATAGGCAGTTCCTTATGCTTCGGCAGTAGGAAGCCTAATGTATGCTATGTACGAGACCAGATATCTGCTTTGTCGTAGGCATGGTTAGCAGATATCAGAGTAATCCAGGACAGGGACATTGGACTACGGTAGAGCATATATTGTAGTGCCTGAGAAGGACTAGAGATTATATGCTAGTTTACCGGGCAGACCAATTACTCCCTGTGGGTTGCATGGATTGCGATTTCCAATCAGATAGGGATAACAGTAAGTCTACCTCAGGTTTTGTGTTTACTTTGGGAGGTGGAGCCATTGTATGGAGGAGTGTCCAGCAGAAATGCGTGGCAGACTCCACCATGGAAGCTGAGTATGTGGCAGCCTATGAGGCGGCCAAAGAAGCTGAGTGGCTCAGGAACTTTCTGATGGACTTGGATGTGATTCCTGGTTTGCCCAGAAATATCACAATTTATTGTGATAATAATGGTGCAGTTGCAAACTCGAAGGAACCACGAGCCCATAAGGCTAGTAAACACATAGAGTGCAAGTACCACCTGATACGAGAAATTGTAAAGGAGGTAGAAGTAAGCTGTCGCCTAGATTGCATCAGAGGATGACCTGGTAGACCCTTTCACTAAGGCCCTTCTAGCGAGAGCTTTGATAGGCATGTGGAGGGAAGGGGAATCAGATGTATGGCAGTATGATGACAGCATAGTCTTTTAGTATAAGTGGGAGATTGTTGGGATGTATACTGAAAGCCTAGCTCTTTTGTATGAACATCTTTATTTTGAAATAAGAATCACATGATCATTGTTTGCACGTTATATTTATATGTGTACATATTGTCTAATATTTTATATTGTAGATAACATGGTGCCTGGGTGCGGCACAGAAGATCATGTTATCAGTCCCTTGTAGAATATAAGTAGAGGCTCACAACCAAGATGGTTTTGGACAAACCATTGGCATGGTTGTAGTGTAGCTTGGTATTGTTTTATCTTGAACATAGAGTTACACTAGTACACTTAGGTGTATTGAGCAGGACCGACATAGAGGTGATTCAATTTATTGCTGACTGCATAATTGAATCGGACCTCGGATATTATGTTGTACATGCTCTTAATCCCGATATAATAACGGGCACATGTACTTACTATTTATTTCTTTGATTTACCAGAGGGTGAGATTTCTATCGATTAAATCAATATGCCCGGTAAGTTGGGAAATGATATTATTTACATGGTGTGCCGTTGATTATAGGAGGAATCCGTGTCCTATGTATTAGGTTGATGATGTCCCCTTGAGGAGCTCATAAGGTTCATCATGTAAACCCTGCAGGTTGACTTAGTCAACATGATGATAAGGTTGAGTGGTACTACTCGAGGAGTTAGATGTTAATTAATTGATGGTCAGTAAATCAATTAATTGACGGACATTTGATATCTTAAACACGGGGAGATGGATGTACAAATAATATATGGAGCCCATATTAATTTATGGGGGTTGGTGAGGTAGTTCGATGATGATCCTCTAGTGGAATGGAACATCATTGATGGATCAAGTTTGTGTGGTTCCGATCCATCGGGTGGCCAAGACCCAACTCCTCTTCATGGTCCCTATCGTAGCCTAATATAAACCTCATGAAGTCTAGATCAAATGATGGAAAACAAATCTCTAGATCCGACGGTTAGGTTAAATCCCTAGAACCGACGGTTGAGATTAAATCTCTAGATCCGACGGTTGGGATTAAATCCCTAGAACCGACGGTAGAGATTAAATCTCTAGATCCGACGGTTGGGATTAAATTCCTAGAACCGACGGTAGAGATTAAATCTCTAGATCCGACGGTTGAGATTAAAACCCTAGAACCGACGGTGGAGATTAAACCAAGGCCTAAACCCTAACTCTATAAAAGGGTGGCTTAGGGTGGGCGGCAAAAAAGATGATGGAACATGGAAAACCTAATTGAGGGGCTTTGGCTTGGGCGGCAAGAAAGTGGAGGAGCTAGGGTTTTTGGGTGGCCACAAAAGGAGAGGGAGCTTCTCCTTCTTCTTCCTAATGGTGGCCGGCATCCTTCTTCCTCCTTCCTCCATGGTTTGGCCGGCGCCCATGCTTCTCCTTTTGATCTAGGTTGATGATTTGGTTTTGGAGATTTGGGTTTTGCCAAACCTAAAGTGGGCGGCAAGAAACCCTAAGGGAGTTAGGGTTTTGCCTATCTTTGGTTGGGCGGCAAGAAACCCTAGGATGCTAGGAGGTTGGGCGGCTAGGTTATGGAAGCTAAGGTGGGCGGAAAATATAGGAGGAGGGTTCTTCTTCTTCCTAAGGTTTGGCCGGCTCCTACCTTCTCTTCCTTCTACCTTGGTCGGGGCTCAACCGATTTCCTATTCTCCTCTTCACTCCATCTTGGCCGGCGGCACCAAAACTAGGGTTTGTCCCTAGTTCGGTTCCTTGGTTGTTTCCATATTATTCTCTCTATTCTTGGGGCCGGCGGCATCAATCCTTTATGGATTGGTGGTTGGCTCAAGCAAGAAGGGAAAGAGAGTTCTTCATTCTTTGGATTGAAGAAGATCTAGGATGCTTCAACTTGTGGAGGATCTTCGCCCACACGAAGTCTACAAGGAGGTTAGGACATACGATAGAAGATCAAGAGGTATAAAAGTTTTATAACTTTTATTATTGTTCTTTGCATGTTCTTATTTGATATGCTAGCTTATGTTCTTTATGTTAGCATATGTTGATTATACTAGTTTACATTTGCATGTATTTGTATAATCATGGACCCCGATAAGAAACACAAAAATCGGCAATCCGTCCGTCGTCTCTTCCGCGGCTAATCGAGTAGAAGAGTTTGGTTGCTTGAACAACTAGTTTGTTCAAGCGATCGCTCGAGTCGTTGGCACGACGATGAATTGGTTGTGCTTAGGAAACTCATCCCATCCGGATTAGTTTTCATTAGAGTGAAAATTTTAATCCGGGGACATGGGAGCCTATGAGCATTCCGAGAAATAGCACGATTGCAAACAATACTAGGTGCCACTCATGATCGTTCTATAATTAATGGTTAATTATAGACGGCCAACATAAACCGAGAACCTATTTGGTCACACACACAACGAGCGTAATCCAAAGGATTTAAAACGAGCTTGAGAATGGGATTCTCAGACCGAGAGAAACTAGGTTTGGTTGGACCAAACATAAAGCGAGCATGAAATCGTTTCAGTCGCAATGGAAGCGTGGATGGGCCGTGTCTTATGAAGATATAATGGACGAACCAAAATGGTTTAGTTCTAATCCAATGGAGGAGAATAAACCAAAGGGTTTGGTTTATTTTAAATGAATGAACCAAAAGTTGGTTCGGTTCGTTTTAACTTAAAATAAACCATCATGGTTTGGTTTATTTTAACTTATCTTAATGGAGCGGGTTAACGGGCCTAATGGTTATGATCCAATAACCATTAAGAGAATTAGTTCTCTATAAAAGAGGACTTAATGGATAATTAAGCCCTAATTGAAGAGCCCTAAACCTAGTTGCCGCCCACCCCATTGAAGGAGTTGGCACCAACTCCATTGCCGCCGCCCATTGCTCCTCCAACCGGCGTCCAGAAGGTTGCTTCCTTCCCCCTCGCCGGCATCGAGCTGCTGCCGGTTGGTGCTCCGGTGATCTTCCTTGGGTGTGGCGATAAGGTGAGCACTTGGCTTCCTTGTTTTGGCCGGCGCCTACTCCTCCACCAAGCTGTCCAGTTTTCTGGACAGCTTCTTCTCCTCTCGTCGGAGCGTCGTTTGGACGATGGTTAGAGCTCCGACAGCGGATAACTTACTGGGGATTCGATCTCCGGTAATCCTCTGAGGTGGAGGACGAAGGATTTGTCAATTGGTTGACGAATACCTCTCCGGAGAAGCGAGTTTTTGAGAACTCGTATTAGGATCCGAATTTGGATTCGGATCGTGATCATCTCTCGATCACGTCGTCTTCAACACGAGGCTAGTAACCCGTACGAAGACGAAGCTCGTGGCTTAGCGAAGTCATCCCGAGGAACTCGGCGTGGATACGGATAGAGACGATTCTAGCGAGGATCGTTCCGGTTGATGTCGTTCCCGCTACACGTCATACGAAAGGTATAACGTAGTTAAATTTCCTTTTATTGCAAATTTAAATTTACGGTTATGTCTACACTTGTTGTAATATGCATGCGTGTGTTGTGTGTGTTGTAATAAATAGAAGTATTTATTATTTTTATTGCTTCCGCTGTGTTCATGTTTACGAAACATGATCGAACACACACACGTCGCGGTGCCGGAAACCCAACACCGGCCACCAAGGGAGAGGAAGAAGAAAGCAAACTACTTCCTTATTTGGTGCCGCCCAAGCCTCCTAAACCCTAAGCTTTCAAACCCTAATCCTAGCTCTCCTAAATGCCGGCCATGGAAGAGGGGAAGAAGAATAGGATGAGCACCGGCCAAGGTAGAGGGAAGAAGGAAGGAACCGGCCAAACCTTAGGAAGAAGAAGAAAAACCTCCTCCACTTGTTGCCGCCCACCCATAGCTCCCAAACCCTAGCCGCCCAAACCTAAACCTAAACAAACTAGGATTCCTAACCTCCAAAGGAAGCAAACCCTAATCCCCTTGAGCCATCATCCCGTTGCCACCCACTTTTAATCTCTATTTATAGAGTTGGGCTCAAGCCATGATTTAATCTCCTCCATTGGTTCTAGGGATTTAATCTCAACCGTTGGATCTAGAGATTTAATCTCAACCGTCGGATCTAGAGATTTAATCTCTACCTTTGGATCTAGAGTTTTGTTTCTATCCATTGGATCTAAGCTTCATGAGGTGTTAATAGGCTACATTAGGGACCATGAGGAGGAGTTGGATCTTGGCCACCCATGGATCAAGCCCACATAACGTCTGATCCACTAATGACAATCCAATCCACTAAAGGATTATCATTGTTCTACCTCACCAACCCCCATAAGATAATATGGGCTCTATATATTATTTGTACATTTTCTCCCCGTGTTTAAGATCTCGAATATCCGTTGATTAATTAATTTACTGACCATTAATTAATCAACATCTAACTCCATGAGTAGTACCACTCAACCTTTTCATCATGCCGGACCAAGTCCACCTGCAGGGTTTACATGATGAACCTTATGAGCTCCTCAAGGGGACATCATCATCCTAATATATAGGACACGATTTCCTCCTATAATCAACAGCACACCATATAAATAATATCATCTCCCAACTTACCGAGCCTATCGATTTAATCTATAAATCTCGCCCATTGGTAAATCAAAGTGATGAATACTAAGTATATGTGCCCGTTATTATATCGGGATTAAGAGCATGTACAAAATAATATCTGAGGTCCGATTCAATTATGTAGTCAGCAATAAATCGAATCACCTCTAAGTCGGTCCTGCTCAATACACACAAAGTGCACTAGTGTTATTCTATGGTCAAGACAAACCAATACCAAATCACACAACAACCATTCCGATGGTTTGTCCAAAGTCATCTCGGTTGTGAGCCTTTACTTATACTTTACAAGGAGCCGACAACATGATCTCCTGTGTGACACCACACACCATGTTATCTATAATGTAATATATTAGACAATATTGCATAACCATAAAAATGCAAACAATGATCATGTGATTATTATTTCAAAATAAAGATGTTCATACAAAAGATAGACTTTTCAATATACATCCCTACAATCTCCCACTTATACTAAAAGACTATGTTGTCCTCATACTGCCATATATCTGATTCCCCTTCCCTCCACTTGCCTATCAAAGCTCTCGCTAGAAGGGCCTTAGTGAAAAGGGTCTACCAGGTCATCCTCTGATGCAATCTAGGCGACAACAACTTCTACCTCCTTTACGATTTCTCGTATCAGGTGGTACTTGCGCTCTATGTGCTTACTTGTCTTATGGGCTTGTGGTTCCTTCGAGTTTGCAACTGCACCACTATTATCACAATAAATTGTGATAGTTCTCGGCAAACCAGGAATCACATCCAAGTCCATCAGGAAGTTCCTGAGCCACACAGCTTCTTTGGCCGTCTCAGAGGCTGCCACATACTCAGCTTCCATGGTGGAGTCCGCCACGCATTTCTATTTGACACTCCTCCATACAATAGCTCCACCTCCCAAAGTAAACACAAAACCTGAGGTAGACTTACTGTTATCCCTATCAGATTGAAAGTCAGAATCTGTGTAACCCACAGGGAGTAATTGGTTTGCCCGGTAAACCAACATATAATCCCTAGTCCTTCTCAGGTACTTCAATATATGCTTTACCACAATCCAATGTCCCTGTCCTGGATTACTCTGATATCTGCTGACCATGCCCACGACAAAGCAAATATCTGGTCTCGTACATAGCATTGCATACATGAGGCTTCCTACTGCTGAAGCATAAGGAATTGCCTTCATCTCCTCTATCTCCTCAGATGATCTAGGACACATTTCCTAAGATAAAGGAACTCCATGCCTGAAAGGTAGAAAACCCTTCTTGGAGTTCAGCATGCTAAAACGATCCATAATCGTGTCTATGTATGAAGCTTGGGATAAGCACAACATCCTTTTCCTGCGATCCCTTGTAACCTTGATCCCAAGGATGTGTCCCACTTCTCACAAGTCCTTCATATCAAACTGTTTGGACAACCATACCCTTACGTCCGATAACACCTTGATATTGTTGCCAATCAACAAAATGTCATCTACGTATAGTACAAGAAATACCACTACGTTTCCGTCACATCTCTTGTATACACAAGACTCATCCAGACTTTGAATAAATCCATAAGACTAGATTACCTCATCAAAGCGGATGTTCCAAGACCTCGAATCTTGCTTCAATCCATAAATGGACCGATTAAGCTTACATACAAGATGCTCTTTTCCTTTAGCAATGAATCCCTCTGGTTGCTTCATATAGATGTTTTCCTCAAGACTTCCATTAAGGAAAGCTGTCTTGACATCCATCTGCCACACCTCATAATCCATATAAGCTGCTATGCATAAGAGAATCCGGATAGACTTAAGCATGGCTACCGGCGAAAAGGTCTCCTCATAATCGATACCCTCTTTCTGAGTATACCCCTTCGCAACAAGCCTCGCTTTGAAGGTCTCAACCTTCCCATCTATTCCTCTTTCTCTTGTAGATCCACTTGCATCCAATGGTTTTTACACCATCGGGTGGCTCTACTAGTTCCCAGACCTGATTTGAATCCATAGATTCAATCTCAGCATTCATTGCACTTTGCCAAGATACTGCATCTTTATCTTGGATTGCCTCGTCATATGTCCAGGGATCAGGTTCATGTTCGCCAGGGACCAAATCAAAAGATTCTCCCAAGAACATGAATCTATCAGGTTGTCTCATAACCCTCCCACTACGACGAGGTATCACTTGTGCATCCTCTGTGACACGTGGTGCAGTGACATGTGGTATATCCTCTTGTACTGATGGTACTAAAGAAGTGACTTCCCCTTTTAATTCCTCCAGAACAATTTTACTCTTGGGCTTGTGGCTCATCACATAGTCTTCCTATAGAAATCTGGCATTCGTGCTAATGATCACCCTCTGATCTCTAGGACTATAAAACAAACCACCCTTCGTTCCTCTAGGATAGCCAACGAACATGCGTACTTATGTACGCAATTCCAACTTACCAGCATCTACTTTCAACACATGTCCTGGACTCCCCCATATCCGAATATGTCTTAGACTAGGCTTTCGTCCAGTCCATAATTCTGTGGGAGTAGAAGGCACTGATTTAGATGGAACCAAGTTTAGCATGTACATCGTCGTATCTAGAGCAAATCCCCAAAACGAATCTGGCAACTCAGAATAACTCATCATCGATCTAACCATCTCCATAAGAGTCCTATTCCTTCGCTCTGCTACACCGTTCTGCTGGGGTGTGCCAAGTGCAGTCAATTGGGATTGAATCATAGCCTCTGATAAGTAGTTCCTAAACTCTCCCAAGAGGTACTCACCACCACGATCAGATCGTAGTGTCTTGATACTTTTACCTTGACGTTTCTCCACATCAGCCTTGAATTCTTTGAACTTGTCAAAGCATTCATACTTGCGGCGCATCAGGTAAATGTATCCATATCTTGAGTAATCGTCTATGAAAAAGATGAAATACTCAAAACTACCTCTAGCCTGGATAGACATAGGACCATACAAATCAGAATGAACCAATTCTAACACATCTTTGGCTCTATACCCCTTGGCCTTAAAAGGCCTCTTGGTCATTTTATCCTCCAAGCAAGATTCGTAGGTTGGGAAATCTTCCACCACTTAATGAACCCAAAGGTCCATCAGCTATCAACCTTTGAATTCTGCTTAGGTTAATATGACCAAGCCTAAGATGCCAAAGATATGTTTGGTTCATCTTCGAAGGTTCTTTTCTCTTATTGGAATTAGAAGATGAGTTATTAACTTTAATTTGCATCGTGGGAGATTTTGGTTCAAGTGTATACAAATTTCCTATCAATGTACCTGAACAGATATTCTCCCTATTCCTTTTTATAACAACTCTGTCATTAAAAGAAATAGAATATCCATCCATAAACAATTTAGAAACTGAAACTAAATTCTTTCTAAATAAAGGTACATAAAGGGAATTTTCCAGAACCAAAGTTTTATTTTTCTCAAAAGATAAATAAAACGTCTCCCACTGCAATAGCCGCCACCTTCATGACATTGCCCAAGTAAACAGTAATCTCTCACTTAGCTCGTCGTCGGGTTTCCTGGAACCCCTGCAAAGTATTGCAGACATGATCAGAGGCTCCCGTATCTACACACCAGGTGCTAGTAGATAACACCGCTAACCATGTTTCAATGACTAGACCAAAGGATATACCTTTATTTTGTTTCAGATTGGGACAGTCCTTCCAATGTCCATCCTGCTTGCAAGTGAAGTACTTGCCCTGAGATCCTCCCACCACCTTTACTCCATCTTGTTTCTTCTTCTTCTTGCCTTTCGACTTAGAAGTAGAAATCTTCTGAGCAACCATGGCTTGAGCCTGAGCAAGCCTTTCTGTCGACTGGAGAATGACATCGACCTGGGTTTCTCCATCGATTTCAGCTCCAAGGACTTTCAGCTCATTTGCGGGCTTAGGAGGACACTCTTCGAAGAGTACATACTTGTACTCCTTAGCAGTTAAGAAATATCTAGATTCTTTTCCAATCAACATTATTTGGGTACAGTAAGTTTATTTTCCTTTAGTATCATAGCAAGTGGACTAAAAGTCATTTTGAAAATCCTAAGAATCACATAGATCATTACTTTGGATTTCAAAAAATTATTGATTCCTCAAACAATAAAATTTTAAAATCAACCAACACCTCAAAACACCGAGAATATCGTATGCCACGATAGTGTGGACGTATACTAATTCTACATTTGTGAGAGGAGGTTTCACCCATTAATTTTACTATCTTGTCAACCTAACTTTTTGACAAGTAAAATTAATAGTTGGTTTCTCTTCGGCCCTACAAATAAAAGCAGTGACTCCGATGGGGAGGATACTTATATTTGTATCTAAGTGTTCACCATTACTTGGTACCAAGGTAATTATCTCGGGTTATGTGCCTTACGATGGGGAAGTACACACGCTCCTTAATAATTCCCTATAACCATATTCGACCTTGTGATCCACAAACAAACTCATCCAATGGGGAGGAAGGCACTCAGAGCCGACGCGCAAGTTTGTTTACATCACATGTCAAATCGTAATGGAGGCTATGGGAATTTATAAAAATATCCCTCTCCCACTTAGTAATTTAAAATTGAGGAATTTTCTAGCCTACGACATGCATATCAAACAAAAAGCAATAAATATTAAAAATAAATTATTTTCCAACTATTATGACTTTTGTCTTCAATATGTCTCCCGTCGCATTGCCATCTCGTCCGCTCCTCCTACGCCATGTACGAGCCATCCGGAGATCCGAGCAGAGACTAAAACCTATTTTAATTTACATCCATCGATCCTATACTCCACGAGGGAGTGAACATGAAATCTAGATCGAAAGTAAAATAAAATAAAGAGTGGCTAAACAATGTCGTATCTAATTTACAAAAAAAATCAAATACTAGCCTTGTCAACCCCGAGGATTCAACAAAATAAACATTTACACACATACAATCACATACACACATATGGCCATAATAGTCGGATCTTAGGCCTGCAACCAAAGAGTTAAAATATGCATATCCTACTATTATCCGGCACATATAATATATGAAAAGTGTATATAAATTAACTGAATTCTAAACATACAAAACCGGAAACCTTGGCTCTGATACCAATTGTAGGGTTTTGCTTATCAAGTCCGTGAGGGGAAACTTCGCTTCCCACTACACCTTGGTTGTTTGTTCATGGTGATCCCATCGATGTCCCCGGATTAAAAAAAAATTAATCCTAGACTAAAGGGATTGCTCAAACAACCAAGTTATCATCGTGCTATTCATTTAGAGAGGTCACTTGAACAAACTCGTTGTTCAAGCGACCAACCTCTATTCTATAAGTAGCCGTGGAATAGACGATGTCCGGATCGCCGGTTTTTGTATTTATGTTCGGGATCCAAGTATTATTTAGCCACAAACAGATTTATATCATGCTCATAATTAAAAAACAAATACAAACATGTAACATATAAAAATTAGAGAATCGATATACCTCTCGATCTTCTAATGTATGACCTTCCTCTTTTTGGACGTCGTGTGGGCGACGATCTACCAAAAGTTGAAGTTCCTAGATCACAAATCTTCCTTCCTTGCTCTACCAAAGCAAGAGGAAGAATAGAAACAAGGCTCTTTACCTTCCTATAGCCAACCAACAAGCAGCAAGAAGGATGCTTGCCGCCGACCAACAAGGAGAAGGAGATTATGGTGGAAATCGGGCAAGACACCAAGGGAAAGCCCTATATCTTGTTTCCACCACCTAAGGAGAAGGAGAAGAGGGTCTTTGGATGCCGACCAAGGGCTGGAAAGAAGGTTGTGGCGCCGGCCACCAAGGGAGAGGAAGAAAAAAGAAAACTACTTCCTTATTTGGTGCCGCCCAAGCCTCCTAAACCCTAAGCTTTCAAACCCTAATCCTAGCTCTCCTAAATGCTGACCATGGAAGAGGGGAAGAAGAATAGGATGAGCACCAGCCAAGGTAGAGGGAAGAAGGAAGGAACCGGCCAAACCTTAGGAAGAAGAAGAAAAACCTCCTCCACTTGTTGCCGCCCACCCCTAGCTCCCAAACCCTAGCCGCCCAAACCTAATCCTAAACAAACTAGGATTCCTAGCCTCAAAAGGAAGCAAACCCTAATCCCCTTAAGCCATCATCCCGTTGCCGCCCACTTTTAATCTCTATTTATAGTGTTGGGCTCAAGCCATGATTTAATCTCCTCCATTGGTTTTAGTGATTTAATCTCAACCGTTGGATCTAGAGATTTAATCTCAACCGTCGGATCTAGAGATTTAATCTCTACCTTTGGATCTAGAGTTTTGTTTCTATCCATTGGATCTAAGCTTCATGAGGTGTTAATAGGCTACATTATGGACCATGAGGAGGAGTTGGATCTTGGCCACCTATGGATCAAGCCCACATAAAGTCCGATCCACTAATGATAATCCAATCCACTAAAGGATTATCATTGATCTACCTCACCAACCCCCATAAGATAATATGGGCTCTATATATTATTTGTACATTTTCTCCCCGTGTTTAAGATCTTGAATGTCCATCGATTAATTAATTTACTGACCATTAATTAATCAACATCTAACTCCATGAGTAGTACCACTCAACCTTTTCATCATGCCGGACCAAGTCCACCTGCAGGGTTTACATGATGAACCTTATGAGCTCCTCAAGGGGACATCATCATCCTAATATATAGGACACAATTTTCTCCTATAATCAATAGCACACCATATAAATAATATCATCTCCCAACTTACCGAGCCTATCGATTTAATCTATAAATCTCGCCCATTGGTAAATCAAAGAGATTAATACTAAGTATATGTGCTCGTTATTATATCGGGATTAAGAGCATATACAAAATAATATCTGAGGTACGATTCGATTATGTAGTCAGTAATAAATCGAATCACCTCTAAGTCGGTCTTGCTCAATACACACAAAGTGCACTAGTGTGATTCTATGGTCAAGACAAACCAATACCAAATCACACTTCAACCATTCCGATGGTTTGTCCAAAGCCATCTCGGTTGTGAGCCTTTACTTATACTTTACAAGGAGCTGATAACATGATCTCCCGTGTGACACCACACACCATGTTATCTACAATGTAATGTATTAGACAATATTGCATAACCATAAAAATGCAAACAATGATCATGTGATTATTATTTCAAAATAATAATGTTCATATAAAAGATAGACTTTTCAGTATACATCCCTACAGGGGTTTTGTCGGTTCGTGTCCTTCATCAAACTCTACATTAATAGTCTCCTCGACTCTAAGGGTGTCATGGTTATATACTCTATAAGCTCTACTCGTAATCGAGTATCCTAGAAAGATTTTGGTCGAGGTTTTGGATGTAAATTTCCCTAGGTAATCCTTAGTGTTTAGGATATGTACCTTACATCCAAATACCCTAAAGTAATTGATGTTAGGTATTTTATCATGATAAATCTCGTACGAGATCTTAAGGTGCCTCTTTACCATAAGGATCCTATTTTGGACATACCATACCGTACCTACGGCTTCCGCCCAAAACCTATCGGGTAGGTTATACTCGTTTAACATTGTCCTAGCGGCTTCTTGTAGGGTTCTATTTTTATGTTCTACTAGGCCATTCTGTTGTGGGGTTCTAGGGCATGAGAACTCATGGTGGTATCCAGTTAGGTTATAGAATTCTATAAACCTGTGGTTCTCAAATTCACCACCATGATCACTCCTAAGTCTTTTGATTTTAAGGTTTTATTGATTTTCTATTAGTTTAAATAGGTTGATTAATTGATCTAGGGTATCACTTTTGTGTTTGATGAACCTAACTTAGGTAAATCTAGAATAGTCGTCAATTATGACTAAGCAGAATTGACTCCCATTAAGTGACTTAGCTCTGTGTGAATCAAATAGATCCATGTGTAGGAGCTCAAGAACACTTTTGGTTCATTCTTGATTATTTAGTTGATGTTGTGTCCTAGATTGTTTACCTTGTTGACAAGCATTACATATTTTATTATCCAAGTTGTTGAGGTTAGGCAAACCTCTGACTAAGTCACTCTGACTCATCTTGTGGATGAGTCTTGGGTGCGAGTGACCGAGTCGTCGGTGCCACAACCAAGATTCCTCTTGCTGTGTCATAAGACACTTAGTTGAGGAGTTAGTTAAATTAATAGTATAAATATTGTTATTTTTGGTTCCTTTAAGAATTGTTTTAGAGGTTTTATTGGTATTAATTACGCATTCATTTTCTAGAAATATGACCTTATAGTTATTATCATACAATTGGCTTACACTAAGTAAATTATATTGGAAATTCTCTACCAATAAGACATTTTGAATAATAAAGTTAGAGTTGAGCTCAATATCACCTGATCCGATGATTTTGCGCTTGTCGTTGTTTCCGAAGGCTACCGATCCTTGTCATTTGAATCGAAGCTTCGAAAACTTGAGTTGATCCCCGGTCATGTGTCGGGAGCAACCACTATCCAACATCCATTGATCCTACACACAAGGTAGTTGGATCGGATATTGGAATTATTAAAGGTTGATTGTAAATTATTAAACCTAAATCATCTCACCCATGTCTACATGATCAAGCATGTTAACCCTATATATTCTTGTAAGATGACTTCCAATTTTACTTGTTTTAAATTTAATGATTTGAACACTTGTCAATCTTGCGTTAGATTAGGATTTGACCTTAGGCTCATCAAGTCACCTTTTCAAGATCATGGCTTCCAGGTCATGGCGAGGCACAAAGGCCTTCTTTAATAAAAAAAATGACCACTTTCTTAGATAAAGCCATTTTCAAGAAAATAGAGACTTGACTCACCAAAGACCACTTCCTGGTCTAACTAGTCTAGGATACGGCGAGGTAACTTCAGCTAGTTCCACTCGGTCAAGTGCACCGAACTAGATACGCCTTATCTAGCCTGAATACACGAGACTCCGCTTTCCTAGCGTACTATCATCTCGTCACGTCCTGGTACTATGTTACCAAGTATTGACGAGTTATAGTCCTATCTAACCATTCTAAAAAGAAAAATCAAAATAAATAAAGAACCAAAGAATGTAATTTCTAAGTTTAAGCACAAACAAGTTTTGTACTGGCTCCCCCTGGACCATTGAATCGGTTCGGTCTCTCCACATAGTGAATTTTGTCCTTGGGAACCCAGTACTAGTTGGATCCTAAGTTTGAAATCAAAGTGGTCTTAGGGACCCATGCTTGGACATGTTTTTTATGTCGACTTACAATCGACATATATGACTTGTTGGTCGTATTTGAGCTAAACCCTAGTCCGACCTTGTTGTACATGGCCCTTTGCGATCCAAGTAGGAGGTCAAGTCCCTTGGATCCCAAAGTAAACCTTTCCAATGCATTCCTAAGATCTTCGACTTGACTCTTCAAGAGTGAGTTCTCAACTTCAAGCTTTTCAACCCGAGTTGAGTCCTCCTCTCGAACTTGACTAGTCGAAGAGGTTAGGGAGACCTCGTGTTTGAGGAGTTTAACCTCCTCAATCAGGGTCTCGACCTTGGACTCGAACTTAGCTAATTTCCTAGTTAAGAATTTAATTGCACTATAAAGAGTACTAATAAGAGATCGACTTACCTTGAGCATTTCTTTTGAACCAGATGCGGATCCGTGGCTTGTCTTGAATAGAGCTTCGCAGTCCGATTCGTCTTCGGGTTCAGACTCGTGCTCCGATTCTGACTCCGTCTCCGATTCAGTCAGTTTAGCCATGAAGACGTGATCATCGTCTTCTTCCTCGGACACTTCTTCCCACATAGCATTGAGAGCCTTCTTTTGTTTCGGTGCTTTGCTCTTGAGCTTCGGACATTCGGACTTGATATGTCCAAACCTGTTGCATTCGTAACACCTCACATTAGAACTTTTAGGCTTACCTTCGTTGGGTCGAGTGACGACTCACTTTCGGCCCTTAACCATCCTCCGAACTAGGTTGACTAGTTCGGCCTCCATTTCTGGGTCGACCTCCGAATCGGACTCATCTTCTTCCTCCTTAGGGGGTGGCTTGCTTGCGATTTTCTTCTTCGAACCTGCAAAAAGTACTATACTCTTCTCGGGTTCCGAGTTAGACTGTTCATGGAGTTCGAAATCCAAAAACAACTCATCTAATATAAGTTTTGAAAGATCCTTGGATACCTTGTAGGCATCGACCATGGATGCCCACAAGGTGGTCTTAGGAAAAGAGTTTAGTACATACTTGATAAGGTCGTGATTTTCAACCTTTTGTCCGATTGCGTGTAGGTTGTTGACGATATCTTGAACCCGAACGTACAGTTGCATCATCGTCTTGTGTTCCTGCATTTTTAGATTATATAACCTATTGAACAAGAGATCACGCTTACATTCCTTGGCTTCATCGGTCCCTTCGTGTAGCTCCACTAGTTTTGTCCAGAGATCCTTTGCGCTGATGAAGGGGCTGACATGATTAAGCTCCTCCTTAGACAAGCCGCATTAGAGGATTTGAGTCGCATTGGCATCGGCTTCGACTTGTCTTTTTGTAGCATTGGTCCATTGGTCATAATCCAAAGATTCACCCACTTTGTTAGTCGGAAGTGTGAATCCCGTTTGGATTATGATCCACATCTCGATTTGGGTCATAAGGAAGCACTCCATCCGACCCTTCCAATAACAGAAGTCATCTCCGTTGTAAAACGGAGGTCAGATGGTGCTAAAACCCTCGAGATGGCCCATGATACAAAAAACAAGAGAATGAAGAAGAGAAAAACCTAACAACAACACAAACGATCGAAATGTACCAAGACTTACGTCTTGGATTAGTAGTGAAGGAGAAAAAAAACTCAACGAATGAAAGATCTTAAAGAAAATGAAATAAACAGAAATAAAAAGGAAAAAAAATCTGTAGAAAAGCTAGATTAGTGGTTTCACCAAATCTTAGCACCCCCAACTTTGATACCAATTGTTGGATCGAGCGAATCGCTAGAGGGGGGGGGGGTGAATAGCGATAAAAAACTTTCGTTCATTTTCGTTCGTTAAAACACGAGTAGACACAGGAGAAGATAAATTCAAAATAAATGAGACAATAGAATTTTTACTTGGTTCATAGCCTTCGACTATTACTCCAAGGCCCTAGTGGTCCTTAACCATGCACGGAGGGCAAATCACTAAGAACTCCTCATTGGAGGTAGGAGTTAATCGGATATAAAAACCATGACAAGGATTGAGTTAGAGGGACACTCCCCCTCTTCTCGTTATGATAAAAGCACGATAGAAATAACTTAAATACAGATTGAAACCAAAAAGGAACTTTTACCAATAACTCGTAGATGAAAAAGATGAAGCTCTAGTCGTCGTGTCTGCAGCGCTTCATCGTAAGGATATCGGAGACTCGTAGCGTATCAGAAGCACTTGAAGGCTTTTAGAATTGATGAAAAACTCTAGGAGAAGCTCTCCTTTTATAGCCTTTGAGCCCCTCCTCGAGGGGATCTTCAGCCAATCACATTTGGGCACCAAGCTCCTTAGAATGAGGTGATAAGGCTTGACTCCTCGAAGCTGATCCTTGACCATCAGTCGACTGATGGCCATCATCAGTCGACTGATGGCAGCTCCAGTCGAGTCGCAACACTTAGTAGTCGACTGATGCTAGCTGAAATCACAAGTTAGCTTAACAAAAACATAATTTCGACGGCCACCGACCATCCGGTCTCGACCTAGACCATCCATGGGATGTCTTTGGTCGGATCTACGCTTAAGACTATCCCCGTAAGGAGGATACGACCTCACTTATGCTCACACACACGAGCTTACCTCAATACTTACTTTGTAGCTCTTGCTTCCGACCTTCCACTCGATTCCTTCGGCTCCCTCCGAAGTCACTCGAGTGTCGCCCGACCACCGCGGCTTCCTCCGGGTGTCGCTAGCCTTCAGCTTCAGCTTCAGCACTTTTCTGCACACTCGATTCAGCTCGTGAGATAACGATATGTGCTTAACTTTGTATCATTTGCTATAATCAAAACTCAGGTTCGACTTAGGTGCCTACTGCACCAACACCACTTAACCCATTTGGACTTCATGCCTGGTGTCCGACCCTCCTGATATGTCAAGGCATTTGCCTAGTATCTGGTCAACATGACCTATTAGGACTTCCTGTTAAGGCTGCATACTTAACACTGATATTAGAACACAAGTCCTAACTTTAATTATGGCTCATACATCAAAACCATGGAGTGATGCTCTCTGCATCAACAATCTCCCCCTTTTTGTTGTATGACAATATATCAGGTAAAGTTAGGAGAATCAAACTGCAATATTCAATCATAGCATATATCAGAAATGCATTGGGTTAAAAATGTATATGTATAAAAAACTTTAAATTTTTAAATCTCCCTCTCTATAAGTCTCTTCTTTCTAACTTTAAATCTTCTCTCTTCCCCTTTGACATATATCAAAATCAAAATTAAGTTCAAAATGCCACAACTTTAAACCTGAGAATTAAAGTTTTAAACAAGTTTTATCAAAAATGCTCAAGTTTATCAATACTCCCCCTAAATAATATTTTCTTTTAAAGATGAGATCTCCCCTTTTATCTTTTCGGTTTCAAAATTTTCAAAAGATTAATTTTCAAAACTCAATTTTCAAAATTTATCAATGCTCCTCTTAATTTTTTTTTTGAAATTCTCAAAATATCTTAATTTCCAAAATCTTTGAAACTCCCCCTTAATAAAAATATTTTTCAAATTTTCAACTTTCAAAATTTCTCAAAATTTTCTAACTCCCTCTATAAAATATTTTTCAAAATTTTAATTTTCAAAATTCTCCCTTAATAAAAGTAGTTTAAAATATTTTCCTCCTATACATCAAAATATAATAGTAATTTTTGTGCATTGTAAACTTGAAACAAGTCTTCTAACTTAAAAATATTTAATCTTTTCAAAGAACATTCAAGTTTTACAAAACACTTAATCTTTTTAGTAAGTTTTTCTCCCCCTTAATTTAAATTTTAAATTTTCAATACTCTCCCTTCATTACGATTTAACTTTTTAAAACTCTTCCTTAATTGAAGCTTTAAATTTTCAAAACTAGTGCTCAAGATTCTAAACATAGATTTTATCATGATTTGTTTAGATTTAAAAAGATATCTTAAGTTTAGACTTAGCTTAGCTAACTCTCATTTTCCAAATAAAGCATAGTTACTTAGAAAGGAAGTTGTTTGAGTATCACTTAACTAATCATTACTTAGATTGATAAGTTCAATTTCAAGTTCAAGTAAATTACTTGAGTTGTTCTTTAAATTTTTCTCTCTCCCCCTTAAGAATATTTCTCATCCAAATTCATTTTAAAACATAATTTTTGAAAAGATATTAAATATTTCATAATTTAGCAACACAAATCTTTTAGGCTCCCCCTAGATTCTTGATCTCCCCTTAAAGTAACATTGTTATACTTACATTTAATTTCATTTGAAAATACTTAGAATAAAATTTTGAATGTGAAACTCCCCCTAGAATTATGTTTTTATTTTAAGTTTTCAAAATAATATTTTCAAAAATATCTTAACTCTCCCTTAATCTCATGCTTATGCATGTAATCTTACTTAAGGACTTTCCAAACATAGATCCTATTGAATGTTTTGAAAGTTTGAATAATGCTAAATTGACTTCCCCTTTGAAATATGTAGATTTACTTAGAATTAAGTTGATTAGAATTGAGTAGATTATGGTTGAGTTGATTAGAAATGAGTTTATTAGAGTTGAGTTGATTAAGTTGATTAGAATTGAGTTGATTATGGTTGAGTTGATTAAGTTGATTAGAATTGAGTTGATTAAATTTGTCAAGTTTAAGTAAATTTGTTAAGTTTAATTAAATAAGTAAATTTGTTAAGTTTAGTTTAGTAAATTTGTTAAGTTATGTAAATTGTATTAAACTAATTAAGCTTGATTAAATTCTAAATCATCTCACCCAAGCTAGGCTTTCAATATACGTTACTCCTATGGGTTTTGTGAGATGAGGATTTCTTTTTATCTTAATTAAATTTAATGAGCAATTTCAAAGTTTTTAAACTTGTGTTAGATTCAAGCTTAGCTTGAGCTAGTCAAGTAGGTTTTTTTCAGCATTGACTTCCAGGTCGTGGCAAGGCATACGACCTTCTTGGATATCGGAGCAACGACCACTTCCTAGACAAAGTCAATGAAGGAATCAAGTACTTGATTTACTTTGGACTAAGCCTTGGTCTAACTAGTCAAAGACTTAGTGAGATAGCTTCGGTCAGTTCCACTCGACTTAGTGCACCAGGTCATGGCGAGGCACATGATTTTCTTGGATATCGGAACAACGACCACTTCCTAGACATGCACTTCGAAGAGCTTCCCTAACTTACTATCAGCTCACTTCATCTTAGTACTAGGCTGTTCAAGTTTAAACTACTTTGTTTCCTATCTAGTCCATTCTAAATTAAGCAAGTAAAGTAAACTAAAGCATGCAAGAGCTTAACTAAACAAGGAAACAAGCAAAGTGTTAGCTCCCCCTAAGTGATAGCTAGGTTGAGTTTTGTTCACTAAGTGAACTTGACTCTTGGAAACCCAAAATTGATTTGGTCCAACTTGGTTGACTAAGCTAGTCTTAGAAACCCATGTTTGGACTCGACCCTTAGCATTTCTATTAAACAAGGACATGTACGATCTATTTGTGTCCTTAGCCTTGTATCCGAGTCCGAACTTGTTGTACACATCGTTGAGACCAAAGCATCATGTTGAGATACTTGGAGCCCGAAGTAAACCTTTCTAACGATCCAGTGAGATCTTCTACTTGCCTTTTTAGTACTGAGTTATCTTCCTCAAGCTTTGCAACTTGAGTTGAGTCTCTATCCTTAATTTGGCAAATCGAAGTCTTTGAGTTGACTTGCTCCTTAAGTAATTGGACTTCCTCAAGAACTGAGTCGACTAGATTCTCGAACTTGGATAGTTTCCTACCTAAGCATGCAATAATGTTATACAATTTATCTTTTAGGGGAGATGTTACCTCATCTAGTCCTTCAGAAACAGATGCGAATCCGTGGCTCCTCTCAGACTCGGACTCGATTTTGTCTTGGCTTTAGACTCGTTGGGCGCCATCAATGCTACAAAACTTGTCTCCAGTATTTTAGCATCTGACTTGTCCGATGATGATTTGTCCATGGTTGGCTTAGATGCTTCCTTCCTTTTCCTTTTCCTTGATTTGGATTCCTTTCCCCTTTTGTTTGTTCCTTCTATCAAAAGTAAACCATCCTCGGGTTGACTCAAGTTAGCTTGTTCATGTAATTTAATTAATTTATTTCATAATTCTTTAGAATTTTGAACTGACCCGACTCGACTTAGCTCTTCATTCGTTAGTCCGCATTGCAAGGTGTTTAAAGCCTTGTAGTCGACTTGAGCCTTTTTTCTAATGCTTGCAGTCTATTTCTCCGGTTCTAACAACTCACTCGAGTCATCTACCGGAGAGACAAAATCTTTCCTAATCGAAAACCAGACCTCTAGGTCGGTTTTCAGGTAACACTCCATTCACCTTTTCCAATAGGAAAAGTCCTCTTCGTTGAAGAGAGGATGGCAAACGGTGTTGTACCCTTCTAAGTGCTACATTTCTAAATAAATCTTTTATTAATAGTTTTTTATTTGAATTAATTAAAATTGAGAATTATTCCTAGTGTTATTTAAATTAAATAATATTGTGCAAGAATTAAATTTATACTAATTGCAAAAATTAATAAAAAAACTTATACTAATTGAAAAAATTAATAGAAAATTAATCTAAGTGCATAAATTAATAGAAAATTACTCAAAGTGCAGAAACTAATAGAAAATTACTCTAAGTGCAGAAATTAATAGAAAATTATTCTAAGTGAAGAAAAATATTAAAAATTATTCTAAATGTAGAAAAATATTAAAAATTATTCTAAGTGCAAAAAAATTATTAAAAATTATTCTAAGTGTGTAAAATTATTCAAAATTATTCTAAATGCAAAAAATATTAAAAATTATTCTAAGTGCAAAAAATTATTAAAAATTATTCTAAATGTAGAAAATTATTAAAAATTATTCTAAGTGCAAAAAATTAAAGAAAATTATTCTAATGCTCTCGATGGTGGTTGCACTTGTTAGTGAAAGCCCTAGAGTCAATCATGTGATGATTGTTGTATGGACTTTATTGTATCATATTTCTATTTATAAAGGCATGGTTATTATATTTACTTGTATTGGTGCCAAATAACTAAATATAATAATGTCCTTGAGTAGTAGGTTCTTATCTATATCAATTGATTGGTTGAATCGATAATGAGATGATATAGAGAACACTACTCTTAATCATTCCTAGTCGAGTATTAACATTCAGGGACAATGTTAATGCGTAGAGACTAGCATGTAGGTCAACAGGATGACTTGATCTCACAAGTCATGGATATGAGATATCAAGTTGACACATGGGTATGCATTGGAGAATGTATACTAAATGACCCGCCATGAGAAAGTATCATGGATCGTTATATGAGTATCATATACTTTCTCATGTGGCTATTAGTATGACTATTAGTCCTTAGACCTAAAGTCACCATGGTTCCCTACATAAGGAGTTGCATACTTTGGCTTCGTCAAACGTCACCCGTAAATGGGTGGACTATAAAGGCAATTACTGGGTATGTAACAAATTATGCGGAGGGTTGTGAGCGATGAAGATGGGATCTATCCCTCCTATATGACGGGAGTGACATCGATATTCTTGATAGAGTGAGACCACGAAGTGCATGGCCATGCCCAAATGAGTCAATATGAGATATTGAGCTCATTTGATTAGAGTGAGTCTACTTGGAGTTCAAGATTTAGATTGTACCGAGGATGACACGGTCTATGCCTCGATTGGTCAATCTAGATGTCAAGGATAGAGGGACATTGTCACATATTGTGAGAGTCACAATTAGTAGTCACAAAGGTGATGTTGGAGCTCAACATTCTTGTAACTTGGGTAGCAATGATGTGTTGCTAGATACCGCTCATTGTTTATGTTCCTAAATCGGTTAAGGGACATTGCCAACGTTACAAGAACCTATAGGGTCACACACATAAGAGCAATTAGATGGAGATTAGGTTCATATGATGAACCATGAGGATAAGGTTCATGGGATGAACCAAATTGGATTAAGAGTAATCCAAATTAGACTAATTGAGTTAGACTCAAGTTGATTCAAGTGTTGAATAAGTCTAATTTAGATTTGATTCATCAAATCAATTTAAATTAATGAATAGAGATTCATTAAATTAAAATTGACTTGAATCAAATGGTTGGATTTGATCAACCATGGGAGATAAGAGGTCAAGTTTGACTTGACTTGAGAGGGAAGATGAAAGGTCAAGTTTGACTTGACCAAATGCCATGTCATGATGATGACTTGGCATGGCCGGCCAATGATGATGCTCCATATCATCATTGACTTGTCATGTGGTGCCACCTCATGAGGGAGACCAAGGGTCATGGGAGTTACATGCATGCATGTAACCCCCTCTCCATGAAGTGGTCGGCCACTTCTAGATCTAAAGGGAATTGATTTTGGGTAACTCCATCTTCTTCTTCCTTGCATCATCTTCTTCCTTGGATTTTTCCCTCAAGCTCTCCTCCTCTCCCAACCTCCTTGGCCGAACCATCCATAGAGTGCTAGCACACTCAAGGGTGTGTTTTCTCCACCTATTGCTTGTGTGGATACCAATAGAGGGGTGTGCACTTGACACTCTCGAGTTCCGACGAACCTTTTGGACGAGCGGGATTTGCGAAGGCCGTCGCTACGAGGATAACATCCTTATCATGTAGATCTAAGGTAGATTTAGGGTTTTATATAAACACATACATGTTTTTGTTTTAATACATCTTCGCACGGATCCGTGGCCAGGGCTTCCAAGGTTTCCGCAATGCAAAAAGCGGTTTTTGCGGCTCGGAAAACCCAACAGTGGTATCAGAGCCACGTGCGAAGCATGTATGTGTTTCGATTTTGTAATTTTTGTATTAGATATAAAAATTACAGATTTATATGTTTCTGTAAATTTCCTAATTTTATAGAATTTTTGGGTATTTTTCTCGAAGAATCGAAGCAACGGGTGTTGGGACACTTGTAGGCTTCAACCGTCGAGAAAAACTCTCCGAAACGGCGAGTTCTCGCTTTAGGTTTTTGGGACAGCGACTTAAGTTGCTGCAAGATTATTTTAGGGACACTCGTAAAGTTTATTTTGCGAGTAGGGGAGCTGCCCCTATCCCTGAAAGGGGCATTGTCCCGTGATCGCACCCGGAAACCGCTTAGCGGGACCGTTACGGAGAGGTGACTCATAAATTTGAAAAAAAAATTAAAAGAAATTATAGAAATTTTCTATAAAAATACATAATTTATAATTATGTATAATTATGTGATTGTCATGGCCCAATGATCCCAATTTGATTGGATTATGTGTGTTGTAATTCATAATACGGTCTGCGTGTCGTTTTGTGGTTGTGCGTGTTATATAGTGTATGCGACTTGCGCGTCGTACCTCTTCTTTTGATATTCTAATTGTAAATAGTTTTAGACTCGAATGTAACTCGAGTTTCATATTTTTAATGTACAAAATGGAGCGGTGGAAAGTCCACTTGAAGACGAGATTACGAGAAGGGTGACGACGACACATGGCGGTCAAAGGAAGCGCTTGGAGAAGCCGCTAGCCTTAGGTTGACCGTCCGATCTTCTCATTGGCTTGAGAAGATCGTAGTAGGGCCATGACTACATCACATTTAATTATATATATATATGTTGATATATATATATATATATTTATTTGATTTTGCTTGTATGTATGTGATGCATACTAGTAGAATAATGCTTGTATGTATATGATGCATGCTAGGATAATTTTCTTGTATGTATATGATGCATGCTAGAATAATGATTGTATGTATGTGATGCATGCTAATATTGATAATAAAGCCCTAAATGCGTATAAGATACACATTACGATTATATTAGATCATAATCAAATCAACTCGAAAATGCCTACCGAGCCTTGATACCCATCACTACCTCGATCATTTGTTGTTGTTGAATCTGCCAAAGCAGAGCAACGTATATTATCTTGGTAGGGTGCGGAGGGAAAATCTTGGTCCCGCCTATCACGCTTGGGTTAGAGTATGCTCAATTAGATTGAGCAAAACTAGTTAACTCAATTGGATCGAGTAGAACTATAGGCATATTCCAATCGTTGGAAAGATAGGTTAAGATCGCATTTACACTAAATCTTGGGCGATTTAGCCAAAGCTAACTCAAGGTCTTTTGTAAATGTTGGTCTTGATCCTATAAACAAGAGTTGCATAGAGATGTAATCGGTAATGTGTTACCCACCGATCGTACTAAGTCTTGGGCGATTTAGCCAAAGCTAACTCAAGGCTTAGTATGATGTGGATCTTGTCCCACAAGAATTATAGCTAGTTTGTATGAATCTAGTAATGTGGTTTGACCACATCCATAACTCGATTCTACAAAATTCCTATAATTCAGTGGAAGCATCATTTGATTAAAGGCCTAATTAAATGATAAAAGGAATATAATATTAATTCTCTGCATTGTATGTTGTAGATAACTATGTCGACAAACACGAACACTCTCTCTCTGCGTTCTGTCCTTGAGAAGGACAAGCTCAATGGAGCAAATTTCCTAGACTGGTACAGGAACCTGAGAATTGTTCTCACCCAAGAAAGGAAGTTGTACGTCCTGGAGCAGCCCATTCCGGAGGCACCTCCTGCCACTGCCTCGCGAGCTGACAAAGATGCTTACAAGAAGCATCAAGATGATGCATTAGATGTGTCATGTCTAATGCTCACGAACATGAACTCTGAGCTTCAGAAGAAACATGAGTTCATGAATACTTATGATATGGTTGGACATCTTCATCAACTATATCAAGGACAAGCAAGGCATGAGAGATATGAAGTCTCTAAGGCATTGTTTGGGTCTAAAATGCAAGAAGGGACACCCGTAGGTCAATATGTACTCAAGATGATTGGGTACATAGAAAACCTACAAAGGCTGGGATTCCCACTTAGCCAAGAGCTGGCCACTGACCTGATCTTGCAATCTTTGCCACAAGCCTTCAATCAATTTGTCATGAATTATAACATGAATGAAATTGATAAGCCATTGCCTGAAATGCTCAGCATGTTGAGAACTGCTGAGCTTAACCTTAAGAAAGGAAAATCTGACACCATTTTGATGGTGCAGAAGAAGAAAGGCAAGGGCAAGCCTAAAGGTAAGGGAAAGTCCCAAGCCAAGGGCAAAGGCAAAGAACTTAAACCCAAAGGAGGGGTAGCCAAGGAAGGGGCTTGCTTCTACTGCAAGGAAGCAGGACACTGGAAGCGTAACTGCAAGGCATACCTGGAAGATCTTAAGAAGAGAAGTGAGACTTCTACTTCAGGTATAAATGTTATAGAAGTCAATCTATCTATTTCTTCATCATGGGTATTAGATACCGGATGTGCATCTCACATTTGTACCAATGTGCAGGCGCTGAGAAATAGCAGGGCATTGACAAAGGGCGAGGTGGACCTACGAGTAGGCAATGGAGCAAGAGTTGCTGCTGTTGCTGTAGGAACTTATGATCTATCTTTGCCCTCTGGGCTTGTACTAGAATTAGATGAATGTTGTTATGTGTCTGCCTTAACTAAGAACATCATTTCAGTTTCTTGTTTGGACAAGAAAGGATTTTCATTTATAATAAAGAACAAATGTTGTTCAGTTTATTTAAATGATATGTTCTATTGTAGTGCACCTCTAATGAACAAACTCTATTTTCTAGACTTAGAGAGCCCTATCTATAACATAAGTACCAAAAGGTTCAAGTCAAATGAATTGAACCAAACCTATCTCTGGCACTGTCGCTTAGGTCACATAAATGAGAGTCGCTTATCTCAGCTCCATAAGGATGGGCTGCTAGACTCATTTGATTTTGAATCATATGAGACATGCGAGTCTTGCCTTTTAGGCAAGATGACCAAGACTCCCTTTAGTGGACACAGCGAAAGAGCAACAGATTTGTTAGGACTTATACATAGTGATGTATGTGGCCCTTTCAATGTTGCAGCTAGAGGTGGTTACAGGTACTTCATTACATTTACTTATGACTTCAGTAGATATGATTATGTGTATCTCATGACACATAAATCAGAATCCTTTGAAAAGTTCAAAGAATTCAAGAATGAAGTACAAAACCAGCTTGGCAAGAGTATTAAGATACTTCGATCAGATCGAGGTGGAGAATACCTTAGCCATGAGTTTCGTGACTATCTAGCTGAGTGTGGGATTCTATCCCAACTCACTCCTCCTGGAACACCACAGTGGAATGGTGTATCCGAAAGGAGGAATCGTACCCTATTGGATATGGTACGATCTATGATGAGTCACACAGATCTTCCTATATCCTTTTAGGGATATGCTCTAGATACAACAACCTTTACCCTTAACCGTGTACCATCCAAGGCTGTGATAAAGACACCATATACGATATGGACAGGGAGAAATGCCAAGATGTCTTTTATGAGGATTTGGGGTTGTGAGGCTTACGTTCGACGTCAAGTCTCAGACAAACTAGGACCCAAATCTGATAGGTGCTATTTTGTTGGATATCCCAAGGATACAAAGGGATACTACTTCTACATTCCCAGTCAGCACAAAGTGTTTGTGGCAAAGACTGGGGTTTTTCTAGAAAGAGATTTTGTTCCTAGACAAACTAGTGGGAGTACCTTCGATCTTGAAGAAATTTAAGATAAGGACCATAACACTGAGGCCTTGATGGAGGCTGAACAGGAATCACAAAGTGTTGTGGGTGATGAGGTTATTGCACAAAGAGTTGTGGAATAACCACCTGTTCAGGTAGACCTACCTCTTTGCAGATCTGATAGGATACGTCGTCAGCCTGAGAGATACTCATTTCTCTTGTCTGACCATGATGACGTTATGCTCATTGAGAATGAGCCTACCTCCTATCGAAGGCGATGAGCCAGTCGAGAAATGGCTAGAGGCCATGAGATCTGAGATGGAATCCATGTACACCAACCAAGTATGGACTTTGGTTGATCCACTTGAAGGGGTCAAACCCATTGGGTGTAAGTGGGTCTTTAGGAGAAAGACTGACATGGATGGACTTACACATACCTATAAGGGTCGATTGGTAGCTAAAGGTTTCAAGCAAATTCATGGTATTGACTATGACGAAACCTTTTCTCCAGTGGCAATGTTTAAGTCCATTAAGATCTTGCTTGCTATTGCAGCATACCACGATTATGAGATCTGGCAGATGGATGTCAAAACCGCATTTCTGAATGGAAACTTACTCGAGGATGTGTACATGACACAACCTGAGGGTTTTGAAGATCCACAACATACTGGAAAAGTATGCAAGCTGCAAAGGTCCATTTATGGACTAAAGCAAGCCTCTCGGAGCTGGAATCTTCGATTCGATGATGCGATCAAACAGTTTGGTTTCATCAAGAATGAAGATGAACCTTGTGTCTACAAGAGGGTTAATGGGAACACAGTTGTCTTCCTTATATTGTATGTGGATGACATACTACTCATTGGGAATGACATCCCTTCGCTACAGTCTGTGAAGACTTTGCTGGGGACATGCTTCTCAATGAAAGACTTAGGTGAAGCAGCCTGTATTCTAGGCATCAAGATCTATAGAGATAGATCTAAGAGATTGCTTGGCCTAAGTCAGAGTACATACATTGACACGATATTACTATGGTTTGCCATGCAGAATTCCAAGAAGGGACTTCTGCCGATGTCACATGGTGTGAGTCTTTCGAAGACTCAAAGTCCCTCTTCTAGAGAGGAGAGAGACCGCATGGATAAGATCCCTTACGCATCAGCTATAGGATCTATCATGTACGCCATGCTGTGTACTCGTTCTAATGTCTCGTATGCTTTGAGCATGACGAGTAGATACTAGTCAGATCTAGGTGAGCGTTACTGGATAGCAGTCAAGAATATTCTTAAGTACTTGAGAAGGACTAAAGAATATTTCTTGATATTTGGAGGCGATGAGGAGCTAGCTGTAAAGGGTTACAGCGATGCCAGCTTTCAAACTGACCAGGATGATTATATATCGCAGTCAGGGTTCGTGTTTTGCTCGAATGGTGGCGTTGTGAGCTGGAAGAGTTTGAAGCAGGACACAGTTGCTGATTCTACAACAGAAGCCGAGTATATCGCTGCATCTAAGGCAACAAAGGAGGCAGTTTAGATCCGCAAGTTCATTACTGAGCTTGGGGTGGTTCCTAGCATTGCAGATCCTATAGAGCTCTATTGTGACAACAATGGAGCGATTGCACAGGCAAAGGAACCTCGCTCACACCAGCAGACCAAACACATACTACGACGCTTCCATCTCATTCGAGAGATTATCGATAGAGGAGATGTGAAGATTTGCAGAGTACCCACAGAGGCTAACATCACAGATCCCTTGACCAAGGCTTTGGCACAGAAAAAGCATGATGGTCACACTAGGTCATTGGGTATTAGATACTATGGTGATTGACACTAGTGCTAGTGGGAGATTATTAGTGAAAGCCGTAGAGCCAATAATGTGATGATTGTTGTATGGACTTTATTGTATCATATTCCTATTTATAAAGGCATGATTATTATATTTACTTGTATTGGTGCCAAATAACTAAATATAATAATGTCCTTGAGTAGTAGGTTCTTATCTATATCAATCGATTGGTTGAATCGATAATAAGATGATATAGAGAACACTACTCTTAATCATTCCTAGTCAAGTATTAACATTCAGGGACAATGTTAATGCGTAGAGACTAGCATGTAGGTCAACATGATGACTTAATCTCACAAGTCATGGATATGAGATATCAAGTTGACACATGGGTATGTATTGGAGAATGTATACTGAATGACCCGCCATGAGAAAGTATCATGGATCGTTATATGAGTGTCATATACTTTCTCATGTGGCTATCAGTATGACTATTAGTCCTTAGACCTGCAGTCACCATGGTTCCCTACATAAGGAGTTACATACTTTGGCTTCGTCAAACGTCACCCGTAAATGGGTGGACTATAAAGGCGATTACTGGGTATGTAACAAATTATGTGGAGGGATGTGAGTGATGTAGATGAGATCTATCCCACCTATTTGACGGGAGTGACATCGATATTCTTGATAGAGTGAGACCACGAAGTGCATGGCCATGCCCAAATGAGTCAATATGAGATATTGAGCTCATTTGATTAGAGTGAGTCTACTTGGAGTTCAAGATTTAGATTGTACCGAGGATGACACGGTCTATGCCTCGATTGGTCAATCTAGATGTCAAGGATAGAGAGACATTGTCACATATTGTGAGAGTCACAATTAGTAGTCACAAAGGTGATGTTGGAGCTCAACATTCTTGTAACTTGGGTAGCAATGATGTGTTGCTAGATACCGCTCATTGCTTATGTTCCTAAATCGGTTTAGGGACATTGCCAACATTACAAGAACCTATAGGGTCACACACATAAGAGCAATTAGATGGAGATTAGGTTCATATGATGAACCATGAGGATAAGGTTCATGGGATGAACCAAATTTGATTAAGAGTAATCCAAATTAAACTAATTGAGTTAGACTCAAGTTGATTCAAGTGTTGAATAAGTCTAATTTAGATTTGATTCATCAAATCAATTTAAATTAATGAATAGAGATTCATTAAATTAAAATTGACTTGAATCAAATGGTTGGATTTGATCAACCATGGGAGATAAGAGGTCAAGTTTGACTTGACTTGAGAGGGAAGATGAAAGGTCAAGTTTGACTTGACCAAATGCCATGTCATGATGATGACTTGGCATGGCCGGCCAATGATGATGCTCCACATCATCATTGACTTTGTCATGTGGTGCCACCTCATGAGGGAGACCAAGGGTCATGGAAGTTACATGCATGCATGTAACCCCCTCTCCATGAAGTGGCCGACCACTTCTAGATCTAAAGGGAATTGATTTTGGGTAACTCCATCTTCTTCTTCCTTGCATCATCTTCTTCCTTGGATTTTCCCCTCAAGCTCTCCTCCTCTCCCAACCTCCTTGGCCGAACCATCCATAGAGTGCTAGCACACTCAAGGGTGTGTTTTCTCCACCTATTGCTTGTGTGGATACCAATAGAGGGGTGTGCACTTGACACTCTCGAGTTCCAGCGAACTTTTTGGATGAGCGGAATTTGCGAAGGGCGTCGCTACGAGGGTAACATCCTTATCATGTAGATCTAAGGTAGATCTAGGGTTTTATATAAATACATACATGTTTTTGTTTTAATACATCTTCTCACAGATCCGTGGTCGGGGCTTCCGAGGTTTCCGCAACACAAAAAGCGGTTTTTGCGGCTCGGAAAACCCAACAACACTAAATTTGGAGCACCCCCGCTCTGATATCAATTGTAGGATCGAAATACTCTGAGAGAGGGGGGTGCATCTCAGAGGTTACAATTTTCTTTTAAATTTTAAAGCTTATTTTTATATTTTGAAAACGTTAAAGAGTTTGCAGCAGAAACTAAATGAAATAGAGACAAGTTTCTTTTACTTGGTTCACAACCCTTACTGGGTTGCTACTCCAAGGTCTGTAGCTCTTCCGAGAGCTACATCGATGGGCAATCACTATATACCCTCCGACTCGAGAACTCTCGACTTCGGAGGGGTTCACTTTTTACAAAAATATGAGATGGCTAACACTCTACCCTTTATTTAAAGTTAAGTACATACAAGTGAAAGTAAATATAAGAAATTAAGAGCTACGTTATACCGACACTTACGGAAGTTTTGAAGTAGGCACGGAGTGTCGAAAAAGTGTCTTTGTGAGGAACCAAAGCTCTTGTGGACGAGTATGAATAGAGGAAACACTTTGACAAAGTAGCTGTATTATTCTTGGAGTTGGTCGAGCATTTGTTTTATAAACCTTTTCCAGTCGACTGGAATGCCTTCTAGTCGACTCCACATCAGCCCGTCGATATGGAACTTCTGGTCTTTCAGTCGGCTGAACACGCTCCAGTTGATTCCAGGTCACTCGACTCCGCATCGAGAAGTTTACCTCTTTAGTCGACTGAAACTCCCCAGTCGACTGAAAATCTTTCCATCTGCGCTGCCAGATCTTCAATCGATCACCAGCTAATCCTGCCAACTAAGTATCCAGTCGATTGATCCATACCCAGTCGACTGGACTTCAGTCGACTGATCCATGAAAAATGAGATTAGCACAAATAGATAATATCAAATATGATATTAGTAGTAATACTTCTCGATCTCGACTTCTAAGTCCCACACGGACTCTTCGTCAGATCGATGCTTATCTTTGTCCCTTTACAGACTTAGCCTCACCTCTCCACTCGAGGCTTACCTGTCGACTACTGTTCTTGACATCCGATCTGACCCACCAAGGCTTCCATCAGTTGTTCGATCTACTTGTCCCAGTTGGACTTTTTGTTGATTGTCCGATCTCTTGACCCAACCGATCTTCATGCCAAATGTTCGGTCCACTCGACCCATCAAGACTTCATGCTTGATGTCCGGTCCTCCTGATTTATCAAGATATTTGCCTAGTATCCGGTCAACATGACCTACTAGGACTTCTTGTTAAGCCTGCACACTTAACACTGATATTAAAACACAAGTAAATCCTAACTTTAACTATGGTTCATACATCAAAACCAAGGAGTGATGCTCTCTGCATCAACAAAAGGTTGAAGAGCAGAGTCCTTTTGCAGATAGTATTCTGAATGGAGAGTTACCTCGACACTTTCGAGTCCCTCATATGCTCGAATATACCGGCTCCTCTGATCTTAAGGAGCATTTGGGTAGATTTAAAAATACTGCATTATTATATCGTTATACTGATGGAGTTAAATGTAGAGTATTTCTTACTATATTAGTCGGACCTGCACAATAATGGTTTAATACTTTAAAGTTATAGAGTATTGCTTTATTTAAAGATTTATTATTATTAATTTTAAGGCATTTTTCTAGTTGTAAGAAGTATCTACCTCAACCATTGAGTCTTTTCAATCTTAAGCATAGAGAGCAGGAAACTCTTTGACAATATGTGTAGAGATTTACTCAGTTGGCACGAGAAGTCCCTACTATAGAGCTTGGTATGATAGTAGGGGCATTCACTTAAGGGCTTCGAGAAGGAGATTTCTTCAAATCCCTAGCTAAGAAGCCTCCTGCAGATTTTGAGGTCTTATTATCCCGAGCCGAGAAGTTTATTAATCTGGAAGATGCTCAAAAGTCCCAGCAAGATTCTAGAGACTATTGAATAACATAAATGTCAAAAAGACGAGCTGAGTGGATAAGACCCGCTCGGTCTTTAGGTGAGAGAGCTGTGTATGTTCCTCAACTGCGAGTTTCTAAGGAAAGAGCTATGAATATATGTGAAAATCAGTAGTTGTTGAGAAGACTTTTTGAGCTATTAGAGGGCCTAGAAGATTACCATCTTCTACTTCTGTTCTTATAATCAAGACTATGGGCATAATACTCAGGATTGCCAGCAGTTAGATTCTGAGTTGCAGAGGATTATGGGGACTCATCCCCGAATTAGAAATATGGTCATGAATCCAGCTCCTTATCAACAAAGGCCTTGGGTCAGAAATTATGGCAAAGGAAATCAGTTAAGACATGTATAGCCTGCTCAGACAAGGAAAATAGTTTCTGACATAATAATCCTTGCAAGCCAGCCTCCGGTGAGGGGCGCTATCAATATGATTTTTGGGGGTTCCACTAATGGAGATTCAAATCAAGCTCGGAAAAGACATAGTAGGGAGGAATGTGTAGTTGTAACCACTTTGTCTAGAGCCATAGGACCTATTTTGGGTTTTGGTCCTAATTATTTGGAGGGAGTAATAATCCCTCATACTGATGCTTTAGTAATCCGGGCCCTTATTTCCAATTTTGATGTGGGGAGAGTTTTTGTGGACTCGAGTAGTTCAGGGGATATCTTATATTGATCTGCATTAGAACAGATGGGAGTCAGTAGGAATGATTTACAGTCGGTCGATACTTCTTTATTCGGGTTTTCTAGCCATGAAGTACAGCTGATAGGTCAGATTAAATTACCTTTGTCTTTAGGAGAAGATCTAAGGAGGAAAATAGTGTTGATTAATTTTACAGTGGTAGACATGCCCTCCTCTTACAATTCTATATTGGGCTGGCCTGTTATAGGAAGTTTACAAGAAGTGGCTTCTCCGTATCATGAAAAGATTAAATTTCCTATTGGGAGTGAAGTAGGAGAAGCCAGAGGTGATCAATAGCATTCTAGAAGGTGTTATGTGGATGCTATTCGGACAGGGCAGAAGGAAAATGTTGTTAGTAAGTCTCTTTAAAAATTCAATCAATATGGGGATACCATGTGTATCATTCAGAAGGGGAGGGGCTTTGAAGAAATAAGGGAATATGATAAAGAGCAATTGTGCTTGACTCTAAGTGTTTTGAGCATATTACATTTATAGCTCAGGATCTTCCTTTGCAACTCAAAGCTGATTTAATAAAATGCCTTGTTAAGAACGTTGATATTTTTTGCATGGTCTCCACAGGATTTGGCAGGAATTGATCCTATTATTATGGGATATAAATTGTATATTCTACCTACTGTATCACCTGTGAAATAGAAACGTCATCACTTTGAAGCCAAAAAGGATGCCATTATTAAGGAGGAAGTCCATAAATTGTTGAAGGCAGGACATATTAGAGAAGTGCAATATCTGTCCTGGTTATCTAATGTAGTGCTGGTGCCTAAACCATTGGGGAAATGGAGAATGTTTGTGGATTTTCATGATCTTAACAAGGCTTGTCCTTAAGATTGTTATCCTTTGCCTTGTATAGATCAGCTAGCAGACTCTATTGTAGGACATCAATTTATTTCAATAGTAGATGCTTATCAAGGATATCACTAAATACCATTGGCACTAGAAGATCAAAATAAAGTTAGCTTTATTACGACCGAGGGGACTTTCTGTTATATTGTTATGCCCTTTGGATTAAAGAATGCTGGAGCTACTTATCAAAGGTTGGTGGAAAAATTTTTTGAGAAGAAGTTGGGGAGGAATGTGGAGGTGTATGTGGATGACATCCTGGTTAAAACTCTATAGTCTGGACAGTTGATATCTGATTTGGAGGAGACTTTCAGTACTTTGCGTAGATATAAATGAAGCTCAATCCTGAGAAGTGTGTGTTTGGAGTAACACAAGGATGTTTCTTGGGGTATATAGTTATTGAGCAAGGTATAAAGACTAAATTTAGTAAAATTGATGCTATTCAGCAAATGCAACCTCAAAAAAATTTGAGGGAAGTGCAAAGATTATTAGGAAGAATTACTACTTTGTCTCGGTTTATATCTTGATTGACAGATAGGAGTCTTCCCTTTTTTAAAATGTTGAAAAGAGATACTCGGTTTCAATGGGATGAACATTATGATAGGGCTTTCCACTCTTTAAATAATACTTGTCCGAGCCACTTTTTTTGGCTAAACCTCAGCTCAGGGAGATGTTGTAGGTATATTTGGCTCTTTCGGAGGTTGCTGTAAGTTCAGTATTAGTCCGGCAAGATAAGGGTCAGCAGCATCCCATCTATTATATTAGTTATTTGTTAAAAGGGACTGAAATTTGTTACACTAATCTAGAAAAGCTAACTTAGGGATTAGTTTTAACTGCTTGGAGGTTGCGACCTTATTTTTTATCACATCCATTAGTGATACTTATTGATATTCTTTTAGGTAGAATACTTACTCATCCAGAGGCGACAGGGAAGCTCATTAAATGGGCTACTAAGCTCAGTGAATATGAAATTGCGTATCAACCTCGTACTTCTATTAAGGCTCAAGCATTGGCTAATTTTTTGGAGGAGACATACATAAGGAGGAGTCAGATCCCTTGATTATATATGCGTATGGGTCCTCTAAAAAAGAAGATTGTGGAGTGGGGGTAATTCTGATTTCACCACAAGGGGAAGAAGTTAAGTTGGCAGTCAGATTGCATTTTAGGGCATCTAATAATGAGGCTGAATATGAAGCTTTTCTTATAGCTCTACAACCTGCTAAGAATATAGGAGTTGAGTGGGTAATAGTTCATATGGATTCTCAATTGGTGGTGCAGTAGACTAGTGGAGGATTTGAAGTTAAGAATGATAAGTGTAGGAATTATTGTGAATTAGTGGAGAACGCTAAGGGAGATTTCTCAGAAGTATTTTAAAAAAGATCACTCGGGTAGAAAATCAGAAGGCTGATGAATTGGCTCAGTTAGCTAGCTCTTTGGGAAATTGGAGTACTCGGGAGGTGATTGCACAAATTGAATTACTACCTCAAGGAGAAAGATCAAAAGAGTTAATAGAGGGTGATTAGAGAAAGGAGTTGGTCTCATTTTTTCAAGATAAGAAGGTGTTGAGTGATCCTGTAAGGGATCGGCAGTTTAAGAAACAAGTAATTTATTTCTGTATGTTGAAGGGTATTTTATATAAGAGAACTTGTGTTGGGCCTTTATTACGGTGTTTGGGAAAGACAGAAGCAAATTATGTGATGCAAGAAGTGCATGAAGGAGCTTGTGGGAGTCATATAGGAGGACGGTCATTGGCTCGGAAGGTGTTATTGGCTGGATATTTTTGGCCTACTTTAATGAAAGATTCTATACAGTTGGTACAACAATGTGAAAGTTGTCAAAGACATCATAATTGGCAGCATAAACCAGCTGAGTATATGAAGGCAGTTGTATCGGCTTATCCTTTTGATCAATGGGGTATGGATATAGTAGGGTCATTTCCTGTCGGGATTGGTCAAAAGAAATTCTTATTAGTGGCTATTGATTATTTCTCTAAGTGGGTGGAAGTCAAACCTTTAGCTCGCATTATAGAACAAATGGTATTAAAGTTTCTATGGAAAAATATTGTATGTCGTTTTAGTATTCCTAGGAGGTTGATATTAGATAGTGGACGACAATTTCAGGGTAAGAAATTGACAAAATGGTGTCAAGACTTTAAAATTGAGCAAGTGTTTACATTAGTGCCTTATCCTTCAAGTAATGGGCAGACTGAAGTCACTAATAGGGAATTGGTACATGGATTAAAGACTAAGTTGGAGCATGTAGGAAGTAGCTGGGTGGAGGTGTTACCTAGTATCTTATGGTCCTTTCGAACCACTCCTAGGAGAGCCACAAGAGCAATCCCCTTTAGTATGGTATATGGTTCAGAAGTAGTGCTTCCTGTAGAAATCGAGGTAGAGTCTACTCGAGTGATGACCTATGTCCCGAGTGACAATGGAGTGGCTCAGTGTATGGAGTTAGACTTGATTAGGAAAAAAGAGATGCTGCTCTATATCATACCGAAAGGTTTAGGTCGCCAGTAATAAAAGCTTATAATAAGAAAGTAGTAGCTCGTGCTTTTCAGGTAGGAAACTTAGTGTTAAAGAAAGTATTGCCCGAGGGATACAAAGGTAATCTAGGACCCAAATGGGAAGGACCCTTCTAGGTGGACTGCCGAGCATGGATTGGAGCTTATTATTTAAAGGATGCTCAAGGAAGACTTTTAATAAGATCATGGAACGTGTATCATTTGCATCCTTACTTTAGTAGATGAATGTGGTAGAATTTATGTTTTTTCTCCTTTAGAGTAATAAAATGTATTATAAGTGATATGGTGTATTTCAAGTGTTGCACTAAGTACAAATTGTTATATTTTTTCAGTATTGGAAGAGAAAGGAAAAGATAGTAAATCAGGTGGAGTTCGATCAATAGTATTTCTTAAGTCTAAAAAACTGGTGGAATACCTGAGAGGTGGATAACCTGCTACTTGAAATTGATTGATGTAGTCTTGAATGCCCCATTGTAAAAAAGCAAAGCCTCTATCTAGAAATATGTCATTGATTGCAGCAGAAGTCCTAAATGTTTATGGTATTGTACTGGTTCCTTCTTTGGATGGTCATGCTTTTAAAATGTCCAGAGTGTTTTGTAAGTAGGTATTTTGAAAGTGAAGGGCTGAAAGTTCTGCCAGGTCGACTTAAGCTTTTATATGTGAGGCTTGAAGTTCTCTCTCGAGTCTTTGATAAGCATGTTGTAGTGATAATTCTCGAGCTTGGCATTCTTATAATTCTTTCATTAAGGTACTAGTATACTGGATCCATTGATTGTTTAAACAAGTTATGCTTGTACTTCCCTGCACAATTAAGCATTAGTATTATGTAAAAGTAGTATACTAACCTCATTGATGTTGGTTAAAAGGGAATCTGGTAAATCATGGACTAAAGGAGAGGGGAGATTTTGTGTATCTGGACATGAAGGTGGAGATTGGAGGGAAGGTGTTGAGGTACGGGGACAGAGATGAATGGGGTTTATACGAGAGGGTGGATGGATATTGTTGGAGGCTTGGGATAGGAGTGATTCTGCAAAAGGAAAAAAAAGAAAACATGCTTGAATATGTATTACTTATGTATATGAAGAAAAACAGTGAAAAAAAGGAAGAAGGAAAGTGAGGGCTACCCAGTGTATCAATCGACTGTAAGGGGTGATTTGGTGAGTAACTGATTTAAGTTGAATTGTTCTTCTGCTAATAGTAAAGTCATTACCTGGTATTCTGCATTGTCTCTGTATTGATTTAAAGAAGGGAGAGGGGGAAGAGTATGCAACTAAGTAGATGGAAAGGGGAATAGAGAGGGGGAATGCACACAGAAATAATGTTCCTTCCATCCTTTGTGTGAGGAAGGGATACCGATCAGAAATTGAAAATCTGACCGGGCCTGGAAATAAAAGATACTGCCTTCTGATGATTTTATTTGGAAAAAGCAGTGAAATAAAAAGGCCGAGGGAGTAATTGATAAATATGATCCAAAGAGATAAAAGCATAACATAAAGTGGAAAGAGTTGGGACTTAGCTAATTTTAAAGGGATAGAAAAGTAATCAGATACATCTAAAATGAATGGATGAAGAGGGAAATATAGGTCGGCTTCTATCTGCTTTAAGAAGAAAGCTTTTGTTCGACCGAGTGGTAAGTGAGGGTGCTTATTAGAGGTGGATGCGATTATGTGGAAGCATGAAGGAAGTTGTAATCGGGAAGATAAGGATCAACACTGCTCTCCTATCACTTTGGAGCCAGTGGATGTGAACCATGGAAGAAGGATTGGAGAAATAGGATGCATCTTCGTGAGGTTGGAGAATGGAGGACAGTGAAGAGTGCTTCTGTATTTATAGTGAAGAAATGGGATGAAAAAAGGAGGGAAATAATAACTTCTCCCGCTTATTCTTAGGGAATGGAATTAGATTGAATCAGTTTGTTAGGGTAAGACTATGGGGTAAATAAGGGACCCATGCTCAGTTTAAATGTTAGCAGTTACTGGTAATGGTATGGGTAAAGTAAACGGGAGGTATATAAATGTGATCAGATTATGTTATAAGGCATATACAAGTTATGATGAAGTCTGAAAAATGGATATTAGCAACATAGACTTGGAAACAAACATGTATTACAGAGCCGGTTAATGTGGAACCTCATATAGACAGGCACATACAGTATACGCAAGTGTAGAAATAAACAAGACCGATTAATGGTAAACATTGATGGCAAGCTGTTTAATACATATGATGCTTACAGGGGGACTGAATAGTCATTGCAAATAATGGGATAGTGCTTCGTTCCAGTTTACGTATTGCTATTTCATGATACCTTATAATGGCTTTGAACTTATTCGATAGGAACACATAGGCTGAGGAGGATAGGAGGCCTTTATCGTTAGCTACCTTCAAAGCCTCTTTGAAAATATTTTCCATATTTGGTCGTTGTTCTAGTTAAAAGTTTTGTTTCTTGAGCTACCCAACGTTCAACCTTAGTTTCTTGTAGATGGGTCAGTTCTTTGTGGTATTGGACAACTAGGCGAGTCTATTCATTGGCGACCTCTGATAATCTTTGGAAGTGTTGCATCAGTATGGAAAAATGGAAATGAAACTCTACCATACTATGATCAATTCTCTCTTTAAGTTCGTGGAAGGCATCAATGAGGTCTTCTAAAGGTTGAAAGCACTGGCCAGACTAGAAGTGCCAGTCCTTCTCTTTCTATGCCAGTTTCTGAATCTCTGCTTGCGATGCTGCTTCTTGTTGTTTATAAAATTCTACTTCTTCTCAAGAATCTTAATGGTGGTGTCCTTGCTAGAATTTTCTCCATTGACCTTATGTAGATCTTGCCTATAATGAGCAGAGGTTTTTTCTTTTTCAGATAGTAATTGAGTTCTCTCAGCAGTCAACACTTTTACTTGAAATTGGAGTTCTTGTAACTGTTGTTGAAATGCTGCTTCTTTCTTAGACCGGTTGGGAGATGCAGGAGGACTGGTCTGTAATCCCTTTGAAGAAGTTGGAGTTTCAGTAGGGCTTGTCTAAAAACCCTTGGTAGAAGTTTGGGGTGTGGGGATGATAATAGGTTGAGGCATTTCTATATGAGAGGAGAAAGCTTGAAGTTGCTGGATCTGATATTCAGTAAACCATTGACTAAAATCATGGAGCTTGGAGGTGCTCTGCAAAATAAACAAAGTAAAAAAATGATAGGAGAGATATATTGGTGCAATAAAATAAGTTAGAAAAGGGAAAAAATTTTACCATGTGGAGGCTCTGGTAGAGCTCTTGGAAAAATAAGGGAATGTTAGTATTGGTAAAGGAGGGGGTAGTTTGCGATAGGGTGGAATTTGATACGAGATTTAAGTATCAGAGGGAAGTAAAGATGTAGGTGTTGGGAAAAACTCCGAATCTGATGTTCACAATATCGTGGGCGAATACTTCATACAACCACAGCGGAAATAATAATTATACCGGATCCCACAAGAGATCCATGCAAAACTATATAAATCCTTTTCTTTAATCTAGTCTAGATCTTATCTAGTGGAGGAATATACCTTCGGTGCATGCCCTTCGCAATCCCGCTTTTCCAAACACTGTCGGATCTCAATACGGTAAGGGTAACTGTATATCTATGGTATCCACACTGACACCCACACTAGCTTTGGAGTCACGTTGTGCTAGCAACCCCTAGCAAAACACCAAAAACTCTTTTGGAAGAAGAAGGAGAGGAAGGAGGAGATGAGATGACACTCTCTCTTGGCCCCACAAATTGTCATCCACGTTGAACACCAAAAAGGCCCTTTTAATCCATAGCCATCAATGTCATTATCTCCCCATTAAGAGTTCTCTTAATACCAAGACCCTTGGTATTCCCTTCTTTTAATTTTCATCATGAATACCAAGCCCTTTGGTATTCTTATGCATGATTAATCAAATTAATCATGCATGATGATGAATCATCTTCCATGGTTCAACTAGAGTCTAATTCAAGTTTAACCAGTTTGAGTCTAACTCAAATCTTGGCCATATGCTCAATTGTCCTTTTAGTCCAACTAAAAGAAACCATCTCCAAAATAGAATGCCATTTGTGTGTGACCCTTTAGTCTCTTGTAATGTTGGCAATGTATCTAAAACCCTTTTTAGATACATAAGTAATGAGCGACATCTAGCAATACATTAGTGCTATCCAAGTTACAAGATCGTCGAGATCCGACAACCTTTCCGTGACTATTATCATGTATGACGGTGTCCTTCTATCTCTGATATCTTAGATCGATCAATGAGGCATAGATCGTGTCATCCCCTTATCGATCTTTATGTTTCTTGATCCCTAAGTAGACTCACTCAAACAAATGAGCTCAATATCTCATATTGACTCATTTGAGCATGGTCGTGCATTTCGTGGTCCTACTCTATCAAGAGGCCAAAGATATCACTCCTGTCATATAGAAGGGATAGATCCCATCTACATCACTCACATCCCTCCGCATAATTCATTACATACCCAGTGATCGCCATTATAGTGCACCCAGTTATGGTGTGACGTTAGATGATACCAAAGTACATAACTTCTTATGTAGGGAACCATAGTGACTTCAGGTCTAAGGACTATTCATACCAATAGTCACATGAGAAAGTATATGACACTCATATAACGATCCATGATACTTTCTCATGGCAGGTCAATTCAGTATATATATTCTTCAATATATATACCCATGTGTCAATGTGATATCACATATCCATGACTTGTGAGATCAAGTCATCCATTGACCTACATGCTAGTCTCAATGTATTAATATTGCCCTTGTATATTAATACTTGAATGGAATATTAAGAATAGTGTTCTCTACAGCTTCTCATAATCAATTCTATAAATTAATAAACTATAGATTAGAATCTACTATTCAAGGGCATTATTATATTTATTTTAGTTGACACATGCATAAAGTAAATATAATAAACAATACTTGTCTTTTCTTAATGAAATATGATACACATGATCCCTAATCAATCATCTCATGATCGACACTACATCTCATGATTTGCACTAAGGGCTAACACTAACAATCTCCCACTAGCACTAGTGCCAATCACTGTAATCTCTAAGACCCAGTGACCTAGTATGACCATCATGCTTTCTCTGTGCCAAAGCCTTGGTTAGGGGATCCGCAATGTTAGCATCAATATCTACTCTGCATATCAACACATCTCCTCTATCGATGATCTCTCAAATGAGGTGATATCACCACAGTATATGTTTGGAATGCTAGTGAGAATGAGGTTCCTTAGCCTGTGTTATAGCCCCGTTGTTGTCACAATAAAGCTCTATAGGGCTCACAATGCTAGGAACTACACCAAGCTCAAAAACAAACTTTCTGATCCAAACTTCCTCCTTTACTCCATCCGAAGCAGCAATGTACTCGGCTTCTGTTGTAGAATCTGTGACTATGTTTTGCTTCTAACTCTTCCAGCTCACAGTACCACCATTCAGACAAAATACATACCCTGATTGCGATCGCGAATCATCTCTGTCGGTTTGGAAGCTTGTATCATTGTAACCCTTTACAACTAGCTCCTCATCACCTCCAAAAATCAAGAAATATTCTTTCATCTTTTTCAAGTACTTAAGAATATTCTTGACTGCTATCCAGTGACACTCATCAGGATCTGACCGGTACCTACTCTTCATGCTCAAAGCATATGAGATATCGAGGCGAGTATAAATTATAGACCCTATAGCAGATGCATAAGCAATCTGATCCATGCGTTGTTTCTCTTCCGCAGAAGAGGGACATTGAGTCTTCGAAAGACTTACACCATGTGACATTGGCAGAAATCCCTTGTTGGAATTCTGCATGGCAAAATGCTTAAGCACCTTGTCAATATATGTACTCTGACTCAGGCCAAGCAATCTCCTAGATCTATCCCTATACATCTTGATGCCAAGAATATAGGCTACTTCACCTAAGTCCTTCATTGTGAAACAATTCCCAAGCCAAGTCTTCACAGACTCCAGCATAGGGATATCATTTCCAATGAGTAGTATGTCATCTACATACAAAATGAGGAAAACAACTGTGCTCCCACTAGCCTTCTTGTAGACACAAGGTTCATCTTCATTCTTAATGAAATCAAACATTTTGATCGCATCATCGAATCGATGATTCCAACTTCTAGAAGCTTGCTTTAAACCATAAATGGATCTATGCAACTTACAAACCTTTCCAACATCCATTGGATTGACAAAACCCTCAAGCTGTGTCATATACACATCCTCGAGTAGATTTCCATTAAGAAATGTAGTTTTGACATCCATCTGCCAGATTTCATAGTCATAGTAAGCAGCAATAGCAAGCATGATCCGAATGGATTTGAGCATCACAACTGGAGAAAAGGTTTCATCATAGTCAATACCATGAACCTGCTTAAATCCTTTTGCTACCAATCACCCCTTATAGGTATGCACATTGCCATCCATGTCAATCTTTCTCCTAAAGACCCACTTACACCCAATGGGTTTGACCCCTTCAAGTGGATCAACCAAAGTCTATACTTGGTTAGTGTACATGGATTTCATTACGGATCTCATGGCCTCAATCCATTTCTCAGAATCTGGGCTCATTATAGCTTCCTGATAGAATGTTGGCTCATCTAGTATGACACCATTGTTGTCATCCAAGAGAAAAGAATATCTCTCAGGTTGACGGCGTATCCTATCAGACCTGCACAGAGCTTGGTCTACCTGAACAGGTTGTACCACAACTCCTAGTGATGCCTGCTCTTGTTGCATTAAGGCATCAGTGCTATTTTGTGTATCTTGAACTTCTTCAAGATCAATTTTACTCCCACTAGCCTTTCTAGAAATAAATTCCCTTTCTAGAAAGACACCATTTCTAGCGACAAACACTTTGGCTAGCATGGGGTTGTAAAAGTAATATCCTTTCATTTTCTTAGGATATTCTACAAAATAACACTTGTCTGATTTGGGGCCTAATTTATCTGAAACTTGACGTCTCACGTAAGCTTCACATCCCTTCCCCAAATTCTCATTAAAGACATCTTGGGACTCTTCCTAGTCCATATCAAATATGGTGTCTTTATGACTGCCTTAGATGGAACACGATTAAGTGTGAAAGTAGCTGTCTCTAGAGCATATCCCCAAAAGGAAGGAGGAAGATCGGTATGACTCATCATCGATCGTAACAAGTCTAACATAGTACGATTTCTCCTCTCGGATACACCATTCAACTGTGGTGTTCCGGGTGGAGTGAGTTGAGATTGTATCCCACACTCAACTAGATAGTCATGAAACTCTTGGCTAAGGCATTCCCCACCTCGATCTGATCGAAGCATCTTAATACTCTTTCCAAGTTGGTTCTGTACTTCATTCTTAAATTCTTTGAACTTTTCAAAGGATTCTGATTTGTGCCTCATAAGGTACACATATCCATATCTACTGAAATCATCAGTAAATGTAATGAAGTACTAATAACCACCTCTGGCTATGACTTTGAAAGGACAACAAACATCACTATGTATGAGGCCTAACAAATCTATCGCTCGTTCGCCTTGTCCACTAAATGGAGTCTTGGTCATCTTGCCTAAAAGGCAAGATTCACATGTCTCATATGATTCAAAATCAAATGATTCCAGTAATCCATCTCTATGGAGCTGGGATATGCGACCCTCATTTATGTGACCCAAGTGACAATGCCAAAGATATGTCTGTTGGGTTTTCGACACCGCGGCGAGTGTGTGTTCGAACATGTTTCGTAAACATGTGCAAAGTGGAAGGAATAAAATAATAAATCTAATTTATTACAACACACACATCACACGCATGCATAGTACAACATGTGTAGACATAATCGTAAATTCAAATTTTGCAATAAAAGGAAATTTATACTACATATACCTGACGTATCACGTGTAGCGGGAAAGGCATCAACCGGAACGATTCTCGCTAGAATCGTCTCTATCCGTATCCACGCCGAGTATCTTCGGGATGACTTCACAAAGTCATGAGCCTCGTCTTCGTACGGTTTACTAGCCTCGTGTTGAAGACGATGTGATCGAGAGAAGATCACGATCTGAATCAAAATTTGGATCCAAAATGACTCCTCAAAAACTCACTTCTTCGGAGAGGTATTCGTCAACTGTTTGATGAATCCTTCGTCCTCCACCTATGAGGATTACCGGAGATCGAATCCCCGGCAAGGCTACCATAGTCGGAGCTCCAAACGTCGTCCAAACGATGCTCCGATAAGAAGGAAACAAGCTGTCCAGAAAACTGGACAGCTTTGGTGGTGGAATAGGGGCCGGCCAAATAAGGAAGGTTGAGGCTCACCTTGTCGCCGGACCCAAAGGAGATCACCGGAGCTCCTCCGGCAGCAGCTCGACGCCGGAAAGAGGGAAGGACAACACCTTCTGGATGCCGACAAGGGAGCTGGGTGGTGGTGGGCGGCGGCAAGGTGGGGTTGGCGCCGACTACACCAAGGAGAGGAGGGGGCGGCAACTTAGGGTTACATGGACTTGGATTAGGGCTTAACAAAACCCTTAAGCCTTATTCTATAGAAAACAAATTCCCTTAATGGTTATCGGATCATAACCAAAAGGCCGTTAACCCGCTCCATTAATTTAAGTTAAAATAAACCAAACCATGATGGTTTATTTTAAGTTAAAACGAACTGAACCAACTTTGGTTCATTCGTTTAAAACAAACCAAACCCTTTAGTTTATTCTCCTCCATTGGATTAGAACCAAACCAATTTGGTGCATCCATCATGTCTTCAACAGACACGGCCCATCCACGCTTCCATTGTGACTGAAACGATTTAATGCTCGCTCCATGATTGGTCCAACAAAACCTAGTTTCTCTCGGTCTGAGAATCTCATTCTCAAGCTCGTTTTAAATCCTTCGGATTACGCTCGTTGTGCGTGTGACCAAATAGGTTCTCGGTTTATGTTGGCCGTCTATAATTAGCCCTTAATTATAGAACGATCATGAGTGGCACCTAGTATTACATCATGATCCCCAATTAACCGAAAAGATCAATGGTTAATCCAGAACTACTTCTGAAACCCGTCAGCGGCTCGAATGAATCATGCCCCATTCCCTTCACTCATCTTATACCCACTTGGTTCAGGACATGGTCTATAGTGTCAGTCCCCACTAGGCTGACTACATCACACCTAGCCCAAGTATCATTTCCTCGTCCTATGGATTCTAGTTACTGCACATGTATCGAAGAGTACCTTACTCTAAACATGTAATGCATTGGTCAAAGACTTTAGTAACAATCCGACGAGAGGCCATGGGTATACATCTCCTCGCAAGGAGTGGTGAATTCTTTATAGGCTATTCAAACACCTTCGATCACTTCGACTTATACCCAATCATCCCGGGTCCACATCTCCTCAGAGATGCTTCCTTAAGATGTCAAAGCATAAGTCTTTATGATCAAGATGACTTGAATACCGCAAGTCAAAGGAGCATCGCACTTAAGCTACAGTAAGAACTTCATTGACATATCTTTATATGCAGAGAACCATATGAAGTCTTACGGCTGGTCACTCCAATGAACTAGTTACCATAACTAGCATCCAGGATTAACTCCGGACATCACAATGTCTCCAGCTAGTGAGAATCAGCTGCTTGGATACACCAAGGAGTAAACCTCGTGCTAGTCTCGACAGAATCAATGGTGTCCAAATCCATCAATTCATCGACTAGGGATAATTCCGATACATCACAATTACACATGTAGAGATACTCACTAGTTGTGGACATTCAGTAAATGAGTTTAAGATCTAATCAAATACATGAAAACATGTATACTCAAATAGTGAATCTTCATTTATCATATAAATGGTTCAAACATAAGGCAATTGCCTTAGAACATCTCTCATATATTACTAACAAACTCCCACTTGGCCTAATGCCAATCGCTACGGTATCTAATACCATAAGCTCTAACATGACCCTCAAACTTACTTTGAGGTAATGCCTTAGTCAAAGGATCCACTAAGTTCCTGTTAGTGGGGATTTTCTCGATTTGTATTTCCTTCCTACTGATGATCTCTCTAATAAGATGATAGCGGCGAAGCACATGTTTGGATCGTTGATGAGACCATGGCTCTTTCGCCTGTGCAATTGCTCCATTATTGTCGCAGTAAACCGGTATTGCTTCAACAATGGCTGGAATCACACCAAGTTAATAAATGAACTTCTTAATCCAAACCGCTTCCTTTGCTGCTTCCGAAGCTGCAATGTATTCTGCCTCAGTGGTAGAATCCGCTACAGTGTCTTGTTTGGAACTTTTCCAACTCACTGCGCCCCCATTCAAGGTGAACACGTATCCGGACTAAGACCTGGAATCATCCTTGTCTGTCTGGAAGCTGACATCCGTATACCCGCGTATCACCATGTCCCCTTCTCCATATATTAGGAACACATCCTTAGTTCTTCTTAAGTACTTAAGGATCATCTTAACAGCCACCCAATGATCCATTCCTGGATCAGACTGGTATCTACTCGTGACACTCAGAGCATACGATACATCGGGCCTTGTACATAACATAGCATACATGATAGATCCTATTGCGGATGCATAGGGAATCTTACTCATGCAAATCCTCTCGTCTTCTGTGCACGGACACATAAACTTCGAAAGGTGTATCCCATGCCTGATGGGTAGGAAACCTTTCTTGGATTCCGACATGCTAAACCTCTTTAGCACTCAGTCTATATATGTAAACTGTGAAAGACCAAGCAACCATTTCGATCTATCTCTATAGATCTTAATCCCAAGGATGTAGGTTGCTTCTCCCAGGTCTTTCATGGAGAATGTATTGGATAACCAAATCTTAACTGACTGTAAGACTGAAACATCGTCTCCTATAAGTAATATGTCATCGACATACAATACTAGGAACACGACTACACTCCCACTAACCTTCTTGTATACACAAGGTTCGTCTGGATTTTGTGAGAAATCAAACTTTTTTATTGTCTCATTAAAATGAATATTCCAACTCCTAGATGCTTGCTTCAATCCATATATGGGCCATCGCAATTTGCATACCTTGGTTTTATCAACCGATGTGAAACCCTCAGGCTGTATCATATACACGTCCTTGAGAAGGTTTTCATTAAGGAAAGCTATTTTCACATCCATCTGTCATATCTCATAATCATAATGAGCCGCTATGGCCAGGAGCATCCAAATGGATTTAAGCATAGCTATAGGCGAATAGGTTTCATCATAATCAACACCTTGTTTTTGACGTTATCCTTTCGCCACTAATCTAGCCTTATAGGTAATCACATTACCATCCATGTCGGTTTTCTTCTTGAAAACCCACTTGCACCCTATAGGCTTGATGCCTTCAGGTGGGTCAACCAAGTTCCAAACTTGGTTTTCAAACATGGAATCCATTTCTGACTTCATGGCATCAAGTCACTTATCCCTTTCTGAACTAGTTAGTACTTCTTCATAACTGGTAGGCTCCTCATCATCAATAAGTAACACGTCGTTCGATTCACTTACGAGAAATCCATATCTCTCAGGAATGTTGCGTGTTCTACTAGATCTACGAAGATGTGGTCTTTCAATAGGTCCAGCCGATTACTCATCACTATGAGTTATCGGTTGTTATCCTTCACCAGGTATCTCATCAATGTCTATTTGAGTTTCTCGAGCCTCCTCAAGCTCGACGACACTCCCACTGTTTTCTTGCAAGAGAAACTCTTTCTCTAGAAACACAGCATGCCTTGAAACAAGCACCTTTTGTTCCACAGGATGATAGAATTGGTAACCCCTTATTTCCTTAGGGTATCCAATAAATAGACATTTATCAGACTTAGCATCCAATTTGTCTAATACAGTCTGCTTCATATAAGTAGGACAATCCCATATCTTCAAGTAAGATACATGAGATTTTTTTACTATTCCATATCTCATATAGAGTAGTGGAAACTACCTTGGTTGGCATTTTGTTTAACAAGTAAATAGCTGTCTGAAGTGCATAGCCCCAAAAGGACTTGGGAAGATTTGCATGATTCATCATTGACCTGACCATGTCCAACAAGGTCCGGTTTCGCCTCTCAGATACACCATTATGCTGTGGTGTATATGGCGGAGTCCATTGAGACAATATACCATTGTCTCTTAGATAATCAAGAAACTCTTGACTTAAGTATTCACCACCTCGATTCGATCGAAGTATTTTAATACTCTTGTCATGTTGTTTCTCTACTTCATTTCTGAATTCTTTGAATCTTTCAAAGGCTTCAGACTTGTGTTTCATCAAGAACACATACCCAAACCGTGAATGATCATCGGTGAAGGTAATGAAGTAGCTACAGCCTCCTAAAGCTTGAGTTGACATAGGTCCACATACATCAGTATGTATTAGACCTAGTAACTCTCCCACTCATTCACCTTTTCCGGTAAAAGGTAACTTAATCATCTTTCCTTTTAAGCATAATTCACATGTATTGTATGAATCCAATTCAAACGATTCTAGAATTCCACATCGGTGTAATTTGGACATGCATTTCTTGCTTACATGGCCAAGACGACAATGTCACATGTAGGAGTCTAATTGATTATCCTTTCGAGCACGCTTGTTGCTCGCTTCGATATTGAAAATGTCACTGGATATGTCCAACGTATAAATGTCATTGCTCAAAGTTCCAGTTCCATAAAGTACATCATTCAAAGTTATATAACAACAATTGTTACTAAACGTCAAATGGTAACCATTTCTATTTAAACAGGAAATAGAAACAATGTTCTTTATTAGAGAAGGAACACAATAGCAATTGTCCAGTTCCAAGACTAGTCTGCTAGGGAGCTTCAGCAAATAAGTTCCGATAGCGACTGCAGCAACCTTTTCTCTATTGCCAACTCACAAATTTGACTCCCCTCTGACAAGTCTTCTTCTATTCCTTAGCCCCTGTATGTAATTACATATATGTGAGCCACACCCAGTATCCAATACCCAAGTGTCTAAGGAAATAGAATGACAATTAATAACGAAAATATCTGAAGAAGATGGGGCATCTGATGCCTTATTCTTCTTCACGAACTCAAGATAAATCTTGCAATTTCTTCGCCAATGGCCCTCCTTGCCAAAATGATGGAAAGTGCCCTTTTGAGCTGGTTCTGCCTTTCTAGCATTTTTCTTCCCCTTCTACTGTTCCTTTAACTTCCTCTTAGAACCTTTCTTCGAGGAACATGCTTCTCGAAGGCTCCCCTTCTCATGTTGAGTAGTACCACAGATGAACCCTCTTGCATCTCAAAGGTGAAGAGGAGCTTGGAGATTTCGAACCTTTCGAATCTCACTTACTCATCAAACAACTCATAAAGATGAAAGACTATGGTATGAGCATCCATATGCTCAAACTACTTCCACAGCTCAGGTACCATCGCGGCTAGCATGATACAACTCACTTTCTCAGAATCACTCACATGTTTCTAATAAGCCAACAATTGGTCTAGAGTTGCGTTATCACTAGGACAGGCGGGAAGAGGCTCTTCGAGGACATACACAAGCTTTTCCACCTTGAGAACAATTCTCAAGTTTCTAAGCCAGTTCAAGAAGTTCGGCCCAGTCAATTTATTCGAATCCAAAATGGAATGCAAATTCAAAGACATCATGATCAATCGATTAACTTAGAAATACAAATCAACAAATATGAGAAAGATGATTTTAAGTGCATCAACATACATTTATAAATCCCATTCATTTTTTGAATTTCAAAAAAAACCCCAAAATCACTTCGGGAGATCGTAGGTTCATCTCCGAATGGGCTGATATCCAACATAGATATGAACAACCTTGGAGAGAGTCCAACAAGCCATTCATAACTACGATGGTAGGTATCAAATATACCGATTGCATATCACATATATGCAACTATCACAATGTGCTATCAACTTATTAAATGTTCACACATACATCGAGTTGTTAACACATTAACAAGTATGCATCATATGCATAGCACCCAACTTCACCTCCCTTAACATCGACCTTGGAGAGAGTCCAACAAGCCGATGCTCCAGGTTAAAGCCAACCCATTAATCAAGAAATAGTTTTAATATGGTTAGAGCGCATTCAACCAATTAGCCCGGCTTGGAGAGAGTCCAACAACCAAAGCTAATGATTGACCTCTGACTCTTACCATATTAGTATTAAACTATTCCATGGTTTGAACATGTTCGGGTTCGAGCCGGGCTTGGAGAGAGTCCAACAACCCGAACAAGAAATGGAACTCTGGTTCTAACCATATTAATGGAAGGTGTAGGCTTTAATATTGAGTTAGGGTTTTTATGTCTCATCGTCTTTGCATGCAAATAACTATCATCTACATGTCACAACACACATGGCATAATGATGTGCATCTAATGCAATTACATGACATACAATTATGTCATGTACAAAATTTCCTTATATGTCATAACTATTTATGGAAATAAAATATGTTTAAGATTTGATTCTCCAAATCAAATCATGATTAAATTAGGAAACAAATTTCCAAATCTAATCACATATTTTATTTGTGGAAAGAGTTGATTAAGGAAAGTCAATTTAGGAAACCAATTTCCTAAATAATCAAAACTACTTATGGAAATAAAATAGTTTTAAGATTTGATTTCCCAAATCAAATCAAGATTAAATTAGGAAACAAATTTCCAAATCTGATCAAATATTTTATTTATGGAAAATATCAATTTCCATAAATACTTCCAACTTTCCAAAAGTAAAAGATTTCCATAAATACTTCTAGACTTTCCAAAATTAAAAAATTTCCATAAATACTTATAACTTTCCAAAAGTAGAAAATTTCTAGAAATAGCATTATGACTATCACAAAACAATTTTACAATTATGTCGAAACACAACCTGGGCTCTGATACCACTGTTGGGTTTCCGGTGTTGGATCGAGAAGCATCGCTAGAGGGGGGTGAATAGCGATCGTAAATCTTTTCGACGTTTCGTTCGAGTAGATAATTAAATGAGTAAGAGCAGCGGAAAATAAAGAGACACGTTTATTTTTACTTGGTTCACAACCCAGCAGTTGCTACTCCAAGGCCCTATCGGTTCTAGATCGCGTACGGAGGGCAAAGCACTATAACGTCTCCTCCTCGTTGGAGGTAGGAGAAAACGATCACAAAACCGAATGTACGAGGATGAGGCAACAAGTCTACCTCACCTCGTTACGAATAAAAACAACGAATACAATATCAAAAATATATTACTAGATGCTGCTACCGACGAAGAAGATCTGAACTTGTTGTCGTGTCGGCATTATGACGGTGTTGGAGCGTTGGCGTTGTAGGAGCACTTGATGAATAAACTTGATGTAATTTGGAGCTGGAATCCTCCCCTCCTTTTATAGATTTTGCCCTCTGAATATGTCTCTTCTTTTTTTGGAACAGATCACCAAGTTGTATAATTTTTATCGCGAAGTGGCCGCGTCAAACCTTATCCGTTTTGACCTAGCACAAAGGTTGATTCGTCGCCATCAGTCGACTAATGAGCATCAGTCGACTGCCCAATGTCCAGCAGTCGACTGCCAGCCTGGTCACTTCCCTGCAGTAAGAGGTTAGCTCGAAAAATGATAAATGCGATGGTTTCTAAACGTCCGATCTCGACCTAGACCTTCCACAGGAAGTCTTAGTCGGATCGCCGCCTACGGTCATCCCCGTAAAGAGAACACGACCTTACAATCTCTCACTCACATGAGCTTTCCTCAATACTTACCTTGTAGCTCTCGCTTCCGGCCTTCCACTTGATTCCTTCGGCTCCCTCCGAAGTCACTCGAGTGTCGCCCGACCACCGCGGCTTTCTCCGGGTGTCGCTAGCCTTCAGCTCTAGCTTAAGTACTTTTCTGCACACTCAATTTATCTCGTGAGATAACGATGTAAACTTAACTTTGTGTCTTTGCCATAATCAATATACAGGTTCGATTATCTGGTGCCCCTGCACCAAGATCCGGCACCGCGGCGAGTGTGTGTTCGAACATGTTTCGTAAACATGTGCACAACGGAAGAAATAAAATAATAAATCTAATTTATTACAACACACACATCACACGCATGCATAGTACAACATGTGTAGACATAACCGTAAATTCAAATTTTGCAATAAAAGGAAATTTATACTATGTATACCTGACGTATCACGTGTAGCGGGAAAGGCATCAACCGGAATGATTCTCGCTAGAATCGTCTCTATCCGTATCCACGCCGAGTATCTTCGGGATGACATCACAAATTTATGAGCCTCTTCTTTGTATAGGTTACTAGCCTCGTGTTGAAGACGATGTGATCGAGAGAAGATCACGATCCGAATAAAAATTCGGATCCAAAATGAGTCCTCAAAAACTCGCTTCTCCGGAGAGGTATTCGTCAACCGTTTGACGAATCCTTCATCCTCCACGTATGAGGATTACCGGAGATCGAATTCCCGGCAATGCTACTGCTGTCGGAGCTCCAAACGTCGTCCAAACGATGCTCCGACAAGAAGGAAACAAGCTGTCCAGAAAACTGGACAGCTTTGGTGGAGGAATAGGGGCCGGCCAAATAAGGAAGGTTGAGGCTCACCTTGTCGCCGGACCCAAAGGAGATCACCGGAGCTCCTCCGGCAGTAGCTCGACGCCAACAAGAGAGATGGACAGCACCTTTTGGACGCGGGCAAGGGAGCTGGGTGGTGGTGGGCGGCGGCAAGGTGGGGTTGGCGCCGACTACACCAAGGAGAGGAGGGGGCGGCAACTTAGGGTTACATGGACTTGGATTAGGGCTTAACAAAACCCGTAAGCCCTATTTTATAGAGAACAAATTCTCTTAATGGTTATCGGATCATAACCAAAAGCCCGTTAACCCGCTCCATTAATTTAAGTTAAAATAAACCAAACTAGGATGGTTTATTTTAAGTTAAAACGAACCGAACCAACTTTGGTTCATTCGTTTAAAACAAACCAAACCCTTTGGTTTATTCTCCTCCATTGGATTAGAACCAAACCAATTTGGTTCAACCATCATGTCTTCATAAGACACGGCCCATCCACGCTTCCATTGCGACTGAAACGATTTCATGTTCACTCCATGTTTGGTCTAACCAAACCTAGTTTCTCTCGGTCTGAGAATCTCATTCTCAAGCTCGTTTTAAATCCTTTGGATTACGCACATTGTGCGTGTGACCAAATAGGTTCTCGATTTATTTTGGCCGTATATAATTAACCCTTAATTATAAAATGATCATGAGTGGCACCTAGTATTACATCATGATCCCCAATTAACCGAAAATATCAATGGTTGATCCAGAACTACTTCTGAAACCCTTCAGCGGCTCGAATGAATCGTGACCCATTCCCTTCACTCATCTTATACCCACTTGGTTAAGGACATGGTCTATAGTGTTAGTCCCCACTAGGCTGACTACGTCACACCTAGCCCAAGTATCATTTCCTCGTCCTACGGATTCTAGTTACTGCACATGTATCGAAGAGTACCTTACTCTAAACATGTAATGCTTTGGCCAAAGACTTTAGTAAAAATCCGACGAGAGGCCATGGGTATACATCTCCTCGCAAGGAGTGGTGAATCCTTTATAGGCTATTCAAACACCTTCGATCACTTCGACTTATACCCAATCATCCCGGGTCCACATCTCCTCAGAGATGCTTGCTTAAGATGTCAAAGCATAAGTCTTTATGATCAAGATGACTTGAATACCGCAAGTCAAAGGAACATCGCACTTAAGCTGCAGTAAGAACTTCATTGACATATCTTTATATGCAGAGAACCATATGAAGTCTTACGGCTGGTCACTCCAATGAACTAGTTACCATAACTAGCATCCAGGATTAACTCCGGACATCACAATGTCTCCGGCTAGTGAGAATCAGTTGCTTGGATACACCAAGGAGTATACCTCGTGCTAGTCTCGACAAAATCAATGGTGTCCAAATCCATCAATTCATCGACTAGGGATAATTCCGATACATCACAATTACACATGTAGAGATACTCACTAGTTGTGATCCAATCACAAATTCTCTCATGTTGTGAATCGTATCGTGGACATTCAGTAAATGAGTTTAAGATCTAATCAAATACATGAAAACATGTATACTCAAATTTTGAATCTTCATTTATCATATAAATGATTCAAACATAAGGCGATTGCCTTAGAACATCTCTCATATATTACTAACAAACTCCCACTTGGCCTAATACCAATCGCTATGGTATCTAATACCATAAGCTCTAACATGACCCTCAAACTTACTTTGAGGTAATGCCTTAGTCAAAGGATCCGCTATGTTCCTTTTAGTGGGGATTTTCTCGATTTGTATTTCCTTCCTACTGATGATCTCTCTAATAAGATGATAGCGGCGAAGCACATGTTTGGATCGTTGATGAGACCATGGCTCTTTCGCCTGTGCAATTGCTCCATTGTTGTCGAGTAAACCGGTATTGCTTCAACAATGGCTGGAATCACACCAAGTTCATAAATGAACTTCTTAATCCAAACCGCTTCCTTTGCTGCTTCCGAAGCTGCAATGTATTCTGCCTCAGTGGTAGAATCCGCTACAGTGTCTTGTTTGGAACTTTTCCAACTCACTGCGCCCCCATTCAAGGTGAACACGTATCCAGACTGAGACCTGATATCATCCTTGTCTGTCTGGAAGCTGACATGCGTATACCCGCGTATCACCATGTCCCCTTCTCCATATATTAGGAACACATCCTTAGTTCTTCTTAAGTACTTAAGGATCGTCTTAACAGCCACCCAATGATCCATTCCTGGATCAGACTGGTATCTACTCGTGACACTCAGAGCATACGATACATCGGGACTTGTGCATAACATAGCATACATGATAGATCCTATTGCGGATGCATAGGGAATATTACTCATGCAAATCCTCTCGTCTTCTGTGCACAGACACATAGACTTCGAAAGGTGTATCCCATGCCTGATGGGTAGGAAACCTTTCTTGGATTCCGACATGCTAAACCTCTTTAGCACTCAGTCTATATATGTAAACTGTGAAAGACCAAGCAACCATTTCGATCTATCTCTATAGATCTTAATCCCAAGGATGTAGGTTGCTTCTCCCAGGTCTTTCATGGAGAATGTATTGGATAACCAAATCTTAACTGACTGTAAGACTGAAACATCGTCTCCTATAAGTAATATGTCATCGACATACAATACTAGGAACACGACTACACTCCCACTAACCTTCTTGTATACACAAGGTTCGTCTGGATTTTGTGAGAAATCAAACTTTTTGATTGTCTCATCAAAATGAATATTCCAACTCCTAGATGCTTGCTTCAATCCATATATGGACCGTCGCAATTTGCATACCTTGGTTTTATCAACCGATGTGAAACCCTCAGGCTGTATCATATACACGTCCTCGAGAAGGTTTTCATTAAGGAAAGCTATTTTCACATCCATCTGTCATATCTCATAATCATAATGAGCCGCTATGGCCAGGAGCATCCGAATGGATTTAAGCATAGCTATAGGCGAATAGGTTTCATCATAATCAACACCTTGTTTTTGACGATATCCTTTCGCCACTAATCTAGCCTTATAGGTAATCACATTACCATCCATGTCAGTTTTCTTCTTGAAAACCCACTTGCACCCTATAGGCTTGATGCCTTCAGGTGGGTCAACCAAGTTCCAAACTTGGTTTTCAAACATGGAATCCATTTCTGACTTCATGGCATCAAGTCACTTATCCCTTTCTGAACTTGTCAGTACTTCTTCATAACTGGTAGGCTCCTCATCATCAATAAGTAACACGTCGTTCGATTCACTTACGAGAAATCCATATCTCTCAGGAATGTTGCGTGTTCTACTAGATCTACGAAGATGTGGTCTTTCAATAGGTCCAGCCGATTGCTCATCACTATGAGTTATCGGTTGTTATCCTTCACCAGGTATCTCATCAATGTCTATTTGAGTTTCTCGAGCCTCCTCAAGCTCGACGACACTCCCATTGTTTTCTTGCAAGAGAAACTCTTTCTCTAGAAACACAGCATGCCTTGAAACAAGCACCTTTTGTTCCACAGGATGATAGAATTGGTAACCCCTTATTTCCTTAGGGTATCCAATAAATAGACATTTATCAGACTTAGCATCCAATTTGTCTGATACAGTCTGCTTCATATAAGTAGGACAATCCCATATCTTCAAGTAAGATACATGAGATTTTTTTACTATTCCATATCTCATATGGAGTAGTGGAGACTACCTTAGGTGGCATTTTGTTTAACAAGTAAATAGCTGTCTGAAGTGCATAGCCCCAAAAGGACTTGGGAAGATTTGCATGATTCATCATTGACCTAACCATGTCCAACAAGGTCCGGTTTCGCCTCTCAAATACACCATTATGCTGTGGTGTATAAGGCGGAGTCCATTGAGACAATATACCATTGTCTCTTAGATAATCAAGAAACTCTTGACTTAAGTATTCACCACCTCGATTCGATCGAAGTATTTTAATACTCTTGTCATGCTGTTTCTCTACTTCATTTCTGAATTCTTTGAATCTTTCAAAGGCTTCAGACTTGTGTTTCATCAAGAATACATACCCAAACCGTGAATGATCATCGGTGAAGGTAATGAAGTAACTACAGCCTCCTAAAGCTTGAGTTGACATAGGTCCACATACATCAGTATGTATTAGACCTAGTAACTCTCCCACTCATTCACCTTTTCCGGTAAAAGGTAACTTAATCATCTTTCCTTTTAAGCATGATTCACATGTATTGTATGAATCCAATTCAAACGATTCCAGAATTCCACATCGGTGTAATTTGGACATGCATTTCTTGCTTACATGGCCAAGATGACAATGTCACATGTAGGAGTCTAATTGATTATCCTTTCGAGCACGCTTGTTGCTCGCTTCGATATTGAAAATGTCACTGGATACGTCCAACGTATAAATGCCATTGCTCAAAGTTCCAGTTCCATAAAGTACATCATTCAAAGTTATATAACAACAATTGTTACTAAATGTCAAATGGTAACCATTTCTATTTAAACAGGAAATAGAAACAATGTTCTTTATTAGAGAAGGAACACAATAGCAATTGTCCAGTTCCAAGACTAGTCTGCTAGGGAGCTTCAGCAAATAAGTTCCGATGGCGACTGCAGCAACCTTTGCTCTATTGCCAACTCGCAAATTTGACTCCCCTCTGACGAGTCTTCTTCTATTCCTTAGCCCCTGTATGTAATTACATATATGTGAGCCACACCCAGTATCCAATACCCAAGTGTCTAAGGAAATAGAATGACAATTAATAACGAAGATATCTGAAGAAGATGGGGCATCTGATGCCTTATTCTTCTTCACGAACTCAAGATAAATCTTGCAATTTCTTCGCCAATGGCCCTCCTTGCCAAAATGATGGAAAGTGCCCTTTTGAGCTGGTTCTGCCTTTTTAGCATTTTTCTTCCCCTTCTACTGTTCCTTTAACTTCCTCTTAGAACCTTTCTTCGAGGAATCAACTAATAGCACCGTCCCCTGCTCATGCTTCTCAGAAGGCTCCACAGTCTTCAGCATGTTGAGTAGTACCACAGATGAACCCTCTTGCATCTCAAAGGTGAAGAGGAGCTTGGAGATTTCGAACCTTTCGAATCTCACTTACTCATCAAACAACTCATAAAGATGAAAGACTATGGTATGAGCATCCATATGCTCAAACTACTTCCACAGCTCAGGTACCATCACGGCTAGAATGATACAACTCACTTTCTCAGAATCACTCACATGTTTCTAATAAGCCAACAATTGGTCTAGAGTTGCGTTATCACTAGGACAGGCGGGAAGAGGCTCTTCGAGGACATACACAAGCTTTTCCATCTTGAGAACAATTCTCAAGTTTCTAAGCCAGTTCAAGAAGTTCGGCCCAGTCAATTTATTCAAATCCAAAATGGAACGCAAATTCAAAGACATCATGATCAATCGATTAACTTAGAAATACAAATCAACATATATGAGAAAGATGATTTTAAATGCATCAACATACATTTATAAATCCCATTCATTTTTCGAATTTCAAAAAAACCCCAAAATCACTTCGGGAGATCGTAGGTTCATCTCCGAATGGGCTGATATCCAACATAGATATGAACAACCTTGGAGAGAGTCCAACAAGCCATTCATAACTACGATGGTAGGTATCAAATATACCGATTACATATCACATATATGCAACTATCACAATGTGCTATCAACTTATTAAATGTTCACACATACATCGAGTTGTTAACACATTAACAAGTATGCATCATATGCATAGCACCCAACTTCACCTCCCTTAACATCGACCTTGGAGAGAGTCCAACAAGCCGATGCTCCAGGTTAAAGCCAACCCATTAATCGAGAAATAGTTTTAATATGGTTAGAGCGCATTCAACCAATTAGCCCGGCTTGGAGAGAGTCCAACATCCAAAGCTAATGATTGACCTCTGACTCTTACCATATTAGTATTAAACTATTCCATGGTTTGAACATGTTCGGGTTCGAGCCGGGCTTGGAGAGAGTCCAACAACCCGAACAAGAAATGGAACTCTGGTTCTAACCATATTAATGGAAGGTGTAGGCTTTAATATTGAGTTAGGGTTTTTATGTCTCATCCTATTTGTATGCAAATAACTATCATCTACATGTCACAACACACATGGCATAATGATATGCATCTAATGCAATTACATGGCATACAATTATGTCATGTACAAAATTTCCTTATATGTCATAACTATTTATGGAAATAAAATATGTTTAAGATTTGATTCTCCAAATCAAATCATGATTAAATTAGGAAACAAATTTCCAAATCTAATCACATATTTTATTTGTGAAAAGAGTTGATTAAGGAAAGTCAATTTAGGAAACCAATTTCCTAAATAATCAAAACTACTTATGGAAATAAAATATTTTTAAGATTTGATTTCCCAAATCAAATCAAGATTAAATTAGGAAACAAATTTCCAAATCTGATCAAATATTTTATTTATGGAAAATATCAATTTCCATAAATACTTCAAACTTTCCAAAAGTAGAAGATTTCCATAAATACTTCTAGACTTTCCAAAATTAAAAAATTTCCATAAATACTTCTAACTTTCCAAAAGTAGAAAATTTCTAGAAATAGCATTATGACAATCACAAAACAATTTTACAATTATGTCGAAACACAACCTGGGCTCTGATACCACTGTTGGGTTTCCGGTGTTGGATCGAGAAGCATCGCTAGAGGGGGGGTTAATAGCGATCGTAAATCTTTTCGACGTTTCGTTCGAGTAGATAATTAAATGAGTAAGAGCAGCGGAAAATAAAGAGACACGTTTATTTTTACTTGGTTCACAACCCAGCAGTTGCTACTCCAAGGCCCTATCGGTCCTAGACCGCGTACGGTGGGCAAAGCACTATAACGTCTCCTCCTCGTTGGAGGTAGGAGAAAACGATCACAAAACCGAATGTACGAGGATGAGGCAACAAATCTACCTCACCTCGTTACGAATAAAAACAACGAATACAATATCAAAAATATATTACTAGATGCTGCTGCCGACGAAGAAGATCTGAACTTGTTGTCGTGTCGGCATTATGACGGTGTTGGAGCGTTGGCGTTGTAGGAGCACTTGATGAATAAACTTGATGTAATTTGGAGTTGGAATCCTCCCCTCCTTTTATAGATTTTGCCCTCTGAATATGTCTCTTCTTTTTTTGGAACAGATCATGAAGTTGTATAATTTTTATCGCGAAGTGGCCGCGTCAAACCTTATCCGTTTTGACCTAGCACAAAGGTTGATTCGTCGCCATCAGTCGACTGATGAGCATCACGGATCGCCTAATGTCCGAATGATCGCCACGGCTGGTCACTTCCCTGCAGTAAGAGGTTAGCTCGAAAAATGATAAATGCGATGGTTTCTAACCGTCCGATCTCGACCTAGACCTTCCACAGGAAGTCTTAGTCGGATCGCCGCCTACGGTCATCCCCGTAAAGAGAACACGACCTTACAATCTCTCACTCACACGAGCTTTCCTCAATACTTACCTTGTAGCTCTCGCTTCCGGCCTTCCACTCGATTCCTTCAGCTCCCTCCGAAGTCACTCGAGTGTCGCCCGACCACCGCGGCTTTCTCCGGGTGTCGCTAGCCTTCAGCTCTAGCTTTAGTACTTTTCTGCACACTCAATTTATCTCGTGAGATAACGATATAAACTTAACTTTGTGTCTTTGCCATAATCAATATACAGGTTTGATTATCTGGTGCCCCTGCACCAAGATCCGGCACCGCGGCGAGTGTGTGTTCGAACATGTTTCGTAAACATGTGCACAGCGGAAGAAATAAAATAATAAATCTAATTTATTACAACACACACATCACACGCATGCATAGTACAACATGTGTAGACATAACCATAAATTCAAATTTTGCAATAAAAGGAAATTTATACTATGTATACCTGACGTATCACGTGTAGCGGGAAAGGCATCAACCGGAATGATTCTCGCTAGAATCGTCTCTATCCGTATCCACGCCGAGTATCTTCGGGATGACATCACAAAGTTACGAGCCTCTTCTTTGTATAGGTTACTAGCCTCGTGTTGAAGACGATGTGATCGAGAGAAGATCACGATCCGAATAAAAATTCGGATCCAAAACGAGTCCTCAAAAACTCGCTTCTCCGGAGAGGTATTCGTCAACCGTTTGACGAATCCTTCATCCTCCACGTATGAGGATTACCGGAGATCGAATTCCCGGCAATGCTACTGCTGTCGGAGCTCCAAACGTCGTCCAAACGATGCTCCGACAAGAAGGAAACAAGCTGTCCAGAAAACTGGACAGCTTTGGTGGAGGAATAGGGGCCGGCCAAATAAGGAAGGTTGAGGCTCACCTTGTCGCCGGACCCAAAGGAGATCACCGGAGCTCCTCCGGCAGCAGCTCGACGCCAACAAGAGAGATGGACAGCACCTTTTGGACGCGGGCAAGGGAGCTGGGTGGTGGTGGGCGGCGGCAAGGTGGGGTTGGCGCCGACTACACCAAGGAGAGGAGGGGGCGGCAACTTAGGGTTACATGGACTTGGATTAGGGCTTAACAAAACCCTTAAGCCCTATTTTATAGAGAACAAATTCTCTTAATGGTTATCGGATCATAACCAAAAGCCCGTTAACCCGCTCCATTAATTTAAGTTAAAATAAACCAAACCAGGATGGTTTATTTTAAGTTAAAACGAACCGAACCAACTTTGGTTCATTCGTTTAAAACAAACCAAACCCTTTGGTTTATTCTCCTCCATTGGATTAGAACCAAACCAATTTGGTTCAACCATCATGTCTTCATAAGACACAGCCCATCCACGCTTCCATTGCGACTGAAACGATTTCATGTTCGCTCCATGTTTGGTCTAACCAAACCTAGTTTCTCTCGGTCAGAGAATATCATTCTCAAGCTCGTTTTAAATCCTTCGGATTACGCTCATTGTGCGTGTGACCAAATAGGTTCTCGGTTTATGTTGGCCGTCTATAATTAACCCTTAATTATAAAATGATCATGAGTGGCACCTAGTATTACATCATGATCCCCAATTAACCGAAAATATCAATGGTTGATCCAGAACTACTTCTGAAACCCTTCAGCGGCTCGAATGAAATGTGCCCATTCCCTTCACTCATCTTATACCCACTTGGTTCAGGACATGGTCTATAGTGTTAGTCCCCACTAGGCTGACTACGTCACACCTAGCCCAAGTATCATTTCCTCGTCCTACGGATTCTAGTTACTGCACATGTATCGAAGAGTACCTTACTCTAAACATGTAATGCTTTGGCCAAAGACTTTAGTAACAATCCGACGAGAGGCCATGGGTATACATCTCCTCGCAAGGAGTGGTGGATCCTTTATAGGCTATTCAAACACCTTCGATCACTTCGACTTATACCCAATCATCCCGGGTCCACATCTCCTCAGAGATGCTTGCTTAAGATGTCAAAGCATAAGTCTTTATGATCAAGATGACTTGAATATCGCAAGTCAAAGGAACATCGCACTTAAGCTATAGTAAGAACTTCATTGACATATCTTTATATGCAGAGAACCATATGAAGTCTTACGACTGGTCACTCCAATGAACTAGTTACCATAACTAGCATCCAGGATTAACTCCGGACATCACAATGTCTCCAGCTAGTGAGAATCAGCTGCTTGGATACACCAAGGAGTATACCTCGTGCTAGTCTTGACATAATCAATGGTGTCCAAATCCATCAATTCATCGACTAGGGATAATTCCGATACATCACAATTATACATGTAGAGATACTCACTAGTTGTGTTCCAATCACAAATTCTCTCATGCTGTGAATCGTATCGTGGACATTCAGTAAATGAGTTTAAGATCTAATCAAATACATGAAAATATGTATACTCAAATAGTGAATCTTCATTTATCATATAAATGGTTCAAACATAAGGCGATTGTCTTAGGACATCTCTCATATATTACTAACAATGTCTGATTCAAATCATTAGATTTGAATCGTTTGGTATTTATGTTATAGGTTTATTAGGTAGGTAACTCCTACCAATTACATCTAATGTAACTCGTATAAATTAGATAGGTAACTCCTACCAATTACATCTAATGTAACTCTTGTATATCTTTATGAACAACATTTGTTCATAGTGCCCATCGAATGAGATATCCTTCTAAATTACTACTCATCTTGAGTTAGCTTTGGCTAATTGCCCAAGATTTTTATAATGTAGGTAGATGTCTCGTATGAGCTATGCCTCTAAGTTCATCAATCTAATTGAGAGAGCTTAGTTAAGTCAAACTCAAAGTTTAATAGGCGGACATCACAATTGTTCTGTCGTACTTTACCAAGGTAAATCAAGTTACTTTGCTTTGACAAACGCGCTACAATTGAACAAGGTAATAGTAAGTATTAAACTTTGGTAGGCATATAATAAGTGACCTAATTTTGTGACAACTAACTACGCATGCATCTCATACAAGATCACATACACAAGCATCACATACAAGCATAATATATATCAACATATAATTTTTTTTTAAACGTGACATGGTTATGACCCAAATCTACGATCTTCTCAAGCCAATGAGAAGAGCGAATGGATAACCTAGGGATGACATCTTCTCCAAGTGCTTCCTTCGGTCATCCTGTGTTGTCGGCATCCTCCTTGTAACTTCAACCTTCAATGGACTTTCCATTTCTTCATTTTGTACATTACAAAATAAGAGCACTCGAGTTGCATTCGAGTCTAAATCTATTTTACAACAGGAAAAATAGAGATGAAGGCGCGACATGCAAGCTGCATTATGAATTACAACATTCACACACAACACACAATCACAATCATATTGGGTCCTAGGCTATAACCATGCACCATGCATCATATCATTCATAATGATGTGATTTTATAAAATTGATTATACATACACAAATTTTAAAGCCGCTTCGCCGATATTTTCAACTCCTTGAATGAGTTGCTTCCCTCGGTCCATCACTATAAACCCAAGTCCCTTGGTTCCGGAGCATCCTGTTGGTGCAATCGACCCAGGTTGACTCGAGTTTAACTCGAGCAGTATTTTGATGATAGATAAAACTTATGACATGGGATTGTCATAGGAAAGTCCAACATGAAGTTGGCATGGAAAATCCAAGCATGGAGCTTGGTGTGGAAAGTCCAACATGGAGTTGGCATGGGAAAATCCAAGCATGGGGCTTGGTGTGGGAAAGTCCAAAGCATTGCGAAGCCATTCGCTTGGTGCTTGGTGAGAAATGCATTGCGAAGTCGTGTGCTTGGTGCATTTGGGAAGTCTTGAGTCCTTGGTAAGTTCACTAGGCTCGGGGTCCTTGAGTCGGTGAAGGATGGCATTGCGAAGCCATGCGCTTGGTGCATCCGAGGGACCGCCGGACGGGGAGTGAATGGAGTGAGGTTCAAAGGAAGCAGACTTCTAGGGCAAGAGACGAGAAGGATGGCATTGCAAAGTCGTGCGTCTGGTGCATCCGAAGGACGTAGGCCGAGGGAAGAGAGCTTCGGTGGTGAACTCCATGAGGGATGAGGTGGAATTGACCAAGTGGCTAAGACTGAGTGTCGGATGCTCAAACAACTTGGGTTTGAGGTTTTACCCGACATCGCGGATCGGTAAGCAGTGCCGATCGACTAGGGTTCGGCCCAGTGTTCGTTTGAACATGGTTCGATCGATCAGATCGAGGAATGATGATCGTGACACAATTAGTCAACTGATGAGGGAGATCAGTCGACTGATGGGGGTGTTTTTAGCCACAGAATGGTTTCCAGTCAAGTGTTCGTGCCAACACTCGACTGATTGTGTTACCAGTCGACTAATGGGTATCATCATTCGACTGATGTGTGATCCGTTGGAACTTGACCAACGTGGATCTGGCCATTGTGAGACAACGGCTACAGGACTAGTCGACTGATGGATGCGAAATCAGCTTGATGCAGGTTATAAATGAAGCCCAAGAGGAAGGATTTCACCAAGACTTTAAGGGTGACATTGGAGGAGAATTGTTGTTGCATTCCAGACCTTGAAGAGCCAACCAAAGCAAGCAACAAACAAGTGATCAAAAGTAATCGATGAAAAGTGTTCTTTTGTATTGTATTTGTATTCTTGTTTGTATTTCTATATTACATTGTAATTGCTTGTGAGAGGTTTCTCCACCTCCGACGTGTTGTTGAGAAGGAGTGTTAGTTAGTCTCGTGCGTATAACTAGAGCTCAGTGAGCTCGCACGTGGAGTAGGAACCATTCGATTCCGAACCACGTATATCTTGTGTATGCTTGTATGTGTATTTTCATTATTATTGTTATTTCGCTGCGCTAACGACAATCGTAGACAAGCGATGCAAGAAGAACGATCGTATTCCACCATACAACGATCGAGGGCTATTCACCCCCCTCTAGCCGGCCAACACCGATCGACTCTACACATCCTGTGTCCAACACGGTCGGGCCGTGTCAATTGGCACGACCATTCTAGGGTGATCAGAGGCCCACATGGGCAGGTCATGTCATTCCACACGACTGTGGGTTTGAACACGGCAAGGCCGTGTTTTTCAACACGGTCGTGTGTTGTCCTGTTCAACCCCATTTTTGCCCCTTTATCAACATTTCAAGCCTAAAATTCGTGTATCCATAATTCATATGTTTTATATCTCATAGAAAACATGAAGATCTAGATTTATATTAAATATTAATCATTATAACGAAGTAATGTTTTGCAATTGGCTCTGATACCACTGTTGGGAAAAACTCCGGATCTGATGTTTACAACATCGCGGGCGAATACTTCGCACAACCTCACCAAAAAAAATAATTATACCGGATCCCACCAGAGATCCATGCAAAACTATATAAATCATTTTCTTTAATCTAGTCTAGATCTTATCTAGTGGAGGAATATACCTTCGGTGCGTGCCCTTCGCAATCCCGCTTTTCCAAATGCTGTCGGATCTCAATACGGTAAGGGTAACCGTATATCTATGGTATCCACACTGACACCCACACTAGCTTTGGAGTCACGTTGTGCTATCAACCCCTAGCAAAACGCCAAGAACTCTTTTGGAAGAAGGAGAGGAAGGAGGAGATGAGAGGACACTTTCTCTCTTGGTCCTTTTGGCTTGCACGACCAAACACCAAAAACCCACAAATTGTCATCCACGCTGAACACCAAAAAGGCCCTTTTAATCCATAGCCATCAATGCCATTATCTCCCCATTAAGAGTTCTCTTAATACCAAGACCCTTGGTATTCCCTTCTTTTAATTCTCATCATGAATACCAAGCCCTTTGGTATTCTTATACATGATTAATCAAATTAATCATGCATGATGATGAATCATCTTCCATGGTTCAACTTGAGTCTAATTCAAGTTTAATCAGTTTGAGTCTAACTCAAATCTTGGTCATATGCTCAATTGTCCTTTTAATCCAACTAAAAGAAACCATCTCCAAAATAGAATGTCATTTGTGTGTGACCCTATAGGCTCTTGTAACATTGGAAATGTATCTAAAACCCTTTTTAGATACATAAGCAATGAGCGACATCTAGCAATACATCATTGCTATCCAAGTTACAAGATCGTCGAGATCCTACAACCTTTCCGTGACTATTATCATGTATGACGGTGTCCTTCTATCTATGATATCTTAGATCGATCAATGAGGTATAGACTGTATCATCCCCTTATCGATCTTTATGTTTCTTGATCCCCAAGTAGACTTGTTAGGGCAATCTCTTGCCGTGATATGGTTTTGATGGTGTGGCAAAGGGTTTAAGTTAGTTTGATATGTTGATATGATATGTGCGTTGAAGTCGTGCAGGACTTAGTAATTCGCACATGGAGCCGTGGCGAGTTTCACATCTCATGACTCGTGCCTTGAGTCGGTGAAGGATAGCTTTGCGGAAGCCGTGCGCTTGGATCATCCGAGGGACCGCCGGACGAGAAGCTTGGAGTGAAGCCGGAGGAAGTAGACTTCGAGGCAAGAGACGCGAAGGAGCATTGCAGAGCCGTGCGCCTGATGCTGCCGAGGGACGTGGCCGAGAACGAAGAGAACTTCGAAGGCGAGGGACTCAGAAATGAGTGGCGATTGTAACCGGGAAGGGTAGCTCTTAGGTGAAACTTGGCCATCTGGCCAAGTGTCGGATGGTTTTCGCCATGTCATGTCATGCGCGGCTCGAATCAGTGAGTTCGGGTATCTTATTGGATTGGCGCGCCGATCGCGCCATCGATCGGCGCGATCGCGCCAAGACCATCGATCGGCTGCTGGCGGCGATCGGTAGTCAATAAGGGTTGACCACGCTGAACCGTTCGTAGTAGCGGCGATCGACTACGGAGAAGCGTGATCGTGATGAGGTCCATCGATCATCGCCAAGAGTTCCGTTGGACTACAACGGTCGGGATCCGACGTGTTCGGAGGCCGTTGTAGTGACTGTTGGGTTTCCGACACCGCGGCGTGTGTGTGTTCGATCATGTTTCGTAAACATGAGCACAGCGGAAGCAATAAAAATAATAAATACTCCTATTTATTACAACACACACAACACACGCATGCTATTACAACAAGTGTAGACATAACCGTAAATTAAAATTGCAATAAAAGGAAATTAAACTACGTTATACCTTTCGTATGACGTGTAGCGGGAACGGCATCAACCGGAACGATCCTCGTAAGAATCGTCTCTATCCGTATCCACGCCGAGCTCCTCGGGATGACTTCGCCAAGCCACGAGCTTCGTCTTCGTACGGGTTACTAGCCTCGTGTTGAAGACGACGTGATCGAGAGATGATCACGATCCGAATCCAAATTCGGACCTAGAACAAGTCCTCAAGACTTGCTTCTCCGGAGAGGTATTCGTCAACCGATTGATGAATCCTTCGTCCTCCACCTCAGAGGATTACCGGAGATCAAATCCCCGGTATGTTAGCCGCTGTCGGAGCACTAACCGTCGTCCAAACGACGCTCCGACGAGAGGAGAAGAAGCTGTCCAGAAAACTGGACAGCTTGGTGGAGGAGATAGGCGCCGGCCAAAACAAGGAGACAAAAGCTCACCTTGATGCCGAACCTTTTAGGGGATCACCGGAGGGTCGCCGGAGGTTCACCGGCTGGAGCTTGGACGCCGGCAAGGGTCTTGACGGCAGCACAATCAAGCTGGGCGGCAAGGAGCTTGGGCGGCACAAACAGGTTGGGCGGCAACTCCTTGGAGGCTAGGGTTTTGATTTTGGATTAGGGTTTAACAATCCCTTAAGCCCACTTTTATAGAGAACTAATTCTCTTAATGGTTAATGGATCATATCCATAAAGCCCGTTAACCCGCTCCATTAAGATAAGTTAAAATAAACCAAACCATAATGGTTTATTTTAAGTTAAAATGAACCGAACCAACTTTTGGTTCATTCGTTTAAAATAAACCAAACCCTTTGGTTTATTCTTATCCATTGGATTAGAACCAAACCATTTTGGTCCATCCATTACGTCTTCATAAGACGCAGCCCATCCACGCTTCCATTGCGACTGAAACAATTTCATGCTCGCTTTACGTTTGGTCCAACCAAACATAGTTTCTCTCGGTCTGAGAATCCCATTCTCAAGCTCGTTTTAAATCCTTTGGATTACACTCGTTGTGCTTGTGACCAAATAGGTTCTCGGTTTATGTTGGCCGTCTATAATTAACCATTAATTATAGAACGATCATGAGTGGCACCTAGTAGTACATCATGATCCCCAATTAACCGAAAAGATCAACGGTTGATCGTAACTATTTCAGAAACCCTTCTTTCGAATTAATCGTGCCCCATTCCCTTCACTCATCTTATACCCACTTGGTTCAGGACATGGTCTATTGTGTCAGTCCCCACTAGGCTGACTACGTCACACCTAGCCCAAGTATTATTTCCTCGTCCTACGGATTCTAGTTACTCCACATGTATCGAAGAGTACCTTACTCTAAACATGTATTGCTTTGGCCAAAGACTTTAGTAACAATCCGACGAGAGGCCATGGGTATACATCTCCTCGCAAGGAGTGGTGAATCCTTTATAGGCTATTCAAACACCTTCGATCACTTCGACTTATACCCAATCATCCCGGGTCCACATCTCCTTAGAGATGTTTGCTTAAGATGTCAAAGCATAAGTCTCCATGATCAAGATGACTTGAATACCGCAAGTCAAAGGAACATCGCACTTAAGCCACGGTAAGAACTTCATTGACATATCTATATATGCAGAGAACCATATGAAGTCTTACTACTGGTCACTCCAATGAACTAGTTACCATAACTAGCATCCACGATCAACTCGGACATCACTATGTCTCGGCCCGGTGAGAATCACCGTTGCTTGGATACACCAAGGAGTATACCTCGTGCTAGTCTGAATTGATGGTGTCCAAATCCATCAATTCATCGACTAGGGATAATTCCGATACATCACAATTACACATGTAGAGATACTCACTAGTTGTGATCCAATCACAAATTCTCTCATGCTGTGAATCGTATCGTGGACATTCAGTAAATGAGTTTAAGATCCAATCAAATACATTAAACATGTATACTCAAATAGTGAATCTTCATTTATCATATAAATGGTTCATACATAAGGCGATTGCCTTAGGACATCTCTCATATGTTACTAACAGTGACGGCAGTCGACTGCCAAGGGCGGCAGTCGACTGATGGCGGCAAACGGGAAGAAGTTAGCCCTCTCTATAAAAAGAGAGGGTGTAAGCCTTTGAGAGGCTAATGCTCATACTCCAAACGATCTTCCTAGTGCCCCACAAGCTCTAAACTCTTCTTACTTGTCTTTATTTCAATCCTTAGTGGCAGAATCCGCTATAGTGTCAAGCTTGGAACCTTTCCAACTTATTGCGCCTCCATTCCAGGTGAATACATACCCAGACAAAGACATGGAATCATCCTTGTCTGTCTGGAGCTGGCATCCGTATACCCACGTATCACCATGTACCCTTCTCCATATATTAGGAACACATCCTTAGTTCTTCTCAAGTACTTAAGGATCGTCTTAACAGCCGCCCAATGATCCATTCCTGGATCAGACTGGTATCTGCTCGTGACACTCAGAGCGTACGATACATCGGGCCTCGTACATAACATAGCATACATGATAGATCCTATTACGGATGCATAGGGAATCTTACTCATGCAAATCCTCTCGTCTTCTGTGCGCGGACACATAGACTTCGAAAGGTGTACCCCATGCCTGATGGGCAGATAACCTTTCTTGGATTCCGACATGCTAAACCTCTTTGCTTTTCGGTCTATATATATGTAGACTGCGAAAGACCAAGCAACCGTTTCGATCTATCTCTATAGATCTTAATCCCAAGGATGTAGGTTGCTTCTCCCAGGTCTTTCATGGAGAATGTCTTGGATAACCAAACTTTAACTGACTGTAAGATTGACACATCGTTTCCTATAAGTAATATGTCATCGACATACAATACTAGGAACACGACTGCACTCCCACTAACCTTCTTGTACACACAAGGTTCGTCTGGATTTTGTGAGAAATCAAACCTTTTGATCGTCTCATCAAAACGGATATTCCAGCTCCTGGATGCTTGCTTCAATCCATAAATGGATCGTCGCAATTTGCATACCTTGGTTTTGTCAACCGATGTGAAACCCTCGGTATGTATCATATACCGTCCTCGGCGAGTTTCCATTAAGGAAAGCTGTTTTCACATCCATCCGCCATATCTCATAATCATAATGAGCCGCTATGGCCAGGAGCATCCGAATGGATTTAAGCATAGCTACAGGCGAATAGGTTTCGTCATAATCAACACCTTGTTTTTGACGATATCCTTTCGCCACCAATCTAGCCTTATAGGTAATCACATTACCATCCATGTCGGTTTTCTTCTTGAAAACCTACTTGCACCCTATAGGCTTTATGCCTTCAGGTGGGTCAACCAAGTTCCAAACTTGGTTTTCGTACATGGAATCCATTTCCGACTTCATGGCACCAAGCCACTTATCCCTTTACGAACTTGTCGACTTCTTCATAACTGGTAGGCTCCTCATCATCAATGAGTAACACGTCGTTCGATTCACTTACGAGAAATCCATATCTCTCAGGAATATTGCGTGTTCTACCAGATCTACAAAGATGTGGTGTTACAATAGGTCCAGCCGATTGCTCATCACTATGAGTTGTCGGCTGTTGTGCTTCACCAGGTATCTCATCAATGTCTATTTGAGTCTCTCGAGCCTCCTCAAGCTCGATGACACTCCCACTGTTTTCTTGCAAGAGAAACTCTTTCTCTAGAAACACAGCATGCCTTGAAACAAACACCTTTTGTTCCACGGGATGATAGAATTGGTAACCCCTTGTTTCCTTAGGGTATCCAATAAATAGACATTTATCAGACTTAGCATCCGGTTTATGTCGATCCGCTTCACATAAGCAGGACAACCCCATATCTTCAAGTAAGATACATGAGGTTTCTTACCATTCCATATCTCATATGGAGTAGTTGAGACTACCTTGGTAGGCATTCTGTTTAACAAGTAAACGAAGTGCATAACCCCAAAAGGACTTGGGAAGAGTTGCATGATTCATCATTGACCTGACCATGTCCAACAAGGTCCGGTTACGCCTCTCAGATACACCATTATGCTGTGGTGTATAGGGCGGAGTCCATTGAGACAATATACCATTGTCTCTTAGATAATCAAGAAACTCTTTACTTAAGTATTCACCACCTCGATCCGATCGAAGTATTTTAATACTCTTGTCATGTTGTTTCTCTACTTCATTTCTGAATTCTTTGAACCTTTCAAAGGCTTCAGACTTGTGTTTCATCAAGAACACATACCCAAACCGTGAGTGATCATCGGTGAAGGTAATGAAGTAGCTATAGCCTCCTAAAGCGTGAGTTGACATAGGTCCACATACATCAGTATGTATTAGACCTAGTAACTCTCCCACTCGTTCACCTTTTCCAGTAAAAGGTAACTTAGTCATCTTGCCTTTTTAAGCATGATTCGCATGTATCGTATGAATCCAATTCAAACGATTCCAGAATTCCACATCGGTGTAATTCGGACATGCGTTTCTTGCTTACATGGCCAAGACGACAATGCCACATGTAGGAGTCTATTTGATTATCCTTTCGAGCACTCTTGTTGCTCACTTCGATATTGCAAATGTCACTGGATACGTCCAACGTATAAACACCATTGCTTAAAGTTCCAGTCCCATAAAGAACCCCATTCAAAGTTATGTAACAACAATTGTTACTAAACGTCAAATGGAAACCATTTCTATTTAGACAAGAAATAGAAATGATGTTCTTTATCAACGAAGGAACATAAAAGCAATTGTCCAGTTCTAAGACAAGTCCTGTAGGGAGTTTCACCAAATACGTTCCGATGGCGAGTGCAACAACCTTTGCTTCATTCCCAACACGTAAATTTAACTCTCCCTTGACGAGTCTTCTTCTATTCCTTAGCCCATGTATGTCATTACATATATGTGAGCCACACCCAGTATCCAATACCCAAGTGTTTGAGGAAATAGAATGACAATCAATAACGAAGATATCTGAAGAAGATGGGGCATCCGATGCCTTATTCTTCTTCACGGACTCAAGATAAATCTTGCACTTTCTTCGCAAATGGCTCTCCTTGCCATAATGATGGCAAGTTTCCTTTTGTGCTGGTTCTACCTTCTTAGCCCTTCTCTTCTTTCCCTTCTGCTGTTCTTTTGACCTCCTCTTAGAACCTTTCTTCGAGGAATCAACTAACAGCACTGTCCCCTGCTCATGCTTCTCAGAAGACTCCACAGTCTTCAGCATATTGAGCAGCTCGGGAATGGTGGATTCCAATTTGTTCATCCGATAGTTCATCACAAATTGCGAGAAACTCTTGGGCAAACAATGCAAAATTAAGTCAATACTTAACTCATGATCCATCACAAAACCGAGGGTAGCTAGCCGCTCGATGTACCCGTTCATCTTTAGCACCGTACTCTGAGCAGAACCTTCTTGCATCTTCGTGGTGAAGAGGAGCCTAGAGACCTCGAACCTTCGGATCTCTTGCTCATCGAACAACTCATGAAGATGGAAGACCATAGTGTTAGCATCCATATGCTGATGCGCTCGGTACCATCGCGGCTTGATGCATGACTGAATCACGCCACATGCTTACGATAGACCAACATTTGATGCAGGTTGCATCGTCCTTAGGGCGATCAGAAGAGGCTCTTCAAGGACATATGCAAGCTTTTCCGCCTTGAGAACAATTCTCGTGTTTCTAAGCGATCCGGAAGTTAGGCCCGATCGGTTTGTTCGAATCCAAAATAGTGCGCAAATTCAAAGACGTCATGATCAATTTATTAACCTAGAAATACAAAACGAGCATATATGAGAAAATGATTTTAAAATGCATCAATATACATTTATAAATCCCATTCATTTTTCGAATTTCAAAAACCCCAAAATCACTTCGGGAGATTGTAGGTCCATCTCCGAATGGGCTGATATCCATCATAGTTATGAACAACCTTGGAGAGAGTCCAACAAGCCATTCATAACTACGACGATAGGTATCATCTATACCGATTGCATATCCCGTATATGCAACTATCACAATGTGCTATCAACTAATTGAATGTTCACACATACATCGGGTTGTTAACACATTAACAAGTATGCATCATATGCATAGCACCCAACTTCACCTCCCTTTACATCGACCTTGGAGAGAGTCCAACAAACCGATGCTCCAGGTTAAAGCCAACCCATTAATCAGGACATAGTTTTAATATGGTTAGAGTGCATTCAACCAATTAGCCCAGCTTGGAGAGAGTCCAACAACCAAAGCTAACGATTGACCTCTGACTCTTACCATATTAGTATTAAACTATTCCATGGTTTGAACATATTCAGGTTCGAGCCGGGCTTGGAGAGAGTCCAACAACCCAAACAAGAAACAAAACTCTGGTTCTAACCATATTAATGGAAGGTGTAGGCTTTAATATTGATTAAGGGTTTTTATGTCTCATCCTCTTTGCATGCAAATAACTATTATCTACATGGCATGGCATACATGGCATACATCTACATGTCACGACACGCATGGCATAATGTTATGCATCTAATGCAATTACATGGCATACAATTATGTCATATATATAATTTCCTTATATGTCATAACTATTTATGGAAATAAAATATGTTTAAGATTTGATTCTCCAAATCAAATCATAATTAAATTAGGAAACAAATTTCCAAATCTAATCACATATTTTATTCATGGAATTATTTGATTAAGGAAAATCTATTTAGGAAACCAATTTCCTAAATCTTTAAAACTACTTATGGAAATTAAATATTTTAAGATTTGATTTCCCAAATCAAATCATGATTAAATTAGGAAACAAATTTCCAGAATCTAATCAAATATTTTATTTATGGAAAATATAAATTTCCATAAATACTTCCAACTTTCCAAAAGTGGAAGATTTCCATAAATACTTCTAGACTTTCCAAAATTGAAAAATTTCCATAAATACTTCTAAATTTCCAAAATTTAGAAAACTTCCAGAAATACATTATGACTATCGCAAAACCATTTTTACGATTATGTCGAAACACAACCTGGGCTCTGATACCACTGTTGGGTTTCCGGCACCGCGGCGTGTGTGTGTTCGATCATGTTTCGTAAACATGAGCACAGAGGAAGCAATAAAAATAATAAATACTCCTATTTATTACAACACACACAACACACGCATGCTATTACAACAAGTGTAGACATAACCGTAAATTAAAATTGCAATAAAAGGAAATTAAACTACGTTATACCTTTCGTATGACGTGTAGCGGGAACGGCATCAACCGGAACGATCCTCGTAAGAATCGTCTCTATCCGTATCCACGCCGAGCTCCTCGGGATGACTTCGCCAAGCCACGAGCTTCGTCTTCGTACGGGTTACTAGCCTCGTGTTGAAGACGACGTGATCGAGAGATGATCACGATCCGAATCCAAATTCGGACCTAGAACAAGTCCTCAAGACTTGCTTCTCCGGAGAGGTATTCGTCAACCGATTGACGAATCCTTTGTCCTCCACCTCAGAGGATTACCGGAGATCAAATCCCCGGTATGTTAGCCGCTGTCGGAGCACTAACCGTCGTCCAAACGACGCTCCGACGAGAGGAGAAGAAGCTGTCCAGAAAACTGGACAGCTTGGTGGAGGAGATAGGCGCCGGCCAAAACAAGGAGACAAAAGCTCACCTTGATGCCGAACCTGTTAGGGGATCACCGGAGGGTCGCCGGAGGTTCACCGGCTGGAGCTTGGACGCCGGCAAGGGTCTTGACGGCAGCACAATCAAGCTGGGCGGCAAGGAGCTTGGGCGGCACAAACAGGTTGGGCGACAACTCCTTGGAGGCTAGGGTTTTGATTTTGGATTAGGGTTTAACAATCCCTTAAGCCCACTTTTATAGAGAACTAATTCTCTTAATGGTTAATGGATCATATCCATAAAGCCCGTTAACCCGCTCCATTAAGATAAGTTAAAATAAACCAAACCATAATGGTTTATTTTAAGTTAAAACGAACCGAACCAACTTTTGGTTCATTCGTTTAAAATAAACCAAACCCTTTGGTTTATTCTTATCCATTGGATTAGAACCAAACCATTTTGGTCCATCCATTACGTCTTCATAAGACGCAGCCCATCCACGCTTCCATTGCGACTGAAACAATTTCATGCTCGCTTACGCTTTGGTCCAACCAAACATAGTTTCTCTCGATGCGAGAATCCCATTCTCAAGCTCGTTTTAAATCCTTTGGATTACACTCGCGTGTGACCAAATAGGTTCTCGGTTTATGTTGGCCGTCTATAATTAACCATTAATTATAGAACGATCATGAGTGGCACCTAGTAGTACATCATGATCCCCAATTAACGAAAAGATCAGCAGTTGATCGAACTATTTACGAAACCCTTCACAGAATGAATCGTGCCCCATTCCCTTCACTCATCTTATACCCACTTGGTTCAGGACATGGTCTATTGTGTCAGTCCCCACTAGGCTGACTACGTCACACCTAGCCCAAGTATCATTTCCTCGTCCTACGGATCCTAGTTACTCCACATGTATCGAAGAGTACCTTACTCTAAACATGTAATGCTTTGGCCAAAGACTTTAGTAACAATCCGACGAGAGGCCATGGGTATACATCTCCTCGCAAGGAGTGGTGAATCCTTTATAGGCTATTCAAACACCTTGATCACTTCGACTTATACCCAATCATCCCGGGTCCACATCTCCTTAGAGATGTTTGCTTAAGATGTCAAAGCATAAGTCTCCATGATCAAGATGACTTGAATACCGCAAGTCAAAGGAACATCGCACTTAAGCCACAGTAAGAACTTCATTGACCTATCTATATATGCAGAGAACCATATGAAGTCTTACGGCTGGTCACTCCAATGAACTAGTTACCATAACTAGCATCCACGATCAACTCCGGACATCACTATGTCTCCAGCCAGTGAGAATCAGCTGCTTGGATACACCAAGGAGTATACCTCGTGCTAGTCTCGACAGAATTGATGGTGTCCAAATCCATCAATTCATCGACTAGGGATAATTCGATACATCACAATTACACATGTAGAGATACTCACTAGTTGTGATCCAATCACAAATTCTCTCATCTTTGTGAATCGTATCGTGGACATTCAGTAAATGAGTTTAAGATCCAATCAAATACATTAAACATGTATACTCAAATAGTGAATCTTCATTTATCATATAAATGGTTCATACATAAGGCGATTGCCTTAGGACATCTCTCATATGTTACTAACAGTGACGGCAGTCGACTGCCAAGGGCGGCAGTCGACTGATGGCGACAAACGGGAAGAAGTTAGCCCTCTCTATAAAAAGAGAGGGTGTAAGCCTTTGAGAGGCTAATGCTCATACTCCAAACGATCTTCCTAGTGCCCCACAAGCTCTAAACTCTTCTTACTTGTCTTTATTTCAATCCTATTGTAAGAAGAGTGATCTTGGTTGTAAAGGTTACCTCCACCTAGCTTTGTGCAAAGGAGAGACCGATAGTGATTGGTTTTGGCGGAGTGATTCACCGTGGACGAATCGGACCGTGGATTAGCGGCGTAGCCGTGAACCACGTTATACTATCGTGTTAGCATTTGTTTTATTGTTTGTCTTTTGCTTTGTATTTGTATATTCCGCTTGCGCTAATCTTTTGTAGACGAGCAATTTACGACGTCCAACGTACGAGGGCTATTCACCCCCCTCTAGCCGGCCATATCGATCCCCTACAAGTGGTATCAGAGCCAAGGAAAGCTTGTCACCGGACTAACACGCGCAAGCCCTACCTCAAAAATGGTCGGCTCCAACATCCATCCTCCGAAGTTTGAAGGAGAATTCGCTTGGTGGAAGAAGCGAATGGAGGTATTTTTCGAAACGGATTTTGATATAATGATTACAATGGAATCCGGTTTCGTTTTGCCTAGGGATGAAGAGGGGAAGCCAATAGAGAAATCTAGGCGGACCAAGAGGCAAAGAGAGGAGCACCTTGCAAACTCCAAAGCCAAGCACCATCTCTACAATGTGCTCCCTCAACAAGAGATCAACCGGATCGGAGAATGTGCTAGCGCCAAAGAGATGTGGGAGAAGCTTATAGAACTCCATGAAGGCACATCCGAGGCCAAGCTAGCAAGGAGAGACCTCCTCCGCTCCCAACTATCCAATATAAAACTAGAAAAGGGAGAAAAGGTAACCTCACTACACTCTAGGTTTAAAGAAATTTTAATTGGGCTAACAAGTGTAGGTGAGAAGCTATCAAACCGGGATATGGTAATGAAGGCCATAGATGCCTTTCCCCGGTCCTCCAAGTGGAGCTCCATGGTGGATTCGTTCTACATCTCCAAGAACTTGGAAGTAAGTACCTTGGAGGAATTTTTCTCAACAATGGAGCTCCACGAAACTAGGCTTGAGGGAATACAAGAGGAGCCTAAAATTCAACCCTCAAGAGGAGTAGCATTATTGGCAAGTAAGGGGAAGAAGAAGATGGAAATCCCCTCCTCCTCCGATGACGAAGCGTCTTCCTCCTCCTCCATGGATAGCACCGAAGAAGCCTACATGGTAAGGAGGGTAAGACGTGCATTTAAGAATTTTAGATTTGATAAATCTAATGATAGGATGAGAAGACCAAGGGGGAAGGTCATATGCTATAATTGCCAAGGAGAAGGGCACATAAGGGACAATTGTCCTCTCCTAAACAAGAGCAAGGAAGAAAGGAAAAAGAAAGAAGAAAAGAAGAAGAAGAAGGGGAGCAAGAGAAAGGAAGAAGGAAAGAAGGCAAAAGAAAAGGGGAAGGCCAAAGCATTCAAGGCCAAGACATGGGATGATCCTTCCTCATCCTCTTCATCATCATCGGAAGAGGAGAATGCCTTTGTCACCAATTTGGCCTTGATGGCCTTTGATGACTTGGATTGCTCTTCATCCGAAAATGAAGGATCAAGCTCAAATGGGGAGAGCTCAAATGAAGGGGGAGCTTCCACATCCTCATCATCCGAAGAAGAAGAGGACATGGAAACTATGGTAACCAATCTCTCACCTAGTAAAATAGTTTCTATGATTTCTAGTTTAACTAAGGATTTATTTAGGGCAAAGAAGAAAAATAAATGCATGCTTGAACAAATTAAGGAATTAGAACAAAAATTAGAAAAGGCATGCTTAAATGATAATATTTCTTCTAGCTTAGATGATGCATGCTCACATGATTATATGCCTTTGGATGTTAATGATGCATGTATAAATGAAAATAGGGCTTTAAGGGAAAAGGTAGATTATTTAACAAAAGCCCTAGAAAAATTCACTATAGGCTCCAACACATTGAACATGATCTTAGGGAGCCAAAGAGCTAGTTTCAACAAGAAAGGCCTAGGATACAAGGAAAAGAAAAATGAAAAGGCCTATAAATGCCTAATAGCTAGGGGACAAGATAAAAAGAAAGCAATAGCTAGAAAATGGATCCCCAAGGAGTATTTAGTGAACCCAATAGGAAAGAATTTATTTTGGGTTCCAAAATCCATCCTTAAGGGTTAGAATAACCCTAGGGTAGTCAACCATATGAACTTGACCTATATCATATTTTGGTTGACTTAGGATGACGGGACAACATTTTTTAGATAGTGTTGGGTGATGATAACGTGCCCATAAATAGGTAATAATGCTTAAATCATGATGATTGATGTAATTCCTATGTATGTTTTAAATCATGATTTATGATTTTGATATTTGGCATGTTATCATGAGAAATAGGGTTAAATCATGCTTTAGGTGATAATTTGTTTATTATCATCGTATAATACCTAATGCATGACTATAATTTGATGAAAACATGTATTTCATGATCATAATGTAGAATTAATTGATATATGTCATTATGATCATGTAGGATGTTAGGTTGATACTTAACCATGATAGAATTGCATGAATATATGGGTTAAGTATATACAAATACCCCCTAGGATACATCTCACACTCACTATAGGCTAACTTGATTGCAAACTTAGCATGGGTGAGATATTAGGATGATACAAATGTCCACTAATGCCTATGGCATTTAGATGGTCATTTAAAGTATCAAAATAGCAATAATAGACCAATCATGGGGAAGGCTTATGTTTAATTCATAGACATATTGCCCAAAGATCATGGTTGGATATCTCATATATTTTCAAAATAATTTCTTACCTTAAAATACATGTATTCATGTTTTGGAACAATTCAAAGCAAGACTAGGTGCTAAAATGGATACTAACATGCTCAAAAAACTAGTGGTTTTTCAAGTGTTTGGATTTTTGGCAAAAACAAGAAAATATAATGAGTTTTCATGAAAAACTATTTTTCATTGATAGATATACTTAAAAGAAATATGTTCCTCAAATTTCATGATTTTTCAAATTTTCTGGAATTTATAATGCATTTCTGAAATTCGTCCAGAAAATCAAAAATTTGGATTCCTTTGTGCCAGTCGACTGCCATACTGATAGCAGTCGACTGGTGGCCTGTAAATCAGAATATTGAAGGCCGAATTCAGTTTGTAAACCTACAACAAGTGGTAGAAATATACTTGATGCCATCAACAAGTGGTACCCAATTTTTTTAAATCAACTTGTCATATTTTTCCTCCATTATACTTGATGCCATGAGCTTATAACTTAGTGTTAATCTTTTTGATGGTGTCAAAGGGGGAGAAATAAGTATGTTTAAGTTAAACACTTTAGGGGGAGAAATATATTTTAGGGGGAGAAATATATGATAGGGGGAGAAAATTTGCATAGAGAGTTTCATGAATTAAGGGGGAGTTGCATGTTGCTATATCATGTTTATCTTTACATGCTTTCTTACCTTAGAATTTATATCAAATGTTTTTACCTAACTTAAACGGATTGCCACACATCAAAAAGGGGGAGATTGTTAGGGCAATCTCTTGCCGTGATATGGTTTTGATGGTGTGGCAAAGGGTTTAAGTTAGTTTGATATGTTGATATGATATGTGCGTTGAAGTCGTGCAGGACTTAGTAATTTGCACATGGAGCCGTGGCGAGTTTCACATCTCATGACTCGTGCCTTGAGTCGGTGAAGGATAGCTTTGCGGAAGCCGTGAACTTGGAGCATCCGAGGGACCGCCGGACGAGAAGCTTGGAGTGAAGCCGGAGGAAGTAGACTTCGAGGCAAGAGACGCGAAGGAGCATTGCAGAGCCGTGCGCGATCTCAGGGGACGTGGCGAGAACGAAGAGAACTTCAAGGCGAGGACTCAGAAATGAGAGTGGCGATTGTAACCCGGGAAGGGTAGCTCTTAGGTGAAACTTGGCCATCCGCCAAGTGTCGGATGGGTTTTCACACCCCGATCATTGCCATGTCATGGCGATCGCTTCCGAGTCGAGTGAGTTCGACCGGTATACGATCGATCGGATTGTGGCGTGATCGGCATACGTCGATCGATCGCCGAACCATCGATCACGATCGCCAAGGCGGCGATCGATCGTCAATAAGGGTTCGCCATTAACCGCTCGTAGCCGATCGAAGTCGACTACGGAGCGTGATCAGCCAACCGATGAGGTCCATCAGTCGTTTGCCAAGAGTTCCGTTGGACTACAACGGTCGGGATCCGACGTGTTCGGAGGCCGTTGTAGTGACGGCAGTCGACTGCCAAGGGCGGCAGTCGACTGATGGCGGCAAACGGGAAGAAGTTAGCCCTCTCTATAAAAAGAGAGGGTGTAAGCCTTTGAGAGGCTAATGCTCATACTCCAAACGATCTTCCTAGTGCCCCACAAGCTCTAAACTCTTCTTACTTGTCTTTATTTCAATCCTATTGTAAGAAGAGTGATCTTGGTTGTAAAGGTTACCTCCACCTAGCTTTGTGCAAAGGAGAGACCGATAGTGATTGGTTTTGGCGGAGTGATTCACCGTGGACGAATCGGACCGTGGATTAGCGGCGTAGCCGTGAACCACGTTATACTATCGTGTTAGCGTTTGTTTTATTGTTTGTCTTTTGCTTTGTATTTGTATATTCCGCTTGCGCTAATCTTTTGTAGACGAGCAATTTACGACGTCCAACGTACGAGGGCTATTCACCCCCCTCTAGCCGGCCATATCGATCCCCTACAAGACTCACTCAAACAAATGAGCTTAATATCTCATATTGACTCATTTGAGCATGGTCATGCATTTTGTGGTCCTACTCTATCAAGAGGCCAAAGATATCACTCCTATCATATAGGAGGGATAGATCCCATCTACATCACTCACATCCCTCCGCATAATTCGTTACATACCCAGTGATCGCCGTTATAGTGCACCCAGTTACTGTGTGACGTTTGACGATACCAAAGTACATAACTCCTTATGTAGGGAACTGTAGTGACTTCAGGTCTAAGGACTATTCATACCAATAGTAACATGAGAAAGTATATGACACTCATATAATGATCCATGATACTTTCTCATTGCGGGTCAATTCAGTATATATATTCTCCAATATATATACTCATGTGTCAATGTGATATCACATATCCATGACTTGTGAGATCAAGTCATCCATTGACCTACATGCTAGTCTCAATGTATTAATATTGCCCTTGTATATTAATACTTGACTAGAAATATTAAGAATAGTGTTCTCTACAGCTTCTCATAATCATTTCTACCAATTGATAAACTGTAGATTAGAACCTACTATTCAAGGGCATTATTATATTTATTTTAGCTGACACATGCATAAAGTAAATATAATAAACAATCCTTGCCTTTTATTAATGAAATATGATACACATGATCCCTAATCAATCATCTCATGATTGACACTACATCTCATGATTGACACTAAGGGCCAACACTGACAGTAGGAGGTGTAGGAGGAGAATTGGGGCTGGATGGAGACATAGGAAGTTCTTGAGGAGGAGGAGGGCAGGTATAGGTATCTGATATAGCTTGTACCAGGAGATCAAGAGGGGAGGATGTGGTAAATTCAGGAGCTATAGGGCTCATGGGAGGTAAGGGCTATTGATGTCTAGTAGGGAAGAGGGAAGCTAAAGGAAGGTCGTTAGTAGAAGAAGTTGGAGAAGGAGATGAGGAGAGGTCAATAGGGGCATCTGAAGTATTAGGTGGAGGGGTGCTGTGGTAGGAGGTAGTAAATCTGGTGAGGGGAGTGAAGAGGTGGGCTCTGCAGGGGGTAAAATGTCAAAAGGGGGAAAAGGGTTTTGAAGGGGTTCCGGTGGAGGAGGAATAATATCAGTGGCGACTAGAGTGAGAGTAGGCTGCCCGGGTTCCTCAAGTATGATAATGGGGCTTCAGGGACATTCGGAGGGGACTTGTGATACAGATGTATAAATAATTTTTTGTGAAGAAGTTGCAAGAATGAGATCAATATAATCATGGTAAGTGCTAGAGGAAGGGGGAGTAATTACTGATGAAGATGGTTCTTTGTTGGAGGTGGAGGTAGATTTTGCTTGGATTCTTTTCCTTTTCTTCTGTTGCTTTTTTGCCAAGATTCTGGCAATAGCAATGTGCATCATGTCTTCTACGAAATCAGTATATTAGTATACATTTACAAGTAAATTTAGTAAGTTTACAGCAAAATAAAACTTACCTATGGGATGGGCTTCGACTGAAGGTACAGGAGATATCCTGTAGAAAGATAGTATCGGTTCTTACAGAATTTCAGAAATGCTAAAATGTTTATTTTTTAGTAGAGGTTCGATGGAAGGGAAGTTGATATAGGATTTGATGGCTTTCAGTTCAGGGAATGGGCGAAGAGCAGTCCTCTAGGTTAAAGAGAATTGGAGGACAAGATCTAAGGGGACATAGAAATACAGTTCTTTCTAGCCCTTGTAGGAAATATGCATGTCGATAAGAAAATGATAATCTTGGGGTACCATGAAGTAAAACACGCTAGTGTCAGCCATTTTGAGTTGGTAGAAGCAATGGATGACATGAGGAGTTTGGGGGATGTTAAGGTGTTTGAAAACAATTAGGATTTCGATGAGTATACGAATAGAGTTGGGTGTTAGTTGGTTAATGGGGAGGTCGTAGTATACCAAGATGTCGAAGAGAGGTTTTGGAACAGGAAGGTTGAGGCCTCCTTCAAGTTGGCTTGTGAACAGAGTGCTGGTGTCGATCGGGGGTTGGTGAGGTCATTGATGGGGGGCTGGGATGATGGCGGTGAAGCCTTCAGGGATGTATTTGGACTCGTGAAGGAAGAAAGGGTGATTGGAAGTTAGTCGGCTAGGTGTTGTTTCATACCAGGGAACAGTGGAAGAAGAGGAGGCCATGAAGGGAGACTCATCGCAGAGGGGTTGAGGGTGTCGAGGATGAAGGAAGTTAACAGTTAATTGTTAAGTGAAGTAACGTTCTTTAAAGGAAAAGGTGAAAAAATTAAGTAAAATGGTGGATGCAGAAAAATGAAGTTAAGGGAGAATTGTTGTATTTTTTCTAAATTTTTTTTCTTTCTCTGACAGGGATCAATGATGTTGTTAATGCTTTTATGTTGGATCGAGTGAATACGCTAGAGAGGGGGGGTGAATAGCATACTTAAAATTTTCGTTTCGTCGAAAACACGAGTAAGCACAACGAAAGTAAAGATAATAAAAGAAAGTAACACTTTTTGTTTTTACTTTGTTCACAACCAAAAGATTGCTAATCCAAGGCCCCGCGATCCTAGACAACGTACGATGGTGCAATCTACTAAAAGTCTCCTCCTCGTTGGAGGTAGGAGACGAGGGTTACAAGAAAAATAAGATAGATGAAGAGGCAACAAGCATACCTCTCCTCTTAAATTAAACTACCAATGAAGAGATAGAAGCTTGGCATCATGTCGACGTTATGACGGTGTAACATTGTTGTCGGAAGCTTGGAATGGTTGGAGCACTTGGGAGCAAACTTAGATGATCCAAAGAGGTGAAAAGTCTCTTCTTTTATATCCCTTCAAACCCTAGTTCGTTGAGATTCAGATTTGGGTCAAAGCTCCTCATCCCCCCCACTTTTGGTTGAGCTTATCTTGACTTTCTTCGAGATGATCAGCTTGACCATCAGTCAATTGATTCCCCTTAGTAGTCAACTGATGGTAGGATCAATCGACTGCCAATAACCTTCAGTCGACTATTAGCTTGATCACTCACCTGCAACAAAGAGTTAGCACATAATACATGAGCGATGGTAATTACGACGGTTCCTTACCGTTCGACCTCGACCTAGACCTTCCTCCAGAAGTCTTGGTCGGATCGCTGCCTACGATCGTTCCCGTATGGAAGACACGATCTTATCATCACTCCGCACTCAGTGCTTAACTCTGGTCCTCCTGACCTGTTGCTTAGCTTCCGGTAGCCACTTAGGTTCCTCGACTCTAATGAAGTTCTCCTGGTATCACCCGACCACCACAGTTTCTCGTCCTGAGATTCTCCGGGTGTCATTGACCTTGGCATAGCTTAAATCATTTCCTGCACACTCAACCCAACACATGAGATAACAATAATAACTTAACTTTGAACTTTTGTCATAATCAAAACCTAGGTTCGATTATCTGGTGCCCTTGCACCAACATTTTACGCCTAATACAGGAGACTAAGGTATAACAAATTTCCTCTTGCAAGGTTCTGGAGATAAAAACTAACTCAAGGCTCTTACGCCTACTATAACAGCCTATGGGCTAGGTAGTTACATTCCCCCATGGGGACTATAATGCCAGCTATATGGTAGGTAACATGTTCTCAAGGCTCTTATGCCTACTATAACAACTTATGGGCTAGGTAGCTATATTCCCCCCCAGGGACTATAATGCCAGTTATATGGCAGGTAAAATGTTCTCAAAGCTCTCATGCCTCGTATAATAACCTATGGGCTAGGTAATTACATTTCTCCATGAGGACTATAACGACAGTTATATGGTAGGTAAATTGCTAACATTCAAGTTTAACGCCCTACGCCTAGTATGACAATTGAAGGACCAACACCTAGTATGACAATTGAAGGCCTTGCGCCTATGACAGTTTAAAACCTTGCGTCTATTATGATAGTTTGTGGTTCTATGTTTGATATGGCATAATCTATATCGGTAAGAACTTGTGAAACTTCACTCGACTTCACTCTTTAGTTCACTAAAGAGGGGGAACTTATGATGGGTGTGGGGTTTTTTAGCTAAAGGTAGAAAAGTTTTGTTTTATCAACTAAGGCAGAGAAATTTTTGTTTGCAGGAAGGGCAGTGTCAATAAATACTTGTAAAAATTCACTCGACTTTGCTCTTCAATTTTACTAAAGAGGAGGAACTTATAATGGGGTCAAGATTTTTAGTCAGATACTTAGCGTGTTTTTCAGAAGGTATCAAGTGTGAGTTCCAACTAGTTAGTATGTTTCCCGAGCAGTATGTATAATTTCCGAGCTGAGTAAGGGTGAGTAGATTAGTGATGCTCAGAGCCAAGTATTGTGTTGACAGAGTAGTATGTGCACTTCCTGATTGATGTGTATAATTTTTGAGTAGTATGTGTAATTCCCGGGCTGAGTAGGGGTGAGAAGATTAGTGATGTTCAAAGCTAAGTATTGTGTTGACAGAGTAGTATGTGCACTCCCCGATTGATGTATGTAATTCCTGAGCATTATGTGTAATTATCGAGCTGAGTAGGAGTGAGCAGATTAGTGATGCTCAGAGCTAAGTATTGTGTTGACAGAGTAGTATGTGCACTTCCCAATTGATGTATGTGATTCTCGAGTAGTATGTGTAATTCTTGAGCCGAGTAGGGGGAGCATATTAGTTGTACTCAGAGCTAAGTATTGTATTGATAGAGCAATATATGTGTTGCCCGATGGATATACATATTTCTCGAGCAGTGTATACAATTCCTGAGTCATATGTGTACTTCTCGTACCAAGTAAGGAGAAGCAGAATAGTTCACAGTGCATGTGAGAGTTGGGTTTTCCTGGTTAGATTATGTATGCCCCGAGCAGTGTATATATTTCTCAAGCAGTCAGTTTGTTTCCCAAGTTGTTAGTGTATTTCTCAAGAAGTTAGTATGTTTCCCGAGTTGTTAGTATATTTCCCATGCAGTATGTCTATTTCCTGAGTGATGCATGATTTTTCGAGATTCTTTCTGAAGAAGGTGAAAAAGGGGGATGAGGGTATTTTCAGGTGTAGGAGGTGATGGGCAATGTGTTGAAGAAGTGTTATTAATATTTTTTGTTGTATATATGTTTGATTAATAATTGGTAGGATGATAGGAAGCATACGGGATATGTGGAGAATGTGAAAGGAACTATTTTGAAAAGAGCGGGAGAAGTGGTTACCACTTCAAGAAGAGGCAGGATGAATCTCCTATAAAAGGGGTAGAGGTGGAAGGAGAAAGGGGTTGGTTTTTCTCTTCGCTATTCGGTACCTCAAAGATCTTCTTCTCACTTCTTCTTTCCGCATTTTACTTTCTTTATTCTCCTACCGTGTATGACTTGAGCATTGGAGGGGCTTTGCCGAGAAGCCAACCCACCCTTGACGTTCTTCTCTAAAGTGACAGATCTAGCTCGCAGTTCAAGGATCCAAGACGATCAAAAGAGGAGCTTAAGGAGAGAGAAGAGGATCTAAGTAGGCCGAAGAAGAGGACACCATTAATATCCTAGGGTTAGGAGTAGTTAGGGTATCCTAGGGGTGCTGATAAATGGCTGAATATACCTTGTGCAGTCGAAATCAGATCCAACAGTCGACACCAACACTACCAGTCGACTTGATACCTTCAGCAGTCGACTGGACTCTGATTGTGTAGAAATTAGGGTTTTTCAAATGATTTTTAAAAATGCATAAGTAAATATATGAATTTTGTAAAATCTTGAAATTTTGTACGTATATTAATTATGCTAAATACAATGGATGAAAAATAATTTTATATTAAAATACCCATTAAATTCAAAGAGTGATACAAAGTTCAAAAGCATTGAAAAACTTCAATGTTTTGTCTAACTTTGTCAATCTTCTCAATGGTGATTGCTATCAAAAAATAGACTTCACCAAGATTTTTCAAAATTATTTTAAAATAATTTTAAAACCTTATATTGAATCATTGTGTATGGGCTATGTACACATGACTTGTATACTAGCTTTCCACGTGATTCATCCTTATGATTTATTGAGTCTTAAGTTCACTTTGATGCAACATCTATGCACGTTGAACTTAACTTTTTTTTTAACATCTCACATATGTCTAGGTGTATGAAAACACATACAATTCATCCTTATAGTTTTTTGTGAGATGTGGATTTTGTTCTTCCCTAAATCTAAAGGTCTATGTATATATCTAGACATATCCGATTTGATTCCCGTATCATGGGACTTCAAATCAATGATATTGTCTTTAATTTCAAATTAATTGACCCAAATGCATGAATATGATCATGGCATAAATAATTACATAAATTAAACATATTTTCCAATGATACATGATTTCATGGCATTATAAAATTAATCCTAAACATCATCATGACATTTTAAATTCATATTAAGCATGATATCATGATATGACATATGACAAGCAAAACAGGACAAGTATATAAAATACAAAGGTATAAAATATTTAAGTTTAGATCAAATTGTCATTTTCTAAAATTTATACAAATTTTGTCATAATGCCTAATTTCTCTCAAGTGTGTCAAAAATCAAAAATGACACACTATAACTCTAAAATCTAATTATGTCAATTTTGATCAATTTTTTTCAACTTCCATAATTTCGATTGGTACATCCTAAATTTTCTTATGATAAAGTTCTAGACTCATTTCCAAGGTATCACATAGCCTTGAAAATGTCCTAAAGTGTCAACTCCACTATGATTTGGTTAACTACCTATTCATTTGAGATTGATACACCCTAACCCATCTAGCGTGCGGGAATTACCCTCCTAGGAACCCAAAACCTATTTGAGCTCATTGGGTTAACAAGGTATTCACTAGGGATGACTTCACTAGATACGTTCCTAATGACCCTTCTTGGCATAGAAGCCTTGGTCATTTTAGTCTTATCAAGGTTAACCTTAGGGATAACTTCCCTTGAAACTTGCTAGTGACTTTTTTAGACTTTTTTGAAGCCTAGTCACTTGACTCTTGCCATGGTCAACACTAGGGATGACCTCTCTTGTGACCTTGACACTCCTACCTAGAACTAGTTCCAAAGTTAAATGGAATATTGTGGTAGGTTGGTATGACTTCCTTGGACTTGGGTTTGTGACCTAAACATTTCCTATAGTTCTTGCCTCCTAAACCATATACCTTGCCCATTTGACCCTAGAATCATGTTTTCCATTTTTCTAAGGGTCCTTTTCAATTTCTCAAGCTTTGACCTCAAAGTTTGATTTTCTCCTTCCAATTTCATAATTTTGATTTGTTATTCTTTTCTTGGGCATTCTTCTTCCTTCTAGGCATATGTCTACCCTTCATAGAGTTAATGCCTAGGTTCTTTTTCTCTACCTTCCTATCCTTAGGTAGGATTGCCCTAGGGTTAATGGTTCTAGAATTAATAGTTCTAGGATTGTCCTTAGATTAAATTCATAAGATTTTACTCCTAAAAAAATATATTTGTTTTTAGCATGTTTTTGATCTTGGACAATTGCAAGTGCATTAAAACCATTCATAGCATGCTTCTTATCATTAATAATTGAAAATTTATTATTGAAGGTTACCTTAGGCTTTGCCTTTGCTCCCCCTAGACTTGAGCTCTCCCCTTTGCCCTTCCGAGGGTGTCTTCCCCTAGGACATTGGTTTCGATAATGCCCCCATTATTGGCACTTTAAGCACATTATGTGCTCCTTACTCTTGTGCATCAAGGCTCCAGTCTTCTTCACCTTTTTGTCCTTAGATGACACTTGAGCTTTCTTCTTGATAAATCTAGGACACTTGCTCTTGTAGTGCCCTTATTTTCTACTCTCAAACCATATTATATGATCTTTATTTTTATGAATTATGCTTGAGTTACCTATATAGAAGAATCTTGAGTTTGTTCCTCATTTGCTCCAGAGGTTGATGTTGAAGGTTCCTCTTGCTCTTGCTCTGACATTGAAGGCCTAATCTCCTCAATCTTAGAGGTGGAAGCTTCCATGACTTCTTCTACTTCTTCTTTGGAAGTTGAATATCTGTTAGCCTCCGAGTATACATGCTCTTGAGATGATGAGCTTTCTTCCTCCTCCTTGGATTCTTCCTTATCATCTTGGATCGATTAAGGCTTCTTATGGAATTTTTCCAACTTGCTCCTCAGCTCCTTGACATCCATATAATTCTCTAGCTTGCACAAAATATCATTAGGTATTAAATTTGTTAAAAATTTTGTTACCTTAACATCGGTCTTAAATTTTTGACATTGCTCTTTGGCCCATTTCTTGATTTTGGGAAATCTTCCCTTCTTATCCATGGGAGGTTCGAACCCTTCCACTAAGATGAACCAATCTTCAATGTTCATCATAAGGAAGGTTTCTATATTCTTCTTCTATTTGTCGAAACCTCCAAATCCGTAGACTTCGTAAGGAATAGGAGTGTTGATGTCGTGTCCTAGTCCATCATAAAACTCCATTTTCTCTTCTACTCTAGTGCTTGTGCTCTCTTGGTGGTCAAACTTTAAAGAACGACCTCGCTATACCACTTGATGGTTTTTCGAGCGAGCCTGACTTTGATACCACTTGTTGGACCATTGGCACACTAGAGGGGGATGGGGGGGTGTGAATAGCGATCTTCAGTTCGACGCTTTGTTCTTGATCATGTCGTGCTTGTCTACAAAAGCATTATATGCAGTGGAATGCAAAACAAATAGAAATGATTATAAAAGAAACAAGCACACACACAACACAGTTTTACGTGGTTCGGAACTCAAGTTCCTACTCAACGGTGGTGGTCTAGTGATCTACCCTCACTAACACCTTCTCCTTCTCGATAACAAATCGAAGGTGAAGAAACCTCTTACAAAATATAACTTACAACAGTAAGAAGAGCAACAACCAAATACAGATACAAATGAAAAGTAGAAACAAAAGAAACACTTTTACACGTGAGCTTTTGAATGTTTGGTCTTTTGGTTGCTTCTTGGAATGCCTTAAAGGTATGGAAAGCACTAGTATCTCCCCTTCAACTTCCTTAAAGAACCGTTGTAGAAATCCTTCATCTCGTGCTCTTTTTATAACCTACATCGGGCTGGATTTCAGTCTGGCAGTCGACTATCCAAAAACCCCAGTCGATTGCTCACCTATCTATTATCTCACAACGAACTAATCCACATTGGCATTCTAGCCAACGGACACCTGAGCAGTCGACTGTCCATATCAACAGTCGATTGCTGATCCACTGTCGACATCCCAGTCGACTATCAAACCTTCTATGGCTTGCTACAGTGCCATTAGTCGACTACTCTATCGGAGCATTGTTTCTCAATCGCCCGACCACCCTTCAGGTTTGCCAAGCCTAGACCAGTCAACTGCTCTCCATAATAGTCGACTGCCCGAGAACCCTTTAGGTTCCTAAGCTCACAATGGCTAGTCGACTGCTTCCAATTTGCAGTCGACTATGGAGCACCTCGGCTAATCGATGAGTCACCAAGTTCTGAGCTACACAGTGGCCAGTTGACTTCTCTCCAACATCAGTCGACTGTCGAGCACCTAGCTTGTTTGTCGAGCCACACAACACCGAGTACTGATCCTAAATGTCGAGCCCCACAACGGGAGTCAACTTCCTATTGGACCAGTTGATTGCTCTCCCTAATGCAGTCAACTACAGACCACCAAGTCTGAAAATCGAGTCCCATAGTGGGAGTCAGCCATACTGGACCAGTTGACTGGGCAAATGCTCCAGTCGATTGAAGCACCTCAAACATGATGTTTAACTCAAGTATAATCCTCACATATTTGATACTTACCTTAGGCCTAAACCAAATCCTTCTAGCCACCTCCATCAGCCTCACACCCTCAGGGTCCATCCGAGTCCTCCACGACTCGTTCTATTAGTGAAAGCTCTAGAGCCGATCATGTGATGATTGTTGTATGGACTTGTTGTATCAAATTCCTATATTTATTTATAAAGGCATTTCTTTATGGTTATTATACTTACTTGTATTTGTGCCAAATACCTAAGTATAATAGCATCCTTGAGTAGAAGGTTCTTATCTATATCAATCGATTGGTTGAATCGATAATGAGATGATATAGAGAATACTACTCTTAACCATTCCTAGTCAAGTATTAATATTCAGGGACAATATTAATGCGAAGAGACTAGCATGTAGGTCAACTCGATGACTTGATCTCACAAGTCATAGATATGAGATATCAAGTTGACACATGGGTATGCATTGGAGAATGTATACTGAATGACCCGCCATGAGACAGTATCATGGATCATTATATGAATGTCATATACTTTCTCATGGGACTATTAGTATGACTATTAGTCCTTGGACCTGAAGTCACCATGGTTCCCTATATAAGGAGGTGCATACTTTGGCTTCGTCAAACGTCACCCATAAATGGGTGGACTATAAAGGAGATTACTGGGTATGTAATAAATTATACAGAGGGATGTGAGTGATGTAGATGGGATCTATCCCTCCTATATGATGGGAGTGATATCATGATTCTTGATAGAGTGAGACCACTAAGTGCATGACCATGCCCAAATGAGTCAATATGAGATATTGAGCTCATTTGATTAGAGTGAGTCTACTTGAAGTTCAAGATATAGATTGTATAGAGGATGACACGGTCTATGCCTCAATTGATCAATCTAGATGTCAAGTATAGAGAGACATTGTCACATATTGTGAGAATCACAATTAGTAGTCACAATGGTGATGTTGGATCTCAACATTCTTGTAACTTGGGCAGCAATGATGTGTTGCTAGATACCGCTCATTGCTTATATTTCTAAATCAGTTTAGGAGCATTGTCAATGTTACAAGAACCTATAGGGTCACACACAAAGGGGAATTAGATGGAGATTAGGTTCATATGATGGACCAAGAGGATTAGGTTCATGTGATGAACTAAATTGGATTAAGAGTAATCTAAATTAGACTAATTGAGTTAGACTCAATTTTATTCAAGTATTGAATGAGTCTAATTTAGATTTGATTCATTGAGTCAATTTAAACTAATGAATAGAGATTCATTAAATTAAATTGACTTGAATCAAAGGTTATATTTGATCAACCATGGGAGATAAGAGGTCAAGTTTGACTTGACTTGAGAGGGAAGATGAAGGGTCAAGTTTGACTTGACCAAATGTCACATCATGGTGACTTGGCATAGGGCCAGCCAATGATGATGTTCCACATCATCATAAACACATCATGGTGTGCCACCTCATGAGGAAGACCAAGAGCCATGGCTCTTGGTATTACATGGATGTATTTAACCCTCCTTAAGTGGCCGGCCAAAATGAGAGAGGTGAATTGGATTCTTATTCTTCCTTCTCCTTTCTTCTTCTCTCCCTCTCCTCCATTGTTGGGACCTCCCAAGAGTGCTAGCACACTCTAAGTGGCTCTCTCCACCTTTTATCCGTGTGGATACGTATAGAGGAGTGTAAACTTGACACTCTATGAGATACGACAACCTTTTAGATGAGCGGGATAAGCGAAGGGCATCACTACAAGGGCAACATTCTTCCCATGTAGATCTAAGGTATATCTAGTGTAGATAAACATGTACATGAATTTTTATTTATCTTCGCACGGATCCGTGGCCGGCTTCCGAGGTTTCCACAATGAAAAAAGTGATTTTTGTGGCTCGTAGAGTCTAACAGTGGTATCAGAGCCACGTGCGAAGCATGTACATGTTTGTATTTGTAATTTTTGTATTAGATATGAAAAGTTACAGATCTGTAAGTTTCTGTAATTTTCTTAATTTTATAGATTTTGTGAATATTTTTCTCGTAGAGTCGAAGCAACAAGTGTTTGGACACTTATAGGCTTCAACCACCGAGAAAAACTCTCCGAAATGGCAAGGACTCATTTTTGTTTTTTGGGATAGCAACTTAAGGCGCTGTAAGATCGGTATGGGACACTCACGAGATTTATTTTGCAAGAAGGGGCGCTGCCCCTAACCCCGCTAGGGGCATTGTCCCGCGAACGCACCCGAAAATTTCTTAGTGGGACCGCTGCGGAGTTGTGACTCATAAAATTGAAAGAAAAAGTAGGAAAATTATAGAAATTTATGTAAAATACATAATTTAGAATTATGTATGATATTGTGATGGTCATGGCGCAAAAATCCCAATGTGATTGGATAAAATTGGGTTGTAATTCATAATACGGCTTGCGCGCCGTTTTTAGTATTGTGCATGTTGTATATGATATGCGACCTGCGCGTCGTGCCTCCCTTATTATATTCCTGATGTAAATAGATTTTAGACTTGAATGTAACTTGAGTTTCATGTTTTTAATGTACAAAATGAAGCGGTGGAAGGTCCACTAGTAGACGGAGTTACGAGGAGGGTGCCGATGACACATGGCGGTCAAAGGAGGCGCTTGGAGAAGCCGCTAACCCTAGGTTGACCGTCTGATCTTCTCATTGGCTTGAGAAGATTGTAGTAGGGCCATGACCTCATCACAAATTAATTAATTAGTATATATATATTTGTTTTTGCTTGTATGTATGTGATGCATGCTAGTATAGGGTAATTAATGCGTTAATGCGTAAATGATACACATTCACGATTAGATTAGATCTTAATCAAGTCAACTCGAAATGCCTACCAAGTTTTGATACCCATCACTACCTCGATCATTTGTTGTTGTTGAATCTTCCAAAGTAGAGCAACGCATATTATCTTGGTAGGGTGCGGAGGGATAATCTTGGTCTCGCCTATCAAAGCTTGGGTGAGAATAAGCTCAATTAGATTGAGTGAAACTAGTTGACTCAATTGGATCGGGTAAAACTATAGGCATATTCGAATGGTTGGAAAGATAGGATAAGATCACATTTATACTAAATCTTGGGCGATTTAGTCAAAGCTAACTCAAGTTTTTTTGTAAATGTGGATCTTGATCCTATACACAAGAGTTGCATAGAGATGTAATTGGTAATTTGTTACCTACTGATCATACTAAGTCTTGGGCGATTTAGCCAAAGCTAATTCAAGGCATAGTATGATGTGGATCTTTTCCCATGAGAATTATAGCTAGTTGGTATGAATCTAGTAGTGTGGTTTGACCACATCCATGACTCGATTCTATAAAAGTCCTATAATTTAGTGGGAGCATCATTTAATTAATGGCCTAATTAAATGATAAATGGAATGTGATATTTACTTTCTGCATTATTTATGTTGTAGATTGTCATGTCGTCAAACACGAACACGATCTCCCTGCGTTCTGTCCTTGAGAAGGACAAGCTCAATGGAGCTAATTTCCTAGACTGGTATAGGAATCTGACAATTGTTCTCAAATAAGAAAGAAAACTGTATGTTCTAGAGCAACCCATTCTGGAAGCACCTCCTGCCACTGCCACGCGAGCTGACCGAGATGCTTACAAGAAGCATCAAGATGATGCATTAGATGTGTCATGCCTCATGCTCGTGACCATGAACTCTAAGCTTCAGAAGCAACACGAGTTGATGGATCCTTTTGATATGGTTGAACATCTTCGTCAACTGTATCAAGGACAAGCAAGACACGAGAGATTCGAGATCTCTAAGACACTGTTTCAGTGCAAGATGCAAGATGGTACTCCCGTAGGTCCATATGTACTCAAGATGATTGGGTACATAGAAAACCTATAGAGGTTGGGATTCCATCTTGGCCAAGAACTGGCCACTGACTTGATCTTGCAATCCTTGCCAGAAAGTTACAATTATTTTATCATGAATTACAACATGAATGAAATTGATAAGCCACTTCCTGAGATGCTTAGTATGTTGAGAACTGCTGAGCTCAACCTTAAGAAGGCAAAGCCCAACTCCATTTTGATGGTGCAAAAGAATAAAGGCAAGGGCAAGCCTAATAGTAAGGGAAAGTCCCAAGCCAAGGGCAAAGGCAAGGCAGTAAAACCTAAAGGAGGGGTTGCCAAGGATGCTGAATGCTACCACTGCGGTCAGACCGGTCACTGGAAGCGAAACTGTAAAGGATACCTAGAAGATCTTAAGAAGAAGAGAAGTGAAACTTCTACTTCAGGTATATATGTTATAGAAGTCAATCTATCTATTTCTTCATTGTGGGTATTTGATACCGGATGTGCTTCTCACATTTGTACTAATGTACAGGCACTGAGAAATAACTGGCCATTGACGAAGGGCGAGGTAGACCTACGAGTTGGCAATGGAGCAAGGGTTGCTGCTGTTGCTGTAGGAACTTATTTTCTATCTCTGCCCTCTGGGATTGTACTAGAATTAGATGAATGTTGTTATGTGTCTGCTCTCACAAAGATCATCATTTCAATTTCTTGTTTAGATAAGAAAGGCTTTTCATTTATAATAAAAAACAAATATTGTTCTGTTAATTTAAATGATATGTTCTTTTATAGTGCACCTCTTATGAACGGACTCTACATTCTAGACTTAGAGAACCTCATCTATAACATAAGTACCAAAAGGTTCAAGTCAAATGAGTTGAACCAAACCTATCTCTGGCATTGTCGCTTATGTCACATAAATGAGAGTCGCTTATCCCAGCTCCATAAGGATGGGTTGCTGGACTCATTTGATTTTGAATCATATGAGACATGCGAGTCTTGCCTTCTAGGCAAGATGACCAAGACTCCCTTTAGTGGATACAACGAAAGAGCAACAGACTTGTTAGGACTTATACATAGTGATGTGTGTGGCCCTTTCAATATCACTGCTAGAGGTGGTTATAGGTACTTCATTACATTTACTGATGACTTCAGTAGATATGGTTATGTGTATCTGATGACACATAAGTCAGAATTCTTTGAAAAGTTCAAAGAATTCAAGAATGAAGTACAAAACTAGCTTGGCAAGAGTATTAAGATATTTCGATCAGATCGAGGTGGTGAATACCTTAGCCATGAGTTTCGTGACTATCTAGCTGAGTGTGGGATTCTATCCCAACTCACTCCTCCTTGAACACCATAGTGGAATGGTGTATCCAAAAGGAGGAATCACACCCTATTAGATATGGTACGATCTATGATGAGTCACATAGATCTTCCTATATCCTTTTGGCGATATGCTCTAGACACAGCAACCTTCACACTCAATCGTGTTCCATCCAAAGCTATGATAAAGACACCATATATGATATGGACAGGGAAAAATCACCAGATATCTTTCATGAGGATTTGGGATTGTGAGGCTTACGTTCGACGTCAAGTCTCAGACAAACTGGGACCCAAATCCGATAAGTGTTATTTTGTTGGATATCCCAAGGAAACGAAGGGATATTAGTTCTACATTTCCAGTCAGCACAAAGGTTTTGTGGCAAAAATTGGGGTATTTCTAGAAAGGGACTTTGTTTCTAGAAAAACTAGTGGGAGTACATTCGATCTTGAAGAAATTCAAGATATAGACCATAGCACTAAGGCCTTGATGGAGGTTGAACATGATGGGATGTCCGCTTCGGAGGCTCATTGGCTCCCATGTCCCCGGATTAAAATTTTCACTAATGAAAGGATTAATCCGGATGGGATGAGCTTCCTTAGCAACACCTATTCGTCGTCGTGCTAACAACTCGAGTGGTCGCTTGAACAAACTAGTCGTTCAAGCAACACAACTCTTCTAGTTGGTTAGCCGCGGAAGAGACGACGGACGGATCGCCGGTTTTTGTGTTTATCTTCGGGGTCCATGATTATACAATATATATTCATATACACACATGTATAATCATCATATATAAGAACATGCTCAGATCTGAAATTAAAGTTATAAAACTTTATACCTTACGATCTTCTACCGTATATCCTATCCTTCTCGTGGACGACGTGTGGACGAAGATCCTCCACGAGTAGAAGCCTTCTAGATCACGTTCTTCTCTTCCTTGTCCGCTGCGAACAAAGAGAAGAACCACCAAAACCTTTCCTTTCTAGAACCGGTCACCAAACAAGAGAGTTTGATGCAACCGCCGGCCAAGGAACGATTGGATGAGTGCTGGCCAACTTGTTGTATTGTTGCCGCCGGCCACCTAGATGTTGGAGAAGCACCGGCCACCAATTGTTGGAGATCCGCCGGCCACCAAGGAGCAAGAGAGGAGGAAGAAGAGAACCGCCAAGGATGAGAAGGGAAAGAGGCGCCCGGCCAAAAACCTTAGGGAGAACAATCACCTTGCCACCCACTTTCTTAGCCGCCCAAAAACCCTAGCTCCTCTAGGGTTTGTTGCCGCCCAACTCTTGGATGAGCCAAACCCTAATTCTCCAATCCAAAAAACCTTATTTTCGCCCAATGCCTAAGCCTTTATTTATAGAATTTAGGAGAAAGTTGGTTAGCCTAAAATATAGGAACTAACTCCTATATTCTTGCCGCCCAACCAACCTTATCCCTTTTAAGATTTGTTGCCGCCCAACCAAGGATGAGCCAAACCCTAATTCTAGAATTTAGGCTTAAGCCTCCTCTAATCTCCACCGTCGGATCTAGGGATTTAATCTCCACCGTCGGTTCTAGGGATTTAATCTCCACCGTCGGTTCTAGGGATTTGATCCCAACCGTCGGATCTAGGATTTCATCCCAACCATAGGATCTAGGATTTCATCCCAACCATCGGATCAAGGGTTTTATCCCAACCGTCGGATCTAGGGATTTAATCCCAACCGTCGATTCTAGGGTTTCATCCTAACCATCGGATCTATGGTCTTAATCCAACCGTTGGTTCTAGGGTTTCATCCTAACCATCGGATCTATGGATTTAATCCAACCGTTGGTTCTAGGGTTTCATCCTAACCATCGGATCTATGGACTTAATCCAACCGTTGGTTCTAGGGTTTCATTCTAACCATCGGATCTATGGATTTAATCCAACCGTTGGTTCTAGGGTTTCATCCTAACCATCGGATCTATGGATTTAATCCAACCGTTGGTTCTAGGGTTTCATCCAAACCATCGGATCTATGGATTTAATCCAACCGTTGGTTCTAGGTTTTGTTTTTACATTCTTGGATCTAGACTTCACAAGGATTATATTAGGCTACGATAGGGACCATAAGGAGGAGTTGGGTCTTGGTCACCCGATGGATCGGAACCACACAAACTTGATCCATCAATGATGTTCCATTCCACTAGAGGATCATCATTGAACTACCTCACCAACCCCCATAAATCAATATGGGCTCCATATATTATTTGTACATTAATCTCCCCGTGTTTAAGATATCGAATGTCCGTCAATTAATTGATTTACTGACCATCAATTAATCAACATCTAACTCCTCGAGTAGTACCACTCAACCTTATCATCATGTTGACTAAGTCAACCAGCTGGGTTTACATGATGAACCTTATGAGCTCCTCAAGGGGACATCATCAACCTAATATATAGGACACGGTTTCCTCCTATAATCAACGACACACCATGTAAATAATATTATTTCACAACTTACCGGGCATATTGATTTAATCCATCTAAATCTCACCCACTGGTAAATCAAAGAAATAAATACTAAGTACATGTGCCCGTTATTATATCGGGATTAAGAGCATGTACAACATAATATCCGAGGTCCGATTCAATTATGTAGTCAGCACTAAATTAAATCACCTCTATGTCGGTCCTGCTCAATACACCTAAGTGTACTAGTGTAACTCTATGTTCAAGATAAAACAATACCAAGCTACACTACAACCATGCCAATGGTTTGTCCAAAACCATCTTGGTTGTGAGCCTCTACTTATATTTTATAAGGGACTGATAACATGATCTTCTGTGCCACACCAAGCACCATGTTATCTACAATGTAAAATATTAGACAATATGCACACACATATAATAAATATATAAAGTGCAAACAATGATCATGTGATTCTTATTTCAAAATAAAATGTTCATACAAGAAGAGCTAGGCTTTCAGTATACATTCTAACAATCTCCCACTTATACTAAAAGACTAAGCTGTCATCACAGTGCCATACATCTGATCCCCATGTCCTCCACATGCCTATCAAACGCTTTCGCTGGAAGGGCCTTAGTGAATGGATCCGCCAGGTTATCCTCTGATGCAATCTTGGCGACAGCAACTTCTCCTCGCTTTACGATCTCTCGTATAAGGTGGTACTTGCGCTCTATGTGTTTACTTACCTTGTGGGCTCGTGGTTCCTTCGAGTTTGCAACTACACCACTGTTATCACAATAAATTGTGATAGTTCTGGGCAAACCAGGAATCACATCCAAGTCCATCAAGAAGTCCTTCCGCCACATACTCAGCTTCCATGGTAGAGTCCGCCACGCATTTCTGCTTGACACTCCTCCATACTATGGCTCCACCTCCAAAAGTAAACACAAACCCTGAGGTAGACTTACTCTTGTGCCTATCCGATTGGAAATCCGAATCCGTGTAACCCACAGGGACTAATTGATCTGCCCGGTAAACCAGCATATAATCCCTAGTCCTTCTCAGGTACTTCAATATATGCTTTACCGCAGTCCAATGTCCTGTCAGATTACTCGATATCTCGCTAACCATGCCCACTGCAGCGGATATCCGGTCCTCTACATAGCATAGCATACATAAGGCTTCCTACTGCCGAAGCATAAGGAACCGCCTTCATGTCCTCTATCTCCTTTGATGTTTTGGGACACATCTCTTTAGATAAAGGAACTCCATGCCTAAAAGGTAGAAAACCTTTCTTGGAGTTCTGCATGATAAAACGAGCAAGGATAGTGTCAATGTATGAAGCTTGAGACAAGCACAACATCCTTTTCTTGTGATCCCTTATAACTTTGATCCCAAGGATGTGTCCCACTTCTCCCAAGTCCTTCATGTCAAACTGTTTGGACAACCATACCCTTACGTCTGATAACACTTTGATATTGTTTCCAACTAACAAAATGTCATCTACGTATAGTACAAGAAACACCACTACGTTTCCGTCACATCTCTTGTATACACAAGGCTCATCCGTACTTTGAATAAATCCATATGACTGGATTACCTCATCAAAGCGGATGTTCCAAGATCTAGAAGCTTGCTTCAATCCATAAATGGACCGATTAAGCTTACATACAAGATGCTCTTTGCCTTTAGCAACGAATCCCTCTGGTTGCCGCATATAGATGTTCTCCTCAAGACTTCCATTAAGGAAAGCTGTCTTGACATCCATCTGCCAAATCTCATAATCCATATGAGCAGCTATAGATAAGAGAATCCGGATAGACTTAAGCATAGCTACCGGTGAAAAGGTCTCCTCATAATCGATGCCCTCTTTCTGAGTATACCCTTTCGCAACAAGCCTAGCTTTGAAGGTCTCAACCTTCCCGTCTACTCCTCTCTTTCTCTTGTAGATCCACTTGCATCCAATGGCTTTTACACCATCGGGTGGTTCTACTAGCTCCCAGACCTGATTAGAATCCATAGATTCTATCTCTGAATTCATCGCACTTTGCCAAGATACAACATCTCTATCTTGGAGTGCCTCGTCATATGTCCAGGATCGTTCATGTTCACTGTGACTAAGTCCAAGACTCTCCCAAAAACATGAATCTGCCGGGTTGTCTAACAACCCTCCCACTACGACAGGTGCCTCTGTGACACGCGTGCTGACTTGTGGTGTCTCCTCTTGTCGGTGGTCTTGAAGTCGGACTTCGCCAACTCCTCAAGAACAATCCTACTCTTGGGCTTGTGGTTCATTACATAATCCTCCTCTAGAAATCGGCATTCACGCTTAACGATCACCCTCCGATCTCTAGGATTATAAAACAAACCGACTTCGCTCCCTTAGGGTAGCCAACAAACATGCACATACATGACGAGGTTCCAACTTACGGACTTTCGACATGTGTTGGACTCCCCATATCCGAATATGTCTCGAGACTAGGCTTCGCCCGATCCACAATTCTCTGAGGGTAGAAGGTACTGATTTAGATGGAACCAAGTTCAGAGTGTACATTGCGTATCGATGCATACCCCGGCGAAGCAGTAACTCGTAATAACTCATCATAGATCTAACCATCTCCATAAGAGTCCTGTTCTTCGCTCCGCCACACCATTCTCTGGGTGTGCGGTGCGGAAAATTGGGATTGAATCCACCTCGATAAGTAACTCCTAAACTCTCCCAAGAGGTACTCGCCACCACGATCGATCGTAATGTCTTGATACTTTTACCTTGGCGGTTCTCCACATGACCTTGAATTCTTTGAACTGTCAAAGCATTGACTTCGCGCATCAAGTAAATGTATCCATATCTTGAATAATCATCTATAAAAGAGACGAAATATTCAAAACCACCTCTTGCTGGATAGACATAGGACCGCACAAATCGAATGAACCAATTCTAACACATCTTTGGCTCTATACCCTTGGCCTTGAAGGCCTCTTGGTCATTTTACCTTCCAAGCAAGATTCGCAGTTGGGAGATCCTCCACCACTAATGAACCCAAAGGTCCATCACCTATCAACCTTTGAATTAGCTAAGGTTAATATGACCAAGCCTTAGATGCCAAAGATATGTCGGTTCATCTGAAGGTTCTTTTCTCTTTTAGACTTAGAAGATGAGTTATTCACTTCTCTATGCATCGTGGGAGTTTTTGGTTCAAGAGTATACAAATTGCCAACCAATGTACTGAGCAGATAATCTCTCTATTTCTTTTTATAACAACTCTGTCATTAAAAGAAGCATGTAATATCCATCCACAAATAATTTAGAAACCAAATCAAATTCTTTCTAAATGTAGGTACATAAAGACAATTTCTCAAAACCAAAACTTTATTCCTATCAAAAGATAAATAAACATCTCCCCTGCAATAGCGCCACCTTTGAAGCATTGCCCATGTAGACAGTAATTTCTCCTCGCTAGTCGTTGGGTTTCTGGAACCCTGCAAAGAAATTGCGAGACATGATCGTGGCTCCGTATCTACACAGTGCAGTAGATAACACCACTAAACATGTTTCAACGACTAAGGCGTAAGATATACCTCTGTTCTTCTTTAGGTTGGGGAAGTCTTTCTTCCCATGTCCGATCTGAAGTACTTGCCTTCTTCTTCACTCCTCTCTGAGGTCCACCCACCACCTTTGCTCTACCTTGTTTCTTCTTCTTCTTGCCTTTCGGCATAGAAGTAGAAACCTTCTGAGCAACCATGGCTTCCTTCCTAGCAGCTTGATTCTGGTATCCGAAAAGTTCCTTTTCCCCAGAATCATTCGCAACCCTAGGAGGACACTCATTAACAGTTAAGACACTATCCATTTTTCTTTTCCAATCAGTATAATTTGGGTATAGTAAGTTTGTTTCCTTTAGTATCATAGCAAGTGGGTTGAAAGCCATTTGAAAATCCTAAGAATCACAATGATCAAAATATTAGATTTCAAATATTATTGATTCCTCAAAACAATAAAATCCAAATCAACCAACACCTCAAACGAGAATTTCGTATGCCACTCTGTGTGGACGTATACGAATTATACATTTGTAAGAGGAGGTTTTACCCATTAATTTTATTATCTTGTCAACCTTACTTTTTGACAAATAAAATTAATAGTTGGTTCCTCTTTGGCCCTACAAATAAAAGCAGTGACTCCTATAGGGAGGATATTTTTATTTGCATCTAAGTGTGCACCATTACACGATACTAAGGGAATTATTTTGGATTATGTGCCTTACCTCTGTGGAAGTACACACGCTCCTAGATAATTTCCTATAACCATTATTTGACCTAGTGATCCGCAAACAAACCCGTCCTCGGGGAGGAAGGCACTCAGAGCCAACACACAAGTTTGTTTGCATCACACGTCAAATTGTAATGGAGGCCGCGGGAATTAATTAAAATGTCCCTCTCCCACTTAGTAAATTGAAATCGAGGAATTTTAAAAACAAACACAACATGCATATAAAACAAATAAGCAATAAATATGGAAAAATCAGAATTTTTCCAACTATTATGGCATTGTTCTCCAATACGCATCCCGTCGTGTCGCCACCTCGTCCGCTCCATCTTTTCCCGTGCGCAAGTCACCAAAGAGTTCCGAGCCGAGATAAATCATATTAATTTACATCCATCGATCCTATACTCCACGAAGGAGTGTACAAATAATCTAGATCGAAAGTAAACTAAAATGAGCGGCTAAACAATGCCGTATTTAATTACAAAAATTAAATACTAATCTAGCCTCGTCAACCCCGAGGATTCAAATAATAAATTTTTACACACATCCATTCACATACACACACATGGCCATAATAGTCGGATCTTATGCCTGCAACCAAAGAGTAAATCTACGCATATCCTACTATTATCCAGCACATATTATATATGAAAAGTGCATAAAAAAAATAACCAAATCCTAAACACACAAAACCGGAAACCGTGGCTATGATACCATTTGATGGGATGTCCGCTTCGGAGGCTCATTGGCTCCCATGTCCCCGGATTAAAATTTTCACTAATGAAAGGATTAATCCGGATGGGATGAGCTTCCTTAGCAACACCTATTCGTCGTCGTGCTAACAACTCGAGTGGTCGCTTGAACAAACTAGTCGTTCAAGCAACACAACTCTTCTAGTTGGTTAGCCGCGGAAGAGACGACGGACGGATCGCCAGTTTTTGTGTTTGTCTTCGGGGTCCATGATTATACAATATATATTCATATACACACATGTATAATCATCATATATAAGAACATGCTCAGATCTGAAATTAAAGTTATAAAACTTTATACCTTACGATCTTCTACCGTATGTCCTATCCTTCTCGTGGACGACGTGTGGACGAAGATCCTTCACGAGTAGAAGCCTTCTAGATCACGTTCTTCTCTTCCTTGTCCGCGTAACAAAGAGAAGAACCACCAAAACCTTTCCTTTCTAGAACCGCCACCAAACAAGAGAGTTTGATGCAACCACGCCAAGGAACGATTGGATGAGTGCCGGCCAACTTGTTGTATTGTTGCCGCCGGCCACCTAGATGTTGGAGAAGCACCGGCCACCAATTGTTGGAGATCCGCCGGCCACCAAGGAGCAAGAGAGGAGGAAGAAGAGAATCGGCCAAGGATGAGAAGGGAAAGAGGGGCGCTGGCCAAAACCTTAGGAGAACAATCACCTTGCCACCCACTTTCTTAGTAGCCCAAAACCCTAGCTCCTCTAGGGTTTGTTGCCTAACTCTTGGATGAGCCAAACCCTAATTCTCCAATCCAAAAACCTTCTTTTACCAATGCCTAAGCCTTTATTTATAGAATTTAGGAGAAAGTTGGTTAGCCTAAAATATAGGAACTAACTCCTATATTCTTGCCAACCAACCTTATCCCTTTTAAGATTTGTTGCCGCCCAACCAAGGATGAGCCAAACCCTAATTCTAGAATTTAGGCTTAAGCCTCCTCTAATCTCCACCGTCGGATCTAGGGATTTAATCTCCACCGTCGGTTCTAGGGATTTAATCTCCACCGTCGGTTCTAGGATTTGATCCCAACCGTCGGATCTAGGATTTCATCCCAACCATAGGATCTAGGATTTCATCCCAACCGTCGGATCAAGGGTTTTATCCCAACCGTCGGATCTAGGGATTTAATCCCAACCGTCGATTCTAGGGTTTCATCCTAACCATCGGATCTATGGTCTTAATCCAACCGTTGGTTCTAGGGTTTCATCCTAACCATCGGATCTATGGATTTAATCCAACCGTTGGTTCTAGGGTTTCATCCTAACCATCGGATCTATGGACTTAATCCAACCGTTGGTTCTAGGGTTTCATCCTAACTATCGGATCTATGGATTTAATCCAACCGTTGGTTCTAGGGTTTCATCCTAACCATCGGATCTATGGATTTAATCCAACCGTTGGTTCTAGGGTTTCATCCTAACCATCGGATCTATGGACTTAATCCAACCGTTGGTTCTAGGTTTTGTTTTACATTCTTGGATCTAGACTTCACAAGGATTATATTAGGCTACGATAGGGACCATAAGGAGGAGTTGGGTCTCGCCACCCGATGGATCGGAACCACACAAACTTGATCCATCAATGATGTTCCATTCCACTAGAGGATCATCATTGAACTACCTCACCAACCCCATAAATCAATATGGGCTCCATATATTATTTGTACATTAATCTCCCGTGTTTAAGATATCGAATGTCCACAATTAATTGATTTACTGACCATCAATTAATCAACATCTAACTCCTCGAGTAGTACTCAACCTTATCATCATGTTGACTAAGTCAACCACCGGGTTTACATGATGAACCTTATGAGCTCCTCAAGGGGACATCATCAACCTAATATATAGGACACGGTTTCCTCCTATAATCAACGGCACACCATGTAAATAATATTATTTCCCAACTTACCGGGCATATTGATTTAATCCATCTAAATCTCGCCCACTGGTAAATCAAAGAAATAAATACTAAGTACATGTGCCCGTTATTATATCGGGATTAAGAGCATGTACAACATAATATCCGAGGTCCGATTCAATTATGTAGTCAGCACTAAATTAAATCACCTCTATGTCGGTCCTGCTCAATACACCTAAGTGTACTAGTGTAACTCTATGTTCAAGATAAAACAATACCAAGCTACACTACAACCATGCCAATGGTTTGTCCAAAACCATCTTGGTTGTGAGCCTCTACTTATATTTTATAAGGGACTGATAACATGATCTTCTGTGCCACACCAAGCACCATGTTATCTACAATGTAAAATATTAGACAATATGCACACACATATAATAAATATATAAAGTGCAAACAATGATCATGTGATTCTTATTTCAAAATAAAATGTTCATACAAGAAGAGCTAGGCTTTCAGTATACATTCTAACAGAACAGGAACCACAAAGTGTTGTAAAACAACAATCTGTTCAGGTAGACCTACCTCTTTACAGGTCTGATAGTGTACATCGTCAGCCTGAGAGATACTCATTTCTCTTGTCCGACCATAATGACGTTATGCTCGTTGAGAATGAGCCTACCTCCTATTAGGAAGATGTGATGAGCCCAGATTCTGAGAAATGACTAGAGGTCATGAGATTCGAGATGGAATCCATGTACACCAACCAAGTATAGACTTTGGTTGATCCACCTGAAGGCGTCAAACCCATTGGGTGTATGTGGGCCTTTAAGAGAAAGACTGACTTGGATGGACTTACGCATACCTATAAGGGTCGATTGGTAGCTAAAGGTTTCAAGCAAATTCATGGTATTGACTATGATGAAACCTTTTCTCCAGTTGCAATGTTTAAGTCCATTCGGATCATGCTTGCTATTGCAGCGTACCACGATTATGAGATCTGACAGATGGATGTCAAAATCTCATTTCTGAATGGAAACTTGTCTCGAGGATGTGTACATGACATAACCTGAGGGTTTTGTAGATTCACAGTATACTGACAAAGTATGCAAGCTGCAAAGGTCCATTTATGGGCTAAAACAAGCTTCTCGGAGATGGAATCTTCGATTCGATGATGCGATCAAACAGTTTGGTTTCATCAAGAATGAAGATGAACCCTGTGTCTACAAGAGGGTTAATGGGAACACAGTTGTCTTCCTTGTATTGTATGTGGATGACATACTACTCATTGAGAATGACATCCCTTTACTACAGTCTATGAAGACTTGGCTGGGGAATTGTTTCTTAATGAAGGACATAGGTGAAGCAACCTATATTCTAGGCATCAAGATCTATAGAGATAGATCTAAGAGATTGCTTGGCCTATGTTATAGTACATATATTGACACGGTATTACTATGGTTTACCATGCAGAATTCCAAGAAGGGATTTCTGCCGATGTCACATGGTTTGAGTCTTTCGAAGACTCAAAGTCCCTCTTCTAGAGAGGAGAGAGACCGCATGAATAAGATCCCTTATGCATCTGCCATAGGATCTATCATGTATGTCATGCTATGTACTCGTCCTGATGTCTTGTATGCTTTGAGCATGAGCAGATACTAGTCAGATCCAGGTGAGCATCACTAGATAGCGGTCAAGAATATTCTTAAGTACTTAAGAAGGACTAAAGAATATTTCTTGATATTTGAAGGTGAAAGGGGACTAGATGTAAAGGGTTACAATGATGCCAGCTTCTAAACTGACCAGGATGATTATAAATCACAGTCAGGGTTCGTGTTTTGCTTGAATGGTGGCGCTGTGAGCTAGAAGAGTTCAAAGCAGGACACAGTTGCTGATTCTACAACAGAGGCTGAGTATATTACTGCATCAGAGGCAGCAAAGGAGGAAGTTTGGATTCGCAAGTTCATTATTGAGCTTGGGGTGGTTCCTAGCATAGCAGATCCTATAAAGCTCTATTGTGACAACAATGGAGCGATTGTGCAGGCTAAGGAACCTCGCTCACACCAGCGGAGCAAACACATACTACGACGCTTCCATCTCATTCGAGAGATTATCGATAGAGGAGATGTGAAGATTTGCAGAGTACCCACAGAGGCTAACGTCGTAGATCCCTTGACCAAGGCCTTGGCACATAAAAAGCATGATGGTCACACTAGGTCATTGGGTATTAGATACTATAGTGATTGATACTAGTGCTAGTGGGAGATTGTTAGTGAAAGCCCTAGAGCCGATCATGTGATGATTGTTGTATGGACTTGTTGTATCAAATTCCTATATTTATTTATAAAGGCATTTCTTTATGGTTTTTATACTTACTTGTATTTGTGCCAAATAACTAAGTATAATAGCGTCCTTGAGTAGAAGGTTCTTATCTATATCAATCGATTGGTTAAATCGATAATGAGATGATATAGAGAATACTACTCTTAATCATTCCTAGTCAAGTATTAATATTCAGGGACAATGTTAATGTGAAGAGACTAGCATGTAGGTCAACTCGATTACTTGATCTCACAAGTCATGGATATGAGATATCAAGTTAACACATGGGTCTGCATTGGAGAATGTATACTGAATGACCTGCCATGAGAAAGTATCATGGACCATTATATGAGTGTCATATACTTTCTCATGTGACTATTAGTCCTTGGACATGAAGTCACCATGGTTCCCTACATAAGGAGTTGCATACTTTAGCTTCGTCAAACGTCACCCGTAAATGGGTGGACTATAAAGGCAATTACTGGGTATGTAATAAATTATGGGGAGGGATGTGAGTGATATAGATGGGATCTATCCCTCCTATATGACGGCAGTGATATCATGATTCTTGATAGAGTGAGACCACTAAGTGCATGACCATGCCCAAATGAGTCAATATGAGATATTGAGCTCATTTGATTAGAGTGAGTCTACTTGGAGTTCAAGATATAGATTGTATAGAGGATGACACGGTCTATGCCTCAATTGATCAATCTAGATGTCAAGGATAGAGGAGCATTGTCACATATTGTGAGATTCATAATTAGTAGTCACAATGGTGATGTTGGATTTCAACATTCTTGTAACTTGGGTAGCAATGATGTGTTGCTAGATACCGCTCATTGCTTATGTTTCTAAATCAGTTTAAGAGCATTGGCAACGTTACAAGAACCTATAGGGTCACACACAAAGGGAAATTAGATGGAGATTAGGTTCATATGATGGACCAAGAGGATTAGGTTCATGTGATGAACCAAATTGGATTTAGAGTAATCCAAATTAGACTAATTGAGTTGGACTCAATTTGATTCAAGTGTTGAATGAGTCTAATTTAGATTTGATTCATTGAGTTATTTTAAACTAATGAATAGAGATTCATTAAATTAAATTAACTTGAATCAAAGGTTATATTTGATCAACCATGGGAGATAAGAGGTCAAGTTTGACTTGACTTGAGAGGGAAGATAAAGGGTCAAGTTTGACTTGACCAAATGTCACATCATGGTGACTTGGCATAGGGTCGGCCAATGATGATGTTCCACATCATCATGGACACATCATGGTGTGCCACCTCATGAGGAAGACCAAGAGCCATGGCTCTTGGTATTACATGGATGTATTTAACCTTCCTTAAGTGGTCGGCCAAAATGAGAGAGGTGAATTGAATTCTTCTTCTTCCTTCTCCTTTCTTCTTCTCTCCCTCTCCTTCATTGCTGAGACCTCCCAAGAGTGCTAGCACACTCTATGTGGTTCTCTCCACCTTTTTCCATGTGGATATGTATAGAGGAGTGTACACTTGACACTCTACGAGATCCGACAACCTTTTGGACGAGCGGGATAAGCGAAGGGCATCGCTACAAGGGTAACATTCTTTCCATGTAGATCTGAGGTAGATCTAGTGTAGATAAACATGTACATAAATTTTTATTTATCTTCGCACGGATCCGTGGCCGGTTTTAGAGGTTTTCGCAATGCAAAAAGCGGTTTTTGCGGCTCGGAGAGTCTAACACGTTCATCCTTCGCTATAGCCTTCAAGTGCTTTCATCGGGTATGTCATGCATTTGAATCTTACGCCACCAAGACTAAACACTTGGACTTATACGTACGCCGCCAAGACTATACACTTGGACTTACACAACCAAGACTACACCCTTGGTCTTTTTCTTTGCCAAATATTCATATTTGGACTTCTGCCAAGACTATACCCTTGGACTTTTCTATTGCCAAGTATTCATACTTGGACTTTCCTTTGCCAAGACTTTACCCTTGGACTTTTTCTTGCCAAGTATCCATACTTTGACTTCTCCATTGCCAAGAATCCAATCTTGACTTCAACTAGAGTCTCACTCGTGCTAGTCACCCTTGACTTAAGGCTGATTGCTCTAACAATCTCCCTAAATAATCTCCCTCATATGACTTTGGATATCCCAATCATCCACTAGTCATATGGTCAACATATGGTCAAACTATATCCAACCGTATTGAAAAATATTAAAAAACTACTCAAGTCCAGCTCGAGTCTGGTTAACATTGACCTGGGGCCTATTGCACCAATAGACTTCTCATTCCAGCAGTTGACTAACCAAGCCAACAGTTGACTACTATCAGCCAACAGTAAACTACGAAACCTTTTGTACCCTATCCACTTAATTCTAGTCGATTGCTCAATTCTAACAGTCGACTGAAAGTGGATAGTCGACAGGTACAAATCACCAATCGACTGCTAGAGCACAATTCAGCAGTGGACCCTCAACCTTCTGGATCCCTCAAGCGCCGAGCACCCGAGACCAGCTGATTGGTCCAAGAGTCAGTCAACTGGTACACCTCAAGTATGAGTCTCATATTTGAAACCTAACTCTAAGTCTAGACTAACACCTTCAGGCTTCTCTATCAACTTGCGCCTTAAAGATCCCTCCAAGTCCACGACTCCTTCATCCTTGTGCTTGCCTTCAAAAGCTTCCTTCAATTTTGTCTTACTTTAGGATTTTAATGTGTTCAAATATTATAGGGTTTTAGTGGTTGTTTTGACACACATCTCATTGTATTTAGTAGTTATTTTATGTATATTTATTTTACTTTGCATTCTATTGTTACTTTCTAGTTCGGAGGTCTGCTCTTGTTGTTTTTCATGTGTAGGGTGGAGTTTCAGAGCTCAATGAAGACATGAGCTATATTGAAGATAGGGAAGTGTGCTCTGGCCATGTTCTCAAGACACGGACATGCTTCAGGATGAAAAGATGGAGTTCGTGTAGCTTTCTAGAAGGACACATGACTTTGCCTTTTCTAGATTCGAGACCAGATGCAGTTTTTCTAGCATGACACACGACGTGGCCATGTGAAATTCACATGACCTTGTCCTGCTTTCATAAAACACAAAAAATAGGTTTTCCACGCAAATATGGAAAGTGGGGTTCATCCCTATATATTGGAAGGCATGCCAAACCATGAGGAGGATGACTGGTGCCCTAAAAAAGCACTAGAAAGCTCTCTAATTGAGGAGGAAGGAAGGAAAGTCACCAAAACGCTTCTCCAACAAAAGCAAGGTGTATTCTCTTTCATCTTGATTTCTCTTTGGTTGTAAAAATTAAACGAACAATGTCTTGTGTTTGTTCTTCATATTCTATGGAGTAGAATCTTTGATTCTAGGATTAGGGAGTAACTTATGTTGGTGCAATCAACCCAGGTCACGATTGACCAAACTTGAGTTTGACTCGAGTAGTGTTTTGATGTTTGACAATGAGTTAACCATTATTTGACAATGGGTTGACTATATGGTTGACATGGGGTTGACCATATGATAGAGAAGTCTAAGTGGGACACTTGGCATGGAAAGTCCAAGCATGGGTCTTGGCATTTGGAAAGTCCAACATGGAGTTGGCAAGGAAAGTCCAAGGGTGTAGTCTTGGCCACTCAAGTCCAAATGTGTAGTCTTGGCGGTGAAAGTCCAAATCATGGGTACTTGGCATTTTGGAAGTCCAAGGGAATGATATTGGTGGCGTAAAGTCTAAGCGGTAGTCTTGGCAGCATAAGTTCAATGGTTGACAGTGTAAAGTCTAAGCATGGGTCTTAACAGCGTAAGCCCAATGTGCCTTGACGGTGTAGACCCGGTTAGCATGACAATAGCCGATGGAAGCACCTGAAGGCTAGCGTATGGATGAACAAGTCATGGATGACTTGGAGGTATCCGATAGGCGTAAGGCTAATAGAGGTAGCTAGAAGGCTTAGGTCTAGACTAAGGGTGGTCTAGCAACTATGAGGGAATCATACTTGGGGTTAAACCTCATGTTTGAAGTTTGTCAGTCGATTGGGATTATGGACCAGCTGACTGGTCAAGTGTTTTGACACTTGGCAGCTGAGTCGACTCGGGCGATACCGGGATTATGACCATTGGTGATGGAAGTCGATCGATGTTCAATCATGATCGCATGTCCTGGCGGTCAATCGCGATGATGGGTAGTTGACTACCATAGAGAGTAGTCGACTGATGGATGCAGCCACAGAAGCGAAGCAGGTTCGACTAGCGGCTCGATTACCTATGCATTAGTCAACTGCTAGGGTTTGACAGTTGACTGGTCGGCTATCCGTTGGAGTTTCTCCAGCATGGATTAAGTCGTTGTGAGACAACGGCTATATGAGCAGTCGATTGATGGGTCTGAGCAGTCGACTACTAGGCGAAAATCAACCCGAGTTGTAGCTTTAAAAGGAGCACGAAGGGGAGGATTTTATAGCGATTTCTTGGGTGATTTGAGGCGATTTACTAGTGCAAGTCAGGGTCTTCAAGTACAGTTCAAGCAATCAAACAAGCAAGCATTCAAAAGATCTTTTATAAAGTTTTCTTTACATCTTTTGTTGTAGTTCATATGTATTCATATTACTATTGTAATCCTTTGTACCACCTCCGAATTGTTCTGAGAAGGAGTGTATTAGTGGTGGTTTGCATCACTAGAGTTTATTTGAGCTCGACCCGTGGAGTAGGAACCCTATGTTTCTGAATCACCTTACATCTTGCGTAGTGTGTGTGCTTGTGTATTCTTGTTGTGTATTTTCATTATTATATATTCCGCTGCGTATTAACAAGTTTGTGTAGATGAGCACGATCGATTTCAATCGAGAAAGAACGAACACGCCATTCACCCCCCTCTAGCGCTCAACGATCCTCTAACAATTGGTATCAAAGCGGGTCGCTCTTCACCGGCTTCGCATCCGAGGGAGCAAACACGCTAGAGGAAGATGATAGAGCCAAGTTTTAGACTAGGTTGGGACATCAACACACCACCATTTTACGAGGCTATGAATTTCATGGTTTCAATCAATGAAAAATAGGGATTGAGAACTTCCTGATGATGGTGGATATCAAGCTTTGGTCCACCTTGATAGAAGATTGCGAATTTCCAAGAGGAAAGAAGGGTGGAATCCTTAAGGTTGAAAAATGGACCAAGGAACAACTCAAGGAGTTCAAGACAAATATTAAGGTAATCAAAATGCTAAGTGATTTAATTTATAATAATGTCTTGTCCAAGTTAAGTGAATACAAGGATGCAAAGGAGCTTTGGAGTGAATTGACAAAGTATCATGAAAATCCATCACCATCTCATGAAGTAGAGGAGGAGTCCGAGGAGGAGTATTCATCCTCTCAAGCTCAAGAAAAAGCGAGTACATTATCATCCCAAGGGCTTGAGGATTTGGAGGTTGAAAGGGAATCAACATCCAAATCAGAAGAGGTGGAAGAAGTAGGAGGTTTCTCCACCTCTAGGATTGAGGGGGAGGAGAGAATTTCCACACTGGAGTAAACTCAAAAGGAACCATCTACCTCCGGTCGAGAAGAAGAGGAAGTTCGAGATTTCCCTATCATGAAAGGTAACTCAAGCAATTTAATTAATAATAAAAATCATATTATGTGTTTTGAGTGTAAGAAATATGAGCACTATAAGAGCAAGTGACCTAAGAAGTTCAAGAAGACTCAACCAGCACTAAAGGTCAAGGATGTCCCCAATAGGAAGATCAAGGAGCACGTGGTGTGCTTCAAATATCATCAAAAGGGACATTATAGGAGTCAATGCCCTAGGGAAAGACAAGCCTCCAAGGTCCAAGAAGGAGCATCACATGTAGGGGGAGCTTCTAAAGCAAACCCTAAGGTATATTCTATTAATGCACCTTCAAGTTTTAAGGTTAAAAAGCATGCTAGGGATAATTTTAATCCACTTGCTATTCATCATGATACAAAGCATGCTAAAAACAAATATTTTTGTTTAGGTGCTAAAAGTTATAATTTTCGATCTAAGGACAAACCTAGAACCAATAACTCTAGATCTATTCTATCTAGGGAAAGTATTAGAAAGGTAGAGGATCATCTAGGCATTAATTCTAAGAACCATAGACATATGCCTAAGAAGAAGAACGATTCCCAAAAGATCAATGAACAATCAAAATTGGGAAAATTAGAATTAGAAAACCAAGCCTTGAGGTCAAGGCTTGAAAATTTGGAAAAAAACCCTAGCAAAAATGACAAACTCATTTAAGGGGTCTAATGGTCAAAACATAGGGTCTAGAAAACAAGAACCATCAAAGGGAAAGAAAGGTTTGGGTCACAAACCTGAGCCCAAGAAGACCTACCATAGTGTTTCATTCGATTATGGAAGCATTTCTAGGTCTAGAAAAACCAAGGTTACTAGGGAAGCTACCCCTAAGGCTAACCATGGTGTGTGCCTAGTGGCTAAGATTTCAAGGAGACCTAGGGAAGCCACTAAGAAGGTTACAAGGGGAGTTACCCCTAGAGTTAACCTAGGTAAGACCACAATGACCAAGGCTTCTAAGCCTAGGAGAGTCATTAGGAAGGTATCAAGGGAGGTTATACCTAGTGAATACCTAGTTAATCCAAGGAGCTTCAATAGGTATTGGGTTCCTAGGAGCGTGATTCCCTCACGCTAAATGGGTTAGGGTGTGTCAACCCTAAGTGGATAGGTAGTTAACCTAACCATTGTAGTGTTGGCACTTTAGGTCACTTCCAAGGTAATGGGATACCTTGGAAATATGTTTGAATTTATACCTAGGAAATATTAATATATTGAGACTAGTATGTAGGTCAACTAATGACTTAATATCACAAGTCATGGATATAGGATATCAAGTTGGCACATGGGTATGTATTAGAGAATACGTAACAAATTGACTCGCCATGAGAATATTTCATGGATCGTCATATGAGTGTCATAAACATTCTCATAGTGACTATTGGTATGAATAATCCTTAGACTTGAAATCACTATGGTTCCCTACATAAGGAGTTGTATACTTTGGTATCTACAAGTGTCACCTGTAACAAGGTGGACTATAAAGTCGATCACTGGTATGCAATGAATTATGTGGAGGGATGTGAGTGATGGAGTTGGGATCTATCCCTTCCTTATGACAGAAGTGATAACTGTGGTCCCCTTGATAAAGTAGGACTACTAAAATGCATGATCATGCTCAAATAAGTCAATATGATATATTGATTAAGAAACACAAAGATTGATAAGAGGATGACACAGTCTATGCCCCATTGATCAATCTAGTTGTCAAGGATAGAAGGATTGAGCCATACAATATAATAGCCATAGACAAGTTATGTCGGATCTCGACATTCTCGTCACTTGAGTAGCAATGAAGCATTGCTAGATGCCACTCATTACTTATGCTTGTGCCTTAATAGAAGTACGAGGTTGGTACGTGATATCATATTTACTAAGCTCAGTAGCTCATTTAATAAGCTTCCCAGTAGCTTCATGATGAGTAAGTATACGTCCCATGGGAGTATTAGTAAGCACTATCAATGGATACGATAAAAAATAAGGCCGCAATTACTGAACAGTTATCACTAAATCCCAAGTTAACATTTCCAAATTAGTATAACAAGTTTTCGATCCCTTTAAAAGATAACTGAAATAATAAACCGGATGTTGTTGATTCTGCTCTTGTCGTATTAGTACATAACTTATAGCAACTTCAGAAAGGGAATGATATATCCATAACACCTCTCCAGGCTATGGCTTAGCTAAAAATGGAGGCTCAAACAAATATTCTTTTAAGGATTGAAAAGCTCTGTCACATTGCTCATCCCATTGAAACCGAGCAGCTCTTTTTAATATTTTGAAAAAGGGAAGACTCCTATCTACCGACCAGGATATGAATCGGGATAAAACAATAATTATCCCTAACAATCTTTGTACCTCCCTTAGATTTTTTAGAGGTTGTATTTGCTGAATAGCATCAATCTTACTAGGACTAGCTTTTATACCTTACTTAGTAACCACATATCCCAAGAAATCTCCCTGTGTGGCTCCAAACACACATTTTTCTGGATTAAGCTTTATTCTATATCTTCGTAAAGTACTAAAAGTTTCCTCTAAATCGAATATTAACTGTTCGGCCTGTATAGTCTTAACAAGGATATCATCAACATACACTTCAACATTTCTTCCCAATTACTCCTTAAAAATCTTATCCATTAATCTCTGATAAGTAGCCCCAGTATTCTTTAAATCAAATGGCATAACAACATAACAAAAGGTTTCTTCAGCTGTAATAAAACTAACTTTATCTTGATCTTCTAATGCTAATGGTATCTAATGGTACCCCTGATAAGCATCCATCATTGAAATAAATTAATGTCCTGTAGTAGAATCTACCAATTGATCTATACGAGGCAAACGATAACAATCTTTAGGGCATGCATTATTGAGATCACGCAAGTCCACACATCCTCCATTTCCCTGATGGCTTAGGCACCAATACTATATTAGACAACCAGGAAGGATAATGCACTTTACTAATATGCCCTACCTTCAGTAGTTTGTGTACTTTCTCTTTGATAATTGCATCCTTACCAACTCCGAAATGACGACGCTTCTGCATTATAGGCGTTGAGGTAGGCAAGATATACAACTTGTGTTCCATAATAGCAAGATCAATTCCTGTTAAATCTTGAGGTGACCATGCAAAAATATCAATATTTTTAATAAGGCATTCTATCAAATAAGCTTTCAATTGCACAGAAAGTTCTCTAGATATAAATGTGATATTGTCATGGCCCAAGAGTATATTTGTCCATCAACTGGACGGTACCCTCTTCTAACAATATAAGAAACAATACCAATACAAGGCCTAAATAGCTGTTGATACATACAAATCATAAATCATAGTGAAATAACAAGAAAATAGAATCGAAACCAACATCCAAACCAAAACTATAATAAAGGTCAAGTACATAACAACACCACCATATACCAAAATGCAGAACAAATACATAATAAAATCCAAAACATACAATCATCACGGATTCAAACCCAAATGCACCATGTGAGATGGAATCGGAAGATAGGACCTCCAAGCTCCTTACAACATCCTCTACCTGCTACCTAGGCGACAAGAAAACTCAGATTCTGGGGTAGTGAGTATAAGACTCGATGATATATGAAAGATAGTGCATGAACATTATATAAACATATGGAGATCAACAGGTATACAGTCTTAAAGATAATAACAAATAACCATCAATATAAATATAATCAATGCATATACCAAACTAATCCACTAGATATAATGTAATATATTGACATACGTAAAAGTATACAATGACACAACTCATGACAACCTGAGCAAATATACAACAACGTAACACATACAAATAACATGCATAAACAACATCACACCTATGATCAACTCATAATCATATGAACAACGTATAATTAAATACAAAGTAATATCACACATAAATACAACTCACAGTCATCTGAGCACCATATAACAATATGTAATATGTAAATGGTATGTATGACAATGTACAACCATATGCAACAATCATAGCTCAATTAAATGCAACATCTCACAAGCATATGCAATATATATACATGAGTCATATCAACATGGCAGTGCATATGCATGGTCACTGTCTACACACCCCGCTCGCTACCAAGACTCTAATGTGGCCTAGGTGGCACGACAAGACAATTATCCCAACTCCAGCTACCACTACTCTTGAGTGACCAAATGGGCAGTATGAATAAGTAGCTAGCTACAAGATACACAATGGGGGCCCCTGCTACTAGCCACTCCGATTGTCACTACCCATGAGTGTTTGAGTGTCTCACGATAGGATAACTGCATGCAACTCCAACTACCACCATCAACAGTGGATGAGTGCGGCACAATAGATGAACTGCACTCAACACCATCTACCACTACCTCGAGTGGCCGAGGAGGCAGTAATGACTGACGACTCTCTCAATCACAAGGGAGATCAAGTCGACAATATGCATGTTATGTAACGATGCACAACTCCATACATATAAATCCACAACACACTCTCTATCTCACAGAGAGTCATATACAACAGACAGACAACTATGCTAGGACCTCTAGTCTGTAAACAAAACTCTATCGACAACCCACTCAACAATACACAGAAGACATGATCAACAAGAGATACACAATACCAGGTACTATGATAAGACAATCAAGTCTACATTTAGGTCCATCACCTACCCCTAGTGGTATAGCATGATAACCCAATCCAAGACTACAACTATACTCAACAACATATACTTATGCAACATCTACAGAACAAACATATATAATATTTGTAACCAACAATAGTGATGAAGCGAGACTGTATAGATATCGAATGAATATCTCAATGTTCAATGACTAAGTATCAAGCACAAGAATTGTTAGGGCAATCTCTTGCCGTGATATGGTTTTGATGGTGTGGCAAAGGGTTTAAGTTATGTTGGTATTGTTGATTTGATATGTGCGTTGAAGTCGTGCAGGACTTAGTAATTCGCACATGGAGCCATGGCGAGTTTTACCAACTCATCACTCGGGCCTTGAGTCGGTGAAGGATTGCTTTGCGGAAGCCGTGCGCTTGGAGCATCCGAGGGACCGCCGGACGAGAAGCTTGGAGTGAAGCTGGAGGAAGTAGACTTCGAGGCAAGAGACGTGAAGGAGCATTACAGAGCCGTGCGCCTGATGCTGCCGAGGGACGTGGCCGAGAACGAAGAGAACTTCGAAGGCGAGGGACTCCGAGAGATGAGAGTGAGCGATTGTAACCCGGGAAGGGTAGCTCTTAGGTAAAACTTGGCCATTTGGCCAAGTGTCGGATGGGTTTTCCCGACACCAGTCGACTGCCATGTCATGGCAGTCGACTGCTCTGAGTCGATGGGTTGATCGACTGGTATAAGACCGGTTTAGGGCTTGGCGATCATCGCCATGGAACTCGGGGCGATCGATCGATGTCGAGAATGACCGCCGGGAAGGTAGTCGATCGATGTAATCGCATGGGCATAGAATGGAGTCGACTCGACTGAGCACTCGACTGATCGAGCATCAGTTGACTGATGGTCCCATCAGTCGACTGATGCCAATACCATTGGATGGAATCCAACGTGGAAAGCGGCCGTTATTGGGCAACGGCTACGGGATCAGTCGACTGCTCCTGTGTCAACGGGAAGAAACCCTCTTCCTCTATAAAAAGGAAGGGGGTAAGGGTTTGGGAGCCTAATGCTTATGCTCTAATACTCTCCCAAAGTTCCCTATAGCTTTCCATCCTCTTACTCAAGCTTATTTCCATTCTATTTGTAAGAGGAGTGTTTGTAAAGGTTACCTCCACCTAGCTTGGTGCAAAGGAGAGACCAATAGTGATTGGGTTTCGGAGTGATTCACCGTGGACGAATCGGACCGTGGATTAGCGGCGTAGCCGTGAACCACGTTATATCTCCGTGTTTGTATTGTCTTTGTTTTATTTCTATTTGCTTGTCTTAGTTTATTGCTTCCGCTTGCGCTAACGATTGTGTAGACGAGCAAAAGAACGAGTGAATTACGACGTCCAACGAACGAGGGCTATTCACCCCCCTCTAGCCGGCCAACCGATCTCCCAACAAGTGGTATCAGAGCAAGGTCGCTCTTCAAGGACTAACCGCCGCGAGAGCACTTCAACAAGTAAATGGCCGGCTCAAACATCCACCCTCCGAAGTTCGACGGCGAATTCTCTTGGTGGAAAAAGAGAATGGAGGTATTCTTCGAAACCGACTTTGAAATCCTTTTAATAATGGAAAACGGTTTCGAGTTGCCTAGGAACGAGAATGGGGAGCCATTGGAGAAATCTAGGTGGAGCAAAAGGCAAAGAGAAGAATACTTGGCAAATTCAAAGGCCAAGCACCACCTATACAATGTGCTCCCTCAACAAGAAGTAAATAGAATAGGGGAGTGCTCAAGTGCCAAGGAGATGTGGGAGAAGTTGGTTGAACTTCATGAAGGCACTTCGGAGGCAAAGCTAGCAAGAAGAGACCTCCTCCGCTCCCAATTATCAAGTATCAAGCTTGAAAAGGGAGAAAAGGTAACTTCCCTACATTCTAGAATTAAAGAAATATTAATTGGGCTAACAAGTGTAGGTGAGAAGCTATCAAACCGGGATATGGTAATGAAGGCCATAGATGCCTTTCCCCGGTCCTCAAAATGGAGCTCCATGGTGGACTCATTTTATATCTCCAAGAACTTAGAAGTAAGCACCTTGGAGGAATTCTTCTCAACAATGGAGCTTCATGAAACTAGGCTAGAAGGAATACAAGAAGAGCCTAGAGTCCAAAATTCAAGGGGAGTAGCCTTGTTGGCAAACAAGGGGAAGAAGAAGATGAAAGTCCCCTCCTCCTCATCCGATGAAGTCTCTACCTCCTCTATGGATAGCACGGAAGAAGCCTACATGGTAAGGAAGGTAAGGCGTGCATTTAAGAATCTTAGATTTGATAAATCTCATGATAGGAATAGAAGACCAAGGGGGAAGGTCATATGCTATAATTGCCAAGGAGAGGGACATATAAGGGATAATTGTCCCCTCCTAAACAAGAGCAAGAAAGAAGAAAAGAGGAAGAAGAAGGGGAGCAAGAAAAAGGAAGAAGAAAAGAAGGCAAAAGGAAAAGGGAAGGTCATGGCACTCAAAGCCAAGACATGGGATGACGCTAGCTTCCGCCTCATCCAAGAAGAAGAGCATGTCTACTCCAACCTAGCACTAATGGCTCTTCATGACTCGGATTGCTCCTCCTCCTCCTCAAATGAAGAATCAAGCACAAGTGGGGAGAGCTCAAATGAAGGGGGAGCTTCTACATCCTCATCATCCGAAGAAGAAGAAGAGGACATGGAAACTATGGTAACGAATGCTTCCCCTAAGAAAATAGTTTCCATAATTTCTAGTTTAACTAAGGAATTATTTGGCGAGAAAAAGAAAAACAAGAGCATGCTAGATAAAATTAAGGCATTGGAAAATAAGCTAGAAAATGCATGCTTAAATGATAATGCTTCTTCTTGCCATGATGATGCATGCTCACATGATTATATGCCTTTGGATGTTAATGATGCATGCATAGAGGAAAATAGGGCATTAAGGGAAAAGGTAGATTATTTAACCAAAGCCCTAGAGAAATTCACTATTGGCTCCAACACCTTAAATATGATCTTAGGGAGCCAAAGAGCAAGTTTTAACAAAAAAGGCCTAGGATATAAGGAAAAGAAAAATGAAAAGGCCTACAAATGCCTAATAGCTAGGGGACAAGATAAAAGAAAGTAATAGCTAGAAATGGATCCCCAAGGAATACCTAGTGAACCCAATAGGAAAGAACTCATTTTGGGTTCCAAAATCCATCCTTAAGGGTTAGAATAACCCTAGGGTAGTCAACCACATGGACCTAGCCTATATCATATTTTGGTTGACTTAGGATGACGGGACAACATTTTTTAGATAGTGTTGGGTGATGATAACGTACCCATAAATAGATAATAATGCTTAAATCATGATGATTGATGTAATTCCTATGTATATTTGCAATCATGATTTATGTTCTTGAAATTTGGCACGTTATCATGAGAAATAGGTTTGAATCATGCTTTAGGTAATACCTTGTTTATTATCATCATATAATACCTAATGCATGACTATTATTTAATGGATACATGAGTTTCATGATCATAATGTGAAATTAAATCATATATGCCTTATGATCATGAGGATTGTTAGGTTGATACTTAACCATGATAGAATTGCATGAATATATTGGTTAAGTATATACAAATACCCCCTAGGATGCATCTCACACTCACTATAGGCTAACTTGATTGCAAACTTCGCATGGGTGAGATGTTAGGATGATACAAATGTCCACTAGTGCCTATGGCATTTAGATGGTCATTTAAAGTATCAAAATAGCAATAATAGACCAATCATGGGGAAGGCTTATGTTTAATTCATAGACATATTGCCCAAAGATCATGGTTGGATATTTCATAAGTTTTTCAAAACAATTTCTTACTTTAAAATCCATGTATTCATGTTTTGAAACAATTGGAACCAAAACTAGGTGTTAAACTTGATACTATCATGATCCAAAACCTAGTAGTTTTTAAATCTTTTGGATTTTTGGCAAAAACGTGAAAATATAATGATTTTTTTCATGAAAAACTATTTTTCCCTAATAGATATACTTAAATGAAATGTGTTCCCCAAATTTCATGATTTTTCAAATTTTCTGGAATTTTTTATGCATTTCTGAAATTCGGCCAGAAAAATCAGAAATTCCGAAAATCACGTGCGACGATCGTAGTATCCGAACGATCGATGATGGCACATTTCAGACCAGTAACGGCTGAATTCCAATTTTTTATCAACTTGTGGTATTTTCTTTCTATTAGACTTGATGTCATATGTTTCTAACTTAGTATTCATATTTTTGATGGTGTCAAAGGGGGAGAAATGAATATGTTTTAAGTTATTTATGATAGGGGGAGAGATTAAGGGGGAGTTTCATGGATTAAGGGGGAGTTGCATGTTGCTATCAAATGCTTATGTTTCCATGCTTTCTTTCCTTAAAAATTTATATCAAATGTTTTTACCTAACTTAAACGGATTGTCACACATCAAAAAGGGGGAGATTGTTAGGGCAATCTCTTGTCGTGATATGGTTTTGATGGTGTGGCAAAGAGTTTAAGTTAGGTTGGTATTGTTGATTTGATATGTGCGTTGAAGTCGTGCAGGACTTAGTAATTCGCACATGGAGCCATGGCGAGTTTTACCAACTCATCACTCGGGCCTTGAGTCGGTGAAGGATTGCTTTGCGGAAGCCGTGCGCTTGGAGCATCCGAGGGACCGCCGGACGAGAAGCTTGGAGTGAAGCCGGAGGAAGTAGACTTCGAGGCAAGAGACGCGAAGGAGCATTGCAGAGCCGTGCGCCTGATGCTGCAGAGGGACGTGGCCGAGAACGAAGAGAACTTCGAAGGCGAGGGACTCCGAGAGATGAGAGTGAGCGATTGTAACCCGGGAAGGGTAGCTCTTAGGTAAAACTTGGCCATTTGGCCAAGTGTCGGATGGGTTTTCCTGACACCAGTCGACTGCCATGTCATGGTAGTCGACTGCTCTGAGTCGATGGGTTGATCGACTGGTATAAAGACCGGTTTAGGGCTTGGCGGTCATCGCCATGGAGCGATCGGCCCGATGTCGATAGCCGATCGCCAGGAAGGAAACGATCGATGTACAATCGCACGCACGTAATGGAGTTGACTCGACTGAGCACTCGACTGATCGAGCATCAGTCGACTGATGGTCCCATCAGTCGACTGATGCCAATACCGTTGGATGGAATCCAACATGGAAAGCGGCCGTTATTGGGCAACGGCTACGGGATCAGTCGACTGATCGAGGGCATCAGTCGACTGCTCCTGTGTCAACGGGAAGAAACCCTCTTCCTCTATAAAAAGGAAGGGGGTAAGGGTTTGGGAGCCTAATGCTTATGCTCTAATACTCTCCCAAAGTTCCCTATAGCTTTCCATCCTCTTACTCAAGCTTATTTCCATTCTATTTGTAAGAGGAGTGTTTGTAAAGGTTACCTCCACCTAGCTTGGTGCAAAGGAGAGACCAATAGTGATTGGGTTTCAGAGTGATTCACCGTGGACGAATCGGACCGTGGATTAGCAGCGTAGCCGTGAACCACGTTATATCTCCGTGTTTGTATTGTCTTTGTTTTATTTCTATTTGCTTGTCTTAGTTTATTGCTTCCGCTTGCGCTAACGATTGTGTAGATGAGCAAAAGAACGAGTGAATTACGACGTCCAACGAACGAGGGCTATTCACCCCCCTTTAGCCGGCCAACCGATCTCCCAACAAGAATAAGTAGAGTGGAGTCAAGGTAATGATACTATCATCATAATAAAGTTCATGCACTAAGATCATCGATCTACTGAACCAAAGGAAGGAATTATCCACCTAATATGTAGATTATACTGATAGTCTCCACTTTCGCGAATCCGTCTTGAATCAAAGCCCTGTAACAAAAGAATACAAATTTAATTAAGTGTTAGTTCCCTCTAATACCGAATGAACACCTAATCCTTCAACACCTTAATCACATACAGTTCATCACCCACTGATTAATTCCACATAACTAATCCTAATTAAGCCTTTCCATAAGTCCATATACCGGATCTCTACTAACCAAATAACTTCTTTCTTTAACTGTTATTCAGCAACCAACACCAAACTCAGGTATAAAGATCAATCTGCAACCATAACATATTCAAATCAAGACTCACCTAGCACAACTTCAATTACAAAGTCTTCTGATCCAAAGACAGAGTAATAGGAGTGATTCAAGCTGCCGGATTAGAGCAAAAGAAAACCCTTCGATAACCTGATCACTATAAGATATCATAAATCCATTATAGATCTATTTCAGTCCATAGCTACAATCCAAGAAATAGATAATTGGATGAAGAAATTACCCACAGATAAGAAGCAGATCAAAGAATTGGCTGCATATATGTTGTTTGCGGCGAGGAAGAAAATGATCAGATCACGAATGCCCATTTTCTATTGCTCACTCACTCCAAAAATCCCTTGGATGAGCTACTGAGAGTTGCAGCATTGGGGAGAAGAAGAAGACAATCAGTTCAGTGGTAGGTCAAGCTCGCGATGCTCGACCGAGCACGCAATCAAGATGGCAAGCGACGATGCAAGTGGAGATCTCCGGCATGGGTGGCGATGAAGTGGTGGCAACAGAGGAAAGACGGTGGTTGAGATGGAAGAGAAAATGAAGGAGTTGAGATCGCAAGGTCAACGACATCGCTAGAAGGCTACTTCGATAGCCGAAGGAAAATCAACAATGGGTTAAGCAGAGGCAGCGGGGGAGAGGGCATGAGGAAGAAATGAATCGGCGAATGGGAAGAAAAGGCTCGGCTGCGAAGGGATTGGAAGAAGAAAAATCACAACGGTGGAGAAATGGGGAAGACGCAATCAGGAATGAGAAGGAATCGGGGAAGTGGCGGAAGAAATGGGAAACTTAGGAAATTAATACCTAGGTTTCCTATTTATAACATATGCTTAAGGTTTAATTAACCCTTGACTAATTCCTTCATTAATCTTATTAATCCAAAGTGGCTTTATAAAGCCTTCTCAATCTTTTCGTATGATCAACCATATCAAGTCGATCTAAATCCCGAAAAATTCTCAAAAAATTTATAAGATAATTTCTGATTTAACCAGTGTTATTTTATTATTATTTTATTTTCTAATATCTTACAGATATCTTCAACCCACTTAGCATCAATCACTACTGCTTCTTTATCAAATTCTCCTATATCATCAGAACCACCTTTCTGGATAACACAGACTGTATCCATATGTCGACTAGACTTTTGAAAAGAATTGTTCAAAGCTTTCCCCTTCTTCCCTGTTCAGATAGCATCCACATAGCATTTTCTAGAAAGGTGTTCATCCCCTCTAACTTCTCCTACTTCATTTCCAACAGGAAATTTGATCTTCTAATGATAAGGGAAAGCTACTACCTGTAAACTCCCTAAGAAAGGTCGACCCAAAATAGAATTATAAGAAGAAGGCATGTCTACCACTATAAAATTAATAAGTGTTGTTTTTTTCTTGGATCCTCCCCTAATGATAGAGGTAGCTTTATCTTCCCTATCGGCTGCACTTTATTATCAGTAAACCCAAACAGAGAAGTACCTATAGGTTGTAAATCTTCTATACCTACCCCCATTTGCTCTAGTGCAGGCCAATACCAAATTGTTGGTGCAACAATGCCCCAAGCATTTATTTGTTTTGATGTTTGGATAATCATCTAAGTTAGGCAATGCTTTGTGATCTAATTGCGAATATGTTTAAGTGACAGGAAAATCCAAGGATGAAGACTTGGTAAAAGAGAAGTCCAAGTATGATCTTGGCAAGGAAAGTCCAAGGGACGGACTTGGCAGCATAAGACCAAGCGTGTAATCTTGGCAGCGTAAAGTCCAAGTGAACCTTGGCAAAGGAAGACCAAGTATGATCTTGGAAAGGGAAGTCCAAAGGATGGACTTGGCAGCGTAAGACCAAGCTTGTAGTCTTGGCAGCATAAAGTCCAAGTGAACCTTGGCAAAAGAAGTCCAAAGTAAAATCTTGGCAGCATAAGTCCAAGCTTGTAGTCTTGGCAGCATAAAGTCCAAGCATTTGGCAACCCAAGACATGACGAAACCGAAGGAAGCTCTTGGAAGTAAAGCGCAAAGGATGAATAAGTCGCGGACTCGGAGGGATCCTGGAGGCGCAAGGCTTAATGAGGAGCTAGAAGGTTGAGTCTAGGTCTAGGGTATAAAATCAAGTATGAATTACTCATACTTGATGAGTATCAGTCGATTGATACGATGTATCACCGATCCGTCGTACTCGAGTCGGGTGAAACCTTGACCATCGATCGAACGCTGTGATGGGCGTCGATCGATGTTGCAATCGACCGACCGCCAAGCGTGGTAGTCGTAATCGATCAGCGCAAAAACGAGCACAGAGTGTAGTCGCACTCGACTGCGGCCTACGATCACTCGATTGATCACTCCATCAGTCGACTGATGGAGGGATCAGTCGACTGATCACTTGGACGTTGGAAATTACGGCTATGAATCTCCGCGGATCTGCTGGTTCAGAAGCCGTTGGCTTCGGCGACATTCGACTGATGGTAAGCATCAGTCGACTGATCGAAGCCCAACGGGAAAAACATCCCCTCTTCTATAAGAAGGGGCCTTGGGGAGCTTGGTGAAGCTAGTGCTCTCATTCCTAGCTACACCCTTGTGCTCACCAAGCTTTCCCAAGTGCTTTAGTGATTCTAAACCTCCTCTTCTCTAGGTTTTAAACTTCCATCATTGTAAAGAAGAGGAGAGCATTGTAAGACAAGGTTTCTCCACCTTGGTTCATCCAAAGGAGGTTTTAGTGAAGATTGGCTAGGGCTAATCCACCTTACGGATTGCCGTGGAGTAGGAGCGTCATCTCCAAACCACATACATCGGGTGTTAGCATTGCTTTCATTGTGTTCTTATTTGTATTCTTATTTGTATTTGTATTGCTTCCGCTAACATATTTGTAGAAACGAAGAAAGGCTAATCACCCCCCCTCTAGCCATTATAAAGATCCTAACAAGTGGTATCAGAGCATGGATAGCTTGGAAGATTTCACCATCAACCAAGGCATCAATGGCTCTTCAAGAGGGATATAGCACCGCCAAGCCACCGCTCTTCGATGGGAGTCATTTTGCGATTGAAAGGTGTAGGATGAAATATTATCTAATGAGTAATATTGAAATTTGGCATAGCATTGTAGATGGCTTTGAGGAACCGGTGGATGAACATGGAGACCCTATTCCAAGCAAGGATTGGACAAGGGAAATGAATAGGCGGTTCGAGTCGAATGCAAAGGCCGTACTCACCATCCAATGCGGCATTACAATGGAGCAACTCAACAAGGTGGGGCCTTTCGAATCCGCCAAGGAGTTATGGGAAAAGCTCATTGAGATAAATGAAGGATCCAAGAAGTCAAAGAGGGCCAAGAAGGACTTACTAATTGGACAACTTCAAGCCTTCCAAATGAAGATGCATGAAACCGTAAGCCAAATGCATGGAAGGTTCAAGGAGATTGTGAATGGACTCCACATCATAGGTGAGCGAGTTGACAACCGGGATTTGGTAAGATACATACTTCAAGCATTTCCTAGAAATTCTCTATGGACTTCTATAGTTGATGCTATTAAAGTAACTAGGGATCTTTCTCAAATTAAAATTGATGAACTATTTTGTGAGTTTGAATTACATGAGCAAACTAACATGTCCTCTAAGGAAAAGGGTTTAGCTCTATTTGTTGAAAAGAAGGAAAAGAAGAAGAAATAAAGGAAAGAAGTATCATCATCATCCGAATCGGAGCATGACTCAAGTAGTGATGGAGACTCATCTAGTGAGATGGCCCATTTTGTCAAGAAGTTCCTTAGAAAATCAAAGGAGTTCAAGAATAGAGAAGCAAGGAAGGGGTCCCATTCTTCAAGAGGTAAAATTAGTGGTAATTCAAATTTTAACAATAATGTAATTTGCCATGCTTGCAATAAGAAGGGGCACATAAAGCCAAATTGCCCGGAGCTAAAGAAGAAGGAAGAAAAAGAAAAGAAAAAGAAGGAGAAGAAGAAGAAGGAGGCCATGATGGCTCAAACCACATGGGACACACCAAGTGTTGAAGACTCCTCCGATGATGATGAGCTTTGCTACATCACACGCCATGTGGCACTCATGGCCCTAGGAGATGACTCCGGTACATCAAGCCAAGAAGACTCTTCAAGTGATGAATCGTCATCTAGTGATGATGAGGTAATGAACTCTCCCAAAATTAAGCTTCTTTATAAATCAATTGCTTATCTTAAAGAGGCTCTAGATAAGTCTAAATCTAAGGTTAAGAGCATGAAGGTAGAACTAAAGGCCATTAGGAATGAAAAACCTTCACATATTGATTCTTGCATGCTTAAGGAAGAAAATGACAAACTTAAGGATGAGGTTAGTGAATTAAAAGCATGTTTAGAGAAATTTTCAAATGGCTCAAAATATCTTGATATGATCCTTAGTCGACAAAGAGTCGTTTACAACAACGTCGGTTTAGGATATAAGTCAAAGGAAAAAGAAGTTGCTTATATTTCATTGATTAATAGGAAAGCAACCATTAAGGGTAAGGTTAAGAAAGCATGGGTACCTAAGAAGTTTTTACTTAATGTTACCGGTCCAAATGTTTGGGTACCAAAAGCTTGTGTTTTTCATGTGATTTAGGTAGGAGAGCAAGGTATGTGGATTGTGGATAGTGGTTGCTCAACACATATGACCGGGGATGTGAGCAAGTTCTCCACAATTAAGTATATGAAGAAGGGAGCGGTGTCTTTTGGAAATAGTGGAAAACTCAAGATATTAGGTAGAAGTACAATTGAGGTATCCCCCAAAATTGTCATTCACAAAGTTTTACTAGTTGAAAACATGAAATTTAATTTATTAAGTGTTAGTCAACTTTGTGATGCAAACTATCATGTTTCTTTTGAATCCTCTAAATGCATGATTAGACACAAGGAATTAAATGATTGTATGTTAGTTGGATATAGGAAATCAAATATCTATTATGTTGATCTTTCATATGCTTCTAACATTTCTACTAAGTGCCTTGTTGCAAAAGAAGAAGAAAGTTGGCTATGGCATAGGAGATTGGGGCACATCAACATGAAAAACATAGCCAAGGTAGCCAAGATGGAGTTGGTCAAAGGGCTACCAAAGATCAAGTATGTCAAGAACAAAATGTGTGATGCATGCCAAGAAGGAAAACAAACAAAAGCATCACACAAAGGTAAAACCTTAACTAACACTTCCTTACCATTAGAACTATTGCATCTTGACTTATTTAATTGCCATAGTACTCCTTCTTTAAATGGTAATAAATATTGTTTAGTCATAGTAGATGATTTTTCTAGGTATACTTGGGTTTATTTTATGAAACATAAGGATGATACCTTAGAAATAATCATAGGATTTAGTAAAAGGGTTGAAAATGAAAAGAGTCTCAAAATCAACCGGATCCGTACTGATCATGGTGGTAAATTTGAGAATTCTAAATTTTCACAATTTTGTTTAGAGCAAGGGTACAAGCATGAGTTCTCTTGTCCTAGAACACCCCAACAAAATGGGGTGGTGGAAAGGAGAAATCGTGCCCTACAAGAGGCGGCTAGGACTATGCTTAATGCATATTCTCTACCTAGCTACTTGTGGGCGGAAGCGGTTAATACCGCTTGCTATATCCAAAATAGGGTTCAAATCCATAGGTTTTTAGGAAAGACACCATTTGAATTATGGAATGGGACTATTCCCACAATTCATTATTTCAAAGTCTTTGGATGTAAAGTTTATATTCTAAACACCAAAGATAACTTAGGAAAATTTGAATCCAAAGCGGATGAGGGAATCCAAGTTGGATACTCATCCACAAGTAGAGGGTATAGAGTCTACAATAAGAGAACCCAAGGGATTGAGGAGTCCTCCAATGTTCAATTTGATGAAACCACTAGTACCTACCCTAGAAAGTCCTCCATTGATAAGGATATTAATGACAATAATCAAGACATTACCCAAAAACTTCAAATTTTGACCATAAGGGGTAATGATCAAGGGGGAGGAAGAGGAGATTCCGATGATGAAAGAAGGGTGGAAGATAACAATGATCAATTTGAAACCCCTTCTAGAACCCTAAGAATTCATCAAGATCATCCACTTGACCAAGTAGTAGGAGATCTATCTCAAGGAGTAAGAACTAGGTCATTTCTTAGGGCTCCTACTAGTCAAGTTGCTCTTATTTCACAAATTGAGCCTAAATCGATCAACGATGCATTACATGATCCGGATTGGATTTTGGCAATGCAAGATGAATTGGCTCAATTTGAGAGGAGTCAAGTATGGGAGTTAGTACTTAGACCCAATGATAGCACCATAATTACTACAAGATGGGTCTTTAGGAATAAGCTAGATGACCAAGGAAATATCACTAGAAATAAGGCTAGGTTGGTTGCTAGGGGATTCAATCAAGTTGAGGGGCTTGACTATAATGAGACTTATGCCCTGGTTGCTAGATTAGAATCTATTAGAATTCTCTTAGGATATGCTTCCTATATGAGATTTAAACTTTACCAAATGGATGTTAAATCGGCATTCTTAAATGGTTATATTAAGGAGGAAGTATATGTAGAGCAACCAACCGGGTTTGAGAACATAGATTATCCAAACCACGTATATAAGCTTAGGAAAGCATTATATGGGTTAAAACAAGCTCCCTGGGTGTGGTATGAAAGATTGTCATCTTTCTTAATTTCTAAGGATTTTAGAAGAGGCCAAGTAGATCAAACCTTGTTTATAAAGTCAACATTAAAGGATATTTTTATAGCCCAAATATATGTTGATGACATTATTTTTGGGTCAACAAATGATGATCTTCTTCAAGACTTTATAAAAAACATGGAGAATGAATTTGAAATGAGTTTAGTTGGAGAGCTTAACTTTTTCCTAGGGTTACAAGTCAAACAAACCAATGAAGGTATTCATATTTATCAAACCAAATATGCAAATGAAATGATCGAGAAATTTGGTTTGGAAAATGTCAAAATTGTAACCACTCCTATGGCCACTAGCACTAGAATAGATAGTGATCATGATGGTAAATCAATTGATCTTAAACTTTATAGGAGTATGATTGGTAGCCTACTATACCAAACCGCTAGTAGACCCTATATCTTATTTATGGTAGGTATGTGTGCAAGATACCAATCTTGTGCCAAAGAATCACATTTAGTAGCAGTTAAGAGAATTTTAAGATATATTAAAGGCACCCTAAATGTAGGACTTTGGTATCCTAGGACTAGGTCTTTTGAGTTGTTTGGCTATACCGATTCTGATTATGCCGGGTGCAAATTGGATAGGAAGAGCACTAGTGGTGGATGCCAATTTCTTGGGTCCTCCCTAGTTAGTTGGAGTAGTAGGAAGCAACATTGTGTTGCTTTATCAACCACCGAAGCCGAATATGTGGCTATGGGTGGTTGTGTAGCTCAATTACTTTGGATGAGTCATACTCTTGTGGACTATGAGCTACACTACTCTAACATTAAAGTTTATTGTGATAATGTGAGTACCATCAACTTGACCAAAAATCCGGTACATCACTCTAGGACCAAGCACATTGAAGTGAAACATCACTTCATAAGAGATCATGTGGCAAGAGGGGACATTGAACTTAATTATGTAGAATCTAAGTCCAACCTTGCCGATATCTTCACCAAAGCTCTTCCCGAAACTGAATTTTCATCATTAAGGAGAGAGCTTGGTATGTGCTTTATAGAGTAAAATTCTAGGTTTGCATGATCCCATATTCATATGTTAGTCTTATACCTTGATGCATCTCACAAAAAGCCTTAAGAAACCTTGATTTTTGTATTGATACACTTAGGAACATGTGAGATGATAGGGAAGGTGTACTTGGCTCATCGTGCTTGTTATGATGCATTACTATGAGTCAATGACACACTTAGAGACATGAATACCTTATGGACCAATCATTGGGAAGGCTTGTATTCAAGTAATGAATACATAGCTCTAAGAACATGGTTGGAAATTCCAAATCATATATATTTTAAACTATGTTCATCATATTTTGAAAAACAGTTTTCAAGTGGAACACAAAAGTGATACAAAGTTTGCAATATCTTTAGACCTTTTGTTAGTTTCCAAATTTGTATCAATATTGAAATCTGGAAAACATATATTTTTCAAAAAAAATTTCCTTGATAAAGTATGATCTCAGAAATGTGTCCACAAAATTTTGTGATTTTTCGAGGTTTCTAGAATTTCTAACGCATTTCTGAAGTTGGGCTGAAAAGGTTGAAATTTCGATTTGTGTAGCGATCGACGTTCAAAACCGATCGATAATCGTGTTCTCTGATAAATAGCTTCATTTTATGATATTTAGTGTATCTTTGATGTCCTAAAACTATAGCATGATAATATTGGGTATAAACAAATTTTTAGGACTGGTTTTATGCAGTGTTTTAGGGGGAGTTTCATAAAATGTATCTTTTCATCCTCAAACTTCCATTGTTGGTGCAAAGTTAGAACTTAATTTTTGAATTCTTGTTATTCTTTGCCTCAAATATTATTTACACATCATGAAGCATATCTTGGATTAAGGGGGAGCTTAATATCAATCTTATACCTTAGTCCAAGATCCAACACCTTTAATTCTTTCAATTTTTGAATCCTTCTCTTTTTGATGTATGTCAAATGGGGAGAAGGAATGTTTAAGTTAGAATTCATATTGAAAATATGATTATGTGAAGGAATGTTTAAGTTAGAATTCATATTGAAAATATGATTATGTGTGTATCTTTAAAGACCTAACTTAAATGATTGTCAAACATCAAAAAGGGAGAGATTGTTGGTGCAACAATGCCCTAAGCATTTATATGTTTTGATGTTTGGATAATCATCTAAGTTAGGCAATGCTTTGTGATCTAATTGCGAATATGTTTAAGTGATAGGAAAATCCAAGGATGAAGACTTGGTAAAAGAGAAGTCCAAGTATGATCTTGGCAAGGAAAGTCCAAGGGACGGACTTGGCAGCATAAGACCAAGCGTGTAGTCTTGGCAGCGTAAAGTCCAAGTGAACCTTGGCAAAGGAAGACCAAGTATGATCTTGGCAAGGGAAGTCCAAGGGATGGACTTGGCAGCGTAAGACCAAGCTTGTAGTCTTGGCAGCATAAAGTCCAAGTGAACCTTGGCAAAAGAAGTCCAAAGTAAAGTCTTGGCAGCATAAGTCCAAGCTTGTAGTCTTGGCAGCATAAAGTCCAAGCATTTGGCAACCCAAGACATGACGAAACTGAAGGAAGCTCTTGGAAGCAAAGCGCAAAGGATGAACAAGTCGCGGACTCGGAGGGATCCTAGAGGCGCAAGGCTTAATGAAGAGCTAGAAGGTTGAGTCTAGGTCTAGGGTGTAAAATCAAGTGTGAATTACTCATACTTGATGAGTATCATCAGACCGAGTCGTGGTGAAAACGACCATCGATCACCGATCGCTGGCAAGTGGCACACGATGTTGCAATCCCGATCGCCAACAGCGGGCCGATCGATCAACAAAACGAAAGTACGTAGTGTAGTCGCGACTGATCGCGCCACGATCACCAATCGATCACCCATCACCGATCACGAGGGATCATTCGACTGATCACTTGGCCGTTGGAAATTGCGGCTACGAATCTCCATGGATCCGCGGTTCGGTCGTCGCTGTTCAAGCGCAACGATCGATGGTAAGCATCGGGCCGATCGATCGCTCCAACGGGAAAAATAACCCCTCTTCTATAAGAAGGGGCCTTGGGGAGCTTGGTGAAGCTAGTGCTCTCATTCCTAGCTACACCCTTGTGCTCACCAAGCTTTCCCAAGTGCTTTAGTGATTCTTAACCTCCTCTTCTCTAGGTTTTAAACTTCCATCATTGTAAAGAAGAGGAGAGCATTGTAAGACAAGGTTTCTCCACCTTGGTTCATCCAAAGGAGGTTTTAGTGAAGATTGGCTAGGGCTAATCCACCTTACGGATTGTCGTGGAGTAGGAGCATCATCTCCGAACCACGTACATCGGGTGTTAGCATTGCTTTCATTGTTTTCTTATTCGTATTCTTATTTGTATTTGTATTGCTTCTGCTAACGTATTTGTAGAAACGAAGAATGGCTAATCACCCCCCCCTCTAGCCATTACAAAGATCCTAACACAAATATCCACCGAACTGCCCGAATCAACAAATACTCTTCCTACATCAAAATTAGCAATCAAAGCATGAATTTCCAAAGCATCAGTATGAGGAGTCATCACTCCCTCTAGATTACTAGGACCAAAACATAATATAGGTCCTCCTACTCTAGGCAGAGTTGTCACTGCTAAAATGGCTATGTCTTTTTCGGGCTTTATTTGAGTCTCCGTTAGTAGATCCTCCAGAAATCATATTAATGGCACCTCTTACAAAAGGCTGCCTGACAGGAATTACTCTATCAAAAACTGCTTCCCTTGACTGAGTAGACTGGAAAGGTCAATTCATAGGAGGCCCCAACTGATTTCCTCTAATATAATTTCTACCCCATGGCCTTGGTTGATATGGAGCTTGATGCATGACTATAGCTCTAACTTTGGGATGAGCTTCCATGATCCTTTGTAACTCAGAATCCAGCTATTGACAATCCTGAGTACCATGTCCATATTCCTGATGGTAGGAACAAAAAGTGGAAGTTGGTGGTCTCCGAGGCCCTCTAACAGCTCCCATTGGCCTTCTCAATAATTGATGTTCTTCACAAATATTCATAGCCCATTCTTTAGAAACTCTCCACTGTGGGGCATATATATAAAGGTCTTTCCCCTGAAGGACGAGCGGGTCTTGACCATTCAGCTCGGCGTTCTAGCATCTCTATCACTCGATAATCCCTAGATTCTTGACGAGCTTTCTCAGCATCCTCTAGATTAATAAACTTCTCAACTCTAGACAGTAAGACATCAAAATCTATAAGAGGCTTCTTAGCTAAAGATTGAAAAAAAATCTCCTTCCTTCAACCCCTGCATAAATGCCCCTACTATCGCAAGAATCTCTCGTGTCGATTGAGAAAATATTTGCACATACTGTCAAAGAGCCTCTTTCCCTCTTTGCTTAAGATTAAAGAGACTTAATGGTGGAGGAGGATATTTTTTAGAACTAGGAAAATTCCTTAGAAATAATGCAGAAAAGTTCTTAAACGAAGCAATACTTCGAGGCTTTAAGTATCAAACCATTGTTGTGCAGACCATGCTAAAGTGGTAAGGAAAACTCGACATTTAACTCCCTCAATGTACCGATGTAATAATATTGTATTTTCAAATCTACCCAAATGATCCTTGGGATATGAAGAACTAGTATACTCAGGAATCTGAGGAACTTGAAAATGTCGAGGCAACTCTTCATTTAAAATGCTATATGTAAAGGGATTTTGCTCCTCCACCTTTGAGATACTCCTTTCAAGGGGATATTTTTCGTCGGATTTCTCTCCCATGGGAGGAGCTACATACTTCTTTTTTCCCTTTGAACGCCTAGGGATATGAGGAGAATCCTTTTTTGGTTGAGAGATTCTAATCACATCTTCTTCGGAATCCTCCCTAGATATACTATTTTCATTACTTTTCTAGGTTTAATGCACTGTGACATTTGATCCATCACAGTAGCTACCACGTGCATGAGGCCTTCCTTGCACATGGGCCCTTGACATCTTCTACTTGTACCTCCCCAAGAGGTACTAGACACATGCTTCTCTTCCTCTACTAGCTCCTTCATTGTCCTCCTAGTATTCACCATCGTAACTTTTTGTTCAGTTTCCCATAGATAGCACCAATTTAATGATGTCCTCTTCTTCAACCCACTCAAATCCCCTTCTCCTTTCTTGAGAATCCCTACTGATCACCTTGAATCCTCAAGTCAGAAGCTAGATCTGTCTCTTAAAGAGAATGTTAGATGTGGGTCAGCGTTGCCAACATGACCCCTCCGACGCTCAAGTCAAAATCACAAGAATAGAGTAGTGGAATGAATAAGAAAAGTGAGAAGAGATCTTTGTGTATCGAATAAAGAAGAAAGAACCATCTCTTTTCCATTCATCTCTGCCCCCTTTTATAAGAGATTTGCTTGCCTTGTTCTCAAATGAATTTACTTTAATACCCCTACTAGTCCATTGAGACGTAACTGCTTTTCCCGCTCCTTTTTAAAATAATTCCATCCATGCCTTCCATGTGTCCTGTTAGTGTCAGCCCTTAGTGCCTATCATGAGATGATTGAGTAGGGATCATGTGTATCATATTTCATTAATAAAAGGCAAAGATTGTTTATTATATTTACTTTATGCATGTGCCAACTAAAATAAATATAATAATGCCCTTGAATAGTAGCTTCTAATCTATGATATATCAATTGGTAGAATTGATTATGAGAAGCTGTAGAGAACACTATTCTTAATATTCCTAGTCAAGTATTAATAGACAAGGGCAATATTAATACATTGAGACTAGCATGTAGGTCAATGGATGACTTGATCTCACAAGTCATGGATATATGATATCATATTGACACAAGGGTATATATATTGGAGAATATATATACTGAATAGACCCGTCATGAGAAAGTATCATGGATCGTTATATGAGTGTCATATACTTTCTCATGTGACTATTGGTATGAATAGGCCGTAGACCTGAAGTCACTACGATTCTCTACATAAGGAGTTATGTACTTTAGTATCGTCTAATGTCACACCGTAATAGGGTGCACTATAACAGTGATCACTGGGTATGTAGCGAATTATGCGGAGGGATGTGAGTGATGTAGATGAGATCTATCCCTCCTATATGACAGGAGTGATATCTTTGGCCTCTTGATAGAGTAGGACCACAAAATGCATGACCATACTCAAATGAGTCAATATGAGATATTAAACTCATTTGTTTGAGTGAGTCTACTCGGGGATCAAGAAACATAAAGATCGATAAGGGGATGACACGGTCTATGCCTCATTGATCGATCTAAGATATCAGAGATAGAAGGACACCATCATACATGATAATAGCCACGGAAAGGTTGTCGGATCTCGACGATCTTGTAACTTGGGTAGCAATGATGTATTGCTAGATGCAGCTCATTGCTTATGTATCTAAAATGGTTTTAGATACATTGCCAACGTTACAATAGCCTATAGGGTCACACACAAATGACATTCTATTTTGGAGATAGTTTCTTTTAGTTACACTAAAAGGACAATTGAGCATATGGCCAAGACTTGAGTTAGACTCAAACTGGTTAAACTTGAGTTAGACTCAAGTTGAACCATGGAAGATGATTCATCATCATGCATGATTAATTTGATTAATCATGCATAGGAATACCAAGGGCCTTGGTATTCATGATGAAGAAGAATACCAAGAGTCATGGTATTAATTAGGAGATTAAGAGTTGTCTTAATGAGGAGATAATGGGAATTGATGGCTAATGGCTTAAAAATGCTTTGAACGTGCAAAGCAAGAGGTTAGATCATTTTTTTTGGGCATGCAAGCCAAAAACCTAGAGAAAAGTTCTCTCATCCCTCTCCTTCCTCTCCTTCTTCTTCCAAAGAGTTCTTGGCGTTTTGCTAGGGGTTGCTAGCACAACGTAACTCCAAATCGGGTGGGTGTCAGTGTGGATACCATAGTGATATGGTTATCCTTACCGTATTGAGATCTGACAGCATTTGGAAAAATGGGATTGCGAAGGGTATGCATCAAAGGTATATTCCTCATCTAGATAAGATCTAGACTAGATTAAAGAAAATGACTTATATAGTTTTGCATGGATCTCTGGTGGCATTCGGTATAATTATTGTTTCCACTGCGGTTGTGCAAAGTATTTGCCCGCGATGTTGTGAACATCAGAACAGTGGTATCAGAGCCACTTGCAAAATATATATTTCGTTATAATGATTAATATGTGATATAAATCAAGATCATCATGTTTTCTATGAGATATAAAACATATGAATTATGGATACACGAATTTTAGGCTTGAAATGTTGATAAAGGGGCAAAAATGGGGTTGAACAGGACGACACATGGCCGTGTTGAAAAACATGGCCTGGCCGTGTGATAGATGGTTATTATGTCATGGTACCATTACAAATTATTTACCGAACCCCCTAACTACACTAATGCAGTATAGGACTGACTCGGATCGTCTCCCAACGAACCTAATGGTTGGACATTTGTTTTTAAACAGAAGTAAACACTGGAGGTTTTTACAATTTATTAAAACAATTATTCAAAGCTAACCTAATGCAAGAACGATTCAACCTTGCACCGCACTGTCACTATACGATGCAATGGACAAACAATTCTGGTAAACAGACATGGAAATAAAATCTGCAGGAAGTAAATCTAACTACCAAATAACAATTAACAAGTAACTATCCTAATGCGCAAAAGTAAGTAATCACGCACCGCACTGTCACTATATGGTACAACGATCACGAAACAAAGGTGAACAATTTAACCAAGTACTGCACTGTCACTATACGACACAGTGATCAAACAGTCACTAAAAAGATACACTAACAAACAGAAAATAGCTCAACCAAGCACCGCACTGTCACTATACGGCACAGTGGTCAAGAAATAAAGGTGAACAATTCAACCAAGTATCGCACTGTCACTATACGATACAGTGATCAAACAGTCATTGAAAAGCTAAACTAAATGCGAGGAAAGTAATAAATTCAACCAGTAATCAAGATCATTACTATACGGCATAATCGGTCGAATGTAAAGGAAATCTAACCTAATAATGAAAGCACTCCAACCAAACACCATACTGTCACTATACGATGCATTGATTGGACAATTTTAATTGATGGGGTTAGTACATCAGCAAAAAGAAAATAAACTAACCTACAACAAAATAACGAACGCCAGTATTAAGTCTAATAAAAATGTAGGATGAACAAAGTTAAACAACTGAGCACAACAAACCGATAGAAATAACATTGCATGTAAACAAACCAACAATTAATCGAAACAAACATAATCACTACTAACAATTGCATAACTAAACTGGAATAAAAAACAGAATGTAAATAACACGAAATCCCAACTAAATGAGTGTTTAACACAAACACACTCAGACATTCAAATAAAACAACGACCGGTAGACCACACACGGCTACAAACAAATCGAATACCACTCCGACGGTGAATGCGGTCGCCCCGATCGGCGCAACAGAAGGAAGGAGAGATGGATGATCGCGATCACCGCCCGCGACCGATTGCCGACGTGGAGGAAATCTTCACCGGCGTGAATATGGAGTGCATAACCGGTGGTCGACTCGGCGAGATGGAACGACCTATCCCAGCCACCGGAATGAAGTAGATTACCGGTGAAGGATGAACTCGCCGGAATCCCGCCTCGCCTCGCTTTGGATCAGCTGCCCGAATCATGACATCTAGATCTGCCACCAAGGATCGGATGGGATCTCCGCCAATTGTCGGAGGGAAACTCACCGAATATCGCCACCGCTGCCGATCACTGTAGTCGCCGATCACCGGCCAGCGAGGAAGAAGACACCGCCGCTCGTTGCATGCTTCTTTCGCAAATGGGAAAAAGTTAGATTTTATCTCCAATTTTCTCAGCCGTTCGATCGAGCCATCTCCAATCTCAGCCTCCCATTTAGAGCTAGGGTTAAATGAATCCAATTAATCATCCCTAAGTGTTGATCAATCAAATCCGATGGCTGCGATCGATTTGATCCGGATCGACGACTGCGATTGCTCTGATTTAGCTCTTTTATGTTCCCTACAAAATCACATTCACCCGTGAAAAATAATACTGAAATTATAGGGAATAAACAATTAATTTCAATTAAATCCAATATGTAAAAAATGTCATGAATAGTCGTAATTACCCAAATCAAAGAGCCTAAAATCCCCAAATGCGAATAGAAATCATGCGATAAAAATGCGACTATCAAATTCCTCCACACTTATTTTTGCGCGTCCCGTGCAATAACAAAAACAAAGACACACTAACTCCCTAACTCATTCCCCTAGCAATACCTAGATCAATAATTCAGAGACAGAAAAAATAAGTTACATAGGATCACCAAATTCATCAGGATCTAGGGTATTCAAAAGATCCGACTCCTACAACAGTCAACATGTATGATGATTTACAGTCAAATCAATAAACCAAGCCTGATACAAAACCTTCCAAATGGATATATGCACTATGCTCACATAATGATCGTAGGAGTGGGGTACCCTCAAAACACCATGTAATCTTGTCCTACCATATGCTTGCTTATCATCTATTTCTCTATTACTATCAATACATTCCATACATGAATCAAAAGGATTTATCGAAAATCAAACATGATCAAGTGGATTGGAATAGAGAAATAAAGAAGATCAAGATGTAATGAAAAGGAAACCATAAAAGAATTGGAAGACAAAACCTGATAAATTGCATGTAGAAGTGGTGTGTGGAGGAAGATATACCAATAACGATCCAAGAAAATATCACTCAATAGCATCTACAATATATTCTCATAAGCCACCACTTTAGCCAGCTGGGGTGATCACCAAACTTAGGAATCTCAAATAAAAATTTCATCTGAACCTATAATAGACATGAATGATAGATAACACATTTGCATCCGTTCAAATCAGTAGAAATATCTACACACATACTTCACTTGCATAGTTTCTGCAAAGGTAGCATTAAATCATGTATGTTATGGGAGCTCAACACAGTCCGAGACAATTCTTCCAATGGAGATTAAATTTCTGAATGTGTAACGAGTACAAGGGCTTGCATTGGCTAGCTCTGGATGAGCCTCAGGAACCCTCAGGAACAAGTCTCCACTATGATCTTTGCACTAGATGGAGATTTGACTTGATGTCCCTACTTGTCTATTTCCTGTGTTACTTGCAAGGTCCATGTTGTCGAACAAAACGCAAGGCTTGTCCAAATTGCTAATTGGCATAAAGGTCATGAAAAGAGATGCTACCGTAAATTAACCATCTTTCACCACATAAGCATTGGTAATAATGTTGTTAATGTCATTCATCTTCATTCAACATATGAGAAGGTGCATGAATCTACATCACCAAAGGTCACCTTCATGTACATAAATTTTCACTTGATAACTACTCAGACTTGAAATCCAAAAGAACAGAACCAAGTAATTGTAGATTTTACAGTTAGAAAATAGATGCTTTCACGTGTATGCAATTCCTCGTATTGCTTTGGACCTTTGGTATCTCATGCATTTTTCTGATTCCTACCATTACAAACTTCCCACAACGTCCTCTACCTCTAGATCTACCTTCCAATTTCTCCAAGACATAACATTACAAGGTGTTGTTTAGCAGAATTCCTATTATTTCTGAAAGTCTGATACTACTTTTTTTTTCAGATACATACCATCATTCTCAATGTATTCAAGTAATCTTGCTGCCAGGTTCTTCTATCTGCAGTTGTTCTTCCATCTCTTGATGCTTCAAACTCCATCACAGAATTACAGATCTTTATGATATCACTTGCTTGTTCTTGAACTACCCAAAGCATTGTCTTCTGTGGATTAGATGGTTATGGAACTCTGCAGGAATTCCTGAAGTCTTGGATGTATAGCTAGTCCAACAGTTGTTTAACCAGCACAAGCCCAGGCCATGGCTTCTAGCTCCTACTCAGAGCAACAAGGTTGCTTCCTCTGATACAGCAAAAATTAGGGAGAGGAAGTAAAACTGGTGCTTCATCCTTTCCAGTTTATCTTGATTTTCCTCTAAGCTTGCACGTACATCTACTCATGGCACGCAAACAAGAACACGACAAGTGTGTTTTCTGGTGGCTAAGCATTACCTACATCCATTCAAATCAGTAGAGCTCAAAGGTCTCCACAAGGCTCCGACAATAACATATTGTAACTGAGAACATGCTCTTCTTCCAATCTGAAATTTAGTCAACATCTTGCTGCAGAATTTGTTTCATTAATTGTGCTGAAATCTCTACTCAAACTTTAACTTGAAACATGGCAGCAATCCACAATTTTTTCGCAGAATAGATCCCTTTGCAGCAATCAGTTTCCACTCAGCGATTTTTTTTCCTGCTTCCAGTGAGTACTACAATAGCCAATTTCCATGCAACCGATCTCTGAAATGCAACAGGTTTAATCTCTGAATTTTAGAAGATTTTGTTGTTGCTGATAAACTGTCGAGCAGTTGTGGAGTTTCAGCAGCTTCAACCAATCCAACACAACTAGAATTCCACCAACAGGAGTTGTGAGTTACCCAAATTTCCTTGTTTGCTGATACTGTCGACTACATCACTGACAGCATAAGCTGCTGTATCAGATACATTTACAGAAGGTTCCCTTAATCCAGCATTGATCTGATCCAGTTTGATGGCCTCGGCAGAAGTTATAGGCAACTTCTCAGATTTAAGTAGAGTCATCCCAACTGTCCTTGAATTCTGAAAATCTGATCCTTGAATCCACGTGTAAGCACAGTATTTTAGAGCTTGGTTATTCATGCATTACTTCAGAATTTTTTTCAGACTATAACTAACTCCTCTACCCTTCCATGTGCAGCTTCTCCAAGGTTACAACTCTTTGACATTTTGCAGGTTTTAATGAAGTCAACATACAGGTTGTCTCTACATAGGCAGGTGCTGCACTTGGCAAAAATATCCAATCCACATGTAAGCACACAGCATCTTGGATCTTTAGTGACTCATGCACTTTAAATCAGACTGCATCTATCATCTTTTCTCTTTTCAGAAATTGAATGCTCAGAATATTCTGCAGCCGGTGATTCAGAAATTCCACTTCCAATAGTGTTTCCCCCTTGACTTCTTCAGATTCAAAACTAAGATTCACAAAGCAATCAATTCAATTTCCATAAACTGGCAACTTTCTAAACCTTCTAAACAGCCCAGGTGCTCCTCTTGTAGTGCATTGCTCTAAAACTTAAGAACTTGTGTCTAAAGATTTTTTTTTTTTCAGAAATGTGCAGGCTTAAGTTCAGATCGAGCACTAAAGAAATTCCTTCTTTTATCTCCCTCTCTAATTGCTGTGTTTATTCTCCATTAGAACTACTTGCGATCTCTACCTTCAGTCCATTGATCCTGCTCCTCAGACTAGCCTTCTCTACTGTTGCACCAGACTCCAACTTCTTACTCAAAGCAGCAATTCCTACATCCTTCCAAAGTCTCCAATCGGTTTGAACTGCATCAATTTAATCCATGAATCCGGACGGCCATATTGCTATGCAGTTATCCCTAATTTTCTTATTATCTGAAAGCCTGTGATAGACTTCTGTACAACAAACGTTGTTGACCTTCCAATTAGCTCTAAGTCAAATTTTTGTATCCAACTCACCGCAACCCAACAACAATCTCCTCCCCCACACTTAAGAATTTTTTTTTCTTATCTCGGACAATGCAACTTATCAAGTTATTCTTCCAATGTGAGAACGAAGATGGTAGAGGTAATCCACAAGACAATAGAAAATAAATGAATAGGAATGACAAGTACGACAACATGAAAGTATCAAGTGGATTAAACAAGCAATTCAAGGAAAAGAATCAAGAGTGAAATCCTTCATCATATTCATGCAAATAAATGTTCTTGCAGTTTTGAAAAGACTCAAAGCAAGTTCTAGAGTAACAAGTATCACACGTGTATCACACTAAAGTGGGTAAATGATTGAAATGGTTTACTACCTCACTAGGTGAATAAAAATCAAGCTTGGTCTATTGACAAAAATTCACCATCCTAACAAGTGACTGCATGCAAGTGAAGTTTCTTATCCTACACAAAAATCCACAATCTGATGATCAAACTTAACTAATTTTTACCACCTCTGAAATGATACTAAGGCATGCATAGGGAAAATTATTCGACTCAACAACAACACTAAACCTACGTAAACAGGAAAACAAGCAATCAAAAACATACAAATTATTCCGAACATGAAAGGACGCAAATAAATGCATTAAATAAAAGAACATACTCCCCTTTCAAGTCAGAGAAGAAACATCATCATGTCCGACCCCACCGTATTCTCCAGTATAGACTTGATCTCTCTGTTCGACACTTCATGAGTTTGTTGCAAAAGTGAGACCCTTGATCGCTAATGATCACCCTGGGTATCCCAAATCTGCAAAATATGTGAGACCTAAAAAATCCACAACAACTGGAGAATCATCAGTCTTGGTGGGGATGACCTCCACCCATTTGGAAACATAATCAACAGCCAAAAGAATATAAGAAAATCCAAAAGATACAGAAAAGGACCCATAAAATCGATACCTCAAACATAAAGAATCTCACAGAATAACAAGGGTTGTTGAGGCATTTCATTTCTACGTCCTATGCTCCCTATTCATTGACATCGCTCACAAGACTTGTAGAATTCATAGGCATCATGAAATAAGGTGGGCCAATACAAACTAGACTATAAAACTTTCTTAGCAGTTCTTTGGGGTCTCAAGTGCCCCCCATAAGCCAGAGAATGACAAAAAAAATAAGTAAGTATGGAATGAAGCTCATAATCAAGTCCATATCGTCTAATGATCTGATCACTAAAAAATTTCCAAAGATAAGGATCATCCCATACATAGTTCTTAACATCACGTTTCAATTTTTGGACTTGTGCATAAGTAAAATGTGAAGGTACAACATGACAACTAAATAAATAGCAAGATCTGCATACCACGGTGTCTTACCCTACTGGTGAAAAAACTGCTCATCTGGAAAAGAATCTGCTATGGGAGTGGGCTCGATCTCCATCACAATCCTAGTCAAATTGAAATATCACCTCCTTCTGCAACAAGTTGGTCAAGGGCAAGGCAATCTTACTGAAGTCTCTGATAAAAAGTCTGTAGAAACCTGCATGACTCAGAAAAGAACGAACTTCCCGCACAGAAGCAGGGTAAGATAAAGAGGATATAACATGAATTATAGCAAAATCTACCTCAATACCAAACACAGAGATAATATAACCTAAGATATCCCATGCTCGACCATGAAATTACATGTCGCACAAACATCTGATGGAAGTGATCCTTGGGGCATCACCTGAAGCGTGCAAGTCCCTACACATTCCATATCCCTATTTGGGAATCCGCTAGCTCTTGGAATTCCCTAGCCTTTTCTTCAACAACCCCCTTCCTAGGCTGGGCCTCTGAGAGAAGAGAAAAACTACTGCATAAAACTCAAGTAGATTATCGCCTGAAGACCTAGTCATCCACACAAATAAATACAATGAGAAACAAATAGAAATGATAAGAAAGACCCTAATAACAAAAGAAAAAGAAAACAAACAAACAAACTACAGTTTAAAGACAAACGAACGCCATTAAAGTCCTCGGCAAAGGCGCCAAAATTTGATAGACGGTTATTATATCGTGGTACTGTTACAAATTATTTACCCAATCCCAATGTAGTATAGAACTGACTCGGATCATCTCCCAACGAACCTAATGGTTGGACGTTTGTTTTTAAACAGAAGTAAACACTGGGGGTTTTTACAATTTATTAAAATAATTATTCAAAGCTAACCTAATGCAAGAACGATTCAACCTTGCACCGCACTGTCACTATACGATGCAATGGCCAAACAATTCTGGTAAACAGACATGGAAATAAAATCTGTAGGAAGTAAATCTAACTACCAAATAACAATTAACAAGTAACTATCCTAATGCGCAAAAGTAAGTAATCATGCACCGCACTGTCACTATACGGTACAACGATCATGAAACAAAGGTGAACAATTCAACCAAGTACCGCACTGTCACTATACGACACAGTGATCAAACAGTCACTAAAAAGCTACACTAACAAACAGAAAATAGCTCAATCAAGCACCACATTGTCACTATACGGCACAGTGGTCAAGAAACAAAGGTGAACAATTCAACCAAGTACCGCACTGTCACTATAAGACACAATGATCAAACAGTCACTGAAAAGCTAAACTAAATGCAAGGAAAGTAACCAATTCAACCAGACACTGCACTGTCACTATATGGCACACTGGTCGAATGTAAAGGAAATCTAACCTAATAATGAAAGCACTCCAACCAAACACCATACTGTCACTATACGATGCATTGATTGGACAATTTTAATTGATGGGGTTAGTACATCAGCAACAAGAAATTAAACTAACCTACAACTAAATAACGAACGCCAGTATTAAGTCTAATAAAAATGCAGGATGAACAAAGTTAAACAACTAAGCACAACAAACCAATAGAAATAACATTGCATGTAAACAAACCAACAATTAACCGAAACAAACATAATCACTACTAACAATTGCATAACTGAACTGGAATAAAAAGCAGAATATAAATAACATGAAATCCCAACTAAACGAGTGTTTAACACAAACACACTCAGACATCCAAATAAAACAACGACCGGTAACCACACGATGGTCACAACAAACCGAATAGCCACTCCGGTGGTGAATGCGAAGCTGCCCCGATCGGCGCAACAGGAAGGAAGGAGAGATGGATAACTGCGATCACTGCTCCGACGAATCTAGATTGCCGGACAGTGGAGGAAATCTTCACCGGCGGTGAATATGGAGCTGTCCAATCGGTCCAATCAGTGGGTGACTCCGGCGAGATGGAACGACCTATCCCAGCCGCCGGAATGAAGTAGATTGTCGGTGAAGGATGAACTCGCCGGAATCCCGCCTCGCCTCGCTTTTGATCAGCTGCCCGAATCACGACATCTAGATCTGCCGCCAAGGATCGGATGGGATCGCCAACAGCTATCAGAGGGAAACTCGTCGAAATACTGCCGGCCTGTCGTCGATTGCTTGTGTAGTCGCCGATCGCCGCGCTCGCGAGAGGAAGAAGACGTCACTCGCTGTTCTGTCACGCGTTCTTTCGCAAATGGGAAAAAGTTAGATTTTATCTCCAATTTTCTTAGTCGTTCGATCGAGCCATCTCCAATCTCAACCTCCCATTTAGAGCTAGGGTTAAATGAATCCAATTAATCATCCCTAAGTGCTGATCAATCAAATCCGATGGCTGCGATCGATTTGATCTGGATCGACGGCTGCGATTGCTCCGATTTAGCTCTTTTATGTTCCCTACAAAATCACATTCACCCGTGAAAAATAATACTAAAATTATAGGGAATAAACAATTAATTTCAATTAAATCCAATATGCAAAAAATGTCATGAATAGCCGTAATTACCCAAATCAAAGAGCTTAAAATCCCAAAATGCGAATAGAAATCATGCGATAAAAATGCGACTATAACCATGTTCAAACCCATAGTCGTGTTGAAAGACACAGCCTGGCTGTGGGCGTCTCTGTGAGAGCAACCCACGACCGTGTGGAAAGACACGGCCTGCCCGTGTGGACCTCTGATCACCCTAGAATTGTTGTGTCAATTGGCACGGCCCGACCGTGTTGGACACGGGATGCTCCGGAAGTAAGGGTCTTGGGTTCATAGTGATGGACCAAGGGCAGTAACTCATTCAAAGAGTTGAATTGAAAATAAAATTTATCTTTGAGGGTGCTGCCCCCTGAGGCCTTCGCAAGGGGCGCTGCCCCTTGACCCCGCCCGCTAACCGATGTCGTGGCATTGCGGCTTATCGGCGAAGTGGCTTTAAAATTTGTTTATGTATAATCAATTTTATAAAATCACATCATTATGAATGATATGATGAATGGTGCATGGTTATGGCCTATAACCCAATATGATTGTGGTTGTATGTTGTGTGTGCATATTGTAATTCATAATGCGGCTTTCATGTCGTGCCTTCATCTCTATTTTTCCTATTGTAAAATAGATTTAGACTCGAATGCAACTCGAGTGTTTTTATTTTGTAATGTACAAAATTAAGAAATGGAAATTCCATTGAAGGTTGAAGTTACAAGGAGGATGCCGACAACACAGGATGACCGAAGGAAGCACTTGGAGAAGATGCCTTCCCTAGGTTATCCATTCACTCTTCTCATTGGCTTGAGAAGATCGTAGATTCGGGCCATAACCATGTCACATTTAAAGTTATATGTTGATATATATTATGCTTGCATGTGATGCTTGTGTATGTGATGCTTGTATTGTTAGTGCTTATAAGATTCACATATCTCCACAATGATATGATATTGTCCACTTTGGGTCTAAGCCCTCATGGTTTTATTTTTGGGTTTTACCCAAAAGGCCTCCTGTCAATGGAGATATCTTTTCATCTTATAAGCACATGATCTTTTCCATGTCTTACCAATGTGGGACTTTGATTGTATTCCCAATACTCCAACAATCCCCCCCCTCAAATGAAGGACCACATTGACCCCCCTCAAGCCTATCCGTCCTCGAAGGACATCCTCTGCTTGATGTTCGATCCTCAACCCACTAGGACTTCCTACCAACTGTCTGATCCTCTTGACCCAGTTGGACTTCCTACTAGTTGTCTAGCCCTTCTGGCCCAACTAGACTTCCTGCTAGTTGTTCAGTCCTCCCGACCCAATTGGACTTCCTGCCTAGTGTCTGGTTCTCTTGATCCGGACATGGGAGCTCAACTTCCTTCATTTGAGGTTCATGGCTTGACATGGATCATGGCTATGATACCAATTGTTAGTGCCTATAAGATTCACATATCTCCACAATGGTATGATATTGTCCACTTTGGGTCTAAGTCCTCATGGTTTTGTTTTTAGGTTTTACCCAAAAGGCCTCCTATCAATGGAAATATCTTTTCATCTTATAAGCACATGATCTTTTCCATGTCTTACCAATATGGAACTTTGATTGTATTCCCAATACTCCAACATGTATGAGATGCATGCGTAGTTAGTTGTCACACAATTAGGTCACTTATTATATGCTTACCAAAGTTTAATACTTACTCTTACCTTGTTCAATCGTAGCGCATTTGCCAAAGCAAAGTGACTCGATTTACCTTGGTAAAATATGACAGAACAATTGTGATGTCCGCCTATTAAACTTTGGGTTTGACTTAACTAAGCTCTCTCAATTAGATTGATGAACTTAGAGGCATAGCTCATACGAGACATCTACCTACATTATACAAATCTTGGGTGATTAGCCAAAGCTAACTCAAGATGAGTAGTAATTTAGAAGGATATCTCATTCGATAGGCACTATGAACAAATAATGTTGTTCATAAAGATATACAAGAGTTACATTAGATGTAATTGGTACGAGTTACCTACCTAATTTATACGAGTCTTGGGCGATTAGCCAAAGCTAACTCAAGATGCGGTATAATATGGATCTTGTGCCACATTGTGACCAGTGGGAGAATCATTTAGTTAAAGGCCTAATTAAATGATTGAAATATGATACATGCCTGTATTTCTATTATAGATCACTATGTCTTCAAATACGTCAAATACCCTATCTTTGCGATCGGTCATTGAGAAGGACAAGCTCAATGGTGCAAACTTTATTGACTGGTATAAGAATTTAAGAATAGTTCTCAAACAAGAGCAAAAACTCTGTTTTAGAGCAACCCATTCCTGAACCACCCACCAACAATGCCACTCGTGCTGATAAGGATGTTTACAAGAAACATCAAGATGATGCATTAGATGCATCATGCCTTATTCTTGCAACCATGAACTTTGAGCTTCAGAAGAAACATGAGAACATTGATGCCTTTTCTATGGTTGCACACCTGAAGCAACTATATCAAGGGCAAGCGAGGCACGAGAGATCCGAGGTATCTAAGGCATTGTTTCAATGCAAGAAGCAAGAAGGAACACCCATAGGAACTCACGTACTCAAGATGATTAGGTACGTGGAGAACCTTGATAGAATGGGATTTCCTTTAGGCCAAGAGTTGGCCACTAACCTTATTCTACAGTCCTTGCCTAGAGACTTTAGTCAATTTGTCATGAATTATTACATGAGTGAAATTGACAAACCGTTGCCTGAGCTCTTAAGCATGTTAAGAACTGCTGAGAGCAATCTTAAGAAGATACAACCTAGTACTAGTGATGTACTTATGGTTAAAAAGGGCAAAGGTAAGAAGAAGTCTAAAGGCAAGACCCAAGAAAAGGCCAAGAAAGCATTGAAGCCCAAAGGTGGGGTGGCCAAGGAAGGGACTTGCTTCCACTGTAAGGAAGCTGGACATTAGAAGAGGAACTATAAAAAGTATCTTGAGGAAGTCAAGAAGAAGCAAAGTGAGACTTCTGCTTTAGGTATACATGTTATAGAAGTCAATCTATCTATTTCTTCTTCATGGGCATTGGATACTGGTTGTGCTTCTCACATTTGCACTAATGTGCAGGGCTTGAGAAGAAGTAGATCATTGATGCAAGGAGAAGTGGACCTGCATGTGGCCAATGGCGCAAGAGTTGCTGCTATAGCTGTAGGAACATATTCCTTATTTTTGCCGAGTGGTTTGATTTTAGAACTTGATGAGTGCTATTTTGTACCTACAATAACTAAGAACATTATGTCTGTTTCTTGTTTGGACAAGAAAGATTTTTCATTTACTATAAAGGACAAATGTTGTTCTATTTATTTAAATGAAATGTTCTATTGCAGTGCACATTTGATGAATGGAAACCTATGTTCTAGATCTAGAAAACCCAGTCTATAACATAAATACCAAACGATTCAAATCTAATGATTTGAATCAGACATATCTTTGGCATTGTCACTTGGGTCACATAAATAAGAGTCGCATATCCTAGCTCCATAGAGATGGATTACTGGACTCATTTGATTTTGAATCATATGAGACATACGAATCTTATCTTTTAGGCAAGATGACCAAGACTCCATTTAGTGGACAAGGCGAACGTGCGATAGATTTGTTAGGCCTCATACATAGTGATGTTTGTGGTCCTTTCAAAGTCACAGCCAGAGGTGGTTATCAGTACTTCATTACATTTACTAATGATTTCAGTAGATATGGATATGTGTATCTTATGAGGCACAAATCAGAATCCTTTGAAAAGTTCAAAGAATTCAAGAATGAAGTACAAAACCAACTTGGAAAGAGTATTAAGATGCTTCGATCAGATTGAGGTAGGGAATACCTTAGCCAAGAGTTTCATGACTATCTAGTTGAGTGTGGGATACGATCTCAACTCACTCCACCCGGAACACCACAATTGAATGGTGTATCCGAGAGGAGAAATCGTACTCTGTTAGACATGGTATGATCAATGATGAGTCAAACAGTTCTTCCTCCTTTCTTCTGGGGATATGATCTAGAGACAGTTGCTTTCACACTTAACCGTATTCCATCTAAGACAGTTATTAAGACACCATATGTGATATGGACTGGGAAGAGTCCCAAGATGTCTTTTATGAGGATTTGGGGATGTGAAGCTTACGTGAGATGTCAAGTTTCAGATAAATTAGGCCTCAAATCAGACAAGTGCTATTTTCTAGGATATCCTAAGGAAATGAAAGGATATTACCTTTACAACCCCACGCTAGGCAAAGTGTTTGTCGCTAGAAATGGTGTTTTTCTAGAAAGGAAATTTATTTCTAGAAAGGCTAGTGGGAGTAAAATTGATCTTGAAGAAGTTCAAGATACATAAAATAGCACTGATTCCTTAATACAACAAGAACAAGCACCATAAGGTGATTAGCATTATGAATCAAGGTCATCACAAGGAGTTGTGGTACAACCTGTTCATGTAGACCAAGCTCTGCGCAGGTCTGATAGGATACGCCGTCAACCTAAGAGATATTCTTTTCTCTTGGATGACAATGATGGTGTCATGCTAGATGAGCCAACATCCTATCAGGAAACTATAATGAGCCTAGATTCTAAGAAATGGCTTGAGGCCATGAGATCCGAAATGGAATCCATGTATACTAACCAAGTCTGAACTTTGGTTGATCCACCTGAAGAGGTCAAACCCATTGGGTGTAAGTGGGTCTTTTGGAGAAAGACTGACATGGATGGCAATGTGCATACATATAAGGGGCGATTGGTAGCAAAAGGATTCAAGCAGATTCATGGTATTGACTATAATGAAACTTTTTCTCCAATTGCGATGCTCAAATCCATTCGGATCATGCTTGCTATTGCTACTTACTATGACTATGAAATATGGCAGATGGATGTCAAAACTACATTTCTTAATGGAAATCTACTCGAGGATGTGTATATGACACAATCTGAGGGTTTTGTCAATCCAAAGGATGTTGGAAAAGTCTGTAAGTTGCATTGGTCCATTTATGGTTTAAAGCAAGCTTCTAGAAGCTAGAATCGTCGATTCGATGATGCAATCAAAACGTTTGATTTTATTAAGAACGAAGATGAACCTTGTGTCTACAAGAAGGCTAGTGGGAGCACACTTGTTTTCCTCATTTTGTATGTAGATGACATACTACTCATTAGAAATGATATCCCTGTGTTGGAGTCTGTGAAGACTTTGCTTGGGAATTGTTTCTCAATGAAGGACTTGGGTGAAGCAGCCTATATTCTTGGCATCAAGATCTATAGGGATAGATCTAGGAGATTGTTTGGCCTGAGTCAGAGTACATATATTGACACGGTGCTTAAGTGTTTTTCCATGCAGAATTCCAAGAAGGGATTTCTGCCAATGTCACATGGTGTAAGTCTTTCGAAGACTCAATATCCCTCTTCTGCGGAAGAGAAACAATGCATGGATCAGATCCCTTATGCATCTGCTATAGGATCTATCATGTACGCCATGATTTGTACTCGCCCTGATGTCTCATATGCTTTGAGCATGACGAGTAGGTACCAGTCATATCCCGGTGAGTGTCACTGGACAACAGTCAAGATTATTCTTAAGTAATTGAGAAGGACTAAAGAATATTTCTTGATCTTTGGAGGTAATGAGGAGCTAGTTGTAAAGGGTTTCAGCGATGCAAGCTTCCAAACCAACATAGATGATTCGTGATTGCAGTTAGGGTATGTATTTTGTCTTAATGGTGGTGCTGTGAGCTGGAAGAGTTCGAAGCAGGACACAGTCGCAGATTCTACAATAGAAGTCGAGTACATTGCTGCATCAGATACAGCAAAGGAGGCAGTTTGGATCAGAAAGTTTGTTTCTAAGCTTGGTGTAGTTCCTAGCATTGTGAGCCCTATAGAACTTTATTGTGACAACAACGGGGCTATAGCATAGGATAAGGATCCTCGTTCTCACCAGTGTTCCAAACATATACTACAACGGTATCACCTCATTCGAGAGATCATCGATAGAGGAGATGTGCAAATATACAGAGTAGATACTGATACTAACATTGCGGATCCCTTGACCAAGGCTTTGGCACAGAGGAATCATGATGGTCATACTAGGTCACTGAGTCTTAGAGATTACAGTGATTGGCACTAGGGCTAGTGGGAGATTGTTAGTGTCATCCCTTAGTGCCAATCATGAGATGATTGAGTAGGGATCATGTGTATCTTATTTCATTAATAAAAGGCAAAGATTATTTATTATATTTACTTTATGCATGTGCCAGCTAAAATAAATATATTAATGCCCTTGAATAATAGCTTCTAATCTACGGTATATCAATTGGTAGAATTGATTATGAGAAGCTATAAAGAACACTATTCTTAATATTCCTAGTCAAGTATTAATAGACAAGGGCAATATTAATACATTGAGACTAGCATGTAGGTCAATGGATGACTTAATCTCACAAGTCATGGATATGTGATATCACATTGACACATGGATATATATATTGGAGAATATATATACTGAATTGATTAGCCATGAGAAAGTATTATGGATCGTTATATGAGTGTCATATACTTTCTCATGTGACTATTGGTATGAATAGTCCTTAGACCTGAAGTCACTACGGTTCCCTACATAAGGAGTTATGTACTTTGGTATCATCTAACATCATACCGTAACAGGGTGCACTATAACCGCGATCACTGGGTATATAGCAAATTATGCTATGGGATATGAGTTATGTAGATGGGATCTATTCCTCCTATATGACAGAAGTGATATCTTTGGGCTCTTGATAGAGTAGGACCACGAAATGCATGGTCATACTCAAATGAGTCAATATGAGATATTGAGCTTTTTTGTTTGATCAAGAAACATAAAGATCGATAAGGAGATGACACAGTCTTATGCCTCATTGATCGATCTAAGATATCAGAGATAGAAGGACACCATCATACATAATAATATCCACAGAAAGGTTATCGGATCTCGACGATCTTGTAACTTTGGTAGCAATGATGTATTGCTAGATGTCTCTCATTGCTTATGTATCTAAAATGATTTTAGATACATTGCCAACGTTACAAGAGCCTATAGGGTCATAAACGAATGACATTCTATTTTGGAGATAGTTTCTTTTAGTTGTACTAAAAGAACAATTGAGCATATGACTAAGACTTGAGTTAGACTCAAACTGGTTAAACTTGAGTTAGACTCAAGTTGAACCATGGAAGATGATTCTTCATCATGAATGATTAATTTGATTAATCATGCATGGGAATACCAAGGGCCTTGGTATTCATGATGAAGAAGAATACCAAGAGTCATGGTATTCATTAGGAGATTAAGAGTTGTCTTAATGAGGAGATAATGGGAATTGATGGCTAATGGCTTAAAAATTCTTTGAACGTGCAAAGCAAGAGGTTAGATCATTTTTTTTGGGCGTGCAAGCCAAAAGCCTAGAGAAAGTTCTCTCATCCCTCTCCTTCCTCTCCTTCTTCCAAAGAGTTCTTGGCATTTTTCTAGGGGTTGCTAGCACAATGTGACTCCAAATCAGGTGGGTGTCAGTGTGGATACCATAGTGATACGGTTATCCTTACCGTATTGAGATCCGACAGCATTTGGAAAAGCGGGATTGCGAAGTGCACGCATCAAAGGTATATTCCTCATCTAGATAAGATCTAGACTAGATTAAAGAAAATGACTTATATAGTTTTGCATGGATCTCTGGTGGGATCCGGTATAATTATTATTTCCACTACGGTTGTGCGAAGTATTCGCCCGCGATGTTGTGATCATCAAATCCGGTATTATCCCAACATGTCCTTCCTTCTTTTACCTAAAAACAAACCGCACACAAATTTCTAACAAACAATAATACAATTACTTTTTATTCAAAAAAACCCCTTGACATCCTTTTTAATCATATCCTAGAACATCCGTGTCATTTACCCTTACTAAATTCGAGAAATCCTCCTGAAACTTTGAAAACAACAAGGCACTCTGGAAATACATATGCCCGTTGGGGAATATATAGGTTGCTTGGGAAATACATAGACAACTCGGGAAATATATAAACTGCTTAGAATTCACACAACTGAGCTCTGGATCCACTACTCTGCACATCCCTACTGAGCTCGGAACATATAGAGGGCACTCGGGAAATGCATAAACAGCTCGAGAAATACATAAATTACTCTGACTTCACACAATTGAGCTTTGGATCCACTACTCTGCACTTCCCTATTGAGCTCGGGAAATACATATATAAGTCACTTGAAAAATGCATAGACAGCTCGAGAATACATAAACTGCTCTGATTTCATACAACTGAGCTCTAGATCTGCTACTTTGCACATCTTTACTGAGCTCGGGAAATGCATAGGTCACTCGGGAAATGCATAGATAGCTCAAAAAAAAATACATAAATTGCTCTGACTTTACACGACTGAGCTTTCGATCCACTACTCTTCACATCCCTACTGAGCTCGGTAAATACATAGGTCACTCGGGAAATGCATAGACAACTCACGAAATACATAAGCTGCTCTTAATTCACACAACTGTGAAGGGTTTTGCTTATCGAGTCCGTGAGGGGAAACTTCGCTTCCCACTTCACCTCGGTCGCTTGTTCATGGCGATCCCATCGATGTCCCCGGATTAAAAAAAAATTAATCCTAGACAAAAGGGATTGCCCAAACAACCAAGTCATCGTCGTGCTATTCGTTTAGAGAGGTCACTTGAACAAACTTGTTGTTCAAGCGACTAACCTCTATTCTACGAGTAGCCGCGGAATAGACGATGTCCGGATCGCCGGCTTTCGTGTTTATGTTCGGGATCCAAGTATTATTTAGCCACAAACAGAATTATATCATGCTCATAATTGAAAAACAAAAACAAACATGTTACAAAAGAGAATAGAGAATCGGTATACCTCTTGATCTTCTAATGTATGACCTTCCTTCTTTCGGACGTCGTGTGGGCGACGATCTACCAAAAGTTGAAGCTCCTAGATCGCCAATCTTCCTTCCTTGCTCGTTCCGAGCAAGAGGAAGAATAGAAACAAGGTTCTTCTCCTTCCTATAGCCAACCAACAAGCAACAAGGGGAATCCTTGCCACCGGCCAACTAGGAGGAGGAGATGATGATGGAAACCGACCAAGACACCAAGAGAAAGCCCTAAGTCTTGTTTCCACCACTCAAGGAGAAGGAGAAGGAGGAGTTTTGACACCGACCAAGAGCTAGAAGAACTTGAATGGGCACCGGTAGCTAGAGGAAGAAGAAGAAGCAAGGAAAACTTTCCTTATTAGGTGCCGCCCAAGCCAAAACCCTAGCTCCTCTTCTTGCTGCCAACTCCAAAACCCTAACTCCTCTTGATTCAAACTCCACGCCAACCCCTTGTCCTCCTTTTATAGAGTTAGGGATAATCCTCCTTTTAATCTCCACCATTGGTTCTAGGGATTTAATCTCAACCGTCGGATCTAGAGATTTAATCTCAACCGTCGGATCTTAGAGATTTAATCTCTACCTTTGGATCTAGAGTTTTGTTTCTATCCATTGGATCTAAGCTTCATGTGGTGTTAATAGGATACAGTAGGGACCGTGAGGAGGAGTTGGATCTTGGCCACCCATGGATCAAGCCCACATAAAGTTCGATCCACTAATGATAATCCAATTCACTAAAGGATTATCATTGATCTACCTCACTAACCCCCATAAAATAATATGGGCTCCATATATTATTTGTACATTTTCTCCCCATGTTTAAAATCTCGAATGTCTGTCGATTAATTAATTTACTGACCATTAATTAATCAACATCTAACTCCATGAGTAGTACCACTCAACCTTTTCATCATGCCGGACCAAGTCCACCTGCAGGGTTTACATGATGAATCTTATGAGCTCCTCAAGGGGACATCATCATCCTAATGTATTGGACACGGTTTCCTCCTATAATCAATAACACACCATATAAATAATATCATCTCCCAACTTACCGAGCCTATCGATTTAATCTATAAATCTCGCCCTTTGGTAAATCAAAGAGATGAATACTAAGTATATGTGCCCGTTATTATATCGGGATTAAGAGCATGTACAAAATATTATCTGAGGTTTGATTCAATTATGTAGTCAAAAATAAATCGAATCACCTCTAAGTCGGTCCTGCTCAATACACACAAAGTGCACTAGTGTGATTCTATGGTCAAGACAAACCAATACCAAATCACACTACAACCATTCCGATGGTTTGTCCAAAGACATCTCGGTTGTGAGCCTTTACTTATACTTTACAAGGAGCCGATAACATGATCTCCCGTGTGACACCACACACCATGTTATCTACAATGTAATGTATTAGACAATATTGCATAACCATAAAAATGCAAACAATGATCATGTGATTCTTATTTCAAAACAAAGATGTTCATACAAAAGATAGACTTTTCAGTATACATCCCTACAAACTGAGCTCTGAATCCACTACTCTGCACATCCCTACTGAGCTCGGGAAATACATAGGCCGCTCAGAAAATGCATAGACAGCTCAGAAAATACATAAACTACTCTGCACAATACACAATACTTTGAACTCTACAAACACACTTAATGCTCTGTAAATACAAAGAAGTACTTTGAAAACATACTAGGTATTATGCCTTAACTAAATAACCTTTCAAGTTGTGATAAGTGATTATCACTAAGGAGAATGAAGGGTTTGTTGAAGAATGAGGTATGAAGGAAGAGAGAGACTTTTTGATGTATATAAAAGGGGATGAATGAAGGTTTTGAGTTAGGAAACCATCATTATGCTTTGGCATAGGAAGAGATAAGTTGGCCTTATGGGCTAGCTTAACATAAATATATTATCAAACATCAAAAAGGAGGAGAATGTTGGGGCAATCATCCTCAAGTCAAGATTGGCCAAGCTCGAGTTAGACTCGAGTTAAGTTTTAGTGTTTGACATTATGCCAATATATTGTTAATGAGGCAAGAATGGTATGGGACATTCGGAGGTTGTGAAGAAAGATATTGTTGGTATAGTCATCATTGGATTAGGTCGATCGATGATGCATGTAGTGTCAAGGTTGATCGAATAGTTGATATGTTGTGAAATCCAAGTGGGTCAAAAAAGATTGGAGACTTGGTGGTTGAAAGTCATGAAATTGGCAAGTGAGAAATCCAAGTGAGTCAGGGAGGACTGGAAACTTGGTGGTTGGAAGTCCAACAGGGAGTTAACAAGTGAGAAATCCAAGTGGGTCATGAAGATCGGACACTTGGTGGTCAAAAGTCCAATAGAGAATTGGCAAATATAAAGACCAAGTGGGTCACGGTTGATCATATACTTGGCATGAGATGGAAAGTAAAAATAGGTCAAGGACGATTGGATGTTTGATGAAGTAAAGTTATGATAGGTCAAGGTGACCTGATGCTAGGCAAGTGAAGTCCTAGTAGGTCAAGGTGATCAGATGCTAGGCAAGTGAAGTCCTGATAGGTCAAGATTAGTCCCGACAGGTTAAGGTGACTAGATGCTAGGCAAGTGAAGTTTCGGCAAGTCAAGATGACCGAATGCTAGGCAAGTGATGTCCCGACAGGTCAAGGTGACTGGATGCTTAGTAAATGAAAAGTCCAAGCAGATCAAGGATGATCAAATGCTTGGTGTTGTGAAGTTCTAGCAGGTCAAGGTGACTAGATGCTAGGCAAGTGAGTTTCTAGTAGGTCAAGTGTGACCGGATGCTAGACGAGAGAGGTTTTGGTAGATTGAGATCAATCAGATACTAGATGAAGTGAGAGTGAACCTAAAAATAAGCTGAGATTGAAGGATCATTTGACTACTCAGGTTCGTCAGTTTGCTAGTTGCTCGTGAGGTGCTCTGGAGCATGGCATGAGCCACGGTGCTCGGGACGAGCAATGGTGCTTGGGGCTAGCCACAGTGCTCTGGCAGTCGATTGATAGTGTTGATCATTCGACTGGACTCGGGCACTCTAGAGATGGGCACTTAGGAAAGTTAGAGAGAGTGGGTACTCGGGACTCGGGTGCTCGGGTATAAGTTGAGGCTCACAACCAAGATGGTTTTGGACAAACCATTGGCATGGTTATAGTGTAATTTGGTATTGGTTTATCTTGACCATAGAATTACACTAGTATACTTTGTGTGTAATGAGCAAGACCAATTTAGAGGTGATTCAATTTATACTGACTATATAATTGAATCAGACCTCAGATATTATGGTGTACATGCTCTTAATCCCGATATAATAACAGACACAAGTACTTAGTATTTATTTCTTTGATTTACCAATGGGTGAGATTTATGTATTAAATTGATAGGCTTGGTAAGTTGGGAAATAATATTATTTACAGAGCGTGTCATTGATTATAGGAGGAAATCGTGTCCTATATTCTAGGATGATGATGTCCCCTTGAGGAGCTCATAAGATTCATCATGCAGGTGGACTTGGTCCAACATGATGATAAGGATGAGTGGTACTACTCATGGAGTTAGATATTAATTAATTAAATTGTCAGTAATTTAATTAATTAATGGACATTCGATATCTTAAATACGGAGAGATATTTTGTACAAATAATATGTGGAGCCCATATTTAATTATGGGGATTGGTGAGGTAGATGAATGATGATCCTCTAGTGGAATGGATCAGCATTAATGGATCGGGTTTGTGTGGTTCGGATCCATTGAGAGGCCAAGATCCAACTCCTCCTCATGGTTTTTATTGTAGCCTATTATAAATACCTAATGAAGCCTAGATCTATAAAAAGGGTTGGAGAGGCTTGGGCGGCAATAGAAGTTGGCTAGAGTTTTGGAGTTGGCGTGGAAGGCTTAGGCAGGAAGAAGTGGTGGCTAGGGTTTTGTTTCTCCTTGTGGGTGGCGGCAACCTAGGGATTTTCTCCTCCTTTGGCCAGAAGCAACAAGTCTTCCTTCTCCATTGTCGACGCCTCCTTTTCTTTCTCCAAGAGCCGACGGCAACAAAGGTGAGGGTTCCTCCTTCCTTTGTCTTGGCCGGCACACCCTCTCCCTCTCCTTAGGGCCGACAGACACCAAGCTTGTTGGTTGGTGGTTGGCGCAAGCAAGGAGAAAAAGGGAGTTTGTTTTTCCCTTGTTCGGAGCGAACAAGGAAGGGAAGACATGCAATCTAGGAGGCTTCGACTCTTGGAAGATCGTCACCCACACGACGTCCAAGAGAAGGATAGGAATACAATAGAAGATCAAGAGGTAAAATATGAGGTATAATCTTGTTTAACTTTGATTAGTGTTCTTTTATATTTTTGTATGTTATTGATTAACATGGACCCCGATGATAAACACAAAAACCGATGATCCATTCATCATCTATTCCGCGGCTAATCGAGGAAAAGAGTTTGGTTGCTTGAACAACAAGTTTGTTCAAGTGACTACTCAAATCGAATAGCACGATGATGGATCGGTTGCTTGGGTAATCCATCTCCATCCAAATTAGTTTTAGTTGATAAAATTTTAATCCGGGGACGTGTGATAGGATCGCCATGCACAAGCGACCGAAGCGGGAAGCAATTCCTTTAAAGTGGTATCAGAGCCACGGTTCTGGATTTTGTGTGTTTTGGATTTGGTTACTTTCATGCATTTATCATATATTTTATGTCGGATAATAGTAGGATGTGCGTAGGCTAACTTTTTTCTTACAGGCATAAGATCCAACTATTATGGATATATGGATGTATGTGATTGTATGTGTATGATTGTAATTATTTATTTGAATCCTCGAGGTTGACGAGGCGAATTAGTATTTAATTTTTGTAATTAAATACAACACTGTTTAGCTGCTCATTTTAATTTACTTTCAATCTAGATATGTTGTACACTCCTTCGTGGAGTATAGGATCGATGGATGTAAATTAAAATAGTTTATCTCGGCTCGGATCCCCTTATGGCTAGAGCATGGTAAAGGGAGGAGCGGAAGAGGTGGCGACACGACGGGAAGTATATTGGAAAACAAAAGCCATAATAGTTGGAAAGTATTTTTTTTCATATTTATTGCTTATTTTTTGATATGCATGTTGTGTGTCTGAGAAAATTTCTCAATTTTAAATTACTAATTGGGAGAGGGATAATTTTTTTAATTCCCACAGCCTCCATTACAATTTGACATGTGATATGAACAAACTTGCACGTTGGCTCTGAGTGCCTTCCTCCATATCGGATGAGTTTGTTTTGCGGATCACTGGGTCAAATATGGTTATAGGAAGTTATTTAGGAGCGTGTGTACTTCCCCATCGGAAGGCACATAATCCGAGATAATTGCCTTAGTATCGTGTAATGGTAAACATTTAGATGCAAATAAAAGTATCCTCCCCATCGGAGTCACTTCTTTTATTTGTAGGGCCGAAGAGGAACCAACTATTAATTTTGTTTGTCAAAAAGTAAGATTGACAGTATAATAAAATTAATGCGTAAAACCTCCTCTTACAAATATAGAATTCACATACGTCCACACTATCGTGACATACGATATTCTTGGTGTTTTGAGATGTTGGTTGATTTTAAAATTTTATTTTTTGAGGAATTAATAAATTTTTGAAATCTAATGTTTTGATTTATGTGATTCTTATATTTTTCAAAATGACTTTCAACCCACTTGCTGTGCTTCTGAAAGAAAACAAATATGTACCTTACTGGACCTAACTATGTTGATTGGAAAAGGAATCTGGACATTGTCTTAACTACTGAGGAGTACAAATATGTACTTTTCGAAGAGTGTCCTCCTAAGCCTACGGATGATCCTAGTGAAAAAGAGAAAGAGAGTTATAGGAAATGGATCAAGGCTGATGAGATGGCACAGTGTTACATTTTGGCTTCTATGTCAAATGTATTGCAACATCAGCATCAAGCCCTGAATACTACCTATGACATGATGCTCAATCTCAAGGAACTTTTTGGACACCAGAATCGGGCTGCTAGGCAGGAAGCTATGAGGAACTTGATGACGACCACCATGGTTGAGGGAACACCCACGAGGGATCATGTTCTCAAGATGATGGCTCATTTAAATGAGCTAGAAGTCCTTGGAGTAGAGATCGATGGGGAAACCCAGGTCGATATCATTCTCCAATCTCTACCTAAGAGTTTTGAGCAGTTTCGCCTCAACTACAACATGAATAAGAGGTTGTATTCATTAGCGGAGCTTCTGACAGAACTCTAGGCAACAGAGGGGCTTTTCGTCAGCATTCTCAGGCTTTGGTTGCTCAGAAGGTTTCTACTTCTAAGCTGAAAGGCAAGAAGAAGAAGAAATAAGGTGTAGCAAAGGTGGCGGGAGGATCTCAGGGAGGAGTGAAGAAGCCAAAAGGCAAGTGCTTCACTTGCAAGCAGACTGGACATTGGAAGGCAGACTGTCCCAATCGAAAATAGAACAAAGCTATATCTTTTAGTTTAGTCATTAAAACATGTTTAGCGGTGTTATCTACCGGTACCTGGTGTGTAGATACGGAAGCTACTGATCATGTTTACAACTTTTTGTAGGGGTTCTATGAAATCAGACGACTAGCTGAGGGAGAGATTACCGTCTACATGGGCAATGCTACGAAGGTGACAACTATTGCAGTGGGAGATGTTTATTTATCTTTTGATAGGAATAAAACTTTAGTTCTGAGAAATTGCCTTTATGTACCTTCATTTAGAAAGAATTTAATTTCAGTTTCTAAATTATTTTTGGATGGATATTCTATTTCTTTTAATGACAGAGTTGTTATAAAAAGGAATAGGGAGATTATCTGTTCTGGTGCGTTGGTAGGAAATTTGTACACTCTTGAATCAAAAGCTCCCACGATGCAAATAGAAATAAATAATTCATCTTCTAAATCTAATAAGAGAAAAGAACCTTCGAAAATGAACCAAACATATCTTTGGCATCTAAGGTTAGGTCATATTAACCTGAGTAGAATTCAAAGATTGATAGTTGATGGACCTTTGGGTTCATTGGTGGTGGAAGATTTCCCAACTTGTGAATCTTGCTTGGAAGGTAAAATGACCAAGAGGCCTTTTAAGGGCAAGGGGTATAGAGGCAAAGATGTGTTAGAATTGATTCATTCTGATTTGTGTGGTCCTATGTCTATCTAGGCTAGAGGTGGTTTTGAATATTTCGTCTCTTTTATAGACAATTATTTAAGATATGGATACATCTACTTGATGCGCTGCAAGTCTGAATGCTTTGACAGGTTCAAAGAATTCAAGGCTGATGTGGAGAAACGTCAAGGTAAAATTATCAAGAACTACGATCTGATCGTGGTGGTGAATACCTCTTGGGAGAGTTTAGGAGTTACTTATCAGAGGTTGGGATTCAATCCTAACTGTTTGCACCTGGTACACCCCAGCAGAATCGTGTGGCGGAGCGAAGGAATAGGACTCTTATGGAGATGGTTAGATCGATGATGAGTTATTCTGAGTTACCAGATTCGTTCTGGGGGTGTTCTCTGGATATGACAGTGTATATTCTGAACTTGGTACCATCTAAATCAGTACCTTCTACTCCTACAGAATTGTAGACTAGGCGAAAGCCTAGTCTAAGATATATTCAAATTTTGGGTAGTCCAGCACATGTGCTGAAGGGAGATGCTGGTAAGTTGGAATCTTGTATAGAAGTGCGCCTGTTCGTAGGCTATCCTAGAGGAACGAAAGATGGTTTATTCTATAGTCCTAGAGATCAGAGAGTGATTGTTAGCACGAACACCCAATTTTTAGAGGAAGACTATATGATGAACCACAAGCCCATGAGTAAGATTGTTCTAGAGGAATTAAGAGGGGAAGTCACTACTTTAGTACCAATGGTACAAGAGGATATACCACAAGTGATTGCACCGTGTGTCACAGAGGATACACAAGTGATACCTCATCGTAGTGGAAGGGTTGTTAGACAACCTGATAGATTTATGTTCTTGGAAGAATCTTCTAATTTGGTCCCTGATGAACATGAATCTGATCCCTGGACATATGACGAGGCAATCCAAGATAAAGATGCAGTATCTTGGCAAAGGGCGATGAATTCTGAGATAGAATCTATGGATTCAAATCAGGTCTTGGAGCTAGTAGAACCACCCAATGGTGTAAAAGCCATTGAATGCAAGTGGATCTAGAAAAGAAAGAGAGGATCAGACGGGAAGGTAGAGACCTTCAAAGCAAGGCTTGTTGCGAAAGGGTATACTCAGAAAGAGGGTATCGATTTTGAGAAGACCTTTTCACCGATAGCCTTGCTTAAGTCTATCCGGATTCTCTTATCTATTGCTACTCATATGGATTATGAGGTTTGGCAGATGGATATCAAGACAGCTTTCCTTAATGGAAGTATTGAAGAAAACATCTATATGAAGCAACCAGAGATATTCATTGAAAAGGGCAAAGAGCATCTTGTGTGCAAGCTTAATCGGTCCATTTATGGATTGAAGCAAGCTTCGAGTTCTTGGAACATCCACTTTGATGAGGTAATCCAGTCATATGGATTTATTCAAAGTCTGGATGAGTCTTGTGTATACAAGAGATATGACAGAAATGTAGTGGTATTTCTTGTACTATACATAGATGACATTTTGCTCATTGGCAATAATGTCAAAGTGTTATCAGATGTAAGGGAATGATTGTCCAAACAATTTGATATGAAGGACTTGGGAGAAGTGGGACACATCCTTGGGATCAAGGTTATAAGGGATCGGAAGAAAACGATGTTGTGCTTATCTCAAGCTTCATACATAGACACTATTTTAGCTCATTTTAGCATGCAGAACTCCAAGAAAGGTTTTCTACCTTTTTGGCATAATGTACCTTTATCTAAAGAGATGTGTCCTAGAACATCAAAGGAGATAGTGGAGATGAAGGCGGTTCCTTATGCTTCGGTGGTAGGAATCCTCATGTATGCTATGTTATGTATGAGGGCAGATATCTGCTTTGTCGTGGGCATGGTTAGTAGATATCAGAGTTATCCAGGATAGGAACATTGGACTGCGATAAAGCATATATTGAAGTACCTGAGAAGGACTAGGGATTATATGCTGGTATATCAGGCAGATCAATTACTTCGTGTGGGTTACACAGATTTTGACTTTCAATCAAATAGGGATAACAGTAAGTCTACCTTGGGTTTTATGTTTATTTTGGGAGGTGGAGCCATTATATGGAGGAGTGTCAAGAAGAAATGCGTGGCGAACTCCACCATGGAAGCTGAGTATGTGGCAGCCTCTGAGGCAACCAAAGAAGTTGTATGGCTCAGAAACTTCTTGATGAACTTGGATGTGATTCATGATTTGCCCAGAACTATCACAATTTATTGTGATAACAGTGGTGCAGTTGTAAACTCGAAGGAACCACGAGCCCATAAGGCAAGTAAACACATAGAGCGCAAGTACCACCTGATACGAGAGATCATAAAGCGAGGAGAAGTTGCTATCGCAAAGATTACATTAGAGGATAACCTGGAAGATCCTTTCACTAAGGCCCTTCCAGCGAGAGTTTTTTATAGGCATGTGGAGGGAATGAGAATCAGATGTATGGCAGTTTGATGGCAACATATTCTATTAGTATAAGTGGGAGATTGTTGGAATGTATACTGAAAGTCTAGCCTTTGTATGAACATCTTCATTTTGAAATAAGAATCACATGATCATTATTTGCATTTTATATTTATGCATTTTGTCTGATACTTTACATTAAAGATAATATGGTGTGTGGTGTCGCACAGAAGATCATATTGTCAGTTCCTTGTAGAGTATAAGTTGAGGCTCACAACCAAGATGGTTTTGGACAAACCATTGGCATGATTGTAGTCTAATTTGGTATTGGTTTATCTTGATCATAGAATTATACTAGTACACTTTATGTGTAATGAGCAGGACCGATTTAGAGGTGATTCAATTTATACTGACTATATAATTGAATCGGAGCTCAGATATTATGGTGTACATGCTCTTAATCCCGATATAATAACGGGTACATGTACTTAGTATTTATTTCTTTGATTTATCAATGAGTGAGATTTATGTATTAAATCGATAGGCCTGGTAAGTTGAGAAATAATATTATTTACATGGTGTGTCGTTGATTATAGAAGGAAACCGTGTCCTATATACTAAGATGATGATGTCCCCTTGAGGAGCTCATAAGGTTCATCATGTAAATCTTGCAGGTGGACTTGGTCCAACATGATGATAAGGATGAGTGGTACTACTCATAGAGTTAGATATTAATTAATTAATTGTCAAAAATTTAATTAATTAATGGACATTCGATATCTTAAACACAGGAAGATATTTTGTAAAAATAATATGTGAAACCCATATTTAATTATGGGGGTTGGTGAGGTAGATCAATGATGATCCTCTAGTAGAATGGATTATCATTAATGGATTAGATTTGTGTGGTTCTTGTTAGTGTAAACCCTTAGTGCCAATCATGAGATGATTGAGTAGGGATCATGTGTATCAAATTTCATTAATAAAAGGCAAAGATTGTTTATTATATTTACTTTATACATGTACCAGCTAAAATAAATATAATAATGCCCTTGAATAGTAGGTTCTAATCTACGGTATATCAATTGGTAGAATTGATTATGAGAAGCTGTAGAGAACTGTGGGACTTTCCGAGCCGCAAAAACCGCCTTTTGCTTGCGAAAACCTCGGAAGCCCCGGCCACGGATCCGTGCGAAGATGTATTAAAACTAAAACATGTATGTGTTTACTAAAAACCCTAGATCTACCTTAGATCTAGAAGGTGAGATCATTACCCTTGATGGGACGCCCTTCGCAAATCCTGCTCTTCCAAAAGCTTCGCTGGAACTCAAGAGCGTCAAGTGCACACTCCTCTATTGGTATCCACACAAACAATAGGTGGAGAAAACACACCCTTGAGTGTGCTAGCACCCTATGGATGGTTCGGCCAAAGAGAGGGATGGGAGAGCAAGCTTGAGAGGAAGATGATCCAAGGAAGAAGATGAAGTTGTGTAACTCACACAAATAATTCTCATCTAATGAGAATAGTGGCTGGCCACTTTTCTTAGGGGGGTTACATGCATGCATGTAACTCCTCCAAGAGCCAATGGTCTCCCTCATGAGGTGGCACCACATGCTAAGTCAATGATGATGCTGGCCATGCCAAGTCATCATTATGACATAGCATTTGGTCAAGTCAAACTTGACCTTTTATCTTCCCTCTCAAGTCAAGTCAAACTTGACCTCTTATCTCCCATGGTTGATCAAATCCAACCATTTGATTCAAGTCAATTTAATTTAATGAATCTCTATTCATTAATTTAAATTGATTTGATGAATCAAATCTAAATTAGACTCATTCAACACTTGAATCAAATTGAGTCCAACTCAATTAGTCTAATTAGGATTACTCTTAATCTAATTTGGTTCATCCCATGAACCTAATCCTCATGGTTCATCATATGAACCTAATCTCCATCTAATTGCCCTTAGTGTGTGACCCTATAGGTTCTTGTAACATTGGCAATGTCCCTAAACCGATTTAGGAACATAAGCAATGAGCGGTATCTAGCAACACATCATTGCTACCCAAGTTACAAGAATGTTGAGCTCCAGCATCACCTTTGTGACTACTAATTGTGACTCTCACAATATGTGACAATGTCCCTCTATCTTTGACATCTAGATTGACCAATCAAGGCATGGACCGTGTCATCCTCGGTACAATCTATATCTTGAACTCCAAGTAGACTAACTCTAATCAAATGAGCTCAATATCTCATATTGACTCATTTGGGCATGGTCATGCACTTCGTGGTCTCACTCTATCAAGAATATCGATGTCACCCCATCATATAGGAGGGATAGATCCCATCTACATCACTCACATCCCTCCGCATAATTTGTTACATACCCAGTAATCGCCTTTATAGTCCATCCATTTACGGGTGACATTTGACGAAGCCAAAGTATGCAACTCCTTATGTAGGGAACCATGGTGACTTCAGGTCTAAGGACTAATAGTCATACTAATAGCCACATGAGAAAGTATATGACACTCATATAACGATCCATGATACTTTCTCATGGAGGGTCATTCAGTATACATTCTCCAATGCATACCCATGTGTCAACTTGATATCTCATATCCATGACTTGTGAGATCAAGTCATCATGTTGACCTACATGCTAGTCTCTATGCATTAACATTGTCCCTGAATATTAATACTTGAGTAGGAATGATTAAGAGTAGTGTTCTCTATATCATCTCATTATCGATTCAACCAATCGATTGATATAGATAAGAACCTACTACTCAAGGACATTATTATATTTAGTTATTTGGCACCAATACAAGTAAATATAATAACCATGCCTTTATAAATAGGAATATGATACAATAAAGTCCATACAATAATCATCACATGATTGACTCTAGGGCTTTCACTAACAAGAACACTATTCTTAATATTCCTAGTCAAGTAATAGACAAGGGCAATATTAATACATTGAGACTAGCATGTAGGTCAATAGATGACTTGATCTCACAAGTCATGGATATATGATATCACATTGACACATGGGAATATATATTGGAGAATATATATACTGAATTGACCCACCATGAGAAAGTATCATGGATTGTTATATGAGTGTCATATACTTTCTCATGTGACTATTGGTATGAATAGTCCTTAGACCTGAAGTCACTACGGTTCCCTACATATGGAGTTATGTACTTTGGTATCGTCTAATGTCACACTGTAATAGGGTGCACTATAATGGCGATCACTGGGTATGTAATGAATTATGCAGAGGGATGTGAGTGATATAGACGGGATCTATCCCTGTCATATGACGGGAGTGATATCTTTGGCCTCTTGATAGAGTAGGACTACGAAATGCATGGCCATGCTCAAATGAGTCAATATGAGATATTGAGCTCATTTGTTTGAGTGAGTCTACTTAGGGATCAAGAAACATAAAGATCGATAAGGGGATGACACGGTCTATGCCTTATTGATCGATCTAAGATATCAGAGATATAAAGGACACGATCATACATGATAATAGCCACAAAAATGTTATCGGATCCCGACGATCTTGTAACTTGGGTAGCAATGATGTATTGCTAGATGCGACTCATTGCTTATGTATCTAAAATGGTTTTAGATACATTGTCAATGTTACAAGAGTCTATAGGGTCACACACAAATGACATTCTGTTTTGGAGATGATTTCTTTTAGTTGGACTAAAAGAACAATTAAGCATATGGCCAAGACTTGAGTTAGACTCAAACTGGTTAAACTTAACTTAGACTCAAGTTGAACCATGGAAGATGATTCATCATCATCATGCATGATTAATGTGATTAATCATGCATGGGAATACCAAGGGCCTTGGTATTCATGATGAAGAAGAATACCAAGGGTCATGGTATTCATTAGGAGATTAAGAGTCTTCTTAATGTGGATTTAAGTGGAATTAATGAAAGGGGTTGCTATGGCTTAAGAGGCTTTGAACGTGAAAAGAAAAGGAGCGCTAGGACATTGGGCGTGTAAGCCAAGGCAAGCCAAGAGAAGTGTTTTCTCATCCCTCTCCTTCCTCTCCTTCTTCTTCCAAAGGGTTCTTGGCATTTTGCTAGGGGTTGCTAGCACAATGTGAATCCAAAATGGATGGGTATCAGTGTGGATACCTTAGAGATACGGTTATCCTTACCTTATTGAGATCCGACAGCATTTGGAAAAGCGGGATTGCAAAGGGCACGCACCGAAGGTATACTTCTCCTTCTTGATAAGATCTAGAAAAGTAGGGTACGAAACAACTTATATAATTTTGCATGGATCTCTGGTGGGATCTGGTTTATAATTATTATTTCCACTGCGGTTGTGCGAAGTATTCGCCCGCGATGTTGTGAACATCAGATCCGGAATTTTTCCCAACAGTGGTATCAGAGCCACTTGCAAAACATATATTTCGTTATAATGATTTATATGTGATTTAAATCTAGATCTTCATGTTTTCTATGAGATATAAAACATATGAATTATGGATACATGATTTTTAGGCTTGAAATGTTGATAAAGGGGCAAAAATGGGGTTGAACAGGACGACACACAACTGTGTTGAAAAGCACGACTTGGCTGTGTTCAAACCCACGACCATGTTGAAAGACACGGCTTGGCCGTGGGCACCTCTGTGAGAGCAACCCATGACCATGTGAAATGACACGGCCTACCTATGTGGACCTCTGATCACCCCAGAATGGTTGTGCCAATTGGCACGACCCGACCGTGTTGGACATGGGATGCTCCAAAAATGAGGAACTTGGGTTCATAGTGATGGACCAAGGACGATGTTGTGATACATGTATGTGCTATGTGTGTATGTGATGCTAAATAATAATCTTATTTTAAATTAAGTCAATTTAATATTCCTACCAAATTTTGGTACTCATAAACTACCTCGATCATTTATTGTTCGGTTTGCCAAAGAAAAGCAACGCATTTTATCTTGCTAGAGTGCGAGAGGACAATTGTGATGTCCCGCTATCAAACTTTGGATGAGACTTAACTAAGTGTCTCAATTAGATTGAGAAAAACCTAGAGGCATATCCTAATAGTTAGGAAACATGGGTTAGAGAGCATCTACACTAAGTCTTGGGCGATTAGCCAAAGCTAACTCAAGATGATGTGTAATATGGATCTTGGCCCCTCTTTATGCAAGAATTGCATGTGATGCAATTGGTAAATAGTTACCTACCTAGACATACTAAATCTTGGGTGATTAGCCAAAGTTAACTCAATGTGAAGTATGATGTGGATTTTGCCCCACATGCATCTATGATTCAGTGGGAGTCTCATTTAATCAAAGGTCTAATTAAATGATTTAAAGATATGATACTCATTTTTTGTATATTATTTCTGTTGTAGATCACTATGTCTTCAAATACGTCAAATACCCTATCTCTATGATCGGTCCTTGAGATGGACAAGCTCAATGGAGAAAACTTTATTGACTGGTATAGGAATTTGAGAATAGTTCTAAAAAAGGAGCGGAAACTCTATGTCCTAGAACAACCCATTCCTGAACCACCCACCAACAATGGCACTCGTGTTGATAGGTATACTTACAAGAAACATCAAGATGATGCATTAGATGCATCATGCCTTATGCTTGCAACCATGAACTTTGAGCTTCAGAAGCAACATGAGAACATGGATGCCTTTGCTATGGTTGCACACCTGAAGCAACTATATCAAGGGCAAGCGAGGCACGAAAGATCCGAGGTATCTAAGGCATTGTTTCAAAGCAAGATGCAAGAATGAACACCCGTAGGTACTCACGTACTCAAGATGATTGGGTATGTAGAGAACCTTGATAGATTGGGATTTCCTTTAGGCTAAGAGTTGACCACTGACCTTATTCTACAATCCTTGCCTAGAGGCTTTAGTCAAATTTTCATGAATTATTACATGAGTGAAATTGACAAACTATTGCCTGAGCTCTTAAGCATGTTAAGAACTGCTGAGAGCAATATTAAGAAGATACAACCTAGTACTAGTGATGTAATTATGGTTAAAAAGGGCAAAGGTAAGAAGAAGTCTAAAGGCAAAACCCAAGAAAAGGGCAAGAAAGCATTGAAGCCCAAAGGTGGGGTGGCCAAGGAAGGGACTTGCTTCCACTGTAAGGAAGCTGGACATTGGAAGAGGAACTGTAAAAAGTATCTTAAGGAAGTCAAGAAGAAGCAAAGTGAGACTTTTGCTTCAGGTATACATGTTATAGAAGTTAACCTATCTATTTCTTCTTCATGGGTATTGGATACCGGTTGTGCTTCTCACATTTGTACAAATGTGCAGGGCCTGAGAAGAAGTAGATCATTGACGCAAGGAGAAGTGGACTCTGCGTGGCAGAATGGTGCAGAGTTCCTTATTGTTGTCGAGTGGTTTGATTTTAGAACTTGATGAGTGCTATTTTGTACCTGCAATAACTAAGAACATTATGTCTGTTTCTTGTTTGGACAAGAAAGGTTTTTCATTTACTATAAAGGACAAATATTGTTCTATTTATTTAAATGAAATGTTCTATTGCAGTGCATATTTGATGAATGGACTCTATGTTCTAGATCTAGAAAACTCGGTCTATAATATAAATACCAAACGATTCAAATCTAATGATTTGAATCAGACATATCTTTGGCATTGTCGCTTGGGTCACATAAATGAGAGTCGCATATCCCAACTCCATAAAGATGGATTACTGGACTCATTTGATTTTGAATCATATGAGACATGTGAATCTTGTCTTTTAGGCAAGATGACCAAGACTCCATTTAGTGGATAAGGCGAACGAGCGACAGATTTATTAGGCCTCATACATAGTGATGTTTGTGGTCCTTTCAAAGTCGTAGCCAAACGTGGTTATCAGTACTTCATTACATTTACTGATGATTTCGGTAGATATGGATATGTGTATCTTATGAGAAATCAGAATCCTTTGAAAAGTTTAAAGAATTCAAGAATAAAGTACAGAACCAACTTGGAAAGAGTATTAAGATGCTTCGATCAGATCGAGGTGGAGAATACCTTAGCCAAGAGTTTCATGACTATCTAATTGAGTGTGGGATACGATCTCAACTCACTCCACCCAGAATACCACAGTTGAATGGTGTATCCGAGAGGAGAAATCATACTTTGTTAGACATGGTACGATCAATGATGAGTCATATAGATCTTCCTCCTTCCTTCTGGGGATATGCTCTAGAGACAGCGCTTTCACACTTAACCGCGTCTCATCTAAGGCAGTCATAAAGACACCATATGTGATATGGACTAGGAAGAGTCCCAAAATGTCTTTTATAAAGATTTGGGGTTGTGAGGCTTATGTTCGACGTCAAGTCTCCGATACACTAGGCCCCAAATCAGACAAGTGCTATTTTGTAGGATATCCTAAGGAAATGAAAGGATATTGCTTTTACAACCCCACGCTAGGCAAAGTGTTTGTCGCCAGAAATGGTGTTTTTCTAGAAAGGAAATTTATTTCTAGAAAGGCTAGTGGGAGTAAAATTGATCTTGAAGAAGTTCAAGATACACAAAATAGCATTGATGCCTTAATGCAACAAGAACAGGCACCACAAGGTGATGAGCATTATGAATCAAGGTCATCACAAGGAGTTGTGATACAACCTGTTTAGGTAGACCAAGCTCTACGCAGGTCTGATAGGATACGTCGTCAACCTGAGAGATATTCTTTTCTCTTGGATGACAATGATGGTGTTATGCTAGATGAGCCAACATCATATCAGGAAGCTGTAATGAGCCTAGATTCTGAGAAATGGCTTGAGGCCATGAGATCCGAAATGGAATCCATGTACACTAACCAAGTATGGACTTTGGTTGATCCACCTAAAGGGGTCAAACCCATTGGGTGTAAGTGGGTCTTTAGGAGAAAGACTGACATGGATGGCAATGTGAATACCTATAAAGGGCGATTGGTAGCAAAAGGATTCAAGCAGATTCATGGTATTGACTATAATGAAACTTTTTCTCCAATTGCGATGCTCAAATCCATTTGGATCATGCTTGCTATTGCTACTTACTATGACTATGAAATATGGCAGATGGATGTCAAAACTACATTTCTTAATGGAAATCTACTCGAGGATGTGTATATGACACAATCTGAGGGTTTTGTCAATCCAAAGGATGTTGGAAAAGTCTGTAAGTTGCATTGGTCCATTTATGGTTTAAAGCAAGCTTCTAGAAGCTAGAATCGTCGATTCGATGATGCGATCAAAACGTTTGATTTCATTAAGAACGAAGATGAACCTTGTGTCTACAAGAAGGCTAGTGGGAGCACAGTTGTTTTCCTCATTTTGTATGTAGATGACATACTACTCATTGGAAATGATATCCCTATGCTGGAGTCTGTGAAAACTTGGCTTGGGAATTGTTTCTCAATGAAGGACTTAGGTGAAGCAGCCTATATTCTTGGCATCAAGATCTATAGGGATAGATCTAGGAGATTGCTTGGCTTGAGTCAGAGTACATATATTGACAAGGTACTTAAGCATTTTGCCATGCAGAATTCCAAGAAGGGATTTCTGCCAATGTCACATGGTGTAAGTCTTTCGAAGACTCAATGTCCCTCTTCTACGGAAGAGAAACAATGCATGGATCATATCCCTTATGCATCTGCTATAGGATCTATCTTGTATGCCATGATTTGTACTCGCCCTGATGTCTCATATACTTTGAGCATGATGAGTAAGTACCAGTCAGATCCCGGTGAGTGTCATTGGATAGCAGTTAAGAATATTCTTAAGTACTTGAGAAGGACGAAAGAATATTTCTTGATCTTTAGAGGTAATGAGGAGCTAGTTGTAAAGGGTTATAGTGATACAAGCTTCTAAACTGACAGAGATGATTCGCGATCGCAGTCAGGGTATGTATTTTGTGTGAATGGTGGTGTTGTGAGCTTGAAGAGTTCAAAGTAGGACACAGTCATAGATTCTATAACAGAAGCCGAGTACATTGTTTCATCTGATGCAACAAAGGAGGCTGTTTGGATCAGGAAGTTCATTGCTAAACTTGGGGTGGTTCCTAGCATAGAAGATCTTATAGACATCTATTGTGACAACAATGGGGCTATTGCTCATGCTAAGGAACATCGCTCTCATCAGAGGACCAAACACATACTACGACGGTATCACCTCATTCGAGAGATCATCGATAGAGGAGATGTGTGAAAATGCAAAGTAGATACTGATGCTAACATTACGGATCCCTTGATCAAGGCTTTGGCACAGAGGAAGCATGATGGTCATACTAGGTCACTGGGTCTTAGAGATTATAGTGATTGACACTAGTGCTAGTGAGAGATTGTTAGTGTCAACCCTTAGTGTCAATCATGAGATGATTGATTAGGGATCATGTGTATCATATTTCATTAATAAAAGGCAAAGATTGTTTATTATATTTACTTTATGTATGTGGTAGCTAAAATAAATATAATAATGCCCTTGAATAGTAGGTTCTAATCTACAGTATATCAATTGATAGAATTGATTATGAGAAGCTGTAGAGAACACTATTCTTAATATTCCTAGTCAAGTATTAATAGACAAGGGCAATATTAATACATTGAGACTAGCATGTAGTCAATGGATGACTTGATCTCACAAGTCATGGATATGTGATATCACATTGACACATAGGTATATATATTGGAGAATATATATACTGAATTGACTCGCCATGAGAAAGTGTCATTGATTGTTATATGAGTATCATATACTTTCTCATGTGACTATTTGTATGAATAGTCCTTAGACCTGAAGTCACTATAGTTCCCTACATAAGGAGTTATGTACTTTGGTATCGTCTAACGTCACACCGTAACAGGGTGCACTATAACGGCGATCACTGGGTATGTAACGAATTATGTGGAGGGATGTGAGTGATGTAGATGGGATCTATCCCTCCCATATGACGGGAGTGATATTTTTGGCCTCTTGATAGAGTAGGACCACGAAATGCATGGCCATGCTTAAATGAGTCAATATGAGATATTGAGATCATTTGTTTGAGTGAGTCTACTTGGGGATCAAGAAACATAAAGATCAATAAGGGGATTACATGGTCTATGCCTCATTGATCGATCTAAGATATCAGAGATAGAAGGACACCATTATACATGATAATAGCCATGGAAAGGTTGTCAGATCTCGACGATCTTGTAACTTGGGTAGCAATGATGTATTGCTAGATGCCGCTCATTGCTTATATATCTAAAATGGTTTTAGATACATTGCTAACGTTACAAGAGCCTATAGGGTCACACACAAATGATATTCTATTTTGGAGATGATTTCTTTTAGTTGGACTAAAAGAACAATTAAGCATATGGCCAAGACTTGAGTTAGACTCAAACTGGTTAAACTTGAGTTAGACTCAAGTTAAACCATGGAAGATGATTCATCATCATCATGCATGATTAATCTGATTAATCAAGCATGGGAATACCAAGGGCCTTGGTATTCATGATGAAGAAGAATACCAAGGGTCATGGTATTCATTAGGAGATTAAGAGTCTTCTTAATGAGAATTTAAGTGGAATTAGTGGAAGGGGTTAGTATGGCTTAAGAGGCTTTGAACGTGAAAAGAAAAGGAGGGCTACGACATTGGGCGTGAAAGCCAAGGCAAGCCAAGAGAAGTATTCTCTCATCCCTCTCCTTCCTCTCCTTCTTCTTCCAAAGGGTTCTGGCATTTTTCTAGGGGTTGCTAGAACAATGTGACTCCAAAACGGGTGGGTGTCAGTGTGGATACCTTAGAGATATGGTTATCCTTACCGTATTGAGATTCGACAGAATTTGAAAAAGCGGGATTGCGAAGGGCACGCATCGAAGGTATACTTCTCCTTCTATATAAGATCTTGAAAAATAGGGTACGAAACAACTTATATAGTTTTGCATGGATCTCTGGTGAGATCCGATTTATAATTATTGGTTCCACTGTGGTTGTGCAAAGTATTCGCCTGCGATGTTGTGAACATCAGATCTGGAATTATCTCAACAGTTCGGATCCATTGGGTGGCCAAGATCTAACTCCTCCTCATGGTCTCTATTGTAGCCTATTATAAATACCTCATGTACCCTAGATCTATAAAAAGGGTTGGAGAGGCTTGGGTGGCAATAGAAGTTGGCTAGGGTTTTGGAGTTGGCATGGAAGGCTTAGGCGATAAGAAGTGGTGGCTAGGGTTTTGTTTCTCCTTGTGGGTGGCGGCAACCTAGGGCTTCTCTTCTCCTTTGGCCGACGGCAACAAGTCTTCCTTCTCCATTGTCGGTTCCTCCTTTTCTTTCTCCAAGAGCTGGCGGCAACAAAGGTGAGGGTTCCTTTTTCGTTTGTCTTGGCCGACAAACCCTCTCCCTCTCCTTAGGGCCGGCAGACACCAAGTTTGGTGGTTGGTGGTCGGCGCAAGCAAGGAGAAGAAGGGAGTTTGTTCTTCCCTTGTTCTGAGCAAACAAGGAAAGGAAGACACGCGATCTAGGAGGCTTCGACTCTTGGAAGATCGTCACCCACACGACGTCCAAGAGGAGGATAGGAATACAATAGAAGATCAAGAGGTAAAATAAGAGGTATAATCTTGTTTAACTTTGATTAGTGTTCTTTTGTATGTTATTGATTAACATGGTCCCCGATGATAAATACAAAAATCGGTGATCCGTTCATCATCTATTCCACGGCTAATCGAGGAAAAGAGTTTGGTTGCTTGAACAATAAGTTTGTTCAAGTGACTACTCAAATCGAATAGCACGATGATGGATCAGTTGCTTAGGTAATCCATCTCTGTCCGGATTAGTTTTAGTTGATTAAATTTTAATCTGGGGACGTGTGATAGGATCGCCATTCACAAGCCACTGAAGCAGGAAGCAATTCCATTCAACAACAACTCCATCCACACTAGAATTTTCCTAATGGATATATCAGCAATCGACTGCCCTTATCAGTAGTCGACTACTGCCCAATAGTCGACTGGTCAATTGACTACGCAATAATCTATTGTTGGGAGGGGAAACTTCGCTTCCCACTTCAACTCGGTCACTTGTTCATGGTGATCCCTTCTACGTCCCCGGATAAAAAAAAATTATCCTTGACAAGAGGGATTGCCCAAGCAACCTTGTCAGCGTTGTACTATTCGATTAGAGTAGTCACTTGAACAAACTTGTTGTTCAAGCGACCAACCTCTATTCTACGAATATCCACGGAATAGACGATGTACGGATTGCCAGCTTTTGTGTTTATATTCGGGGTCAAAGTATATTTATCCACAAAACAGAATATATATCATGCATATAATTGAAAAACAAGTTTAAACATGTAACAAATGAAAATAGAGAATTGATATACCTCTCGATCTTCTATTGTATGACCTTCCTTCTTTCGGACGTCGTGTGGGCGACGATCTACCAAAAGTCGAAGCTCCTAGATCACCAATCTTCCTTCCTTGCTCGTTCCGAGCAAGAGGAAGAATAGAAACAAGACCCTTCTCCTTCCTTTAGCCAACCAACAAGCAACAAGCAACTTGCTTGCCGCCGACCAACAAGGAGAAGGGAGAAAAAGATGGTTGCCAGCCAAGAGCTCTAAGGGAGGACCCTAAGCCTTGGATCCACCAGCCAAGGAGAAGGAGAAGAGCTACTTTGGACATCAGCCAAGGGATGGAAAGGCTGGTATGGGCGCCGGCCACCAATGGAGAAGAAGAAGACAAGGAAAGACTTTCCTTATTTGGTGCCGCCAAGCCCAAACCCTAATCCAAGCTTCTTGCCGCCCAAAACCCTAATCCTATCTCTAATTCGATTCTTCTTGCAACCCACCCCTTTCTCTCCTTTTATAAAGTTAGAGATAAGCCTTGTTTTAATCTCCACCATTGGATCTAGGGATTTAATCTCAAGTGTCGGATCTAGAGATTTAATCTCAACCATCGGATCTAGAGATTTAATCTCTACCTTTGGATCTAGAGTTTTGTTTCTATCCATTGGATCTAGGCTTCATGAGGTATTAATAGGCTACAATAGGGACCATGAGGAAGAGTTGGATCTTGGCCACCCAATGGATCAAGCCCACATAAAGTCCGATCCATTAATGATAATCTAATCCACTAAAGGATTATCATTGATCTACCTCACCAACCCCCATAGGTTAATATGAGCTCCATATATTATATGTACATTTTCTCCTCGTGTTTAAGATCTCAAATGTCCGTCGATTAATTAATTTACTGACCATTAATTAATCAACATCTAACTCCATGAGTAGTACCACTCAACCTTTTCATCATGCCGGACCAAGTCCACCTGCAGGGTTTACATGATGAACCTTATGAGCTCCTCAAGGGGACATCATCATCCTAATATATAGGACACGGTTTCCTCCTATAATCAACGACACACCATATAAATAATATCATTTCCCAACTTACCGAGCCTATCGATTTAATCTATAAATCTCACCCATTGGTAAATCAAAGAAATGAATACTAAGTATATGTGCCCGTTATCATATCGGGATTAAGAGTATGTACAATATAATATCTGAGGTCCGATTCGATTATGTAGTCAGCAGTAAATCGAATCACCTCTAAGTTGGTCCTGCTCAATACACACAAAGTGTACTAGTGTATCTCTATGGTCAAGACAAACCAATACCAAATCACACTACATCCATTCCAATGGTTTGTCCAAAGTCATCTCGGTTGTGAGCCTTTACTTATACTTTAGAAGGAGCCGATAACATAATCTCCCGTGTGACACTACACACCATGTTATCTACAATGTAATGTATTAGACAATATGCATAACCATAAAATATGCAAACAATGATCATGTGATTCTTATTTCAAAATAAAGATGTTCATACAAAAGATAGACTTTTCAATATACATCCCAACAATCTCTCACTTATACTAAAAGACTATGTTGTCCTCAAACTGCCATACATCTGATCCCCATTCCCTCCACATGCCTATCAAAAGCTCTCGCCGGAAGAGCCTTAGTGAAAGGATCTGCCAGGTTATCCTCCGATGCAATCTTGGCCACAACAACTTCTCCTCTCTTTACGATTTCTCGTATCAGGTGGTACTTGCGCTCTATGTGTTTACTAGCCTTATGGGATCGTGGTTCCTTCGAGTTTACAACTGCACCACTATTATCACAATAAATTGTGATAGTTCTGGGCAAACCAGGAATCACATCCAAGTCCATCAGAAAGTTCCTAAGCCACACAACTTCTTTGGCCGCCTCAGAGGCTACCACATACTCAGCTTCCATGGTGGAGTCCACCACGCATTTCTGCTTGACACTCCTCCATACAATAGCTCCACCTCTCAAAGTAAACACAAAACCTGAGGTAGACTTACTATTATCCCTGTCTGATTGAAAGTCGGAATCCGTGTAACCCACAAGGAGTAATTGGTCTGCCTGGTAAACTAGCATATAATCCCTACTCCTTCTCAGGTACTTCAATATATGCTTTACTGCAGTCCAATGTCCCTATCCTGGATTACTCTGATATCTGCTGACCATGCCCACGACAAAGCAGATATCTGGTCTCGTACATAGCATCGCATACATGAGGCTTCCTACTGCCGAAGCATAAGGAACCGCTTTCATCTCCTCTATCTCCTCAGATGTTCTAGGACACATCTCCTTAGATAAAGGAACTCCATGCCTGAAAGGTAGAAAACCCTTCTTGGAGTTCCGCATGCTAAAACGATCCATAATCGTGTCTATGTATGAAGCTTGGGATAAGCACAACATCCTTTTCCTGCGATCCCTTATAACCTTGATCCCAACGATGTGTCCAACTTCTCCCAAGTCCTTCATATCAAACTGTTTGGACAACCATACCCTTACATCCGATAACACCTTGATATTGTTGCCAATCAAGAAAATGTCATCTACGTATAGTACAAGAAATACCACTACGTTTCCGTCACATCTCTTATATACACAAGACTCATCCGGACTTTGACTAAATCCATAAGACTGGATTACTTCATCAAATCGGATTTTCCAAGACTTCGAAGCTTGCTTCAATCCATAAATGGACCGATTAAGCTTACATACAAGATGCTCTTTGCCCTTCGCAATGAATCCCTCTGGTTGCTTCATAAAGATGTTTTCCTCAAGACTTCCATTAAGGAAAGTTGTCTTGACATCCATCTGCCACACCTCATAATCCATATGAGCTGCAATGCATAAGAGAATCCGGATAGACTTAAGCATGGCTACCGGCAAAAAGGTCTCCTCATAATCGATACCCTCTTTTTGAGTATACCCCTTCGCAACAAGCCTCGCTTTGAAGGTCTCAACCTTCCCGTCTATTCCTCTTTTTCTTTTGTAGATCCACTTGCATCCAATGGTTTTTACACCATCGGGTGGTTCCACTAGCTCCCAGACCTGATTTGAATCCATAGATTCAATCTCAGAATTCATTGCACTTTACCAAGATACTGCATCTTTATCTTGGATTGCCTCGTCATATGTCTAGGGATCAGGTTCATGTTCGCCAAGGACCAAATCAGAAGATTCTCCCAAGAACATGAATCTTTCAGGCTATCTCACAACCCTTTCACAACGATGAGGTATCACCTGTGTATCCTCTGTGATACGCGGTGTAGTGACTTGTGGTATATCCTCTTGTACCGGTGGTACTGAAGAAGCGACATCCCCTTTTATTTCCTCCAGAACAATCTAACTCATGGGCTTGTGGTTCATCACATAGTCTTCCTCTAGAAATCTGGCGTTCGTGCTAACGATCACCCTCTGATCTCTAGGACTATAAAACAAACCATCTTTCGTTCCTCTAGGATAGCCAACGAACATGTATACTTCTGTACGAGGTTCCAACTTACTAGTATCCACCTTCAGCACATGTGCTGGACTCCCCCATATCCGAATATGTCTTAGACTAGGCTTTCGCCCAGTCCAAAATTCTGTGGGAGTAGAAAGCACTGATTTAGATGGAACCAAGTTCAGAATGTACACCGCCATATCTAGAGCATATCCCCAGAACGAATCTGGCAACTCAGAATAACTCATCATCGATCTAACCATCTCCATAAGAGTCATATTCCTTCGCTCTACTACACCATTCTACTGGGGTGTGCTAGATGCAGACAATTGGTATTGAATCTCATCCTCTGATAAGTAATTCCTAAACTCTCCCAAGAGGTACTCACCACCATAATCAGATCGTAGTGTCTTGATACTTTTACCTTGACGTTTCTCCACATCAGCCTTGAATTCTTTGAACTTATCAAAGCATTCAGACTTGCGGCGCATCAAGTAAATGTATCCATATCTCGAATAATCGTCTATAAAAGAGATGAAATACTCAAAACCACCTCTAGCCTGGATAGACATAGGACAACACAAATCAGAATGAACCAATTCTAACACATCTTTGGCTCTATACCCCTTAGCCTTAAAAGGCCTCTTGGTTGTTTTACCCTCCAAGCAAGATTCGCAGGTTGGGAAATCTTCCACCACTAATGAACCCAGAGGTCCATCAGCTATCAATCTTTGAATTCTACTTAGGTTAATATGACCAAGCCTAAGATGCCAAAGATATGTTTGGTTCATCTTCGAAGGTTCTTTTCTCTTATTGGAATTAGAAGATGAGTTATTTACTTCTATTTGCATCGTGAGAGCTTTTGGTTCAAGTGTGTATAGATTTCCTATCAATGCACCTGAATAGATAATGTCCCTATTCCTTTTTATAACAACTCTGTCATTAAAAGAAATAGAATATCCATCCATAAACAATTTAGAAACTGAAATTAAATTCTTTCTAAATAAAGGTACATAAAAGCAATTCTTAAGAACCAAAACTTTATTTTTCTCAAAAGATAAATAAACGTCTTCCACTGCAACAGCCGCCACCTTCATGGCATCGCCCAAGTATACGGTAATCTCCCCCTCAGCCAGTCATCTAGTTTTCTGGAACCCTTGCAAAGTATTGCAGACATGATCAGTGACTCCCGTATCTACACACCAGGTGCTGGTTGATAACACCGCTAAACATGTTTCAACGACTAGGCTAAAAGATATACCTTTGTTCTGCTTGCGGTTGGGGCAGTCCTTCTTCCAGTGTCCAGTCTGCTTATAAGTGAAGCACTTGCCTTTCGGCTTCTTCACTCCTCCCTGAGTTCCTCCCACCGTCTTTGTCCCAATTTGTTTCTTCTTCTTCTTGCCTTTCGACTTAGAAGTAGAAACCTTTTGGGTCACCATAGCATGCGCCTGAGCACTCTGACGAAATAGCCCCTCTGCCGCCTGGAGTTTTGTCAGAAGCTCCGCCAACGAATACAACCTTTTGTTCATGTTGTAGTTCAGGCAAAACTGCTCAAAACTCCTAGGTAGAGACTAGAGAATGATATTGACCTGGGTTTCCCCATCGATCTCAGCTCCGAGGACTTCCAACTCATTCAAATGAGCCATCATCTTGAGAACATGATCCCTTACGGGTGTTCCCTCGATCATGGTGGTCGTCATCAAGTTCCTCATGGCTTCCTGCCTTGCAGCCCGATTTTTGTGTCCGAAAAGCTCTTTGAGATTGAGCATCATGTCATAAGCAGTAGGCATGGCTTGATGCTGATGTTGCAGTACATTTGACATAGATGCCAAAATGTAACACTGCGCCATCTCATCGGCCTTTATCCACTTCTTATAACTCTCTTTCTCCTTTTCCCCAGAATCATCCACAGGCTTAGGAGGGAACTCTTCGAGGAGTACATATTTGTATTCCTCAGCAGTCAAGACAATGTCTAAATTCCTCTTCCAATCAACATAGTTGGGTCCAGTAAGTTTATTCTCTTTCAGTATCACAGTAAGCGGGTTGAAAGTCATTTTGAAAGAAAACCTAAGAATCACAAAGATCAAAACATTAGATTTCAAAAAATTATTGATTCCTCAAACAATAAAATTTTAAAATCAACCAACACCTCAAAACACCGAGAATATCGTGGCATACGATAGTGTGGACGTATACGAATTCTACATTTGTAAGAGGAGATTTTACCCATTAATTTTACTATCTTGTCAACCTAACTTTTTGACAAGTAAAATTAATAGTTGGTTCCTCTTTGGCTCTACAAATAAAAGCAGTGACTCCGATGGGGAGGATACTTATATTTGTATATAAGTGTTCACCATTACTCGGTACCAAGGTAATTATCTCAAGTTATGTGCCTTCCGATGGGGAAGTACACACGCTCCTTAATAATTTCCTATAACCATATTCGACCTTGTGATCTGCAAAAAAACTCATCCGATGGGGAGGAAGGCACTCAGAGCCGACGCACAAGTTTGTTTGCATCACTTATCAAATCATAATGGAGGTCGTGGGAATTTATAAAAATTTCCCTCTCCCACTTAGTAATTTGAAATTGAGGAATTTTCTAGCCTACGACATGCATATCAAACAATAAGCAATAAATATGAAAAATAATTATTTTCCAACTATTATGACTTTTGTCTTCAATATATCTCCCGTCGTATCGCCATCTCGTCCGCTCCTCCTACGCCATGTACGAGCCATCCGGAGATCCAAGCCGAGACTAAAATCTATTTTAATTTACATCTATCGATCCTATACTCCACGAGGGAGTGTACATGAAATCTAGATCAAAATCAAACTAAAATAAAAAGAGTGGCTAAACAATGCCGTATCTAATTTACAAAAAATTAAATACTAGCCTCGTCAACCCCAAGGATTCAACAAAATAAACATTTACACACATACAATCACATACACACATATGACCATAATAGTTGGATCCTATGCCTGCAACCAAAGAGTTAACCTACATATATCCTACTATTATCTGGCACATATAATATATGAAAAGTGCATAAAAATAACTGAATCCTAAACACACAAAACCAGAAACCGTGGCTTTGATACATATTTTTGTGAGGGGAAACTTCACTTGCCTCTTCAACTCGGTCGCTTGTTCATGGCGATCCGTTCTACGTCCCTGGATAAAAAAAATTTATCCTTGACAAGAGGAATTGCCCAAGCAACATTATCATTGTCGCGCTATTCGATTAGAGTAGTCACTTGAACAAACTTGTTGTTCAAGCGACCAACCTCTATTCTACGAATAGCCGTAGAATAGACGATGTACGGATCGCCGGCTTTTGTGTTTATGTTCGGGGTCCAAGTATATTTAGCCACAAAACAGAATATATATCATGCATATAATTGAAAAACAAGTATAAACATGTAACAAATGAAAATAGAGAATCGATATATCTCTCGATCTTCTATTGTATGACCTTCCTCCTTTCGGACGTCGTGTGGGCGACGATCTACCAAAAGTCTAAGCTCCTAGATCACCAATCTTCCTTCCTTGCTCGTTCCGAGCAAGAGGAAGAATAGAAACAAGACCCTTCTCCTTCCTTTAGCCAACCAACAAGCAACAAGCAACTTGCTTGCCGCCGGCCAACAAGGAGAAGGGAGAAAAAGATGGTTGTCGGCCAAGAGCTTCAAGGGAGGACCCTAAGCCTTGGATCCACCGGCCAAGGAGAAGGAGAAGAGATACTTTGGACACCGGCCAAGGGCTGGAAAGGCTAGTATGGGTGCTGGCCACCAATGGAGAAGAAGAAGACAAGGAAAGACTTTCCTTATTTGGTGCCGCCAAGCCCAAACCCTAATCCAAGCTTCTTGCCGCCAAAAACCCTAATCCTATCTCTAATTCGATTCTTCTTGCCGCCCACCCCTTGCTTTCCTTTTATAGAGTTAGGGATAAGCCTTGTTTTAATCTCCACCATTGGTTCAAGGGATTTAATCTCAACTGTCGGATCTAGAGATTTAATCTCAACCGTCGAATCTAGAGATTTAATCTCAACCATCGAATCTAGAGATTTAATCTCTACCTTTGGATCTAGAGTTTTGTTTCTATCCATTGGATCTAGGCTTCATGAGGTATTAATAGGCTACAATAGGGACCATGAGGAGGAGTAGGATCTTAGCCACCCAATGGATCAAGCCCACATAAAGTCCGATCCATTAATGATAATCTAATCCACTAAAGGATTATCATTGATCTACCTCACCAACCCCCATAGGTTAATATGGGTTCCCTATATTATATGTACATTTTCTCCCCATATTTAAGATCTCGAATGTCCATCGATTAATTAATTTATTGACCATTAATTAATCAACATCTAACTCCATGAGTAGTACCACTCAACCTTTTCATCATGCCGGACCAAGTCCACCTGCAGAGTTTACATGATGAACCTTATGAGCTCCTCAAGGGAACATCATCATCCTAATATATAGAACATAGTTTCCTCCTATAATCAACGGCACACCATATAAATAATATCATTTCCCAACTTACCGAGCCTATCGATTTAATCTATAAATCTCACCCATTGGTAAATCAAAGAAATGAATACTTAGTATATGTTCTCGTTATCATATCGAGATTAAGAGTATGTATAATATAATATCTGAGGTCCAATTCGATTATGTAGTCAGCAATAAATCGAATCACCTCTAAGTTGGTCCTGCTCAATACACACAAAGTGTACTAGTGTGATTCTATGGTCAAGACAAACCAATACCAAATTACACTACAACCATTCCAATGGTTTGTCCAAATCCATCTCGGTTGTGAGCCTTTACTTATACTTTACAAGGAGTCGATAACATGATCTCCCATGTGACACCACACACCATGTTATCTACAATGTAATGTATTAGACAATATGCATAACCATAAAATATGCAAACAATGATCATGTGATTCTTATTTCAAAATAAAGATGTTCATACAAAAGATAGACTTTTCAGTATACATCCCAATATCTATGTGTTAGTGCAATCGGCCCAAGTCACGATTGACCAAACTAGAGTTTGACTCGACTAGTATTTTGATGTTTGACAATGGTTTGGGGAGATGGTTGACAAGAGGTTGACCATATGGTGGAGAAGTCCAAGTGGGACACTTGGCATGGGAAAGTCCAAGTCATAAGTACTTGGCATGGAAAGTCCATGCATGGGTCTTGGCAATGGTAAAGTCCAAGTTTTGGGTACTTGTCAATGGAAAGTCCAAGCATGGGTCTTGGCATTTGGAAAGTCCAACATGGAGTTGGCATGGAAAGTCCAATATGGAGTTGGCATGGAAAGTCCAAGGGTATAGTCTTGGCCACGTAAGTCCAAGTGTGTAGTCTTGGCGATGAAAGTCCAAGTCATGGGTACTTATTAATTGGAAAGTCCAAGGGTATGATATTGGCAGCGTAAAGTCCAAGTCTGTGTCTTGGCAGCATAAGCCCAAATGTACCTTGATGGTATAGACCAACTTAGCATGACAATAGTCGATGGAAGCACCTAAAGACTAACTTATGGATGAACAAGTCATGGATGACTTGGAGGGATCCGATAAGCGTGAGGCCGATGGAGGTGGCTAGAAGTCTTAGGTCTAGGCTAAGGGTAGTCTAGCAACTATGAGGGCATCATACTTGGGGCAAACCTCATGGTTGGGGTGTATCAGTCGACTGGGGTTATGGAGAAGTCGACTGGTCAAGTGTTTTGACACTTGATAGCCGAGTCGACACTAAGCAGTCGACTGGGATTATGTCCAGTCGACTTCCGTAAGTCGACTCGCATTCGACTGTGGTAAGTGACCTTGGAAGTCAACTGCCAGCATTGGGAAGTTGACTGGACATGAGCAGTCCACTGCTATGAAGGGCAGTCGACTGTTAGTTTTGGTCACGTGCACAAAACCCCCGGTAAACGATTGGTCAATCAGCTATCGAAGCAGCAGTCAACTGCTAGTAAGGGTAGTCGACTGCTGGGGTATCTGTTGGAGTTCTTCAAACGTGGATCAAGTCATTGTTAGACAATGGCTACGGGAGCAGTCGACTGATGGGTATGAGCAGTTGACTGCTAGGCGAAAATCAACCTGAGTTGCAACTTTATAAGGAGCACGAAGGGGAGGTTTTTGTCTATGCTTATTGAGGCGATTTTAAGGGGAATTGTTGCTGCAATCCAGACCTTCAAGGCACTTCGCAAGCAATCAAAGATCAAGCATTCAAAGCATTCTTGTAATATGTTTTTCTTTACTTTTGTTTCCTTTTATCTTTGTAATCACTTATATCTTTCGTATTACTGTTGTAATCTTTTGTACGAGGTTTCTCCACCTCCGGTGTGTCACCGAGGAGGAGATTTAGTAGTGGTGCGTGCATCACTAGAGCTCGCTGAGCTCTCCCCATGGAGTAAGAATCCTAAGGTTCCAAACCATGTATATTCTTGTATTTTAATTGTGCTTGTGGGTTTATATTTGTATTCGTATTGTATTTTCTATTTTCGCTGCATACTAACCCAATTGTAGCAAGCACGCAATCGAATTACGCTAAGCGATGATTTCTCTATTCACCCCTCTAGCGACGTACGATCTCCTACAAGTGGTATCAGAGCAAGGCCACTCTTCAAGGTTTAACAACTAAGGGAGCATTCTAGAGGAAAGAAAATGGTGGTTGAAGAAATATTGGGTGATGACATCAATGTGTCGCTACCATATGAACTCTATGGAGCCAAGGATTTTGAGCTATAGGCAGTAAGAATGAAATATTTTCTTATGTGTGATTACAATAATTGGATTAGTGTGATGGTAGGGTTCGACACTCCAAAAGACGATGAATGGAAAATACTCAAGAAGAAGAAGTGGAGCAAAGAACAACTCCGATATTTCAACATAAACAATAAGGTAATGAGTATATTACTTAGTGCAATTCCTAATGATGTATTGTGTAGATTAGGAGATTGTAAGGATGCCAAGGAGCTGTGGAGCAAGCTAGCTAAGCTCCATGAAGAACCCTCAATGGCTCAAGAAATAGAGGAGCCCAAGGAACAAGACTCACCATCAGCTCAATTGGATAAGAAGACCGAAGAAGCAAGCTCATCCTCACAAGAAAATGAGGATTCGGAAGTTGAGAATGAGTCATCATCCGAATTGGTAGAAGAGATGGAAGAATTGGAGGAAGCCTCTACCTCAGGATTGAGGGGGAGGATACTAGATCACTAGAGCCAGAGCAAAATCAAGAAGTAGCTTCAACCTCCGGGAGAGATGAAGAACCAATTCCAGCCACCATCGACCTAGGTAACTCAAGAATTCCAATTAAAAATAAAAATCACATTGTATGCTTTGAGTGTAGGGACTCTGGTCACTATAAGAGCAAGTGTCCAAAGCGAGTCAAGAAGACTCAACCGGCATCAAAAGTTCAAGAAAAGACCAATGAAGCCAGAGTTCCAATTAGGAAGAGCAAGGAGCATGTGGTGTGTTTTAAATGCAACCAAAAAGGGCATTATAGGAGTTCATACCCTAGGGGGGGGGGGGGGGGAAGAAAACCCAAGAAGGAGCATCATATGTAGGAGGAGTTTCTAAAGCAAACCCTAAGGTAAAATTCAATAATACACCTTCGAATTTTAATGGTAAAAAGCATGCTTTTAATTCACTTGCAATTGTGCATAATCACAAGGAGCATGCTAGAAGTAACAATAATTATTTTTTCTTAGGTGCTAAATATTGTAATTTTAGGGTTAAGGATAAATCTAGAAACAATAACCCTAGGAAGGTAGAGTATCACCTAGGCATTAACCTTAAGAAGGGTAGGCATATGCCTAGGAAGAATCTTTCCCAAAGGGTTAATGAAAAATTAAAATTGGGAAGATTAGAGTTAGAAAACTAAGCCTTGAGGTCAAGGCTTGAGAAATTAGAGAAGACCCTCAGGAAGATGCAAAATCAAATTCAAAGGTCAAATGATCAAAAATTAGGACCTAGGAAATAAGAACCACCCAAGGGCAAGAAAGATTTGGGTCACATATTTAAGCCCAAGAATACCTATTACCATGTTCCATTCGATTATGGAATCATTTATAGGTCTAGGAAAACCAAGGTTAATAGGGAAGTCATCACTAAGGTTAACCAAGGTAAATGTCTAGTGGCCAAGGTTTTTATGAAACCGAGGAAAGCCACTAAGAAGGTTACAAGGGAAGTTATCCTTAGAGTTGACCAAGACAAGACCCAATTGACGAAGGCTTTCAATCCAAAAAGGGTCATTAGGAGGGTTAGGGTGTGTCAACCCTAAGTGGATGGGGAGTTAACCTAACCATGGTAGAGTTGACACTTTAGGTCATTTCCAAGGTAATGGGATACTTTGGAAATAAGTTTGAATTTATATCCTAAAGGATTTTAAGATGTGCCAATTAAATTTGAGAAATTTGAAAAATTGATCAAATTGGCACAATTTAGGTCTTAGAGGTCATAGTGTGCCATTTTGGATTTTTGGCAGACTTGAGAGATGGGTACCATTATGGAAAATACAGATTTAATTCTAGAAATGACATTTTTGGCTTAACACTTAGGTATTATATACCTTTGTATTTTATACTTACCATGCCTTGTTTGTCTTGTCATGTCATGACATCATATTTAGTTTTATCATATAAAATGTCATGATACCTTAGGTTTATCTTTTAATGTCATGTACGTTTAGATTTAATCATATGCTATGACATCATGATTATTGGCACATGCCTATTTATTGTTGGGGATCGAACGGTCGGCTAGAGGGGGGTGAATAGCCCTCTTGTGATGGATTTCGTAAATTGCTCGTCTACAAAAGGTTAGCGCAAGCAGAATATACAAATACAAATAGACAAAGCAAAAGATAAACAATAAAACAAACGCTAACACGATGGTATAACGTGGTTCACGGCTACACCGCTAATCCACGGTCCGATTCATCCAAGGTGAATCACTCCTCCTAAGCCAATCACTATTGGTCTCTCCTTTGCACCAAGCTAGGTGGAGGTAACCTTTACAAACAAGATCACTCTTCTTAAAATAAGAATGGAGTAAAAGCAAGTAAGAAGAGTTTAGAGCTTGTGGGGGCACTTGGATGGTCGTTTGGAGTAAGAGCATTAACCCCCCAAAGGTCCACACCCTCTCTTTTTATAGAGAGGAAGATTTTCTTCCCGTTGGCCGCCACCAGTCGACTGCTGCCCTTTGGCAGTCGACTTCCGCCACTCCAATGGCCTCCGAACATGTCGGATCCCGACCGTTGTAGTCTAATGGAACACTTGGCAGTCGACTGATGGACCTCATCGGGCCGATCACGCTTCGTAATCGACGCCGAGTCGGCTCACGAGCGGTTGGCGAAACCCTTTCGACGATGATCAGCCTTCGGATCGGTGGTCTTCGACCATTGCCCACATATGGCGATTGGTGCTGGCCTCAAAACACCTCGAATACGGTCGAACCACGTTTTCGGAGTAATCGAGCCATTCCATGGCGATCCCGTGTCGGAAATCCCATCCGACACTTAGCCAAATGGCCAAGTTTCACCTAAGAGCTACCCCTTCCCGGGTTACATTCGCTCACTCTCATCTCTCGGAGTCCCTCGCCTTCGAAGTTCTCTTCGTTCGTGGCCATGTCCCTCGACAGCATCAGGCGCACGACCCTGCAATGTTCCTTCGCGTCTCTTGCCTCGAAGTCTACTTCCTCCGGCTTCACTCCAAGCTCCTCGTCCGGCGGTCCCTCGGATGCTCCAAGCGCACGTCTTCCGCAAAGTCATCCTTCACCGACTCAAGAACTGAGTCATGAGTTTGTGAATCTTGCCACGGCTCCATGTGCGAATTACTAAGTCCTGCACGACTTCAACACACATATCAAACATAACAAACTAACTTAAACCCTTTGCCACACACATCAAAACCTTATCATGGAGAGAGATTGCCCTAACAATCTCCCCCTTTTTGATGTGTGGCAATCCGTTTAAGTTAGGTAAAAACATTTGATAAAAATTTCTAAGGTAAGAAGGCATGTAAACATAAACATGATATAGCAACATGCAACTCCCTCTTAATCCATGAAACTCCCCATACATATTTCTCCCCCTATCATAATTTACTTAAACACAATTATTTCTCCCCATTTGACACCATCAAAAAGATTAATACTAAGTTATAAACCCATGGCATCAAGTCTAAAAGAAGGAAAATACCAAAAACATGTTTAAAATCTGAAATCAGAAAATATTGGACTGTTTTTTAGGTGAGCAGTCGACTGCTATCAGTATGGCAGTCGACTGGCACAATGGTTTCCGAAATTCTAATTTTCTAGGCGGATTTCAGAAATGCACTAAAAATTCTAGAAAATTCAAAAAATAGTGAAATTTGGGGAACACATTTCTTGTAAGATTTTTTATCAGTGAAAAATAGTTTTTCATGAAAAATCATTATATTTTCTGATATTTGCCAAAAATCCAAAAGCTTTAAAAACCACTAGGTTTTTGATCATTCTAGTATCAAGTTAAACACCTAGTTTTGGTTTCAATTGTTTCAAAACATGAATACATAGATTTTAGATTAAGAAATTGTATTGAAAACATATGAAATATCCAACCATGATCTTTGGGCAATATGTCTATGAATTAAACATAAGCCTTCCCCATGATTGGTCTATTATTGCTATTTTGATACTTTAAATGACCATCTAAATGCCATAGGCATTAGTGGACATTTGTATCATCCTAACATCTCACTCATGCTAAGTTTTCAATCATGGTAGCCTATAGTGAGTGTGAGATGTATCCTAGAGGTATTTTTACATACTTAACCATTATATTCATGCAATTCTATCAAGGTTAAGTATCATCCTATCAATTCTCATGATCATAAAGACATGTATGTATTAATTTCACATTATGATCATTAAATACATGTATTCATTGAATTGTTATCATGCATTAGGTATTATATCATGATAATGAGAAAAATATCACCTAAGGCATGATTTAACCTATTTCTCATGATGATGTGCCAAATCATAAATCATGATTGCAAACATACATAGGAATTACATTAATCATAATGATTTAAGCATTATTAATTATTTATAGGCATGTTATCATCACCTAACACTATTTCAAAATTTTGTCCTACCATCCTAAGTCAACCAAAATATGATATAGGTTAAGTCCATATGGTTGACTACCCTAGGGGTTTTCTAACCCTTAAGGATGGATTTTGGAACCCAAAATAAGTTCTTGCCTATTGGGTTCACTAGATACTCCTTGGGGATCCATTTCCTAGCTATTACTTGTTGGATCGAAAGTGTCGCTAGAGGGGGGGGGGGGTGAATAGCGATACGGTGTCGTTAAAAACTTTTGAAATAAGTAAAAAGCAAGTAGAGAATGCACAGCGGAAATATAAAGTAGACAAGATATTTTTACGTGGTTCACAATCTTTCGATTGCTAATCCACGGCCCTAGTGATCCTTGATCACGTACGGAGGGCAATTCACTAAAACCACTCCTCTTCGTTGGAAGTAGGAGCAACGATTACAAAAAGAAATCAAGGCAAAGGGACACTCCCCCTTTCCTTGTTACGATTAAAGCACAAAGACAATTTAAAGAAGTAGAACTTAAATAAATATACCGACAACTCTTATAAGTAGAAGATGTAGCTTTCGTTGTCGGCGGCACTTCGTCGTAGCAAATGTGAGTAGTAGTAGCGGCGTTACGACGGCGTGTTGAGAGCTCTTGAATTCTTGTTATTTGCTTGGCTTGAACATGTCTATTTATGGATATTGATCTATGAATTTAGACATAGGTAGTGTCCAAGGTGAGGTTCTTATCCCCCAAGACTTGTTCATCCACATCCTTTGCGCCAACTCAAGGATGAGGTGTTTCATCCAACCACCTTGTGCCACCTCCAACCTTCTTGTGCGCCAACTCAAGGATGAGGTGTTTCATCCAACCACCTTGTGCCACCTCTTGCTCTTGTTTAGGAGGGGACAATTGTCCCTTATGTGGCCCTCTCCTTGGCAATTGTAGCAAATGATTTTCCCCCTTGGTCTTCTATTCCTATCATTAGATTTATTAAAATGAAAACCCTTTAAATCACGCCTTACCCTCCTTACCATATACACTTCTTCCATGCTATCCATGGAGGAGGAGGAGGATGCTTCATCATCGGAGGAGGAGGGGATCTCTATCTTCTTCTTCCCCTTGTTTGCCATCAAAGCTACTCCTCTTGAAGGTTGTATTTTTGGCTCTTCTTGTATTCCTTCAAGCCTTGTTTCGTGGAGCTCCATTGTTGAGAAGAATTCCTCCAAGGTGCTTACTTCTAAGTTCTTGGAGATATAAAATGAGTCCACCATGGAGCTCCATTTTGAGGATCGCGGAAAGACATCTATAGCCTTCATAACCATATCCCGGATTGATAGCTTCTCACCTACACTTGACAAACCGATTATAATTTCCTTGAAATGAGAATGTAAGGAAATTACCTTTTCTCCCTTTTCTAGTTTAATGTTGTTGAGTTGGGAGCGGAGGAGGTCTCTCCTTGCTAGCTTCGCCTCGGATGTGCCTTCATGAAGCTCAATTAGCTTCTCCCACATCTCCTTGGCACTTTGGCATTCTCCTATTCGGTTGATCTCTTGTTGGGGGGAGCACATTGAAGAGATGGTGCTTGGCTTTTGAGTTTGCGAGGTGCTCTTCCCTTTGCTTTTTGGTCCACCTAGATTTCTCTATTGGCTTCCCTTCTTCATCCCTAGGCTAAACGAAATCGGATTCCATTGTAATCATGATATCAAAATCCATTTCGAAAAATACCTCCATTCGCTTCTTCCACCAAGCGAATTCTCGTTCAAACTTCGGTGGATGGATGTTGGAGGCGGCCATTTTGAAAGTTGCTTGTTGTGGCGGTTAGTCCTCGACAAACTTTCCTTGGCTCTGATACCACTTGTTGGGGATCGAACGGCCGGCTAGAGGGGGGTGAATAATCCTCTTACGATGGATTTCGTAAATTGCTCGTCTACAAAAGATTAACGCAAGCGGAATATACAAATACAAATAGACAAAGCAAAAGATAAACAATAAAAAAAATGCTAACACGATGGTATAACGTTGTTCACGACTACGCCGCTAATCCACGGTCCAATTCGTCCAAGGTGAATCACTCCTCCAAAGCCAATCACTATTGGTCTCTCCTTTGCACCAAGCTAGGTGGAGGTAACCTTTACAAACAAGATCACTCTTCTTACAATAAGAATGGAGTAAAAGAAAGTAAGAAGAGTTTAGAGCTTGTGGGGCACTTGGATGGTCGTTTGGCGTAAGAGCATTAACCCTCCAAAGCTCCACACTCTCTCTTTTTATAGAGAGGAAGATTTTCTTCCCGTTGGCCGCCACTAGTCGACTGCTGCCCTTTGGCAGTCGACTTCCGCCACTCCAACGGCCTCCGAACACGTTAGATCTCGACCGTTGTAGTCCAACGGAACACTTGGCAGTCGACTGATGGACCTCATCAGTCGACTGCTGCCTCCGTAGTCGACAACCGAGTCAGCTACGAGCGGTTCTGTGGCCAAACCCTTTCGACCCGATCACGCTTCTTCAGAATGATCAGAGTGGCAATGATCGCACATATGGCGGGCCGATCACGCCTCAAACACTGGGTCAATACCAATAAACCACGCTCGACAGAGCAATGACCGCCATTCCATGGCAATCGACTGTTGTCAGGAAATCCCATCCGACACTTAGCCAAATGGCCAAGTTTCACCTAAGAGCTACCCCTTCCCGGGTTACATTCGCTCACTCTCATCTCTCGCAGTCCCTCGCCGGGTTCTCTTCGCTCACGCCACGCCCCTGCAAAGATCGTGCACACGACTCTACAATGCTCCTTCGCATCTCTTGCCTTGAAGTCTACTTCCTCTGGCTTCACTCCAAGCTCCTCGTCCGGCGGTCCCTCGGATGCTCCAAGCGCACGACTTCCGCAAAGTCATCCTTCACCGACTCAAGAACCGAGTCATGAGTTTGTGAAACTCGCCACGACTCCATGTGCGAATTACTAAGTCATGCACGACTTCAACGCACATATCAAACATAACAAACTAACTTAAACCCTTTGCCACACACATCAAAACCTTATCATGGCAAGAGATTGCCCTAACAATCTCCCCCTTTTTGATGTGTGACAATCCGTTTAAGTTAGGTAAAAACATTTGATAAAAATTTCTAAGGTAAGAAGGCATGTAAACATAAACATAATATAGCAACATGCAACTTCCCCTTAATCCATGAAACTCCTCATACATATTTCTCCCCCTATCATAATTTACTTAAACACAATTATTTCTCTCCCTTTGACACCATCAAAAAGATTAATACTAAGTTATAAACCCATGGCATCAAGTCTAAAAGAAGGAAAATACCAAAAACATGTTTAAAATCTGAAATCAGAAAATATTGGACTGTTATTGCTATGATCAAGATAGTAGTCAATGATCGCACAATGGTTTCCAAAATTCTAATTTTCTGGGTGAATTTCAGAAATGCACTAAAAATTCTAGAAAATTCAAAAAATAGTGAAATTTGGGGAACACATTTCTTGTAATATTTTTTATCAGTGAAAAATAGTTTTTCATGAAAAATCATTATATTTTCTGATATTTTCCAAAAATCCAAAAGCTTTAAAAACCACTAGGTTTTTGATCATTCTAGTATCAAGTTAAACACCTAGTTTTGGTTTCAATTGTTTCAAAACATGAATACATAGATTTTAGATTAAGAAATTGTTTTGAAAACATATGAAATATCCAACCATGATCTTTGGGCAATATGTCTATGAATTAAACATAAGCCTTCCCCATGATTGGTCTATTATTGCTATTTTGATACTTTAAATGACCATCTAAATGCCATAGCCATTAGTGGACATTTGTATCATCCTAACATCTCACTCATGCTAAGTTTTCAATCATGGTAGCCTATAGTGAGTGTGAGATGTATCCTAGAGGTATTTTTACATACTTAACCATTATATTCATGCAATTCTATCAAGGTTAAGTATCATCCTATCAATTCTCATGATCATAAAGACATGTATGTATTAATTTCACATTATGATCATTAAATACATGTATTCATTGAATTGTTATCATGCATTAGGTATTATATCATGATAATGAGCAAAATATCACCTAAGGCATGATTTAACCTATTTCTCATGATGATGTGCCAAATCATAAATCATGATTGCAAACATACATAGGAATTACATTAATCATAATGATTTAAGCATTATTTGTTAGTGCTTATAAGCTCCACATATCTCCACAATGGCATTATATTGTCCACTTTGGGTCTAAGCCCTCATGGTTTTATTTTTGGGCTTTACCCAAAAGGCCTCATACCAATGGAGATATCTTTTTTCTTATAAGCACATGATCTTTTCCATGTCTTACCAATGTGGGACTTTGATTGTATTCCCCATACTCCCAACAATCCCCCCCTCAAACGAAGGACCACATTGGGCCCCCCCCTCAAGCCTATCCCTCCTCGAAGGATTTTCTCTGCTTGATGTCCGATCTTCAACCCACCAGGACTTCATGCCAGTTGTTCGGTCCCCCCGACCCAACTAGACTTCCTTCCTGATGTCTGGTTCTCTTGATCTGGACGTGGGAGCTCAACTTCCTTCGTTCGAGGTTCATGGCTTGACATGGACCATGGCTCTGATACCAATTGTTAGTGCTTATAAGCTCCACATATCTCCACAATGGCATGATATTGTCCACTTTGGGTCTAAGCCCTCATGGTTTTATTTTTGGGCTTTACCCAAAAGGCCTCATACCAATGGAGATATCTTTTTTCTTATAAGCACATGATCTTTTCCATGTCTTACCAATGTGGGACTTTGATTGTATTCCCCATACTCCCAACATTATTAACTATTTATAGGCACGTTATCATCACCTAACACTATTTCAAAATGTTGTCCTGCCATCCTAAGTCAACCAAAATATGATATAGGTTAAGTCCATATGGTTGACTACCCTAGGGGTTTTCTAACCCTTAAGGATGGATTTTGGAACCCAAAATAAGTTCTTGCCTATTGGGTTCACTAGATACTCCTTGGGGATCCATTTCCTAGCTATTACTTTCTTCTTATCTTGTCCCCTAGCAATTAGGCATTTATAGGCCTTTTCATTTTTCTTTTCTTTATATCCTAGGCCTTTCTTATTGAAGCTAGCTCTTTGGCTCCCTATGATCATGTTCCAGGTGTTGGAGCCTATAGTGATTTTTTCTAAGGCTTTTGTCAAGTAATCTACCTTTTCCCTTAGAGCCCTATTTTCATCCATGCATGCATCACTAACATTAAATGGCATATATTTATCATGTGAACATGCATCATTTAAGCTAGAAGACATATTATCATCATTTAAGCATGCTTTTTCTAGTTTATTTTCTAAGTCCTTAATTTGCTCAAGCATGCTCTTATTTTTCTTCTTAGCTCTAAATAGGTCATTAGTGAGGCTAGAAATCATAGAAACTATTTTACTAGGTGAAAGATTAGTTACCATAGTTTCCATGTCCTCTTCTTCTTCTTCGGATGAGGATGTAGAGGCTCCCCCTTCACTAGAGCTCCCTCCACTTGAGCTTGATTCTTCATTTTCGGTGGAGGAGCAATCCAAGTCGTCAAATGCCATCAATGCTAGGTTGGTGACAAATGCATTTTCTTCCTCGGATGATGATGAAGATGAGGAGGAAGGGTCATCCCATGTCTTGGCCTTGAATGCTTTGGCCTTCCCCTTTTCCTTTGCCTTCTTTTCTTCTTCCTTTTTCTTGTTCCCCTTTTTCTTCTTCTTTTCTTCTTTCTTCTTCCTCACTTCCTTGCTCTTGTTTAGGAGGGGACAATTGTCCCTTATGTGGCCCTCTCCATGGCAATTGTAGAAAATGATTTTCCCCCTTGGTCTTCTATTCCTATCATTAGATTTATTAAAATGAAAACCCTTTAAATCACGCCTTACCCTCCTTACCATATACGCTTCTTCTGTGCTATCCATGGAGGAGGAGGAGGATGCTTCATCATCGGAGGAGGAGGGGATCTCTATCTTCTTCTTCCCCTTGTTTGCCATCAAAGCTACTCCTCTTGAAGGTTGGATTTTTGGCTCTTCTTGTATTCCTTCAAGCCTTGTTTCGTGGAGCTCCATTGTTGAGAAGAATTCCTCCAAGGTGCTTACTTCTAAGTTCTTGGAGATATAAAATGAGTCCACCATGGAGCTCCATTTTGAGGATCGTGGAAAGGCATCTATAGCCTTCATAACCATATCCTGGTTTGATAGCTTCTCACCTACACTTGACAAACCGGTTATAATTTCCTTAAAACGAGAATGTAAGAAAATTACCTTTTCTCCCTTTTCTAGATTAATGTTGTTGAGTTGGGAGTGGAGGAGGTCTCTCCTTGCTAGCTTCGCCTCGGATGTGCCTTCATGAAGCTCAATTAGCTTCTCCCACATCTCCTTGGCACTTTGGCATTCTCCTATTCGGTTGATCTCTTGTTGGGGGAAGCACATTGAAGAGATAGTGCTTGGCTTTTGAGTTTGCGAGGTGCTCTTCCCTTTGCTTTTTGGTCCACCTAGATTTCTCTATTGGCTTCCCTTCTTCATCCCTAGGCTAAACGAAATCGGATTCCATTGTAATCATGATATCAAAATCCGTTTCGAAAAATACCTCCATTCGCTTCTTCCACCAAGCGAATTCTCGTTCAAACTTCGGTGGATGGATGTTGGAGCCGACCATTTTGAAAGTTGCTTGTTGTGGCGGTTAGTCCTCGACAAACTTTCCTTGGCTCTGATACCACTTGTTGGGGATCGAACGGCCGGCTAGAGGGGGGTGAATAGCCCTCTTACGATGGATTTCGTAAATTGCTCATCTACAAAAGATTAGCGCAAGCGGAATATACAAATACAAATAGACAAAGCAAAAGATAAACAATAAAACAAATGCTAACACGATGGTATAACGTGGTTCACGGCTACGCCGCTAATCCACGGTCCAATTCGTCCAAGGTGAATCACTCCTCCAAAGCCAATCACTATTGGTCTCTCCTTTGCACCAAGCTAGGTGGAGGTAACCTTTACAAACAAGATCACTCTTCTTACAATAAGAATGGAGTAAAAGAAAGTAAGAAGAGTTTAGAGCTTGTGCGGCACTTGGATGGTCGTTTAGAGTAAGAGCATTAACCCCCCAAAGCTCCACACTCTCTCTTTTTATAGAGAGGAAGAAGATCCCGACCGCTGTAGTCCAACGGAACACTTGGCCGATCGATGGACCTCAACGCCGATCACGCCTCGTAGTCGACGGTAGTTTGACGAGCGTTCCAGCGGCCTGTCAAACTTCGACTAATCGCCGCTTCGCCGAATGATCGAGTGGCGATCATTGCCCACATATGGCGCGATCACCGGCCTCAAAATAGTCAGTCAAATACCAGTCGAACCACGTTCGACTCGGAGTAGTCGAGTGTCATTCCATGGCAATCGATTGGTGTCGGGAAATCCCATTCGACACTTAGCCAAATGGCCAAGTTTCACCTAAGAGCTACCCCTTCCCGGGTTACATTCGCTCACTCTCATCTCTCGCAGTCCCTCGCCTTCGAAGTTCTCTTCGTTCGCGGCCACGTCCCTCGGTAGCATCAGGCGCACGACTCTGCAATGCTCCTTCGCGTCTCTTGCCTCGAAGTCTACTTCCTCCGGCTTCACTCCAAGCTCCTCGTTCGACGGTCCCTCAGATGCTCCAAGCGCACGACTTCCGCAAAGTCATCCTTCACCAACTCAAGAACCGAGTCATGAGTTTGTGAAACTCGCCACGGCTCCATGTGCGAATTACTAAGTCATGCACGACTTCAACGCACATATCAAACATAAAAAACTAACTTAAACCCTTTGCCACACACATCAAAACCTTATCATGGCAAGAGATTGCCCTAACAATCTCCCCCTTTTTGATGTGTGACAATCCGTTTAAGTTAGGTAAAAACATTTGATAAAAATTTCTAAGGTAAGAAGGCATGTAAACATAAACATGATATAGCAACATGCAACTTCCCCTTAATCCATGAAACTCCCCATACATATTTCTTCCCCTATCATAATTTACTTAAACACAATTATTTCTCTCCCTTTGATACCATCAAAAAGATTAATACTAAGTTATAAACCCATGGCATCAAGTCTAAAAGAAGGAAAATACCAAAAACATGTTTAAAATCTAAAATCAGAAAATATTGGACTATTTTTTAGGTGAGCAGTCGACTGCTATCAGTATGGCAGTCGACTGGCACAATGGTTTCCGAAATTCTGATTTTCTGGGCGAATTTCAGAAATGCACTAAAAATTCTAGAAAATTCAAAAAATAGTGAAATTTGGGGAACACATTTCTTGTAAGATTCTTTATCAGTGAAAAATAGTTTTTCATGAAAAATCATTATATTTTCTGATATTTGCCAAAAATCCAAAAGCTTTAAAAACCACTAGGTTTTTGATCATTCTAGTATCAAGTTAAACACCTAGTTTTGGTTTCAATTGTTTCAAAACATGAATACATAGATTTTAGATTAAGAAATTGTTTTGAAAACATATGAAATATCCAACCATGATCTTTGGGCAATATGTCTATGAATTAAACATAAGCCTTCCCCATGATTGGTCTATTATTGCTATTTTGATACTTTAAATGACCATCTAAATGCCTTCCCCATGAATACTTAGGCATTCTCCTATTCGGTTGATCTCTTGTTGGGGGAGCACATTGAAGAGATGGTGCTTGGATTTTGAGTTTGCGAGGTGCTCTTCCCTTTGCTTTTTGGTCCACCTAGATTTCTCTATTGGCTTCCCTTCTTCATCCCTAGGCAAAACGAAATCGGATTCCATTGTAATCATGATATCAAAATCCATTTCGAAAAATACCTCCATTCGCTTCTTCCACCAAGCGAATTCTCGTTCAAACTTCGGTGGATGGATGTTGGAGCCGGCCATTTAAAAAGTTGCTTGTTGTGGCGGTTAGTCCTCGACAAGCTTTCCTTAGCTCTGATACCACTTGTTGGGGATCGAACGGCCGGCTAGAGGGGGGGTGAATAGCCCTCTTACGATGGATTTCGTAAATTGCTCGTCTACAAAAGATTAGCGCAAGCGGAATATACAAATACAAATAGACAAAGCAAAAGATAAACAATAAAACAAACGCTAACACGATGGTATAACGTGGTTCACGGCTACGCCGCTAATCCACGGTCCAATTTGTCCAAGGTGAATCACTCCTCTAAAGCCAATCACTATTGGTCTCTCCTTTGCACCAAGCTAGGTGGAGGTAACCTTTACAAACAAGATCACTCTTCTTACAATAAGAATGGAGTAAAAGCAAGTAAGAAGAGTTTAGAGCTTTTGGGGCACTTGGATGGTCGTTTGGAGTAAGAGCATTAACCCCCCAAAGCTCCACACCCTCTCTTTTTATAGAGAGGAAGATTTTCTTCCTGTTGGCCGCCACCAGTCGACTGCTGCCCTTTGGCAGTCGATTGCCGCCACTCCAACGACCTCCGAACACGTCGGATCTTGACCGTTGTAGTCCAACCGAACACTTGGCAGTCGACTGATGGACCTCATCGATCCCTCGCTCGTAGTCGATCAAGTCGGCTACGATCGTGTGGCTAAACCCTTTCGACCCGATCGCTTTCGCCTTGAGTCATCTGGTGGTCTTAGCGATCGCACACATATGGCGGTGATCGCTGCCCTAAAACGACCCGGTCGAACCACGTTTGACTCGGAGCAGTCGACTGTCATTCCATGGCAGTCGACTGGTGTCGGGAAATCCCATCCGACACTTAGGCAAATGGCCAAGTTTCACCTAAGAGCTACCTTTTCCCGGGTTACATTCGCTCACTCTCATCTCTCGGAGTCCCTCGCCTTCGAAGTTCTCTTTGTTCGCGGCCACGTCCCTCGGCAGCATCAGGCGCACGACTCTACAATGCTCCTTCTCGTCTCTTGCCTCGAAGTCTACTTCCTCTGGCTTCACTCCAAGCTTCTCGTCCGACGGTCCCTCGGATGCTCCAAGCGCACGGCTTCCGCAAAGTCATCCTTCACCGACTCAAGAACCGAGTCATGAGTTTGTGAAACTCGCCACGGCTCCATGTGCGAATTACTAAGTCCTGCACGACTTCAACGCACATATCAAACATAACAAACTAACTTAAACCCTTTGCCACACACATCAAAACCTTATCATGGCAAGAGATTGCCCTAACATTTATGTTATCATTTATGTCATAATTGTTAGTGTCAACCCTTAGCGTCAATCATAAGAAGATTGATTAGGGATCATATGTATCATATTTCATTAATAACAGGCAAAGATTGATTATTATATTTACTTTATACATGTGCCAGCAAAATAAATATAATAATATCCTTGAATAGTAGATTCTAATCTACAGTATATCAATTGGTAGAATTGATTATGAGAAACTGTAGAGAATACTATTCTTAAACATTCCTAGTCAAGTATTGTATTAATAGATAAAGGGATATATTAATATATTGAGACTAGCCTATAGGTCAATGGATGACTTGATCTCACAAGTCATGGATATGTGATATCACATTAACACATGAGTATATATATTGGAGAATATATGTACTGAATTGACCCGCCATGAGAAAGTTATATGGATCGTTATATGAATGTCATAAACTTTCTCATGAGACTATTAGTATGAATAGTCCTTAGACCTGAAATCACTATGGCTCCCTACATATGGAGCTATGTACTTTGGTATCGTCAAACATCACCTGTAATAGGGTGGACTATAAAGGCGATCACTGGGTATGTAACAAATTATACAGAGGGATGTGAGTGATGTAGATGAGATCTATCCCTCCCTTATGACGAGAGTGATATCTTTGGCCTCTTGATAGAGTATGACCACGAAATGCATGGTCATGCTCAAATGAGTCAATATGAGATATTGAGCTCATTTTTTTTGAGTGAGTCTACTTGGGGATCAAGAAACATAAAGATCGATAAGGGGATGACATGGTTTATGTCTCATTGATCGATCTAAGATATCAAGGATAGAAGGACACCATCATACAAGATAATAGTCACAGAAAGGTTTTGTCGAATCTTGATATTTTCGTAACTTGGGTAGCAATGATGCATTGCTAAATGTCGCTCATTGCTTATGTGTTTAAAGTGGTTTAGAGACATTGCCAACGTTACGAAAACCTATAGGGCCACACACAAAGAACATGTTGTTTTGGAGATGGCATTCATTTTAGTTTGACTAAATGAACCATTAGCCTTTGAATTGGATTCATTGAAAGGATTGGATTTGAGTTAGACTCAAATTAAATGGCCGAATTTGAGTTGGACTCAAATAAATTTGGATGGAATAAATTCATCATGCATGATTAATGTGGATTAATCATGCATTGAAGAGGGAAAATCAAAAGTTGGATGAATGGACTCAAATTGATTTGACTTGAGTTGGACTCAAATCAATTTAGATGGTATAAATTCATCATGCATGATTAATATGGATTAATCATGCATTGAAGAGGGAAAACCAGGAGTTGGATGAAACCTCTTTTCATGCATTATTAATGTGGATTAATCATGCATTGGAGAGGGAAAACCAAGGGTTGGATGAAACATTTCATATTCATGGGATGAATATAAAAAGGGGGCCTTGGATCATGATGTTTTTGGTTGAAAATTGCCTTTGTTTTTCCCCTCTTCTTCCCTTAGTCGAAATCTTCTCTTGGCTTAGCATCTTTTGTGGTGTTGCTAGCACAACCTTTCTCTAAAGAGTGTTCGTGTGGATACCATAGAGGCACGTACACTTGAACGTGCAAGAGATCCGACGGACCGTGGACAAGCGAGATAAACAAAGGGCACGCATCAAAGGTATACCCTATAGGATAGAGCTTTATATATCTATTCTTTAGTATGAGTTTTCTTTCTCATGGATCGCTCGAGGGATCCTTTTTCCGCTGCGATTTTCTTATTTATCGCATAGGATTCCCAACAATAATCATCATTCATGCATTAATTAGAATTGATTAAAGGACTATGATATGATTTGAAGTCCCATGTATAAGGAAATCAAATAGTGTTGCCTAGAAAATACATGAGACCTTAGATTAGGAATAACCAAAACCTACATCTCACATCAAATTGACATGTGTGTATTTTCATACACACTAGACACATGTGAGATGTTAGAAAAATGAGTTAAGTTCAAGGTGCATAGATGTTTCATCTAGATGAACTCAAACTCATCATATATCATGGACAAATCATGAGGAAAGCTAGTATACAAGTCATGTATACTTAGTCCATAAACCATGATTGAAATTAAGGTTTTAAAATCATTTCAAAACCATTTTGAAAAACCTTGGTGAAATCTATCTTTTGATAGCAATCACCATTGAAAGAGTTGATACAAAGTAGGGTCAAAACTTTGAACTTTGTGTCAATCTCATTATTTTATGGGTATTTCATTTTTCAAATATTTTTCACCCATAATGATTGACAAAGTATTATACATATGAAGTTTCATGATTTTTCCTATTATGTATAATAACTTATGAATTACCAAAATTCATTTCTGAAACTGGATTTCTACATTTGCAAAAATCAATCGACTGTCATTTATGGCAGTCGACTGACGTCAAGGTTAGTCGACTGATTTCTGATCACGTCGACTGCCAGGTCTGATTTCGGGCAAATAAGGTTATTTAGCTTATGTTTCAGCTATGTTAGGCTACCCTAACTGCTCCTAATCCTAGGTTATATTTTAGAAAGCATTGGAAGGGTGAAAAATCATTCAATATGGATTAGGAGAGCTGTTTAGGGTGTGAATCAATCTTCAAGGGGTGTGAAAGTTCAAGTTTGAACTTTTGCCCTTAATTTTGATGGTTTAGTGTTCCTTTAGGCTTAGGGACTCTCCAAAGGCATTGTTGGTGCAATGGTCAAGGGGGATCGAGCTTTTAGGGGGAGGTTATCCATCATGGGAAGATGGATGTATTCTTCCTCATAAGGGGGAGAATTTAGAGAATGGGAGAAGATTGGAGGATTGCCTCTCTTTAGTGATATGAGACTTATCACTAGGAAGAGTAAAGACATTCTAGATGTTTTTGAACCAAGGGAGAGATTGTAAGATCTCATTGGATATGAGACATTAATACCCTTAGGGAGAGTCTTTTTGATGTATGCCCAAAGGGAGAGAATTTGAGTGAGAAGTTGGAAATTCCCAATTTGGAGAATTGGGAGGATTGGATTGAGTTAGGTGACCTAACTCAAAGGTGTTGGTTTTTATCAAACATCAAAAAAAGGGAGATTGTTGGTGCAATCGACCTAGATCACGATTGATCGGACTCGAGTTTGACCCGAGTAGTGTTTTGATGTTTGACAAAGGAGTGATCATTATTTGACAATAGTTTAGAGAGATGGTTGACAAGAGGTTGACCATATGATGGAGAAGTCCAAGTGGGACACTTGGCATGGGAAAGTCCAAGTCATGAGTACTTGGCATGGACAGTCCAAGCATGGGTCTTGGCAATGGTAAAGTCCAAGTCTTTGGTACTTGGAAATGGAAAGTCCAGGCATAGGTCTTGGCATTTGGAAAGTCCAAAAAGTCCAATATAGAGTTGGCATGGAAAGTCTAAGGGTGTAGTCTTGGCCACATAAGTCTAAGTGTGTAGTCTTGACAGTTAAAGTTCAAGTCATGGGTACTTGGCAATTGGGAAGTCCAAGTGTGTGTCTTGGCAGCGTAAGCCCAAATATACCTTTGCGGTATAGACCAACTTAGAATCACAATAGCCGATGGAAGCACCTGAAGGCTAACGTATGGATGAACAAGTCATGGATGACTTGGAGGGATCCGATAGACATGAGGATGATGGAGGTGGCTAGAAGACTTAAGTCTATGCTAAGGGTGGTCTAGCAAGTATAAGGGCATCATTCTTGGGGCAAACCTCATGGTTGAGGTGTATCAGTCGAGTGGGGTTATGGACCAGTCAACTGGTCAAGTATTTTGATACTTGGCAGCCAAATCGACACTAAGCAATCGACTGGGATTATGACTAGTCGACTGGTGTGAGTCGACTGGCATTTAACTGCGGCAAGTGGGCTTGGCATTCGGCTACCAACATTGGGCAGTCGATTGGACATGAGCAGTCGACTGCCATGAAGGGCAGTCGATTGCTGGTTTTGGTCATGGGCATAGAACCCTCGGTAAATGACTGGTCAGTCGGCTACCAAAGCAATAGTCGACTCCTAGTAAGGGCAGTCGACTGATGGGGTATCTGTTGGAGTTCTTCCAGCATGGATCAAGTCATTGTGAGACAACGGCTACCAAAGCAGTCGACTGCTTGGCGAAAATCAACCTGAGTTGCAGCTTTATAAGGAGCATGAAGGGGAGGTTTTTGGCCATGATTCTTGAGACAATTTGAAGGGGAATTGCTACTGCAATCCAGACCTTCAAGGCACTTCTCAAGCAACCAAAGATCAAGTATTCAAAGCATTCTTGTAAAGTGTTTTTTTTACTTGTGTTTCTTTTATCTTTGTGATTGCTTGTATCTTTTGTATTACTGTTGTAATCTTTTATACGAGGTTTCTCCACCTCCGGTGTGTCACCGTGAAGGAGATTTAGTAGTGGTGTGTGCATCACTAGAGCTCGTTGAGCTCGCCCCGTGGATTAGGAACCCTAAGGTTCGGAACCACGTATACTCTCGTCTTTTGATTGTGCTTGTGGGTTTGTATTTGTATTCGTATTGTATTTTCTATTTCCACTGTGTACTAACCCAATTGTAGCAAGTACGCAATCGAATTACGTCAAGCGATGATTTTGCTATTCACCACCTCTAGCGACGTACGATCCCCTACACTATGGACTGCTACAGTGCTATCAGTCGACCGCCCATACATGGCAGTCGACTTCCACAACCTCAATCGAGCAATCAAGCCTCAGTCGACTCCTCAACCAATCGATTGGTCATAATCCCAATCGACTGCTCTGATTCAACTAGGCTCCCGAGTGTCAAACACTCGGCCAATCGACTTGTCCATAATCCTAGTCGACCGATAAACCTCAAACATGAGGTTTAACCCAAGTATGATCCCCTTATACTTGATTGATCACCCTTAGCCTAAACACAAGCATTCTAGACATATCTATCAGCCTCACGACTCTCGAATCCTTTAAGTCTATGACTCTTCATTCATCATGTTAACCTTTAGGTTCTTTCATTGGCTATGTCATGCTAACCGATCCTTTGCCAAGGTTCATTTGGACTTATGCGGCCAAGACCACATGCTTGAACTTTACGTTGCCAAAACCTCGCCCTTGGACTTCCTTGCCAAGATCCATTTGAACTTATGCTGCCAAGACTACACGCTTGGACTTTACGCTGCCAAACCTATAAACTTGGACTTTCCCTTTGCCAAGTACCCATGACTTGGACTTCCAATTGCTAAATACCCATGACTTGGACTTTCCAACTTCCAAGACCATGCTTGAACTTTCCCTTTCCAAGACCATTCTTGGACTTTCCTTGCCAACTCCATGTTGGATTTTCCAATTGCCAAAGTTTACTTGAATATTATGCCGCTAAGACTAGACACTTGGACTTATGCTGCCAAGACTTTTCCCTTAGACTTCCCTTGCCAAATATCTATATTTTGACTTTCCTTGCCAAGTGTCTAAACTTAGACTTTAGAGGTTGATTGCTCAAACAATCTCCCTCATATGACTTTGGATATTACAATCATCCAATAGTCATATGGTTAACATATGGTCAAACTATATTATCAAAGAATGGTCACACTCATTATCAACCCATTGCCAAATATCAAAACGCTACTCGAGTTCCACTTGAGTTTGGTCAACATTGATCCGGGGCATATTGCACCTACAATCTCTTCTTTTTTGATGTTTGACAATACCTTTAAGTTAGGCTAACAATAACCCAACTTAACTCTTCTAATGTCAAAGCATAGTGAAGGTTTACCTAACTTAAACTTCACTTCCCCCCTTTGGCATATATCAAAAAGCCTACCAAGGTTTTCAATATCTCATCTTCCAAAGAGATTCTACATTCTCCCCCTTGGTCCAAAAACATCTTGAATGTCTTCACTCTTCCTAGTGATAAGTCTCACTTCACTAAATGAGAGGTAATCCATAATGAAGGTTTACCAAAGCCTCACTTCTCCCACTTTGGTCAAAATTCCATCCATCATCTCTTGATGGACACACTCCCCCTAAAGGCTTGCTCCCCTCTTGACTATTATACTAACAATATCCTTGGAGAGTTCCTAAGCTTATAGGAAACTTAAACCGTCAAAAATAAGGGTAAAAGTAAATTTGAACTTTAACCTCCCTTAAAATTCTATACTCGACCCCAAATAACTCTCCTAATCATTTTCATGATTATTTTACCCTTCTAATGCTTTTCAAAGCATATCCTTGGGTTAGGAGACATTAGGGTACTATAAAATAGCTGATACATAGCTAAACAAACCATGTTCAGTCGAAATCAACTTCATCGATCAACTAAAATCATAAATCAGTTGATTGACTTACAACCAGTTGACTGCTCAAAGCAACAGTTGACTGGTTTTTGTAAAATACAGAAATCAGTTTTCGGACTCGAGTTTTCGAAAAGCATAAGTAATTATACTTAATGTGAAAATTCCTAAAAATTCATACATACATTACTTACATGAAATATAATGGGTGAAAAATAATTTTAAATTAAAATACCCATTAAATTAAAAAATTGATACAAAGTTCAAAACCATTGAAAACTTTAATATTTTTTCCTAACTTTGTGTCAACTTGTTCAATGGTGATTGCTATTAAAAGATAGATTTCATCAAGATTTTTCAAAATTATTTTTAAATGTTTTTAAAACCTTATTTTGAACCATTGTCTATGGGATAGATGTACATGACTTGTACATTAGCTTTCCTCATGATTCATCAATGTTATGTTATGAGTTTGAGTTCATCTAGATATACCATCTATACACCTTGAACCTAACTCATTTTCCTGACATATCACATGTGTCTAGAGTGTATCAATACACACACATGTCAATTTAATATTTTTGTGAGTTGTGGATTTTGTTTTCCCTTAATCTAAGGGTTCATGCATTTTATCTAGGAAACTCTATTTGATTCCCTTATCATAGGACTTCAAATCATGTCATTGTCCTTAATTTTATTTTATTAACCTTAATGCATGAAATATGATCATGGCATATAATGATTGCATAATTTAAAATATTTTCCAATAATCATGATGTCATGACATAAATATAAACCTAAACATAAGCATGACATAATTAACCTAAAAATTATCCTGACGTTGTAAATAATTAATATGAAGCATAATGTCATGACATGACATATGACAAATAAGATATAAAGGTATAAGAATACCTAGATTTCAAGCCTAATTTCCATTTACTAGGATTAAACCCAATTTTTCCATAATGATCAAATTTCAAATTGTGCCAAAAACCCAAAATGACACACCATTGACTCTAACCTATCTTGTGCCAATTTTGATTGACTTTTCAAACTTCTCAAATTTTATTGGCACATCCTAAAATCTTTTAGGATAAAATATAAATTCATTTTCAAGATATCACATAACCTCGAAAATGTCCTAAAGTGTCAACTCTACCATGGTTATGTAAACTGTCATGCCCCGAGAGTATGCCAAGCCGAAAATAATCAGACATCATCTCCCCTGTACGTGATACAATTCCCTGATATACATAAAGCCTTTTGGCCACAATCACATAACATATATATGGACATAATCTAATAAACACAGAGGAAACATACTGATAGATAAATAAGATACAATGACCTAACTATAGACTCCGGAGTGACTTTGAGACAACAAAAACCATAATGAAGACTACACCAAAGGTCGAATACATACAACACACACGTAACCACAAATATGGAAATGATATAGGAGGAATTCCCAAAACAACAATCCACAAGAATACAACAATATGGAATAAATATCCAACCCTTCGGCGTGAGATGGGATCAGCTGGCGAAGCTCCGAACATCCAAGGAATCTTCTACCTGTTACTTGGGCGACAAGAAACCCAGGGTCCGGGTGGTGAGTATAAACTCAGGGGTAATATATAGAAAGTGCATGAACAACATATAGGGATATAGAGATATACAAGTATACATGTGAAGATCTACAGGTATACAGAATGAGTCCAATAGACATAAAATCCTAAATATACTAACAAGTAACCATAGTATAGTCATACTCAATGTACATACTAAACTGATCAACTGAACATGAAGTAATGTACTAACGTACCTGACGGTCTGCAACACCATAAACTATATCATCCTGAACAGGTATACAATAACATAACCAATATAACCTACAAGGTCAATCCCACACCTGACCATCACTCAGACATATGAACAATATATAATCACATGTAATAACATCCCGGTCCATACTACACTATGACATAACACTAATCAAATGTATACAATAGTCTGGACCAACACATATATAATGCTCAACACACAGCAGTATATAATATGCAAATGGCATGTATCATGATGTACAAACATATGCAGCAAACAAATGCAGCATCTCACAGGCATATGTAAAACATATATCGAATACATGCATACATATATATCAGCAATGCATATGCATGACCATGTCGCGGACCCATCTGTTGGATCAAAGCGGATCGCGAGAGGGGGGGTGAATAGCGATAAAACCTTTTTTTGTTCGTTCGTTAAAACCCGAGTAGATAATTAATTGCAGCGGAAAGATAAGCAATAAATAAAGGAGACAAATATTTTTACTTGGTTCGTAGCCTTCGGCTACTACTCCAAGGCCCTAGTGGTCCTTGACCACGCACGGAGGGCAAAACACTAAAGAACTCCTCCTCGTTAGAGGTAGGAGTTAATCGTTACAAATAAAAGCAAAAAACTTGAGGTAGAGGGACACTCCCCCTCTCCTCGTTACGATAAAAGCTCCGAGATTTTAAAGTAATGAACTGAAATAAACAACTTAAACCGACGTAATAAAAAGAAAACAATTAAACCTAGACGTCGGAGAAGAAGCACTTCGTTGTTGGAAAGTTGTAGCTTGGCGGAGGCTTTTGGAAGCTTAGAATTGATGAGGAAACCCTAGGATTGGCCCTCCTTTTATAGCCTTTGAGCCCCTTTTCGAGAGGAACTTCAACCAATAGGAATTGGGCACATGGATCCTTGAAAAATGGTGATAAGACTTGACTCCTCGAGGCTGATCCTTGACCATCAGTCGACTGATGGCCATCATCAGTCGACTGATGGCAGCATCAGTCGAATGCAGATCGTAGACAGTCGACTGATGGACGGCAATCGAGTCCTCCAAGCTGGCAGTCGACTGATGCTAGCTGTAAGGAAAAGTTAGCTTAACAAAAACATTATTTTGACGGCCTCTGACCATCCGATCTTGACCTAGACCACCTATAGGATGTCTTTGGTCGGATCTACGCTTAAGATCATCCCCATAAAGAGGATACGACCTCACTTACGCTCGCACACACGAGCTTACCTCGATACTTACTGTGTCGCTTTTGCTTCCGACCTTCCACTCGATTCCTTCGGCTCCCTCCAAAGTCACTCGAGTGTCGCCCAACCACTGCGGCTTCCTCTGGGTGTCGCTAGCCTTCAGCTCCAGCTATAACAATTTTCTCCACACTTGATTCAGCTCGTGAGATAACGACATGAGCTTAACTTTGTATCGTTTGCTATAATCAAAACTCAGGTTCGACTTAGGTGCCTACTGCACCAACAATCTCCCCCTTTTTGATTTATGGCAAACCCACATACAAAGTTAAGAACATAGCATGCATGAAGAATAAAAATAGCATGCATGAAGAATAATAATGTGCATAAAATATCATGCAAGAAGAATAATAATGTGCATAAAATAGCATGCATGAAAAATAATAATGTGCATGAAAAACAAAAATAAAGATTAAGTTGGAGTAGTAAGAATTTTCTTCAAGTACTCCCCCTTGAGGAAACCTCCCCCATGACCGAGGGTGAGTCTTGAAAGAAGACCTTAGTCCTCCTCCTTGAGGATTGCTATTTAGGAAGAGTTTAAGTAATTAACATTACTTAAAGTTGGCCTTAGTAAAACATTTAAGTTAAGAGGACTTCTTAACTTGGGCCTTTCTCCCTCTTTCTTAAGTAAAGCATTAGCATTTGGCCATAGTGTTTTTAAAAAATAAGTTTAAGTTAAGAATTCTCTTAACTTGGCCTTTACTTCCTTTTAAGTAAATTTTTAAAACTTAAAGTTAAGTAAACATTTACTTAACTTTTGGCCATGAAAATTTTTGATCCTTTAACTTTGGCCTTTTTCTCCCCCTTTTGTCATATATCGAAAAGAGTGGGGTGTGTGAAAAACAAATATAGATATTAATTTTAAAGTCCAAGCATGTTCCATATTATTTTGAAAATAATATACTGAAAATGAGCTCATCTATAAAATGTTCGACTCATATTTGACTTGATTGATATGAAAGATCAACCAGTCCTGGTCAGAGTCGGTTAGTATATATGATTATACTCCGTGGTTCATGGCGATGCACTAGCTCTACATCTGTAACCAGGAGTAAGGTCCTAACATCTCACACCCATCTACATGGCTAAGTACACAAACACATTAGTCCAATGTGTTGTGAGATGTATTGGCTCCTTAAATCTATAGGTGCATGATATCTAAGGTATGTCCTACGCTAGTTCCACGAAAATGATAAGTAAGAAATAGTAGTAAGAAAATATAATTTGTAAGTTCCTATTCTACTACGCACATGCCCAATTTTCATCTTAATAGACTAAATTCGGCTTCGGGTAGGGGTTTAGTAAATAGGTCTGCCAAGTTAGACTTCGATTCAACGTATTCGAGTTGTATGGCTCCGTTGGCCACATGTTCTCGAATGAAATGATGTTTGACTTCTATATGTTTAGTCCTAGAGTGACATATCGGATTCTTAGTAAGGTTAATTGAACTAATGTTAACTACGTGAAGTTTAGTATTTGTAAAGTCTAACTTAAAGTCGCGGGGAGTGTGCTTCATCCAAAGAAGCTGAGTGACACACTCACCCATTGCGATGTATTCGACTTCGGTGGTAGATAAGGCAACACAGTGTTGCTTCCTACTGCACCAACTCACTAGACTCGAGCTGAGAAGTTGACAACAACCACTCGTACTCTATCTATCGAGTTTACTACCGGCATAGTCCGAATCAGAGTAGCCAGTTAGTTCAAACTCGATAGATCTAGGGTACCAAATACCGACATTAAGTGTACCCTTTAGATATCTAAGGATACGCTTGACTAGAGTTAGGTGAGACTCCTTGGCACAGGTTTGGAACCTTGCGCACATACTTACTACAAATAGGATATCAGGTCGGCTTGCAGTTAAGTAAAGGAGACTCCCTATTATACTCCTATAGTATTTTAAATCAATTGAGTTTCCGATTAAATCTTCTTCTATATTCACATTAGTTGCCATTGGGGTATTAATAATTTTAGCATCTTGCATTCCAAAGCGTTTGATTAATTCCCTAGTATATTTGCGTTGATGTAGGTATATTCCATCTTTAGTTTGTTTAATTTGTAGACCTAAGAAGAAACATAACTCGCCTACTAAATTCATTTCAAATTCACTTTCCATAAGTGAAATGAACTCATTTAGTAGGATTGAGTTGGTGGTTCCGAAAATAATATCATCTACGTAGATTTGGGCTATGAATATGTCTTTACCTAAGGTTTTTACGAAAAGGGTTGGGTCAACTACACCTTGGTTAAATCCTTTGGACTTGAGATAAATCAAAAGTCTCTCGTACCAAGCTCGAGGAGCTTGTTTAAGTCCATAGAGAGCTTTCTTTAACCTAAGGACATGGTCGGGTTTGTCTAAACTTTCGAAACCGGGGGGTTGACTAACATAAACCTCTTCTTTAATGTATCCATTCAAGAATGCAGATTTCACATCCATTTGAAACAACTTAAATCCTTGATGTACAGCATATGCTAATAGCATTCGAATGGACTCTAATCTAGCTACTGGGGCATAGGTCTCATCGTAATCTAAACCTTCAACTTGACTAAACCCTTTAGCGACTAGTCTAGCTTTATTTCTAACTACTTCACCTTTATCATCAAGTTTATTTCTAAACACCCATGTTGTTCCAACGATTGTTTTATCTTTAGGTGGTGGTACTAATTCCCATACTTCGTTCCTAGTGAATTGAGCCAGCTCTTCTTGCATTGCAATAATCCAATCGGGATCAAGAAGAGCTTGGTCAATAGTTTTGGGTTCAATTTTAGAAATCAAGGATATTTGACTAAGGTTTCTGTATGAGGCTCTAGTTCGAACTCCTAGACTTGGATCACCTATCACTTGGCCAATAGAATGATTCGTTTGAGTCCTAGTTGGATTTGGGTTTGAGTCTACAACTTGATCCATAGGATGACTCGTTTGAGTTCTAGTTTGGTTGGAGTCATCTATCACTTGGTCGATAGAGTGACTTGGTTGACTTAGGTTAGGATTAACACTAGACATGATCTCCGGATCAGAGTTAGGTCTAGTATGAATTGGCTCGCTAATTGGGGTTGTCGGGGGTTTTACAGGTTCGTGTCCTTCATCAAATACTACATTGATAGTCTCCTCGACTCTAAGGGTGTCATGGTTATATACTCTATAAGCTCTACTTGTAGTCGAGTATCCTAGAAAGACTCCGGTTGTGGTTTTGAATGTAAATTTCCCTAGGTAATCCTTAGTGTTTAGGATATGTACCTTACACCCAAATACCCTAAAGTACTTGATGTTAGGTATTTTATCGTGATAAAACTCGTATGAGCTCTTAAGGTGCCTCTTTACCATAAGGATCCTATTTTGAACATAGCATGTCGTACTCACGGCTTCCGCCCAAAACCTATCGGGTAGGTTATACTCATTTAACATTGTCCTAGCAACTTCTTGTAGGGTTCTATTTTTGCGTTCTACTAGGCCATTTTGTTGTGGAGTTCTAGGGTAAGAGAACTCATGGTGGTATCCATTTAGGTTACAGAATTATGTAAACCTATGGTTCTCGAATTCACCACCATGATCAGTCCTAAGTCTTTTGATTTTAATGCTTTGTTGATTTTCTATTAATTTAAATAGATTGATTAATTGATCTAGGGTATCACTTTTGTGTTTGATGAACCTAACCCAAGTAAATCTAGAATAGTCATCAATTATGACTAAGCAGAATTTACTCCCATTAAGTGACTTAGCTCCGTGTGAATCAAATAGATCCATGTGTAGGAGCTCAAGCACACTTTTGGTTCATTGTTGATTAGTTAGTTGATGTTGTGTCCTAGATTGTTTACCTTGTTGACAAGCATTACATATTTTATTATCCAAGTTATTGAGGTTAGGCAAACCTCTGACTAAGTCACTCTGACTCATCTTGTGGATGAGTCTTGGGTGTGAGTGACCGAGCCGTCGGTGCCACAACCATGATTCCTCTTGTCGTGTCATAAGACACTTAGTTGAGGAGTTAGTTAAGTTAATAGTATAAATATTGTTATTTCTAGTTCCCTTAAGAATTGTTTTAGAAGTTTCATTTGTATTAATTACGCATTCATTTTCTAGAAATATGACCTTATAGTTATTATCACACAATTGGCTTACACTAAGTAAATTATATTGAAAATTTTCTACTAATAAAATATTTTGAATAACAAAATTTGAGTTGAGCTCAATATCACCTGATCCGATGATTTTGAGCTTGCCGTTATTTCCGAAGGCTACCGATCCTTGTCATTTGAATCGAAGCTTCGAAAACTTGAGTTGATCCCTGGTCATGTGTCGAGAGCAACCACTGTCCAACATCCATTGATCCTACATGCAAGGTAGTTGGATCGGATATTGGATTTATTAAAGATTGGTTGAAGATTATTAACCTAAATCATCTCACCCATGTCTACATGATCAAACACGTTAACCCTATATGTTCTTGTGAGATGACTTCCAATTTTACTTGATTTAAATTTAATGACTTAAACACTTGTCAACCTTGCGTTAGATTCGGATATGACCTTAGGCTCATCAAGTAACCTTTTCAAGGTCATGGCTTCCAGGTCATGGCGAGGCACAGAGGCCTTCTTTGATCGGAACAACGACCACTTCCTTAGACAAAGTCATTTTGAAGAAAATAGATACTTGACTTACCTAAGACCACTTCCTGGTCTAACTAGTCTAGGATACGGCGAGGTAACTTCAGCTAGTTCTGCTCGGTCAAGTGCACCGAACTAGATACGCCTTATCTAGCCTGAATACTCAAGACTCCGCTTTCCTAGCGTACTATCATCTCGCCACGTCCTGGTACTATGTTATCAAGTATTGACGAGTTATAGTCCTATCTAGCCATTCTAAAAAGAAAAATTAAACTAAATAAAGAACCTAATCATGCAATTTCTAAGTTAAAATGCAAACAAGTTTTGTACTGGCTCCCCCTGGACCGTTGAATTGGTTCGGTCTCTCCACATAGTGGATTTGGTCCTTGGGAACCCAGTACTGGTTCAATCCTAAGTTTGAAATCAAGGCGGTCTTAGGGACCCATGCTTGGACATATTTTTTATGTCGACTTGCAATTGACATATACGACTTGTTGGTCGTATTTGAGTTAAACCCTAGCCCGACCTTGTTGTACACGACCCTTTGTGACCCAAGTAGGAGGTCAAGTCCTTTGGATCCCAAAGTAAACCTTTCCAACGTGTTCCTAAGATCTTCGACTTGACTCTTCAAGAGTGAGTTCTCAACTTCAAGCTTTTCAACCCGAGTTGAGTCCTCCTCTTGAACTCGACTAGTCGAAGAGGTTAGGGAGACCTCATGCTTGAGGAGTTTAACTTCCTCAACCAGGGTCTCGACCTTGGACTCGGACTTAGCTAACTTTCTAGTTAAAAACTTAATTGCACTATAAAGTGTACTAATGAGAGACCGACTTACCTTGAGTGTATCTTTTGAACCGGATGCGTATCCGTGGCTTGTCTTGAATAGTGCTTCACAGTCCGACTCGTCTTCGATTTTCGATTCAGGTTCTGGTTCCGACTCCATCTCCGATTCCACCGGTTTAACCATGAGAACACGATCATTATCTTCTTCCTCTGATGCTTCTTCCCAAGTAGCGTTGAGTGCCTTTTTGTGTTTTGGTGCTTTGCTCTTGAGTTTTGGGCATTCGGACTTGATATGTCCAAACTTGTTGCATTCATAACATCTAATATTTTAACTTTTAGGCTTACCTTCGTTGGGTCGAGTGACGGTTCTTTTTCGGCCCTTGACTATCCTCCGAACTAGGTTGACTAGTTCGGCCTCCATTTCTAGGTCGACCTCCGAATCGGACTCATCTTCTTCTTCCTTCGGGGGTGGCTTGCTTGCGGCTTTCTTCCTTGAACCTGCAAAAAGTGCTATACCCTTCTCGGGTTCCGAGTTAGACTGCTCATGAAGTTCGAAATCGAAAAATAACTCATCTAACCTAAGTTTTGAAAGATCCTTGGAGACCTTGTAGGCATCAACCATGGATGCCCACAAGGTAGTCCTAGGAAAAGAGTTAAGAACATACCTAATAAGATCGCGATTTTCGACCTTTTGCCCGATCGCGTGTAGATTGTTGACTATGTCTTGAACACGGGCGTGAAGTTGCGTCACGGACTCATGTTCCTGTATTTTTAGATTATATAGTTTATTGAATAAAAGATCTCGCTTACATACCTTGGCTTCATCGGTCCCTTCGTGTAGCTCCACTAGCTTTGTCCAAAGGTCCTTTGCGCTGATGAAGGGGCCGACGCGATTTAGTTCCTCCTTGGACAAATCGCATTAGAGGATTTGAGTTGCCTTGGCATCGACTTCGACTTGTCACTTTGTCGCAATGGTCCATTGATCATAATCCAAGGATTCACCCACTTCGTTAGTCAGAAGTGTGAAACCTGTTTGGATTATGATCCACATATTGATTTGGGTTTTGAAAAGCATTCCATTCGACCTTTCCAGTAACAGAAATCATCTCCGTTGTAAAACAGAGGTCGGACGGTGCTAAAACCCTCGAGATGGGCCATTTAGAAGGGAAACCTTGGACAAAAAATACCAAAAAAAACACAAAAAAGGTTCCAAGACTTCGCCTTGGATTATTAATGTAGGAAATGAAAAGAAAAAAAAGGAATAAATGAGAAATAACCAACTAAAATAAAAGATGAGCACTTACAACCTTCGATGTCCCAGAAATGGTACTAAATGTTGGTTTTTGGGGATGAAAATAGCTTGTTATGAGGGTAAACCATCATAAGAAGTGTAGATCTCTTCGAGATCTTCGTTTTGGTAGGTAGCCCATTTTGTGGGTCAACTTGTACGAAAAGTTATGCCCGTTTTACCGTCGGCTACTCCAAAAGCGAAAACTTGCAAAACAAAACCAAACGAAGAGTACCAAGACTTCGTCTTGGATTAGTAGTGCGGGAGAAAAAATTTAAACGAATGAAAAACAAATCTGTAAAAAATGCTAGATTGGTAGTTTCACCAAATCTAAGCGCCCCCGGCTCTGATACCAATTGTTGGATCGAAGCGGATCGCTAGAGGGGGGGTGAATAGCGATAAAACCTTTTTTTTGTTTGTTCGTTAAAACCCGAGTAGATAATTAATTACAGCGGAAAGATAAGCAATAAATAAAGGAGACAAATATTTTTACTTGGTTCGTAGCCTTCGGCTACTACTCCAAGGCCCTAGTGGTCCTTGACCACGGACGGAGGGCAAAACACTAAAGAACTCCTCCTCGTTAGAGGTAGGAGTTAATCATTACAAATAAAAGCAAAAAGCTTGAGGTAGAGGGACACTCCCCCTCTCCTCGTTATGATAAAAGCTCCGAGATTTGAAAGTAATGAACTGAAATAAACAACTTAAACCGACGTAATAAAAAGAAAAAAATTAAACCTAGACGTCGGAGAAGAAGCACTTTGTTGTCGGAAAGTTGTAGCTTGGCGGAGGCTCTTGGAAGCTTAGAATTGATGAGGAAACCCTAGGATTGACCCTCCTTTTATAGCCTTTGAGCCCCTTTTCGAGAGGAACTTCAACCAATAGGAATTGGGCACATGGATCCTTGAAAAATGGTGATAAGACTTGACTCCTCGAGGCTGATCCTTGACCATCAGTCGACTGATGGCCATCATCAGTCGACTGATGGAAGCATCAGTCGAATGCTGACCGTAGACAGTCGACTGATGGACGGCAGTCGAGTCCTCCAAGCTGGCAGTCGACTGATGCTAGCTGCAAGGCAAAGTTAGCTTAACAAAAACATTATTTTGACGGCCTCCGACCATCCGATCTCGACCTAGACCACCTATAGGATGTCTTTGGTCGGATCTACACTTAAGATCATCCCCGTAAAGAGGATACGACCTCACTTACGCTCTCACACATGAGCTTATCTCGATACTTACTGTGTCGTTTTTGCTTCCGGCCTTCCACTTGATTCCTTCGGCTCCCTCCGAAGTCACTCGAGTGTCGCCCAACCACCGCGGCTTCCTCTGGGTGTCGCTAGCCTTCATCTCCAGCTATAACAATTTTTTGCACACTCGATTCAGCTCGTGAGATAACGACATGAGCTTAACTTTGTATCATTTGCTATAATCAAAACTCAGGTTCGACTTAGGTGCCTACTGCACCAACACCATCCAACCACGACCCCTGTATGGCCTAGGTAGCATGACTTGACAACTATCCCGACTCTAGATGCCACCACTCTCGAGTGGCCGAGTTGGGTAGTATGAAATAGTAGCTAGCAGCCATAGAGCTATATGCTACTCACACAGGGGTCCCTGCTGCTAGCTACTCCGTCCCAACCCATGAGTAGACGAGCACCGCACCCAGGGCAACTGCACATCACACGACCACCGTCTATAGTGGGTGAGTGCGCTAACTACCACTCCGCACAGTGACCAAGTACACATCTCCAGCTACCACCATCTATAGTGACCGAGAACTGCACGCACAACAATGCTCTGCACTCAACCCTGCTACCACGACCCCGAGTGGCCGGGGAGGCAGCATGACTAGCGATCCTCTCAACCACAAGGGTGACCAAATCGCCAGCATGCATGCAATGTAATGATGCATAGCTCCATACATGTATCCTCGTAACACTCCCTATCCAACAGAGAGTCCTAGTCAACCAAAAGTCAACTATGCAAGGACTACTAATCCACAAGACTCTCTCTCTATCACACAGAGAGGCATACACATCTGACAGTCAACCACACTAAGACCTCCAATCCGTAGCGAGATACTATCGACCATCGGTATAACCATACACAGTCACACGATCCATAATGGATATATAATCACGCTAGGCCCTCTAGTCCTTAGCCACATACTGATAACCACACACACTTATCTATGCACCGATGACTAGATCCACCATAGATGCACAACTAATATGTGTACGATACAATAATCGACTTCATAATCTGATCCATCACCTAACCCTAGTGATGTGACCTGGTAACCCAATCTGAGTTCACAATGGTAACCCTAATCACAAGTACTTAACTGAACATCTATCAGCTAACACACCATAAGGTTTGTAATTCATATCCATGATAGATAATCAATGAAGTAGCAGCAATATATCTCAAAGGTCAAAGGCAGTACAAGCATATGATTAAATAAAAGTGGATTTAAGATCAAAGGTATCATCATAAGTCCAATTTCATGCACCGGAATAAATCAAAACAACCTGACCAGGGTAGATATTACCCACCTGATACGAAGCTCAAAATAATGATCCTCAAGCCCGAAGACCTACCTCATACCCCAAACCTGCACATAACTATGATTAAGTACAAGCCTCTAATAAGTATACGAATAAAATACTACTTCGTTTCTATGTTCACATCCCTTCCTCGTCTACGAGTTAGAAATCCCGATTATCTCAATCTGATACACCATAACCAAACTCACAATAGATCACCAACATCCAAAGATCCATTAAAGTAAATAGATCTAAACACACTTAAATCAACCTCACCACAACTCTATCATCCAAAACCATACCCAACTGAAATCAATCCACATAAACACCATGGGCAGCAAAAGAAGAAACAATCGGAAGATACACCAACAACCGATTACAGCTCCACCCCTGACTGTGCAGAACAAAGCCTTCTTCTATCCCACACTTGATCGATTGATCTGTTGGGTTTCCGGCACCGCGGTGAGTGTGTGTTCGAACATGTTTCGTAAACATGTGCATAGCGGAAGGAATAAAATAATAAATCTAATTTATTACAACGCACACATCACACACATGCATAGTCCAACATGTGTAGACATAACCGTAAATTCAAATTTTGCAATAAAAGGAAATTTATACTACGTATACCTGACGTATCACGTGTAGCGGGAAGGACATCAACCGGAACGATTCTCGCTAGAACGATCATGAGTGGCACCTAGTAGTACATTATAATCCCCAATTAACTGAAAATATCAACGTTTGATCCAGAACTATTTTTTAAACCCTTTAGCAGCTCGAATGAATCGTGCCTCATTCCCTTCACTTATCTTATACCCACTTGCTTCAGGACATGGTCTATAATGTCAGTCCTCACTAGGCTGACTACGTCACACCTAGCCCAAGTATCATTTCCTCGTCCTACGGATTCTAGTTACTGCACATGTATCGAAGAGTATCTTACTCTAAACATGTAATGCTTTGGCCAAAGACTTTAGTAACAATCCGACGAGAGGCCATGGGTATACATCTCCTCGTAAGGAGTGGTGAATCCTTTATAGGCTATTCAAACACCTTCGATCACTTCGACTTATACCCAATCATCCCTGGTCCACATCTCCTTAGAGATGCTTGCTTAAGATGTCAAAGCATAAGTCTTTATGATCAAGATGACTTGAATACCGCAAGTCAAAGGAACATCGCACTTAAGCTGTAGTAATAACTTCATTGACATATCTATATATGCAGAGAACCATATGAAGTCTTACGGCTAGTCACTCCAATGAACTAGTTACCATAACTAGCATCCACGATTAACTCCGGACATCACAATGTCTCCAGCCAGTGAGAATCAGCTGCTTGGATACACCAAGGAGTATACCTCATGCTAGTCTCGACAGAATCAATGGTGTCCAAATCCATCAATTCATCGACTAGGGATAATTTCGATACATCACAATTACACATGTAGAGATACTCACTAGTTGTGATCCAATAACAAATTCTCTCATGTTGTGAATCATATCATGGACATTCAGTAAATGAGTTTAAGATCTAATCAAATACATGAAAACATGTATATTCAAATAGTGAATCTTTATTTATCATATAAATGGTTCAAACATAAGGCGATTGCCTTAGGACATCTCTCATATATTACTAACAAACTCCCACTTGGCCTAATGCCAATCGCTACGGTATCCAATACTATAAGTTCTAACATGACCCTCAAACTTACTTTGAGGTAATGCCTTAGTCAAAGGATTCGCTAAGTTCCTTTCAGTGGGGATTTTCTCGATTTGTATTTCCTTCCTACTGATGATCTCTCTGATCAGATGATAGCGACGAAGCACATGTTTGGATCATTGATGAGACCACATCAAGTTCAGAGATGAACTTCTTTATCCAAACCACTTCCTTTGCTTCTTCCAAAGCTGCAATGTATTCTGCCTTAGTGGTAGAATTCGCTATAATGTCAAGCTTGGAACCTTTCTAACTTATTGCGCCTCCATTCCAGGTGAATACATACCCAGACTAAGACATGGAATCATCCTTGTCTGTCTGGAGCTGGCATCCGTATACCCACGTATCACCATGTACCCTTCTCCATATATTAGGAACGTATCCGTAGTTCTTCTTAAGTACTTAAGGATCGTCTTAACAGTCACCCAATGATTCATTCCTGGATTAGACTGGTATCTGCTCGTGACACTCAGAGCATACGATACATCGGGCCTCGTACATAACATAGCATATATGATAGATCCTATTGCGGATGCATAGGGAATCTTACTCATGCAAATCCTCTCGTCTTCTGTGCGCGGACACATAGACTTTGAAAGGTGTATCCCATGCCTGATGGGTAGGAAACCTTTCTTGGATTCCGACATGCTAAACCTCTTTAGCACTCGGTCTATATATGTAGACTGCGAAAAACCATGCAACCGTTTCGATCTATCTCTATATATCTTAATCCCGAGGATGTAGGTTGCTTCTCCCAGGTCTTTCATGGAGAATGTCTTAGACAAATAAATCTTAACTGACTGTAAGAGTGAAACATTGTTTCCTATAAGTAATATGTCATCGACATACAATACTAGGAACACGACTGCACTCCCACTAACCTTCTTGTACACACAAGGTTCGTCTAGATTTTGTGAGAAATCAAACTTTTTGATTGTATCATCAAAACGGATATTCCAGCTCCTGGATGCTTGCTTCAATCCATATATGGATCGTCACAATTTGCATACCTTGGTTTTATCAACCGATGTGAAACCCTCAAGTTGTATCATATACACGTCCTTGAGCATGTTTCCATTAAGGAAAGTTGTTTTCACATCCATCTGTCATATCTCATAATCATAATGAGTCGCTATGGCCAGGAGCATCCGAATGGATTTTAGCATAGCTACAGGCGAATATGTTTCGTCATAATCAACACCTTGCTTTTGATGATATCCTTTCGCCACCAATTTAGCCTTATAGGTAATCACATTACCATCCATGTCGGTTTTCTTCTTGAAAACCCACTTGCACCCTATAGGCTTTATGCCTTCGGGTGGGTCAACCAAGTTCCAAACTTGGTTTTCATACATGGAATCAATTTCCGACTTCATGGCTTCAAGCCACTTATCCCTTTCTGAACTTGTCAGAACTTCTTCATAACTGGTAGGCTCCTCATCATCAATGAGTAACACGTCGTTCGATTCACTTACGTGAAATCCATATCTCTCAGGAATATTGTGTGTTCTACCAGATCTACAAAGATGTGGTGCTTCAATAGGTCCAGCCGATTGCTCATCACTATGAGTTATCGACTATTGTGCTTCACCAGGTATCTCATCAATGTCTATTTGAGTCTCTCAAGCCTCCTCAAGCTCGACGACACTCCCACTGTTTTCTTGCAAGAGAAACTCTTTATCTAGAAACACAGCATGCCTTGAAACAAACACCTTTTGTTCCACAGGATGATAGAATTGGTAACCCCTTGTTTCTTTAGGGTATCCAATAAATAGACATTTATCAGACTTAGCATCCAATTTGTCTGATACAGTCCGCTTCACATAAGCAGGACAACCCCATATCTTCAAGTAAGATACATGAGGTTTCTTACTATTCCATATCTCATATGGAGTAGTAGAGACTACCTTGGTTGACATTCTGTTTAACAAGTAAATAGCTGTCTGAAGTGCATAGCCCCAAAAGGACTTGGGAAGATTCGTATGATTCATCATTGACCTGACCATGTCCAACATGGTCCGGTTACGCCTCTCAGATACACCATTATGCTATGGTGTATATGGCGGAGTCCATTGAGACAATATACCATTGTCTCTTAGATAATCAAGAAACTCTTGACTTAAGTATTCACCACCTCGATCCGATCGAAGTATTTTAATACTCTTGTCATGTTGTTTCTCTACTTTATTTATGAATTCTTTGAACCTTTCAAAGGCTTCAGACTTGTGTTTCATCAAGAACACATACCCAAACCGTGAGTGATCATCGGTGAAGGTAATGAAGTAGCTATAACCTCCTAAAGCTTGAGTTGACATAGGTCCACATACATCAGTATGTATTAGACCTAGTAACTCTCCCACTCGTTCACCTTTTCCTAAAAAAGGTAACTTAGTCATCTTGCCTTTTAAGCATGATTCGTATGTATCGTATGAATCCAATTCAAACGATTACAGAATTCCACATCGATGTAATTCGGACATGCGTTTCTTGCTTATATGGCCAAGAAGACAATGCCACGTGTAGGAGTCTAATTGATTATCCTTTCGAGCATGCTTGTTGCTCGCTTCGATATTGAAAATGTCACTGGATACGTCCAACGTATAAATGTCATTGCTCAAAGTTCCAGTTCCATAAAGTACGCCATTCAAAGTTATATAACAACAATTGTTACTAAACATCAAATGGTAACCATTTCTATTTAAACAGGAAATAGAAACAATGTTCTTTATTAGAGAAGGAACACAATAGCAATTTTCCAGTTCCAAGACTAGTCCACTAGGGAGCTTCAGCAAATAAGTTTCGATGGCGACCGCAGTAACCTTTGCTCCATTGCCAACTCGCAAATTTGACTCCCCTCTGACGAGTCTTCTTCTATTCCTTAGCCCCTGTATGTCATTACATATATGTGAGTCACACCCAGTATCCAATACCCAAGTGTCTAAGGAAATAGAATGACAATCAATAACGAAGATACCTGAAGAGGATGGGGCATCGGATGCCTTCTTCTTCTTCATGGACTCAAGATAAATCTTGCAGTTTCTTCACCAGTGGCCTTCCTTGCCACAATGATGGCAAGTGCCCTTTTGTGATGGTTCTGCCTTCTTGTTCTTTCCTTTCTTCTGTTCCTTTGCCTTCCTCTTAGAATCTTTCTTTGAGGAATCAACTAATAGAACCGCCTTCTCTTCATGCTTCACAGAAGGCTCCACAGTCTTCAGCATATTGAGGAGCTCAGGAATAGTGGATTCTAATTTGTTCATCCGATAGTTCATCACAAATTGTCAGAAACTCTTGGGCAAACAATGCAGAATTAAGTCAATACTTAATTCATGATCCATCACAAACCCGAGGGTGGCTAGCCGCTCAATGTACCCGTTCATCTTTAGCACAAACTGTACTAAAGATGAACCTTCTTGCATCTTTGTGGTGAAGAGGAGCCTTGAGACTTCGAACCTTTCGAATCTCGCTTGCTCATCAAACAACTCATGAAGATGGAAGACCATGGTATTAGCATTCATATGCTCATGCTGCTTTTGCAGCTCAGGTACCATCGCAGCTAGCATGATGCAACTCGCCAGCTCAGAATCTGCCACATGCTTCTGATAGACCAACATTTGGTCTGGAGTTGCATCGTCCCTAGGACGGTTGGGAAGAGGCTCTTCAAGGACATATGCAAGCTTTTCCACCTTGAGAACAATTCTCAGGTTTCTAAGCCAGTCCAGGAAGTTAGGCCCAGTCAATTTGTTTGAATCCAAAATAATGAGCAAATTCAAAGAGGTCATGATCAATCGATTAACCTAGAAATACAAAATGAGCATATATGAGAAAATGATTTTAAAATGCATCAACATACATTTATAAATCTCATTCATTTTTCGAATTTCAAAAACCCCAAAATCACTTCGGGAGATCATAGGTCCATCTCTGAATGGGCTGATATCCATCATAGATATGAACAACCTTGGAGAGAGTCCAACAAGCCATTCATAACTACGATGGTAGGTATCAACTATACCGATTGCATATCACGTATATGCAACTATCACAATGTGCTATTAACTAATTGAATATTCACACATACATCGGGTTGTTAACACATTAACAAGTATGCATCATATGCATAGCACCCAACTTCACCTCCCTTTACATCGACCTTGGAGAGAGTCCAACAAGCCGATGCTCCAGGTTAAAGCCAACCCATTAATCGAGAAATAGTTTTAATATGGTTAGAGTACATTCAACCAATTAGCCCGGCTTGGAGAGAGTCCAACAACCAAAGCTATCGATTGACCTATGACTCTTACCATATTAGTATTAAACTATTCCATGGTTTGAACATGTTCGGGTTTGAGCCGGGCTTGGAGAGAGTCCAACAACCCGAACAAGAAACGGAACTCTGGTTCTAACCATATTAATGGAAGGTGTAGGCTTTAATATTGAGTTAGGGTATTTTATGTCTCATCCTCTTTGCATGCAAATAACTATTATCTACATGACATGGCATACATGGCATACATCTACATGTCACGACACGCATGACATTATGACATACATCTAATGCAATTACATGGCATACAATTATGTCATGTACAAAATTTCCTTATATGTCATAACTATTTATGGAAATAAAATATGTTTAAGATTTGATTCTCCAAATCAAATCATGATTAAATTAGGAAACAAATTTCAAAATCTAATCACATATTTTATTTGTGGAAATAGTTGATTAAGGAAAGTCAATTTAGGAAACCAATTTCCTAAATCATCAAAGTTACTTATGGAAATAAAATATTTAAAGATTTGATTTCCCAAATCAAATCATGATTAAATTAGGAAACAAATTTCCAAAATCTAATCAAATATTTTATTTATTGAAAATATCAATTTCCATAAATACTTCCAACTTTCCAAAAGTAGAAGATTTCCATAAATACTTCTAGACTTTCTAAAATTGAAAAATTTCCATAAATACTTATAACTTTCCAAAATAGAAAATTTACAGAAATATCATTATGACTATCCCAAAACCATTTTACGATTATGTAGAAACACAACCTGGGCTCTGATACCACTGTTGGGTTTCCGGCACCGCGGCGAGTGTGTGTTCGAACATGTTTCGTAAACATGTGCACAGCGGAAGGAATAAAATAATAAATCTAATTTATTACAACACACACATCACACGCATGCATAGTACAACATGTGTAGACATAACCGTAAATTCAAATTTTGCAATAAAAGGAAATTTATACTACGTATACCTGACATATCACGTGTACCGGGAAAGACATCAACCGGAACAATTCTCGCTAGAATTGTCTCTATCCGTATCCACGCCGAGTATCTTCGAGATGACTTCACAAAGTCACGAGCCTCATCTTCGTATGGGTTACTAGCCTCGTGTTGAAGACGATGTGATCGAGAGAAGATTACGATCTGAATCAAAATTCGGATCCAAAACGAGTCCTCAAAAACTCGCTTCTCCGGAGAGGTATTTGTCAACCGTTTGACGAATCCTTCGTCCTCCACCTATGAGGATTATCGGAGATCAAATCCCCAGCAAGGCTACCGCTGTCGGAGTTCCAAACGTTGTCCAAATGATGCTCCAACAAGAAGGAAACAAGCTGTCCAGAAAACTGGACAGCTTTGGTGGAGGAATAGGGGCCGGCCAAATAAGGAAGGTTGAGGCTCACCTTGTCGCCAGACCCAAAGGAGATCACCGGAGCTCCTCCAGCAGCATCTCGACGCCGGCAAGAGGGAAGGACAACACTTTCTGGATGTCGGCAAGGGAGCTGGGTGGTGGTGGGCGGCGGCAATGTGGGGTTGGCGCCGACTACACCAAGGAGAAGGAGGGGGCGGCAACTTAGGGTTGCAAGGACTTGGATTAGGGATTAACAAAACCCTTAAGCCCTATTTTATAGAGAACAAATTCTCTTAATGGTTATCGGATAATAACCAAAAGCCCGTTAACCCGCTCCGTTAATTTAAGTTAAAATAAACCAAACCATGATGGTTTATTTTAAGTTAAAACGAACCAAATTTGGTTCATTCGTTTAAAACAAACCAAACCCTTTGGTTTATTCTCTTCCATTGGATTAGAACCAAACCAATTTGGTTCATCCATCATGTCTTCATAAGACACGACCCATCCATGCTACCATTGCGACTGAAACGATTTCATGCTCGCTCCATGTTTGGTCCAACCAAACCTAGTTTCTCTCGGTCTGAGAATCTCATTCTCAAGCTCATTTTAAATCCTTCGGATTACGCTCGTTGTGCGTGTGACCAAATAGGTTCTCGGTTTATGTTGGTCGTCTATAATTAACCATTAATTATAGAACGATCATGAGTGGCACCTAGTAGTACATCATAATCCCCAATTAATCGAAAAGATCAACGTTTGATCCAGAACTATTTCTGAAATCCTTCAACAGCTCAAATGAATCATGCCCCATTCCCTTCACTCATCTTATACCCACTTGCTTCAGGACATGGTCTATAGTGTCAGTCCTCACAAGGCTGACTACGTCACACCTAGCCCAAGTATCATTTCCTCGTCCTACGGATTCTTGTTACTGCACATGTATCGAAGAGTACCTTACTCTAAACATGTAATGCTTTGGCCAAAGACTTTAGTAACAATCCGACGAGAGGCCATGGGTATACATCTCCTCGCAAGGAGTGGTGAATCCTTTATAGGCTATTCAAACACCTTCGATCACTTCGACTTATACCCAATCATCCCTGGTCCACATCTCCTTAGAGATGCTTGTTTAAGATGTCAAAGCATAAGTCTTTATGATCAAGATGACTTGAATACCGTAAGTCAAAGGAACATCGAACTTAAGCTGCAGTAAGAACTTCATTGACATATCTATATATGCAGAGAACCATATTAAGTCTTACGGCTGGTCACTCCAATGAACTAGTTACCATAACTAGCATCCACGATTAACTCCGGACATCACAATGTCTCCAGCCAGTGAGAATCAGCTGCTTGGATACACCAAGGAGTATACCTCATGCTAGTCTCGACGGAATCAATGGTGTCCAAATCCATCAATTCATCGACTAGGGATAATTCCCATACATCACAATTAAACATGTAGATGTTGGTGCAATCGGCCTAGGTTGACTCGAGTTTGACTCGAGCAGTACCTTGATAGTATTTTGATGATAGACAAAACTCATGACATGGGATTGTCATGGGAAAGTCCAACATGGGGTTGGCATGGAAAATCCAAGCATGGAGCTTGGTGTGGAAGTCCAAGGGGGAAGCCTTGGCATGGGAAAGTCCAAAGCATTGCGAAGCCGTGCGCTTGGTGCTTGGCATAGGAAATCCAAAGCATTGCAAAGTCGTGCGCTTGGTGCTTGGTGCATTTGGGAAGTCTTGAGAACTTGGCAAGTTCACTAGGCTCGGGTCCTTGAGTCGGTGAAGGATGGCATTGCGAAGTCGTGCGCTTGGTGCATCCGAGGGACCGCCAGACGGGGAGCAAATGGAGTGAACCAAAAGGGAAGCATACTTCTAGGGTATGAGACGCGAAGGATGGCATTGTGAAGCTGTGCGCTTGGCACATCCGAGGGACGTAGGCCGAGGGAAGAGAGCTTCGGTGGGGAACTCCATGAGGGATAAGGTGGACTTGGCCAAGTGGCTAAGACTGAATGTCGGAGGCTCAAACTTGATGTTTGAGGGTTTACCCGACGGTCGGATGCTCAAACAACTTGGTGTTTGAGGTTTTGCCCGACATCAGTCGACTGGCTTAGGTGTCAGTTCGACTGATCCAAGTCGACTAGGGTTCGACTGGTGTAAGGCTAGGGTTTTGTGCTTGGTAGTCGACTGCCATGGACTGGCAGTCGACTGATGTCGATAGCAGTCGACTGCCGAGGGATGGCAGTCGACTGATGGGAGTGTCGCGAGCACAGAACGCTCCATAGCCGACTGGGCAGTCGACTACTAGGTCACCAGTCGACTGATGGGCATCATCAGTCGACTGGTAGGTGATCCGTTGGAACTTGTCTGATGTGGATCTGGCCGTTGTGAGACAACGACTACAGGGGCAGTCAACTGCTAGGTGCGAAAACAGCTCGATGCAGGTTATAAAAGGAGCTCGAGATGGAGGTTTTTGCAATGGTTTTTGTGGAGCTATTGGAGGGGAATTGCTGCTGCATTCCAGTCCTTCAAGAGCCAATCAAAGAAACCAACAAACAAGTGATCAAAAGCAATCGGTGAAAAGTGTTTCTTTTGTATTGTATTTGTATTCTTGTTTGTATTTGTATATTACTATTGTAATTTCTTGTGGGAGGTTTCTCCACCTCCGACGTGTAGTCGAGAAGGAGTTTAGTTAGTGTCGTGCGTATAACTAGAGCTCGGTGAGCTCGCCCATGGAGTAGGAACCATTTAGTTCCGAACCACGTATATCTTGTGTTGTGTGATTGTGTATTGTTGTTAGTTTCATTATTATTGTTATTCCGCTGCGCTAACAACAATCATAGACAAGCAACGCAACGAGAACGAGCGAATTCCGACATCCATCGATTGAGGGCTATTCACCCCCCTCTAGTCGGTCGTTCGATCCCCAACAAGTGGTATCAGAGCCGAGGTCGCTCTTCAAGGACTAACCGCCGCGAGAGCACTATAAGATGGCCGGCTACAATCTCCAACCACCAAAATTTGAAGGAGATTTTCTATGGTGGAAAAGAAAAATGGAGGTATATCTAGAAACCAATTTTGATTTTATGCTAATCTTAGAAAACGGTTTCAAATTGCCTCGGGATGAAAGAAATAGGCAAATTGAGAAGTTAAGATGGACCCAAGACCAAATAAAGGACTTCAAGACAAATCTTGAGGTAATTAAATTGCTTGGTGATTTGTTACCTAATCATATTTGGTCTAGTTTGGGTGACTATTGGGATGCAAAGGAATTATGGGAGAAGATAATGAAATTTCAAGAAAGTTCCAAATCGGCACAAGTAGAGGAAGATGTCGTGGAAGAAAGCCCATCCACATTTGAAGATGTTGATGATTTGGTGGAGACTTCCACCTCTAGCATTGAGGGGGAGGAAAGGATTTCCACTCCGGAGCCAAGCCAAAATCAAGCATCTACCTCCGGAAGAAATGACCAAGAGGCTTCCACCAACTCCCTAGGTGACTCATGTATTATAATTAATCATAAAGATTATATTATTTGTTTTGAGTGTATGGAGAAAGGGCATTACAAGAGCAAATGCCCAAAATTGGCTAAGGAAAAGGCATCGACACCAAAAGTCAACCTAAAGTCAAAGGATGCCGGTGTTCCCAAAACTAGAAGCAAAGAGCACATTGTGTGCTTTAAATGCAATCAAAAGGGGCACTACCGAAGTCAATGCCCTAGGGGAAGGAAGAAAGGGCTAGAAGGTGTATATCATGTAGGGGGAGCTCCAAAAGCTAACCCTAAGGTACATTTAGTTAATGCACCTTCAATTCCTAAAGTCAAAAAGCATGCCAAAAATTATTTTAATTCTCTTGCTATTATCAATGAAAAGCATGCTAGAAGAAACAATAAGGTTTATTGCTTAGGTGCTAAGCATGTTAGTTTCTCTAAGGACAAACCTAGGACTCAAAACACTAGATCTATTTTACCTAGGGAGTCAATTAGGAGAATTGAAGAAAACTTGGGTGTTAATCCCAAGAAATCTAGGCATATGCCTAAAAAGAAAAACATTTCCCAAAAGATAAATGAAAATTCAAAATTGGGAAAATTAGAGTTAGAAAACCAAGCCTTGAGGTCAAGGCTAGAAAAATTGGAGAAGACCCTAGCAATAATATCAAATTCGGTTAAGGGGTCTAATGTACAAAAGTCAAGACCTAGAAAACAAGAAATGTCTAAGGGCAAGAAGGGGTTGGGTCACAAACCTATGTCCTACCATAATGTTCCATTTAATTATGGAACCACATCTAGGTCTAGGAAAACCAAGGCTAATAGGGAAGCCATCCCTAAGTCTAGCCATGGTATGTGTTTAGTAGCTAACACCTCAAAGAAATCAAATGTAGCCACTAAGAAGGTCAATGGAGGAGTCACCTCTAGAGTTGACCCAAGTAAGACCCATTTGACTAAGGCTTCAAAGCCAAAAAGGGTCATTAGGAAGGTATCTAGGGAAGTTATCCCTAGGGAATACCTTGTTAACCCAAGGAGCTCCAATAGGTATTGGGTTCCTAGAAGCGTGATCGATTCACGCTAAATGGGTTAGGGTGTGTCAACCCTAAGTGGATGGGTAGTTAACCTAGCCATTGTGAGTTGACACATTAGGATGTGCCAATATGCTATGAGAAGTTGAAAAATGATTAAATTGGCACAATTAGGTCATAGAGGTCATTGGTGTGTCATTTTGGGTTTATGACACACTAGGGAAATAATGACTTTAAGGAAAAATGGACTTAACCCTAGAAATGGCAATTTGGATTCAACACTTAGGTATTTTATACCTTAGTATATTTTACTTGTCATGCTTTATTTGCCTTGCCATGTCATGACATCATTTTCATTTTTATCTCTAAAAATGTCATGATTATTTTTAGATGTCATGTATGCTTAGGCTTCATTCACATGTCATGACATCATGATTTTGGCATATGCTTTTATTTATATCATATCTATGCCATAATCATATCATGCATAAATTAAAATAGAGTTAAGAACTATGGCACAATTTGAAGGGAATCAAATTATGTGGCCTAGAAATATGCATGAGAACATAAAGAAAACAAAACCCACATCTCACTAAAAACTTGACTTGTATGTGTTTTACACATCTAGATATTTGTGAGATGTTTAGGAAAAAGAAAATAAAGGTTTTAAAATCATTTTGAAAAACATTGGTGAAGTCTATCTTTTGATAGCTATCACCATTGAATGGGATGATACAAAGAGGGCTCTTTATTGAAGCTTTTCTAAACTTTTGAACTTTGTATCAATCTCCTAATTTAGTGGATAAAATAATTTTCCAATATTTTTCACCCATAGTGTTTAGGATAAGTATTATATGTATGCATTTTCAAGATTTTTAAAATTACGTATATTTACTTATGGATTTCAAAAATCCATTTCTAAAATTGAAAAACTGCAAATGCAGTTATCAGTCGACTACCATGGACTGGGCAATGATCATTGAGGGTGGCACCAAGCGATTTGATTTGATCAGCCCAAGCTGATTTCGGGTAAACCTTGTTGGTTAGGGCCATATTCAGCTAGGTTAAGATCCCCTAACCACTCCTAACCCTAGGATATGCTTGGGAGAGCATTAGAAAGGGTGGAAATCCATTGGACATGGATTAGGAGAGGTGTTTAGGGAGAGTATCAATTTTAAGGTGGAAGAGAGTTCATTGTTGAACTTTGCCTTAATTTTGATTGGTTAAATGTTCCTATTGGCTTAGGGACTCTCCAAGGGCATTGTTGGTGCAATGGTCAAGGGGGAGCAAGCCTCTAGGGGGAGGTATCCATCATGGGAAGATGGATGTGTATTTCCTCATGGGAGGAAAATTGGGTTGCCTCTCTTTAAGTGATATGGGATCACTAGAAAGATTGTAGGCATGTGTTCCTCCAAGGGAGAGATTGTAAGATCTCATTGGGATATGAGACATTCATACCCTTGGGAAGGACCTTTTTGATGTAATGTTAAAAAGGGGGAGAAGTTACCAAGTTACCAATTAGGGTTCGTTGGAATTCTCATTGGGATATGAGAATTGCCAATATGGGAGAATTGGTAGACTTGAGATGGTAGTTTTGTCAATCATCAAAAAGGGGGAGATTGTTGGTGCAATCGACCCAGGTTGACTTGAGTTTGACTAGAACAGTACCTTGATAGTATTTTGATGATAGACAAAACTCATGACATGGGATTGTCATGGGAAAGTCCAACATGGGGTTGGCATGGAAAATCCAAGCATGGAGCTTGGTGTGGAAGTCCAAGGGGGAAGCCTTGGCATGGGAAAGTCCAAAGCATTGCGAAGCCGTGCGCTTGGTTCTTGGCATGGGAAATCCAAAGCATTGCGAAGCCATGCGCTTGGTGCTTGGTGAGAAATGCATTGCGAAGCCATGCGCTTGGTGCATTTGGGAAGTCTTGAGAACTTGGCAAGTTCACTAGGCTCGGGTCCTTGAGTCGGTGAAGGATGGCATTGCAAAGTCGTGCGCTTGGTGCATCCGAGGGACCGCCGGACGGGGAGCGAATGGAGTGAGCCCAAAGGGAAGCATACTTCTAGGGTATGAGACGTGAAGGATGGCATTGCGAAGCCGTGCGCTTGGCGCATCCGAGGGACGTAGGCTGAGGGAAGAGAGCTTCGGTGGGGAACTCCATGAGGGATAAGGTGGACTTGGCCAAGTGGCTAAGACTGAATGTTAAAGGCTCAAACTTGATGTTTGAGGGTTTACCCGATGGTCGGATGCTCAAACAACTTGGTGTTTGAGCTTTTGCCCGACATCAGTCGACTGGCTTAGGTGTCGGTTCGACTGATCCAAGTCGACTAGGGTTCGACTGGTGTAAGGCTAGGGTTTTGTGCTTGCGATCGCGCCATGGATGAAGTTGATGTCGATATGATCGGCTAGGATGGATCGGTGATGGGAATGTCGAGCACGAGAATGCTCCGTAGCCGGCGATCGACTATTAGTCACCCGATCGGTGATGGGCATCATCGATCGGTAGTAGGTGATCCGTTGGAACTTGTCTAACATGGATCTGGCCATTGTGAGACAATGGCTACAGGGGCAGTCGACTGGGGTCTTTTGGCAGTCAACTGCTAGGCGCGAAAACAGCTCATTGCAGGTTATAAAAGGAGCTCGAGATGGAGGTTTTTGCAATGGTTTTGGTGGAGCTATTGGAGGGGAATTGCTGCTGCATTCCAGTCCTTCAAGAGCCAATCAAAGCAAGCAACAAACAAGTGATCAAAAGCAATCGGTGAAAAGTGTTTCTTTTGTATTGTATTTGTATTCTTGTTTGTATTTGTATATTACTACTGTATTTGCTTGTGAGAGGTTTCTCCACCTCCAACGTGTAGTCGAGAAGGAGTTTAGTTAGTGTCGTGTGCATAACTAGAGCTCGGTGAGCTCGCCCGTGGAGTAGGAACCATTTGGTTCCGAACCACGTATATCTTGTGTTGTGTGATTATGTATTGTTGTTAGTTTCATTATTATTGTTATTCCGCTGCGCTAACAACAATCGTAGACAAGCAACGCAACGAGAACGAGTGAATTCCGACATCCATCGATTGAGGGCTATTCACCCCCCTCTAGCCGGCCGTTCTATCCCCAACAGTAGAGATACTCACTAGTTTTGATCCAATCACAAATTCTCTTATGCTGTGAATCGTATCGTGGACATTCAGTAAATGAGTTTAAGATCTAATCAAATACATGAAAACATGTATACTCAAATAGTGAATCTTCATTTATCATATAAATGGTTTAAACATAAGGCGATTGCCTTAGGATATCTCTCGTATATTACTAACAAACTCCCACTTGACCTAATGCCAATCGCTACGGTATCCAATACCATAAGTTCTAACATGACCCTCAAACTTACTTTGAGGTAATGCCTTAGTCAAAGGATCCGCTAAGTTCCTTTCAGTGAGGATTTTCTCGATTTGTATTTCCTTCCTACTGATGATCTCTCTGATCAGATGATAGCGGCGAAGCACATGTTTGGATCATTGATGAGACCACATCAAGTTCAGAGATGAACTTCTTTATCCAAACCACTTCTTTTGCTGCTTCCAAAGCTGCAATGTATTCTGCCTTTGTGGCAGAATCCGTTATAATGTCAAGCTTGGAACCTTTCCAACTTATTGTGCCTCCATTCTAGGTGAATACATACCCAGACTGAGACATGGAATCATCCTTGTCTGTCTAGAGCTGGCATCCGTATACCCACGTATCACCATGTACCCTTCTCCATATATTAGGAACGTATCCTTAGTTCTTCTTAAGTACTTAAGAATCGTCTTAACAGTCACCCAATAATCCATTCCTGGATCAGACTGGTATCTGCTCGTGACACTCAGAGCATACGATATATCGGGCCACGTACATAACATAACATATATAATAGATCCTATTGCGGATGCATAGGGAATCTTACTCATGCAAATCCTCTCATCTTCTGTGCGCGGACACATAGACTTCGAAAGGTGTATCCTGTTGGGATGTATACTGAAAGCCTAGCTCTTTTGTATGAACATCTTTATTTTGAAATAAGAATCACATGATCATTGTTTGCACGTTATATTTATATGTGTGCATATTGTCTAATATTTTACATTGTAGATAACATGGTGCCTGGGTGCGGCACAGAAGATCATGTTATCAGTCCCTTGTAGAATATAAGTAAAGGCTCACAACCAAGATGGTTTTGGACAAACCATTGGCATGGTTGTAGTGTAGCTTGGTATTGTTTTGTCTTGAACATAGAGTTACACTAGTACACTTAGGTGTATTGAGCAGGACCGACATAGAGGTGATTCAATTTGTTGTTGACTACATAATTGAATCGGACCTCGGATATTATGTTGTACATGCTCTTAATCCCGATATAATAACGGACACATGTACTTAGTATTTATTTCTTTGATTTACCAGAGGGTGAGATTTCTATGGATTAAATCAATATGCCCGGTAAGTTGGGAAATGATATTATTTACATGGTGTGTCGTTGATTATAGGAGGAATCCGTGTCCTATGTATTAGGTTGATGATGTCCCCTTGAGGAGCTCATAAGGTTCATCATGTAAACCCTGCAGGTTGACTTAGTCAACATGATGATAAGGTTGAGTGGTACTACTCGAGGAGTTAGATGTTAATTAATTGATGGTCAGTAAATCAATTAATTGACGGACATTCGATGTCTTAAACACGGGGAGATGGATGTACAAATAATATATGGAGCCCATATTAATTTATGGGGGTTGGTGAGGTAGTTCGATGATGATCCTCTAGTGGAATGGAACATCATTGATGGATCAAGTTTGTGTGGTTCCGATCCATCGGGTGGCCAAGACCCAACTCCTCCTCATGGTCCCTATCGTAGCCTAATATAAACCTCATGAAGACTAGATCAAATAATGGAAAACAAATCTCTAGATCCGACGGTTAGGATTAAATCCCTAGAACCGACGATTGAGATTAAATCTCTAAATCCGACGGTTGGGATTAAAACCCTAGAACCGACGGTTGAGATTAAATCTTTAGATCCGACGGTTGTGATTAAATCTCTAGAACCAATGGAGGAGATTGAACCAAGGCCTAAACCTAACTCTATATATATGGGCTTAGGCTTGGGCGGCAAAGATATGAAAAACCTAATTGAGACAAGGTTGCTTGGGCGGCAAGAAAAGGAGATTAGGGTTAGGGTTTGGTTGATAATGTTGGGCGGCAAGGCTTCTCCTTCTTCTAATTGAGTTGGCCGGCAACCCATCCTCCCTATTCCTCCTTGATTTGGCCGGCGCCCAAGTTTTACCTTTCCTTCTATGGCTTAGGTTGGATGGAATTAGGATGGCTTCCCTTGGGCGGCAACCAAAACCTAGATGGGATAGGATTGGGGTTGGGCGGCTAGGGTTAGGGTTTTGGGATTAGGGTGGGCGGCAACATGGAGATGAAGATCTTTTTCTTCTTCCTTCTAAGTGTTGGCCGGCCACTATCCATGTTCCCTATACCTTGGCCGGAGCTCAACCTATTCTCCTTCCCTTCATCCTTGGCCGGAAATTAGGAAAGCTTTGTCTAGGGTTTGGGCGGCAACAAGGAGGAGGATTGTTTTCCTTTCCTTTCTCCAAGTGTTGGCCGGTGCCCATACCTTTGGTGTTTCTCTTTCGGTTGGCTTCCATACTCCATTCCATCTTCTCTTTGGACCGGCGGCAAACATCATGCTTGGAGCTTGATGGTTGGTCCTAGATAAGAGATGAGTTTTGTTTCCATTTTGTTCTCTCTATTCTTGGGGTGGCATCAATCCTTTGTGGATTGGTGGTTGGCTCAAGCAAGAAGGGAAAGAGAGTTCTTCTTTCTTTGGATTGAAGAAGATCTAGGATGCTTCAACTTGTGGAGGATCTTCGCCCACACGAAGTCTACAAGGAGGTTAGGACATACGATAGAAGATCAAGAGGTATAAAAGTTTTATAACTTTTATTATTGTTCTTTGCATGTTCTTATTGATATGCTATCTTATGTTCTTTATGTTAGTATATGTTGATTATACTAGTTTACATTTGCATGTATTTGTATAATCATGGACCCCGATAAGAAACACAAAAACCGGCGATCCGTCCGTCGTCTCTTCCGCGGCTAACCGACTAGAAGAGTTGTGTTGCTTGAACAACTAGTTTGTTCAAGCGATCGCTCGAGTCATTAGCACGATGACGAATTGGTTGTGCTTAGGAAACTCATCCCATCCGGATTAGTTTTCATTAGTGAAAATTTTAATCCGGGGACATGGGAGCCGATGAGCCTTCCGAGGACTAGCACATTGCCAACAAGTGGTATCAGAGCCACGGTTTCTGGTTTTGTGTGTTTGGATTCGGTTACTTTCACGCACTTATCATATATTGTGTATGTCAGATAATAGTAGGATGTGCGTAGGCTAACTTTTTGGTTGCAGGCATAAGATCCAACTATTATGGCTATATATGTGTGTATGTGATTGCATGTGTGTGTGATTGTATATTATTTGAATCCTCGGGGTTGACGAGGCTAGATTAGTATTTAATTTTTGTAATTAAGTACGGCATTGTTTAGCCACTCTTTATTTTATTTTACTTTCGATCTAGATTTCATGTACACTCCCTTGTGGAGTATAGGATCGATGGATGTAAAATAAAATAGGTTTTATTCTCCGCTCGGATCTCCGGATGGCTCGTACATGGCGTAGGAGGAGCGGACGAGGTGGCGACACGACGGGACGCATATTAGAGAACAATGCCATAATAGTTGGAAAAATTCTGATTTTTCCATATTTATTGCTGATTTGTTTTATATGCATGTTGTGTGTGCTTGAAAATTCCTCATTTGCAATTTACTAAGTGGGAGAGGGACATTTTAATTAATTCCCGCGGCCTCCATTACAATTTGACGTGTGATGCAACAAACTTGTGTGTCGGCTCTGAGTGCCTTCCTCCCCGAGGACGGGTTTGTTTGCGGATCACTAGGTCAAATAATGGTTATAAATTATCTAGGATCATGTGTACTTCCACAGAGGTAAGGCACATAATCCAAAATAATTCCCTTAGTATCGTGTAATGGTGCACACTTAGATGCAAATAAAAGTATCCTCCCCATAGGAGTCACTGCTTTTATTTGTAGGGCCAAAGAGGAACCGACTATTAATTTTATTTGTCAAAAAGTAAGGTTGACAAGATAATAAAATTAATGGGTAAAACCTCCTCTTACAAATGTAGAATTCGTATACGTCCACACAGAGTGGCATACGATATTCTCGGTGTTTTGAGGTGTTGGTTGATTTCGGAATTTTATTGTTTTGAGGAATCAATAAAATTTGAAATCTAAAGTTTTGATCATTGTGATTCTTAGGATTTTCAAAATGACTTTCAGTCCACTTATTTTGATACTAAAGGAAATAAACTTACTGTACCCAAATTATATTGATTGGAAATGAATCCAAATATTGTCTTATCTGCTAGTATGCACTCTTCGAAGAGTATCCTCAAGCCATGGTTGCTCAAAAAGATTTCTACTTCTAAGCCGAATGGCAAGAAGAAGGAGAAACAAGGTAGAGCAAATGTGGTGGGAGGATCTCAGGGAGGAGTGAAGAAGCCAAAAGGCAAGTACTTCACTTACAAGCAGGATGAACATTAGAAGGAGGACTGTCCCAATCCAAAACAGAACAAAGGTATATCTTTTGAACTAGTCATTGAAACATGATTAGCGGTGATATCTACCGGCACCTAGTAAGTAGATACGGGAGCCACTAATCATGTCTGCAACAATTTGCAGGGGTTCCAGGAAACCCGATGACTAGCTAATGGGGATATTACCATTTACTTGGGCAATGCCATGAAGATGGCGGCCATTGCAGTGGGAGATGTTTTATTTATCTTTTGAGAAAAATAAAGGTTTTGGTTCTTAAGAATTTCCTTTATGTACCCTTATTTAGAAAGAATTGATTTCGGTTTCTAAATAGTTTTTGGATGGATAATCTATTTCTTTTCATGACAGATTTGTTATAAAAGGAATAGGGACATTATCTATTCAGGTACATAGATAGGAAATTTATAACTTGAACCACAAGCTCCCACGATGCAAATAGAAGTTAATAACTTATCTTCTAATTCTAATAAGAGAAAAGAACCTTCGAAGATGAACCAAACATATCTTTGGCTTCTTAGGCTTGGTCACATTAACCTAAGCAGAATTCAAAGGTTGAAAGCTGATGGACCTTTGGGTTCATTAGTGGTGGAGGATCTCCCAACCTACGAATCTTGCTTGGAGGGTAAGATGACCAAGAGGCCTTTTTAAGGCCAAGGGGTATAGAGCCAAAGATGTGTTAGAGATGGTTCATTCTGATTTGTGTGGTCCTATGGCTATCTAGGAAAGAGGTAATCTTGAATATTTCGTCTCTTTTGTAGATGATTATGTTGGGTGGATGCTTCGGAGGCTCATTGGCTCCCATGTCCCCGGATTAAAATTTTCACTAATGAAAGGATTAATCCGGATGGGATGAGCTTCCTTAGCAACACCATTTCGTCGTCGTGCTAACAACTTGAGTGGTCGCTTGAACAAACTAGTTGTTCAAGCAACACAACTCTTCTAGTTGGTTAGCCGCGGAAGAGACGACGGATGGATCGCCGGTTTTTGTGTTTGTCTTCGGGGTCCATGATTATACAATATATATTCATACACACACATGCATAATCAAAACAAATAAGAACATGCTCAGATCTGTACATAAAGTTAAAATAACTTTATACCTCACGATCTTCTACCGTATGTCCTATCCTTCTCGTGGACGACGTGTGGACGAAGTTCCTCCACGAGTAGAAGCCTTCTAGATCGCTTTCTTCTCTACCTTGTCCGCTGCGAACAAAGAGAAGAACTCACAAATACCTTTCCTATCTAGAACCGGCCACCAAATTAGGGAATTTGGTGCAACCGCCGGCCAAGGAGCAATGGATGATGCGCCGGCCAACTTCAAGAAGAGTTGCCGCCGGCCACTTTGGAGAATAGGGAGGAGGAAGAGAACCGGCCACCAATGGGAGGAGAACCGCCGGCCAAGGAAGAAGGGAAAGACCTTAAGGTTGGGCGCCGGCCAAGTATTGATGGTGCAAGTTGGGCGCCGGCAACAACTAGAAGGAAGAAGATAGTTGCCGCCCACCTTTGCTCCAAACCCTAGCCGCCCACCTCTCCAAGAGCCAAACCCTAATTCCAAAACCAATTCTTGATCTTTTTTTTGCCGCCCAACCCTAGCCATCTATTTATAGAATAGGGCTTAAGCCTCCTTTAATCTCCACCGTCGAATCTAGGGATTTAATCTCCACCGTCAGATCTAGGGTTTTATCCCAACCGTCGGATCTAGGGTTTAATCCCAACCATCGGATCTAGGATTTCATCCCAACCGTCGGATCTAAGGTTTCATCCCAACCGTCGGATCTAGGGTTTTATCCCAACCGTCGGATCTAAGGATCTAATCCCAACCGTCGATTCTAGGATTTCATCCTAACCATCGGATCTAGGGATTTAATCCCAACCGTTGGTTCTAGGGTTTCATCCAACCACCGGATCTAGGGATTTAATCCCAACCGTTGGTTCTAGGTTTTGTTTTACATTCTTGGATCTAGACTTCACAAGGATTATATTAGGCTACGATAGGGACCATAAGGAGGAGTTGGGTCTTGGCCACCCGATGGATCGGAACCACACAAACTTGATCCATCAATGATGTTCCATTCCATTAGAGGATCATCATTGAACTACCTCACCAACCCCCATAAATCAATATGGGCTCCATATATTATTTGTACATTAATCTCCCCGTGTTTAAGATATCGAATGTCCGTCAATTAATTGATTTACTGACCATCAATTAATTAACATCTAATTCCTCGAGTAGTACCACTCAACCTTATGATCATGTTGACTAGGTCAACCAGCTGGGTTTACATGATGAACCTTATGAGCTCCTCAAGGGGACATCATCAACCTAATATATAGGACACGGTTTCCTCCTATAATCAACGACACACCATGTAAATAATATTATTTCCCAACTTACCGGGCATATTGATTTAATCCATCTAAATCTCACCCACTGGTAAATCAAAGAAATAAATACTAAGTACATGTGCCCGTTATTATATCGGGATTAAGAGCATGTACAACATAATATCCGAGGTCCGATTCAATTATGTAGTCAGTACTAAATTGAATCACCTCTATGTCGGTCCTACTCAATACACCTAAGTGTACTAGTGTAACTCTATGTTCAAGATAAAACAATACCAAGCTACACTACAACCATGCCAATGGTTTGTCCAAAACCATCTTGGTTGTGAGCCTTTACTTATATTTTACAAGGTACTGATAACATGATCTTCTGTGCCACACCAAGCACCATGTTATCTACAATGTAAAATATTAGACAATATGCACACATATATAATGAATATATAAAATGCAAATAATGATCATGTGATTCTTATTTCAAAATAAAATGTTCATACAAAAAGAGCTAGGCTTTCAGTATACATTCCAACAATCTCCCACTTATACTAAAAGACTATGCCGTCATCACTCTGCCAGCCCTTGTCCCGATCCCGTGTCCTCCACATGCCTATCAAGCGCTTTATTTGGAAGGGCCTTAGTGAATGGATCCGCCAGGTTATCCTCTGATGCAATCTTGGCGACAGCAACTTCTCCTCGCTTTACGATCTCTCGTATAAGGTGGTACTTGCGCTCTATGTGTTTACTCGCCTTATGGGCTCGTGGTTCCTTCGAGTTTGCAACTGCACCACTGTTATCACAATAAATTGTGATAGTTCTGGGCAAACCAGGAATCACATCCAAGTCCATCAAGAAGTTCCTGAGCCATCTGACTTCCTTGTTTGCCTCGGAGGCCAACTAAACTTCCATGGTAGTCCACGCATTTACCTTGACACTCCTCCATACTATGGCTCCACCTCCAAAAGTAAACACAAACCCAGGGTAGACTTACTCTTGTCCCTATCGATTGGAAATCCGAATCCGTGTAACCACGGGGACTAATTGATCTGCCCATTAAACGACATATAATCCTAGTCCTTCTCGGGTACTTGATATATGCTTTATCGCGATCCAATGTCACTGTCGAGATTACTCGATGTCTGCTAACCATGCCCAGCCAGTAGATATCGGTCTCGTACATAGCATAGCATACATAAGGCTTCCCTCTTGGAAGCATAAGGAACGCCTTCATGTCCTCTATCTCCTTTGATGTTTTGGGACACATCTCTTTAGATAAAGGAACTCCATGCCTAAAAGGTAGAAAACCTTTCTTGGAGTTCTGCATGCTAAAACGAGCAAGGATAGTGTCAATGTATGAAGCTTGAGATAAGCACAACATCCTTTTCTTGTGATCCCTTATAACTTTGATCCCAAGGATGTGTCCCACTTCTCCCAAGTCCTTCATATCAAGCTGTTTGGACAACCATACCCTTACGTCTGATAACACTTTGATATTGTTGTCAACTAACAAAATGTCATCTACGTATAGTACAAGAAACACCACTACGTTTCCGTCACATCTCTTGTATACACAAGGCTCATCGGACTTTGAATAAATCCATATGGTGGATTACCTCATCAAGCGGATGTTCCAAGATCTAGAAGCTTGCTTGATCCATAAATGGACCGATTAAGCTTACATACAAGATGCTCTTTGCCTTTAGCAATGAATCCCTCTGGTTGGCGCATATAGATGTTCTCCTCAAGACTTAGTTAAGGAAAGGCTGTCTTGACATCCATCTGCCAAATCTCATAATCCATATGGCGGCTATAGATAAGAGAATCGGATAGACTTAAGCATAGCTACGAAAGGTCTCCTCATAATCGATACCCTCTTTACAGGTATACCCTTTACGCAACAAGCCTAGCTTTGAAGGTCTCAACCTTCCGTCCTACTCCTCTCTTCTCTTGTAGATCCGCATCGATGGTTTTTACACCATCGGGTGGTTCTACTAGCTCAGTTTGATTAGAATCCATAGATTCTATCTCAGAATTCATCGCTCTTTGCCAAGATCGCATCTCTATCTTGGATTGCCTCGTCATATGTCCGAGGATCAGTTCATGTTCACGAGGACTAAGTCCAGAAGACTCTCCCAAAAACATGAATCTCTCGGGTTGTCTAACAACCCTCCCTCTGACGAGGTGCCTCCTGTGTATGCTCTGTGACATGCGGTGCGTGACTTGTGGTGTCTCCTCTTGTCAGGTGATGCTGAAGTCGGGACTTCCTGTCAACTCCTCAAGAACAATCCTACTCTTGGGCTTGTGGTTCATCACATAGTCTTCCTCTAGAAATCGGCATTCGTACTCACGATCACCTCGATCTCTAGGACTATAGAATAAACCACCCTTCGTTCCCTTAGGGTAGCCAACAAACAAGCTCTTACATGCGAGATTCCAACTTACGGCATCTCCCTTGGCACATGTCTTTGGACTACCCCAAAATCCGAATATGTCTTAGACTAGGCTTTCGCCGATCCACAACTCTGTGGGAGTAGAAGTGCGACTTAGATGGAACCAAGTTGAGAATGTGTCTTCTTGTTTCGAGCAAACCCCCGAGCAATCGGGTAACTCGAATAACTCATCATCGATCGACCATCTCCATAAGAGTCCTATTCCTTCGCTCCGCTACACCATTACTCTGGGTGTGCGGTGCGACAATTGGGATTGAATCGACCTCACGATAAGTAACTCCTAAACTCTCCCAAGAGGTACTCGCCACCACAATTAGATCGTAATGTCTTGATACTTTTACCTTGACGGTTCTCCACATCAGCCTTGAATTCTTTGAACTTGTCAAAGCATTCAGACTTGCGGCGCATCAAGTAAATGTATCCATACCTTGAATAATCGTCTATAAATGAGATGAAGTATTCAAAGCCACCTCTTGCCTGGATAGACATAGGACCGCACAAATCAGAATGAACCAATTCTAACACATCTTTGGCTCTATACCCCTTGGCCTTAAAAGGCCTCTTGGTCATTTTACCTTCCAAGCAAGATTAGTTGGGAGATCCTCCACCACTAATGAACCCAAAGGTCCATCAGCTATCAACCTTTGAATTCTGCTTAGGTTAATATGACCAAGCCTTAGATGCCAAAGATATGTTTGGTTCATTTGTGAAGGTTCTTTTCTCTTATTAGACTTAGAAGATGAGTTATTTACTTCTATTTGCATCATGGGAGTTTTTGGTTCAATTGAATATAAATTGCCAACCAATGTACCAGAACAGATAATCTACCTATTCCTTTTTATAACCACCTTGTCATTAAAAGAAACAGAATATCCATCCAAAAACAATTTAGAAACTGAAATTAAATTCTTTCTAAAAGTAGGTACATAAAGACAATTTCTTAAAACCAAAAATTTATTCCTATCAAAAGATAAATAAACGTCTCCCACTGTAATAGCCGCCACCTTTGAAGCATTGCCCATGAAGACGGTAATCTCTCCCTCAGCTAGTCGTCGGGTTTCCTGGAACCCCTGCAAAGTATTGCAGACATGATCAGTGGCTCCTGTATCTACACACCAGGCACTGGTAGATAACACCGCTAAACATATTTCAACAACTAAACAAGAAGATATACCTTTGTTCTTACGGCGAGGACAGTCCGCCTTCCAATGTCCAGTCTGCTTGCAAGTGAAGCACTTGCCTTTCGGCTTCTTCACTCCTGCCTGAGGTCCTGTTGCCACCTTCTTCGCTCCACCTTGCTTCTTCTTCTTCTTACCTTTCGGTTTAGAGGAAGAAACCTTCTGAGCGACCATGGCTTGAGAACTCTGACGAAAAAGCCCCTCTCTGCTGGAGTTACATCGGAAGCTCCGCCAACGAGAATACAACCTTTTGTTCATGTTGTAGTTGGCGGCTGCTCAAAACTCCTAGGCAGGCGGAGAATGATATCGACACAGGTTTCCCCATCGATCTCGGCTCCGAGGACTTCCATCTCATTAAGATGAGCCATCATCTTGAGAACATGATCCCTAACGGGTGTTCCCTCGACCATGGTGGTCGTCATCAAGTTTCTCATTGCCTCCTGCCTAGCCGCCCTACTTTGATGTCCGAAAAGTTCCTTGAGATTGAACATCATGTCATAAGCTGTGGCTATGGCCTGATGCTGATGTTGCAGCACATTTGACATAGATGCCAAAATGTAACACCGCGCCATCTCATCTGCCTTAACCCATTTCTTATAACGTTCCATCTCCTTTTCATGAGTCATCGAGGGCTTAGGAGGAACAGACCTCGAAGAGTACAAATTTGTACTCTTCATGATTAAGACAATATCCGAGTTTCTTTTCCAATCAATGTAGTGTGGACCAGTAAGTTTGTTTTCTATTAAAATAACAGCAAGAGGGTTGAAAGCCATTTGAAAATCCTAAAAATCACAATGATCAAAATATTAGATTTCAAATATTATTGATTCCTCAAAACAATAAAATCCCGAAATCAACCAACACCTCAAAACACCGAGAATATCGCATGCCACGATAGTGTGGATGTATACGAATTCCACATTTGTAAGAGGAGGTTTTACCCATTAATTTTATTATCTTGTCAACCTTACTTTTTGACAAATAAAATTAATAGTTGGTTCCTTTTTAGCCCTACAAATAAAAGCAGTGACTCTGATGGGGAGGATACCTTTATTTGTATCTAAGTGTGCACCATTACACGATACTAAGGGAATTATTTCGGATTATGTGCCTTACCGATGGGGAAGTACACACGCTCCTAAATAATTTCCTATAACCATTATTTGACCTAGTGATCCGCAAACAAACCCATCCGAAGGGAGGAAGGCACTCAGAGCCAACACACAAGTTTGTTTGCATCACACGTCAAATTGTAATGGAGGCCGCGGGAATTAATTAAAATATCCCTCTCCCACTTAGTAAATTGCAATCGAGGAATTTTAAACATACACAACATGCATATAAAACAAATAAGCAATAAATATGGAAAAACAGAATTTTTTCCAACTATTATGGCATTGTCCTCCAATATGCATCTCGTCGTGTCGCCACCTCGTCCGCTCCACCTTTTCCCGTGCGCAAGTCACCAAAGATATCCGAGCCGAGATAAATCATTTTATTTACATCCATCGATCCTATACTCCACGAAGGAGTGTACAAATAGTCTAGATCGAAAGTAAACTAAAATGATCGGCTAAACAATGCCGTATTTAATTATAAAAATTAAATACTAATCTAGCCTCGTCAACCCCGAGGATTCAAATAATAAATTTTTACACACATCCATTCACATACACACACATGGCCATAATAGTCGGATCTTATGCCTGCAACCAAAGAGTTAAACTACACATATCCAACTATTATCCGGCACATATAATATATGAAAAATGCATAAAAAATTAACCGAATCCTAAACACACAAAACCGGAAACCGATGGCTCTGATACCAATTGTTGGGTGGATGCTTCGGAGGCTCATTGGCTCCCATGTCCCCGGATTAAAATTTTCACTAATGAAAGGATTAATCCGGATGGGATGAGCTTCCTTAGCAACACCATTTCGTCATCGTGCTAACAACTTGAGTGGTCGCTTGAACAAACTAGTTGTTCAAGCAACACAACTCTTCTAGTTGGTTAGCCACGGAAGAGACGACGGATGGATCGCCGGTTTTTGTGTTTGTCTTCGGGGTCCATGATTATACAATATATATTCATACACACACATGCATAATCAAAACAAATAAGAACATGCTCAGATATGTACATAAAGTTAAAATAACTTTATACCTCATGATCTTCTACCGTATGTCCTATCCTTCTCGTGGACGACGTGTGGACGAAGTTCCTCCACGAGTAGAAGCCTTCTAGATCGCTTTCTTCTCTACCTTGTCCGCTGTGAACAAAGAGAAGAACTCACAAATACCTTTCCTATCTAGAACCGGCCACCAAATTAGGGAATTTGGTGCAACCGCCGGCCAAGGAGCAATGGATGATGTGCCGGCCAACTTCAAGAAGAGTTGCCGCCGGCCACTTTGGAGAATAGGGAGGAGGAAGAGAACCGGCCACCAATGGGAGGAGAACCGCCGGCCAAGGAAGAAGGGAAAGACCTTAAGGTTGGGCGCCGGCCAAGTATTGATGGTGCAAGTTGGGCGCCGGCAACAACTAGAAGGAAGAAGATAGTTGCCGCCCACCTTTGCTCCAAACCCTAGCCGCCCACCTCTCCAAGAGCCAAACCCTAATTCCAAAACCAATTCTTGATCTTTTTTTTTGCCGCCCAACCCTAGCCATCAATTTATAGAATAGGGCTTAAGCCTCCTTTAATCTCCACCGTCGGATCTAGGGATTTAATCTCCACCGTCGGATCTAGGGTTTTATCCCAACCGTCGGATCTAGGGTTTAATCCCAACCATCGGATCTAGGATTTCATCCCAACCGTCGGATCTAAGGTTTCATCCCAACCGTCGGATCTAGGGTTTTATCCCAACCGTCGGATCTAAGGATCTAATCCCAACCGTCGATTCTAGGATTTCATCCTAACCATCGGATCTAGGGATTTAATCCCAACCGTTGGTTCTAGGGTTTCATCCAACCACCGGATCTAGGGATTTAATCCCAACCGTTGGTTCTAGGTTTTGTTTTACATTCTTGGATCTAGACTTCTTAAGGATTATATTAGGCTACGATAGGGACCATAAGGAGGAGTTGGGTCTTGGCCACCCGATGGATCGGAACCACACAAACTTGATCCATCAATGATGTTCCATTCTACTAGAGGATCATCATTGAACTACCTCACCAACCCCCATAAATCAATATGGGCTCCATATATTATTTGTACATTAATCTCCCCGTGTTTAAGATATCGAATGTCCGTCAATTAATTGATTTACTGACCATCAATTAATTAACATCTAATTCCTCGAGTAGTACCACTCAACCTTATCATCATGTTGACTAGGTTAACCAGCTGGGTTTACATGATGAACCTTATGAGCTCCTCAAGGGGACATCATCAACCTAATATATAGGACACGGTTTCCTCCTATAATCAACGACACACCATGTAAATAATATTATTTCCCAACTTACCGGGCATATTGATTTAATCCATCTAAATCTCACCCACTGGTAAATCAAAGAAATAAATACTAAGTACATGTGCCCGTTATTATATCGGGATTAAGAGCATGTACAACATAATATCCGAGGTCCAATTCAATTATGTAGTCAGTACTAAATTGAATCACCTCTATGTCGGTCCTACTCAATACACCTAAGTGTACTAGTGTAACTATATGTTCAAGATAAAACAATACCAAGCTACACTACAACCATGCCAATGGTTTGTTCAAAACCATCTTGGTTGTGAGCCTTTACTTATATTTTACAAGGTACTGATAACATGATCTTCTGTGCCACACCAAGCACCATGTTATCTACAATGTAAAATATTAGACAATATGCACACATATATAATGAATATATAAAATGCAAATAATGATCATGTGATTCTTATTTCAAAATAAAATGTTCATACAAAAAGAGCTAGACTTTCAGTATACATTCCAACAGATTATTCAAGATATGGATGACACTACGATCTGATCGTGGTGGTGACAACCTCTTGGGAGAGTTTAGGAACTACTTATCAGAGGTTGGGATTCAATCCCAATTGACTACACCTGGCACACCCCAGCAGAACGGTGTAGCAGTACGAAGGAATAGGACTCTTATGGAGATGGTTAGATCGATGATGAGTTATTCTAACTTGTTTTGTAGTCCTAGAGATCAGAGGGTGATCGTTAACACGAATGCCAGATTTCTAGAGGAAGACTATGTGATAAGCCACAAGCCCAAGAGTAAAATTGTTCTGGAGGAGTTAAAAGGGAAGTCACTGTTGGAATGTATACTGAAAGCCTAGCTCTTTTTGTATGAACATTTTATTTTGAAATAAGAATCACATGATCATTATTTGCATTTTATATATTCATTATATATGTGTGCATATTGTCTAATATTTTACATTGTAGATAACATGGTGCTTGGTGTGGCACAGAAGATCATGTTATCAGTACCTTGTAAAATATAAGTAAAGGCTCACAACCAAGATGGTTTTAGACAAACCATTGGCATGGTTGTAGTGTAGCTTGGTATTGTTTTATCTTGAACATATAGTTACACTAGTACACTTAGGTGTATTGAGTAGGACCGACATAGAGGTGATTCAATTTAGTACTGACTACATAATTGAATCGGACCTTGGATATTATGTTGTACATGCTCTTAATCCCGATATAATAACGGGCACATGTACTTAGTGTTTATTTCTTTGATTTACCAGTGGGTGAGATTTAGATGGATTAAATCAATATGCCCGGTAAGTTGGGAAATAATATTATTTACATGGTGTGCCGTTGATTATAGGAGGAAACCGTGTCCTATATATTAGGTTGATGATGTCCCCTTGAGGAGCTCATAAGGTTCATCATGTAAACCCAGCTGGTTGACTTAGCCAGCTGGTTGACTTAATTGATGGTCAGTAAATCAATTAATTGACGGACATTCGATATCTTAAACACGGGGAGATTAATGTACAAATAATATATGGAGCCCATATTGATTTATGGGGGTTGGTGAGGTAGTTCAATGATGATCCTCTAGTGGAATGGAACATCATTGATGGATCAAGTTTGTGTGGTTCCGATCCATCGGGTGGCCAAGACCCAACTCCTCCTTATGGTCCCTATCGTAGCCTAATATAATCCTTGTGAAGTCTAGATCCAAGAATGTAAAACAAAACCTAGAACCAACGGTTGGGATTAAATCCCTAGATCCGATGGTTGGATGAAACCCTAGAACCAACGGTTGGGATTAAATCCCTAGATCCGATGGTTAGGATGAAATCCTAGAATCGACGGTTGGGATTAAATCCCTAGATCCGACGGTTGGGATAAAACCCTAGATTCGACGGTTGGGATGAAACCTTAGATCCGACGGTTGGGATGAAGTCCTAGATCCGACGGTTGGGATTAAACCCTAGATCTGACGGTTGGGATAAAACCCTAGATTCGACGGTGGAGATTAAATCCTTAGATCCGACGGTGGAGATTAAAGGAGGCTTAAGCCCTATTCTATAAATAGATGCTTAGGGTTGGGCGGCAAGAAGGATCAAGGAATTGGAGTTAGGGTTTGGTTCATCCACAAGTGGGCGGCTAGGGTTCATTGGGCGGCTAGGGTTTTGGAGCAAAGCTTGGGCGGCAAGCTTCTTCCTTCAAGTTGATTGCCGGCGCCCATCCTCCTCTATCATTCCTTGGCCGGCGCCCATCATAGAGCCCTCTACCTTCTTCCTTGGCCGGCGGTTCTCCTCCCATTGGTGGCCGGTTCTCTTCCTCCTCCCCATTCTCCAAAGTGGCCGGCGGCAACACTTATTGAAGTTGGCCGGTGCATCATCCAATAGTTCCTTGGCCGGCGGTTACACCAAGTTCCATAATTTGGTGGCCAGTTCTAGATAGGAAGGTATTTGTGGTTTCTTCTCTTTGTTCGCAGTGGAAAAGGTAGAGAAGAAAGTGATCTAGAAGGCTTCTACTCGTGGAGGATCTTCGTCCACACGTCGTCCACGAGAAGGATAGGACATACGGTAGAAGATCGTAAGGTATAAAGTTATTTTAACTTTATGTACTAATCTGATCATGTTCTTATTTGTTTTGATTATGCATGTGTGTGTATGAATATATATTGTATAATCATGGACCCCGAAGACAAACACAAAAACCGGCGATCCGTCCGTCGTCTCTTCCGCAGCTAACCATCTAGAAGAGTTGTGTTGCTTGAACAACTAGTTTGTTCAAGCGACCACTCAAGTTGTTAGCACGACGACGAAAAGGTTGTGCTAAGGAAGCTCATCCCATCCGGATTAATTCTTTCATTAGTGAAAATTTTAATCCGGGGACATGGGAGCCAATGAGCCTCCGAAGCATCCACCTTCAGTCACTTCTTTAGTACCACCGGTACAAGAGGATATACCACATGTCACTGCACCGCGTGTCACAGAGGATACACAGATGATACCTCGTCATAGTGGGAGGGTTGTGAGACAACCTCTCAGATTCATGTTTTTGGACAAATCTTCTGATTTGGTCCCTAGCAAACATGAACCTGATCCCTAGACATACGACGAGGCAATCCAAGATATAAATACAACATCTTTACAAAGTACAATGAATACTGAGATTGAATCTATGGATTCAAGACAGGTCTGGGAGCTCTTATGCATAGCAACTCATATGGATTATGAGGTGTGACAGATGGATGTCAAGACAGCATTCCTTAGTGGAAGTCTTGAGGAATCCATCTACATGAGGCGACCAGAGGGATTCATTGCTAAGGGCAAAGAGCGTATTGTATATAAGCTTAATCGGTCCGTTAATGGACTGAAGCAAGCTTTGAAGCCTTGGGACATCCGCTTTGAGGAAGTAAATCCAGTCTTATGGATTTATTCAAAGTTCGGATGGGTCTTGTGTATATCAGAGATGTGACGGAAACGTAGTGGTATTTTTGTACTATACGTAGATGACATTTTGGTGGTTGGCGACAATATCGAAGTGTTATTAGACGTAAGGGTATGGTCGTCCAAACAGTATGATATGAAGGACTTGGGAGAAGTGGGTCACAACCTTGGGGATCAAGGTTGTTGTGCTTATCCCAAGCTTCATACATAGACATGGTTTTGGATCGTTTTAGCATACAAAAACTCCAAGAAGGGTTTTCTACCCTTCAGGCATGGAGTTACTTTATCTAAGGAGATGTGTCCTAGATCATCTGAGGTGATAAAGGAGCTGAAGGCGGTTCCTTATGCTTCGGCAGTAGGAAGCCTCATGTATGCTATGTACGAGACAAGATATCTGCTTTGCCGTGGGCATGGTAAGCAGATATCAGAGTAGTCCAGGACAGGGACATTGGGCTGAGGTAAAAGCATATATTGTAGTGCCTGAGAAGGACTAGGGATTATATGCTAGTTTACTAGGCAGACCAATTACTCCCTGTGGGTTGCATGGATTGCGATTTCCAATCAGATAGGGATAACAGTAAGTCTACCTCGGGGTTTGTGTTTACTTTTGGAGGTGGAGCTATAGTATGGAGGAGTGTCAAGCAGAAATGTGTGGCGGACTCCACCATGGAAGCTGAGTATCTGGCAGCCCCTGTGGCGGCCAAAGAAGCTGTGTGGTTCAGGAACTTCCTGATGGACTTGGATGTGATTCTTGGTTTGCCCAGAACTATCACAATTTATTGTGATAATAATAGTGCAGTTGCAAACTCGAAGGAACCACGAGCCCATAAGGCTAGTAAACACATAGAGTGCAAGTACCACCTAATACGAGAAATCGTAAAGGAGGTAGAAGTTGCTGTCACCTAGATTGCATCAGATGATGACCTGGTAGACCCTTTCACTAAGGCCCTTCTAGCGAGAGCTTTGATGGGCATGTGGAGGGAAGGGGAATCAGATGTATGACAGTATTATGACAGCTTAGTCTTTTAGTATAAGTGGGAGATTGTTGGGATGTATACTGAAAGCCTAGCTCTTTTGTATGAACATCTTTATTTTGAAATAAGAATCACATGATCATTGTTTGCACGTTATATTTATATGTGTGTATATTGTCTAATATTTTACATTGTAGATAACATGGTGCCTGGGTGCGGCACAGAAGATCATGTTATCAGTCCCTTGTAGAATATAAGTAAAGGCTCACAACCAAGATGGTTTTGGACAAACCATTGGCATGGTTGTAGTGTAGCTTGGTATTGTTTTGTCTTGAACATAGAGTTACACTAGTACACTTAGGTATATTGAGCAGGACCGACATAGAGGTGATTCAATTTGTTGCTGACTACATAATTGAATCGGACCTCGGATATTATGTTGTACATGCTCTTAATCCCGATATAATAACGGACACATGTACTTAGTATTTATTTCTTTGATTTACCAGAGGGTGAGATTTCTATGGATTAAATCAATATGCCCGGTAAGTTGGGAAATGATATTATTTACATGGTGTGTCGTTGATTATAGGAGGAATCCGTGTCCTATGTATTAGGTTGATGATGTCCCCTTGAGGAGCTCATAAGGTTCATCATGTAAACCCTGCAGGTTGACTTAGTCAACATGATGATAAGGTTGAGTGGTACTACTCGAGGAGTTAGATGTTAATTAATTGATGGTCAGTAAATCAATTAATTGACGGACATTCGATGTCTTAAACATGGGGAGATGGATGTACAAATAATATATGGAGCCCATATTAATTTATGGGGGTTGGTGAGGTAGTTCGATGATGATCCTCTAGTGGAATGGAACATCATTGATGGATCAAGTTTGTGTGGTTCCGATCCATCGGGTGGCCAAGACCCAACTCCTCATGGTCCCTATCGTAGCCTAATATAAACCTCATGAAGACTAGATCAAATAATGGAAAACAAATCTCTAGATCCGACGGTTAGGATTAAATCCCTAGAACCGACGGTTGAGATTAAATCTCTAAATCCGACGGTTGGGATTAAAACCCTAGAACCGACGGTTGAGATTAAATCTTTAGATCCGACGGTTGTGATTAAATCTCTAGAACCAATGGAGGAGATTGAACCAAGGCCTAAACCTACCTCTATATATATGGGCTTAGGCTTGGGCGGCAAAGATATGAAAAACCTAATTGAGACAAGGTTGCTTGGGCGGCAAGAAAAGGAGATTAGGGTTAGGGTTTGGTTGATAATGTTGGGCGACAAGGCTTCTCCTTCTTCTAATTGAGTTAGCCGGCAACCCATCCTCCCTATTCCTCCTTGATTTGGCCGGCGCCCAAGTTTTACCTTTCCTTCTATGGCTTAGGTTGGATGGAATTAGGATGGCTTCCCTTGGGCGGCAACCAAAACCTAGATGGGATAGGATTGGGGTTGGGCGGCTAGGGTTAGGGTTTTGGGATTAGGGTGGGCGGCAACATGGAGATGAAGATCTTTTTCTTCTTCCTTCTAAGTGTTGGCCGGCCACTATCCATGTTCCCTATACCTTGGTCGGAGCTCAACCTATTCTCCTTCCCTTCATCCTTGGCTGGAAATTAGGAAAGCTTTGTCTAGGGTTTGGGCGGCAACAAGGAAAAGGATTGTTTTCCTTTCCTTTCTCCAAGTGTTGGCCGGCGCCCATACCCTTGGTGTTTCTCTTTCGGTTGGCTTCCATACTCCATTCCATCTTCTCTTTGGACCGGTGGCAAACATCATGCTTGGAGCTTGATGGTTGGTCCTAGATAAGAGATGAGTTTTGTTTTCATTTTGTTCTCTCTATTCTTGGGGCTGGCGGCATCAATCCTTTGTGGATTGGTGGTTGGCTCAAGCAAGAAGGGAAAGAGAGTTCTTCTTTCTTTGGATTGAAGAAGATCTAGGATGCTTCAACTTGTGGAGGATCTTCGCACACACGAAGTCTACAAGGAGGTTAGGACATACGATAGAAGATCAAGAGGTATAAAAGTTTTATAACTTTTATTATTGTTCTTTGCATGTTCTTATTGATATGCTAGCTTATGTTCTTTATGTTAGTATATGTTGATTATACTAGTTTACATTTGCATGTATTTGTAGAATCATGGACCCCGATAAGAAACACAAAAACCGGCGATCCGTCCGTCGTCTCTTCCGCGGCTAACCGACTAGAAGAGTTGTGTTGCTTGAACAACTAGTTTGTTCAAGCGATCGCTCGAGTCGTTAGCACGATGACGAATTGGTTGTGCTTAGGAAACTCATCCCATCCGGATTAGTTTTCATTAGTAAAAATTTTAATTCGGGGACATGGGAGCCGATGAGCCTTCCGAGGACTAGCACATTGCCAACATATCCCATGCCTGATGGGTAGGAAACCTTTCTTGGAATCCGACATGCTAAACCTCTTTAGCAATCGGTCTATATATGTAGACTGCGAAAAACCAAACAATCATTTCGATCTATTTCTATAGATCTTAATCCCGAGGATGTAGGTTACTTCTCCCAGGTCTTTCATGGAGAATGTCTTGGACAACTAAAATCTTAACTGACTGTAAGACTGAAACATCATTTCCTATAAGTAATATGTCATCGACATACAATACTAGGAACACGACTGCACTCCCACTAACCTTCTTGTACACACAAGGTTCATCTGGATTTTGTGAGAAATAAACCTTTTGATTGTATCATCAAAACGGATATTCCAGCTCCTGGATGCTTGCTTCAATCCATATATGGATCATCGCAATTTGCATACCTTGGTTTTGTCAACCGATGTGAAACCCTCATGTTGTATCATATACACGTCCTTGAGCATGTTTCCATTAAGGAAAGCTATTTTCACATCCATCTGCCATATCTCATAATCATAATGAGCCGCTATGGCCAGAAGCATCCGAATGGATTTAAGCATAGCTACAGGCGAATAGGTTTCGTCATAATCAACACCTTGCTTTTGACGATATCCTTTCGCCACCAATATAGCCTTATAGGTAATCACATTACCATCCATGTCAGTTTTCTTCTTGAAAACCCACTTGCACCCTATAGGCTTTATGCCTTCGGGTGGATCAACCAAGTTCCAAACTTGGTTTTCATACATGGAATCCATTTCCGACTTCATGGCTTCAAGCCACTTATCCCTTTGTGAACTTATCAGAACTTCTTCATAACTGGTAGGCTCCTCATCATCAATGAGTAACACATCGTTCAATTCACTTACGAGAAATCCATATCTCTCAGAAATATTACGTGTTCTACCAGATCTACGAAGATGTGGTGTTTCAATAGGTCCAGCGGATTGCTCATCACTATGAGTTATCGACTATTGTGCTTCACCAGGTATCTCATCAATGTCTATTTGAGTCTCTCGAGCCTCCTCAAGCTCGACGACACTCCCACTGTTTTCTTGCAAGAGAAACTCTTTCTCTCGAAACACATCATGCCTTGAAACAAACACCTTTTGTTCCACAGGATGATAGAATTGGTGACCCCTTGTTTCTTTAGGGTATCCAATAAATAGACATTTATTAGACTTAGCATCCAATTTGTCTGATACAGTCCGCTTCACATAAGCAGGACAACCCCATATCTTCAAGTAAGATACATGAGGTTTCTTACTATTCCATATCTCATATGGAGTAGTAGAGACTACATTGGTTGACATTCTGTTTAACAAGTAAACAACTGTCTGAAGTGCATAGCCCCAAAAGGACTTGGGAAGATTCGCATGATTCATCATTGACCTGACCATGTCCAACAAGGTCCGGTTACACCTCTCAGATACACCATTATATTGTGGTGTATATGGCGGAGTCTATTGAGACAATATATCGTTGTCTCTTAGATAATCAAGAAACTCTTGACTTAAGTATTCACCACCTCGATCCAATCGTAGTATTTTAATACTCTTGTCATGTTGTTTCTCTATTTCATTTTTGAATTCTTTGAACCTTTCAAAGGCTTCAGACTTGTGTTTCATCAAGAACACATACCCAAACCGTGAGTGATCATCGGTGAAGGTAATGAAGTAGCTATAGCCTCCTAAAGCTTGAGTTGACATAGGTCCACATACATCAGTATGTATTAGACCTAGTAACTCTCCCACTCATTCACCTTTTCCTGAAAAAGGTAACTTAGTCATCTTGCCTTTTAAGCATGATTCGCATGTATCGTATGAATCCAATTCAAACGATTCTAGAATTCCACATCGGTGTAATTCGGACATGCGTTTCTTGCTTACATGGCCAAGACGACAATGCCACGTGTAGGAGTCTAATTGATTATCCTTTCAAGCACGCTTGTTGCTCGCTTCGATATTGAAAATGTCACTGGATACGTCCAATGTATAAATTCCATTGCTCAAAGTTCTAGTTCCATAAAATACGCCATTCAAAGTTATATAACAACATTGTTACTAAACGTCAAATTGTAATCATTTCTATTTAAACAGGAAATAGAAATAATGTTCTTTATTAGAGAAGGAACACAATAGCAATTGTCCAGTTCCAAGAGTAGTCCACTAAGGAGCTTCAGCAAATAAGTTCCGATAGCGACCGTAGCAACCTTTGTTCCATTGCCAACTCACAAATTTGACTCCCCTCTGACGAGTCTTCTTCTATTCCTTAGCTCCTGTATGTCATTACATATATGTGAGCCACACCCAGTATCCAATACCCAAGTGTCTAAGAAAATAGAATGACAATCAATAACGAAGATACCTGAAGAGGATGGGGCATCGGATGCCTTCTTCTTCTTCATGGACTCAAGATAAATCTTGTAGTTTTTTCGCCAGTGGCCTTCCTTGCCACAATGATGGCAAGTGCCCTTTTATACTGGTTCTGCCTTCTTTGCCTTCTTGTTCTTCTCTTTCTTCTATTCCTTTGCCTTCCTCTTAGAACCTTTCTTTGAGGAATCAACTAACAGAACCGCCTTCTCCTCATGCTTCACAGAAGGCTCCACAGTCTTCATCATATTGAGGAGCTCAGGAATAGTGGATTCTAATTTGTTCATCCGATAGTTCATCACAAATTGTCAGAAACTCTTGGGCAAACAATGCAGAATTAAGTCAATACCTAATTCTTGATTCATCATAAACCCGAGAGTGGATAGCCGCTCGATGTACCCGTTCATCTTTATCACAAAATGCACTACAGACGAACCTTCTTGCATCTTCGTGGTGAAGAGGAGCCTGGAGACTTCGAACCTTTCGGATCTCGCTTGCTCATCAAACAACTCATGAAGATGGAAGACCATGGTATTAGCATCCATATATTCATGCTGCTTTTACAGCTCAGGTACCATCGCAGCTAGCATGATGCAACTTGCCAGCTCAGAATCTGCCACATGCTTCTGATAGACCAACATTTGGTCTGGAGTTGCATCGTCCCTAGGATGGTTGGGAAGAGGATCTTCAAGGACATATGCAAGCTTTTCCACCTTGAGAACAATTCTCAGGTTTCTAAGCCAGTCCAGGAAGTTAGGCCGAGTCAATTTGTTTGAATCCAAAATAGTGCGCAAATTCAAAGACGTCATAATCAATCGATTAACCTAGAAATACAAAATGAGCATATATGAGAAAATGATTTTAAAATGCATCATCATACATTTATAAATCCCATTCATTTTTCGAATTTCAAAAACCCCAAAATCACTTCGGGAGATCATAGGTCCATCTCCGAATGGGCTGATATCCATCATAGATATGAATAACCTTAGAGAGAGTCCAACAAGTCATTCATAACTACGATGGTAGGTATCAACTACACCAATTGCATATCACGTATATGCAACTATCACAATGTGCTATCAACTAATTGAATATTCACACATACATCGGGTTGTTAACACATTAACAAGTATGCATCATATGCATAGCACCCAACTTCACCTCCCTTTACATCGACCTTGGAGAGAGTCCAACAAGCCGATGCTCCAGGTTAAAGCCAACCCATTAATCGAGAAATAGTTTTAATATGGTTATAGTGCATTCAACCAATTAGCCCGGCTTGGAGAGAGTCCAACAACCAAAGCTAACGATTGGCCTCTGACTCTTACCATATTAGTAATAAACTATTCCATGGTTTGAACATGTTCGGGTTCGAGCCGGGCTTGGAGAGAGTCCAACAACCCGAACAAGAAATGGAACTCTGGTTCTAACCATATTAATGGAAGGTGTAGGCTTTAATATTGAGTTAGGGTTTTTTATGTCTCATCCTCTTTGCATGCAAATAACTATTATCTACATGGCATGACATACATGGCATACATCTACATGTCACGACACGCATGACATTATGATATGCATCTAATGCAATTACATGGCATACAATTATGTCATGTACAAAATTTCCTTATATGTCATAACTATTTATAGAAATAAAATATGTTTAAGATTTGATTCTCCAAATCAAATTATGATTAAATTAGGAAACAAATTTCCAAATCTAATCACATATTTTATTTATGGAAATAGTTGATTAAGGAAAGTCAATTTAGGAAACCAATTTTCTAAATCATCAAAACTACTTATGGAAATAAAATTTGTAAACATTTGATTTCCCAAATCAAATCATGATTAAATTAGGAAACAAATTTTCAAAATCTAATCAAATATTTTATTTATGAAAAATATCAATTTCCATAAATACTTCCAACTTTCCAAAAGTAGAAGATTTCCATAAATACTTCTAACTTTCCAAAATAGAAAATTTCCAGAAATATCATTATGACTATCGCAAAACCATTTTATGATTATGTCAAAACACAACCTAGGCTCTGATACCACTGTTGGGTTTCCGGCACCGCGGCGAGTCTGTGTTTGAACATGTTTCGTAAACATGTGCACAGCGGAAGGAATAAAATAATAAATCTAATTTATTACAACACACACATCACACGCATGCATAGTACAACATGTGTAGACATAACCGTAAATTCAAATTTTGCAATAAAAGGAAATTTATACTACGTATACCTGACGTATCACGTGTAGCGGGAAAGACATCAACCGGAACGATTCTCGCTAGAATCGTCTCTATCCGTATCCACGCCGAGTATCTTTGGGATGACTTCACAAAGTCACGAGCTTCATCTTCGTACGGGTTACTAGACTCGTGTTGAAGATGATGTGATCGAGAGAAGATCATTATCCGAATCAAAATTCGGATCCAAAACGAGTCCTCAAAAACTCGCTTCTCCGGAGAGGTATTCGTCAACCGTTTGACGAATCCTTCGTTCTCCACCTATTAGGATTACTGGAGATTGAATCCCCGGCAAGGCTACCGCTATCAGAGCTCCAAACGTCGTCCAAACGACGCTCTGATGAGAAGGAAACAAGCTGTCCAGAAAACGGGACATCTTTGTTGGAGGAATAGGGGCCGGCCAAATAAGGAAGGTTGAGGCTCACCTTGTCGCCGGACCCAAAGGAGATCACTGGAGCTCCTCCAGCAGCAGCTCGACACCGGCAAGAGGCAAGGACAGCACCTTCTGGACGTCGGCATGGGAGCTGGGTGGTGGTGGGCGCGGCAATGTGGGGTTTGCGCCGACTACACCAAGGAGAAGGAGGGGGCGGCAACTTAGGGTTGCACGGACTTGGATTAGGACTTAACAAAACCCTTAAGCCCTATTTTATAGAGAACAAATTCTCTTAATGGTTATCGGATAATAACCAAATGCCCGTTAACCCACTCCATTAATTTAAGTTTAAATAAACCAAACCATGATGGTTTATTTTAAGTTAAAACGAACCAAATTTGGTTCATTCGTTTAAAACAAACCAAACCCTTTGGTTTATTCTCCTCCATTGGATTAGAACCAAACCAATTTGGTTCATCCATCATGTCTTCATAAGACACGGCCCATCCACGCTTCCATTGTGACTGAAACAATTTCATGCTCGCTCCATGTTTAGTCCAACCAAACCTAGTTTCTATCGGTCTGAGAATCTCATTCTCAAGCTCGTTTTAAATCCTTCGGATTACGCTCATTGTGTGTGTGACCAAATAGGTTCTCGATTTATATTGGCCGTCTATAATTAACCATTAATTATAGAATGATCATGAGTGGCACCTAGTAGTACATCATAATCCCCAATTAACCGAAAAGATCAACGGTTGATCCAGAACTATTTCTGAAACCCTTCAGTAGCTCGAATGAATTGTGCCCCATTCCCTTCACTCATCTTATACCCACTTGGTTCAGGACATGGTCTATAGTGTCAGTCCCCACTAGGCTGACTATGTCACACCTAGCCCAAGTATCATTTCCTCGTCCTACGGATTCTAGTTACTGCACATGTATCGAAGAGTACCTTACTCTAAACATGTAATGCTTTGGCCAAAGACATTAGTAACAATCCGACGAGAGGCCATGGGTATACATCTCCTCACAAGGAGTGGTGAATCCTTTATAGGCTATTCAAACACCTTCGATTACTTCGACTTATACCCAATCATCCCAGGTCCACATCTCCTTAGAGATGCTTGCTTAAGATGTCAAAGCATAAGTCTTTATGATCAAGATGACTTGAATACTGCAAGTCAAAGGAACATCGCACTTAAGCTGCAGTAAGAACTTCATTGACATATCTATATATGCAGAGAACCATATGAAGTCTTACGGCTGGTCACTTCGATGAACTAGTTACCATAACTAGCATCCACGATTAACTCCGGACATCACAATGTCTCCAGCCAGTGAGAATCAGCTGCTTGGATACACCAAGGAGTATACCTCGTGCTAGTCTCGACAGAATCAATGGTGTCCAAATCCATCAATTCATCGACTAGGGATAATTCCGATACATCACAATTACACATGTAGAGATACTCACTAGTTGTGATCCAATAACAAATTCTCTCATGCTGTGAATTGTATCGTGGACATTCAGTAAATGAGTTTAAGATCTAATCAAATACATGAAAACATGTATACTCAAATAGTGAATCTTCATTTATCATATAAATGGTTCAAACATAAGGCGATTGCCTTAGGACATCTCTCATATATTACTAACATGATCAACATCCACAACCCACTTAATTACATCAAATAGAAAACACCTCAAACACTGCAATCAATAGACAACACAACAAAAGGTAACAAGAGCTTACCAACCAGATCTTCCATCCCAGCTTAAACTCCCCAAGTTCATAGTTCATCACCATAGCAAAACCAACACGAAACTTCAATCTACCAATCCCAATTCTCGGTGAACCAAAAATCTAACTGAAACTATAGATTAATATAGGACTTACCAACCCTTAGAATCCACAGACCTTGCTCCTTCCCCAATCCCCTGTTCGCTCTGCTCAATGGCTACTACCCCTCTCCACTCAACGATCAAAGCTAATGACAGTGAGGAAACATAGGTAAGGGAAATCAAACTTACCGATCTTAGATCTCCACCGGCAACCCCCCTTCCTCAATCTTTATTCACCGACGCCATCTGAGCTCCGATCACTGCCCAAACCATGGATCCAAGCTCAATTAGCAATCTGCAGCTAGATCTCAACTGTCATCTCAAAGGAGAAGGAAAATGACCCCTTATCCAGCTCCAACGACGATCGACGGCGAGATCCCTCCCTCACAGTCGCTCACCGTCGCAGCGCTTTCAGCTACCAAATCAGCCTCCAATCTATTCCAACTGCACGATGCCTCTCCCAATGGCTGGATCTTCCACCGTTGACAGCAACAGTCGTCGGCTCGCGAAGGAAGAAGAGATGGAGTCGAAGTCGCGAGAGAGGGGAAGAAGGAATCGCGCGATCGAGAGAATGAGGAAGGAATCAGGCTGAAAAGTTAGTTTGGAGTATTTAAGGTCAAACGGTTCGGTTGGCTAGCTCAAGCTTGACTCAAAGCTAACCTAGGTTAAGTCCGAGTTAACTCAAGTCACACAACTCCCCATTTAAGCTTAAATCTTCCTCGTATGGACTCCTTTTAAATCCAGAAAAATTTCTGTGAACTCCTCTGAAATTATATAAAACAATTTCTCCATTAACAAGGGGTATTGTATTTTATTATTATTATTATTATTATTATTTTCTGATATCTTACATTCTCCCCAACTTATAAAAAATTTGGTCTCCAAATTTCCGACTCATGTACGAGTACGAGATGTCACAATAATCATCTCAAGTATCCAGAGAAAAGTCACACACCTCAAGTACTAAGTGGGGTACTGAGCTCGAATATTATATTTTAGCTCTTATATACACTCTCAACCAACCTATTAAGAGGTAAATAACTGTACCAGAGTGGAGCTCTATATCCATGACCTGTTGGAGACTTTGCTAGAATCGTAAGATGATGTAGGGATGTATACTGAAAAGTCTATCTTTTGTATGAACATCTTTATTTTGAAATAAGAATCACATGATCATTGTTTGCATATTTTTATGGTTATGCAATATTGTCTAATACGTTACATTGTAGATAACATGGTGTGTGGTGTCACACGGGAGATCTTGTTATCGGCTCCTTGTAAAGTATAAGTAAAGGCTCACAACCGAGATGGCTTTGGACAAACCATCGGAATGGTTGTAGTGTGATTTGGTATTGGTTTGTCTTGACCATAGAATCACACTAGTGCACTTTGTGTGTATTGAGCAGGACCGACACAGAGGTGATTCGATTTATTGCTGACTACATAATCGAATCGGACCTCAGATATTATTTAGTACATGCTCTTAATCCTGATATAATAACGGGCACATATACTTGGTACTCATCTCTTTGATTTACCAATGGGCGAGATTTATAGATTAAATCGATAGACTCGGTAAGTTGGGAGATGATATTATTTATATGGTGTGCCGTTGATTATAGGAGGAAACCGTGTCCTATATATTAGGAGGATGATGTGTAACGCCCGTAAAATTCCTAGCAATTTTACAAGAATTTTTGGCTTGATGATAATGGGCTTTATGTGGGCTTTTTTTTCAAAATAAAAGAAAAATAAGCCAAAAAGAGATGCAAGACCTAGGAATTGAACCCCAAACCTCTAGAGATAGCCAAACCCTATAGATGCACCCACTAACCAGAAGCCCAATAGGATTATATGATTAAGGAAGAGGGGAAACTATAGATAAGTGGGACTAAGGGTAAATGAAGAGGCATAGAAAAGAAAAGAGAAACTTCTCTTCCTCCCCTTTATAAAGAAGAGGGAAGATTGAATTTGGTCACTTCCTCTCTTCTTTCCTTCTTCTCACCGAAACCCTAGAAGCTCCCTCTCCACCTTTGGCCGAACTCCTCCAAGCAAGAAGAAAGGGCTAGGGTTTGTGTTAGGTCATCTTCTTCACACTACAAGCAAAGCGAAGGAAGTAAGTATCCCCTCACCTGCATATGAGTAGCTTGTCGATTGATGTTTTGTGTCAATTTTTCCATGATCCATTCGGCCAAGCTATGAATTAGGGTCTCAATGAAGCTCTATGCTATGTTTATGCTATGTTTTATAACTAGATGATGATGTTAGGGGTTAAAGTGGATTAGGACAAAAGTTAACCCTAATAAACACTAAAGACCTATTCGGCCAAACCCTACTTTTAGGGTTTCAATGAAGTTCCATGCCATGTTTTTATAACTAGATGATGATGTTAGGGGTTAAAGTGGATTAGGACAAAAGTTAACCCTAATAAACACTAAAGACCTATTCGGCCAAACCCTACTTTTAGGGTTTCAATGAAGTTCCATGCCATGTTTTTATAACTAGATGATGATGTTAGGGGTTAAAGTGGATTAGGACAAAAGTTAACCCTAATAAACACTAAAGACCTATTCGGCCAAACCCTACTTTTAGGGTTTCAATGAAGTTCCATGCCATGTTTTTATAACTAGATGATGATGTTTGGGGTTAAAGTGGATTAGGACAAAAAGCTAACCCTAATAGCCAACAAGGACCATTCGGCCACCCCTAGATATTGATGACCCAATGATGTTTCAATCCATGTTTTGTAGGGTTATGATGTTGTTGTTGAATTAGGTTAAAGGCCAACCCTAAAAGCCCTACATGGACCATTCGGCCACCATAAACTTTGGGTGATTAAATGAAGTCTAATTCATGTTCTATATGCATATGAAGTTGTTGTTATGAATTAAGTTAACATGTGTTTTATGTTGGGTGGATTCATGTTGAACTTATGATATTAAATGATGCTAAATGGGGATAACATGTTATAGGTTAGCATTTACTTACTTTTGATGCCATGCCCTATGTGTATGTGATGTCTAGGATATGTTAATGAAATGAAGCATGATGTGTATGAAATGAAGTACGCTATGCTATGAAATGAAGTATGATATGCTATGTTAATGAAATGAAGCATGATGTGTATGAAATGAAGTATGCTATGCTATGTTAATGAAATGAAGCATGATGTGTATGAAATGAAGTATGCTATGCTATGAAATGAAGTATGATATGCTATGTTAATGAAACGAAGCATGATGTGTATGAAATGAAGTATGCTATGCTATGAAATGAAGTATGATATGCTATGTTAATGAAATGAAGCATGATGTGTATGAAATGAAGTATGCTATGCTATGTTAATGAAATGAAGCATGATGTGTTGTGAAACGAAGTATGCTATGCTATGTTAATGAAATAAGCTATGATGTAAAAATAAGCATATAAGTATTTTACCTTCTGCATGGCTTGTACCAAGACCTTAACAAGGTCCAAGAAGGGATGGGCTCCTAAGATGCCCTAGGTCGATGGAATAAGACTCGGGCCTAGGATGGGCTTCTATGTATGATTGCCCCTAGGTCGATGGAATAAGATTCGGGCCTAGTACGGGATGGGCTCCAAGATGCCTTAGGTCGATGGAGTAAGACTCGGGCCTAGGATGGGCTTCTACGTTATAACGATTGCCCCTAGGTCGATGGAATAAGACTCGGGCCTAGAAACCTATTAGGTTCGAGACTTGCTACCTCGGGCCTATTTAGGGATGCGCGCTATGATAATGAAGAAGTGGTACAATGCCGGGCCCAAATATGTTGAGATTTATGTTTACATACCTAAAATATATGTTTTCAAAGCATCCTGCATATGTGTACCTGCTGATTGTTATGTTTACATGTTCCCATTATACATGTCACATGTTATGTTTGATAATATGATATGACGTCTATGTTTACATGTTATGTTCGATGATATGTTAGGAATGTTATATGTTTCTGTTATCTATGTCACTTCCTAGGTTTGATGATACGATATGATGTTTAGGTCTACAAGTTTTGTTTGATGATATGTTAGGAATGTTTACATGCTTATGTTATACACATTACATGTTATGTTTGATGATATACTATGATGTTTATGTTACTTAGTTACATACGATGCATGTCATGTTGATTAAGCATATATCCATGTTATGTTGCTAAGTTATGGATGATACATGTTATATGTACTTATGTTACTTATGCTACTGGTTAAGTTGATGACACCATGTATGTTATGTATTATACTGCTTATATGTTATGTATGCTACATGCCATGATTAAAGATGATGTATGATTTTGTGAGTAGGACAGGATCTTACTAAGCCTGTGTGCTTATAGTTGTCTTTCCCTCGTACTGCAGATAAGGGTAAGGGATGGATAAACTAAAGGGAGCAGCAGGAGGGGCCAATGTGTGTGGTAGTGGCATGGTGGAGAAGATCCGTTAGGTCTACATATATATGTGTTTACCTATGATGATGATGTCTATGGATGTCCTTATTATGCCTGCTCATGATGGTGTGGTTTAAGAACTTGAACTAAGCACTAAGTATCTATCTATGTTATGATGCATGTTCTATGTTAATAAGAAGAAGTAAAGAAGAAGTAAGAAGAAGTATCTATGTATGCTATGACGCATGCTCCATATGAAGAAGAAGAAGTATATATATATATATGTCAATGCATGTTTAGGTTTTAAAAGAAAAAAAAAATGTCTGAAGTCTTCCGCTGTATGTATGTATGTATGTATGTAAGTATGGTCGCGTCACGCGCCGCCCCTCCGAATTCTGGGTCTAAAAAAGGGCGGGCGTGACATGATGTCCCCTTGAGGAGCTCATAAGGTTCATCATGTAAACCCTGCAGGTGGACTTGGTCCGACATGATGAAAAGGTTGAGTGGTACTACTCAAGGAGTTAGATGTTGATTAATTAATGGTCAGTAAATTAATTAATTGACGGACATTCGAGATCTTAAACACGGGGAGAAAATGTACAAATAATATATGGAGCCCATATTATCATATGGGGGTTGGTGAGGTAGATCAATGATGGACCTTTAGTGGATTGGATCATCATTAGTGGATCGGACTTTATGTGGGCTTGATCCATAGGTGGCCAAGACCCAACTCCTCCTCATGGCCCCTAATGTAGCCTATTAACACCTCATGAAGCTTAGATCCAATGGATAGAAACAAAACTCTAAGATACATTGGTAGAGATCAAATCTCTAAGATCCGACGGTTGAGATTAAATCTCTAGATCCGACGGTTGAGATTAAATCCCTAGAACCAATGGAGGAGATTAATTCATGACTTATCCCTAACTCTATAAAAGGAGGGCATGAGGAGTGGTCGTGGATTGCATGAGGAATAGGAGGAGAGCTAGGGTTTGGGCGGCAAGGAGCAATCCTATTTGAGATAGGATTGGGATTAGGGTTTTGAGGCTAGGGTGGCACCAAATAAGGAAGGTTCTTTCTCTCTTCTTCTTCCTCTTTGGGGCAACGTCAAGCAGCCTTTTCCATCCTTAGCCGGCACCTAATGTCCCCTTCTTCTTCTCCTTAGGTGGTGGAAACAAGATATAGGGTTTCCCTTGTTGTCTTGGTAGTTTTCCACCATCTCCTTCTCCTTCTAGTTGGCCGGCGGCAAGGGCTTTGATAGCTCTTTGTTGGTTGAGTTTTGGAAGGAGAAAAACATTGTTTCTTTTCTTCCTCTTGCTTGGGAAAAGCAAGGAAGGAAGTTTTTGCAATCTAGGAGCTTCGACTTTTGGTGGATCGTCGCCCATACGACGTCCAAAAGGAGGAAGGTCATACATTAGAAGACCAAGAGGTATACATATTCTTCTTTCTCTTTTATTCATTGCTTGTTTTTGTTTTACAAACATAAGCATGTTATATTTCTGTAAATGGCTAAATAATACTTGGATCCCGAGTATAAACACAAAAACCGGCGATCCGGACATCGTCTATTCCGCGGCTACTCGTAGAATAGAGGAAGGTCGCTTGAACAACTAGTTTGTTCAAGTAACCTCTCTAAACGAATAGCACGACGATGAATTGGTTGCTTTGGGAATCCCTTTTGTCTAGGATTAAATTTTTTAATCCGAGGACATCGAAGGGATCACCATGGTCAAGCAACTGAGGTGAAGGGGAAGCGAAGTTTCCCCTCACGGACTCGACAAGGCAAAACCCTACAATTGGTATCAGAGCTTCCGGGCAAAACCTTCAATTGGTATCAGAGCCAAGGTTTCCGGTTTTGTGTGTTTTGGATTCGGTTAATTTTTATGCACTTTTTCATATATTATATGTGTCGGATAATAGCAGGATATGCGTAGTTTAACTCTTTTGTTGCAGGCATAAGATCCGACTATTATGGCCATATGTGTGTATGTGATTGAATATGTGTAAATATTTATTTTGTTGAATCCTCGGGGTTGACGAGGCTAGTATTTAGTTTTTTGTAAATTAAATACGGCATTGTTTAGCCGCTCTTTATTTTATTTTACTTTCGATCTAGATTTCATGTACACTCCTTCGTGGAGTATAGGATCGATGGATGTAAATTAAAATAGGTTTTAGTCTCGGCTCGGATCTCCGGAGGGCTTGTACATGGCGTAGGAGGAGCGGACGAGATGGCGATGCGACGGGAGTCATATTGAAGACAAAAGCCATAATAGTTGGAAAATAATTTATTTTTCATATTTATTGCTTTTTGTTTGATATGCATGTCGTAGGCTAGGAAAATTCCTCAATTTCAAATTACTAAGTGGGAGAGGGATATTTTTATAAATTCCCGCGGCCTCCAATACAATTTGACAAGTGATGCAAACAAACTTGCGCGTCGGCTCTGAGTGCCTTCCTCCCCATCGGATGGGTTTGTTTGCGGATCACAAGGTCGAATATGGTTATAGTAAATTATCAAGGAGCGTGTGTACTTGCCCATCGTAAGTCACATAACCCGAGATAATTACCTTAGTACCGAGTAATGGTGAACACTTAGATACAAATATAAGTATCCTCCCCATCGGAGTCACTGCTTTTATTTGTAGGGCTGAAGAGAAACCAACTATTAATTTTACTTGTCAAAAAGTTAGGTTGACAAGATAGTAAAATTAATGGGTAAAACCTCCTCTTACAAATGTAGAATTCGTATACGTCCACACGATCGTGGCATGCGATATTCTCGGTGTTTAGAGGTGTTGGTTGATTTTGAAATTTTATTGTTTGAGGAATCAATAATTTTTTGAAATCTACAGTAATGATCTATGTGATTCTTAGGATTTTCAAAAATGACTTTCAGTCCACTTACTATGATACTAAAGGAAACAAACTTACTGTACCCAAATAATGTTGATTGGAAAAGAATCTAGATATTGTCTTATCTGCTAAGGAGTACAAGTATGCACTCTTCGAAGAGTGTCCTCAAACCATAGATGCTCAAAAGGGTTTCTATTTCTAAGCCGAAAGGCAAGAAGAAGAAGAAACAAGGTGAAGCAAAGATGGTGGGAGGATCTCAAGGAGGAGTGAGGAAGCCGAAAGGCAAGTACTTCACTTGCAAGCAGGATGGACATTGGAAGAAGGACTGTCCCACCAAAAATGTAACAAAGGTATATCTTTGGACTAGTCATTGAAACATGATTAGCGATGATATCTACCTAAGACTGTGAGTAGATACGGGAGCCACTAATCATGTCTGCAACACTTTGCAGGGGTTCCAGGAAACCCGATGACTAGCTAAAGGGGAGATTACCATTTACTTGGGCAATGTCATGAAGGTGGCGGCTATTACAGTGGGAGAAGTTTTATTTATCTCTTCAGAATAATAAAACTTTGGTTCTGGAAAATTCCCTTTATGTACCTTCATTTAGAAAGAATTTAGTTTCAGTTTCTAAATTGTTTATGGATGGATATTCTATTTCCTTTAATGACAGAGTTGTTATAAAAGGAATAGGGAGAATATTTGTTCAGGTACATTGATAGAAAATTTGTATACACTTGAACCAAAACCTCCCACGATGCAAATTGAAGTTAATAACTCATCTTCTAATTCCAATAAGAGAAAAGAACCTTCGAAGATGAACCAAACATATCTTTGGCATCTTAGGCTTGGTCACATTAACCTAAGCAGAATTCAAAGGTTGATAGCTGATGGACCTTTGGGTTCATTAGTGGTGGAGGATCTCCCAACCTGTGAATCTTGCTTGGAGGGTAAGATGACCAAGAGGCCTTTTATGGCCAAGGGGTATAGAGCCAAAGATGTGTTAGAATTGGTTCATTCTGATTTGTGTGGTCCTATGTCTATCCAGGCTAGAGGTGGTTTTGAGTATTTCGTCTCTTTTATAGACGATTACTCAAGATATGGATACATTTACCTGATGCGCCGCAAGTCTGAATGCTTTGACAAGTTCAAAGAATTCAAGACTGATGTGGAGAAACGTCAAGGTAAAAGTATCAAAACACTACGATCTGATCGTGGTGGTGAGTACCTCTTGGGAGAGTTTAGGAACTACTTATCAGAGGCTGGGATTCAATCCCAATTGACTGCACCTGGCACACCCCAGCAGAATGGTGTAGCAGAGCGAAGGAATAGGACTCTTATGGAGATGGTTAGATCGATGATGAGTTATTCTGACTTGCCAGATTCGTTCTGGGGATATGCTCTAGATACGGCGGTATACATTCTGAACTTGGTTCCATCTAAATCAGTGCTTTCTACTCCCACAGAGTTGTGGACTGGGCGAAAGCCTAGTCTAAGACATATTCGGATATGGGGGAGTCCAGCACATGTGCTGAAGGCAGATGCTGGTAAGAAGTACGATTGTTCGTTGGCTATCCCAGAGGAACGAAGGGTGGATTGTTTTATAGTCCTAGAGATCAGAGGGTGATCGTTAGCACGAACGCCAGATTTCTAGAGGAAGACTATGTGATGAGCCACAAGCCCAAGAGTAAAATTGTTCTGGAGGAGTTAAAAGGGGAAGTCACTTCTTTAGTACCACCGATACAAGAGGATATACCACATGTCACTGCACTGCGTGTCACAGAGGATACACAGGTGATACCTCGTCGTAGTGGGAGGGTTGTGAGATAGCCTGATAGATTCATGTTCTTGGGAGAATCTTTTGATTTGGTCCCTGGCGAACATGAACCTGATCCCTGGACATATGATGAGGCAATCCAAGATAAAGATGCAGTATCTTTGCAGAGTGCAATGAATGCTGAGATTGAATCTATGGATTCAAATCAGGTCTAGGAGCTAGTAGAACCACCCGATGGTGTAAAAACCATTGGATGCAAGTGGATCTACAAAAGAAAGAGAGGAATAGATGCGAAGGTTGAGACCTTCAAAGCGAGGCTTGTTGCGAAGGGGTATACTCAGAAAGAGGGTATCGATTATAAGGAGACCTTTTTGCCGGTAGCCATGCTTAAATCTATCCAGATTCTCTTATGCATAGCACCTCATATGGATTATGAGGTGTGGCAGATGGATGTCAAGACATCTTTCCTTAATGGAAGTCTTGAGGAAAACATCTATATGAAGCAACCAGAGGGATTCATTGCTAAGGGCAAAGAGCATCTTGTATGTAAGCTTAATCGGTCCATTTATAGATTGAAGCAAGCTTCGAGGTCTTGGAACATCCGTTTTGATGAGGAAAATCCAGTCTTATGAATTTATTCAAAGTCCGGATAAGTCTTGTGTATACAAGAGATGTGACGGAAACGTAGTGGTATTTCTTGTACTATACGTAGAAAACATTTTGGTGATTGGCAACAATATCAAAGTGTTATCAGGCGTAAGGGTATGGTTGTCCAAACAGTTTGATATGAAGGACTTAGGAGAAGCGGAACACATCCTTGGGATCAAGGTTTTAAGGGATCGCAGGAAAAGGATGTTGTGCTTATTCCAAGCTTCATACATAGACACAATTTTGGATCGTTTTAGCATGCAGAACTCCAAGAAGGGTTTTCTACCTTTCGGGCATGGAGTTCCTTTATCTAAGGAGATGTGGCCTAGATCATCTAAGGAGATAGAGGAGATGAAGGCGGTTCCTTATGCTTCGACAGTAGGAAGCCTCATGTATGCGATGCTATGTACGAGACCCGATATCTGCTTTGCTGTGGGCATGGTCAGTAGATATCAGAGTAATCCAGGACAGGAACATTGGACTGCGGTAAAGCAAATATTGTAGTGCTTGAGAAGGATTAGGGATTATATGCTAGTTTACCGGGCAGACTAATTACTCCCTGTGGTTGCATGGATTGCGACTTCCAATCTGATAGGGATAACAGTAAGTCTACCTCAGGTTTTGTGTTTACTTTGGGAGGTGGAGCCATTGTATGGAGGAGCGTCAAGCAAAAGTGGGTGGCGGACTCCACCATGGAAGCTGAGTATGTGGCAGCCTATGAGGCAGCCAAGGAAGCTGAGTGGCTCAGGAACTTCCTGATGGACTTGGATGTGATTCCTGGTTTGCCCAGAACTATCACAATTTATTGTGATAATAATGGTGCAGTTGCAAACTCGAAGGAACCACAAGCCCATAAGGCTAGTAAACACATAGAGTGCAAGTACCACCTGATACGAGAAATTGTAAAGGAGGTAGAAGTTGCTGTCGCCTAGATTGCATCAAAGGATGACCTGGTAGACCCTTTCACTAAGGCCCTTCTAGCGAGAGCTTTGATAGGCATGTGGAGGGAAGGGGAATCAGATGTATGGCAGTATGAGGACAGCATAGTCTTTTAGTATAAGTGGGAGATTGTAGGGATGTATACTGAAAAGTCTATCTTTTGTATGAACATCTTTATTTTGAAATAAGAATCACATGATCATTGTTTGCATATTTTTATGGTTATGCAATATTGTCTAATACGTTACATTGTAGATAACATGGTGTGTGGTGTCACACGGGAGATCTTGTTATCGGCTCCTTGTAAAGTATAAGTAAAGGCTCACAACCGAGATGGCTTTGGACAAACCATCGGAATGGTTGTAGTGTGATTTGGTATTGGTTTGTCTTGACCATAGAATCACACTAGTGCACTTTGTGTGTATTGAGCAGGACCGACACAGAGGTGATTCGATTTATTGCTTACTACATAATCAAATCGGACCTCAGATATTATTTAGTACATGCTCTTAATCCCGATATAATAACGGGCACATATACTTGGTACTCATCTCTTTGATTTACCAATGGGCGAGATTTATAGATTAATTCGATAGACTCGGTAAGTTGGGAGATAATATTATTTATATGGTGTGTCGTTGATTATAGGAGGAAACCGTGTCCTATATATTAGGATGATGATGTCCCCTTGAGGAGCTCATAAGGTTCATCATGTAAACCCTGCAGGTGGACTTGGTCCGACATGATGAAAAGGTTGAGTGGTACTACTCAAGGAGTTAGATGTTGATTAATTAATGGTCAGTAAATTAATTAATTGACGGACATTCGAGATCTTAAACACGGGGAGAAAATGTACAAATAATATATGGAGCCCATATTATCATATGGGGGTTGGTGAGGTAGATCAATGATGGACCTTTAGTGGATTGGATCATCATTAGTGGATCGGACTTTATGTGGCCTTGATCCATGAGTGGCCAAGACCCAACTCCTCCTCATGGTCCCTAATGTAGCCTATTAACACCTCATGAAGCTTAGATCCAATGGATAGAAACAAAACTCTAAGATCCATTGGTAGAGATCAAATCTCTAAGATCCGATGGTTGAGATTAAATCTCTAGATCTGACGGTTGAGATTAAATCCCTAGAACCAATGGAGGAGATTAATTCATGACTTATCCCTAACTCTATAAAAGGAGGGCATGGGGAGTGGTCGTGGATTGCATGAGGAATAGGAGGAGAGCTAGGGTTTGGGCGGCAAGGAGCAATCCTATTTGAGATAGGATTGGGATTAGGGTTTTGAGGCTAGGGTGGCACCAAATAAGGAAGGTTCTTTCTCTCTTCTTCTTCCTCTTTGGGGCAACGTCCAGCAGCCTTTTCCATCTCTTTTCCATCCTTAGCCGGCACCTAATGTCCCCTTCTTCTTCTCCTTAGGTGGTGGAAACAAGATATAGGGTTTCCCTTGTTGTCTTGGTAGTTTTCCACCATCTCCTTCTCCTTCTAGTTGGCCGGCAGCAAGGGCTTTGATAGCTCTTTGTTGGTTGAGTTTTGGAAGGAGAAAAACATTGTTTCTTTTCTTCCTCTTGCTTGGGAAAATCAAGGAAGGAAGTTTTTGCAATCTAGGAGCTTCGACTTTTGGTGGATCGTCGCCCACACGACGTCCAAAAGGAGGAAGGTCATACATTAGAAGACCAAGAGGTATACCTATTCTTCTTTCTCTTTTATTCATTGCTTGTTTTTGTTTTACAAATATAAGCATGTTATATTTCTATAAATGGCTAAATAATACTTGGATCCCGAGTATAAACACAAAAACCGGCGATCCGGACATCGTCTATTCCGCGGCTACTCGTAGAATAGAGGAAGGTCGCTTGAACAACTAGTTTGTTCAAGTAACCTCTCTAAACGAATAGCACGACGATGAATTGGTTGCTTTGGGAATCCCTTTTGTCTAGGATTAAATTTTTTAATCTGAGGACATCGAAGGGATCACCTTGGTCAAGCAACTGAGGCGAAGGGGAAGCGAAGTTTCCCCTCACGGACTCGACAAGGCAAAACCCTACAATTGGTATCAGAGCTTCCGGGCAAAACCTTCAGATGAATCATGAATCACTATCAGAAATGATACTCAAGGATACTCCATAGATATAATTCCGTCAAGCGATCCAACGAAGTCCATCTTTCGGCTCGGAAGGAATTGAGCGGACCTAGCTAATCGATCACCGATTACCCAAATCACATCAAGTCCTTTCCGAATTCTAGATAATCTCCCAACACAGTCCATGTACTAGGCTACCACTTCTATCTCGGTACATAACCCTACTGGTCACTAGTATTCCACCTTTACATGTTGGTATACCAACATCAAGCTATGAAATCAATCATCATCTAGCCCTTGAAACTTAGTTTCACAAACTTCTGACCAAGTGATTTCCAACACCTTCTTGGTCCAACAAGTCAGCAGTATAGTATCGCTAGAGCATCTTATCAACCTCTCCGGTATCAACCAGATCAATCCAGGGAAACCACAACTTCCCTTAAAATTGTGAATATATCCAACACCATCTCGTCCAAAATGACAACCATCTACTGGTCCAATCGTTTCCAAACTGTTCAATTCCTCAAGTCCCTGGATGACTAAATCATCGATAAGTCTAACAATATTATCAACAACTTATAAAATTCATACCAAGTATGAAATGTCATCTTCTATACACCTGCATCCTTTTACTCTACGCTGATGATATATCAATCATCACACCGACAATGGTAATTGTATGACACCATGTCACTACAATATCGACACTCCAATCATAGATCAACCCTAGGATATACACAGGTGTCCTTTAGCTGAACTAAACAGATCATCTATCTACAACAAAGGATATCATTTCCAACAACTACTGCATACCATCATCGATAATCAATGCATAGGCTCTTAGATTTGTCTCTCTTTTAACAAAGAGTTCCGGATCCTCTCAAGAGAAATACCGAGACGGATAAATATTCCCTCCAATACCTCATATAATCGCAACTTACGTTCTTCCGATTTCCACAGTGTTTAGCAACACTGATACCAATAAAATCATCTCCCAGTATGAGGTCTTCAATATCGGAACTATTTCCGAAATCGCTCCAATCGCTTACTCCACTTGCCCATGCAGTGGCAAGCCTGGGAATTCATCCGAATCTACATCCAAATACTTTCATATTATACGCATGTCCGAGAGATCTAGTATACCAACATTCCAACAATTTAATTATCCGTAAGAATATGTCTATAGTAGAGGTATGTCTAGCAAAGGCTAAGGGTATCCCTTGACTTCTTGGTTGTTGATCAATATCTCACCTGACGGTAGAGAAAAATCACCAACCCACAAGTCGATAGGAACCCTTCTAATCCTATTTAAGAATGTTCTAGACAAAGATACCTGTAAACTGCCAGTATCTCTCGATATATCCACAAATAGGGTAACCTAAAGTAATACCCCGCATCACCACTTCTTCAGTCTTCTATACCTCTTCCCGAGTAACCATGTAAACTCGTCCAACATCTGTTCTTGACGGCTGGGCTCAAGTAGCTACAAAAGACTATCATGGAGAAACTAAATTCAACTGCTGAACTGAGATACAATACCCAAAATGTCTGCAATGGTGATGGTAAACACTGTTGTACTGGCAAAGAGTATACAACCAGCTGTAAGGTACTGAAGAACTGCCAACATCGTAGCACACTCCAACTATGTGAAAGGTATAGCTGAAACTGGAGAATACCGCATAGATACGACCATCGTCGTATACACTCTCCTCTATACAAAGCATAACCACGCCTGGGGAGGTAATCGTTGTCGTCTGGACGTCTGAGTCTTCTGCTGATACTGCTGAGTAAATTGCTTCTCTTGGATGGAAGTATCAAAGAGTTCCAACTGTGCCTGAGGTAGTAAATTGCTACTGATGTGATGATCTCGGCTTTCGAGGTTGTGGATCATCCTCTCGAACATCATCCATAGTCTTCAACTGAGTCTTCAAATTACATACTCTCCTCGTAGATACTGGCTGCTTATAGTAGAAGCAAATAAAATAATCCATTGGATAATCTGACTCTGTGTGTCGTCGTGACCCACACTACACGCACATAATCTCCCTTCGGAGTCTTTCCTCTGATTTCACTAATAAACCATGAGAAGGTGCTGACGATCTGCAGTCGGTCTTCTATGATAGAAAAACTCTCCAATAGTCGCTTGTGGCCCATAACTCTAATCTCGCTCCTTTTTATCCAACATTTAGAGTCTTTGGATTCCAATAATTTGACTTGTAATGTCTGCTTATCAAATCTCCAACTCTTAAAACACTTGCTACGGAGTCATTTCTATACACATGACTCGGTCTAATACCTTTCGGTAGGATCTGGTAGGAGATCCAAACATCCTGATCAAGATGTTAGCCAATAGACCATGGGTGGCTTAAGACATGTCAATCACATTCTCAAGCTATTAGGTGGTCGTAACCCTCGCAAGTCTAACGACTTTGCATGGTACCTTCGTTACCAAACGATCACCCTACTTGAAGCTCAAGAATTCCCTGACAATGAGTCAAAGAAGATGACATGGGGAAATACTCTCTCACAACATCACTAAACTGTGACCAAGTGATACATTATTTCCCGTAGGTTATTTCCTATATCTTCCACCAAGTACCGGCTAGATCCAGATAATGGTATTCAACTAACACTACTTTCTTCATATAACATGAGTTAAGTACTCAAAAATATCTTCAAAGTTATACAACCTAGCACGACCAATCCGGGGATCAAAATCCCTATGGGTGTAATCTTTGACCTTCACAAGAAATGTGACAACCTACCCCTGCTTTCCGACTCGGTATCAGTCGGCTCTCAAAGGTAATTTACCTTTTTGACAGCAGGTCCAAGACACAGAGACTCTACATGTTGTTCTCGTGGTCAACTCAAACCACGGTTACGAATAGTGACTACCACACTATAAGTCATCCCTATTATAAGCAACTAAATGCATAGCCAATAGAAAGGATATGTGATAACAGTTAACATACCTTAAACCTTGTAGCTCGGAATGTCCCGCAACATCCAGATCCCAAAACTCACAAAGCCAAAACCGAGTAATGCAAAACTAGATGTTCGAACGAAATCAAATCCAAAAGTGGACTACGCAACCTAGGGCTCTGATACCAATAAAATTATCACGCCCCAAGAGTATACCGAGCCTAAAATAATCAGACAGCATATCCCCTGTACGTGATACAATTCCCTGATATACAAAAATCCTTTCGGCCACAATCACATAACATATATATGGACATAATCCAATAAACACAACGGAAACATACTGACAGATAAATAAGAAACAAAGACCGAACTATGCACTCTGGAGTGACTTTGACACAACAAAAACCATAATGAAGACCACACCAAAGGTCGAATACATACAACACATCTGTAACCACAAATATAGAAATGATATAGGAGGAAATTCCAAAACAACAATCCACAAGAATACAACAATACGGAATAAATATCCAACCCTTCGGCGTGAGATGGGATCAGCTGGTGGAGCTCCGAACATCCAAGGAATCTTCTACTTGTTACCTGGGCGACAGGAAACCCAGGGTTCGGGGTGGTAAGTATAAACTCAGGGGTAATATATAGAAAGTGCATGAACAACATATAGGGATATAGAGATCTACAAGTATACATGTGAAGATCTACAGTTATATAGAATGAGTCCAATAGACATATAGTCCTAAATATACTAACAAGTAACCACAGTATAGTGATACTCAATACACATACTAAACTGATCAACTGAACATGACGTAATGTACTAACGTACCTGACGGTCTACAACACCATAAGCTATATCATCCTGAACAGGTATACAATAACATAACCCATATAACTTACAAGGTCAATCCCACACCTGACCAGCACTCAGACATATGAACAGTATATAATCACATGTAATAACATCCCGATCCATACTACACGATGACATAACGCTAATCAAATGCATACAACAGTCTGGACCAACACATATATCATGCTCAACACACAACAGTATATAATATGCAAATGGCATGTATCATGATGTACAAACATATGCAGCAAACAAATGCAGCATCTCATAGGCATATGTAAAACATATATCGAATACATGTATACATATATATCAGCAATGCATATGCATGGCCATGTCTGCGGACCCATCCAACCACGACCCCAGTATGGCCTGGGTGGCACGACATGACAACTATCCTGACTCTAGCCGCCACCACTCTCGAGTGGCCAAGTTGGGTAGTATGAAATAGTAGCTAGTTGCCATAGAGCTATATGCTACTCATACGGGGGTCCCTGCTACTAGCCTCTCCGTCCCTACCCATGAGTAGACGAGCACCGCACCCAGGACAACTGCACATCACATGACCACCGTCTATATTGGGTGAGTGCGCTAACTACCACTCCGCACAATGGCCAAGTGTGCATCTCCAACTACCACCATCCATAGTGGCCGAGAACAACATACACAACAATGCGCTGCACTCAACCCTGCTACCACTACCCCGAGTGGCTGGGGAGGCAGGATGACTAACGATCCTTTCAACCACAAGGGAGACCTAATCGCCAGCATGCATGCAATGTAATGATGAATAGCTCCATACATGTATCCTCGCAACACTCCTTATCCCACGGGGAGTCCTGGTCAACCAAAAGTCAACTATGCAAGGACTACTAATCCACAAGACTCTCTCTCTATCACACAGAGAGTCATACACATCTGACAGTCAACCATGCTAAGACCTCCAGTCCGTAGCGAGATACTGTCGACCATCCATATAATCATACACAGTCACACGATCCATAATGGATATATAATCATGCAAGGTCCTCTAGTCCTTAGCCACATATTGATAACCGCACACACTTATCTATGCACCGATGACTAGATCCACCATAGATGCACAACTAATATGTGTACGATACAACAATCGACTTCATAATCTGACCCATCACCTAACCCTAGTAATGTGACCCGGTAACCCAATCTTAGTTCACAATGGTAACCCTAATCACAAGTACTTAACCGAACATCTATAAGCTAACACACTATAGGATTTGTAATTCATATTCATGATAGATAATCAATGAAGTAACAACAATATATCTCAAAGGTCAAAGGCAATACAAGCATATGATTAAATAAGAGTGGATTTAAGATCAAAGGTATCATCATAAGTCTAATTTCATGCACCGGAATAAGTCAAAACTACTTGACTAGGGTAGATATTACCCACCTAACACGAAGCTCAAAATAATGATCCTCAAGCCCGGGGACCTACCTCGTACCCCAAACCTGTATATAATAACAAACTATGATTAAGTACAAGCCTCTAATAAGTATACGAACAAAACACTACTTCGTTTCTATATTTGCATCCCTTCCTCATCTACGAATTAGAAATCCCGATTATCCCAATCTGATACACCATAACCAAACTCACAATAGATCACCAACATCCAAAGATCCATTAAAGTAAATAGATCTAAACACACTCAAATCAACCTCATAACAACTCCATCATCCAAAACCATACACAACTGAAATCAATCCACAGAAACACCATGGATAGCAAAAGAAGAAACAATCAGAAGATACACCAACAACCGATTACAGCTCCACCCCTGACTGTGCAGAACAAAGCCTTCCTCTATCCCACACTTGACTGATTGATCAACATCCACAACCCACTCAATTACATCAAATAGAAAACACCTCAAACACTATAATCGATAGACAACACAGCAAAAGGTAGCAAAGAGCTTACCAACCAGATCTTCGATCCCAGCTCAAACTCCCCAAGTTCGTAGTTCATCACCACAGCAAAACCAACACGAAACTGCAATCTACCAATCCCAATTCTCGGTGAACCAAAAATCTAACCGAAACTATAGATTAATATAGGACTTACCAACCCTTGGAATCCACAGACCTTGCTCCTTCCCCAATCCCCTATTTGCTCTACTCAACGGCTGCTACCCCTCTCCACTCAATGATCGGAGCTAATGACAGTGAGGAAACACAGGTAAGGGAAATCAAACTTACCGATCTTAGATCTCCACCGGCAACCCCCCTTCCTCGATCTCTATTCATCGACGCCATCTGAGCTTCGATCACTACCCAAACCATGGATCCAAGCTCAATTAGCAATCCATAGCTATATCTCAACTCTCATCTCAAAGAAGAAGGAAAACGCCCCCTTACCCAGCTCCGACGACGAGATCCCTCCCTCACAGCTACCCACCGCCGCAGCACTCTCGGCTCCCAAATCAGCCTCCAATCGATTCCAGCTGCATGACACCTCTCCCAACGACCGGATCTTCCACCGTCGGCAGTAGCAGTCACCGGTTCGTGAAGGAAGAAGAGATGGAGTCGAAGTCGCGAGAGAGGGGAGAAAGGAATCGCGCGATTGAAAGAATGTGGAAGGAATCGGGCTGAAAAGTTGGTTTAGAGTATTTAAGGTCAAACGGTTCGATTGGCTAGCTCAAGCTTGACTCAAAGCTAACCTAGGTTAAGTCTGAGTTAACTCAAGTCACCCAACTCCCCATTTAAGCTTAAATCTTCCTCGTATGGACTCCTTTTGAATCCAAAAAAATTTCTGTGAACTCATGCAAAATTATATAAAATAATTTCTCCATTAACAAGGTGTATTTTATTTTATTATTATTATTATTTTTCCAATATCTTACTTTAACTACCCATCCATTTAAGGTTGACACACCTTAAACCTATTTAGCGTGATGGAATGACACTCCTAGGAACCCAATATCTATTGGAGCTCCTTGGGTTTTGTAAGTACTCACTAGGGATAACTTCCCTAGCTACCCTCCTAATGACCCTCCTAGGTTTTGAAGTCTTGGTCATTTGGGTCTTCTCATGGTTAACTCTAGGGGTAACTCCCTTTGTAACCTTGCTAGTGACTTTCTTAGGCCTTTTAGAGGCCTTAGTCACTTCAGTCTTTCTAAGGTCAACTCTAAGGATTGCCTCCCTTATGACCTTGACCTTCCTAAACCTAAACTTAGTTCTATAGTCAAATGGAACATTGTGGTAGGTTGGCTTATCTACCTTGGACATAAGCTTGTGACCCAAGCCTTTCTTGTCCTTATTTGGTTTTTGCTTCTTAACACCTAAGGTTTGCCCATTAGACCCTAAAATCATATTTTCCATCTTCCTAATAGTCTTCTCTTGTTTCTCAAGCTTTGACCTCAAGGCTTGATTTTCAATTTCTAATTTCCCAATTTTTAATTTTGCATCATTCTTTTGGGAATTCCTTTTCCTAGGCATATGTCTACTTTTCTTAGGGTTATTGCCTAGGTTCTTGTTATCCTTAGGTGGAATGGTCTTAGGGTTATCCTTAGGTCTAAATTCATAAGATTTGATCCCTAAACAAAAATATTTATTATTATTAGCATGTTTTTTCTCATGAACAATAGCAAGTGTATTAAAATTATTCCTAGCATGCTTTTTATCCTTACATAAAGAAAGAGCATTATTAAATGATACCTTGAGGTTTGCCATAGCTCCCCCTACATGTGAAGCTCCTCTCTTGCCCTTGGTTGAATTGCTCCCCCTAGGACATTGACTTCTATAGTGCCCTCGTTGTTGGCACTTAAAGCATACAATATGCTCCTTGTCTTTGCATGTTGGGGCTCCAACCTCCTTGACCTTCTCCTTCCCCTTGGGCACTTGAGTCTTCTTCTTGACTCTTTTTGGGCATTTTATCTTATAATGTCCTACTTCCCTACACTCAAAATATGTTATATGATTTTTATTTTTAATACATGCATTTGAGTTACCTAGCTTGGTAAGAGAATTTTGGTGTAGTCCTTCATGGCTCTCGGAGGTAGATGACTCCTCTTGCTCTTGCTCCAGAGTTGGTAGCCTCTCCTCCCCCTCAATCCTAAAGGTGGAGACTTCGAAGACCTCCTCTTCCTCGAATGTTAAGCATCTCTCAACTTTCAATTCCTCACATTCTTGAGTCGATGAGCAATATGATTCTTCTTCGGCTTTCTCCTCTACTTCTTGGGTCAGTAAGGGTTTTTCGTGGAACTTTACCAATTTTCTCTAAAACTCCTTGGCATCCTTATAGTCACCTAATTTTGATAAGACATCATTAGGAATTAAATTACTTAACATTTTAATTACCTTAATATTTGCCTTGAATTCCTTGAGTCGTTCCTTGGTCCATTTCTCAACCTTGAGGATTCCACCCTTCTTGCCTCTTGGAATTTCAAAGACGTCCATCAAGGCACTCCAATTTTTAATGTCCATCATGAAGAAGGTCTCTATTCTCGCCTTCCATTGATCAAAACCTTCTCGTCCATAGAATTCTAGGGAATGGGAGTGTTGATGTTGTACTCCAATCCATCATTTGGAAATTTCATTTCTTCTAGCACTTGCTCCCTTGGCGATGAGTCCGTAGAAGAGAAACCTTGCTCTAATACCAATTGTAGGGTGTATGGATGTCACACTAGAGGGGGTGAATAGCGATTTCTTCAATTTTGTGCTTTCGATCATGATTCCTTGTCTACAAAATGTTAATACAGAGTGGAATAAAAATATACAAGTATAAATAAATACAAAGACAACATAATCACAACAACAAGATTTTTTATGTGGTTAAGAACTAGGATTCCTACTCCACGACGGCTCTATAGTGATCTACTCTCACTATGAACCTCTCCTTCTCGGTATGATACCGGAGGTGAAGAAATCTCGTACAAGTTCTTAAAATAATAAAAAATACAACCAAATACAAGAAATTACAATAAGAATGAATACAAGTAAAGAAAACCCTTTACAAATGAGCTTTGATTGCTTGATCACGCTTTGGTTGCTTTTGATAGCTTGGAAGGTCTGGAAACCATCAACTTTTCCCCTTCAAGATCACCAAGAACCGGAAACTCCAAATCCTCCATGAAGCTTCCATATAAAGCTAAGCTCAGGTTGATTTTTCTCCTTGCAATTGACTAGCCTTACCCAGCAGTCGACGGGCCTCACTATCGTTATCTCACCACAACTCCATCCACATTGGAATATGTCAAACGGATACATCAACAGTTGACTCCCCTTACCAACAGTCGACTGCTACCTAGTAGTCGATTATCCTATCGACTATGGAAGAATTAGTTGATTGCTACAGTACCATCAGTCGACTTACCATCCATGGCAGTCAATTGCTCAAGGTCAGTCGACTGCCCACACATGGTAGTCGACTGCCACAACCTCAACCGAGCAATCGAGCCTCAGTCGACTCCTCGACCAGTCGACTAGTCATAATCCCAATCGACTGTTCTGAGTCAACTAGGCTCCTGAGTGTCAAACACTCGATCAGTTGATTGGTCCATAACCCCAGTCGATTAGTAAACCTCAAACATGAGGTTTAACCGAAGCATGATCCCCTCATACTCGATCGACCACTCTTAGCCTAGACCTAAGAATTCTAGCCACCTCTATCAATCTCACACCTCTCGAATCCCTCGAGTATGTGACTCTTTATCCTTCGTGTTAGCCTTCAGGTGCTTCCATCATCTATATCATGCTAACCGGGTCCTTTGTTAAGGTTAATTTGAACTTATGCTACCAAGACCACATGCTTGGACTTTACGCTGCCAAAATCTCACCCTTGAACTTCCTTGTCAAGATCCATTTGGACTTACGCTACCAAGACTATATACTTGGAATTTACGCTGCCAAACTTACAAACTTGGACTTTTCCTTTACCAAGTACCCATGACTTGGACTTTCAATTGTCAATTACCCCATAACTTGAACTTTCCAATTGCCAAGACCATGCTTGGACTTTCCATGCCAAGACCTTGCTTGGACTTTCCCTTGCCAAGACTATTCTTGGAATTTCCTTACCAACTCTATGTTGGACTTTCTAATTGCAAATGTTTATTTGGACTGTACACCGCCAAAACTACACACTTGAACTTATGCTGCCAAGATTTTATCTTTGGACTTTCCTTGTCAAATATTCATATTTGGACTTTTTTTGTCGAGTATCTAAACTTGGACTTCTGAGATTAATTTCTCCAACAATCTCTCCCATATGACTTTGGATATCACAATCATCCACTAGTCATATGGTTAACATATGGTCAAACCATATTGCCAAACCCATTGTCAACTCATTGTCAAACATCAAAATACTACTCGTGTCATGCCCCGGGGTGTACTCTGTTCGGCCAACGGACGACCCCCCCCCCTTATGAAAATATAATATACATAGAAAATTGGTCGCAGTCAACACATCACATATGAAATGCATGTAAAAGAAATAGCGGAAGATGACCACAATATGAGTTCAAACCTCAACAAAAGTGCATATCAGTATGACTGACTACAAAGTAAAGGAATACCATAATGAATCCAAAAAGGGAAATGCAAACTCCAACAAATAACCAACAATACAAACCACCATATGAATCCAAGTTCGTAACAAAAAACATTCAAAAATAAAGGAAAAATAAATCAGGACCCTCAGAAGTGAGATGAGACAAAATCAACTGGCGATGCTCCAAGCCCATCACAAAGTCTCTTACCTGCCACCTGGATGACAAGAACCCCAGGGTCTGTAGTGGTGAGTATAAAACTCAGCAGTAATATGAAAAATAGTGTATGCATATCATATATCATATGAAGGTCTACAATATACAGTCTAAAGATACAACATATATCCACTAGTATAATATACCCAATAAATATACCATCTGATCAACTAAACAACGTAAGGTACTGACATACCTGAAGATCTGCAATGATACAACTCATATAACCTGAACACATATACCACAATATAATACATACAACATGAAGGAACAACGCTACGCATGTGATCAACACACTACCAAACTAACATCCTATAAACAAAACACCAAAGAACCTGGTCCACCCTACACAACCTCAAGATACTGCTCATAGGCATAAAACAATCCGATCCAACTCATACACTGGTATTACACACACAACAGTATAGAATATGAAAATAGCATGCAACATGATGTACAATCAGATGTAGCAAGCATAAATTAAACAAATGCAACATCACAACAAGCATATATAGACTATATCTATACATACTGATCTCACACACACACACACATACGCCATCATACATGGCAATCCAAATGCATGGTCAAGCCTGCACACTCCACTCACTACCACGACTCCAGTGTGGCCTAGGTGGCATGACATGACAACTGTCCCAACTCAACAACTACCACTACTCTCAAGTGGTCGAGTGGGCAGTATGAATAAGTAGCGATAAGCTAAATAGATATAAGCTACATAATGGGGATCCCTACTGCTGACCTCTCCAACTATCACTACCCATGAGTGGTCGAACACCGTACACAAAACAAACTACACGCAACTCCAACTACCACCATCAACAGTGGTTGAGTGTAGCACAACAGATGATCTGCCCTCACACCAGCTACAACTACCATGAGTAACCATGGAGACAGGATGACTGACGACCCTCTCAACCACAAGGGAGACCAAGTCGATAGTATGCATGTAAATGTAATGATGCACAACTCCACACACATAAATCCACAACACACTCTCTATCCCACAGAGAGTCATACACAACTAGCAGTCAACCATGCTAGGACCTCCAGTCTGTAGCGACACACTATTGACCATCCACACAACCTTTCACAGATACATGATCCCTAATAGACACACAACGTAAATGAATATGATACAACACAACTCCACTTTTAAAACATCACCCACCCCTAGTGATTTATCCTGATGACACAAATCAAGACTACAACCGTACTCATCTACATACACATAATTAAGCATCTATGGGTCCACATACCATAGCGTCTATAATCCATAACAATGATGAACGAAATGTAAGGATAACAACAGAGCATCTCAAAGTTCAAAGACTAAGTATCAAGCAACGGAATAATATGAGTGGAGTCAAGATAATGGTGTCATCATCAACATAAAATTTCATGTGCCAAGATTAAACATCTACCTGACCAGGGTAGGAATTACCAACTTGATATGAAGCTCGTGACAATAATCTTCACGCCCGTGGACCTACCTCATATCCCAATCATGCACATATCATCGACTACGATTCAGTTCAAGCACACGACAAATATACAAATTAACTACTACATTGTTCATATATTCACATCCTTTTATCAAATACGAATTAGCAACCCCGATCTACATTCATCTAGCAACCACCATACTCACATCCAACCCATTCATAGCCCCCCCCCCCCCTCAACAAGGCATAAATAGAGTATCCCACACAACACACATCTACCGCATCAACATCACCATAAACATCCACGCTGCAGAAAAGCAATACAACAACATCATAGATTAACCCGCATCTCACCTCAAGCTCAATCCACCACTCCAATCCAAACTGGCACCGCCCCCTTTGAACTCCAAAAATTAGCACCAACCATCCATTCATCAACACCGATCCATAGAAAATGAAATGGAAAGAAGAGAAAGGGGAAAGATCGAGAGATATACCAGAAATTACAACTTTATTGGCGACACTCCCCCCAATTGCTTTGTTCACCAGAAACCTATTGCTGCCCTAACACCACAGGTTTATGAGCTACAAGGGAAAAAGGATTGCGATTGGAGATGATCTCATCCAAGATCGGGGAAAAAGAACAACGCTTCACCTTGCCCCGGCATAGATCACGAAGAGTAGCTCCCGATCAGAACAAGGTGAAGACGTCGCCGACCCAAGCTCCCAACCCCATGCACTCTTGCCGTTCCAGCTTGTCCGTGGAAACCGTCGAGGGGCAATCCGATCACCGCCACTTGTAGAAGGGAGGAAGAGCTACGGCGAGAAGCGGAGATGCGGGGAAATGAGGATCGCATTGAGTCAGGTGCAACGGAGAGGGGAAATAAAGAAGCGAAATTTTTTGGATCGGCTTAAGAAAAGAACCATATACCCTTTTATAAGACTTAAACCTAGGTTAGATTTAATTAATCCCTAACTATCCCTCATTAATTTAATTATCTCAATAATAAGTTCTCTAATTAAAGAATAATAAAGATATTATTCTATAGCAATTTATTTGTGGTATTTTACATTCTCCCTCACTTAATAAAAATTTGGTCCCCAAATTTCATACTTAAATGTAATAACTTATCCAGAAAATTTCCCAAATCACTACATACCTCGAGCAAATAGATGAGGGTATCGAGATCGAATAGTATCTTCCAACTCCCATGTAACTTCCTCATCAGTATGATGTGCCATCAAACCTTTACAAGTCAGATGGTTTTGTTCCATAACTGTCATTCCTTGTGACCCAAAATTCGCATCGGAATCTCCTCATAAGTCACATTAGGCTAGAGTGGAATTGGTACTTCTTTTAGAACATGATAGACATGCAGCACATATTTCCTCAACATAGAAACATTGAATACATTATGAACACCCGCTAGAGTCGGAGGTAACGCCAACCGGTAAGCCACACCCCCAATCCGCTCCAATATCTCAAATGGACCTATGTAGCATGAAGCTAATTTTCTCTTTAGCCCAAATCTTTTGACTCCTTTTGTAGGTGAAACATGCAGAAATACATGATCCCCTACCAAGAACTCTAGTGGCCTAAGCCTCCAGTCCGCATAACTTTTCGATCCTGTGCCTTTGATATCCGTCGTTTGATGACACGCACTAACTCTGCATCATGCTGAATACTCTATGGTCCTAGCAATTATCTTTTCCCAACTTCCTCCCACAACACAAGAGATCTACATGGTCTGCCATATAAAGCCTCGAAAGGAGCCATCTGAATAGAAGAGTGATAACTGTTGTTATAGGCAAATTCCACTAAATGAACGTAATCCTCCCAACTACCTCCGAAACCCATAACACAAGATCTCAATAAATCCTCTAATTAAGGTCTGAATGGTAGGCTCCAACTATTCATCTGTCTGCGGATGAAATGTCGTACTGAGATGAAGCTCTGTGCCCATGGCCTGTTGAAGACTTTGCCAGAATCGTGAGGTAAATCGTGGATCTCTATCTGATATGATACTCAAAGGCACTCCGTGTAGCCTAATAATCTCTGGATGGTATAACTCTGTCAGACGATCTAACAAGTCCATCCCACGAATCAAAAGGAAATGAGCGGATTTGGTTAGCCTATCCACAATTACCCAAATTGCATCATTTCCTTTACGAGTTCTGGGCAATACCATAATGAAATCTATAGTGATATGCTCCCACTTCCACTCAGTATCGGAATCTCTTGAAGCAACCCAGCTGGTTTTTGATGTTCATCCTTTACCTACTGGCATACTAAACATCAAGCAGTGAAGTCTACAATATCCCTCTTCATACCTTCCCACCAGTATGAACACTTCAAATCTTGATACATCCAGGTACCACCAGGATGTATAGCAAATCTCGAATGGTGTGCTTCCCGTAACAACTCCTCCTTAACTGGATGCGTGCCCGGAACACATAATCTTCCACGGAAATGAAGTACTCCCTTCTCATCACATGAGAAATCTATCTGACATCCTGAATCTATTGTGTTGCAAAAAAACTGAAGATGTTGATCACTAACTTGTGCCTCTTTGATCTTCTAAACAATAGTGGACTGGGTAACCATAGAAACTAATATCCCCCGGGGTGTTTGACCTTGTTCAGACAACCCCAACTCTGAGAACTGTCAAACTAGATTGGTAACTGTTGTCAAATAACTAGCCAGAACACCACGAGACTTCCTTCTTAGTGCATCTGCTACCACATTAGCTTTCCCCGGATGATAATGAATGGTGCAATCATAATCCTTCAGATATTCCATCCATCGCCTCTGTCTAAGATTCAACTCTTTCTGTGTGAAAAGATATTTCAAACTCTTATGGTATGTGTAGATCTCAAAAGTAATTTCATACAGATAATATCTCCATATTTTCAAGGCAAAAATAATAGCTACCAACTCCAAATCGTGCACAGGATAATTCCTTTCATGATCCTTTAGTTGACGGGAGGCATAAGATACCACACGATTGAATTGCATCAGAATTGCTCCTAAACCTTGGAAAGAAGCATCAATATATAGTACCATTCCATCAACACCAGAAGGAATCACTAACACTGGTGCAAAAATTAGCTGCTATTTAAGCTCCTAAAAACTAGTTTCACAAGCTTCTGACCAGGTGAACTTGATTTCCTTTTGAGTCAAGCGATTAAGTGGTGTAGCAATACTAGAGAATCCCTCCATGAATCTCCGATAGTACCCGGCCAAACTAAGGAAACTATGGACTTCCTGAACTATTTTTGGCAGCTCCCAATCAGTTGTGGCCTCGATTTTCTGGGGATCTACTGAAATACCCCTGTTAGATACCACATGTCCAAGAAAATCCACTGAGGATAGCCAAAAAGCACATTTACTGAACTTGGCATACAGCCGATCTCATCACAACGTCTCCAACACAATCCGAAGATGATGTTCATGCTCCTTCTCCGATCAAGAATATATCAAAATATCATCTATGAATACTATCACAAACTGATCTAGATACCTCAAGAATACCCAGTTCATCAAGTCCATAAATGCGGCTGGGGCATTAGTGAGACTGAATGGCATCACCAGAAACTCGTAATGTCCATAACGAGTGTGGAATGCTATTTTCTGAACATCCTCATCTCTTACTCTTAGCTAATGATAGTATGAGTGCAAATCAATCTTAGAGTACACACATGTATCCTTGAGTTGATCAAACAAATCTTCTATCCTTGGAAATGGATATTTGTTCTTCACAGTAACCGGATTCAATTACCGGTGGTCAATGCATAACAACAATGATCCATCTTTCTTTTTAACAAACAGTACTGGAGTCTGCATGGCGAAACATTAGGATGAATAAATCCTTTATCCAACAACTCTTGTAGTTGTAATTTAAGTTCATTTAACTCTTTCGGTGACATCTGATAGGGAGTTTTCAATACCCGTGCAGTTCCTGAAATAACCTCTATCGTGAATTCCACTTGCCTATGAGATAGCAAGCCCGGAAGTTCATCTGGAAACACATCCGGGTACTCTCAGACTACTTGCACACCAGAGAGGGGTGGTAGTCCTTCGCTCTCAACTTTGAACAAGGATAATATGTAGCCCTGACAACCCTGGGATAATAGTCTTTGTGCCTGTAATGATGATATAATGGACACTCCATGATTTCTAGTACCAATGAATTCCCATGCAGGTTGATCTTGTGGTTGAAAAGTCACCACTCTTAATCTACTATCCGTGGTAGCATAATAAGTAGCTAACCAATCGATACCGGGAATGATGTCAAATTCTACCATCTCCAACACCTGAAGATCCACTGTAAGGATATGCCCATCGAAGTCCAACGGAAAACCCTTGATTTCTTGATGGCTAGTCAACACCTCTCCTTATGGCAAAGATACCGCTAACCCACAAAAATGAACCATTGGAATTCTTCGAATCCTACCCAGAAATATTCTAGATACAAATGAATGTGAACTACCAATATCAATCAAAGTATCAGCTTATATGGAATAGACTGAAACCATACCATGAATAACTAATCCCTCGACCCATTGTGCCTCCTCTCTGGTTATAGCATATACACGTCCAACCTCCACATTTGATAGTTACATCCCTGATGAAGTAGTAGAATGCCTCCACTCAAGTTGAATCTGGCTCTATGGTACTGCTACCGGAGGCTAAATCTGCTGCGAAGGCATAATATACCCTTGAGAGCTGGCTGGTAAATACCGCTGTGTAGGCACCCCTAGATAGTAAATCACTAAAGCTATAGGATACTGAATAGTTGTTGGCATTACTGAAGAATCACTTTCTTGTATATGATATAGCTGTGCCTGAAGAGGTAATAGTTGCTTTTGACCATACGTATGTGTCCTTGGTGTTGTCCTCTGCTGACGATGCTGGCTAGACATCTTTCCCTTGTTGGAGTTATCTGAAAATTCCAACTGTGCTCTCAAAGTACACTCTCACTGGTATGCCCTGGATGCTCGCAATAATAGCAAACAAGCCACTCCAAAGGACACTTTGGAACTTTATGGCTTTTAGACCTACATCTATAACACCCGGTCCTGTTCTGGCTCTTATGATTCTTCTGAGAACCTCCCGAATACTTAGAACCTAGTTGCTTCCCTTTTTTACAATCTAGATGACCCCTCTGTAGCACCCCGAGTAGCTCCACTTCGATCCTGCTTCTTTTGAGTCTCATGTGCTAAATTCTGTTAGTTATATATGAAAGGTGTCCTAAGGCAATCGCCTTATGATTGCACCATTTATTTGATAAATGAAGATTCACTATTTGAGTGTACATGTTTTCATGTATTTGATTGGATCTTAAACTCATTTGCTGAATGTCGATAATACGATTCACAGCATGAGAGAATTTGTAATTAGATCACAACTAGTAAGTATCTCTACATGTGTAATTGTAATGTATTGGAATTATCCTTAGTCAATGAATTGATGGATTTGGACACCATCAATTCTGTCGAGACTAGCACGAGGTATACTCCTTGGTGTATCCAAGCAGCTGATTCTCACTGGCTGGAGACATTGTGATGTCCATAGTTAATCGTGGATGCTAGTTATGATAACTAGTTCATTGGAGTGATTAGCTATAAGACTTCATATGATTCTCTGCATATATGGATATGTCATTGAAGTTCTTACTGCAGCATAAGTGTGATGTTCCTTTGACTTGCGGTATTCAAGTCATCTTGGTCATGGAGACTTATTCTTTGACATCTTAAGCAAGCATCTCCAAGGAGATGTGGACCTGGGATGATTGGGTATAAGTCGAAATGTCTAAAGGTGTTTGAATAGCCTATAAAGGATTCACCACTCCTTGCGAAGAGATGTATACCCATGGCCTCTCATCGGATTGTTACTAAAGTCTTTGGCCAAAGCATTACATGTTTAGAATAAGGTACTCTTGGATACATGTGCAGTAACTAGAATCCGTAGGACGAGGAAATGATACTTGGGCTAGGTGTGATGTAGTCATCCTGGTGGGAATTGACATAATAGACTATGTCCTAAACCAAGTGGATATAAGATGCATGAAGGGAACGGGGCACGATTCATTGTAGCTGCTGAAGGGTTTCAGAAATGGTTCTGGATCAACCGTTGATTTTTTGGTTAATTGGGGATCATGATGTACTACTAGGTGCCACTTATGATCGTTCTATAATTAATGGTTAATTATAGACATCCAACATAAACCGAGAACCCATTTGGGCACATGCACAACGAGTGTAATTTGAAGGATTTAAAATGAGCTTGAGAATGAGATTCTCAGATCGAGAGAAACTAGGTTTGGTTGGACCAAACAAGGAGCGAGCATGAAATCATTTCAGTCACAATGGAAGTATGGATGGGCTGAGTCTTATGAAGACATGATGGATGAACCAAATTGGTTTGGTTCTAATCCAATGGTGGAGAATAAACCAAAAAGGTTTGGTTTGTTTTAAACGAATGAACCAAAGTTGGTTCGGTTTGTTTTAACTTTAAATAGATCAATTCGGTTCGGTTTATTTTAACATAAGTTATTGGAGCGGGTTAACGGGTTTTGGTTATGAACCAATAACCGTTAGGAGAATGTGTTCTCTATAAAACATGGTTTAAGGGTTTTTCGTGGAAAACTTGGGTGTTGGAAACCCAAGCCACCCAAGCTCCTCTCCCTCTCTTTGCCATCGCCCAAGACCTACTTGTCGCTGCCTCTTGCAGCTGCTACTGCCGACGCCACCAGCTATCGCTGGCCACCTGCTGTTGTCGGCAACCCTTCGGTGACATGCCTTGCCTCCGGTGACCAAGGTGTAGCCGACCTTCCTCCTTTGGGCCGGTGCAAATCCTCCACCAAGCTGTCCAGTTTTTTTGGATAGCTTGTTTCCTTTCATGTCAGAGCATCGTTTGGACGATGTTTGGAGCTCCGACAGCGGCTACCTTGCCGGGGATTCAATCTCTGATAATTCTCATAGGAGGAGGACCAAGGATTCGTCAATCGATTGACGAATACCTCTCCGGAGAAGCGAGTTTTGGGCACTCATTTTCGAATTCGAATTTTGATTCGGATTGTGATCTTCTCTCGATCACATCATCTTTGACATGAGGCTAGTGACTCCTACGAAGACGAGGCTTGTAGCTTGGCGAAGCTATCCCGATGGTACTCGGCGTGGATACGGATAGAGGCAATTCTAGCGAGAGTTGCTCTAGTTGATGTCATTCTCGTTACACGTGAAACGTCAGGTATAACTAGTATAATTTCCTTTTATTACAAAATTTGAAACTGTGATTATGTCTACACATGTTGTACTATTCATGCGTGTGATGTGTGTGTTGTAATAAATTAGATTTATTGCCTTTTAATTCTTCCGCTGTGCATATGTTTATGAAACATATTCGAACACACACTCGTCGCAGTGTCGGAAACCCAACAGTGATATCAGAGCCTAGGTTGTGTTTTGACATAATCATAAAATTGTTTTGTGATAGTCATAATTGTATTTATGAAAATTTTCTACTTTTGGAAAGTTTAGAAGTATTTATGAAAATTTTCTAATTTTGGAAAGTTTAGAAGTATTTATGGAAATCTTCTACTTTTAGAAAGTTTAGAAGTATTTATGAAAATTAATACTTTCCATAAATAAAATATGTGATTAGATTTGAAAATTTGTTTCCTAATTTAATCATGATTTGATTTGGGGAATCAAATCTAAAATATATTTTATTTCCATAAATAGTTTTGACAATTTAGGAAATTTGTTTTCTAAATTAAATTTGACTTTCCTTAATTAACACTTTCCATAAATAAAATATGTGATTAGATTTGGAAATTTCCTAATTTAATCATGATTTGATTTGGGGAATCAAATGGCAAATATATTTTATTTTCATAAATAGTTATGACATATAAGGAAATTTTTGTACATGCCATAATTTTATGTCATGTAATTGCATTAGATGCATATCATTATGTCATGCGTTTCATGACATGTAGATGTGTGCCATGTATGTCATATCATGTAGATAATAGTTATTTACATGTAAAGAGGATGAGACATTAAAACCCTTGCACAATATTAAGGCCTATACCTTCCATTAATATGGTTAAAACCCGAGTTCTTTTTCTTGTTTAGGTTGTTGGACTCTCTCCAAGCCCAGCTCAAACCTGAACATGTTCGAATCATGGAATAGTTTAATACTAATATGGTAAGAGTCAGAGGTCAATCGTTAGCTTTGGTTGTTGGACTCTCTCCAAGCTAGGCTAATTGGTTGAATGTGCTCTAACCATATTAAAGATATTTCTTGATTAATGGGTTGGCTTTAACCTGGAGCATCGGCTTGTTGGACTCTCTCCAAGGTCGATGTGAAGGGAGGTGAAGTTGGGTGCTATGCATATGATGCATACTTGTTAATGAGTTAACAACCCGATGTATGTGTGAACATTCAATTAGTTAATAGCACATTATGATAGTTGCATATATGAGATATGCAATCGGTATACTTAATACCTACCGTTGTAGCTATGAATGGCTTGTTGGACTCTCTCCAAGGTTGTTCATATCTATGTTGGATATCAGCCCATTCGGAGATGGACCTTCGATCTCTCGAAGTGATTTTGGGGTTTTTAAATTCGAAAAATGAATGGGATTTGTAAATGTATGTTGATGCATTTTTTTCATCTTTCTCATATATGCTCAATTTGTATTTCTAGATTAATCGTTTGATCATGATGTCTTTGAATTTGCACTCTATTTTGAATTCAAATAAATTGACTGGGTCGAACTTCTTGGACTGGCTTAGAAACTTGAGAATTTTTCTCAAGGTGGAAAAGCTTGTTTATGTCCTCGAAGAGCCTCTTCCCGCTCGTCCTAGTGATGACGCAACTCTAGACCAATTGTTGGCCTATCAGAAACATGTGAGTGATTCTGAACTAGTGAGTTACATCATGCTAGCCACGATGGTACCCGAGCTGCTGAAGCAGCATGAGCATATGGATGCTCATACCATAGTTCTTCATCATTATGAGTTGTTTGATGAGCAAGTGAGATTCGAAAGGTTCGAAGTTTCCAAGCTCCTCTTTACCTCTGAGATACAAGAAGGTTCATCTGTGGTACTGCTCAACATGTTGAAGAATGTGGAGCCTTCTGTGAAGCATGAGAAGGGGACGGTGTTGTTAGTTGATTCCTCGAAGAAAGGTTCTAAGAGGAAGTGAAAGGAACAATAGAAGGGGAAGAAGAAAAAGGCTAAAAAGGCAGAACCAGCTCAAAATGGCACTTGCCATCATTATGGAAAGGAGGGCCATTGGCGAAGAAATTACAAGATTTATCTTCCGTGAAGAAGAATAAGGCATCAGATGTCCCATCTTCTTTAGATATTTTCATTATTGATTGTTATTCTATTTTCTCATACACTTGGGTATTGGATACTGGGTGTGGCTCACATATATATAATGACATACATGAGCTAAGAAATAGAAGAAGACTCGTCAAGGGAGAGTCAAATTTATGTATTGGGAATGGAGCAAAGGTTGTTGCACTCGCTATCGGAACGTCTTTGTTGAGACTCCCTACAGGACTTGTCTTAGAACTGGATAATTGCTTTTATGTTCCTTCATTGATAAAGAATATCATTTCTATTTCTTGTTTAAATAGAAATGGTTACCATTTGACGTTTAGTAACAATTGTTGTTATATAACCTTGAATGGTGTTTTTGTTAGTGCATATAAGATCCACATATCTCCACAATGGTATGATATTGTCCACTTTGGGCCCAAGCCCTCATGGTTTTGTTTTTGGGCTTTACCCAAAAGGCCTCATACCAATGGAGATATCTTTTTTCTTATAAGCACATGATCTTTTCCATGTCTTACCAATGTGGGACTTTGATTGTATTCCTCATACTCCCAACAATCCCCCCCTCAAACGAAGGACCACATTGGGCCCCCCCTCAAGCCTATCCCTCCTCGAAGGATTTTCTCTGCTTGATGTCCGATCTTCAACCCACCAGGACTTCCTGCCAGTTGTTCGGTCCCCCCGACCCAACTAGACTTCCTTCCTGATGTCTGGTTCTCTTGATCCGGACGTGGGAGCTCAACTTCCTTCGTTCGAGGTTCATGGCTTGACATGGACCATGGCTCTGATACCAATTGTTAGTGCATATAAGATCCACATATCTCCACAATGGTATGATATTGTCCACTTTGGGCCCAAGCCCTCATGGTTTTGTTTTTGGGCTTTACCCAAAAGGCCTCATACCAATGGAGATATCTTTTTTCTTATAAGCACATGATCTTTTCCATGTCTTACCAATGTGGGACTTTGATTGTATTCCTCATACTCCCAACAGTTTTTTATGGGACTGGAACTTTAAGCAATGGTATTTATACGTTGGATGTATCCAGTGACATTTTCAACATCGAAGCGAGTAACAAGTGTGCTCCTACATGTGGCATTGTCGTCTTGGCCATGTAAGCAAGAAACGCATGTCCGAATTACACCGATATGAAATTCTGGAATCATTTGAATTAGATTCATATGATACATGTGAATCATGCTTAAAAGGCAAGATGACTAAGTTACCTTTTACGGGAAAAGGTGAACTGGTGGGAGAGTTGTTTGGTCTAATAGATACTGATGTATGTGGACCTATGTCAACTCATGCTCTAGGAGGCTATATCTACTTCATTACATTCATCGATGATCACTCACGATTTGGGTATGTGTTCTTGATGAAACACAAGTCTGAAGCCTTTGAAAGGTTCAAAGAATTCAGAAATGAAGTAGAGAAACAACTTGGCAAGAGTATTAAAATACTTCGATCGGATCGAGGTGGTGAATACTTGAGTCAAAAGTTTCTTGATTATCTAAGGGACAATGGTATATTGTCTCAATGGACTCTGCCGTATACACCACAGCATAATGGTGTATCTGAGAGGTGTAATCGGACCTTGTTGGACATGGTCAGGTCGATGATGAATCATTTGAATCTTTCCAAGTCCTTTTGGGGCTATCACTGTTGGGATGTATACTAAAAAGTCTATCTTTTGTATGAACATCTTTATTTTTGAAATAAGAATCACATGATCATTATTTGTATATTTATGGTTATGCATATTGTCTGATACATTACATTGTAGATAACATGGTGTGTGGTGTCACACGGAAGATCATGTTATCAGTTCCTTGTAGAGTATAAGTAGAGGCTCACAACCGAGATGGTTTTGGACAAACCATTGGTATGGTTATAGTGTAATTTGGTATTGGTTTGTCTTGACCATAGAATTACACTAGTACACTTTGTGTGTATTGAGCAGGACCGACTTAGAGGTGATTCAATTTATTGCTGACTACATAATTGAATCGGACCTCGGATATTATGGTGTACATGCTCTTAATCCCGATATAATAACGGGCACATGAACTTAGTATTTATTTCTTTCATTTACTAATGGGCGAGATTTATAGATTAAATCGATAGGCTCGGTAAGTTGGAAAATGATATTATTTACATGGTGTGTCGTTGATTATAGGAGGAAACCGTGTCCTATATATTAGGATGATGATGTCCCCTTGAGGAGCTCATAAGGATCATCATGTAAACCTTGCAGGTGGACTTGGTCCGGCATGATGATAAAGTTGAGTGGTACTACTCATGGAGTTAGATGTTGATTAATTAATTGTCAGTAAATTAATTAATTGATGGACATTCGAGATCTTAAACACGGAGAGACATTTGTACAATTAATATATGGAGCCCATATTTATTTATGGGAGTTGGTGAGGTAGATCAATGATAATCCTCTAGTGGAATGGATTATCATTAATGGATCACACTTTATATGGGCTAGATCCATTGGGTGGCCAAGATACAACTCCTCCTCATAGTCCCTATTGTAGCCTATTAAAACCCTCATGAAACCTAGATCCGACGGACAAGATTAAAAGGAGGTTTAGGCAAAATCTATAAATAGGTTACAAGGCTTGGGCGGCAAGGGAGATTATCCATCTAGGATTTTTGGGTGCTAGGGTTTGGAGAGGTTGGGCGGCAACCATTATTTTGGTTTCTCCTTAGGGTCG